>CM065815.1:70932357-73332357 GCA_033398695.1 Orobanche coerulescens
TGATTTGTATGTTTGTACAATGTCATCAATGTCCCTTTTCTTTGTAAAGATCCATTTGCAACCAATTGGTTTGGAACCTTCAGAAGATCAATCAAAGTCCATACTTGATTATCATATATGGATTGCATTTCGGATTTCATCCCTTCAAGCCAACTTTCGCATTCAATGCTAGTAGTTGCTTCATTGTAGGTTGTGGGCTCATCTAGATCCATAAGTTCCACATTATTGTCATCTGTGGTGAGAAATCCATATCTCTCAGGTTCACGATGATTACGTATAGACCTACGTAGAGATGGTATAGAAGAAGCAGTCCCAACATCTCTATGTGAGTTTAAATTAATTTTGTCTAAAGGTTCAGTATCTATTTGTGGCTCTCTCATCTCATGAAGAGTTATTTTACTCCCACTATTTTTCTTGGAAATAAATTCCTTCTCAAGGAATACTCCAGACCGAGCAACAAACACTTTGTTCTCTGATGGGATGTAAAAGTAATATCCTTTAGTTTCCTTAGGATATCCCACAAAATATATTTATCCGATTTGGGTGATAATTTATCAGTGATAAATCGCTTCACATAAGCTTCACAACCCCAAATCTTAAGAAAAGACAAAACATGTTGTTTCCTTGTCCATATCTCATATGGTGTGCTTTAAACCGATTTAGATGTTACTCGATTTAAAATGAACGCAACAGTCTATGAGGTGTAACCCCAAAAAGAAATTAGAAGATCAGCTTGACTCATCATCAATCTAACCATGTCTAACAAGGTTCGATTTCTCCGTTCCGACACACCATTCCTTGAGGTGTTCCAGGTGGAATTAGTTGTGAAACAATTCCATAATTTTTAAGATGATCGTCAAATTCATGGCTCAAAAATTCACCACCACGATTCAATCATAGTGCTTTAATAGTTTTGCCTAACTGATTTTGTACTTCATTTTGAAATTGCTTGAATTTCGTAAATGACTCAGACTTATGACTCATTAAGTAGATATATACGAATCTACTTAAGTCATCCGTGAACGTTATGAAGTATTGGAAACCTCCTCTAGCATTTGTATTCATTAGTCCACATACATCAGTATGTATTAAGCCCAATAAATCTGCAGCTCTCTCAGTATGGCCCGTAAAATGAGCTTTGGTCATTTTGCCTAATAAGCAAGATTCGCATGTATCATGTGATTCTAAATCAAATGTCTCTAAGATTCTATCTTTATGGAGTTTGGTTATATGTTTTTCGTTTATATGGCCCAAACGACAATGCCAGAAATGTCTTTGGTTTAAATCATTTGATTTAAGTCTTTGGACATTAAAGTTATAGACAAATTTGTAACTTTCAAGATTTATGGGATATAATCTCCCACTCATCAAGGCATCTCCATAAAAAATACCTTTATTAAATATGGACATGACACTTTTCTCAATAGTAAAGTTATAACCTTCCAAATCAAGGCAAGCAACTGATATAATGTTTCTACCCATAGCAGGAATGCAATAAAAATTATTAAGTTCCAATACAAGTCCACTAGGTAGATTTACATCATAAGTCCCTACGGCATAGCAACAACTCTTGCTTTATTTCCAACACGTAGCTCCATTTCACCTTTTGGCAGTTGTCTACTCTTTCCTCATTTTTGTAACACCCCCAAGACATTAAGGGCATATTGCAATGCCGTGGACCCCACCCTTTGGAATCCACCAGGCTAACACACAAACTCGACATTACGACGGTGATAAACATTATAAACATACGAATGACTTCTCAATCCAAGACATACAAAATAAGTAGACCGAACCCAACAGTGCAATTCAACGTCAAAACCAACCCCAAATCAGGTACACAACAATCACAATGTTCAAAAGAAAAAAGTGCTCGAGTACTAAAACAAACAACATGATTAATAAAATTTAGAAGACATGACATCAACGAACGACCATTAAACAAAATCACCCTTGCCTATCATCCTCGTACTGTCCACATGATTGTTCGCCTCCAAGACCTGTACCTGAAATACAAAAGTATTTCCCCCATTTAAGGGGTTAGCGACAACAGATTGTGCAAGTACAATCCATTTGAACTACCATTCTAATCAGATGAAATATGCGCCAAAACCATTTTAGAAAACATTTTTATATTCTGGAATATTACGAACGGACATGGTCGGATAGTCCTTGAACTTTCGAGAATGACCAAAAACTCGACAACCCCACGAGTATTATGAAAATAATATCACCACGAATCAATAGCGCTAATCGGAATCCGAATAGACCCGAAAAACAACAAGGATCCGAGGGTTTCTTCAAGGAAATCAAGAATCAAGTTTCGGATGATAACAATCGATAAACGAGTTACAAAATCCGAAGATCATGACCAAGACAACAATAATACCATAATCAATTCATCAACCATGGATTAGATCGAAGAATCACAAAGAAACCCCCAAAAAATTACACAACAAGGGTTCTAAGGGAGAAAATACCTCGATCCGACGAAGAACAAAGATTTAATGATGATATAATCGACAAGAGCCCTCCAAAACGCCTTGAAATTGATTAGAACTGACCAAGAACTCGAGTTCCCGAGCCTCCCATCCGCCAGCCGCCACAAAAGTGAAATGAAGTCTGGCCCGTCGCCAGGCCTATATATGGCCGATAACATTACGACCGTAACCGGCAGCTCATTACGGTCGTAACTCGATCAACGTGACTTACATACGTACCGAGCATACCTTACGGCCGTACTCGGCATAATATTACGGCCGTAACCGAGCTCCCAGGGCTACTGCCCGAAATCTGCCGATGCATTACGGCCGTAACCGGCCAATGCCATGCGGCCGTAACCGGCCAATGCCTTGCGGCCGTAACGAAGCATTACAGTCGTAACAGGGTAACCCTTACGGCCGTAACCGAGTCCTCCCAGTCCCAGGCCAGGATGTGCGGGTGTATTACGGCCGTAATCGGCCACGCCTTACGTCCGTAACTCGGCCCAGCCAACCCTCCGACTGCCCGGCTAGAGACTCGACGACGTCTCGATCACGCAAACACACCGACTAGGATTCAGAACAACAACGAGCAGGCTATGAAACTCAACGTACCACAGTACAAGTACACGATTCCAAAGACGTGGATGTTCCTCCTCGCTCTTCGAGTAAATCAGAATATCATCGATAAAGACAACTACACACTTGTCGAGATATTCGATAAAGACCTTGTTCATTAGCTGCATGAACACGGCTGGGGCGTTGGTTAACTCGAACAGCATAACTACAAACTCGTAATGGCTGTATCTCATCCGAAAAGCCATCCCTGGAATATCGAAATCCTTCACTCGGAGTTGGTAATACCCCGATCTCAAATCAATCTTCGAAAACACAGCTGCTCCCTGCAATTGGTCGAACAAGTCATCAATCCTCGGGAGCGGATACTTGTTTTTTATGGTTACCTTGTTCAACTCTCGGTAGTCGATGCATACACGCAGTGACCCATCCTTCTACCTTACGAACAAGACCAGTGCACCCCTAGGTGAAGCGCTCAGTCGAATGTAACCCATACCAACTCTCCCAGCTGTTTCTTCAGCTCAAGCATCTCGGCAGGCGCCATGCAGTACGGCATTTTTGAAATCGGAGCCGCACTCAGCTCTAAATCAATGGTGAACTCGACCTCACGGTCTGGTGGCAAACCCCTCAACTCATCTGGAAAGACGTCAGGATACTCACTCATTATCGGAACAGACGAGAGCTCCACTCCCCCTTCTTCCGATCTCAAATCACAACACCAGTAACCAGTGCAACCTCCTCGAAGAAGTTTCACCGCTTTCATAGCACTGACCAAGAATCTATGACTACTCCATTTGCGTCCCACAACGGAGTGTTCAATACCGACATCGGCTAACATTGAAATGGTTCTCGCTCTATAGTTCATGATCGCCCCGTATCGATCCAACCAATCCTCACCAAGGATCAAATCCTCATCCTTAATGTCTACCACAATTAGATTAGAAGACCAATCCCTCCCCGTGATACTCACCGAAAAATCTCTAACCTCACGATCCCCCATAATATTATCTTATCTCCACTGGGCAGTTTAACAACAAACGGTTTACATGCAACTACACAATCAGCATGTAGGCGATGCACATAATCTAAAGAGATGAAAGAATGCATAGCACCAGAATCGAATAACACGGAAACAAGATGGTCAAGGATGTGAACGGTATATGTAGCCACTGTCGTGTCAGGATCTTCCGCTCGTCTCATCTCAAACACACGGGGCGGAACAGACCCCGCACTAGAAGATCCTCCTCTAGAAGATTGTCCACGCCCTCAACCTCTGCCGAAACTCTACTGAGGCTGACTAGCTATCAGCACCTGATTCACACTTAGTTCTCTCGTAGCCGGGGCTGACACCTGAGTAACTGGTGCCCGACTCGCATCTCAACAATACTTAGCATGATTCCCCATACGACCGCAAATAAGACACTGTAGCGGCGGCCTGTCACACTCACTCATCATGTGTCTGGGATGACCATAGTTCAAACAGGTACGACCACGAATAGGAATAGTCGGATCAGACTTGGAACCATTTTATCGCCTAAATGATGGGGATTGATTCCCGTAGGCTCGCATACCAGACTGAGTCTTCTGATGCCCGCCAGACTTAACCCCCAAAAACTGACTGGATGTCTTCTGTTCTTACCCTCTCCTGCCGCTTCTATCACAGAAAAAGACATCTCATAGGCCATCACCCTGTTCTGATAGTCTTTCAAAGTTGTACACCCAAGACCTGACATGTAGTGGCGAACCCTCGGCTTCATCTACATGTCGAAGTGGCGGATCTTATCTTGCTCATCTCGGACCTGATTCCTCACATAGTGTAACTGCTGATTGTAGTCCTTGATCGCCTGTGATATGGGAACATCCTGGGGTTTTGCTTCAAAGAAGGCTCGAATCCTTCCCTCTTTCACCGGCCACGGACAATATTCGGTATATATCAATTCTCAGAACTCATCCCATGTAGCCGCCCGGTCACACAGTTTCACTGCTTGCCACCACGTTGCTTTCTCTTTGGCGAGGAAGTACTGAGCAATTGGTACTTTCCTCTCCTCAGAGTAGTTTACCGCGTCGAACACTTTCTCCATCTCGAATAACCAACTCTCCCAGCCAGAAGGGTCGGGAGTACCATCGAACTGCGGAGGACGCATACGGATCACGTACTGAAGTAGCTAATCGGTATCATAACCAGTAGGTGGTACCAGATTAGAATTGGCATGATTAACTAGGACTGCCTGGGTTAGTAGCGCCATCTGATTCGCTGCTTGCTGCAGAATATTTGCCACCCCACGTTATCATTAGTATTACCGAAGCTAGCAGACTGATCCTGCTGACCTTCGGCGCTAGGCTGGACACTATTCGACAAACAAGGCATTGTCGAACCAGCCCCAGAGCTATAGGACATGGCCGCATCCGCGACTGCATCCTCGTCCTCTACCAGCAGACACTCTAAAGAAATAACTAGCGAGTACAATTGAAACGCAAAACACATCACGATATTAAGAAAGGAACAACACAGGATAACGCAACGAGTTAAGTTAGAAAATAAACTTACGAGCACCGGCGTACTGAGATGATGGCGTAGTAGTGATACTGTTCAGAAACGACACTCGACTAGACCCAAATAACCAACAACCTAGGTATCCATACAACCTTAGGCTTCGATACCATATTCTGTAACACTCCCAAGACGTTTAGGGCATATTACAGCGCCGTGGACCCCACCCTTTGGAATCCACCAGGCTAACACACAAACTCGACATTACGACGGTGATAAAAATCATCAACATACGAACGACTTCTCAATCCAAGACATACAAAATAAGTAGACGGAACCCAATAGTGCAATTCAACGTCAAAACCAACCCCAAATCGGGTACACAACAATCACAATGTTCAAAAGAAAGAAGTACTCGAGTACTGAAACAAACAACATGATTAATAAAATTTAAAAGACATGACATCAACGAACGACCATTGAGCAATTATCACCCTTGCCCATCATCCTCGTACTGTCCGCATGCTCGTTCTCCTCCAAAACATGTACCTGAAATACAAAAGTATTTCCCTCATTTAAGGGGTTAGCGACAACAGCTAGTGAAAGTACAATCCATTTGAACTACAATTGTAATTAGATAAAATATGTGCCAAAATCATTTTAGAAAACATTTTTATATTCCGGAATATTACGATGCACAAGCACAAATCACAGTTCTCCAATAAAAAATTTCAAAGGTTAACCGTTGGTACAAGACTCACGGCCGCCGCACCCCACAGAGGCCCCGTCGGACCATCCCTAGATGGTTAACCCCAGTTCATGATACGCATACACACAGCACTACGTATCCCCAGAGGCACCGTCGGACTATCCCTGGGTGAATATACACATTCACATCCACAACATACACGAGAAGCCATAATTCAAATACTAGAATACACAACCAAATGTAAAGTACTTGCCTTTGAGACATCTTTGACGAGACGGAAGGTAAACGATAGCTAGGAATGCCATGGAGTGACCACGACCGATCCTAAATGCGAGGTTAACACAACTCAGTCCTAAAAGATAACAATAATCGAACGGAATATGCCCACAACCCCGATTACAACCATAAGTGTACGTCCAATAAGGGCGAGGGTTTTCTCAAAACCTCCCTGAATCAACAATCCATGGATTAAACATGACTGAAACGAATTGGGAAACATTCAATAACACTAATTAATAGGAAATATAGCAACACAAACGAACGATACGAGTTTAGGAAGAAAAAACCCGAAAAAACCCCAAAATGAACAAAGTTAGGGTTCTAAGCCAAATTTGGATTCGGATGGAGGAAGATGGTTAAGTTGATGATAAACTCCGCTTGAAGCACAATACTTGATTTATCATGGAACTCCACGGGCTAACCTTGAAGAATCGCTCGAAATCGCTCGAAGGAACTAAATGGATGAGAAGAGGAGAAAAATGACGGAAAAGGGTACTGCTGGTCCTATTCATATTAAGTGTAATTAGCG
This sequence comes from Orobanche coerulescens, assembly GCA_033398695.1. Lineage (NCBI taxonomy): Eukaryota > Viridiplantae > Streptophyta > Magnoliopsida > Lamiales > Orobanchaceae > Orobanche > Orobanche coerulescens. Next base: position 70,939,422 of record CM065815.1, read on the forward strand.
TGCGCTAATCCTTTAAGATAGCACACGCTAATAGGGTCGCCAAAAGTCCAGTAGCTTCTGCCCGGTGTCGATAGCGTGCACTATAATAGCTTAGCGCGCGCTACCTGCTAGTCAGAACCCAGGGTTCTGAGTCCAGAACCTACTGTGCAAAATACTGAAGACATTAATGCATGCTAGGACTAAGAATTAGCGCACGTTAACTGTATACCAATAGCGTACGCAATCCGTCATCAATTACGTACGCTATTTGTGCGTGACCAATATCTTGAGTGAGATGCGGTATCTTTGCTCGAAAAGGCACGAACCCAAAATGCAACAAAAAGAATAGAACCCAAAATGTAAACACGAAGTATTTGCGACGACGAAGCTAAGTGCTGAAAGAAAGTACGATTTCGACTACCGAAAGATTCGAAATACGACAAAAGAGATAAACTTCTCTAAACTTATAGGAACTTACAAAATGGACCAAACGTCCGAAAATCACGATACAATATCGGATTATCAAAAAGAAACTCACAACATGAATAACTCAACCATACAGACTCATGGAAATAAAGAAACCACGAAATCGATCGAGTTTTATGAGAATCGAACATACATGCGATAAAACATGACATAAAGCGAAATTACATAAAAACACCTCCGAAACTCGTCCAAATGGAAAAATACCAAGAACAAAATAGATTCAAAATGTTAAAATGGTTACAAGCGAGTCGTTAAAAATAGACATACGCCAAAATAGAAACTGCTAAAATAGAAAGGTACGAATATCACAATTTCTTCCATGTAGACCTTGCAATTCCTTTTCCAATGACCAGTTTCATTGCAGTGGTAACAAGTCCCCTCTTTGGGTTGTTTCGATGACCTCTTGAAAGCTTTAGGTTTGGGTTTAGGCAATATTTGCATTTTACCCTTACCTTTATCTTTCGGGGTCATCTTATTCTCTTTCTTTTTATTCCATTTCTTTTGAACCATTAAAACATTAGGAACAACTTTCTTGATGTTTGTCTGAGTTTGTTTTAGCATTCCATGCAACTCAATAATAGTTTTCTCCATGTTGTGCATGTTGAAGTTTACTACAAACTGATCGTACTCTGAAGGCAGTGATGGTAAGATCATATCTGTAGCGAGTTCCTGACTAATATGAGCTCCCAGCCTTTCAAGGTGCTCAATGTAGACCTTCATATTAAGGACATGAGCACTCACAGAAGTACCTAAAGACATTTTACAACCATTCAATGCCTTCGTAGTGGCAAACCTATCCTGACGGGCTTGTTCTTGGAACATTTCCTTAAGCTGACCCATCATTTCATAAGCTTTCATGTTCTCGAACTGTATTTGCATCTCTGAGTTCATGGTTGCTATCATAAGGCATGTCACATCCAAAGAATCATTTATATGCTTATTATAAGCATCTTGTTGAGCTTTGGTGGTGGTTAATTCCGGTTCATCAGGAATTTGGTTTTCCAGAATGTACTGCTTCTTTTCAGCTTTGAGAACAATTCACAAGTTCCTTGACCAATCAAGGTAATTAGTGCCAGAAAGTTTTTCTTTATCAAGAATTGATCGCAACGAGTTTGTATTGATTAAAGCCATTGATTCTACAATATTAATATGCAAATTTATTCCTGAGATATATTGATATTAAAATCTAACGATCAAATAAATGCAAGCACAGCTTGGCATGTCCCTCGCACATAAAAGAAGTTTAATTTTTATCAATAGAGATGGTATAGCCATAGATCCTATTATGATAAATATGATGCATCTCATACATTCACACGAACAACTTAGTGTGGTGTGGTATAGCCATAGATCCTATTATGATATTCATTAATATCAATAGGTCGTTCGGTGTAATCGCCTTTCTTCTTGAATTCCTTGTAAGTAGCTCGTCTCATTCGTCTTACTCTTATAGATAGAACTATTCTAAACTATATCTTTACATTTTGTAATAGAAACCTCGAGTTACATTCGAAGGGAGTAAGATGAGAAGAGAAATTATAACAAGATAATCGGAAGGCACGACATACAAGTCGTATTATGAATATTACAACCATAATCGTATCATCAATCTAATTGATCTAGTACGGCTATACCAACCACAATGCATTAACTATTTAAGCATTCATAAGCACATGTAATATATAAAATGTACCAAATACCGACCATCGATAAGTTATATAATATATAAAATATACCAAATATCGACAATCGATAAATTATAAAGTTCCGAGTCCTTAAATTCGAACCGAGTAAAACGGGAAATTAATTTTCAGGAATACACAAAAACGAGCCCGAAGCGGGTCGGGAATAGGCACGGACTACGGTCAGAGCGGCTGGATCGCGATCCATAGCCGATCAAGACGGCAGACCGCGGCCCCTTCCCGCATCGCACGGCGGGGCCTTTTCGGCCTCCAATAGGTATTTTTGAGTTTATGAGTATACATATCATGTATACTTCATGTATACATCTTATGTATATTATAACTAATACCTTTTGAGCAATATTAATGTATAAATCAAGTAGATCAAATATATATTTATACAACCTCGGAATTAAAATATAATTATGTTCATATGAAAATTTTAAAGAAGCATAAACTTTATATAAACAATTTTATGTTCATATGCACCTCTTAAAAATTCATAATCCTAACATAAAATTTATATGTTGATCAAATCACATGTTCTTTGATTCTTGAATTATTAAAAGTACTAAGTCATCACATGAATCTCCATATATCAAAGAACCATATATGTCAAGATCAAACATATAAATCAAAATATATATCACCATATACATATTAAGATAGGCATCATATATATATATATATATCATATATATATATGATCGAAACACAAATCTATTAAAATTATATATATCACCATATATATAAATATACATAGATAAAATTTATATATCATATATATAAACATCATACATCACATATATGAACATCATATATCAACATATATGAAAATCGAAACAATTAAAATATACTAGTCGCTCCGATACCACTGTTGGGTTTCTATCGAACTAATAAGATTTATGATCTCATCATATATCGAAATAGAGCAACGGAAGTATAATATAATATGTAAAAACCCTTCGAAGATCCAAGTATATTAACGAAGTACGAAGAACAAGATTGTTACCTCTTGTAGCGTGTTTTCGATCGAGCCTTCTAGAGACGTTGCAAGAAGCGAGTGTCCTCTATGGTATCCACACAACAAACAAGTCCCGAGCGTCTAACGGATTGCTAGATCCGATTCAATAAATATTTCACTTAAATCAATTTGAATATAGGTATGTTATTGATTATGGTAAGAACAAGAACACCAAGAATATTATTCAAATATATTTGAACTTTTATCAAAAATAACAACTATGAATCTTACTCAATTTATTATTAAAGATCAAACTCACAAGATTAGATAAAGATTAGATGAGTATTCTAAATACTTTCTTGGTCAACGAATCAATCTTCAAAGATACAGTAGAACCTCTATAATTTAATACTTGATAAATTAATAACCTCGATAAAATTAATAATTTATCCGGTTCCAACTTGGGACCAGTAAAAAATTGGACCCCAATCGATAAAATAATAAAATAATAATTTTTTGAAATCCCAATGTAAATATATTGGTCTCAGCGTAACTATAAATTAATAATTACTAAATATTCCAAAATTCTAGAATTGTTTAGTAAAAAATGAATCTATAGTCACTTGTTTTTTTGTGAACTTCAAATCTATATTGTGTTCATCTTTAAATCTCCAAATTGTACTTAAGAGTTGAGGCACTGTATTCTCGTATTGCAACAAAAAGTTGTGAAAATTTGTTGTCGCTTGCAATGCTTCTTTCCGAGTGACCGGTTCCAAAGGTACTGAATCATCATCAACTTCATCATCAATCGAATTTTGAACGTTATCCGCGATAATTTCTTCAATGCATTAATTTGAGAGTTGCTCACGAATATAAGCCAACTCTTTAAATTAATAATTTATTAATTATCGATATAATAATATCTCGCTAAATTAATAAAATATCCTGGTCCCAACATTATTAATTTATAAAGGTTTTACTGTATGAAGATATGTTCTTGATTCTTTTGATTATTCAACTCTTGAATATTATCTTAAAGACTTTGAGAGTGAGAAATATCAAAATCAGATTTTTGATTCTTTCTAGACAAATATGTCTTCACTTGTGATTAAGTCTTGTTTGAGGCTATCACAAGACACTCTTATGTAGTCCTCTACATGGCTAAGGGTTCACCAACCCTTTCACCAACTTATAATCAACCGGAACAAAATAGCTGCTCTGCTCGTTTAAGTGTGTGACCTTGTAGATTATAATTAATATGGCAATGAGTATAAAACAATTTTTATGACTCATAAATCATAAGCACCTCTAGCTAGACAATATGAATATCCGTATTAAAAGAATTAATTCGACGGCACGAACGAAATCCTATTACTGTATAATATTTAATCATCTCGTCGCGTGATATCCTAATTAAGCATAAGGCATGGATAAGTCGACCTTATATAGCTTAATTAATATTCTTTATCTCAAGTTACAATTGTCCTATTCAAATATTTATCAATAACTTTTTATTGATCAATTTGAGCATGGCCATACATTTAAACAATTTAACTTATCAAGGGCCATGAATATCTTCTCCGTTTTATAGGAGGGACAAGTCCCCTCTGGACAAACTACTTCCCTCTGCATAAATCGTACCATATCCAATCACAAACTGTATGGTCCCTTGTTATAGAAGACATTGGTATTGTGTTAAAATACGATACTCATTATGTAGAAAACTGTAGTGTCTTTAGGTAATAAGGACTTAAATAATATATAACAATTAGAGGAATTATAATGACTTAATCATATATAATTCTCTTTGTTAGGCCATATCCAATATAATATCTCTACATGTATCTATGACGTGATATAACATCTCATATTCATGACCAGTAAAACATAGGCATCGTATCATTATCATACTAGTAATCATATTATTGGGGATATCTAGAATAAATATTCTTTAATGCTTTAACGAGCTTTACTATCAAGTCACATACTTGATGATCGTAAACATAATATTAATTCAATAATATAATCAATATTATATAATAATAAATATCTCCACATTATTATTAAACAGTAGAGTTAGAATATTATACTAACACGATTAAGCCAGCATCAGGACCATTTCGGTATTTCATGGTCTTAATTGATGCCTCCTCTTGGTGGACTTATGCATGCTTGCTATCCACCCGCAATCAAGCCTTTGCCAAGCTTATTGCAAAAACTATTGAGCTTCTATATCAATTCCCAGATCATCCAATAAAATTGATTCGTATGGATAATGCTGCTGGGTTTACCTCAAAATCGTTTACTGATTACTATATGCCATTGGGAATTAAAGTGGAGCATTCGGTCCCTTACGTCCACACCCTAAATGGTCTAGCCGAGGCGCTAATAAATGGTGTCAAACTAATTGCTAGATCATTATTGATGAATTCAAACTTACCCACCTCATGCTAGGGGCATGCGATCTACATGCATCACATCGATACAAATCCGTCCAACTACATATAATGATCATTCCCCCTACAGCTAGTGCGTGGGAAAGAACCTAACATTTCCCATATGCGTGTATTTAGTTGTGCGGTGTATGTCAACATTGCCAAATGTACCTCTATGGGCCAACAAAGGAAGCTAGGTATATGTGTAATATCCGCAATTTTGATTTCTGGTAATTTTCTTTTTTAGTTGAAGTCCATCTTAACGACACTATTGTGACCGTTTCGTCATTCCGAGAATGATTAATTCTACACTTTTTGTCATCCGAGTTCGTCTAGGTGTCGTTCTGTTGAGTTCCGTGTTCTTAAGCGACTTTTCTACGTATGAGTTCGACTTTGTAAAATCACCATTAATTCTTGTAAACTCCAAAAATTCTGAATATTTTCACTATTACAGAGCATCAAGTTAGCATTCCAATGGTTCAAACGGTGAGTCAATCGGAGTCCAGACGAAGGAGTTATGATCAAAAAAGCTAAGACTGCACCGTGTGCCTTTGATCTTTGGAGCGGGTGCATGGGGCTGTGGGCCCTTATGGCTGGGCCGCGGCTGTTTTGCTGGGCATTTTTGGCCCTGTGGCGCAGCACACTCATCCCGTGCCGCGGCACACAATACAAATTTTTGTATTTCTGCGTTTGTTGTGAAGAACATCCTCATTTCTTCATTTCCCTTCTTCCTCTCTTCCTTGGGGCGATTTTGGGCGCTTTTGGGGTGTTTTAACATCATCAAAACTCAGAGATTTTCATCTTCTTCAAGTTTTAGTGTGGATCAACAACATATTTGTGGATTCTTCATCCTAATCTAAGGTAACTTCTTCAACCCTTGAATTCGATTTTGAGTTAGAGAATGATGTTTTGGATGGTATAATCATGATTTGTGATGGATATACGTATGATTATGAGTTTTTATGAGTTATCATCGGATTGTTGGAAGTTTTTCTCAGGAACACATTGAAGGTTGACTTGGAATTGGGTTTTGCAATTTAATGTTATCGTAAACTCAATTTGAGTATTCCTATTGGATTATCGATTGTATTGATGGTGTTTTGGTGGATTGGATCATTCAACAGAAGTTAATTTTCCATACAAATGGGATTAGTTGTTTAGGATGGGAGATTGTTTTCAAGGTGTTTCTCGAAATGCCTCAATGAGTTTGGATTTATTGTATCGACATCTTGAATTGGTTATGATCGCTATTGATTCGTATATTAAGCGAGTTGTTGATAATTGTGTTATTCAAGGTTGTTCGAGCAACCGGTAGTTTCCCTTAGGACGTTGTTCGAGAGAGGACGTATCATCACCGGTATTAAGGTAAGTTGATTCTTACTCGGTTAAAAGGATATTCATTCATTTCGTTGTTGTTCATTCATAATCATAATTCATTCATATGGTATTAACCATATCGAGACTAGTCATTTGTTGGGATTCGGTGCCCAAAAACGAAGGCCCAGCGGATGCGGTAAAACGAAAATTAATTCGATCCGAATCCCTATGAGGATCGATCAAGCTACGTATATACGAATATATAAATGAAAAACAAGAGTCGTAAGAAACTAACCCTCGAAGTCCGTTGATTAAATGGTAACCTTCTCTTGAGCTATTCCCCAAGATTTAGTTTGATCTCTACGAGTTCAATCCGCTCCAAGCCCTTGAACGATCCAACGCCGAAAGCACCGCGTCTCTACTTGCCACGCGCCGAAAAAACGAACGGAATGACAACACCTTGCTATCCTCCGAGGATACGGCTAGAGCTAGGTGATGAAGCTATATATGTAAAGATTACTACACTCTAAGTGTTTTAATCTTACTCTCTCTTTATGTCTTGATATTTTTTCTCTAAGAAAAACAAGAACAAGGTTGAAGAAGAAGATGACTAAAGAGAAAACAATTTTCTCTCTCTCTCTCTCAAACTCAATGATACGTATAATGCCAAGAAGTGAAGTTGAGAATGAGAGATCAAAGTCTTCTATATATTCTTATTCGACCCACATGAAAACAAATACATATATCATGATTGATTCCCCCATATAATGTATATGATGCTTGTCCCCTCAATCACATGAGATTCCAAAACCATGATGGGAACAAGTCAATACACACACATGGTAATAAGGGGGGGCGGCCAAGATGAATTATAGGAAGAGTTCGGTTCGTTTCGGACTCCCGAGAGTCTAAACAGATAAACTCCAATTCCGTTCTGATGTATTTATATCGTTTAATTAATCCAATTAATTAAACATATCAAATACAAAATAACATAATTAATTTCTCCAAGAAATAATTATATTCATGAATTAAATTAATCAGAGTAATATATTTAATTCATTTGGCGTAAATCAATTTATCCAATAAATCGATTTAAACATCGATGTTCCAAAATTAGATATCGATATCTAATATTCATAATGAGAGAATTAGCTTTATTCATTAAAATCGTCAATCCTATTGCGCGACTCGGTAGGTCCGTCTCAGTCAGCAATGGGAGGAACCAAAGAGTAGTAGCACCACCTAGCCAGCCTGGCGGCCTACACTGTACCCCAACTGAGAACGAATGATTGGGATCATTCAAGAACCATTCTGTCGTGAATACCAGTAAACATATAAACCCTTCTTTCAAATGTCCCGATCAAGTTATAGGGTCACGGTCAGTCAAACCCTATCTGTACTTGATGTTATGCATGCGTTAATGCAAATCGAGATCATCGAGCTGTCGTGTATCTAATACAACTAGCTCCAATGCTTTGGCCAAATACTTATGATCTCATCTGCCAATAACCGCATAGGACATATAACCCACTCACTAACGGGAGAAAGAATTCTATCTTGGTATTCAGTAGGACCTGCTACTTGCCCGTCAAGATGCACGTCGAGGTTGACCCCCACCTTCCGGTTTATAGGGTCGAACTACTCTAATGAAAATCTTGACGTCACAAGCACATCCCTACTAAATCCTCAAGTCAAAGGTTCACGAATACCTATCACAACCTTTCAATTCCATCATTGACTATCCCGGAGTGAAATCCGTGTGACGAATCGAGGGTGAGTCGGTTCGAGTATACTAATCTAATTAGCATACCTATAACATGTGCCCCCACTAACCATTAGTGTTCGACATGCACTCTCCTTGTCAAAGAACACGTCATACAAGTCTTCACATAAACTTAACGCCCAGTCAAGTTTCATCGACTTGCGAGCGATTAAGTATTTGAGCTATAAACCTTTCGAGTGCCAACCCCCTTATCCAATAAGGAGTAGAACGTTTTGCTCTCAAATACACGGACTAGTTTCTACATGTATATTTATGAGTTAGGAATGCCAGTAACTACCAGTAAATAAAGAAACATCTATTGCCTTATATAATTGATTTACATAATTACAAGTGCAATGCCCTCACTCAACATCCTCTGAGTGGCATTCGAGGGCATACTCCTAACAATCTCCCACTTGCACTCAATGCCACACACTATGGTATCTAATACCCATGTTCTCCAGATGATGCTCCAATCTAGTCTGAGAAAGTGGCTTGGTCAGTGGATCGGCGACGTTGTCGGCCGAGTCTACTCTGTGCAGCACAATGTATTCCTTGCAAACAAATTCTCTTACGAGATGATACTTCTTCTCAATATGTTTGGTGTTGTTGTGAAACCTCGGCTCCTTGGCACATGCTGACTCCATCGTTATCGCGATGCAGTAGACAGGCGGCTCGGCCACATGGTATCACTTGAAGTTCTCCTTAAACTTCTTAATCCATAACCCTTCCTTGGAAGCCTCAGAAATTTGCTTGATACTCGGCTGACAGTGGAATCGGCGATCGCGCTTTGCTTGGCACTACGCCAAGATATCTGCTCCTCCATTAAGAGTAAATATGTAGCCGAAGTGGACATCGAGTCATCCTTCGATCCTTGGAAGTCGAATTAGTGAATCCCACCACATCGATTCTCCACCGCCATACATCGTAACCATATCTCTAGTTCTTCTCAAGTACTTGAGAACGTTCTTTCTGGCGATCGATGTTCCCTACAGGTTTGCACGAAACCTACTCACCACGCTTACAGCATGCGCGATGTCAGGTCTTGTACACAACATAGCATACATAAGGCTACCCACGGCCGAAGCATATGGTATATTACTCATTTCCTTTCGTTGTTCCTCACTTTGAGGACATATCTTCAAGGTGAGTTTTATTCCATGTTGCATCGGTAGGAACCCTCTTTTAGAATCATCCATCTTAAATCGCTTTAAGATCTTATCTATATAGAGGGCTTGGGAAAGGCCAATTGTTCTCTTCGCTCTATCCCGGTAGAGTCAAATTCCAAGAATATAGGTTGCTTCTCCCAAGTCTTTCATGGAGAAATTACTCGAAAGCCAAGCTTTTACAGAACTGAGCATTCCCATATCATTTCCTATTAGTAGAATATCATCCACATATAGTACTAAGAATGCGATCTTGCTCCCACTAACCCTCTTGTATACACAAGGTTTCTCTTCATTTTGCACGAAGTCAAACTCTTTGACCGCCTCGTCAAAACGAAGGTTCCAACTACGCGACGCTTGCTTCAGTCCATAAATGGAACGCTGAAGCTTGCACACTTTCTGAATATCGACTTCGGACACAAAGCCTTTAGGCTGCTCCATATAGATTTCCTCCTCGAGGAATCCATTAAGGAAAGCCGTCTTTACATCCATTTGCCATATCTCATAATCGTGGTAGGCAGCTATAGCAAGCATCATGCGAATAGACTTGATCATGGCTACGGGCGAGAAAGTATCGTGGTAATCGATCCCTTCCTTTTGGGTATAACCCTTTGCCACAAGTCTGGCCTTATAGGCGTCAACCTTGCCATCACCATCAGTCTTTCTCTTGTAGATCCACTTGTTCCCAATAGGCACTATGCCCTTGGGGCGGTCTACTAGAGTCCAGACCTGATTGGCATGCATCGAGTCTATCTCAGCTTCCATAGCTTCACGCCATTTCGCGGAGTCTACATCCACCATGGCTTGGTCATAGGTCGTCGGGTCGGTCTCTTGGCTATCACTTGGAACCTCATGGAGACCCAGCTCCTCCAAGTGCACAAGACCATATCTCTCAGGTAAATGAGACACCCTACTAGACCTACGAGGTGGTTGTACTTGTGTTTCAGAAGGTTTGGTTCCAGTTTCTTGCACAAGTGTCTCCCGAGGAGTTTCATTGTATTCTTCTAAAGAAATACTTCTACCTGCTCCGCCTTCCTGAATGAACTCATCTTCCAGGAAGTGTGCTTGTAAAGCAACAATGATCTTTCGATCTTCGGGCATGTAGAATAGATATCTCATTATCCCAGATGGGAATCCAATGAAACGTCCCTTCGCAGACCTAGCTTCCAACTTTTCCACCTTAGTCTTCTTGACATAGGCGGGACATCCCCAAATCCTAATATGATTAAGACTTGGTTTCCTTCCCTCCCACATCTCATGTGGAGTTTTAGGAACGGATTTGGAAGGACATCTGTTCAAGATGTAAGCGGATCAGTGCATACCCCATAGGTAAATCGGTAAGTTAGTATAGCCCGGCCATGGAACGGATCATGTTTAACAAGGTCGGTTCCTTCTTTCGACACACCATTTAAGCTGGGAGTACCTGGAGGTGTTAGTTGTGAAACTATTCCATGTTCCTTAAGGAACTCGTCAAACTCCGTACTCATATACTCGCCACCTCGGTCCGACCGGAGTGCTTTGATATGATTACCAGTTTGTTTCTCGACTAGGGCCTTGAATTCCTGGAATTTCTCAAAGGCCTCGGATTTATGTTTCATTAAGTATACATAACCATACCTAGTATGATCATCTGTAAAGGTAATGAAATATTGATATCCGTCACGTGCTGCTTCCAAAGCACCACATACGTCGGTATGGATTAATCCCAGTTTATCAGCGGCACTTTCAAATGTCCCTGTGAAGGGGGACTTAGTCATTTTGCCTTTAAGGCAAGTTTCACAAGTAGGAAAGGGATCTGATCCCAATGGACCCATAAGTCCATCTTTTTCCATCTTGTAAATCTTGGTCTTACCAACATAACCAAGTCTTAGATGCCATTTCAAAACTTGATTGGTTTCATCCCTACCATATTTTCTAGTCATAGTATTCACAACTACTTTGTTTCTGAGATTTAGATGATACAATCTATTCAATAATGTAGCAGTACCCACTAGTTTATTTCTAAAATAAATTTTGCAGGAACCATCACCAATGAAAAATGAAAAGCCTTTTCGGTCCATGACCGGAATGGATACAATGTTTTTGTGCCCCTTAGGCAAAACAAGTACATCTTCTAAAGTCAAAACAAAGCCGGATTCTAAACCCAAAAGAAGTGATCCTATGTCGGTCGCCTCAACACTATGCCCGCTTCCGACTGTGATCATAACTTCTCCGACTCAAGCTTCCTACTTTGTTCCGATCTGATTCACGGTACAAATATGAGAACTAGCACGAGAATCAAGTATCCAGAAGTAGAAAATACGGTAGCGAACAATTTGTTTCCAAAACTAAAAGTTACAGACCAAGTGCCATGAAGAATCGGACAGTCTCTAGCCCAGTGGCCCAGCTCACCGCACTTGAGACAAACATCCTTCTTCTTCTTGTTCTTTGGAACCATCGGGGCCTTGCCCTTTCCCTTAAGGTCCTTAGCTTGTGGTCCAGTCCGTTTCTTGGTCTTTTTCTTCTTATTCTTAGACTTCCGAAGTCCAGAAGAAATCACAAGAGCAAACTTCTTCATTCGCGGAGTCTTCATCTGAGACTGAGCGGTCACAAGTTTGTTCATTAGCCCAGCTAAATTACATGCAATCTCATTGCAGTTGAAGTTCATAACAAACTGTGAGAAGGAATCAGGGAGAGACTGTAGGATAAGGTCGGTTTGGAGAGAAGTATCCATTTTAAAATTAAGAGCCTCCAATCTCTCGATCATGGATATCATTTTGAGGACGTGTTCCCCAACCTTCTCACCTTCCTTCATCCTTGCACCGAACAGTTGCTAGGATATCTCATATCTAGCGATTACATTGTGCTCACCATAAAGTTCGGTTAAGTGAGATAGAATGCACTGCGAAGTCATTTTCTCATGAGCTCTGAAGCTCATTAGACATGGAAGCCATCATATAAGCACGGACTTTCACGTCATCCTTAACCCACTTTTTGTGGTTTTCAATCTCTTCTTCTGATTGGCTCGGAGTCCGCACGAGGCGCCGGAATGTCCGTCTCCAAGACGTATCCCAGTGCCTCTATACTGAGGACAATCATCAGATTCCGGAGCCAATCCATAAAGTTAGGTCCCATTAAGGTGTTCTTTTCGAGCAGAATTGCGAGTGGATTCATTGTCATATTGAGATTTGTCTGCACTAAGTATAACAGATTAATTAGTGACTCATTCAATTATGTTCTGAGTATAGAATTAAGGTCTTTTCTATTCTTGTTACCCAGCTCCCACTATTTTTATCGGAATAACACACTCCCATGTGAAATCCGGAAGTATCATCGCTCTACTTCATAGTGGTGATCGAGTTCTTTATAAATCTTAATAGAGGGCAACCGAACAGGTTTCTAGTCTATTAATTTTCATAAAGTGGTGTCCAACACCAACCCATCTAATGAATGATTCGATCTTCTTTTTCCCCTTGTTCACTCCCCTCAACCTATACGGTTTCTATGGTTCGTGAACAAGTTAAGTTTATACCATCGACACAAATCAGTTTCACAATTGAATCTTATCCGGCAACCTGTCAGGTTTCTAGGGATAAAATTTGCTCCAACCGAAGGAATCCAATGCGCTCCCGGTAATTTATCCGTCCTCCCCGAATGACTACCCTGATAACTCGGAAGCATAGCACATCCGGTTTGGATATCAATTTCCCAAAAACTCGATGGAGGGAAGGAAAACCTTGAAACCTTATAAACTTAATAATTTGTGGTGGGAGAATTTTCGCGATTAACGTTACACTTTGCACATTAATCAATTAAGCGCGTTTGTGGCATTCATACAATATGAAACAACCATTCACAACCTAGTTGCTACCAACATGTGGTTCATGGACCGTTCCTAGAAAACAAAAACTCCGTAATGTAATTACAAGTCTTCGTCTTGAATCTTCGTCTTCTCGAAATGGATCTTCCTCCGGTCTTCGTCATTACATATAAATTTTACATCGAAAATTGCATCCTAGATACAAACATTTCTAGTAAAATAAATAGGCTCAAAACGGCCTTTACAACCCAATCGAATAAAACGAACGATTCAAAAACTAAGTCCACGAACCACATCCCCATTCAAAAGCATTCATCCAATAAATACTAAATAAATGGAAAGCGTAGAGACACATTGATCCAATCAACAATACGAACCGATCCAATCGATTCACACAATTGGTAATATGATAACGTTCAAGATAATTCGGTCGACCATAAATATTCCAATTAATCAAATTTCCCTTATAAAATGAAATACCATAAATCATTTTAATCATATTAAATCCAATTTAACATGAGGGAGATTAATTTTCAATAATACACGAAAAAATTGAGTCGGGGCGAAAAAAGCATGCCATGGCCGAGTCACTGCCGGCATCTTGCAGACAGGCACAGCATGGCCGAAGTCACGCTCGGCGGTGCCGGCCGCGCCCAGCCGACCACAGGCGCGGCCTGGAGCTCTGGCCGCGGCCCCCGGTCTGATGTTTGCCAGGCCATTTGACCACAGGCGCGGCCCCCTGCTCCGGACCCCTTAGGACCGTCAACGGCATTTCGGGGCTAGTTTTTCGACCGGATATCCAATATCTATATTCTCCAACATTCATATCTTCAATATAAATCATATTTCCAAGAAATTAAGATTTATATTTAGACATAAACTTACGAAAAATATAACTACAACGAACGTAAAAATATATACCACGATTATGACTAAAATGATTCCAAATCATTCACCATCTAATCGAGCATTCCAAATGCCAATATCATATATACGATCGCAAGACCTATGCTACGATACCATTGTTGGGATTCGGTGCCTAAAAACGAAGGCCCAGCGGAAGCGGTAAAACGAAAATTAATTCGATCCGAATCCCTACGAGGATCGATCTAGCTACGTATATACGAATATATAAACGAAAAACAAGAGTCGTAAGAAACTAACCCTCGAAGTCCGTTGATTAAATGGTAACCTTCTCTTGAGCTATTCCCCAAGCTTTAGTTTGATCTCTACGAGTTCAATCCGCTCCAAGCCCTTGAACGATCCAACGCCGAAAGCACCGCGTCTCTACTTGTCACGCGCCGAAAAAACGAACGGAATGACAACACCTTGCTATCCTCCGAGGATACGGCTAGATCTAGGTGATGAAGCTATATGTGTAAAGATTACTACACTCTAAGTATTTTAATCTTACTCTCTCTTTATGTCTTGATATTTTTTCTCTAAGAAAAACAAGAACAAGGTTGAAGAAGAAGATGACTAAAGAGAAAACAATTTCCTCTCTCTCTCAAACTCAATGATACGTATAATGCCAAGAAGTGAAGTTGAGGATGAGAGATCAAAGTCTTCTATATATTCTTATTCAACCCACATGAAAACAAATACATATATCATGATTGATTCCCCCATATAATGTATATGATGCTTGTCCCCTCAATCACATGAGATTCCCAAACCATGATGGGGACAAGTCAATACACACACATGGTAATAAGGGGGGCGGCCAAGATGAATTATAGGAAGAGTTCGGTTCGTTTCGGACTCCCGAGAGTCCAAACAGATAAACTCCAATTCCGTTCCGATGTATTTATATCGTTTAATTAATCTAATTAATTAAACATATCAAATACAAAATAACATAATTAATTTCTCCAAGAAATAATTATATTCATGAATTAAATTAATCACCGAGTAATATATTTAATTCATTTGGCCGTAAATCAATTTATCCAATAAATCGATTTAAACATCCAATGTTCCAAAATTAGATATCCAATATCTAATATTCATAATGAGAGAATTAGCTTTATTCATTCCGTCGTCAATCCTATTGCGTGACTCAGTAGGTCCGTCTCAGTCAGCAATGGGAGGAACCAAAGAGTAGTAGCACCACCTAGCCAGCCTGGCGGCCTACATTGTACCCCAACTGAGAACGAATGATTGGGATCATTCAAGAACCATTCTGTCGTGAATACCAGTAAATGTATAAACCCTTCTTTCAAATGTCCCGATCAAGTTATAGGGTCACGGTCAGTCAAACCCTATCTGTACTTGATGCTATGCATGCGTTAATGCAAATCGAGATCATCGAGCTATCGTGTATCGAATACAACTAGCTCCAATGCTTTGGCCAAAGACTTATGATCTCATCTGCCAATAACCGCATAGGACATATAACCCACTCACTAACGGGAGAAAGAATTCTATCTTGGTATTCAGTAGGACCTGCTACTTGCCCGTCAAGATGCACGTTGAGGTTGACCCCTACCTTCTGGTTTATAGGGTCGAACTACTCTAATGAAAATCTTGACGTCACAAGCATATCCCTACTAAATCCTCAAGTCGAAGGTTCACGAATACCTATCACAACCTTTCGATTCCATCATTGACTGTCCCGGAGTGAAATCCGTGTGACGAATCGAGGGTGAGTCGGTTCGAGTATACTAATCTAATTAGCATACCTATAACGTGTGCTCCCACTAACCATTAGTGTTCGACATGCACTTTCCTTGTCAAAGAACACGTCATACAAGTCTTCACATAAACTTAACGCCCAGTCAAGTTTCATCGACTTGCGAACGATTAAGTATTTAAGCTATAAACCTTTCCAGTGCCGACCCCCTTATCCAATAAGGAGTGGAACGTTTTGCTCTCAAATACACGGACTAGTTTCTACATGTATATTTACGAGTTAGGAATGCCAGTAACTACCAGTAAATAAAGAAACATCCATTGCCTTATATAATTGATTTACATAATTACAAGTGCAATGCCCTCACTCAACATCCTCTGAGTGGCATTTGAGGGCATACTCCTAACATCATTGTCAATTAATCACTTCATTCATGAGGAACGATGGTTCCAATCATTTCATTGAGCTATCATTCATTTCACTATGAGTTCATCTCGGTGAGTCATCCTTGACTTTGTCGAATTGTTATTCATTAATATTCTTCATGGTCATTCTTGTTCATATGACCTTCTGGGTTCATATTGCGCGGCGGGGTGGAGATGTGTGGAATTTTTAGTCGGGCACGTGATGGTCATGTGTTGGGTTCACCGACACATTGGACTGTGCACACGGTAACGTACCTCCATAAGACTAATTAGGTACAAGGACGGGTGTGTCCGGACACTTGTCTTGTGCATTTGCACATACCATTACGGGCGTACTATGATGCCTCTCTTCAGCGTCATTTCATAATTAAGATATATCATGATTGTGTTTATTCAACTCTTGAGGATTGTTGTTACGTATGGCGGCCGTTGGGGATGTTGTTTTAGTCATGGCAAGGCTAAAGCACAGGAAGAGAACGTGGACAGCGAGGAGTCCCAGTGATACTAGTTGGGGGCCCTAATCCTTTTCAGTCATTCGTGTTTTCTTCATTTTATTTCCGCTGCAGACTTCTGTTTGAATTACTCATTTTATTCAGTGTTGTATATTTTATCTTCATATAAAATATATATGTATTCTGTATTTTCCTGGGTGTGTTGTACTTGAAACTCCTCATCGGAGTAGTTGATGATGTAACTACATTTACACTTTGTAATTCATTAATTTCACCCGCCTAGTGGGTCCCAGTCGGGGTCCACAGCACTGTAATATCCGCCTAGTTTGGGGTGTTACAGAGTTGGTATCGGAGCGTGGTTTTGAATACTAACTTCTGAGTCATATCTTATTTGAAATCATCGTTCATCAGACTAGTATCATTGGACTTTCGCGTCACGTGTGACCTGTGCAAGATCCGAGCCCCTCAGACCAAAGAACAGTAAGATTTCTGACGCCATGGTATAATTTCTGGCAATAAGAATCACTCATTCATCATTTATCAGTCAACAATCCTCGAACATCATTTTTATTTTATCATGTTGATTATGTCAACTCATTAATCACTCAGTCAACCTCATTATTCATTTGTTGATCTTGTGGATCGTATCATTAATTATGTAACTTGTTCAAGATAATCATTTCAAGAATTTCATCAGATAATCATGTCACCTCAGTTGATCATTCATATAATCATTGTATTAGAGCGCGTATGCTCATTATTATCATTTCATAACGTAATTATAACGCGGTACTCATTCAAGCTCTATAATTATCATATGGCCTTCCTACTTGAGATCGAAAGAACCGTCGGAGGACGCAGGGGAGAGGCCGAGGTGCGGGCCGAAATCGGAAAATAATCACTCACTGTCAGAAGTCGTAACAGAGATACACTCAATCGGAAGGTGTCCGGTCGATCCACTCATTTTTATGCAGGGCATGATGGCCCAGATGCAATTGCTTAATCATCGATGCGATGCTCTGTCCGAATTAATCGAGAGAACTCTCACGTATGAGCTTACTGCTAAGGAAATTGCTAATCAACAACCTTCATCTGTTAGCAAGAAATCCAAGAAGCGTAGTCAGTCCGAAGGCTGTCAGTCAACCTTCAAGAAGCCTTGTGCGAGTCCTAACTTTTCTGAGCGACCTCCTACGGCGCCTAAACCTGCGGAATCTCAGTTCCGAGCGGCCAGTTCGGTCATCACCTGTTTCAACTGTGGAGTGCCGGGTCATTTCAGCACTAGGTGTTCGAGGCCGACTATCACCTGTTACAACTGTGGAATTGCCGGGCATAAGGTCCATTTCTGCCGAAGAGACTCCAAGCATACTCCGACGGCATCTCAGGTCCTGAAGCGACCAGTTGTTCAGAATCAGGCTACTCAGTCAGCATCGTTTAAGATGATGGGAGCAATTAAAGGCGGAGCCCATACTTATCACAAGGGAGCATCCATTTCGAGGGCCGGCAAGCCTCGAATTTATGAGATGAAGAGGGCCGACGATCCGAAGGCCCGAATGATTTCAGGTACACTCGAAATTTTATTTCAACCCATGTGTACTCTTTTTGATACTGGTGCATCGCATTCATTCATTTCCGAGTCATGCTTGAGTAGACTTCATTTGGATAGTGCTACTAGTTGTGAACCTTATGTCATTGGTCTACCAGACAGTAGAAGAACTATCGGAAATCGTGAGGTTAAGAATTGTCCGATTTAGCTTAATGACCGTGATTGGTTGGCGGACCTAATCGTGGTGGATTTTACCTAAGGACGATGTCATATTGGGTATCGATTGGATGGATCGTCATGATACCATTCTCAGTGTTCGTAAGCGTATGGTCACTATTGTTCCAGACGATGGAGTTGAGTACGTATTTCAGGGAGGTAATCCCAGCTGTTCCGATAGAGTCATTAATTTGATGAAAGCTGTAAAGTTACTCAATCAAGGGTGTATTGGTTATTGGTGCTATATGACCAAGACCGAGAAATCATCAGTAATGTTGGCGGATATTCCTGTAGTGAGAGAATATGCCGATGTTTTCCAGACGAGTTACCTGGTTTGCCTCCACAGAGGGATGTGGAATTCACGATAGAGTTGGAGCCTGGTACGTCCCCATTATCGAAGGCACTGTATCGGATGGCCCCGACCGAAATGCAGGAACTGAAGAATTAAGTGGAGGATTTGACCGAGAAAGGTTATATCCGACCGAGTGCGTCCCCGTGGGGAGCACCTGTATTGTTTGTCAAGAAGAAGGATGGTTCATTTTGCTTGTGTATTGATTATCGAGAGCTGAACCGGGAGACAATCAAGAATAAATATCCCCTTCCCCGCATCGTTGATCTCTTGGATCAACTTTAGGGAGCTTTAGTATTTTCCAAGATCGATCTAAGATCAGGGTATCATCAGTTGCGGATTCGAGAGTCGGATATCGCTAAAACGGTGTTTCGAATGCTATGGGCATTACGAGCTTATAGTGATGCCGTTTGGGTTAACTCATGCGCCTGCTGTATTCATGGAGTTGATGAACCGAGTTTTCATCTACTTTTCAGATGGTTCGTGGTCATTTTCATCAATGACATTTTGATTTATTCTCATGACCGAGAGGAACACGAGCTTCACCTTCATCAGATTCTCGATGTGTTGAGACGAGAGCGACTTTATGGAAAAATTTTCCAAATGTGAATTTACGGATGTCCGAGGTGACGTTTCTCGGACATGTAATTTCATCGAGACAGAGTATGCGTTGATCCTCAGAAGACGGAGGCTATCCGAGATTGGCAACCTCCGAAGAATGTTAAGGAAATCCGAAGCTTCCTCGGATTAGCTGGCTATTATCAGCGGAGTTTTGAGGATCTCAAGAGTCGTTTAATTTCAGTGCATGTCCTTTCTTTACCACAAGGGACGGAAGGATTCGTGGTTTATAGTGACGCATCCGGACAAGGTCTCGGATGTGTATTAGTGCAGAACGGGAAAGTGATTGCCTATGCTTCACGGCAACTGAGATCTTATGAGGTCCACTATCCAACCCATGACCTGGAGCTAGCGGCCGTGGTTTTCACGTTGAAGATTTGGCGTCATTATCTTTATGGCGTCTCCTGTCAGATTTTCACCGATCATAAAAGGTTGAAGTATATATTTACTCAGAAGGAGTTAAATATGCGTCAGAGACGGTGGCTAAAACTGATCAAGGACTATGATATCGAGATTCAGTATCACCCGGGTAAGGCGAATGTTGTCGCCGATGCCTTGAGCCGTAAGTCCGTTCAGGAGCAGATGCTTGCTCGTTTAATGATTCGAAGGAACTTCAATAGAATTTCGAGACCGAGATCGAGTCAGTTACAGCGAGTACAAGGGCAACTTTGTACATTAGAGATTTTATCGCCACTCGAGGAGGCGATCAGAGTGAATCAGGGTTCAAACCCATTTTGTTGTGTATCCGAGAAGATGTGGCTTAGGGAAAGCCCCTGGATTTATGGTCTACGAGGATTGACTTGTTCGATTTAAGAATCATTTATACGTACTGGCTAATGACGATTTGAAAAAACTCGATTTTGAGAGAAACTCATGCTGCCCCTTATTCTATTCATCCGGGGTCTAGCAAGATGTACAAGGACATGAAACAAAATTACTGGTGGAGTAATATGAAGCGAGAAGTCGCAGAATTTGTTTCGAGATGTTTAACCTGTCAGCAAGTTAAGATAGAACATCAGTGACCGACGGGTATGCTGAAACCGCTCCCTATTCCAGAGTGGAAGTGGGAGGATATTTCAATGGACATCATCACGAGTTTGCCGATGAGTCGCTGCGGCATGAATACAAATTGGGTAATCGTGGATCGTCTAACTAAGTCATCTCATTTCCTTGATATTAAGAATATGTGGGATCCCGAGAGACTTGCCCAGTTGTTCATCAAGGAAATAGTGAGATTGCACGGTACTCCTAAGAGTATCGTTTCTGATCGTGACGGGCGATTCGTGTCACATTTTTGGAAAGCAGTTCATCATGCCATGGGAACTCAGCTTAATCTCAGCACAGCTTTTCACCCTCAGTCCGACGGACAATCAGAGAGAACTATTCAGACATTGGAGGACATGTTGAGAGCATGTGTTCTCGATTAGAAAGACGATTGGGACGCCCAACTACCGTTGATCGAGTTCACGTATAATAATAGTTGGCATGCTTCGATTAAGATGGCACCCTACGAGGCCTTGTACGGTCATCGTTGCCGATCTCCTTTATGTTGGGATGACTTATCAGAATCAATCGGCACCAAGCCCGATATGCTTATAGCCACCCGTGAGAAGATAGCTTTGATCAAGAGTCGTTTGTTGATCGCTCAGAGTTGACAGAAATCATATGCAGATAATCGTCGTCAACCATTAGAGTTCGAGTCAGGTGACCATGTTTTGGTCAAGGTATCCCCGAGTTGAGGTGTTTTCCATTTTGGGGAGCGAGGAAAGCTAAGTCTGAGATTCATTGGACCATTTGAGATTTTGAATCGAATCGGCGATCTGGCTTATAGATTGGCCTTACCTCCGGCATTGAGCCGAATTCATAACATGTTTCATGTCTCTCAAATTGCGGAAGTTTTTTGCCGACCCTAGCCACATGCTTCAGTTTGATGGAATCGAGATAGCGGATGATCATACGTATGAGGAGTGTCCCGTACGAATCTTGAAGCGGCGAATCAAATAGTTGAGGAACAAGACGATTCCTTTCGTTAAAAGTTAGTGTCGAGACACGGAGTCAAAGAGGCTACTTGGGAAATTGAGGATAGTATGCGGGAGAGTTATCCCGATTTGTTTCATCCTTAGTTTCGAGGACGAAACTATTTTTAAGGTGGGGGTATGTAATACCCGATTGTAAATTCATTCATTTTCATTCAGTAATTGTCACTCGGTGGATTTTCACTCATTAATAATCATTCATCATTCATGTTCATTCATTCGTGTTCACCGTTCGGACTAATGTTGAGTCGTGTATCGATATCGTTCATTTTTTCAACCTTGCTTGAGAATCGAGACAAGAATATTATCTTGATCGTTATAAATACTTCATTAATCGATGTTAATATTAGAGTTCATGCCATTTCAAATTTCCTTCTTGTTCGAATCATGCTATTGTTGGGTACATTTGCAGTTCTTGTATATCTCGTTAAGTTTTCCAGGCGGGGTATTACTTCTCCCTACTTGTTTAAAGTTTCGGGATGAAACTTCTTTTAAGGAGGGTAGTATGTAATATCCGCAATTTTGATTTCCGGTAATTTTCTTTTTTAGCGGAAGTCCATCTTAGTGACTCTATTGTGACCGTTTCGTCATTCCAAGAATGATTAATTCTACACTTTTTATCATCCGAGTTCGTCTCGGTGTCGTTCTGTTGAGTTCCGTGTTCTTAAGCGACTTTTCCACGTATGAGTTCGATTTTATAAAATCACCATTAGTTCTTGGAAACTCCAAAAATTATGAATATTTTCAATATTATAGAGCATCAAGTTAGCTTTCTAATGGTTCAAACGGTGAGTCAATCGGAGTCCGGACGAAGGAGTTATGGTCAAAATAGCTAAGGCGCACTGTGCCTTTTGATCTTTGGAGCGGTACATGCGGCATGTTTCTTTGGGCATTTTTGGCCCATTCATGGCACACTCAGCTCGTGCCGTGGCACATAGTACAAATTTTTGTATTTCTGCGTTTGTTGTGAAGAACATCCTCATTTCTTCATTTCCCTTCTTCCTCTCTTCCTTGGGGCGATTTTCGGTGATTTTGGGGTGTTTTAACATCATCAAAACTCAGAGATTTTCATCTTCTTCAAGTTGTAATCTTATGTATATAATAATCTTAAAAGTTGAATGTGCTGGGTTCACTTTTAGTATCATATTGTGTGTAAGAGATTATTTTTAAGATTCTCGGGTGGTGCGTCCCGCTTGTTTGATTTGAATGTAAATATGAGAATAATGTTGAGACGTGCTATATTACAATATGTATAGGGTTGATAATTGGAAGTGTAGGATGAAATGTTATTGATTTCCAATGGAATCGTGGAAAAGGTTAGGTTAAGCAACATTTTTTACTAACAGGTTAGTTGAGAAGTTAGTTTTGCTCGGCCTCTTGGACGAGGTAATTAGCTAGACTCGGTTATTTACAAAAATGTGCTTCGTTGGTTTGGAGGAAGAAGACTGGAGATGAGTGAGAAATACCACATTGATTTTCTCAATCAGTGGTCATTTAGAACTGTTCATGAGTGTCATCTTGACATAGATCAAATGACATATCTGGGGAAGTAGCTTAATGGGAAAACGTGCATTTTACTTTTCTTGATCACAATGCTTTTAAGTTGTTTAATTTTAACCGGTGTTGTTTCGATGGATCCAACTCACTTGTCTGCTAAGAAGCACGGGTGCGGGTGCGGGTGCATAGTACGGGGATACGGGGATTCGCTAAATTTGAAAATATGGGGATTCGGGTGCGGGGGGTTACAACATATATAAAAATATTATAAAATATATATATATATATATATATATATATATTTATATTTATGATTTTAGATGTAACTAAAAAGCATTAGAAAGCAAGAGTGAAGAGTTTCATTAAATAACAAATAGTGCAAAGCATAACTGAAAAGGATAACAATTAACAAATGAACATATACAAATTAGTAATTACAATTAATTACAACAACACCAACATCTACGCCTTAGTCCCAAAATGATGTGGGGTCGGCTAACATGAATCAAGCTTTGAAGCTAAATCAATGATCGTTACATAAATAACATAAAAGGAGAAAAAGAGGGAAAAAAGTAGAGAAAAAAGCAAATAAAAAAAGAGAATGAATGTTTAAAAAAAAAGAAGAATCCTGAAAAAAACATGGAATTAAAAAAAAAATAATCAGATTCCATCCACCATCCGTATTCTTTCCCGCCACATTTGCCTCTCTATCGCCATACTTTCTCCAATTCCAAGAAACCACATATCATTTTTAATCATCTTTATCCAAGTTTTCTTGGGTCTTCCTCTACCTTTCACAACATTACTTGTTCCCCAACTTTCTAGCCTCCTCATTGGGGCATCAACAAGTCTTCTTCTCACATGACCAAACCATCGTAATCGATTCTCCATCATCTTGTCTTCTATAGCCACAACTCTTACCTTCTCTCTAATCACCTCATTTTTGAGCCGATCCTTTTTTGTATGACCACACATCCATCGTAGCATACGCATCTCCGCCACATTCATCTTTTGAACATTGTTTTACAGCCCAACACTCGGTGCCATATAACAGCGCAGGCCTAATTGTCGTGCGGTAAAATTTACCCTTTAATGTATGAGGCATGTCAGGATCACATAAAACCCCTGTGGCACTCTTCCACTTCAACCACCCGGCCTATATTCTGTGAGCCACATCGCCATCTAGCTCTCCATCCTTTTGGATAATAGATCAAAGATACCGAAAGAAAGTTTCATGAACAACTTTCCCATCAAATGTGATCATCCCCGCCTCTCTATCACTGTTTTCGCTAAACCTACACTCCATATATTCAGTCTTATTTCTGCTCAGCCTAAAGCCTCGAGCTTCCAAAGTATCCCTCCAAAGTTCCAATTTTTGTTGCACTCCAACCTTCGTTTCATCAATCAACACAATATCATCTGCAAACATCATACACCACGGAACGTCATTTTGAATTTCTCTTGTCAATTCGTCCATGACTATGGCAAAGAGAAAAGGACTAAGAGCAGATCCTTGATGCACCCCAATCGTAATAGGGAATTCTTCTGTCCTCCCAACATTAGTACGTACACTTGTACTAGCTCCCTCATACATGTCCTTTATAATGTCAATATATTTCCGCGCCCGTCTTTGCTAAGGCCCACCAAAGTACTTCTCTTGGTACTTTATCATATGCCTTTTCTAAATCAATAAAAACCATATGTAGATCTTTCTTTTTATCTCGATAATGTTCCATCAACTGCCGAATAAGATAAATTGCTTCCATGGTCGATCTTCCAGGCATAAATCGAAACTGATTTTCTGTTATCTTCACACATTTCCTTCCTGATCCTTTGTTCAATCACTCGTTCCCACAACTTCATGGTATGACTCATTAGTTTAATTCCGCTATAATTAGAACAATCTTAAACATCACCTTTGTTCTTATACAAAGGGACGAGAATACTTTTCCTCCATGCTGATGGCATCTTATTGCTTCTCCAAATCTTATTGAAAAGCATAGTTACCCATTCGATCCCTCTCTCCCCCAAACACCTCCAAACTTCAATAGGTATACCATCTGGTCCTTCTGCTTTCTTTGACCCCATCTTCTTCAATGCAATTGTCACTTCACCCTTTTGAATTCTCCTCTTAAACTCTCGGTTAACCATACTTGAGGGGATGTTTAAATTCCCAATATCTTGTTCTTGATGGCCATTGAATAGGGTATCAAAGTATGACCTCCATCTCTCTTTTATCTCTTTATCTTGAACCAAAACTTTTTGGTCAGTATCTTTTACACATTTAACTTTTCCAATATCTCGCGTCTTCTTCTCTCTCATTCGAGCAAGTTTATAGATATCTTTTTCCCCTTCTTTTGTATCTAATCTTGCATATAATTCTTGATTGACCTTTGATCGGGCATTTCGCACTGCCTTTGTAGCTTCTGTTCGAGCTTTCTTGTACTTCTCATAATTCTCATCGCTCGAGCATTTACCTAGTACCTTATAACATTCACGTTTGGTCTTTGTTGCTTGCTTAACTTCATCATCCCACCAAGATATGTCCTTACTTGATGGTCTGTTTCCTTTAGATTCTCCTAGGACTTCTTTTGCAACTTCCTTTATGTTATGCTCCAACAAGTTCCACATCGAATCTATATCCATCTCCGTGCAATCAGACCAAATACCACTATCAGCAATCTTAGCCACAAAAGTATGTCGACTCTCCACTTGGAGCTTCCACCACTTAATTCGAGGGTCAACTTATGGTCTACTCTTTCTTAAGTGCCTCTTACCTCGAAATTCAAGCACCACAACCCTATGTTGCGTTGCAGCACTCTCACCGGGTATCACCTTGCAATTAGTAAAACTTTTCCTCCAAACATTCCTTACTAGAAAGAAATCAATCTGACTTGCATTACCTCCGTTTCTATGTCACCAAATGAGAGTCCCTTTTCTCAAACCAAGTGTTCATAATACCCAAGTCATGAGCTAATGCGAAATTCAATATACCATTTCCTGCTTCATTCCTATCCCCAAAACCAAAGCCACCATGAATGCTCTCAAAGCCATCTCTGCTAACACCGACATGCCCATTGAGGTCACCACCAATGATCAATTTCTCACCCATAGGAATTCGTTCGACAACCTCTTCCAAATCTTCCCAAAATTCTTGTTTTATCGATGCATCCAATCCTACTTGTGGTGCATAAGCACTTATGATAGTTAGAAACTCATCCCCTATCACAAGCTTAATACTCATTATTCTATCGCTCTTTCTTGACACTTCCACCACATCATCAATGAATTCTTTATCAATGACGATATTCACTCCAGTGTTACCTAATTCTCTACCACCCCCCTCGTCCCACGAACCGGAACGCACGTACCAGAACGCGGTGCATTCGCGTATTGGATCTCCATATCCGGCGACCCCAAAATGTAGGCTTTCTCCATATCCGGTGGATTGGACTTGGAGAAGGAAGACAACAGTGGGAGGAAAAAGAAAACGCGTCTGACTAAGGGCCCAATCTCTTTTTTCTTTTTTCCCATTTTTTTTAAAGTAATGCAAACAACCGCTCAATTTCCAATTTTTGTACCTTTTTATTTAACTATTTCTATTTTTTTTAACTTATTTCTTTTATATATTATGGTTTATCTTCTCATAATTTTTAATAAACGTACACTTACTGTGTATTTTTTTGTAAACGTTGGATGATATTGATATGACTACAAGGGAATATATATAATTATAACACGATATAAATTAAAATTTACAAGTGATCAAATATATATAATAAAAAATTATAAAAAATAAAAGATTAGCGTACTGTGAAGAATGAATTGGTGTACCGCATCCTAAAAAAGCCTCCCGACTAAGCCTACCCCCGACGTACCGCGTTCCGATATATGTAGCGTACCACGTCCAGTGCGTGTTCGCGTGATCAAACGCATCGCGAACTCAGTAACATTGATCCACTCCCTTTCTACTTCTATAAGAGTACCAAAGCTTGTAACCCCAAGGAGCTAACACTCTTGCCTTCTCGCCAACCTACTTAGTCTCTTGTAGACACATTATGTGAATCCTCCTCCTTTTCATAACCTCCCCCACTTGTGCTGATCTCCCCGTCAAAGAGCCAACGTTCCAAGTTCCAAACCGCACCTTACTACCCTTACTAGCCGCATGAACTAACTTCTCTGTCCGTCCCCGTCCACGCTGCAAGGATTCTTGCACATTTGACACCACACCCATACTTCGAGGTGGCGCGCCGCTTCCGGGCGACGACCTAGCAACCCTTGCATATTTTCCACTACACCCGGGCCTATGAAGTGTAGCGCATCCTTGCTCATTTGACACCACCCTCAGATGTAAAGGTGGCGCGCCTCTTCTGGGCGACGACCTAGCAACCCTCGCATACTTATCACTGCACCCGGGCCTATGAAATGCGCGTCGCTTCCGAGGAGACGCCCAACGATTTTCAAAGTTTGATTCATGTCCATGGGATGTGACGAGTTTTACGGTTGCCACTAACTTACCGCAACCCTCCTCTTTTATCCGGCCAACCGCAATGAATGTCGAAGACACTCGCAGGCAGAGTTAGTAATTTACAATTAATTAAAATTAAAAAAAATTGTTCTAATAATTTTAAGGAACGAACAGAATAAATTATAATTTTATATTTTTATTTTTTTACGGATCGAACCGAATAAAATTATAAATTAATAATTTTATTTTTTATTTTTTACCGATCGAACAGAATAAATTAATAATTTAATATTTTTATTTTTTAGCAATCGAAGTGATAACATAACATATAACACTGGTGTATACACAGAAGCACAGAAGTGATAAATAACATAACACTAATAATATAAATATACAAACAGTTTATATATATATAAATATATATATATATATATATATAATTTGTACTGCCGTACTGGAGTCTGGAAAGCCGCGTAAGGAAAGACAAGCAACACAGGGAACGTTAACGAAGATGGATCGCATCGCACCTTTCCGCCGAAAAAAAAAAAAAGGAAGACAGATCGCATCGCAGGAGAAGAAAAGAACCATACCCGGACTGGATCGAAGAGACGAAACCGCCGTTGATGGCCGCTGCCGATGGATATGGGTCGATGGGTCGCCGCCGATGGAGATGGGTCGATGGGTCGCCGCCGATGGAGATGGCTCAGATGGGTCGATGGGGTCGCCGCCTTCCAGACTGAAGACTTCAATTCAATTAATTGATTAAGCTTCAATTAAGGTAAACCCGTTTTATTAAAGTCTTCAATTAATTGACCCGAAAATTACAGATTATACCCCTCCCGC
This sequence comes from Orobanche coerulescens, assembly GCA_033398695.1. Lineage (NCBI taxonomy): Eukaryota > Viridiplantae > Streptophyta > Magnoliopsida > Lamiales > Orobanchaceae > Orobanche > Orobanche coerulescens. The sequence continues at coordinate 70,968,094 of CM065815.1, forward strand.
ACCCCTCCGCACCCCTGGTTGAAAATACGGGGATACGCCACCTGGCGCACCCCGTACGCACCCCCCCGCACCCCCGCACCCCTACGTATCCCCTACGCAGTTCGCGGGGTATGTGAAGAATCCTTGCTTTACAGCTTGTCTGGGTTGATGAGTTGCCAGTACTTTCCATTGCTTGTCAACCATTTCTACATGTCATCTCAATTGTCATTATTTGTGTTTCATAGTAGTTTTATGTTGATTTTGCTCTTGGTGTCCTACCCCAGAAGTGCTTCCCACATATTCATCATACTTTCAATTCGCCTTTTGTTCCAAGCTTCGAGCACCAGTATGCTTTAATTTGAGGGGGGAGAATTGAATAGGGGATAGTGTTGTGGTCTATCTACTATGTTTAAGTAGCTGCTAGTGTTGTTTGTTGGGAAAACTCTATTTTCCCTAGCACATTATCACCATTTTGACCACTACAAAATCAAGAAGGCAGGACTGATCCATTACTTGAATATTGTGAATAATATTTTTCCAGTATTGCTCCAAGCAAAACCAAATGTTGCGCATTTGATCTCCATAACCCTTAATGCTTTCTGGTGTTTCTATGGCTTCACAAATTAGAAGTCATTAATATGTCAAGGAACATAATTATTACAATATACATGTGGCGTTATAAATAAATATGAACTAAAATTATGTGTTCCCTCAATGTTCTTTGAAGCATCTTGTACTTTGTTTAATAAGCTTCTAAGTTCTAAATAGTGTTTGCTGAAATTTCCTGACAGAGTATACAACCCAAAATAGTTTGTTGGTAGTCTTAGTTATGGTCTTTATTTGCCAGTACTGCTTGGCATTTATACTCTTCTGGGCGAATAGATGTCCTTCGTATAAAGACAGCTGTCATTACATTGGCCTTTAAGTTTCACATTTACAACACTTGTTCCAGTTTTTTGACATGGTATTTTGTTTTGGAGCCTTCCCTTTGATTTTCTGTCTATATAATTCATCCATTTACATTGGGTATGAACAGATCTCAGAGGAGATGGACATTAGAACAAGACGGGCACTTCTCAGTGCCATTGTTGGGAAAGTTGGAAAAAGGATAGACACCCTGTTGATCCCATTGGAATTATTATGTTGCATATCACGTACTGAATTTTCAGACAAGAAGTCTTATATTAAATGGCAGAAGAGACAAGTGAGCTTTGTTTCTTTACCTTCTTTTGCAAACCTTCTCCCTCCCTCCCTCCCTCTTCACCCATATTTTCTTTATTTTGCATTTCATTTTTTATCATGGTTGTCTTTTGGGGTTGTAAATCTTGAAGGTTTGAGGTGAGTCATATTAATCAGAAAGGGCTGCTGTTAGCGATTAGTTACTAATCTTTTGTGTAAAGTTTTGATATATAGATATGCTATGAATTCTCATCTGTTAATATAATGTAATTTCAGTTACCTCTGTTTTAATGCTCTTCTATTTTGGGGTCAGTTCAGTTAAATATGTTGGAGGAAGGGCTTTTAAATCACCCCGTTGTAGGATTTGGAGAATCTGGGAAGAAAGCAAGTGAGTTGAGGATTCTTCTGGCAAAGCTTGAAGAGTCTGAGGTGTGTTCCACTACTTTTAACTTGTCTGTTCCTAGATATTGACATTTATCTGCTATCTTGTATGAATATTTTTTCTATTTAGAGGAACTTAATTTATCTATATAGACTATCCATATATCCTTCACCTGTATGTGTAGTGTCCTTGCTTGGCCTTTATCAACAAGCATTTTCTATGTTCAAATTTATTCGCTTCTGAATTTATCTGTCCATTTGCTCATGCACACGTGTTTCTGTAGTCTCTGCATATGCACCAGAAATATTGATTCCTAATTGTCTCTAGAGTGTGTTCTCAGTTTGACTAACCAATATAGATCTTCTATTATGTCTTTCTCCTTTTCTCTTCACGCCTCTGGTTATATTTCATTTTTTTCTGTTGGCTTTCTCAAGAGGAGTCATGTTCATGTGATTTCCATTAGGCTAGCAGGTTATTCTGACCTTCATTTAAATTAGTTAGATGACATGATAGTCAAAGCATGTTATTTGTGGACCTCTGACTAAACCTTGTTTTCTTTTTCTCAGTCTCTTCCATTAGGTACAGGTGATCTTCAGAGGACAGAATGTTTGAGATCTCTGAGGGATGTTGCTATTCCACTAGCAGAGAGGGCTGCAAGAGGTGATTTAACTGGTGAAATATGCCATTGGGCAGATGGTTATCACCTAAATGTCAGATTGTACGAGAAACTGTTGCTCAGTGTCTTTGATGTTTTGGATGAGGGGAAGCTTACAGAGGTTAGTGGAATATTGAGTTAGATGTTTCCAGTTATGCTAAGTATACAAAAGTGAGTTTATGCTGAATTCATGTAGTATTATTACATATGTGTGTGTGTTTGTGTTTAAAAGAAAAGGTAGTGGACTTGAAAGAGTTTCTGCAACTTCGACTGACTCTTGAAGAAAGCATAAACCATGTGTATATTTTTCCTTTTGTTGAAAAAAAATTTCAGTTGGTCTTAGTGTCCTGTGTTTTCCTTGGGAATAACACAACTTCTTGATACCAGGAAGTGGAAGAAATGTTGGAGCTTTTCAAGTCAACGTGGCATATTCTAGGAATCACAGAAACAATTCATCATACTTGCTATGCATGGGTGTTATTTCGGCAGGTAGATATTTGACTGAAGATATAGCGGTTAGTTGATTGACATAATTTGAACTGAGTTTACAGGTAGATTGTTGAACGAACTATCCAACCATGTTCTTTTTGTTTGCTTTCTCTTATTCTCAATTGGTTTTCTATCGCATTCTTTGTTTCAGTGTTGATTCTTTTCTGGTGCTCTTTTGTCTCTGTTTTTTTTTTCTTTTTCTTTTTTTTTTCCTTGTGTCTTGTAATTTCAGTTCACATTTTTTTGAAAGGACAACGATTTCATTGATGAAGTTATTTTCATTTATGTAAAGAAGCATTGGTTCTGGATTTGTTTGTCATTACACTAAAGATCGTAATTTATTGGTACCATTGGAAATTGGAGGTGGTTAATGGCTGATTGTTACTGGTGCTGACAGCCATAAACCTTTGCGAGAATTGGACAATCTGGTGTGCACTGCTAAATTCAGGAAAGGAGAGGATTAGGAAAGTAGATGAGATAGGAAAATTGCTTAGGGCTTTGCGGTGGCAATAAGGTCAGATCAACGTAAACGAAGAACAAAATTGGGTTTCTGGACAGAAGGGCATTTATCAGACCATTGTATACCATGCTGATATATATGATTGTATGGAGATTGGGAAATACGCTACTCCCTACACTTGTTTCTGAATAAGAATATCTAGTGGCCATAGTGAAGTTATTTATAAAGGATAGGAATTTAGGAGGGCCCACAAACATCACATTGAAATAAATAAGACTGGAAGAATTCCTTTTATTGCTAATGAGATACAAGTGTGTTTTGCATACTCACAGAAGTCACAATGGAAGGTCTAAATATGTAACCCCTAAACAAAGGAGGCAACATGAGTTTCTCAAGTTTAAGAAATGGTGAACAATATGAACATGATGCAATCGGATGACATCTTTAATGAAGTGGATAAGTACCTCAAGGTAGTAAGTTCATTCTTTTCCTCAGGAAGTCCAATCTTATACCAACACATAGTCTTGAAATCCAAAGCAAGATGGGAAAAGCATATTATGGCTATGTAAGTGTCTTAACTGTATGATTATGAGTTCATAGTAAGTCTTGAATCGAAAAATGATCTATTAGAAACTTTTAATCCGTGTAGAATTGTAGATTTATGTGAGAGGGCTAAAGAACAAGCTCCAGACGAAGGCCTCTCAAGTAACACAAGCAGACTTCTTAAGTTCTGATATGGATGACCGAATCATTAGAGCATATGTTTTGTCTCTGACATTTTTCAGAAATTTCCTATGAAGGGCAAAAAGGGGAAAAATACTTGGCTGTGGTTGTTGGTAGAATGTTGCTGGAATGTGCCAGTGATGAAGGCACATCATAAAATAAGTCGGCAATCAAAGGCTTGAAAGTAGCAAAATGTTCCCAGAGACTGGGGGGCTTAGATTTTTGATATCTTGTGGGAAAAATTATATTCATTTGTTCCAAACTACGCGTGCCTTTAGTGACTACTTGTATAAGCGATTACTATTATCAAAAAGTAACTCCTATAGAAAATTCTGTATTCAGTTCAATATTCTCTCTTGGTAGTTTCTATTTACATTCCTAGTACTAAACAGACCACTTTTTGATATCTTGTTGGGAAAATTGTATTCATTTGTTTCAAACAACGCGTGCCTTTAGTGACTACTTGTATAAGCGATTACTATTATCAAAAAGTAACTCCTAATAGAAAACTCTGTATTCAGTTCAGTATTCTCTCTTGGTAGTTTCTATTTACATTCCTAGCACTAAACAGACCACTTTATCAAGGTCGGAGAAAGTTGTACTTTTCCCAGGCTGCACATTTATTCAACACACTAGTAAGAGGAGAAAGACTGTATAACTTGTGTATTATCTACTGTCTGAAAAAGATAAATGATCTCTGTCCTCTTACTTTGTAAAACTAAACTGCTTGCATAGGCCCAGTGGTTGATGGAAAAGGTGGGTTTGAATTTAGGGCCTCGAGAACTTTGGTCCGTTTGCTGAGGTCAGTTAAAACATGAAGTACATATAATACTTGGTACAAAGGTACCACATTATTAATGTGATTAATGTAAATTGTAGTATATCACTTAGGAGATTAGTAGTGTTCCTTAGATTAGGTTAATTTATATCCTTCCTTAGCATCCTCTCCAACGTGTATATATTGTACCTTGCCACCTTACTCTACACACATTGAATTTGCTGCAGTTGTGCAGGGGTTTTGCATAGTTTTTAACTTGTGACAGAATATAATATGCATTTATCATCTATGCACATCAATTCTTTCATATGCCATACGCCTGGTGTGGTTTTATGAGACAGCATTAAGACAATGCAGGCTCCTACTCCAACCATGTTTAGCATACAGTTATCCTGAACATGGCTTTTTGCTATCTGATTACTCGGCTTTCTGCATGTTACAGTTTGTCATCACTAGCGAGCAAGATATCATGCAGCTTGCTATTGACCAGTTGAAGAGAATACCTTTAATGGAGCAGCGGGGCCCACAGGAAAAGTTGCACCTGAAAAGCTTGAGTTGCAGAGTTCAGAGTGAGAAGGGTTTTCAGGAGTCGACTTTCTTGCAATCATTTCTATTACCTATTCAAAAATGGGCTGATACGCGACTGACTGATTACCATCTCCATTTTGCTGAGGTCTTTCAGAAATTAAATTCAGCATGTATATGTTTGAGTTAACTGATTTTTATGATTTACATGAATCTTTGCACGTGAAGATTGTAACATATACATGTTTCTTGGTATTTCTAATGTTCTTACCTTCCAAAATGATAACAATGTCAATGCTTGTCCCTAGCTAATTCTTCATTCTAATCAATACTGTGGAAACTGTTGAGAATCAAAATCAATCAAAATTGATTTGTTGAGATAGCCAAAATCAATAAAATTTGATTTCTTAAGATAGTCGAGATCAGTCAAAATTAATATTTTTAAGATAGCAGAATATTTCATTTGGTGTATATTGATAAGGGTGATTTCTTTCCGTGTGTATACTTTTCACATGTCTATTACAGTAGTTGTTTGTGCATGCGTATGTGTGTGTGTGTGTGATGATGTAATTGTGAAACATAAGAAATAAATGAAACTCCCTTTTGGTCATTTTACTTTTTACCTGTGCATGTAGGCCAAGTTACTCAACTCAACTCAACTAAGCCTTAATCTCAATCTAATTACGATCGGCTATATGGATCTGGAACTAATATATATTGTATTCCTCTTTCTTTTTCTTCAAAATTTTCGACAGAAACTACTAGCGAAAAAATGAGATTTGGAACTTGGATACATATTCATTGGTCTTTGCTAGATTTCTCCGAATCATGAAAATGCTAGATCTTTGAGGATTCAGTATTGTTTAATAGACTATTTTATTTTTCATAAAGCCTTTATATTTGTTGACCAATTGATCCATCCAAGAATTTGCAAAGTTAATTCTTATACACATGTGAGTGTAAGTCATTCACAGCATTGGGACATGCATAATTATAAATGGGTTTGATCTTTGGATGGAGCAACACACCAGAAATTCTACTTCGTTGTTTTAATATATGAACTATCTTACATCCATTAATTTATAAATTTCAGTCACTTCTAAATTTCCAGTCATGGTGTATTTTGTTTTGGTTGTTCTTTTTTGGTTCTTTGGGTTATTATATTCAAGATCAAATAATGGGTGATATTGATTATCGCATCACATCAGAATACCGGAAGACTTTCTACTCATGTAATTACTTGCGTCATTTTGCATCTCCTGTTCCTTTTAGGGGTCAAAAATGATGGAGAATGCAGTAGTTGTTGCCATGGTTGCTCGGAGGCTTCTTCTTGAAGAACCTGAGTTGGTATCATATTTTGCATTGGTTAATCTTGTTTTTAGTTCTGCCCATAGAGATCTTTGTAGATGGTTTTATGGATTCTCTAGCAATTCTTCATTTTCGACATCCATCACATTCTTTTTGGCCTAGACGCAAATTCTTACAAATTTGACAAATATCCGCCTTGTTGTTCTTCAATTTTTTTGTTCAATCATTTGCCTCTAATTTGAGCCTGAAATCTCAAAGCTCAAAAATTAAAATAACGTATTTTTGTAAATTTTTCATGCACATAATGGGGAAGAAACAAAAAAGGAATATCAATCAAAGTGAAACATCTTATCTAAAATATCAAACATGGTAAATCTGAATGTACAACTAGACGAGGGGACATTATGTTATTCATGCACATCATTGAGTTATATGTTACAATGTAAACGGCTTTAACTTAAATTCTGTTGAAGTAACCTTTCAGCTTCTTCTTGCAGGCAATGCCGTCTGCACCTCTAACAGACACGGAGCAAATAGAGATCTATGTGTCATCTTCAATTAAGCATGCATTTGCTAGAGTAAGTGGTTTCATCTATTGTACTAGCTATTTGAATCTTTAGTTCTCTGCTATGTTTGATCATTGATATAGAGAATTATTATTCTGAAGTATGCCACGAATAATTCTAAAGATCTTGTCATTTGATTAGTGGACGATGAAAGATTAGGCATTGCCATACTTGAGAACCACTTTTTCTTGATCTCTTCAAGCTGAACGGACTTTGTGTTACCAATTCTTGACAGAAGGGAGGGCTTTTTATGATTATTGCTCAGAATCTCCTTATAACACCCTATAGTAGTGAGCTATGTTGGACGATAAACAGTGCATGCTATGATACTGACTTGATATCCATATTTGTCTAATGATTATGCAACCCTGTATTTTTAAATGAACCATTCAACATGATCTCTGTTAGTTGCCATTACCCAGTTCTGCAATTTCCTTTTAGGCAACAAATGCTGCATATGCTGTATCCTTTTATCCTCGAGCCTGCAATTCTTGTTTAGGCAGATACTGTTACACAGCAGTATTCTTTACAATGTAGAGGGAGAGAATGAGATTATGAGGCTTGAGAAGCTAATGGAGAATAAGTGCTATGGATGTTTTTGTCTGTCACCTGTTAGTTTCAGGACTTCCAGAATTTTTTAGCTTCAACGAGCAAGTCTTATTAAATTATTAAATCTATAACTGGTGCTGCCAGTAAGCTCTATGTTACAACTTACAACAGTTAAAGCACATTGGTAAACAGTATTTGCCTGGTCCTCGTGACAGAATTAAGTGCTGCATCTTGATCATTACGACGTTTGGAATTATCTTTTTGTTACTGGTGCCATCCAGATAATTTAACTAATAAGTTAACATTTAGATTTATGACCAGCTTCGGCATTAAAGTTTTAAATTTCAATATGCATTTTGCTTCTTTCTCATCCTTTACCTGATCACCACCAGCACCATAAATTCCAAGAACAGTAGAATGTTGATACTTATTTTCTCTCATTATCTTTTGCGTTACCAATATCACTGGCTGTACAACTAAAAAAGGTCGTGATTCCTTCATTTGAAATTAGAAGTTCCTCATTATCTTGATTTCCTTCTTGCAGATTATACAGGATGTTGAAACATTATCTGACACAACAAATGAACATCTTTTATCATTACTTGCTGAACAGACAAAAAAGCTATTGAAAAAAGATACGAGCATGTATCTACCCATACTAGCCGTGAGGCATCATAATGCTGGTGCTGTTTCAGCATCTCTTATTCACAAGCTTTATGGCATAAAACTGGTAAGGTTGCATCTCTACATTTCTTTACCCATATATTGACTGAAGTGGGATTTTAATCAGTCTAATTCCTTCAGAGACCATTCCTTGATGGTGCTGAACATCTTACGGAGGATGTTGTGTCTGTGTTTCTGACTGCTGATAGTCTTGAGCAAAATTTAATAGCTGTCATCACATCCACCTGTGAAGAGGGAACTGCAGAGACTTACGTTAAGAAACTAAACTTGTATAAGGTGAGGGGTTTTATTTAAACTAGTTAGGCTCTGTTCTTTTGGACTGAATGAATGGAATGGAACGGAATGGAATGGAATGGAACGGAACGGAACGGAACGGAACGGAACTGAACTGAACTGAACTGAAATATATATTAAGGGTAAATAATAATAAGAATAATGGTAAATAATAATAATAATAATAGTAATTAACAACAACAACGATAATAGTAATATTATTAGTAATAATAACAATAATAATAATTAAGATTAATAATAATAATAATAAGAAGAAGAACTGAAGCCGAAATGAATCAATCGAATCGAATGGACTGAATCGAATCGAATGGACTCGAATCGAATCAAATGAATCAAAATCAAAATAAGTCCAAAAGAACAGGGCTTTATTGCGCTTTTTACATATTACTGAATATTATTTCAGTAAAATATCCTTGTCACTGTTGCTGAGTTATGTTGACCTGAATTTTTGGTTCAATAAATGGGAGTAGTTAGTGGGATCAATTATTAGGATTAGTCAGTGATTTAAAAGTCGCTGCGCAGGTAGCGCGGCGCATAGGGGCGAGGCAGATTGAGGCTTCGACGCCTTGTATTGGTGAGGCGGTGCGAGCTTCGAGGGCGGAGCCGCACCTGAGGCGTGGTGACGGAAGATTCAAACACAACACTTTGTCATGATGTAGATGAGTAATGAGTGCGGATAAGTATGTGTTTTTAAAAATTTAAGCGAAGCTGCTGGGTAAACCAATTGCAATTATAAAGTCACTTTGTCCTTCTTAGTATTAGTGCTGTTATTGGACCGGTTCGGACCGGGTTTCAACAAAATCGGGACCGGTCCGATAACTTGTCGGATGCATCTGGACCGGACCGGTAAGAATGCCGGATCCATTTTCGGAACCGGGACCGACCCGATAAAAACCGGGCGCTTATCCGGACCGAACCAAAAACCCGGGATTCGGAACGAACTTGAATTCTATTGAGCTGAAATTCAGCTGCTGAAGGCCCACCTGAACAACCTGAAATTACTAATTTCATAACAGGGTGTACTACCAAGTCCTAAAACCTGCTAAAAATACATATCTTTTTAAAAAATTGAATTTTAAAGACAACCACATCCACATACACATCCACATTTTACATTCAAAATAATTACATTCATAGTTATTGCCTCAAAAATATATTTTTATTATTGACTAGTAGCAAAAACAAAAGATAATGCATCTTCAATCTTGAATCTTGAATCTTGAGTTCTTGACCTTGACTCAAGTGGTTGAGGTAGAGGTAGTTTCTCCCAAACGATCCTACAAACAATCAACATAGATGCACAAATTAGTATCACAAAATCTCAAAATTCATTGTTGGTTGTTTTTTGTAGTCTAAATATTTATGTCAAACAAAAGTAAGTAATACACCATAAAGGAGGAGACCAAACAAGTGACATTTAACAAATAAATTGGGAATATTGTGGCAAGTAGAAATGAGAATATTACCTTGGCGAAGTCGTACTCTAAATGCACATCATCATCTTCTTCTTCAAGCTACATCCAAAATCAAGTAAAAAACAACCATAGACAGAAGTCAAGGAACAAAACGTATACATAATACATCCATAAGTTAAAGGGAAAAACTAAATAAAGAAATACATACAATACTTCGCCCATGCCCTTTCTTCACTCCATACAACTCTTTCACCCAATCACCTCCACAAAGAAGCATCTCAATTGTCTCAACTTTCATAGAAGATCTTTTTGGATCAATAATTCTTTTGCCTGCACTAAAAGTTGCTTCTGAAGCAACACTTGTGATAGGAATAGAGAGAATATCTTTGGCCATCTTACTAAGAATTGGATATTTTAGCTCGTTAGCCATCCACCATTGTAACACATTGAACTTATTCCCCCCGGATGGATCTTTAATGGGTTTTTCTTCAACATAAAGATCAAGATCAGACTTCACTTTATCAACTAAATCGACAGTGTCTAGGTACACCTCGAAACTCCTTTTTTCCAACCCAGAACTTGAACAAGCCTGTACTGGTTTACCATAACTTTGGGTTCCATTATCTTTCTTGTATGTACTTTCATAAACCTTAAACAAAGAAGATATGCAATTTGACACCAATTCCTTATTTTCTTTTGCATCATCACCATCTGGATACATGGATATATAAACTCACGTGATAAAAACCATTTTATACCTGTATAAGAAATATCATATAAGCAGCCCACGTAATGAACAAACAAATAAAATAGCACTGACATATAAACAACTCGTAAAATAGCATCACTAGCATATAGAGAATCGATTTGTTTACCTTGGATCAAGAAAAGCACCAATTGATATTAAGATATTGCTTTGCGACCAATACTTGTCGTATTTCATTTTCATTTCAGAAACCATCATTTGCAAGTGAGGCTTGGTGGTCAATTGAGCATTCTCATCCAACAACCTTTTGACCCTCCAAAGCTCGGCCAAAAATAAATTATAATCTCTGTAACATCCGCAAACACAACTAGAAACATGCAAATATCATCAACAATTTCCCAATCACTATCATTTGGCAAATAGTGGAGAAATGACGCATTCTCCTCCGCATACCTTGGCCAAACAGTTTTATAGCCACAAGCAGTGGACAACATTTTCCACGTTGAATTCCATCTTGTTTTAGTGTCCAGAACTTGCATTCTACCCAGAAGTTCCAACTCTTTAACTATTTTTGCAAATTGTTTGCATCTTCCCTCAGAGTTCAACAAATATTTGACACCTCTTATTTTATCGACCACTGTTTTGATAACATCAAGGCCATCTTGAACAAGTTCAAGATATGTGCACAACAACGAACATGGAATAATTGGCCACCTAAAACTAGGTTTTTCTTATTAGTAAAGTCTACCTTCAATCGTGCAATACAATTATCGTTGGCGGATGCATTATCAACACTAGTAGACACAACTTTATCCTTTATACGCCAATCATCCATGACCCTTATCAATTTCCTAGCAATTACCTCTCCCGAATGAGGGGGAGGTACATTAGTGAATGCCAATACCCTCTTATGAAGTTGCCATTTCGAGTCAATAAAATGGCCGGTTACAGTCATGTAACCAATTTTCTGTTCACCAGACCACCACAAGTCAGTAGTTAAACTGACCCTATTAACTTTAGATATCGCTTCAGTATTATAAAAAAACTGACAATCAGACTTTACCATATGATGTGTTATCCTTCTATATCCTGGATATATTTCTCTCAAAAAACGATTAAAGATAACACCCTCCATCATCAGAAATGGGAATTCATGCCCTAACACCATATGAGCAGCAAGCTCTCTAACCTTACCGTGATTGTATTGCCATGTAGCAAGACATGGACCACTATCACTACCAACTATTGTATTGCCACTTAATTTTGATTGTATGGATCCTTTTTCATTTATCTCTTGTTTTAGGTGCAATTTTCTTTGAATACATTTTGTTGTCAAATGTTTATAAGCATTTGAGGTACTACTATTTTTTAGATCAATAGTGTACTTGGCCGGACACCACTTACATTTTCGCATTTTTGTGCCATCTCTCTGTGTGGACGATTGATTTTTTTTCCCGCCCACGCTTCCCATATCCATTCTTTGAAGGGTCATCCCTAGCTCCGGTCGACCCTTCAGTTTGGCTATCAGACATCAAGTGGTCATTGGAAACTAAGTCCAAATGTTCCCCAATCTCAAGCCCCTCTATGGTCTCATCAGCATCATCAAAATCATCCATTTGAACGTATGAATCTTGTGACATTATGGGAATCGTCGAGGAATCTTCAAATGACATAACAGGGAGAGTTAATAACAGCAGGGTTTTTGATATTGAGGTGAGGGTATGGAATGCATTACTAAATAGACTTAATAATATGTGGACCACAGCAGGGTTAAGATTATGAAGAGGGGGTTTAATAAGGAATGAGAACATAGAAAATCAGTAGTTTATGCCTATAGAAATCAATATGAAATTCGACATTAATTTCATTACTTTTATTGTAAGGCAGATAAACAATGCTGGTTTTATGAAATCAACTGGCCTCCACAATCAACTCTTAATGCCAATCAAATTATATACAATTACAATGACAAGAAATAATAAATAAACAAACACAACTGATATGTACATGCTTCCTCAAATAACGGTTTCATGCAAGTTCCATGAGTTTTTTTTTTTACTAGAATCGAGCTTAAGCTGACTAATTAAACTAATATTAACCCACAATTTGTAAGTAATGATTCGAAATCGAGCTTAAGCTTACCCAATTGAAGAGGTTCGAGCTTTCGAGTTGAAGATCGAGGTTCGAGCTTTGCTGTTCTTCGAGATTGATTAGCTACCTTCGAGATTGATGTTGAAGAGCATCAGATCGAAAGATTACTTCGCGTGTTGAGGCTAATAAATTAGCTAATTAGGGTTCTTGAGTGAAGGGGGTCGCTAGGTTCTTCGAACGGTGATGGCGATCTGGATTCTGGGAGTGGGAGGTGAGGCGTGCGTGAGGTGAGGGTGAGGTACTGAGGTCAGGGTGCGGCGGGGTGAGGGTGAGTGAGAATGTTAACCTAATTTTTGCTTTTATACCAAGGACTAAGGCCATGTTTGGTTAGTCTATTTATTATCGGGTATTTTTCCGGTTTTATCGGTCCGGGTCTTATCGGTTTCGGTCCAAATTTTAGTACTCGTATCCGGACTCGTTAATTTTCGTGTGAGTTTCGGTCCCGGGTTTTTCGGTCCGGTTTCCAAGCGGGTCTCGGATTCACTCGGACCGCTAACAGCCCTACTTAGTATAACTACTGAGGGTTGGTGACACTTACCTCATTCTGAAATAGTCGAATTACTAACTCATTTCCTCCACCTTTTGTTATCTGAGAAAACCCCCTTAAGTTTTTTTCTGTTGGAAAACCAAAATGGGATTCATGAATCATCAATGTACGCCTTAACTTTCTATAAAGAATGTCCTATTATTTGTTAATTTAATGAACATTCTAATTCCGCCTTTGGGTGTCTTGGTAATTTTGCTTTACTGAGTTCTTTCAGTGGAATATTTTACATTTTTATACTTTTATTCAGATTGAGATCATCTCTGGAACCTTGGTGCTGCGTTGGGTCAATTCGCAGCTTGCCAGAATTTCAGCTTGGGTTGAACGAGTTATTCAACAGGAGGTAATAACTTATTTATATATTTAGTGTACCAATCATTTACGTTTGGGTCCTTAGCAAGAAAGGGGGTTTACAAGTGCCAGAGTATTATAAAGTTGTTTCAATTGTGGTGATAGAGTTAAGATGGTTAAAGAAAATGAACTGGAATTAAGAATGATAGTAACCACCTCAAACGCAGTTTGCACTGAATAACTGTGCCATAGCGACAGCTGCCATAATTCTATGATTCAAAGATGCCTAATCGTAGTTCATAACAAACAATTTAAAGACAATACTTGAGGCCCAAGTAAATAACTTAGAGCCCAAGTAAAAGACTTGAGGACCAAGTAAATAACTTGGAGCCCAAACAAAAGGCCTTATTTTAAACTAAAAACTAACAACTAATAATAACTTATAAACTAATACCTAATAACAGAATAACAATTTAAGATTTAATGATCCACTACTGCTCTCTCGCCCCCGCTTGCATACCTTCCAAGGTGATGAATGCTATCAAATTTTCTGTAAATGTTGCTGATCTTTAGGCGACTCAATTTTTTCCAGTGTGCTTTATCCTCACCCACGGTCTCCCTAGGAAACTTTTGAGGGGTCACTTATCCCACTATTGCTTTAAAGCAAGCACACTTGGATTTTTGGAGTTCTGATGACATTCCACATAGTTGTTAAAGGCGAAAGATTCGCCCAGGTGATAAGGGCTCCTGTCGCCTGAGGCAACCAGGTGTAATAAGAGAAGGAAGCTAAGGTCCATTGTAGTTGTTCTCTTGGGGCTTTCGTGATGAAGCCAACTTTATGGTGGTGGTTCCTTCCCGTATGGTGGGAGGCGTGTGTGCGCAAAAAGAAATAATGTGAATTAAATTATAGAAGTTTCAAACACATAATGACAAGAAAATGCAACTATCCACAAAAAGACTTAATATTTAACAAAAATTAAGTGTCAAAACAATAAAAAGCAACTTGAAAAGTGTTTAAGAAAAACAAATGACCTGATGACATAGGGGCTTGTGAGGCGCAGGTAAAATGGGCACCGAGGCGCACCAAGGCACGCACCTTACTAATGTCGCCGCCTTTGAGCTTAAGAGGTGATTTCCATTTTCATCTGTGCACTTCTCGCGTCAGTCACACCTTTAACAACTATGCGTGGGCACCAGAAAATAAGATGCACCTATCAAATCATTTAAGTTCTACTAAAATGTGCATCATCATCCTTATAAGTGTCAGGATCCCTCATTTTTGTGTGAAAGATCGGTTCATTTATGTGTCCATTCGCCCTCTCAACATAATCATGGTGCGAGCGTTTTCGCCTTCCATATTAAATTGTAGATTTGGGAATGGTGCGAACATCCTCGCCTTGCTTCAGGCCCTGGTGTCACACTTCTCAAATTGGCGTTAACTAATGTTAGACAATTAGTAAACACTATAATCTTCATGTCACCGACTCACTGACCCCAACATAGTTGGGATTAAGGTGCAGTCGATGGTGATGATGAATGAAATATTATATATATATACACATATATATGTTGTTTGATAATGGCTCATATATATATATATATATATATATATATATGTGTGTGTGTGTGTGTGTGTGTGTGTGTGTGTGTGTTGTGTTCCTTAACGGCTCAGGTTGCGACTTTAGTTGAATTTCTAATTTTGTATTTGCCGTTCTCTTAGTTTTTCTCTTTAGCAGTCTCTCTCTCTTTCGGTGGTTTGAATGCATTAGGCGATGGATGGCTTAGATCTAGTTTGAATTGAGAGAGAGCACCTTTATTATGGAGTCACCAAGTGTCTATATAAATGACCTATTTAAGTTGTTTAATATTGTAAGATATGCTGAGAATGTGCTTTACGCTACGTTTCCATATCCATTAGTTTTTCGTCAGTATTTCCAGAGTTACGTAACACGTCATGTTTTTCCAAATCACCGTCATGAAGTTAGTTTCTTAGAAAGTCATGCTTCCTGCAATTTTCCAGTGGACATAAAATGTCAATAGTATGTTATCCTTTTCAAAATATAGCAAGTTGAGATTGTAGTTGCGTATGATAGTAAAGAGTTACGTTTCACTTGATAAAAAGCATGCTTCTGTTCTCTAATGGGATAAGAATTATGTTGAAATCTCCTCGCTCTATTCTCTAAATAGATCTTGTTGTTGCTCTCTTATATTATTAATTTTAAAAAAATCCAATTGTCTTTATTTTCTTGTTATTTGTAAATTTTCAGAGTTGGGCTTCCGTCTCAGCTCAGCAGAGGCATGGTAGTTCAATCGTTGAGGTTTACAGGATTGTGGAGGAGGTTGGCATGATTTCTTACTCTTAATTCTCTTTAATCTTTCTTTTCTGTGGTCTTCTAGTATCATTTTTTATCTCGAGTATATTAATTGATACATGAGGAATCTTGTTGTACACTATGGTCTTCTGATTTTTTTTTTCCGGCAATAGGGACATCTAAGACTTCTAGGCAATATTTGTTAAACAGTAAGTCTATAGTTTTACAAAATGAGAGGTGACAGTTGTTGAGGTATCCCCTGGCCTAAACATAACTTGATGCCAACGGAGGGAAAAGAATAAATAAATAGACTAAATTTCACAATTGGCTTAAGCTAAATGTTGGATTATGAATTATTTTCAAGTTTCTGACTGGAGAACTTGAAAATTGTAGTACTGGATAAAGATCTGCAGAGCATAGTTATTAAAGGCGAAAGGCGCACCAAGGCGATAAGGGCTCCTATCGCCTGAGGCGCAAGGCGCAAGGCGAGGCGCGCGCTTGACAAATGTGAGGCGCAAAAAAAAATACAACAACAACATCTAAGCCTTAGTCCCAAAATGATTTGGGGTCGGCTAACATGAATCAAACTTTGAAACCGTCAATAATCGTTATATAAATAACATAAAAGGAAAAAAGAGGGAAAAAGTAGAGAAAAAAGCAAATACAAAAAAGAGAATGAATGTTAAAAAAAAAATTGAAAATCCTGAAAAATAAATTAAAAGATAACATGAAATAAAAGAAAATATGAATTAAAAAAAAAAATCAGACTCCATCCACCATCCGTATTCTTTCCCGCCACATTTGCCTCTCCATCGCCATACTTTCTCCAATTCCAAGAAACCGCATATCATTTTCAATCATCTTTATCCAAATTTTTTGGGTCTTCCTCTACCTTTCACAACATTACTTGTTCCCCAACTTTCTAGCCTCCTCACTGGGGCATCAATAGGTCTTCTTCTCACATGACCAAACCATCGTAATCGATTCTCCATCATCTTGTCTTCTATAGACGCAACTCTTACCTTCTCTCTAATCACCTCATTTCTGAGCCGATCCTTTTTTGTATGACCACACATCCATCGTAGCATACGCATCTCTGCCACATTCATCTTTTGAACGTGACACCTTTTCTGACCCAACACTCGGTGCCATATAACAAATGCAGGCCTAATTGCCGTGCGGTAAAATTTACCCTTTAATCTATGAGGCATGCCAGATCACATAAAACCCCTGTGGCACTCTTCCACTTCAACCACCCCCGCCTTTATTCTGTGAGCCACATCGCCATCTAGCTCTCCATCCTTTTGGATAATAGATCCAAGATACCGAAAGAAAGTGGATCCATGAACAACTTTCCCATCAAATGTGATCATCCCCGTCTCTCTATCACTGTTTCGCTAAACCTACACTCCATATATTGATCTTACTACTCGGCTAAAGCCTCGAGCTTCCAAAGTATCCCTCCAAAGTTCCAATTTCTGTTGCACTCCAACCTTCGTTTCATCAATCAACACAATATCATCTGCGAACATCATACACCACGGAACGTCATTTTGAATTTCTCTTGTCAATTCGTCCATGACTATGGTAAAGAGAAAAGGACTAAGAGCAGATCCTTGATGCACCCAATCGTAATAGGGAATTCTTCTGTCCTCCCAACATTAGTACGTACACTTGTACTAGCTCCCTCATACATGTCCTTTATAATGTCAATATATTTTCGCGATATACCGTTCTTTGCTAAGGCCCACCAAAGTACTTCTCTTGGTACTTTATCATATGCCTTCTCTAAATCAATAAAAACCATATGCAGATCTTTCTTTTTATCTCGATAATGTTCCATCAAGCTAGGATAAGATAAATTGCTTCCATGGTCGATCTTCTAGGCATAAATCAAACCGATTTTACATTATCTTCACACATTTCCTGATCCTTTGTTCAATCACTTGTTCCCACAACTTCATGGTATGACTCATTAGTTTAATTCCGCGATAATTAGAACAATCTTGAACATCACCTTTGTTCTTATACAAAGGGACGAGAATAATTTTCCTCCATGCTGATGGCATCTTATTGCTTCTCCAAATCTTATTGAAAAGCATAGTTACCCATTCGATCCCTCTCTCCCCCAAACACCTCCAAACTTCAATAGGTATACCATCTGGTCCTTCTGCTTTCTTTGACCCCATCTTCTTCAATGCAATTGTCACTTCACCCTTTTGAATTCTTCTCTTAAACTCTCGGTTAACCATACTTGAGGGGATGTTTAAATTCCCAATATCTTGTTCTTGATGGCCATTGAATAGGGTATCAAAGTATGACCTCCATCTCTCTTTTATCTCTTTATCTTGAACCAAAACATTTTGGTCAGTATCTTCTACACATTTAACTTTTCCAATATCTCGCGTCTTCTTCTCTCTCATTCGAGCAAGTTTATAGATATCTTTTTCCCCTTCTTTAGTATCTAATCTTGCATATAATTCTTGATTGACCTTAGATCGGGCATTTCGCACTGCCTTTTTAGCTTCTGTTCGAGCTTTCTTGTACTTCTCATAATTCTCATCGCTCGAGCATTTACCCTGTACCTTATAACATTCACGTTTGGTCTTTATCGCTTGCTTAACTTCATCATTCCACCAAGATGTGTCCTTACTTGATGGTCTGTTTCCTTTAGATTCTCCTAGGACTTCTTTTGCAACTTCCTTTATGTTATGTTCCAACAAGTTCCACATCGAATCTATATCCATCTCCGTGCAATCAGACCAAATACCACTATCAGCAATCTTAGCCACAAAAGTATGTCGACTCTCCCCTTGGATCTTCCACCACTTAATTCGAGGGTCAACTTGTGGTCTTCTCTTTCTTAAGTGCCTCTTACCTCGAAAGTCAAGCACCACAACCCTATGCTGTGTTGCAGCACTCTCACCGGGTATCACCTTGCAATTAGTAAAACTTTTCCTCCAAACATTCCTTACTAAAAAGAAATCAATCTGACTTGCATTACCTCCGTTTCTATATGTCACCAAATGAGAGTCCCTTTTCTCGAACCAAGTGTTCATAATACCCAAGTCATGAGCTAATGCGAAATCCAATATACCATTTCCTGCTTCATTCCTCTCCCCAAAACCAAAGCCACCATGAATGCTCTCAAAGCCATCTCTGCTAACACCGACATGCCCATTGAGGTCACCACCAATGATCAATTTCTCACCCATAGGAATTCGTTCGACAACCTCTTCCAAATCTTCCCAAAATTCTTGTTTGATCGATGCATCCAATCCTACTTGTGGTGCATAAGCACTTATGATAGTTAGAAACTCATCCCCTATCACAAGCTTAATACTCATTATTCTATCGCTCTTTCTTGACACTTCTACCACATCATCAATGAATTCTTTATCAATGACGATACCCACTCCATTTCTACTTCTATCCTTTCCAGAGTACCAAAGCTTGTAACCCCAAGGAGCTAACACTCTTGCCTTCTCGCCAATCCACTTAGTCTCTTGTAGACACATTATGTGAATTCTCCTCCTTTTCATAACCTCCCCCACTTCTGCTGATCTCCCCGTCAAAGAGCCAACGTTCCAAGTTTCAAACCGCACCTTTCTACCCTTACTAGCCGCAAGAACTAACTTCTCTGTCTGTCCCCGTCCACGCTGCAAGGATTCTTGCACATTTGACACCACACCCATACTTCGAGGTGGCGCGCCGCTTTCGGGCGACGACCTAGCAACCCTTGCATATTTTCCACTACACCCGGGCCTATGAAGTGTAGCGCATCCTTGCTCATTTGACACCACCCTCAGATGTAAAGGTGGCGCGCCGCTTCTGGGCGACGACCTAGCAACCCTCGCATACTTATCACTGCACCCGGCCTATGAAATGCGCGTCCGCTTCGAGGAGACGCCCCAACGATTTTCAATGTTTGATTCATGTCCATGGAATGTGACGAGTTTTACGCTGGCTGCCACTAACCTACCGCAACCCTCCTCTTTTATCCGGGCTTGGGACCGGCAATGGATGTCAAGAAGACACCCACAGGCAGAGTTAGGCGCAAAAAAAAAAAAAAAATTAAATTATAAAACTCATAAACACATAATGAAAAGAAAATATAACTATAAAAAAACGTAAAGTTTAACAAAAATAAAGTGTCGAAACAATAAAAAATAACATTTACAAGTGTTCAAAAAACAAAAAAAATACAAAGAAAATCCAACAGTACAGAGGCGCGCCTGAGGCGCACTGAGGCGCAGGTAAAAGGCGCACCGAGGCGCACCAAGGCGCGCGCCTCGCCCACATCGCCCGCCTTTGGTCTTGAGAGGCGATGAGGGCTTTTTCTGGCGCCTCGCCCGAGGCGCGCCTTTAATAACTATCTTTGCAGAGGCACAAAATATTGGATGTGTGTTGAAACCCTAATGGCAAAACAGGGGGTAGCCTTATGATAAAAATATTCTTCAGATCTTTCTTCAGTCCCTATGATAGAACTGTTTGAATATGAATATAATTTTAATATTGACAAGCTCACCTGAAAATATGATCAGACTGGGGTGTCTTGCTAGTTCAGTTATTGTTATGCGTCTTATCATTCACCCGATAGCTTCTGGTTGGCATATTTAACATCAATTACGGAACATACAGTTATACACGATTTTTTTTTTCTTGCATTTGGGCATATTGTTAAATCTCATTGCTTGAGCCTCTTTCCTTTCCGTTGTTTGTCTTCTTCTCAGTTTTCAGAATAGTTTCTTATCCCAAATATGCAAAGTTGCGAAATACTCCCAACACAGTGATACTGAAATTTGAACATAGTTCTTCTGGAGTAATTTTATTGTGCGTAGTTGTTATTTGGAGACTCTCTTCTATATATATATATATATATATATATATATATATATATATATATATATATATGTGTGTGTGTGTGTGTGTGTGTGTGTGTGTGTATTTTCTCTCTCTCTTTTATTGTACATTACTTTTCCCTAAACTGAAACTAGTAGGAAAGATAAGATATTTGAGCACCTGTCAGCACATAAATCATTGGTGCGTTTGTTATGACTAAGCTCAAGTTGGAGTCGACTTTCATTTTCCTTTGCAGACAGTTGATCAATTCTTTGCTCTTAAAGTTCCAATGAGGCCGGGAGAACTAAGTAGCCTCTTTCGTGGTATTGATAATGCATTCCAAGTATATACGAAACATATTCTTGACAGCCTAGGTATTGTATTCATCTCGTATATGATGTCAATTTTTTTATCTGCTATATGTTCTAACTTCAACTCCCCCATTGGAAATATTCTGTTACATTATGTGATTTTACACTTGTTGCGATGTTGATTTGTAGCTTACTCTTTTTTATTACCATTTTGTTCCTTTCTGATGGTTGATATTTGGGTTATTAGTTCAGATAAGCATAAATTTTTGTATATGCTGAATTTAAATTGTTGAGTAAAGGTGCGGTTCGTACGTCTTGATTGTCGGGTGGTTCAAATGTTTACTAAATGACTATCAATAATGCCTTCAGTGACTTCTCCTTCCACCCCTTCTCTCATTTCATTACTTGAAGGACATATATACATGGTTAGGAGTGGCAATGGGTGACACGATGTGTCACAAACACTGATTAGAAACACAAATTACAAATGAAATGACAAGGCACGACACGACACGATACAAAAGCAACAATTGTAAATTTTAATTTACACTTATTGATGTATGTATGACCAAATAAGATATAACATGAAACGCAATAGTGAGAGCACGACAAGATGACACGAATTGCCACACCTATACATGATTTTTTCGCTAACTTTCTGTTCTTATACATAATCAGTAAGTTAGCTTTACAGTACCTGGCAGTTGAGGAGTTCATCTGAACCAACTTTCTAGCTGCTACATTTATCCAACCCATGATCGCCATCTTTGGTTTGAGATGGAAACCCTATGTTGTGCAGATTGACATTGTTATGCTTGTTATGTCGATCGAAACCTTTTAGCTGTCATTCGTGGAAATTGGCATCCAAATCGTTTAAGCTTCTCTCGTTGTAAATGGTCTTTTGTTGGAAAAAGATTTCTTTGATTAAAATGTTCTGCACTTCTGCATTGTAAGTGCTGGAGTTCACTATTATTTCAGTAACTAAGGGGTGTGGCAGCTGCATGATGACTATATTGATAGAATTGAGTAGTCCGCTCTGATTAGGTTTTTGAAAGCCACAATTTCATCTGTCTTCATAAGGTTAAACAAACAATATTTTGTGGAGAAAATGTTTTCATTTCACTTGTTTTGATATCAATCTAAGCATTTGCCATGCCGGATAGTCAATTTTGTGTTTTTGGAGAATTCAACACATGATTCAATTGTGTTTCTAGAATTATGAGTTAGTTTGAGTCACATTATGATTCCAGGATATTTTTATTTACTTTTAATTGAAACATTGAATTTTATTATTATAAGGCACATCTCTATTGAATATTTAAATCCTAGATCACTGGGGGTCATTTTTTTTTTGACAAAATACTCTTCTGACCTGCTTGAAGGGGAGCCTTGGCGCAGCGGTAAGAGCTGTTGCCGTGTGACCTGTGGTCACGGGTTCGAGTCCTAAGAGCGGCCTCTTGCCAAAAAATTGGTAAGGGAAGGCTTGCCCCCTATACACCCTTGTGGTGGGACCCTTCCCCGGACCCTCGCCTTGCGGGGACGCTTCGTGCACCGGGCTGCACTCTTTACTCTTCTGACCTGCTTAAAGCTTGAAAGAGGGTGTGATTTTGGTGCTTTTGAGGTAAATGATTGAATGTGATAGATTGGTAAATTCAGCAAGTAATTATGATCATGAGTGTATGGGAGTTATAAACGTAAAGTTCCTAAAGAGACGAAAAAAGAGATAAACGTAAAGCTTTGAGCGGGACGGAGGAGTGGATTGTAAATTACCACTGATCGCTCCACCCCCCTTATATTATTTTCCTACGGAGTAGAGTGTAAATCACCGCTGATATCCTCTATATTTAGGATCCTTAGAAACAGTCATACAAATTATTTTTGGTTCCATGTAATCAAATTCTCCCACCCAACAGTTATAAATTATTTTTGATTACATTTTCCCCTCTATACTTAGGACCCTAAGAAACAGTCATACAAATTATTTTTGATTTCCCTTTTTGACCAATTATTACATTGGCACACTATGAATTATAAGCTTCAAATCTTACCTTAACGGAAGCAAAATAAAAATACTTGCTCAGGTGCAATTAACTACATTGTTAGGATGAAATCATTATTTTCCATCTAAGGTCCTTATGTCAGGGGAAGTTTGGTATTTATATCAGGGAGGTTTTGAAATTGTGGAAGTAGGAGTGGCGGGGATCGGTAATTTAGCTATTTGGAGAAAGGTAATTGTAAGTAGCCATTTAATAACTGGATTACTAAACACCGCCCTAAATTACTAGTCACCGCCCTTAAAAATTACATTTTTGCCCTTCATTACTATTGAACCTCTCTCTCTCTTCTCTCTCACTATTGTATCTCACTTTTCTCTACCTGCCATTATCACCACCACACCGCCGCCGTGCAGTCGCACCACCACCGCCGTGCCGTCGCATCGCCACACTACTCTCACTTCGGTGAAATTGACGCAGGCGTCTGGAATTTCCGCCTGCACCATGGTGCAGGCGTCTGGAATTTCCGTCTGTATCATGGTACAGACGTCTATTGTAGACGCCTGAACCATGGTGTAGGCGTCTATTCCAGACGCCTGCACCATGGTGGAGGCGTCTAGAGTTTCCTGGTGCAGGCTTCTGGAGTTTCCGCCTCCACCATGGCGCAGACGTCTGGAATAGACGCCGCACCATGGTGCAAAGCGTCTACAATAGACGCACATACCATGGTACAGGCGGAAATTCCAGACGCACAGGCGGAAATTCCAGATGCCTGCGGCAATTTCACCGAAGTGAGAGTAGTGTGGCGGTGCTACGGCACGGCGGTGGTGCGGCGACACGACAGCGGCGGTGCGGCGATGGCGGGTAGAGAGAAGTGAGAGATAGTAGTGAGAGAGAAAAGTAGTGAGAGAGAAGAGAGAGAGGTTCAATAGTAATGAAGGGCAAAAATGTAATTTTTAAGGGCGGTGACTAGTAATTTAGGGCGGTATTTAGTAATACCCTTTAATAAAGATACCTGACAGTTTCTGCTGAATATTACAATTTATACTTGGCTGTACTGGATGAACGTGATGAGATTTTTTTCCGAAATAATAGTGTTATATTCCGTTGTTCTTTTCTTTGGTTGTAATTTGGGGACATGTTCAGCTTAGGATGCAGCCCCAGAATATCCATGTCACGGAAGGGTGGGCATTAAACTGTGAAAAGGCCTCGGACTTCTGACTTTTAAAATGGCTACAAAAAATCAATTAAAATGTTGTAAAATATCTGCAAATAAATGCGTTCAAGCCGACCCCCCTGCCAAAAAAAAATGGAAACAGTTTTCATGATATTTCAGTTCGATCTGCCTTTTCGTTGAGCCCAATGGTTTACAAAGGGAGAAGATAAAATAGATCAGGATTAGTGCATTGTACTCTAATATCTATCTAATGGTCGTAGTCACTTAATTCATCATACTGATACCATCTCATTTCTTCTTTTTGCTTCGTATTGTTTAATAGATAATGAGCTTATGGGATTAGTAGTATAACATTTAAATTCCAAGGTTGTGACCAACTTTTACTTTTGTACTCTTGCTTTTTGCTTAGATCTTGAATCCAGCAAATTATGTCAACATGTGTTTTTTTATATTTGCTTCAAGCTGGAGTTCATAGTGTGTGATTACTCAAGTTCTTGCATTTCTTGATTGTATTGGGTCTTCTTTATGTTATTTCAAACTTATACGATTTGTTGAATTTCAATCCTTGTTTGATATAACTTTTGTGACCTGCAGCTGACAAGGCAGACATAATCCCCCCTGTGCCCACTCTTACACGATACAGGAAAGAAAGTGGGATCAAAGCTTTTGTGAAGAAGGAACTAACAGATCCAAGGCTGCCTGGTGTTAGAAAGTCAAGCAAAATCAACGTATTGACAACACCATCACTTTGTGTTCAGTTAAATACCCTTTATGTGAGTTGAAACTACATTGTTATCGTCGCCTTTCTAACTACATCTCTTTTTGTGTCTTACATTCATTGGCTTCGGGCCCTCCACCCTCGTCCCCTATTATCCCCAAATGAAAACTTTAAACAAACGAAAGGAAATAAAACAAAGTGTTTATGTTCCCAGTTATGGTAGTTTTATCACCCCAATTTGTGATTGTTTTCTTATTTAATTCTCTCTGGTAAGCGGTGATTGAATCGTTCTCAAATCCATTGGTCCTACTTTCATCTAAAGGTTGCGTAACCCTTGGTGGTCAGCAGATAGATATAAGTTGATGGGTCTCCTGTTTGAAAATAATCGAAAAACAGAGTATAATCATATCTATGTTTTATGTATATAAACAGCTATTGTATTTTCCCTTGCAAAGTGCAGTAGGAATTACCACTGGTCACTAGTGATGATGAGTCTTTGTTGTCTCTGGCCTGACAGCAGGTTATTATATGTTTAGCAGTGAGTTCATTAGAAGTGAAGAAATATCCAGATGTTCATATTCTGAAAGACTGAATTGCTGGGAGATATTTTTAGTTAAAGATGGATGGATTATGTACTGACATGGACAATCAAGTTTATCTTTAGAGGAGCTGAATCATGTATATGTGAAAGTAGGATTTAGTCATTATTTGTGGTAGTAGAAAAATACATCAATTGCTTGTGAAAAACTGCGCCCTCAGAGTAAAGATCAAATGAAAAACACGTTTCACCAAGAATTTGTTTGAAGTAGTGGCATCACACTGATCTCTGTTATTCTTTTTGGTAATTATAGAAACTGCCTGAGGCTTAGTCTAATAAAATCTTAAACTCAGTAATCTTTTGAAAAATACACATACCAGTTTAGGAATACCGCATTGAGGTTCGTCTTTGATTTACAGTTACGTGCTGAGGGAGCAACTTCTATGATGAGAAATCAATGTCATAGGGGGTATTTAAATTTTTTTCATAAGTAGCTCAACCCGAAAGGATTATTTCGCGATGCATACTCGTTTAAGGTCTTCTTTTGTGTACTTATTCATTCTTTTTCATCAACATATGCTGCTTGGTTCCATATCACTCTTGGTAAACTAGTCCTCAGGTCTCACGATAAGTACTAATGCAACCTTTTTGTCAACCTCAGTATGCGATTACCCACCTGAATAAATTGGAAGATAGCATTTGGGAGCGATGGACTAAAAAGCATCATGGTCACCAAATAAGTAAGTTATGCAGACTGACATGAACTGAAGTAGAAGTAAATGTACTTTTAAGTTTTTTTGAGTATATCTTCTACTTTGTGGTAAACCGTTGTGAAGTTTCTGTTCCGATGAATGTATTAAAAGTTCCTACTAGTAGCAGAACATCCTTTATGTGAAGGTATTGTATACATAAGTGGTCCTATTATCGTGCTAATTGCAATCCCTATAATTATGTACACAGTTATATTAAATTCCTTAGTAGTCAAGAAATACTAAAACAAAACTTCACCAGAAATTGGGAATTGCATGCGTGACACACGTAGTGAAATCAGGTGAATTAGGACCCCCAAAAAAAAAAAAAAATTATACAGTTGCAAGCTATTTTGCAGGACCGGACTTGAGAAGTTTGTATAGTAATAGGATTTTCTCGCAAAACGTATATTACTATTTATTGACAGGACAATTTTGTTACCACCCTAAATTTAAAGGACTAAATTTGCAATTTTGCCAAAGATTTAGATACCTCCTAAACTGTTAGGACAGGTGGTGAATGGACATTCCAAGATTACCATTTCTACTGAAATGTTATTACTGACCTTTTTCAATTTGACAAGTCGTATGCTTCCTATCGTTGTGTGCAGAAAAACCCATGGAAGATAACTTGAGGAGTTCCGTTCAAAAGGACAGTTTTGATGGAAGCAGAAAAGATATCAATTCAGCTATTGACCAACTATGTGAATTTACTGGTATGTTTGGATGTTTGGTTCTTCTAAATCTGCTAACAGCACTGTGCTTATAACTTTTGGTTTTACTTGCAGGAACTA
Organism: Orobanche coerulescens; assembly: GCA_033398695.1. NCBI lineage: Eukaryota > Viridiplantae > Streptophyta > Magnoliopsida > Lamiales > Orobanchaceae > Orobanche > Orobanche coerulescens. The sequence continues at coordinate 70,995,207 of CM065815.1, forward strand.
AAACAATTTTTTCGGATTTGAGAGAGCCATTCATTAATGGTCTCTATAAGCCAAGTGTCGCTCAGTCTAGGTTGGAAACTCTGATCGAGCCTCTTGATATGGTATGACTAACGTTGCAATAATAGAAGACCAACATCTAACCATAAGAAGCATGAATTTATGTGGTAACTTTTTCTTAAAAATAAAATAAATGAAGACGGTAGGAACAACTGTTTGCTGGAGCTAGTGTAATTTGAAAGAAGCTCTTTTCAGAGGCTAATATTTTTTTTTCCTTGATAATGGCTGCAGGTACTCAATCAGTTGTGTGATATCATAGTGGAGCCACTTCGGGATCGTGTCGTAACAGGACTTCTTCAAGCATCACTGGTTTGTCTATGTCATGCTTGTTTGAATGGTCAGCATGCTTGTTTGAATGGTCAGCATAATTAAAATAAATCTACCATCAACAATTTGTCATCCTCTTTCAATCTTCTAGGATGGCTTAAACCGTGTAATATTAGATGGAGGCCCATCACGTATATTCACTCCAGCTGATGCTAAGCTATTGGAAGATGATTTGGAGGTTTTGAAGGTTATATTGTTTTCAACTCCTAAGAGATATTACTTAAAGTTGAATGCATCCAGGAGTCTATCACGAGCAAATATGTTTCCGATTGTAATAACGTATATGTAACCGCAGGAGTTCTTTATCTCTGGAGGAGATGGTCTCCCTCGTGGAGTTGTAGAAAACCAAGTAGCACGCGTTCGGGAGGTCATAAAGTTGCATGGCTATGAGGTTTAGTGTCGTCATTAGTTTCTTATAGTTTGCTTTCATTTCATTATCGCACGTGTTCTGTAACACTTGTCATTGCTGCATGGACTAAAGAAACAGTGCTTGTGGGCACAAGAAATATCGGCTCGGCAACATGCGCCAATTTTCATTTATAATGGATTTTTTTTTTTTTTTTTTTGCAGACTCGGGAATTGATTGAGGATTTGAGATGTGCCAGTGAGATAGAAATGCAGGGTGGGATGAGGAGTAAAATGGGTGCTGATACAAAGACACTTATAAGGATTCTGTGTCACAGGAGCGATTCAGAAGCTTCTCAATTCCTCAAGAAACAGTATAAAATCCCAAAATCCGCGGATGTCTTTGGTTAGACTGCTGTTTTGTATTTTGATTTTGTGTTTTTTCTCAAGTATAGTAAAGCATAGTGGTGGTGGTGGTTGAAATCATTCTAACATATTATTTTTTTCTAAGTGAATAATGTGTGCGCGTCGTCACCAAAATCCTCTATGATGTAAGAATCATTCAACTTGCTGTGAGCTATTTTTTTCTACTAGTTTTCTCCGATATTTTCCCTCTTTTCTAATTTCCTCTGAGATACACATACATGACAGAAGAAGGTTCCACACGAAAGATTCTCTACAAGGTTTACCCCTTTACATGATTGCGCTTCTCTATCTCATCTCACAAAAAGAAGAAAACAATAGACAAAAGTGTCATAAAACACAAACAGTGAGGTGTCTGAGAAATAGTATTTGTGAAGACAAATAATTTGAGCAATAATTTCAGGTAGAATATTATCGATAATCTCATTAATGTGGTATTGGATGTATTATTTTAAACCATCTTTTATTAGCAAAAAACTCATGCGACCGAGGCGGGATGGTTTGTATTCCTTTAGACTGAGTGTAAATTTTAGGGTTTTTGTTTTTCTGGGAGGTTTTTCAGCTTTTTTTTGTTCAAGTTTAATCTCTTATGATTTGTTTATTAGGTTTTGTAGGGTTTGTAATTTTCCAACATATGGACTTTACTTTCAGTTTTTTATGGTCATTTCTTGGTAATTTAGTTTGTTTTTTTGCATTTTTTTTTTTAATATTTTGTTATTTTTAGTCTACAAAAGTGCAGATTTAGACAGTTGAGGTACTACCACCTAGCGATCAATAGAATCAGTAGGATCTGTGCAGGAATTTGCCAAAATCGTCTGAATCAGATTGATATATAACCCCAAGAGGTGCGTATTAGGGGTTTTTTCTATTTCTATTTCATCTATAGTGAAATCAAAACTAGAACACCCAGCCCCCTAATGTGAAATCAAAGGAGGTATTATATTATTAACCACTACACAACCCTATAATAACCTCTTTAATGGGTGCTATTAAGTAGCCAAGGGTGTTATTAAGTACGATTAGCTATGGCTAACCGCAAGGAACAAAGATGCAGCAAATCAAGTAAAAAATCCTGAACAACTTAATGTCAATGATGCTATTGAGTTATGAATAAACATGAATGAGATCAGTCATTCCTTTAAAGCAAGTGTTAGCGAGTATGATTTTTGACTGAATTCCAATGTCTTTCTTCATTGATCCAAACCTGAGCAGAATTGAATTGTTCATCACCATACATCTATATGTACATGATAAGTACATACACAAGCTCTACATTTCTCCAGACTCGGCAATAACACAAGCCAGTTTAGGTCGATTGTTGGGCCCAGTGGCTACATTCTCCATCTTCCTTACAATCAAAAGACCATCACCCAGCACCCGCTGCATCAAATAATAGATAGTATAGTGTATGTTCAGCACAGAATACTGGGTTATTACCCGAACTTCTCTAAATCCAAAACATATGGTACATAACAAAGAGAGGGTCGTTTTGTCGGTTAGTAAAAACAATATAGCAACAGACCAGCAACTACTTATTTCCCAAATCAGAAAATTAGGACAAGATATCCATTAGGCAAATGCTATGAAACACGGACACTCTCCCAAAGCCACATGTCCCGTCCGACACGAGTCGGACACTTAGGAGATGCCTGACGCTCCAAGACGCGGTCGGACACTCTCCCGACACGTGCAGACAGGTGTTGGACACGCTGGGGTTGTGGTTTTTTCTTTTTTACCTGTCAGGACAGTTTTCTATATTGTAGAGAAAAAAATGAAGGTAATGCAGGTTATATTTAGGTTAAACCTGATATGTACTTACGAACTTGGGCTGGGGTTTCTCTTTTTGTTGGGTTTATCCAGTGTTTTCAAACTCGCGCTTTAGCGCGAGTCGCAGCGCGCTACGGGGCCGAAGTGCGACGCAGTGCAGCCTAAATAGCGTTCTGCACAAATAGCGTGCGCTTTTTGCTCATGTAGCGCGCTATTTACACTATAGCGTACGCTATTGCGCTATTTAGGCAAAAACTTGCGCTATTTGTGCAAAAAACTGTGAATGGCTGATAACATAATTTTTTAAGGGTAAGTAGTATTTTAATAATCCACTCAAACACAATAGTTTAGTTTCACACTGATCGGCTTTAAAAATGAAAACATCCACATGCCAAAAAAATGGAATGAAACCCTAGGAGAAGGCTGTGCAAGCGTAGAAGGTTTGAGACTGAGATGTGCGATTTTTGGCGCGTTGGCGCGTCTCTAAACTCAAAGAACTGCGCCTCTCTTGGTATTGCACATAATTTACTAGTATAAGTATATTTTTATTTCTTTATGGTTTATGATTAATTATCTCGTTGATATATCAATATAAGTATATTTTTATTTTTTAAAATTGATAATTTACATGCTCGAATAGCTTACGCTACGAATTTAAACAATGGGTTTATCTATTTTAAAGTATATGCACGTATGGGCTGGGTTGATATTATTGGCTGCTATATTCCAATTTTTGAAAATATAAAAGAATGTGTGAGTGTATGTATATATGTATGTCTATATTTCAGTGTTTTCAAACTCGTGCTTTAGCGCGAGTCGTAGCGCACTATTGCGCGCTACGGGGCCGAAGCACGATGTAGCGCAGCCTAAATAGCGTCCTGCACAAATAGCGTGCGCTTTTTGCTCATGTAGCGCGTTATTTACGCTGTAGCGTACGCTATTGCGCTATTTAGGCAAAAACTTGCGCTATTTGGACAAAAAACTGTGAATGACTTATAACTATTTTTTAAGGGTAAGTAGCATTTTAATAATTCACTCAAACAAAACAGTTTATTTTCACATTGATCGGCTTTAGAAATGAAAACATCCACATGCCAAAAAAATGGAATGAAACCCTAGGAAAAGGTTGCGCATGCGTAGAAGGTTTAAGAGTGAAATGTGCGATTTTTGGTGCGTCTCTGAACTCAAGGAGCTGTGCCTCTCTTGGTATTGCACATAATTTACTAGTATAAGGCCCTGTTCTTTTGAACTTATTTTGATTTTGATCCGATTCGATCGATTCGATTCGAGTCATTCGATTCGATTCGATTCGATTCGAGTCCATTCGATTCGATTCGATCGATTCGAGTCCATTCGATTCGATTGATCGATTCGAGTCCATTCGATTCGATTGATTCGATTCGATTCGAGTCCATTCGATTCGATTCACTTCACTTCTTCTTCTTCTTCTTATTATTATTATTATTATTATTATTATTAATCTTAATTATTATTGTTATTATTACTAATAATATTACTATTATCGTTGTTGTTGTTGATTACCATTATTATTATTATTATTTACCATTAATATTATTATTTACCCTTAATATATATTTCAGTTCAGTTCAGTTCAGGTCCATTCAGTTCACTTCCATTCAATTCAGTTCAGTTCAGATTCATTCAGTCCAAAAGAACATATCCTAAGTATATTTTTATTTCTTTATGGTTTTATGATTAGTTATCTGATTGATTTATCAATATAAGTATATTTTTATTTTTTAAAATTGATAATTTACATGCTCGAATAGCTTACGCTATGCGCTACGCTATTTACGCTATGCTACGACGGAACAAAATCGCTACACATGTAAAAAGCGCTATTTAAAACACTGCTATATTTATAATTAAAAAAACATGTCATCTACGTATTTTGGAAAAAGATGTGAATTCCATAATGTATTGTGTCGTGTCGCGTGTTATGTGTCGAGTCCATGCTTCATATGGCAAATGACATAGCAATAGACTTTTCATTAACTGAAGCGGCATATCACACAAAAGAGTCATATTCCATACATGTTGACTTCTACAATATCAATTACGTAATGTGACACGACTATAGCAATTATCTCAATTCGTAGCAGTTTCATGATATTCTCGATGTAACTGGAAAAACCTATGATATTGGCGGTTTTGGAACTTCATCTCATTTCTCCTTCGTATAAAGGTTGCGACAGGTAGGGCATGCGTAAAATTTGCCACTTATTGCATGAAATATAGTGTTCAACTGATCTTCGACAAAGAGTCAAATAATTAGTAAACCTCTGAGAGATATTTCTATAATTAGCTTTTTTCTCTTCTATTTTTCTATCTCCTCATTTATCTATTTTCTTTAGTTCTTTACTAGAACAATTATGATCTAGAAGTTGATCAGAGCAAGTGTTCGGATTTATTATAACATAGTCATTGGGCGCTAACGGACTATTTGAATATCATAAAATCTTTTCTATTGATACTATAATCTTCATGTCATTGACCCAAACATAATTGGGATTATGGTGCAGATGATGATGATGACGATGGCTAATGACATCACACAAAGAACCAACATACGCTGTTGTTGAGATCACTATACAGAGGCAGAATTATTTCGTTTTCAAGTATAGAGATCCGTCAATTTCTTAAATGTAAGGTCGGTAACTTTTAGTTTATAAGAGAGAGCAAATAACCAAGGACAGGACCAATATACGTACCCCAAAGACTACATGTTTGTTGTCAAGCCAGTCACACTTGGCACAGGTGATGAAGAACTGCCATATGGAAGAGTAAAGATATCAATCAGAAGTAACAGTGGAGGTCAAAATACATCAAAAGGACAAGTTTGTGTTCCCTGTATCTCATTTTTCATGCTACTGTGATTACGATATGCGAAAGATCATTCATCCATGTTACATCCAAATGCTAGATAGCTATTTAAAGTCAATTCTCCCCATATATCCACATGTTTCCTTATATAATTCAACTTCACATAAGTAGAAATATCGTAGTATACATTCTCACCAAATGGTAACCTTAAATCTAATACTCTAGGGGGCATAAAATTGATAAGATTACCTGACAGCCATTAGAATTCGAACCACTATTTGCCTGCAAGTGCAAACATAATAAAATAACTTAATCAGGACTAAGTTACTACCCTGACTCTCATATAGAATACAGGTGCAATATTGAAGGAGACGAGAATAAAGCAACTATATGAGATTTAGTATCATTAGATCTACACATGAACCGAGTTCTAGACTAACTAATAAAGACAACTAATATATATTACTTACGAATAGAGAAGATAAGTAGATGGAGTATCACATTAAAATCTGCTTTTGATGATTTAGTGGGTTTTGAATATTCAAAAACTTTCTAGATCAAATTGACAGTATCAGTCTAGAAATTTCTTGATGTACTTCTAATGATAAAATACAGAATAAATTCACATGTTAAGAACTCAACACTAGGAATATGAGAAGAGTATAACTCCATTTGTTGCAGATAACACGTCATACCATTGATAGTAGGCCTGGCCCAGTGTGCTTTGCAATAAAATTTTCATCATCGAACTTGCTTCCATATATGGATAGACAGCCACTGCCATCACCCTGTCAAGCAAGTAATTATCAACTATATATGATCATTTCAGATTATTGGATTGGCATGTTTTAATTAGTATCAAGGTCTGGAACATTTAAAATCTGACAGGTAAAACCTAGAACTCTAGCTCCAGAAAGTGTACTCTCCACACTGTGTGTTCTCTGGAAGGGACATAATTTATGGTCATAGTAATTGTTTGGTTTTGGTACAACTTTATAAATGCAAAAACTTAGCTACATATTCAAGGAACTGGCACAGGAAAGAGAGGCAGCGTAAGAGACCTTTAGAAAGTCACCGGCTTGAATCATAAAATCCTTAATTACTCTGTGGAACTGGCAACCCTTGTAACCAACAGGTAGTCCAGCTTTCCTGCAATTTCAAACCAACAAAAGAAACAGGTGAAATGTAACTATCAGTCAAAGAGGTGACACAAGGAACTTCAACTCAACATTTGGGAAAGCATAGACTATATCAAACTCCAATGAGAATAGTCCTAAAAGCAAAAGAAACAATCAATTTTGCATTAAGCCTTCCTGCCATTCGGGACAGAATTAACCGGAAACTAGACTGCTGTACTCAAGTTTTAAACCCCTGCTAATATTGGAAAAATCCCATTCAGGAGCTCTAAACAAAAGATCAATGATTGCGTGGACTGTCACCACCTTTGAATTTGTGAAAATTACTGCCAAATACATGACAGCACTTATAATTCTTCTACTGAGTGCTGTCATGTATTTGGCAGTACGTGGACTGCCACCACCTTTGAATTTGTTGCATTCATCACCTTGCATCATTTTTCATTGGTTATGGTGAGAAATCATAGTTGTTGAAGGCGCGCCTCAGGCGCATAGAAGAAACCATCATTGCCTCTCAAGACCAAAGGTGGGCGATGTGGGTGAGGCGCGCCCCTTAATGAGCGTCAGTGCACCTTTTACCTGCGATAATGCGCGTCACTGTATCATTGGATTTTTTGTCTTTGAACACTTCTATTTTTTATTGTTTTGATACTTTATTTTTGTTAACTTTTACGTTTTATTTTTTGTAGTTTTATTATGTGTTTATGAGTTTTATAAAAAAAAAAATTGTGCCTCTCGTTTGTCAGGTGCGTGCCTCGCCTTGCGCATCAGGTGATAGTATGGATAAGCTATATCATCTTGGTGCGCCTTTTGCCTTTAACAGCTATGGATAAGCTATACAGGAAAGAGTCAGTAATCCCTGACTTAATAATAACACACTAAGAGATTCTGTGGCGAATATGGAACTACGTTCAGTAAATTAGTACAATGAAAATTGCTCGTAATATGGTTGAATAAATAGGAAACTTAGAGACAACCGTTAGGATATTGTCCAGGTGAGTCAATTACCTACAATACTAGCCAATTCTTTCCAATAATAAATCAGCATATGCATATCCAATAAGTTGTAAGAAACATTACAAAAGAAGATGTTTTAGAAGAGCATGTCTGATAAGCATAATCATATGGAGTGAAGACTGAGATTCATGGAATGCAATTAATATATATATATATATATATAGGATATTGTCCAGGTGAGTCAATTACCCGCAATACTAGCCAATTCTTTCCAATAATAAATCAGCTTACGCATATATAATAAGTTGTAAGAAACATTACAAAAGAAGATGTTTTAGAAGAGCAAGTCTGATAAACAGAATTATATGGAGTGAAGACTGAGATTCATGGAATGCGATTATATATATATAATAGGAGCTTCAAATGAACAAGTTACACACCTGTATTCCCCTGTGCAGAATTGCCTAGAAAAACAGAAAAACAAAGTAAGTTAGGTATACCACATTTAGCGACCAAGAAACAAAAAAAAAATGGTTAAGAAAACATAAAATTAATTTTTTTAAGAACTAAGAAAATCAAATTCAAAGGCAAAGAAATGAAAGCAATGACACCAGTTCACTTTGGCCAATTGAGGAGCCTTATGCAAATTTGCTAGAAGGAAACGTCACAGGGCCACTTACACTTGGAACAACTTCTAAGAAATTGCTCTCAAAACCACCTTATGTCATTAAATACAAGTGAAATGACGTGGTGATAAAGGTGGTTGGAAGTTGGAACAGCTTCCAAAAAACAGGAGTCGGCATATATTGTCAAAATACACAAAAAATGTATCCCTACATCATTCAACTATGAACTAAAATGACATGTTATTACCAGGAGCGGAGCATAGCACGGGCCAACCTAGGCCCACACTGGATTTTTCAAAATATTAATATTACCTTTACATTTTGATAATTTGTCCCTCAAGTTTTTCTTCCTAAATTTGTATCATTTGTCTCCTCTAAACTTTTGAAAGTTGGATATACATAAATTTGAAAGTTTATATTACTTTGCACTCCTATGCTTTGAGGAATTTTTTGCTTTGACAATCTCATCTCTATAAAATTTGCTTTGGCCCCCTTGCATAATATTTGAAAGTTATAAAATTGTATATTTTCTTGTGAAATTATATACTTCTTTTGGCCCACCCTGACTTAAAACTCCTAGCTCCCCCACTGGTTATTACACAATCACACAGAATTTCAAACCAGAAAATTAAAAGCAAAATTAATAATGGATACTCCTACATAAACTCATATGGTAGCAGCAGCATGTTCACATATTTCTGAACTCCTTTGTTCTGTTCGAACACTATAATCATCATCATCATCATCATCAACTGCACCTTAATCCCAACTATGGTGGGGTCGGTGACATGAGGATTATAGTGTCAATTAATTGTCTAGAATTAGTTAACACTATAAACTCATGCAATAAACAAAGTGACAAATTTTACACCGCATGCCCCTTCCTATCGCAACCTCCATAACAAGGAGAAATGAACTCCAAAACCGCCACCATCACAGGTTTTTCCAGTTACATAAAAAATATCATGAAACAGCGATGAATTGAGATAATTGCTATAGTCATTTTAGTAATATTTCACTAGAAAATAAAATGATAATTCCTTATATATATATATATATATATGTGTGTGTGTGTGTGTGTGTGTGTATATATATATATGTGTGTGTGTGTGTGTGTATATATATGATGTGTTAACTAGTAAATCAGACACCACACATAATCTAAAAACTCAGTTACTTTGTCATTCTTTAGAAAAGAATATGTAACATAGCATACATTGAGACAACTAGCAGTAAAATATCTAAAGAATGCATTTCTCATCTCCCGACAACTTTATCTTCTAAAACATGATTATCATTCCCAACATCACTGAGAAACTAAATCAAAACAACATTGCAAAAGGAGAAACAACTAATGAGGGATGTAAATAAAGAAAATAAAGTTAAACAGCAGACTGGTTTGAATTTTTTTTATCAAGCTCGAAATTGTATTTGACATTCATATTTACAACTCAAAAACTCTTAAATATTTATATAATGCATCGTCGATATACAATCTTTGTTGTCATTGAAGAAAAGAAGTTTGTATAGAAGAAAAAATTACTTCTTCAATAAATTCGGGTTAAGCTGAAGCCATGTTAAGAAGTTTATAATCTCATCTCATGTCAATTCACAATGAATAAGCATACTCGCCATGTTAAGCTGAAGCCATTCACTCTTTACAATAAGTTGTCCTGTAACTTCGGAAATTAGCTAATAAACCATATAAAATGTTGACGATCTTATAAAATCCTTATTAGGAAAAAGAGAGTCGGCAAATATTTAATTTCCCCCCATACATCTCAACAAACTTGTTTGATGTGACCGTACAATTTACGATTCGATTACTACCAATTTCATATCGGTTTCATAGCATTATTTCATCTTTACTTTAGAAAAAATAGTGTCTCAGCAACTCTAATATATAAAAATATTATATATATATATATATATATATATATAATATATTATCAAAAATAAGCTTAATCAAACAGCATTAAGTTGACTATACAACCAAGAGCAAGCCCTATGAGATTCATTGAGGTGGTGGAAGCGTATTACCTGAAATTTTCAGCGGTTTTGGGGGCAATATCGGCAAATAGCTCCATCTTGATACGGCCAGCAGGGATATTGCCGATGGTTATGTCGAAGAACACAATGGGGTTCTTAGGGATTTGTGGCCTCAGATGCCACTCCACCGCAGCTCCGCCGCCGCCGCCGCCTAGGGACGCCATAAATGGGAATGTCTTAGGCTTCCGGGGTTCTGTTCTATTTTTTCTATCTATTCATTAAAATGGTATTCTTACGGTAGATAAGGGTGAACTATTGCAATACCTTTCTAAATATAACAATATTTTTTATTCCAAAATTCAACATCACCTTTTTTTATACTTAACTAGATGTTATTTTTTGATCTCTAAATTTATTTTTGATTATTTTCGACATCAATATCATATTAGCATAATATTAATAAAAGACTTATTGAGTGTATTATGGGGTGTAATATAATTCAAGAAAGAGTACCACATTAGCGGATTGTTAAGTCAATTAGTGTCCATTACATGAACAAATTTCCCGGACATAGCGAAAAAAAGTAGGAACAAATTTTAGAGACGAAAGTAATATGTGATTAAGTCTTAATATATGTGTGTGTGCAGTGTATGTTTTATTATTTTTAGTTATTATAATTAAATAAATATCATAATTTAATTTTTATGTAAGCAATAAATGAATTAATATATTTTTATTTTGCATCAATTAATTTTATTGAAAATAAATATTCATATTTTTTCTAATATAATTTTTTTGTGCAATCTCATTATTATAAATCCATCAAATTTATTATATTCTTATGGATGTCTAGTTGAAAATTGTGAAATAAAAGTTCATTTGATATATTTTTCATTAAAAATAAACTTGATTTAAAAAATTATAAATATTTAAAATTTTAAGCTAAAAAATAAAGAAAGGATTTTTTTTATAAGTAGATGAGTGTAAGTTGTGGAATAAAACTCCCACAATACATATCTAGAATTTTTTTTGGAAATTTAAGAATACATCTCTATATAAACTTTATTTTAAAATAAAAAATCAAAAAACTTACAAAGTGACATGTGTCACGACTCCCTTTTAATAGAAGTATAGATTATCGATCATGATCTTCTCGAATGTTATACACAGTCGAGTAATGTTGATTTGAATAACTATTGAATAACTATGCCATAAGGTACACATTCAAATAAGATATAAATTCGAGTCACATATTCTTATTCGAGTAACAAAGCATTTCGAGTAACTAAGTTATAAGGTATATTCGAGTAATCTATGTTTCAAGTAACCATACGAGTCATAAGGTTGTACTCGAGTAATACTATTTGAGTCCTTTTTTCGAGTTACTTTAATTTATTTCAGTCACCATCGAATATAAGAAAAATTCGAGATAAATATTATCTATTTCGAGTACTCAATTCGAGTCGCCTTTTTGTACTCGAGTAAACCTTTCGTGAGACAATTCTAGTCACATGCAACCATTCGTGTAACCTTTATAAGTTATCTTATACGAGTAAATTATCATTCAAAAACTATTCGAGTAATATAATTTTTAACCGATTAACGTATTCGAGTAACATTTATACTTGAGGAACATTTTCGAGTTAGCTTATCCGAGCAATTTATTTGTCGGATAAAACCTTCGAGTAACATAACTATATTAGCGAATAACCTAATTACAAAATATATATACTACTCGAGTAACCCCTAGTTAGACCGGCAATTTCGTACACGACACGAAAACGACACGAAAATTTAGTGTTTGTGTTTAAGGTTTGAGTACACGACACGAAAGTACACGAACACGAAAGTACACAACTCTGATTTAGTGTCGTATTTGTGTTTATCCCTCGGGTACACGACACGATACGAGGTACACGACATATTTAATTAAATAAAATAATAATAAAACAATACATATTAATATATTGTAATAATATAATTTAAAGTATACAATTTGATGTTAATCATGGAATTTTATAAATAAAATTTATAAAATATCAACTATTATGTATAAATTAATTAATTATCAATATTTAAAAATAATAAAATATAAACTATTTTTTTATTTTTTGTTTCGTGCATTCGTGTACTTTTCGCATGCATTCATGTTGTGTACTTTTGTGAACACAAAAATTTCGTGTACTTTCGTGTCGTTTCGTGTTGTGTCGTTTTTTTTCGTGTCGTGTTCGTGTTTGGGTTTCAGGTACATGGATTCATTTCGTGTCGTGTTTGTGTTTGGGTTTCAAGTACACGACATAAAAGTACACTACTCGAAAAATACACGACCCGACACGAATAGCCAGGTCTACCCCTAGTATCCGATCAAGTGTTCTTCAGACACAGTGTGATAAATTCTAAATAATGTCATTTTCGAGTAACATTCATTTTTTTCTGTAAAATTATTCTCAAAATGAGTGTACATCAGTGCTTTTCTGAACTGTTTCAATATTGGTTGAGCAACACACAACAACCAAGATTGATAACTTGGTCGTAGATAGCTAAGATTGAGATACTTGGTTGCGCAGTCCATATCTCAGTTGCTATCAGCTGACATTCAGTAGCAGATGCTGAGACTGAATTTCACTTGATATGTGGGTCGGTATCACTGGAGTTGTACTGGTTCGAGGGAGTAACTGATTGTTGGTCCAAAATGCCCCAAAGTAGTAGTAACTCTGAGACTGACCAATTACAAAAATATTCCAATAGCCCAATGATAAAAATAGGACGGATGACCTCTTAAAGGTAAAGTTCTCGGATCCTCTCGAACGGAGCCAACGGGCTCGGCAACTCTCTTCTTCCTTTCTCGTTGTTTTGCAGTGTTCTCTTTCTTTCTTTTCGCAGTAGAAACTTTTGCCTTATACTTGTTTATTTGGTGAGAATTCTCATCATGTGTAGTATGGAAGTTATATACTCCCTCCGGCCGGTTCAAATTTTACGCTTCCCTTTTTTTTTGTATCTTTAAAAATTATTTTTCATCTTTACACGATTAAACCAAACAATCATATTTTACGTTTAAATCTTCACCACACGCTTACTATCAATATTTTTTATTTTTTAATCCCCACCACACATTTATCATAATTACTTACACCAATCATTATCTAAAATACACCATATACACCCTCTGTCAGGGACACAAGGAGTATATAAACTAGGATTTAACATATATATGGTAGAGTTTTTAGCCTGGGAGAGTTCCTGTGAGAAATGACACTCAATCAACCAACAAGAGAGATTTGAGCATGATGATTAGTTATTTAATTATATATGTTTAATTATCCTTGACGATAATTTTTTTAATTATTCAAACGAGGAGATTTTTCTTATGAGCCAATACACTAATGCGTTATCACGCAAAACTGTAATGGGCCAATCAAAATCAAATTCCTAATTAATCAGTTGAAGTTAGAATTGAGTAAATGGAGTTCAAGACAACAGTCCAAAATAGAAATAATACGATGCGTTAAAATATCATTCCATCTTTTCGACTCGAGTAAATATTTACATGCACAAAAAATATTTATTTTCAGTATTTTTGAAATTAATTTTAAATGTGAAATTTAAAACAGCAGATTGCTTCATCAATATTTTCAGTTGAGTCGTCTTAGATGAATTTTATCTCAAGCGTTTGTCATGAAGTAACTATAGGAATAATTCGATACTTGCACGTGTATTACAAATAGAATTCTGAACTTAACTAAAATAAAGAACAGAAAGGAAATATTACAGTTGAAACTAACAAACAATTTTAATAAACTACAAAGGATCGTCCGAAGCTAGAGCTTCTGCCCGCAAGACGAGAATACGCCCCGGTAGTGCTCACGGTGAAGCGGCTCGTCCCCAAAGGTTAAAACGACCTGAACGTCTCGGCAGTAGCAGCACCGCAAACTGACCGAGCACCTGCGAACTGGACTGGAATGAAGACTGAACTGTATATGATATGCTAAAATGCACTGATTTTCGTGTGTCTGCAATGAACAGAATGATGACATATATATAGCACTCCTTGATCATGTGAAGGGACTCATAGCCATTACTCCTGCCATGATGGCTGGCGGTTTCAGACACCCAAAGGGCTGGTCGGATGAAGAGTCTTGCCAACTCAAGAGTCAAGCCAACTCAAGAGTCTTGTCCATACCAAAAGGCTACTGGACTTACGGATTTGGGCCAAAAAGATAAGCCCAAACACCAGCCCAAAGCACCAATTGCCAAGATTCAAGTCCTGGGTGCCCGAGCCCGAGCCCGTGCCCGACCCGACCCGACCCGACCCGACCCGGACGGACGGACGGTCGGTCGGTCGGCGGCGGCGGCGCGCGTGTGTGTGTGCGCGCGAGGACACCCATACACACCAACCCACTTGTTATTAAGCCCATAAAGGCAAAGACTTTAAATACAAGTCAAAACATCCATCCACAATCAATGTGGGATAACTAACATCATGTTAGTTCCTACTCCAACATCCAACTTTAACATATAATATCTCACTCACCGGAAATCGGTTTAGAAATATTAAATATACCACGTTCATCTACTCATGACGTAGATTAACATTCAATAAATATTTTAATTAAATAATAATTATTTAATTAACAATATTTATTCTTAATAAATGGTTAATTACTAAACCATTTCCAACAATCCACCACATGAGTGAGAATGCCAATGCAAAATGAATGCAAATGCATAGTTCAGTCCTCAAGAGACAATATTGCATTTGGCTAGGTGGCTTGTGACCTTGAACCTATCCATTGTCAACATCATCGGGTATACTGGCGGCATAGTGGTCATGAAAACCTTGAACTAGTCCTCCATGGTGTATACTGAGACAATAATATAGACACAATATCATCTCAATTCCTTCCGTTCTAACGTTTTGTGTCCTTTTCGGCCTTGGACACCCCTTTGGATTCATAAGTGTATCAATTGAAGCGACCCTCACTTCACACTTATATAGGTGATTCTTATTCCCAAGTATCCTACTATACTTGACCTCTCCGAGGTAATCAAGAATCATTAAAAATCATAAGACTTAACCTTACCACATGTAGGTAAACAATCACTCACTGTTCTCAGAGAATAGATATGTTTGAGTGTTTTAACACACGGATTATTATAACATCGTTATCCCATTGAACCAAGCTCTTGGGATCCTCCAATCTACAAGGTTGGGTTTCCGCTATAATCATCCTTAAGATGTGGATTTAACACCCATTCCCTCTAACAATTTATATATTTGATCTCGATTAATACTCTTCGTCGGCGGATCCGCCAGATTATCTATTGACCTTACATAGTCAATTAAGATAATCCCACTCAAGATCAAATGTCTCACGGCATTATGTCGTCGACGAATATGTCGAGACTTACCGTTATAAAACATATTTTGTGCCCGTCGATAGCGACTTGGCTATCACGGTGTATCAACACAGGCGGCGAGTCTCGTCCAACATGGAATATCCTCGAGGAAATTTTTAAGCCATTCGGCTTCTTCACCACTTTATCCAAAGCTATGAATTGATTCCATGGTAGACCTAGCAATACAAGTTTGTTTCTTGGACTTCCAAGATACAAAGACCACCTCGATAGTGAACACATATCCACTCGTAGAAAATGAGTCTTTCGATTCGGATATCCAAATAGCATCACAATACCCTTCAAGTACAGCAGGCTCTCTTGAATAATGAATCGCAAAGTTCTGAGTATATTTTAAATAACTCAGTACTCGTTCTAGAGCCCTCCAATGTTATTTACTTGGATTAGCTGTGTAGCTACTCAACTTGTGAACCAAGCATGCTATATCAGGACGGGTACAATTTGACAGATACATCAAACTCCCAATGATCTTAGCATATTCATCTTGACCCACAAGTTCACCCTTATGATAATTCAGATGAACATTCAGTTCCCAAGGAGTCTTAGCAATGGGTTTATCAAAAGCATTGAATTTCCTTAACACTTTCTCCACATAATGAGATTGCGTCAAAGCAATTCCGTTAGGCATTTTCAGAATCTTAATTCTAAGAATAGTATCAGCCAAACCCATGTCTTTCATGCAACTGGTCTCAAAAGATGTTGTTCTATATTACCACAATGGGGCTTGTGAGCTTCCTGCGTGAAGAAAAGCCTCCTGTCCCTGCTGAGAACGAGGCAAATGTTCAAGTGCGTACCGACTATGATACCTGGGTTCATTCCGACTATCTGTGTCGGAATATGTCGCTGAACGGGCTTGATGCATCTTAATTCCAAGAAGAGCTTTCAACCATCCCATAACCATCTTGTTGCACATATCTAGTATGTGTAATACCAGGATATCTATTTTGTATTTCTATCTGTATTTGAATCTTGTAGTATATGAGAATGCTGAATAATTATTTTAAGTGTAATATTCCCTTATATTCGTAATCCAATATTTATAATCTCAAGTGTATAAATCAATACTTAATGCAATTGCATGGTTCTAACGCGCGCTAGCTGACATAACTAGCGAATGCAACACTGAGGAGTTAGCGTACGTAAGCTTGTGACCCTTGTGTACGTAAAGAATGTTCAGGATCAAACCTTTGATGAGAATGCAGTTACTCAATCATCACTACGCGACTCTACTCGAGTTTATTGAGAAAGCCCTCGAGTATTAGCTTATTGCGAAAGAGATTTCTAAGAAGCAGCTGTCTTGTGCTGCTAAGAGATCAAGAAACCAGAACCAAGCTGATGTTAGTCGGGGAACTTTCAAGAAATGCCAAACTGGACCGACTTTTTCTTACCAGCAGGATCACAGTCCCGAGCGGCCAGTTCGGCCATTATGTGCTTTAATTGTGGAGAGCAGGGTCACATCAGCTCCAAATGTCCAAGACTGTCTATTTCATGCCTTACCTGCGGAGGTGCTGGACATCATGGTCGTTTTTATAGAGGTGGATTGGGATGTACTCCAATGGTCTCACATGCGCCAGTTCAGTCTATGATCCAGGATCGTTCCACTCTGTCCGCTTACCACCAGACTACAAGGGCGAATAGAGGAGTAGGCCGTGGAGGTCAAGCTGATACATCTGGTACCGAGGCTGTAAAGCCCATAATTTATGAGATGAAGAAGGCCAATGATCTCGAGGCCAGCATGATTGCAGGTACACTCGAGATCCATTCTGATCATGGTGCATCACATTCATTTATATCTGCATCTTGCTTGAGCCGATTACACCTAGATAATGTTATCGAGTGCGAGCCTTATGTGATTGGTCTACCTGGTGGTAGGTAGAAGAATATGGGGAATCGTGAAGTTCAGAATTGTCCGATTCAATTGAACAAATGCGAGTGGTTGTCAGATTTGATTGTGGTTGATTTACCTAAAGATGATGTAATCTTAAGTATCGAATGGATGGATCGTCATGATGCTGTGAGTCCATAAGTGGATGGTGACCGTCACTTTTTATAATGGTTTGAATGTGTTTTTTGGGGTGATAATCCCAGCCATTTCAGGAGAATCATCAGCACAATGAAAGCAGTGAAAGTGCTTAATCAGGGATGTGTTGGTTATTGGTCCTACATGGCCAAAACTGAGGATCAACCAGTTAAATTCATCGACATTCAGGTGGTTCGAGACTACCCTGATATTTTTCTGGATAAATTGCCGGGTTTACCTCCACAGAAAGATGTAGAGTTTACCATTGAGTTAGAGCTAGGTACATCCCCGCTTTCAAATGCCCCGTATCATATGGCTTCGACTGAGATGCAGGAGCTGAAGAATCAGTTTGAGGATTTGACAGAGAAGGGATATATTCGACCTAGTGTGTCCCATTGGGGAGCACCATGTTGGGAGTATGCCCTCGAATGCCACTCAGAGGATGTTGAGTGAGGGCATTGTACTTGTAATTATGTAATTCATTATCATAAGGTAATGGATGTTTCTTTATTTACTGGTAGTTACTGGCATTCCTTACTCGTAAATATATATATAGAAACTAGTCCGTGTATTTGAGAGAAAAATGTTCCACTCCTTATTGGATAAGGGGGTCGGCACTGGAAAGGTTTATAGCTCAAATACTTAATCGTTTGCAAGTCGATAAAACTTGACTGGGCGTTAAGTTTATGTGAAGACTTGTATGATGTGTTCTTTGACATGGAGAGTGCCTGTCGAACGCTAATGGTTAGTGGGAGCACACGTTGTAGGTATGCTGATTGGATTAGTATACTCGAACCGACTCACCCTCGATTCGTCACACGGATTTCACTCCGGGACAGTCAATGACGGAATCGAAAGGTTGTGATAGGTATTCGTGAACCTTCGACTTGAGGATTTAGTAGGGATGTGCTTGTGACGTCAAGATTTTCATTAGAGTAGTTCGACCTCAGAACCGGGAGGCGGGGGTCAACCTCGACGTGCATCTTGACGGGCAAGTAGCTGGTCCTACTGAATACCAAGATAGAATTCTTTCTCCCGTTAGTGAGCGGGTTATATGTCCTATGCGGTTATTGGCAGATGAGATCAAAAGTCTTTGGCCAAAGCATTGGATCTAGTTGTATTGGATACACGAGAGCTCGATGATCTCGATTTACATTAATGCATGCATAGCATCAAGTACAGATAGGGTTTGACTGACCGTGACCCTATAACTTGATCGGGACATTTGAAAGAAGGGTTTATACGTATACTGGTATTCACGATAGAATAGTTCTTGAATGATCCCATCATTCGTTCTCAGTTGGGGTACAGTGTAGGCCGCCAGGCTGGCTAGGTGGTGCTACTACTCTTTGGTTCCTCCCATTGCTGACTGAGACGGACCTACCAAGTCGCGCAATAGGATTGACGATGGAATGAATCGAGCTAATTCTCTCATTATAAATATTATATATTGGATATCTAATTAATTGGGACATTAGATGTCTAAATTGATTTATTGGATAAATTAATTTGCGGCCTAATAAATTAAATAAATTACTGGGTGATTTATTTAATTCATAGATATAATTATTTCCTGGAGAAATTAATTATATTATTTTATATTTGATATGATTAATTAATTAGATTAATTAATTGATATAAATACATCAGAACAAAATTGGAGTTTATCTGTTTGGACTCACGGGAGTCCGAATGTAATACCCGTACTTTTTATTGACTGTTTGACCTTGCCGTTTCTCTTATGTTGTCGCTCTGTAAATGCTTGGAGATGTTGTTGATATCTTTATTCAGTTTCGTATCTTGTTTGGGTCTTGATCGTGTCGTTTTAGACCTTGCGGAAGTGTTCTGGGCCAGAGAAATAGCGCACGCTAGGCCTAGGCTAACGCACGCTAATTCTGCTTGATTAGCGCACGCTAGCTTTGAGCCGTAGCGCGCGCTAAGGGGATCAGTCAGGTAAGAACCAGTAACTCGGACTGCTCTCTGGACTGGCGGATTAACGCACGCTAGGAGTTGTTAGTGTGCGCTATTCGTGGTTAGTAGCGCACGCTAACATCCGTCCGTAGCGCACGCTACCGGGCTGGTCGGCAGAGGCGGTGAGGTTGCCATGTTTTCTGGACTATTAGGTAGCGTACGCTAGGCTTCGGCTAGCACACGCTAAAGCTGTTGCATAACGCACGCTAAGCCATAGCGGTAGCGCACGCTAAGGTTTGAGCAGGACAGAGACAGAAGGATCTGGACTCCAGTACTGGATGCCACATTTTGGGCTAGCACACGCTAGAGATAGACGATTAGCGCACGCTAACGGGGCTGGCAGAAGCCACTGGACTACCCGGTGACTTCGCTAGCGCACGCTAATGAAGGAGGCGTAGCGTGCGCTAGACTGGGCAGATATATATATGACAGTTGACTTCCATTTTCGTCATTTTTATCTTCTTCACTCCTTCTCGATGGGAATAGCTTGGGAAAGACGATTTTGGGCGATTGTAAGCGATCTTTATTCTAATAACAACATATTTGGTTGGAGAACAAGGATTTCACAACATCTAATCCGTCTTATCGTCCGAATCAAGGTAAAAATCCTTAGAACCCTACTTTTTGGGAATTTTGGGGTTTTTCATAGATTCGTCCGATTTATCCATTTTGAAGCTTGATAACCTTGAGATTATGATGTATCTGTACCGTATGCATGCTTTTCCTACGATTTTACGGATTGGATTGTGGCGTTTTCGGACTTGTGAGAGTTTGGATGATTTAGGTGTTTATCCATGTATTTTCGTGAATCGTAGACGGGTTTCGGGAGTTTCTTCGTGTAATTTGAGTATGGATAATTGATTATCATATTCCTTGTGAATCGTTTAGGTGCCGGAAGCGCGTTCTTGGACCTACCGAACTCATACCCTTTTTCCGTTCGATTTCTCGATGTCTCAAAGGCAAGTATATATTTATGAATGTGCGTTCTCGACTTTGAAAGTATGAAATATTAATGGCATGATTATTTCTATCCACTCTGGGGCGGGCCGACGGGTCCCCTGAGGGTTTCGTAGTCTCTGGTGCGATTCCACGGATGATATGAACGTACCACTCTGGGGCGGGCCGATAGGTCCCCTGAGGGTTCCGTAGCCTCTGGTGCGGTTCCATGGTATTCATATATGTATTGATGCGATGCCATGAGATTTAGTTATTCCGGAATACTAGTCTTGAATTGATGAATTGACGGTTACATTTACTTTATTGTCGAGAAGTATTGTGTTTCATACTTGATATACTTGCACTAGCTATTCGACGGCTAACCCCTTATGGGGGAAATACTTTTTATGTATTTCAGGTTCTAGGAGAGCGGACAGGCAAGTATCGGGTCGGCATGAAGATGGTGGGCAAGAGTGATACTGTGCCTTTCCTCCGGTTATGTTTTGAGTTTTCCATTCAGTGTTGTTGTACTGGAATGGTTTTTGAATACTCGAGTATTGTTTTCCATTTTTCTTGATGTTCTGGCTTGTGTTTGCCGAGGTATTGATTTGTGTTGTGATGTCTTTGGATACATGGGTTATGTTATGAATACCCTTTGAATTGTTCTTCCTTCCATTGTATTTAGACCTTCTCGGTCAAAATTTATAGTTCCGCGTATGTTTAGCCTTGTGGGTCCTACGGTGGGGCTTACGGCACTGTAATATTCCCTGAATAACTTGGGGTTGTTACAGAATATGGTATCAGAGCTTAGGTCTATGGATACCTAGGCTGTCGGTCTTTTGGGTCGATCGAGTCGTCATTTGTCCACAGTATCACTACTCTGCCATCATCACAGTGCGACCGGTACTTGTAAGACCTCTTACTCTTCTAACGTTTCCTTATTCGTTTTGCTTCCTTTTATTGGTATTCGTGAGAATCGGTCACTTTGATGACGTGTGATTGAATTGTGCTTACGTGACTTGTGTGTTCTTCAGTATGTCAGCTGGTAGGGGCCGTGGTCGTGGTCGTGGCCGTGGACGTGGAAGAGGTCGTGGCGCGGCTGTTTCCATCAGTTCTGTTGCGGGGTCAACCAACCCCAGTTTGTCAAACTCGGTGCATCCTGACACCGAAAGTCAGCACGACCAGTCGAATGGCCAGGGGAACAATGCGGACGTTGGAGTTGCGAATGTACTTCAACAATTGGCTACCCAGATGACCATTTTATCCCAAACTGTTCAGCTAAATAATCCGAACTCGAACACGGATGTCTTGCTTCAGAATGTAATTCGTATGCACCCTCCACAATTTGGCGGTGCCACAGACCCATTAGGATGGGAAGATTGGCTAGCAGAATTGGAAAAGATTTTCGAAGCGGTTGATTGCCCCGAAGTGAGGAAAGTATCGATTGCTCAGTATTTCCTTACCAAGGAGGCCGCTACGTGGTGGAAAGTCATCAAGCCACAAGATCGTGTTGCCACGTGGGATGAATTTAAAGAACTTTTGGAGGCCGAGTTTTGTCCTTGGCCGGTACGAGAAGGCCGAATCCGCGCCTTTTTCGAGGCTAAACCACAGAACATTCCCGTTTCGCAGGCGATCGTGGAGTACAACCAACAACTGATCTACGTGAAGGATCAAGTGCGGAACGAGCGTGACAAGATCCGTTACTTTGATATGCGTATGAATATGGACTTACGGCGATACATGGCCGGATTTTCTTGCACCACACTGAAGGAATACCAGGACAGAGCTTTAGCCCATGATATGTTGAGCCCCGACAACGATACCGTGGAAGAATCGAAGAAGCAGAAAGTCGCGGGGAATTTTTCTGGCTCTAAGGGTGGCAAATTTTAGAGGTCACAGACGACTAACCATTTTACCGGACAATCGTCACGTTTTAATAAAGGAAAGAGGGGTTACCGTTCTACTCCGGGTACCACAAATCGCGAGGTGACTTGCTATAATTGTGGCTGTTCAGGCCACATTAATTTGGAATACAACTTTCCACCATTGAAGTGTCACACGAGCGGACAGATGGGACATAGAGCGGCTTATTGTTCTGAACCGAATCAGACTTTGGACACTCGGGCTTCTGCCCCAGCACCACATGATCAATGTATAAATCAGCGACAATCTTTTGGTCAACCTCAACAGAATTTTGGCAGGGGCCGGGGACGGGGTCAGAACGCTGGAGGGGGAAACTCTAGCGTCGGTTCGGTACAACCACGGGTTTATGAGATGCGTCGAACAGACGAACCCGACGCGGCAGTGGCTTCAGGTGCCATTCATATTTTATCTCATCTAGTCCGTGTACTTTTTGATTCGGGTGCTACACATTCTTTTATTTCTTTGGAGTGTGTACGCCGTTTGAATATAACTTGTTTGACTGCTTGCGATCCCTTCATCGTGAAACTGCCTAGCGGAGATAGAATTGTGGGGAACCGGGAGATTAGAGATTTTCCGGTGATTATATCCGGTATGGAATGGTCATCGAATCTGATTGTAGTTGATATGGAAGGCGAGGACGTGATCCTCGGCGAGGACGTGATCCTCGGCGAGGATTGGCTTGATAGTCATCAAGCGATTATGAACTACCGTACCAAGGTTATCACCATGATGACTAAAGACGGATCTGAATACTCATTTTTGGGGTGTAAGTCGGGACTATCTAAGTTACTTATTAGTGCCATTAAGGCCGTAAAACTTTTGAATAAAGGTTGCACGGGCTATTGGTGTTATGCCTTGAGAATGGAAAGAAACGAAGTCGAATTCTCTTCGATTCCGGTTGTTAGTGAGTACCCCGATGTTTTTCCGGATGACCTCCTAGGATTACCGCCAGATCGAGAGATAGAATTTACCGTGGACTTAGAGCCAGATGCGGCTCCGATTTCTAAAGCACCTTACCGGATGGCACCTTCCGAGAAGCAAGAATTGAAAAATCAATTGGGAGTACTTCTGGAAAAAGGGTACATCAGACCGAGCGCTTCGCCTTGGGGCACGCCTGTTCTTTTCGTAAGGAAGAAGGATGGTTCACTACGTTTGTGCATAGACTACCGTGAGCTGAACAAAGTAACCATCAAGAACAAGTATCCTTTACCTCGTATAGACGATTTATTTGATCAATTACAAGGGGCTGCAGTTTTCTCGAAGATTGATTTAAGATCCGGGTATTATCAACTCAGGGTGAAGGAGTCCGACGTTCCGAAGACGGCATTTCGGACGAGATATGGGCATTATGAATTTGTAGTTATGCCTTTTGGGTTGACTAATGCCCCGATAGTATTCATGCAGTTAATGAATAAGATATTCATTGAGTACCTCGACAGGTGTGTAGTCGTCTTTATTGACGACATCTTGATCTATTCTCGAGATAAGGAGGAACATGCCCGACACTTGCGTTTGATATTAGACATTTTGAGGACCGAGCACCTCTATGCAAAATTCTCGAAATGTGAGTTTTGGTTGGAAGAAGTTATGTTTCTCAGCCATGTGATTTCGGCCGAGGGGGTTCGTGTAGACCCACAGAAAATTGAGGCAATGCTGAATTGGGCACCACCTAAGAATGTTAAGGAAGTTCGTAGCTTTTTGGGCCTTGCCGGTTATTACCGTCGGTTTGTCGAGGGGTTCTCGAAACTCGCTCGGCCGCTTACGAAATTACTCCAGAAGACCGAAAAAATTGTTTGGACGGGTGAGAGACAACAGAGCTTCGATGAACTGAAGAGACGATTGACTTCAGCGCCGATTTTAACTTTACCACACGGTAGCGAGGGCTTTGCAGTTTATAGTGACGCTTCGGGTCAAGGCCTGGGTTGTGTACTTATGCAGCATGATAAGACGATAGCTTTTGCGTCACGACAATTAAAGCCTTATGAGATGAATTATCCTACTCACGATTTAGAGTTGGCCGCAATTGTCTTCGCACTCAAGATTTGGCGGCATTATTTATATGGTTCACCGTGTCGGATTTATACCGATCACAAGAGCCTGAAGTATATTTTCAGTCAGAAGGAGCTAAATATGAGACAGAGACGTTGGTTAGAATTGATAAAGGATTATGATTTGGAAATTCTTTACCACCCCGGAAAAGCCAATGTCGTTGCGGATGATTTGAGCCGCAAATCGGCATCTCTTCAAATGCTCGAGGTTCTTAAATCTCAGACGAAAATTCGTAAGGATTTAATTGAGCAAGGGATATAAGTTTGGCTTCAACGAGTACAAGGACAGTTGTGTACTCTCGAAATTACTTCGTCCTTAGTTGATGATATCAAAGGGAAGCAGTGGAGTGACCCGATGATTTCTCAACTGATGGAAGATGTCATTAAAGGAAAAGATCCTGGCTTTATGGTTCACGAGGATACTATTCTGAGATTTCAGGACAGGCTTTGTGTTCCGAACGATTTAGAGTTGAGGCAGAGAATTCTCCGAGAAACTCATGCTACGCCTTACTCAATCCACCCCGGGACGAGTAAGATGTACAAAGATTTGAAGCGCAATTTTTGGTGGAATAACATGAAGAAGGATGTTACGGAGTTTGTACTATGGTGCTTGATGTGTCAACAAGTCAAGATCGAACATCAACGACCAGCGGGGTTGTTGAAACTACTTCCCATTCCCGAGTGGAAGTGGGAAGAAATTTCTATGGATTTCATCACTGGCATGCCAAGAACTCGGGCCGGAATGAATATGATTTGGGTAATTGTCGATCGGTTGACCAAGTCGGCACACTTCTTGGGTATTAAGGATACTTGGGGACCGGATAGACTGGCTCGAACCTTTATTGCTGAGATCGTGAGATTACACGGTGCCCCCAAGACCATTGTTTCTGATCGAGACGGCCGTTTCGTATCGCATTTTTGGTAGGCCGTTCATCAGGCTTTGGGTACTGAGTTGAGATTGAGCACTTCCTTTCATCCTCAGTCGGACGGTCAGACAGAGAGGACGATTCAGACATTGGAAGATATGTTGCGGGCTTGTGCCTTAGACTGGAGTAATGATTGGGAGCTTCACTTGCCGTTGATCGAGTTTGCTTACAATAATAGTTGGCATGCGTCAATCAAAATGGCACCCTTCGAGGCACTTTATGGTAGGCGATGTAGGTCGCCATTGTGTTGGGACGAGGCTTCTGAGCTAATTGGAACGGAACCGGATATGTTGATGGAGACTAAGGAAAAGATTTATATTATCCGGGACCGATTGGTGACTGCCCAGAGTCGTCAGAAATCTTATGCTGATACTCGTCGTCGACCCTTGGAGTTTGAAGTGGGGGATCATGTTTTGCTCAAGGAGTCGCCGACCAGAGGAGTCTTCCAGTTCGGGAAAAAAGGGAAACTTAGTCCGAGGTATGTCGGACCTTTCGAGATTTTGGACAGAGTTGGAGATTTGGCTTATCGCTTGGCGTTGCCTCCAGCTTTGAGTCACGTCCATAGTGTTTTTCATGTGTCTCAGTTGAGAAAGTACGTACCGGATCCGAGCCACATTATCGACTACAGTGAGATTGACGTAGCTGAGATATTACCTTTCTGGAGAAACCCGTGAAGATCCTTGAGCGTCGCGAGAAACAACTTCGGCATAAGACTATTCCACTGGTTAAAGTGCAATGGTCGAGACATGGAGTCGAGGAGGCGACTTGGGAGACGGAAGAGAAGATGCGGGTGGAACACCCCGAACTATTTATTTCTTAAGTTTCGGGACGAAACTTCTTTTTAGAGGGGGAGAATGTAATACCTGTACTTTTTATTGACTGTTTGACCTTGCCGTTTCTCTTATGTTGTCGCTCTGTAAACGCTTGGAGATGTTGTTGATATTTTTATTGAGTTTCGTATCTTGTTTGGGTCTTGATCGTGTCGTTTTAGACCTTGCGGAAGTGTTTTGGGCCAGAGAAATAGCGCACGCTAGGCCTAGGCTAACGCACGCTAATTCTGCTTGATTAGCGCACGCTAGCTTTGAGCGATAGCCAGTAACTCGGACTGCTCTCTGGACTGGCGGATTAACGCACGCTAGGAGTTGTTAGCGCGCGCTATTCGTGGTTAGTAGCACACGCTAACATCCGTCCGTAGCGCACGCTACCGGGCTGGTCGGCAGAGGCAGTGAGGTTGCCAGATTTTCTGGACTATCAGGTAGCGTACGCTAGGCTTCGGCTAGCGCACGCTAAAGCTGTTGCATAACGCACGCTAAGCCATAGCGGTAGCGCACGCTAAGGTTTGAGCAGGACAGAGACAGTAGGATCTGGACTCCAGTACTGGATGCCACATTTTGGGCTAGTGCACGCTAGAGATAGACGATTAGCGCATGCATCTTGCAGGGCCGCGAAGCTTTTGGACTACCGGTGACTTCGCTAGCGCATGCTAATGAAGGAGGCGTAGCGTGCGCTAGGCGGGCGGATATATATATATGACAGTTGACTTCCATTTTCGTCATTTTCATCTTCTTCACTCCTTCTCGACGGGAATAGCTTGGGAAAGACGATTTTGGGCGATTGGAAGCGATCTTCCTTCTAATAACAACATATTTGGTTAAAGAACAAGGATTTCACAACATCTAATCTGTCTTATCGTCCGAATCAAGGTAAAAATCCTTAGAACCCTACTTTTTGGGAATTTTGGGGTTTTTCATAGATTCGTCCGATTTATCCATTTTGAAGCTTGAGAACCTTGAGATTATGATGTATCTGTACCGTATGCATGCTTTTCCTACGATTTTACGGATTGGATTGTGCCGTTTTCGGACTTGTGAGAGTTTGGACGATTTTCCAACCTTTAGGTGTTTATCCATGTATTTTCATGAATCGTAGATGGGTTTCGGGAGTTTCTTCATGTAATTTGAGTATGGATAATTGATTATCACATTCCTTGCGAATCGTTTAGGTGCCGGAAGCACGTTCTTGGACCTACCGAACTCATACCCTTTTTCCATTCGATTTCTCGATGTCTCAAAGGCAAGTATATATTTATGAATGTGCATTCTCGACTTTGAAAGTATGAAATATTAATGGCATGATTATTTCTATCCACTCTGGGGCGGGCCGAAGGGTCCCATGAGGGTTTCGTAGCCTCTGATGCGATTCCACGGATGATATGAACGAACCACTCTGGGGTGGGCCGATAGGTCCCCTGAGGGTTCCGTAGCCTCTGGTGCGGTTCCACGATATTCATATATGTATTGATGCGATGCCATGAGATTTAGTTATTCCGGAATACTAGTCTTGAATTGATGAATTGACGGTTACATTTACTTTATTGTCGAGAAGTATTGTGTTTCATACTTGATATATTTGCACTAGCTATTCGACGGCTAACTCCTTATGGGGGAAATACTTTTTATGTATTTCAGGTTCCAGGAGAGCGGACAGGCAGGTATCGGGTCGGCATGAAGATGGTGGGCAAGAGTGATACTGTGTCTTTCCTCCGGTTATGTTTTGAGTTTTCCATTCAGTGTTGTTGTACTAGAATGGTTTTTGAATACTCGAGTATTGTTTTCCAATTTTCTTGATGTTCTGGCTTGTGTTTGCCGAGGTATTGATATGTGTTGTGATGTCTTTGGATACATGGGTTATGTTTTGAATACCCTTTGTATTGTTCTTCCTTCCATTGTATTTAGACCTTCTCGGTCAAAATTTATAGTTCCGCGTATGTTTAGCCTTGTGGGTCCTACGGTGGGGCTTACGGCGCTGTAATATTCCCTGAATAACTTGGGGTTGTTACAGAATATGGTATCAGAGCTTAGGTCTATGGATACCTAGGCTTTCGGTCTTTTGGGTCGATCGAGTCGTCATTTGTCCACAGTATCACTACTCTGCCATCATCACAGTGCGACCGGTACTTGTAGGACCTCTTACTCTTCTGGCGTTTCCTTATTCATTTTGCTTCCTTTTATTGATATTCGTGAGAATCGGTCACTTTGATGACGTGTGATTGAATTGTGCTTACGTGACTTGTGTGTTCTTCAGTATGTCAGCTGGTAGGGGCCGTGGCCGTGGTCGTGGCCGTGGACGTGGAAGAGGTCGTGGCGCGGCCGTTTCCATCAGTTTTGTTGCGGGGTCAACCAACCCCAGTTTGTCAAACTCGGTGCATCCTGACACCGAAAGTCAGCACGACCAGTCGAATGGACATGGGAACAACGCGGACGTTGGAGTTGCGAATGTACTTCAACAATTGGCTACCCAGATGACCATTTTAGCCCAAACTGTTCAGCTGAATAATCCGAACCCGAACACGGATGCCTTGCTTCAGAATGTAATTCGTATGCACCCTCCACAATTTGGCGGTGCCACAGACCCATTAGGATGGGAAGATTGGCTAGCAGAATTGGAAAAGATTTTCGAAGCGGTTGATTGCCCCGAAGTGAGGAAAGTACCG
Organism: Orobanche coerulescens; assembly: GCA_033398695.1. Lineage (NCBI taxonomy): Eukaryota > Viridiplantae > Streptophyta > Magnoliopsida > Lamiales > Orobanchaceae > Orobanche > Orobanche coerulescens. The sequence continues at coordinate 71,024,410 of CM065815.1, forward strand.
ATTGCTCAGTATTTCCTTACCAAGAAGGCCGCTACGTGGTGGAAAGTCATCAAGCCACAAGATCGTGTTGCCACGTGGGATGAATTTAAAGAACTTTTAGAGGCCGAGTTTTGTCCTTGGCCGGTACAAGAAGGCCGAATCCGCGGCTTTTTCGAGGCTAAACCACATAACATTCCCGTTTCGCAGGCGATCGTGGAGTACAACCAACAACTAATCCACGTGAAGGATCAAGTATGGAATGAGCGTGACAAGATCCGTTACTTTGATATGCCTATGAATATGGACTTACGGCGATACATGGCCGGATTTGCTTGCACCACACGGAAGGAATACCAGGACAGAGCTTTAGCCCATGATATGTTGAGCCCCGACAACGATACCGTGGAAGAATCGAAGAAGCAGAAAGTCGCGGGGAATTTTTCTGGCTCTAAGGGTGGCAACTTTTAGAGGTCACAGACGACTAACCGTTCTACCGGGCAATCGTCACGTTTTAATAAAGGAAAGAGGGGTTACCGTTCTACTCCGGGTACCACAAATCGCGCGGTGACTTTCTATAATTGTGGCCGTTCAGGCCACGTTAATTTGGAATGCAACTTTCCACCATTGAAGTGTCACATGTGCGGACAGATGGGACATAGAGCGGCTTATTGTTCCGAACCGAATCAGACTTTGGACACTCGGGCTTACGCGGACCACTTGATGAAGGTATAAATCGGCGACAATCTTTTGGTCAACCTCAACGAGAATTTTGGCGGGGGCCGGGGCGGTCGAGCGGGGAGAAACTCTAGCGTCGGTTCGGTACAACCACGGGTTTATGAGATCGTCGAGCAGACGAACCCGACGCGGTGGCTTGAGTACCATTCATATTTTATCTCATCGATCAGTGTACTTTTTGATTCGGGTGCTACACATTCTTTTATTTCTTTGGAGTGTATGCCGTTTGAATATAACTTATTTGATGCTTGCGATCCCTTCATCGTGAAAGCGCTACGGGGATAGAATTGTGGGGAACCGGGAGATTAGAGATTTTCCGGTGATTATATCCGGTATGGAGTGGTCATCGAATCTGATTGTAGTTGATATGAAAGGCGAGGACGTGATCCTCGGCGAGGATTGGCTTGATAGTCATTAAGCGATTATGAACCACCGTACCAAGGTTATCACCATGATGACTAAAGACGGATCTGAGTACTCATTTTTGGGGCGTAAGTCGGGACTATCCAAGTTACTTATCAGTGCCATGAAGGCCGTAAAACTTTTGAATAAAGGTTGTACGGGCTATTGGTGTTATGCCTTGAAAACGGAAAGAAACGAAGTCGAATTCTCTTCGATTCCGGTTGCTAGTGAGTACACCGATGTTTTTCCGGATGACCTCCTGGGATTACCGCCAGATCGAGAGATAGAATTTACCGTGGACTTAGATCCAGATGCGGCTCCGATTTCTAAAGCACCTTACCGGATGGCACCTTCCGAGATGCAAGAATTGAAAAATCAATTGGGAGAACTTCTGGAAAAAGGGTACATCGAATAGCGCTTTGCCTTGGGGCGCGCCTGTTCTTTTCGTAAGGAAGAAGGATGGTTCACTACGTTTGTGCATCGACTACCGTGAGCTGAACAAAGTAACCATCAAGAACAAGTATCCTTTACCTCGTATAGATGATTTATTTGATCAATTACAAGGGGCTGCAGTTTTATCGAAGATTGATTTAAGATCCGGGTATTATCAACTCAGGGTGAATGAGTCCGACGTTCCGAAGACCGCATTTCGGACGAGATATGGGCATTATGAATTTGTAGTTATGCCTTTTGGGTTGACTAATGCCCCGACAGTATTCATGCAGTTAATGAATAAGATATTCATCGAGTACCTCGACAGGTGTGTAGTCGTCTTTATTGACGACATCTTGATCTACTCTCGAGATAAGAAGGAACATGCCCGACACTTGCGTTTGATATTAGACATTTTGAGGACCGAGCACCTCTATGCAAAATTCTCAAAATGTGAGTTTTGGTTGGAAGAAGTTATGTTTCTCGGCCATGTGATTTCGGCCGAGGGGGTTCGTGTAGACCCACAGAAAATTGAGGCAGTGCTGAATTGGGCACCGCCTAAGAATGTTAAGGAAGTTCATAGCTTTTTGGGCCTTGCTGGTTATTACCGTCGGTTTGTCGAGGGGTTCTCGAAACTCGCTCGGCCGCTTACGAAATTACTCCAGAAGACCGAAAAATTTGTTTGGACGGGTGAGAGACAACAGAGCTTCGATGAACTGAAGAGACGATTGACTTCAGCGCCGATTTTAACTTTACCACACGGTAGCGAGGGCTTTGCAGTTTATAGTGACGCTTCGGGTCAAGGCATGGGTTGTGTACTTATGCAGCATGATAAGACGATAGCTTTTGCGTAACGACAATTAAAGCCTTATGAGATGAATTATCCTACTCACTATTTAGAGTTGGCCGCAATTGTCTTCGCACTCAAGATTTGGCGGCATTATTTGTATGGTTCACCGTGTCGGATTTATACCGATCACAAGAGTTTGAAGTATATTTTCAGTCAGAAGGAGCTAAATATGGGACAGAGACGTTGGCTAGAATTGATAAAGGATTATGATTTGGAAATTCTTTACCACCCCGGAAAAGCCAATGTCGTTGCGGATGCTTTGAGCCGCAAATCGGCATCTCTTCAAATGCTCGAGGTTCTTACATCTCAGACAAAAATTCGTCAGGATTTAATTGAGCAAGGGATAGAAGTTTGGCTTCAATGAGTACAAGGACAATTGTGCACTCTCGAAATTACTTTGTCCTTGGTTGATGATATCAAAGGGAAGCAGTGGAGTGACCCGATGATTTCTCAACTGAAGGAAGATCCTGGCTTTATGGTTCACGAGGATAGTATTTTGAGATTTCAGGGCAGGCTTTGTGTTCCGAATGATTTAGAGTTGAGGCAAAGAATTCTCCGAGAAGCTCATGCTACGCCTTACTCAATCCACCCCGGGATGAGTAAGATGTACAAAGATTTGAAGTGCAATTTTTGGTGGAATAACATGAAGAAGGATGTTACGGAGTTTGTACTACGGTTCTTGACGTGTCAACAAGTCAAGATCGAACATCAACGACCAGCGGGGTTGTTGAAACCGCTTCCCATTCCCGAGTGGAAGTGGCAAGACATTTCTATGGATTTCATCACTGGCATGCCGAGAACTCTGGCCGGAATGAATATGATTTGGGTAATTGTCGATCGGTTGACCAAGTCGGCACACTTCTTGGGTATTAAGGATACTTGGGGACCGGATAGACTGGCTCGAACCTTTATTGCTGAGATCGTGAGATTACACGGTGCCCCCAAGACCATTGTTTCTGATCGAGACGGCCATTTCGTATCGCATTTTTGGCAGGCCGTTCATCAGGCATTGGGTACTGAGTTGAGATTGAGCACTTCATTTCATCCTCAGTCGGACGGTCAGACAGAGAGGACGATTCAGACATTGGAAGATATGTTGCGGGCTTGTGCCTTAGACTGGAGTAATGATTGGGAGCTTCACTTGCCGTTGATCGAGTTTGCTTACAATAATAGTTGGCATGCGTCAATCAAAATGGCACCCTTCGAGGCACTTTATGGTAGGCGATGTAGGTCGCCATTGTGTTGGGACGAGGCTTCTGAGCTAATTGGAACGGAACCGGATATGTTGATGGAGACTAAGGAAAATATTTTTATTATTCGGGACCGATTGCTGACTGCCCAGAGTCGTCAGAAATCTTATGCTGATACTCGTCGTCGACCCTTGGAGTTTGAAGTGGGGGATCATGTTTTGCTCAAGGTGTCGCCGACCAGAGGAGTCTTCCGCTTCGGGAAAAAGGGGAAACTTAGTCCGAGGTATGTCGGACCTTTCGAGATTTTGGACAGAGTTGGAGATTTGGCTTATCGCTTGGCGTTGCCTCCAGCTTTGAGTCACGTCCATAGTGTTTTTCATGTGTCTCAGTTGAGAAAGTACGTACCGGATCCGAGCCACATTATCGACTACAGTGAGATTGACGTAGCCGAGGATAATACCTTTCTGGAGAAACCCGTGAAGATCCTTGAGCGTCGCGAGAAACAACTTCGGCATAAGACCATTCCACTGGTTAAAGTGCAATGGTCGAGACATGGAGTCGAGGAGGCGACTTGGGAGACGGAAGAGAAGATGCGGGTGGAATACCCCGAACTATTTATTTTTTAAGTTTTGGGACGAAACTTCTTTTTAGAGGGGGAGAATGTAATACCCGTACTTTTTATTGACTGTTTGACCTTGCCGTTTCTCTTATGTTGTCGCTCTGTAAATGCTTGGAGATGTTGTTGATATTTTTATTGAGTTTCGTATCTTGTTTGGGTCTTGATCGTGTCGTTTTAGACCTTGCAGAAGTGTTCTGGGCCGAGAAATAGCGCACGCTAGGCCTAGGCTAACGCACGCTAATTCTGCTTGATTAGCGCACGCTAGCTTTGAGCCGTAGTGCGCGCTAAGGGGATCAGTCAGGTCAGAACCAGTAACTCGGACTGCTCTCTGGACTGGCGGATTAACGCACGCTAGGAGTTGTTAGCGCGCGCTATTCGTGGTTAGTAGCGCACGCTAACATCCGTCCGTAGCGCATGCTACCGGGCTGGTCGGCAGAGGCAGTGAGGTTGCCAGGTTTTTTTGGACTATCAGGTAGCGTACGCTAGGCTTCGGCTAGCGCACGCTAAAGCTGTTGCATAACGCACGCTAAGCCATAGCGGTAGCGCACGCGAAGGTTTGAGCAGGACAGAGACAGTAGGATCTGGACTCCAGTACTGGATGCCACATTTTGGGCTAGCGCACGCTAGAGATAGACGATTAGCGCACGCTAATGGGGCCGGCAGAAGCCACTGGACTACCCGGTGACTTCGCTAGCGCACGCTAATGAAGGAGGCATAGCGTGCGCTAGACTGGGCAGATATATATATATATATGACAGTTAACTTTCATTTTCGTCATTTTCATCTTCTTCACTCCTTCTCGACGGGAATAGCTTGGGAAAGACGATTTTGGGTGATTGGAAGCAATCTTCCTTCTAATAACAACATATTTGGTTGGAGAACAAGGATTTCACAACATCTAATCCGTCTTATCGTCCGAATCAAGGTAAAAATCCTTAGAACCCTACTTTTTGGGAATTTTGGGGTTTTTCGTAGATTCGTCCGATTTATCCATTTTGAAGCTTGAGAACCTTGAGATTATGATGTATCTATACCGTATGCATGCTTTTCCTACGATTTTACGGATTGGATTGTGCCGTTTTCGGACTTGTGAGAGTTTGGACGATTTTCCAACCTTTAGGTGTTTATCCATGTATTTTCATGAATCTTAGACGGGTTTCGGGAGTTTCTTCGTGTAATTTGAGTATGGATAATTGATTATCATATTCCTTGCGAATCGTTTAGGTGCCGGAAGCGCGTTCTTGGACCTACCGAACTCATACCCTTTTTCCGTTCGATTTCTCGATGTCTCAAAGGCAAGTATATATTTATGAATGTGCGTTCTCGACTTTGAAAGTATGAAATATTAATGGCATGATTATTTCTATCCACTCTGGGGCGGGCCGACGGGTCCCCTGAGGGTTTCGTAGCCTCTGGTGCGATTCCACGGATGATATGAACGAACCACTCTGGGGCGGGCCGATAGGTCCTCTGAGGGTTCCGTAGCCTCTGGTGCGGTTCCACGATATTCGTATATGTATTGATGCGATGCCATGAGATTTAGTTATTCCGGAATACTAGTCTTGAATTGATGAATTGACGGTTACATTTACTTTATTTTCGAGAAGTATTGTGTTTCATACTTGATATACTTGCACTAGCTATTTGACGGCTAACCCCTTATGGGGGAAATACTTTTTATGTATTTCAGGTTCCAGGAGAGCGGACAGGCAGGTATTGGGTCGGCATGAAGATGGTGGGCAAGAGTGATACTGTGTCTTTCCTCCGGTTATGTTTTGAGTTTTCCATTCAGTGTTGTTGTACTGGAATGGTTTTTGAATTCTCGAGTATTGTTTTCCATTTTTCTTGATGTTCCGGCTTGTGTTTGCCGAGGTATTGATTTGTGTTGTGATGTCTTTGGATACATGGGTTATGTTTTGAATACCCTTTGTATTGATCTTCCTTCCATTGTATTTTGACCTTCTCGGTCAAAATTTATAGTTCCGCGTATGTTTAGCCTTGTGGGTCCTACGGTGGGGCTTACGGCGCTGTAATATTCCCTGAATAACTTGGGGTTGTTACAGAAACGAACCGAACTCGTCCGATTTCCTCTTTATGGCCGCCCCATATCCACCCACCTTCCCCTTAGTCTTTGTCTCTATATTTTAATGGAAACCAAAGACTTAAGAGATTTGAAATCTCTTATTATATTGTGAAGGGTGTCTTTATTAGGTGAGTTGAAGAATAATAAGAAGAAAACTATCACTTGTCAAGTGGAGTCTTCCCACGGCAAGAGAGAGAGAGAGAGAGAATTTTCTCTCCAGTTTCTTCTTCACCATTTTTCTTCATTTTTTTTCTTACATAATTTTCTTAGAGATAAATTGTGAGAAAAGATTGAGAGATTGTGAGTTATACACTTAGAGTGTAAAATCCATATTTGATAGCTTTATCATCCGATTCTAGCCGTAACCTTGGAGGTTAATTGGGTGATCGTCATTCTGTTCGTTTCTCCGGCGCGTGACAAGTAGTGACGCGGTATTTTTGGCATTGGATCATCCAAGGGCTTGGAGCACTTTGGATCGTAGCTTGGGGAATAGCTCAAGAGAAGAACACCATATAATCAACGGACTATGAGGGTATGATTTTGAATCTTCTTTTGTTTATTTTATTTTCGTATATGCGTAGATCGATCGATCCTCGTAGGGATTCAGATCGAATTAATTTTCGTTTTACCACTTCCGCTGGGCCTTCGATGTAGGCACCGAATCCCAACACACCAGTGTTATTTGTACGGAAGTATGACGGATCTTTGCGTCTATGTATTGATTACCATGAGCTGAACATGGTAACTATCAAGAACAAATGTCATTTGCCTCGTATCGATGATTTGTTGGATCAGCTTCAGGGTTCCATTGTGTTTTCCAAGATCGACTTGAGATACGATTATCATCAGTTGAGGATTCGAGGGTTTGATATTTTAAAGACGGCTTCCTGTACTCGTTATGGACATTACAATTTTGTGGTGATGCCATTTGGATTGACTAACACACCGGTGGTATGCATGGAACTAACGAACCTAGTGTTTATTGATTATTTGGATCGTTTTGTGGTTATTTTCATTGATGACATATTTATTTACTCCTGTGACCATGAGGAGCATGAGCGCCACCTCCGTCAGTTCCTCGATGTGCTGAGGGAGAACAACTTTATGGCAAATTTTCCAAATGCGAGTTCTGGATGTCTGAGGTGACTTTTTGCGGGCATGTGATATCAATTTATGGGGTTAGTGTGGACCCACAAAAGATGGATGCTATCTGAGATTGGCTACTCCGAAGAATATGAAGGAAATTCATAGTTTCCTTGGCCTATCAGGTTATTACAAATGGTTTGTGGAATGTTTTTCCAATATTACTCAACCGCCGACTGATCTGTTGAGAAAATACAAGTACACGTGGTCAGAGGCGTGTCAATAGAGCTTTGGTGAACTCAATAGTCGATTAATTTCGGCACCAGTTTTGGTATTACCACAAGAAACCGAGGAGTTCGTAGTGTATAATGATGCATCAAGGCAGGGCCTTGGATGTTTGTTAATGCAGAATGTTAAAGTGATTTCCTATGGATCAAGGCAATTTCGACCTTACGAGGTCAACTACCCCCACGACTTGGAGTTAGAAGCCGTGGTGTTTGATTCGAAAATCTTGTGCCATTAGTTGTATGGAGTCCCTGTCAGATTTTTATTGATCACAAGAGTCTGAAATACATTTTTACTCAGAAGGGATAGAACATGAGACAGAGGAGGTGGTTAGAATTGATCAAACATAGGCTAAGGCTCGATCCTGATAATCTCTCAACAAAGTGCAAGTGAGTCCCGACATATACCGGCGAGTCTTTGGCTTCATCCATCTGTCAAAGTGAAGGATCCTCTCTTCCTCGGTACTCACCCGATCTCGCACATAACTGAGTTGTTTGCTATAGTCGATGATAGCCTGCAACACCGATATATCTTGCGGTTCTGCCACATAAAATTCACGAATTCTCTGCTCTCTAATCAGTTTAGGACAAAACTCAGCTTCCATAAATACCTGGAACTCCACCCACGTGACATCACGATCACGAGGTTTAACATCTTCCCACCAATTAGCGGCATCTTTGTCAAGAAGGTACTGAGCGATAGGTACCTTCGCTCTTGGGACAATCGGCCTCGAATATCTTCTCCAAATGGAAAAGCCAACCATCCCAGCCCAATGCCTCCATGACACCACCGAATCGAGGGGATTCATGCTAACTACTTCACGAAGCCATTGATTTACACCGATGTTCAGGTCGCGCCGGTTGTGCGTTGAACCGCTGGGTCAACTAAGTCATCTGTCCGCTACTTGTTGCAATATAGTAGCAACACTCAAACCAAAACCGTTCCCAGCAATATTCTCTCGATTCCTCATCTGATCCCCGTGGCCATCATTACCACGGTTACGACCACGACCTATGCCCCTCGGCATACTAACAAGCAACAACCTATCGCAACAAAAGATCATAACACATAATCACACACAACTATTGTTATCACTGGACAACACACATAGAATACGGTCACCAAAGATTAGTCTAACAATTGCAAAAGTTAGACCCAACGACAAAATGCGATCTAAAACTTCTATCCAGACCGATTAGCGCGTGCTACAACAGAACTTAGCGTGCGCTAGCCGTGCCACATTAGCGCACGTTAGCTTCACACCGTGTGCGCTAACTATTCAATTCAACAAAACGTTTATGAACATATACCAAATAATACCAAAAGCCGAAGTTTACAAACAAACAACAATATTTGGATCCAGACGCCGACAGTTCATATCATTACAACATTGCACAAATAACAATCTGACGTTAAACAACATTCCAAACCGAGTCTTCCACCTCTCGGTCAAGAGAACTATCCCGACGAGTGCATACCGAACGTCTCAGCGTTCACACCACCACTTTAATCGCAACTCTGAGCATTATAGCCAAAATAACAATATCTCCACTACATGCCTTTTAACCAAAATTCATGAAACCGAAAAGTTGTAAGCGAAAGTCACGACTCAAGTAAACTTTTGATAGACCTCGTTTGAGTATTTGAAAATCGAATTTTGAAAATTTACAATGCAAGATGAAAATAAAATATATGTAGTTTGAATTCTCAAATTTTTCGGTCACGAGGTTATCATACGGAAATCAAACTTTTTCCCTTCTTGAATGATGTTTTGAAAATAAAATTTATGTGACTTCCCCAAAACAGTTGAAGTTTAAAATACCACATTGATAAACTTTCATTGCGTAACCACACCAAAACATTACTCCTGTAAAAATAATTTATACAAGGATACATATACACACACACACACACACACATATATATATATATATATACACACACATTGGCATATTAAAAAAAATCAAACAAACATGAAGTACATATTCACGATTCACATTTAAACTCCACATATAACACAAAAATTATACAAGGTCGCATAACACGAGGCACAACATAGTGGGGAGACTTACATCCACCGATCGCAACAAGATGATGGCTGCACCTTGATACTAATCACGACCGACAACTCAGACGACGCATCACGACACTACTCAGTCAGACAAAATCTGACAAGACCCGACAACACGCAACTCAACCCGACAGCCTAGGTTTCCTCAATCTAAGCTCCGATATCATATTCTGTAACACCCCCAAACCACTCGGGAATATTACAGCACCATATATTCTCTCCGAGAGGATCTACCAGGCTAAATACAAAAACAATACATCACATTACATGCCGACATGGCTACATAATGAACCGTTAGACCGATTTGGTCTTGTACACAACTTACACATCAAGCATACATAACTCTTTCTCACGTCTCATACCCACGCAGGGGTTAACATACATCAACATTCCCATAAAACGGGAGAATAACACAATGGAGAGACAAACAACAGAACTCTACCAAGAACTCAACACTGGTCTTCATGTGATTAGTACCGTCGTCCTCCATCATCTTTCGTAACGATCCTGTGATTCGCTCCCCGGCAACCTGCAAGTACCTGGACGCAATACAAACATCCACCCCCCGAATACTCAGGGGTTAGCAAAACTCCACTGTTTTGCTAGTGCAAGTATAAAATATGAATACAAGCCATACACAACATACTCCAAGAACATAATAATCGTGAATATACTTCCCGAGATAAATCACTTGATCAAGACAGTTCAAATCAAAAAAGGTGGGAGATAAACCCAAAGTACATCTTACAAGACATGTACGATATCGGGAGTTTTGAAAACATTTAGGATTTAAGAATTCTCAAGTCTTTCGAAAACACTTGGGGACACAACCCAAAAATTATTTATTTTTTTTCCAAAATACTATTCCGGTAACAAGGCACGGGGTCCACGACCCAAATCACGAAGCACGGGGTCCACGACCCAATCATCCATAACAATATATTCCTAAGGATTATTCGCATCCCGTGCTACCAAGCCACGAACATCAGATGCTCCCGCAGAACATACCCGAATGAACAACCCAATGGGAAACTATACCAATTCACATATCACAGTGACAACTGTCACACAATCACAACCATATGTACGTTCATAGTTGTCCCGACATTGCACTAGCAAGCTACGAACCTCAGAGCCTCCACGAGACTTACCCGATTGGACAACCCATGACACATACATCACACGATCAATCCACAACCATAAGTTATCCTAGCATCGCGCAAACAAGCCACGAACCTCGGAGTCCCCGTAAGACATACCCGATGGATAACCCCACAAGTTATCCCCAGGATAGCGCTAACAAGCCACGAACCTTAGAGTCCCCGCAAGGCATACCCAATTGGATAACCCTACGGTCATGCCCGACCCGTACTAGCAAGTACGGATCCCGGAGATTCAACATTCTTACCCGGAGGCACATCACTTACAACGATCACACAATAACAAGTACGTACAATTTACAAATCAAAAGGAACATCACCACCTCCTTATAAAGGAGTCACAAATCATATCACACGGTATCACATTTCTCATAACAATTACACTTATCAACACACAATCCTCGGCAATTACTACGGTCTAATATATTCACTAAATATTATTGTAACATCTTCCAACATATGAAACCAACACACATATTCGGAAAACACAATTGTTTACAAAGCATATGAGTTATCTTTTGAAAGACAACATTTATCGAGAACATACTGATCCTTTTAAGATTCTTTTCAACATTCGGGTAGCATATAAAATCATTCACCAACAATTACATCTACGAAACATGAAACCTATGGGCAAGATACTTGCCTCGATACCACGAGCAACAAAATAATGAACGGACATGTTCGGGTAGCCCTCGAACTTCCAAAAACGACCAAGAATTCGACAGCCCACGAATACTACGAAAATAATACCACCACGAATCAACAATACTTCGAAAATATAGGGATCATCCTAATTTCTACCCATTGGAGCATTTCGTCATACATCTTGAAGGCATACACCAATATCATCGATTAACAAAAGGATTCTCGAAATCATTCCACAAAACTTCAAGAATACTGAAAGATTTTGAGTGTACTACCATAATCCAACAACAATCTAAACTAAATCGGATTGGAATGATGAATTCACAGCAAACCCACAAAATTCCCCAAATTCAAAGGTTCAAGTGATTTACTTCAATCCGGACAACAAGGAATGGATCGATGATGATAATGAACACAAATCAAGCTTCCCAAATGATCCTCAAGGATGTTGCCAATCGAAACCCTCAAATCTTGCAGACGAATTGCGAAGAAGAGGGAGAAATTGTGAAAAATGGTCAAAGACCCGGATGCTGGGCCATATATAGCCATCCTGCCGAGCCATTACGGCCGTAATCGGCAGTGTATTAAGTCCGTAATCGGCCATCCCGAACATTCTGCCCAGATTTTGCAGCGCCCTTACGGCCGTAACCGGCCACACCCTTACGGCCGTAATCGGCCACTCCTTAGGGGCGTAACTGGCCACACATTACGGCCGTAACTAGGTCACACCTTACAACCGTAATTGACCACTCCCCCGAGTCACTGCCACAATTAACGCGGTATGTTACGGCCGTAACCGTCAGGCCCTTACTGTTGGAATATTTATTCCACACACTATTTAATTCGTGTTTTGATGATTAAAGTTGCTAAAACTACAAAACAACATGGAGGTGAAGCAAAACGGCGAAGCAGACGAAGACGCAAAAAATTGCAATCTGGACTTCATTAACGCACGCTAAGGGACATATGTTAGCGCACGCTAACGAGGAGTCAGCTGTATTCCAGCCTAGTATCGAAGTAAGCTGCAGTGAAGTCAGCAGATGGATAGCGCACGCTACACTCTATTATTAGCGCACGCCACCCTCTATTATTAACGCACGCTATCGAGCCATGTTACTGTTGTAGAAGATATTCAAACACAGAATGACGTATGCAATGAAGTCAGCATTAGCGCACGCTACAAAGAATGAATAGCGCACGCTAAGTTGTTTGAACCTAGTCAATCCGAACGTTGGAAAGATTCGGCGGAAAGTCAAGCATCAAACGAATAGTTTGACAAGTAAACTCAACGGATATATTACGTTAACGCACGCTACTCAATCATGGTTAACGTACGCTAAGTAAGTGAAATAATGTACGTAAGGCAGGAGGTATAACGTACGCTAAAGAAGAAACGAAGCTACTGGACTGAAACTGAAAAGACCTAGCGCACGCTACAAAAGAAGGCTAGCGCACGCTAGCAAGTCAAAACAGCCAGCAACAGCTAGTTTGTGGGAAATGCCTATAAATACCATTCCTATGGTATTGTTTGAGCACAACAACTTCAAGCAAACGAGATATACATCTGAGAATCATATACTTACATTGTTGTTGTAATATTGAGCTAATATTGTTAGTTTGAGTGTTTATACATTCAACATTATACACGAGAGGTAAAAGAAAAGATACGATTGGATTCGGTGTTATTAGGATCAAGTATCCGGCACTGTTAGAATCGCAATCAATATCTAAGTGAGGTTTATCTAGTACCCATAGAAAGCTAGAGTGGTTGATTCCTTATCCAATAGAAAAGGAAAAACGGTTTTACTCGGACCGATAGAAGACGAGCTTGTAACGGTAATCCCTCGACCGATAGAAGAGAGGCGTAGAGGTTTTGATCTTAATCCTAAGGAAAAAGATACATCGAGAGAGGACGTAGGCTTCGTTAATAGCCGAACCTCTATAAATCCTTGTGTGATTTATTTTCCGCAATTTATTTACGCTTCCGCAAACGGCGCAAATATCCGATTTGGTACCCAACAATTGGTATCGGAGCGGTACTCCAATACGCGGCTTAACATCCGAGGAGAAGATCCAAAATGGCGTTTCAAATCTCTCCAGCCGAAGGCCTTGCTCTCAACCGACCACCATTTTTTGATGGCGCGAACTTCATGACCTGGAAGAAGAAGATGTCGATATTCATTCGAGCTTACGATATCGAATTATGGAAGGTAATATGCCTTGGTCCGAAAATTCCGACAAATTCCAACGGTACGCTCAAAACCTTCGAAGAATATGACGATTCCGATTGGAAAAATGACCATTTCAATTGTAAGGCAACTCAACTTCTTTATTGTGCCTTAAATCTAGAAGAACACAACCGGATATCATCGTGTGATAGTGCCAAAGAAATATGGAAAATGCTTGAGGTAACACACGAAGGTACGTCTCAAGTCAAGGAGACGAAGATAAACATGCTCCTTCACGATTATGAATTATTCCAAATGAAGGACGACGAATCCATCTCGATTATGCTCGACCGATTTTCGGTCATCACTAATGGATTAGCATGTTTTGGAAAACCACTTTCGAGTAGTGAGAAAGTAAAGAAAATCCTCCGATCACTACCTCGAGAATGGGACGGTACGGTTACGACAATAATGGAATCCAAAGATTTAAATACTCTCGATTTTAGTGCTCTCGTTGGTTCTCTTATCAACTACGAGATTGTTCTAAAATCTCGAAATGCCAAACCGAAACCGAATGAGAGGTCGATAGCCTTCAAGGCTAAAATGTCGAAAAAGAAAGAAGAAACCCCGGTGGACGAAAGTGATGAAGAAATGGCATATTATGCCAAAAATATTAATAAGTTCCAACACTTATTAAACCGGAGAAAGAAGGACATTCAAGCGGGCGAACCTAAGAAATTCGACAACACTTGTCGATTATGTGGTAAACCAGGCCACTTTGCTAAGAACTGTCGAGTAAAGCAAAAGGAGGTTCTAATCGCAACATGGAGCGACGAAGATCCTGATGAAGATTTTCTTGAACAAAATAATCTCGCGCTCATGGCCCGGAGTTCATTCGACGATAGCGACGTCGAAAGCCAAGTAAGTAATTCCTACGACGAACTTTTTGAAGCATTCGAGTTACTACATACGGACTATCAAAATGCTTTAAATGAAATTAAGTCCCTCAAGTCTAAATATAAAACTTTGGAAATTGAAAATTCCAAAATACTTGAAAAAGGGAAATTTGTCGAAATTGATCATTGAAATGCCTTGAAAATGAAAATATTTTAAAAAATGATCTTTTAAAAGTTCAAGATGAACTAAAAATTTTGACAAAGAAATTCTCGTGCGGCAACGATAAATTTGAACAAATGTTATGTGTTCAAAAATATACGCTAAATAAAGAGGGTTAGGATTCAAATCACGTTCGAAAAATGAATCCAATTTTAAAATACCCGATGTGAAAAATGTTTGAAAATTGGGCATCACATTTCAAATTGCAAAAGCCCAAGACGGACGATAAAAATTAAAAAGATTTGGGTTCCTAAAGGAACAAACGTTTCAAACATCGTCTATGTTTCAAAAGAAAAACCAACTATCGGTTGGATCTCCAAAAATAAATTTTGACAAATGATATTTTACAAAGGGGGAGAAGGAAATAATATTTTCAGGGGGAGTTTATACCCTTATTAATGCATAAATTGGTATCATGCATATTTATATTTCATTTGGTATCCTTTATATTTTTTTTACTTTTTGATGAAAACAAAAAGGGGGAGAAAGATATGAATTGAGATAAAAATGATAAAAATGAGAAGGAGATGAAGAGGAGATAAAAATGAGAAAAATCGAAGAAGTCGAAAAGAAAAGAAAAGCATACAAATAGGGGGAGTTGAAAAAAATTGAAACACGAAAAACGACGGAGTTGAAAAATGAAGAAGTCGAAAAAGAAGGAAAAGAAAAGAATTGGAGAAACTGACGAAACGATCAAAGCCGAAAACTTTGATTCGTATAAATATACATATATTATTTTTTTACAGATTATCCAATTCAAGGGTTGTTTTGTAATCATCAAAAAGGGGGAGATTGTTGGAATATTTATTCCACACACTATTTAATTCGTGTTTTGATGATTAAAGTTGCTAAAACTACAAAACAACATCGAGGCGAAGCAAAATGGCGAAGCAGACGAAGACGCAAAAAATTGCAATCTGGACTTCATTAACGCACGCTAAGGGACATATGTTAGCGCACGCTAACGAGGAGTCAGCTGCATTCCAGCCTAGTATCGAAGTAAGCTGCAGTGAAGTCAGCAGATGGATAGCGCACGCTACACTCTATTATTAGCGCACGCCACCCTCTATTATTAACGCACGCTATCGAGCCATGTTACTGTTGTAGAAGATATTCAAACACAGAATGACGTATGCAATGAAGTCAGCATTAGCGCACGCTACAAAGAATGAATAGCGCACGCTAAGTTGTTTGAACCTAGTCAATCCGAACGTTGGAAAGATTCGGCGGAAAGTCAAGCATCAAACGGATAGTTTGACAAGTAAACTCAACGGATATATTACGTTAACGCACGCTACTCAATCATGGTTAACGTACGCTAAGTAAGTGAAATAACGTCGTAAGGCGGGAGGTATAACGTCGCTAAAGAAGAAACGAAGCTACTGGACTGAAACTGGAAAGACCTAGCGCACGCTACAAAAGAAGGCTAGCGCACGCTAGCAAGTCAAAACAGCCAGCAACGGCTAGTTTGTGGGAAATGCCTATAAATACCATTCCTATGGTATTGTTTGAGCACAACAACTTCAAGCAAACGAGATATACATCTGAGAATCATATACTTACATTGTTGTTGTAATATTGAGCTAATATTGTTAGTTTGAGTGTTTATACATTCAACATTATACACGAGAGGTAAAAGAAAAGATACGATTGGATTCGGTGTTATTAGGATCAAGTATCCGGCACTGTTAGAATCGCAATCAATATCTAAGTGAGGTTTATCTAGTACCCATAGAAAGCTAGAGTGGTTGATTCCTTATCTAATAGAAAAGGAAAAACGGTTTTACTCGGACCGATAGAAGACGAGCTTGTAACGGTAATCCCTCGACCGATAGAAGAGAGGCGTAGAGGTTTTGATCTTAAGCCTAAGGAAAAAGATACATCGAGAGAGGACGTAGGCTTCGTTAATAGCCGAACCTCTATAAATCCTTGTGTGATTTATTTTCCGCAATTTATTTACGCTTCCGCAAACGGCGCAAATATCCGATTTGGTACCCAACACTTACGGCCATAACCGGCAGGCCCTGCCTGCAAACGTGACTCGGCCATGTTTGCGGCCGTGACTCAGCTGTGGCCAAATCCGACAGTCCGGTTAGACGTTCAACGTCTCTGTTTCACCAATGCACCGGTTATGATTCAAAACAATAACGGGCAAATTACAAAACATGAAATCCAACAAATCGATACGAAGCAAAATAACTGGCACCAAACGACAATTAATTCGAAGCGATCGAAAATGAAAATCTCATGCATTACACTAATAACCTGAGAAGCATGTTCATAGCATTTCTATAAACATGAACTCAAGGCTGGAATAGCATAAACATACCTTTTATGGAGAGAAACAATGAAACAATCAGCAGAACTCAACACCAGGAGCTTGGACACTAATCTAAGATGTTTACGATCTTCAAAAACCAAGTTGAGAGACTGATATAAAGGTTTTGTAAGGTTGGAAGTACTGCAAAATAGGTAGAGCTCGGACAATACGAATGAAAGGAATGAAATGGGTTAGTGTCCTATATATAAAAAATTACACATTACGTGCGCTACATACTTCAGTTAGCATACGCTAGAGACTTAACGCATGCTAGTGCTCAAGTATTGTGCATGCTATTAATCTTACTAAGTTCACTGCCACACTCAACCTCCATCTTGCATACGTTATCAAGATATTACGTACGCTACGTGTTGTCTTAATGTACGCTAGTGCACAACATTATGCACATTAACTATCTTACGTAGACCACTACCTCTTCTGTCCTCCGATTAGCGTACGTTATCTATATACTTTAACATACACTAATAGTCGTAGACTTAACTTTTCTGAAAGTTATCTAGGTTCATGCAAGAGAATCCAACAATATCCTTCATCCGGCCCCACCTGCCGACCACACCTTATCGGATCTTGACTCTCTCTTGTGTACGCTAAATAGTTATCTTTACGTACGTTAGTTTGGATCATTAGCGTACGCTAAGCATATTAGTTAGTGTATGCTAATATTCATGGAGATACATGCATAAATTAACAACCTTCTCAAAATACGATCATGAATGCTAGATTACGGATAAAGAAATCATACTTTAGTCCATTATATGATATAATCATACAACTCATGATTCAAATATAGATAAAATACATAATAATTATCCACGTATTAAATACTTCCTCTCTAAATA
This sequence comes from Orobanche coerulescens, assembly GCA_033398695.1. NCBI lineage: Eukaryota > Viridiplantae > Streptophyta > Magnoliopsida > Lamiales > Orobanchaceae > Orobanche > Orobanche coerulescens. Next base: position 71,042,411 of record CM065815.1, read on the forward strand.
GAAGTTGTCCCCAAACTTAAGACGAAATAGCTCCGGTATTTCGCCTTCATCTTGTCTTTAGTCTCCGAGGTTGCTTCTTTGACTCCATATCGTGACCATTGAACTTTGACCAAGGAGATTGGTTTATTCCTCAATTACTTGATTCAACTCTTGATTATCTTGATTGGTTTCTCTTCAAACATGCCGCCATTAGCCACTTGATCTCACTAAAATCGATGACGTGGTGAGATTCAATATGTACTTCCTTAACTATGATACATGAAACACATTATGAATATGATTCATCGATGTAGGCAATGCCAATCTGTATGCCAATTCTCAACTCTTTCAAGAATCTCGAATGGCCGGATATATCTCGGACTCGGCTTTCCCTTTTATACCGAAATGAAAAATTTCCCGAGTAGGAGAAAATTTTAGAAGTACATAGTCCATAACTCCAAATTCTAGTAGGCAATGGCGCACATCTGCGTAAGAATTTTGATGACTTTGGGCGGTCAACAATCTTTCACGGACTATGGCTATCTTCTCCTGAGTCTGTATTATCAATTCTGGTTTCGTACATACTAATTTAGACGGATCATCCCAACATAAGGATGACCGACATCTTCTCTCGTATAAAGCCTCAAAAGGTGCCATCTTAATTGAGGCATGTCAACTATTATTGTAAGTGAACTCAATCAACGACAGGTGAGTTTCCCAATCAGTTGACCAATCTTGGGCACAAACTCTCAACATGTCTTCTCTTTGTATGGATGGTTTCGTATTGTCCATCGGTTTGAGGGTGATAAGTCGTGCTAAATCTCAAATCATTTCTTAAATCCCTATGAACCCCTTTTCAAAAATACGACATGAAACAACCATCACAATCTGAAATAATGTTCCTCGATGTTCCATGTAATTGGGCTACTTCTGCAATAAATATCTGAGCTAATCTCTCCAGTTTCCAGGTACCTAGAAAGTGAGACGACTTGGTTATACGATCGACTATCACCCAGATCATATTCAATCCTATCGTGGTCTTGACATTTTGGTAATGAAGTACATTGATATATCTTCCCACTTCCATTCGGGAATTAGAAGTGACTTTAACATTCTGGCGAGTCGTTCATGCTCAATTTTAACTTGTTGACAAGTTAAACACTGGAGACATATTACGCTATTTCTTTCTTCATGTTACTCTACACAAATTGTATTTGAGATATTTATACATCATCTTTGGTGCACAGGTGAAATGAACAAGGTGTACTATGGGCTTCTTTCATGATCGTTTGCTTCAGAACGGCATCATCTGGGACACAAAGTCGGTTTCAAAATCTCAAAACTCCATCTTTATGGATTACAAAGCCCGGGGCCCTTCCCTTGCTCACTTCATCACGTAACCAGAGAGAATGAGAAAAATGCAAGTTTGAGGCATGCAGAAGAGAAACAAATGCAATGTTTATTTATAGATGCAAAATAAAGTTTAAATATTTATCAAATTTTTGACTACGTTAATTGCGCTTCAACTACCCAATAGAATAATGATTCGATTTATTGTGTATCACAATTTTTATTTAGAAAATCTAACAAAACGACAAAAATTAAAGATACTTACGTGTATGTATAACAGCTATGATTGTGTCTCACATCTTCCTCTGATTTTACGTTCAGAAATGGCTTAAACGCCTTCTATGAATCGGGGAGAAGCTTCCCATCCATTTTTCTTACAAATTGGCAAACAGGGTCTTTTAACGTCAGATTCCCAAGATGTTGCTCACATTATGGTTTGGATTCATTCCACCAACATCAAATCCTGCAATATAAGAGTCCATTAGGATGCGTGTCAAGAGAAATTTTAGAATTTCTATTTTCACAACTTCCTTCATGTTTGGATTCAAACGACATTGATGCTCAATCGAAGGCTTTTAGTCATATTCCATTAGAAATTTGTGCTTGCATATAGAGGGGTTTATTCCTCTAATGTCCGCAATAGTCCATCCAATAGCTCTTCTGTGAATCCTCAATACCCTTAGCAATTTCCCTTCTTCAAGTTCGGTCAATATGTTAGATATGATTACTGGAAGTGTAGAGGAAATGCCCAAGTAAGCATATCTCAAATGTGTGGTTAGAGGTTTAAGATCAAGTGTTGGAGCTTTTTCTAAAGAACGGAGAGGTTTAGTGGATCTTGTACCCAATTCTTCGAAGTGTGAATGTCTTCTGAAAGGTGGTAGTGTTTCCAGATAGTTAATAATTTGGGCCAAATGATATTCCTCTTCTGTGTTGGTTAAAGAATTTGCAATACATGTCTCAAGAGGATCTTTTGATAGAAACTTCGTCAATGACTCGGTCACCAGGGCATCAAGTGTATCAATTATTAGACAAGAGTCGTCTGTGAGAGGATGATTCAAAGATTTTAGGACATTGAAAGTGAAATGCTCATCTTGCACTCTAAGAATTAGCGTTCCTTCGTAGACGTCAATAAGAGAGCGTCCGATTGCAAGAAATGGGCGTCCCAAGATAATAAGAATATCCTGATCTTTCTCCACATCAAGGATGATAAAATCCACTGGAAATATGAATTTATCAACCTTGACTAGTACATCTTTTAATATCCCTCATGAATATTTAATTGACTGATCGGCTAATTGTAGTGAAACTGTTGTTGCTTTTGCTTCTCCCAAGTTTAGTTTTTTGAAAATTTACAAGGGCATCAAATTGGTACTTGCCCATAAATCACAAAGAGATTTTCCAATATTCACTTCACCAATTGTATACGGGATTATAAAAGTTCCCCGATCTTTTAGCTTGGGCGACATCTTTTTGTAGTATTGCACGATATTCCTATGTTAACATGACAGTCTCATGTTCTTCAAGCCTTCGTTTGTTAGAAAGAATATATTTCATAATTTTGACATAGCTTGGCATTTGTGCTAGAGCATCGACAAAATGTATATTGATGTGTAGCTTTTTGAAAATAACCAAAATTTTTCTGAATTGAGCATCGATCTTGTGATTCTTCAACCATTGAGGAAATGGGATTGGTGGAGCATAAGATTTGACAGCAACTGGACCTTTTTGAGATGAAGGTCTAATTGATTCATTTTCCGGTTCTTGAGTTTGTTTATATTTTTGTTTTTCCGGATGGTTTTCTACAGTAATTTGAACCGCACTCCACTTATTGTTGTGATAACCTTGACATTCTCCCTTGGATTTACCTTAGTATTGCTTGGTAACATGCCTTGGTATCTTTCTGAAAGAATTTTGGCCATTTGCCCAACTTCGTGTCTCCAAATTTTTAATTGAAGCATCATTGCGTTGTTGATACTTGATTGTTGTTCGGCTAGCTTCGTGATTCCTTTTTCCCACCGAGCTTCTTTTCTTGATGTGTTGGATTCAACACATTGTTGTTGTTTGCATAAGAAAAGTTGGGATGACTTTTGTACCACAGGTTATATGTTAACCCGTAAGGATTGTATGCTTGCCTTTGGAAATTCGAGCATAGGCCACTTGTTACAGTGGTGGGAATGATTGCTCTATTGCACTAAGGGACACATAGTCTTTGTTATTATATTACCCAGATTTTCAGTATAAATTTTTCGCATTATTTTATCTGAGATATACTGGATAGCTTGGTGTCTATACAGTATGGATAAAATAATTCGAGGACTGAGACAGCTGTATTGGTATAATTGTCGTAGTTGGTCGACAATTACATTTGAGGATATCTTGTATCAGGTTATCGTACTTTTGATATTGGGTATATCATGTGAGAATGTTATTGAATTGAATCTATGTATTCAGTATGTCGTGTATATGCATCTGGTATATCGAGACGACGGACCAGAACAGTTAGAAATGGCTAAGTACAGCCACGTTAGCGCACGCTACAATGTAAGCCTAGCGCACACTATGATGTATGACTAGCGCACGCTAAGAGATTTGTGTTACGTACGCTAAGGAGGACCCCAAGTGTACTTAAGGTATTCTGGATAAGGTTCGGAAGGTGGCCGACAGGTAGGCCCAGATTGATTATTATATGCACTTAGCGCACGCTAATGCATATGGGTAGCGCACGCTAACATCAGATCGGTCAACAGGGAATCTTATCCTTATCAGATGCTTTCGGCATGTGGACCCCGAGCATCTTCGGGGAAGGTGCATATTTTCGGGTCAATGGCGATTAGCGTACGATAATGTGGAAGATTAGCGCACGCTAATGGTATATTGTATGTGATTCAACGACTGTATTTACGTACGTTATTGCATGGATATTACGTACGTAAGCTGATATGCGAAGCAAGGTAGTAGCCTCTGGACTGCCCGATAGCGCATGCTATCAAGGAAGGATAGCGCACGCTAGGGATGTAGCGCACGCTAGGGATGTAGCGCACGCTAAATATAAGGGTTAGCACACGCTAGTAATGTGCTTTATAAAAGGGGACAGATAGGTGTTAAGAGGCATTTCATCCATTTCTTTCCTTTCACTCGATAGAGAGAGCCCTGGAAGGATGTTTGAAGTTCCTAAACACTGAGAGATAATCCTCATTAACAAGAGTAAGATGGAAAGCATAGATTAAAGCTTTGTTCTTGAAATTATTGATGATTCTTGGAATGGAGTTCATAGAGAGAGTTTTGAGGTCCCAAATATTGGATTATGATGGAGTTGATCGTCCTTATCAACGTTTGGAGCTTGGAATCGATTCGAAATGGATTCAACCTTGATAATTAATCAATTTCTTCAAAGAGGTAATTAACCTTCACTTTGGATTTCGTTTTGGGGATTGAATATTGGTGTTATTGAGTTGATGATTATCATATTAATGAGTTGATAAGTATGATTTTGAATTGGATTACCGAACTATCTTGATGTTATTGTTGATATGCGGATATTGATAAGATTCGTATGGTTTTGTATGGTATTGTTCGTCTTATTGAGATGTATGGGTTAATCCTTCTTCTCATTTTCCGTATGTTGATGTTGTTGTTGATATCACCTTCATATGATGATAGTTATGGTGTTGTTTATCTTCAAGAGATATGGCGATTTATATCTCCCTTCATTTGGATTTGATGTTAAGATGATATATGGATATATATGACTTGGGTGATTATTTACATGTTAGCATATCGGATTATGATGGTTGTCATAAACATGATTATGGAATCATGGTATTTTTGGTGTTCTTGGTATATATCACATCAAAGAGGAAGGATATATATTGGTTTTGATTATAAACATGGATAAGATAATTGAAACTAACATTATGTTGATTTTAGTGATTGAGTTCGTATGATAAGCTATGGATCATGATGATGAGATTGAATATGGAAAGGTTGTGTTAGATCTTGGAGTATGGTTTTGTTACATTCACATTCGCGATGCAAGGTGTTAGTCGATGCTTGGAATGCATGCAGGCATGCGACATTAGCGCACACTAAGCATCTTGGCTAGCGCACGCTAACGGGAGCGACGTGGCGCACGCTACGTTATGTGTTTAACGTGCGTTAAGTAGGCGGACAATGTAGTATTTTCGTGTTGTGATTATGAATTCGTGATGGTTTGATTTGGATTGTTCGGACTATGTTTAATCGAGATATTGTGGAACCGTTGGGTTTATGATCGATTATATTGATTGTTAATTATGATTGTCGAGTTGCGGTTGGTATTGTGGACATAAGTTCATACTTGTTTGAGTTGTATTGTTCGGTTTTGTCTATGATCGAGGTATTGTTGAGCCACCGAGTTTGATTGGTTGATTGTACGGTTATTGATTATTATCGGATGTGTTGTCATTTGATTATTGCATTAGGTCGCGATAATTGAGCGTTGATTATGACCGTTGTGTCGCGGTCGAGGTGAAGAGTTTGTAGATTGCTTTTGGTGGAGCCGAGGAGCTCGTAGACGAAGGCAATAGATTTTAGTAATAACTTCGTGGTATCGGTATCGAGGCAAGTTTATAATTGTTCGATTTCTAATATTTAATGAATGGTTTCGCTTTCATTTCATTAATAATTCAAATAGCAAAAACATTATAAAAGTAAACCGTCGGGACGATGATTTGTTTATCATGCTTTGGTTTGGGATAAATCATAATGTATATGATTTAAATTGTGTTTGATTGAAGACGGATAGGTGGGTTATCTTGATGCTGTGTTATGGATTGTCGGATATCGAGGGTAGTTATCGTGATGACATTGGTATCATGATAAAGGTTTACTGATCTTGAATTGTTGTATTTCTTTGAGGTACTTTGATCCTTTTGGATCTTCGTTCTGGGTTGTTTGTTCGTGGGATGGAGATTATCTTCGGCTTTGGGGTAATGTAAGTATTGTTCGATTATGAGGATAATTATTACGTGAATTATTGTATATGTTGTATGTTGATGTTTCGTATAGTGGGATTCATATTGATTGTTTCGTTGAGGGATGTTGATCCCAAGACTGTTTTTTAAGATTTTTGATCATATTGATTATCCTTTGGGGATTGTGATCCCAGGATGGTTGTTTTGGATATTGTCGGTCGTGTCGATCTTTCATTATCCGTGAGTCATTGTTCACTTTGTTGAGTCTCTTGATCCTTATTGGATATGTGGTTCTTTGAGTTTTGTTGTCATGTTGCATCGTGACACATCTGGAGTCATATCTGCATGCCGATTGGTTATTGTGTAGGAATTTTTGCCAGGCACACGATGGTTATGGGTGGATGTTTCCGCATTGAACTATGCACACGAGACGTACTTCGTGAGGCTAATTAGGTACATGTCGCACGTATATCCTGGATTCCGTATACGGGGTAGACATGTGCATGAACACATTTCCGGATCGGGCGTACTGTGATGTCCATCTTTGAGCCATATTGTTTGGTCGTTCGTAGTCTATGTATGATTGGATATGTTCGATGATTTGCGACTGGTTGTTCATATGCCCGAGGGGTATGTTCGACAGTTGGAGTCATTTCTTTGAGATCCATTATTGTTGATCAATTAGAGTTTACCTTGTTGATGGTATTCTCGGTTATTGTTGATCTTTTGTTGATCGTGTATGGAGTTTACCATGTTGAGGGTATTCTCGGTTATTGTCGATCCTTTGTTGATCGTGTCGGAGTTTATCATGTTGATGGTATTCTCGGTTATCATCGATCCTTTGTTTGTCGTATTGGAGTTTATCATGTCGATGATATTCTCGGTTGATGTATTGGTTGATCATTGTTCTTGATTGTATGAGTATTCGGACTGTATGTCGATGTTTCGGGATTTGTTATCACCGTTTGGTGGTATTTGATCTACGAATATATTGTGTGTTATTGGTTTCTATTCCCGATTGAGATTTGACGGTGCGATCGACGGACAGATTTGGCACAGATGGTTTATTCCACACTTATGAGTTATGATGATGTTTGGATGATTTTTGAGTATTGTTGTGATATAGTACAGATGGTTGTAGTTGAGTTCATTTCGTCATTTGAGAATGCGAAATGTGGAATATGTTAAGGATTGATTTTGGTATGGATTGCTATGGGTTTGTAAGGTTATGACGGTAAGATTACATTGGTAGTATTCTTACTTTGTTATTACATTGGTATGTAATTATTTATGATGATGTGATCGATATCATTGTTGAGTATTGTGGCTGACCCCGTCATCGGCTTTATTTTTAGGTACTCGGAGATCGTGCTAGTAGCGGTCGTGAAGGGATGAGATTCCCGGGTGATACTGGCTGTGGCATGTTTTGGAGAATTGAGTATTCTTTCTGGCTGCTTTATTTCCATTGCAAATGTATATTTTGAACTTTGTTTTTATCCGCTGTGTGTGTATTTTCAAAATGGCCTTATGGCATTTTGCGAACTTAGGTTATTTCATTAACCCTTTTCCTAACTATTTTGTCGGTACGTTTAAGTGGTGGCTTAGCGTACGTTTTGAAACTGTCGAGATTTGGCATTTCGCCTTGTATTTTTAAATGGTATTTTATGACGGCATTTGAGAACTATATTTTTGAATATGTTTGAGTATTTGCAAAATATTACCGTCATCGACCTTTTGGCGTTTTTAAACATTTTTGAAATGGTTTTTAGCCTGGTGGGTTCCGGCGCGGGACCCATGGTGCTGTAATATCCCGGATGGTTTTGGTGGTGTTACAGAAGATGGTATCGGAGCTTGGGTTTTGTGATACCTAGGCATGTGTGTTATGTGGCTCTACCAGTACGGTAGTGGCGTGACTTTTGAAAATGATTTTTCCTGATCTTTGAGTCAAACTGATTTTTGGGAGGTTCCCAAATTTTTGAGATCTTTTAAAATTGCTATTTGTGATATTGGTGTGTGTTGGTATTGTTTTGAGACTTCATATGGGAGTCGTGTGCTAGTATCACGGGAGATCATCGGCTTCACGTACCTGTAAGTATACTGTTTTGGTTACTCGCTTGTGGCGATGATTGATTGCTTTTGCGATGAGTTTGGAAATTTTGGGTTGATCTGTTATTTGTGACAGGATTGCAAGTTTCGAGGACGAAACTTATTTTAAGGGGGGTAGTATGTAATACCCGGATTTTCAGTATAATTTTTTCGCGTTATTTTATCTGAGATATACGGGATAGCTTGGTGTCTATACAGTATGAATAAAATAATTTGAGGACTGAGACAGCTGTATTGGTATAATTGTCGTAGTTGGTCGACAATTACATTTTAGGATATCTTGTATCAGGTTATCGTACTTTTGATATTGGGTATATCATGTTAGAATCTTATTTAATTGAATATATGTATTCAGTATGTCGTGTATATGCATCTGGTATATCGAGACGACGGACGAGAACAGTTGGAAATGTCTAAGTACAAACACGTTAGCGCACGCTACAATGTAAGCCTAGCGCACGCTATGATGTATGACTAGCGCATGCTACGGTGTATACTTAGCGCACGCTAAGAGGTTTGTGTTACGTACGCTAAGGAGGACCCCTAACGTACGTAAGGTATTCTAGATAAGGTTCGGAAGGTGGCCGACATGTAGGCCCAGGTTGATTATTATATGCACTTAGCACACGCTAATGCATATGGTTAGCGCACGCTAACATCAGATCGATCAACAGGGAATCTTATCCTTGTCAGATGCTTTCGGCATGTGGACCCCGGGCATCTTCGAGGAAGGTGTATATTGTCGGGTCAACGACGATTAGTGCACGCTAATGTGGAAGATTACCGCACACTAATGGTGTATTACTGTAGCAGGTCAACGACTGTATTTACGTATGTTATTGCATGGATATTACGTATGTAAGCTGATATGCGAAGCAAGGCAGTAGCCACTGGACTGCCCGATAGCGCACGCTATCAAGGAAGGATACCGCACGCTAGGGATGTAGCGCACGCTAAATATAAGGTTTAGCGCACGCTAGTAATGTGCTTTATAAAAGGGGACAGACATGTGTTAAGAGGCATTTCGTCCATTTCTTTCCTTTCACTCGATAGAGAGAGCCCTGGGAGGATGTTTAAAGTTCCTAAACACTGAGAGATGATCCTCTTTAACAATATTAAGATGGAAAGCATAGATTAAAGCTTTGTTTTTGAAATTATTGATGATTCTTGGAATGAAGTTCATAGAGAGAGTTTTGAGGTCCCAAATACTGGATTATGATGGAGTTGATCGTCCTTATCAACGTTTGGAGCTTGGAATCGATTGGAAACAGATTCAACCTTGATAATCAATCCTTTTCTTCAAAGAGGTAATTAACCTTCACTTTGGATTTCGTTTTGGGGATTGAATATTGGTGTTCTTGAGTTGATGATTATCATATTAATGATTTGATAAGTATGATTTTGAATTGGATTACCGAACTATCTTGATGTTATTGTTGATATGCGGATATTGATATTATTCGTATGGTTTTGTATGGTGTTGTTCGTCTTATTGAGATATATGGGTTAATCCTTCTTCTCATTTTACGGATGTTGATGTTGTTGTTGATATCGCCTTCATATGATGATAGTTATGGTGTTGTTTATCTTCAAGAGATATGGCGATTTATGTCTACCTTCATTTCGGATTTGATGTTAAGATGATATATGGATATATATGACTTGGGTGATTATTTACATGTTATCATATCGGATTATGATGGTTGTCATGAACATGATTATGGGGAATCATGGTATTTTTGGTGTTCTTGGTATATATCACATCAAAGAGGAACGATATATATATATATATATTGGTTTTGATGATAAACATGGATAAGATAATTGAAACTAACATTATGTTGATTTTCGTGATTGAGTTCGTATGATAAGATATGGATCATGATGATGAGATTGAATTTGGAAAGGTTGTGTTTGATCTTGGAGTATGGTTTTCGTTACATTCACATTCGTAGTCGCAAGGTGTTAGTCGATGCTTGGAATGCATTCAACTGTACAGCATTAGCGCACGCTAAGCTTACTGGCTAGGACACGTTAACGGGAGTGACTTAGCGCACGCTACATTATGTGTTTAACGTGCGCTAAGTAGGTAGATAGTGCATTATTTTCGTGTTGTGATTATGAATTTGTGATTGTTTGATTTAGATTGTTCAGACTGTGTTTAATCGAGACATTGTGGAACCATTGGGTTTTGATCAGTTATATTGATTGTTAATTATGATTGTCGATTTGCGGTTGGTATTGTGGACATGAGTTCATAATTGTTTGAGTTGTATTGTTCGGTTTTATCTATGATCGAGGTATTACTGAGCAGCTGAGTTTGATAGATTGGTTATACCGGTTATTGATTATTATCAGATGTGTTGTCATTTGATTATTGCATTAGGTCGCGATAATTGAGCGTTGATTATGACCGTTGTGTTGCGGTCGAGGTTGAAGAGTTCGTAGATTGCTTTTGGTCGGAGTTGAGGAGCTCGTAGACGAAGGCAATGGATTTTGGTAACGGCTTCGTGGTATCAGTATCGAGGCAAGTTTATACTTGTTCAGTTTCTAATATTTAATGAATGGTTTCGCTTTCATTTTATTTATAATTCATATAGCAATAACATTATAAATGTAAATCGTCGGGACGATGATTTGTTTATCATGCTTTGGTTTGGGATAAATCATAATGTATATGATTTAAATTGTGTTTGATTGAAGACGGATAGGTGGGTTATCTTCGGTCTGTGTTATGGATTGTCGGATATCGAGGGTAGTTATCGTGATGACATTGGTATCATGATAAAGGTATCTGATCTTGAATTGACTATATTTCATTGAGGTTCTTTGAACCATTTGGATATTCGTTCAGGGTTGTTTGTTCGTGGAAAGGACATTATCTTCAGCTTTGGGGTAATGTAAGTATTGTTCAGTTATGAGGATAATTACTCTGGTGAATTATTGTATATGTTGTATGTTGATGTTTCGTATAGTGGGATTCATATTGATTGTTTCGTTGAGGGATGTTGATCCCAGGACTGTTGTTTAAGATTGTTGATCATATTGATTATCCTTGGGGGATTGTGATCCAAGGATGGTTGTTTCGGATATTGTCGGTCGTGTCAATATTTAATTATCCGTGTGTCATTATTCACTTTGGTGAGTCTCACGATCCCTATTGGATATGTGATTCTTTGAGTTTCGTTGTCAGGTTGCATCGTGACATATCTGGAGTCATATGTGTGTGCCGATTGGTTATTGTGTAGGAATTTTTGCCAGGCACACGATGGTTATGGGTGGATGTTTTCGCATTGAACCATGCACATGAGACGTACGTCATGAGGCTAATTAGGTACATGCCCCACGTATATCCTGGATTCTGTATACGAGGTGGACATGTGCACGGACACATTTCCGGATCGGGCGTACTATGATAACCATTATTAAGCCACATTGTTTGGTCGTTCATAGTCCATGTATGATTGGATATGTTCGACGGCTTGCGACTGGTTGTTCATATGTCCGAGGGGTAAGTTCGACAATCATAATTATTTCTTTGAGATCCATTATTGTTGATCAATTAGAGTTTACCTTGTTGATGGTATTCTCGGTTATTGTTGATCTTTTGTTGATTGTGTTTAGAGATTACCATGTTGAGGGTACTCTCGGTTATTGTCGATCCTTTATTGATCGTGTCAGAGTTTATCATGTTGATGGTATTCTCGGTTATCGTCGATCCTTTGTTAGTCGTATTGGAGTTTATCATGTCGATGATATTCTCCGTTGATGTATTGGTTGTTCATTGTACTTGATCGTATGAGTATTCGGACTGTACGTCGATGTTTCAGGATTTGTTATCACTGTTTGGTGGTAGTTGATCTACAGATATTGTGTGTTATTGGTTTCAATTCCAGATTGAGATTTGACGGCGCGATCCGACGGACAAGATTTGGCACAGATGGTTCATTCCACACTTATGAGTTATGATGATGTTTGGATGATTTTTGAGTATTGTTGTGATACAGTACAGATGATTGTAGTTGAGTTCATTTCGTCATTTGAGAATGCGAAATGTGGAATATGTTAAGGATTGATTTTGGTATGGATTGCTATGGGTTGGTAAGGTTATGACGGTAAGATGACATTGGTAGTATTTTTACTTTGTTATTACATTGGTATGTAATTATTTATGATGATTTGATCGATATCATTGTTGAATATTGTGGCTGACCCCGTCATGTGCTTTATTTTTAGGTACTCGGAGATCGAGCTAGTAGCGGTCGTGAAGGGATGAGCTTCTCGGGTGATACTGACTGTGACATGTTTTGGAGAATTGAGTATTCTTTCTGGTTGTTTTATTTCCACTGCAAATGTATATTTTGAACTTTGTTTTTATCCGCTGCGTGTGTATTTTCAAAATGGCCTTATGGCATTTTGCGAACTTAGGTTATTTCATTAACCCTTTTTCCTAACTATTTTGTCGGTATGTTTAAGTGGTGGCTTAGCGTACGTTTTGAAACTATCGAGATTTGGCATTTCGCCTTGTATTTTTAAATGGTATTTTATGACGGCATTTGAGAACTATATTTTTGAATATGTTTGAGTATTTGCAAAATATTACCGTCATCGGCCTTTTAGCGTTTTTAAATATTTTTGAAATGGTTTTTAGCCTGGTGGGTTCCGGCGCGGGACCAACGGTGCTGTAATATCCCGGATGGTTTTGGGGGTGTTACAGTTATGAGTTGCTCCACAAATTTCACATGAAAGAGCTAAAACTTGTGGAGTTTGCACCATCTTCATAGATTGAGGAAGAGTCATGTCTTCGACTTTCTTTGATAAAACTTCAATTTTCACCAACATAAGTGAATAAGAATCCACTTAAAAAACACCATTTGGTTTCTTTTGGATATTGCCATCTTGTACTTTGTTCACTTATAACCTCAAAAAGATTCTAAGCATCTCTCATAGTTTTGTTGCCAAGTGAGCCATTTGATGATGAATTGATATTGGATCTGTTGGGAATAGTGCCCTAGGACATTCGATGTGCCTAGATTTGTAATTGTCACATTTAAATAAAGTTATTTGATATCATTTATTTCTCGTTGATTATTATAATGTGTGCATGTTTTAATATTATAATAATCGAATAATAGTTATTCACGAATAATAAGATTATTCAAACGTCCCTGGTAAAATCGCGTTGAGTAGAGACTCAAGTGATTAATATACTAGTATAAGTTTGATTGATAATCATCGGATGATTATGCGTATGGTACGGATCAATCTTATGGGTATTGGTTGGAGAACTAATACTGGACCGACCCGCATTGAGATCACCGCATGGAAATGTCATAAGTGAATCTCAATACGATGTCAATAAATCCTTGAACCTGAGATTATCATAGAGTCAACATGATAAGCTGCTATGCCTTGACGTAATCCAACGTCATCGAAACATGGTGATCATAAAGGTTAGCGATCGGGATTAGTGGGAGTCATGTAGAGGGCAATGAATAATCAAGATGGGGATTTGTCCCTCTCTTAAGTGAGAGAGATATCTGCTGGGCCCTCGATAAGTAGGATGAAGGAAATGCATGGCCATGCTCAAATGAAGAGTCATTTGATTCAATCGATCTACTTAAGATCGAGAAAGCATTTGAACATAAATAAGTATGACAGACTCCATGACTTAGTTCAAATATGATATCGCGTGACAAAGGGATTTGACACGTTAAAAGGTTTAATGGACTATTAACTTATATTATTTGGGTAATCATAATGTCTTGCTAGAGGCCGCTTATGATTTATTATTTAATAAGGTATTAAATAATTGCCAACATAATATAAGCCTTTTGGGTCGCACATACGACAATTATAGACAAGTAGGAATAAATATCAATCGGGAATAATAAATATAATATTGGATATTATATTTATAAGGAGATTAAATAATAAAGTAATATATATAATATTGGATATTATATATATTGTATTATTTAATAAGTTGAGGGGCAACTAAGCAAATACTAGATTATTGAATCTAGGGTTTACTTAGTATAAATATAAGGTCTTGGACAAGGAGTTGCAACCAGAAAATAAGACCTAAAATCGGCCCTTCAAGAAGAAGAAAAAACGGCCATCTACATTATACTGTAGGAGAACGGAGTCGGTCGTTCCTCTTCCCTTAGTTGATCTTGATCAATAGTACAATCCTTCTAGTAAGGAATTTGTGTTGTACTATTTATCAATATTATTCGTAAGGATCTAGCAATCCGGCTTGTGGAATTGTTCGTGTGTGGATCACCGTAAGAGGAAGGAGATATTCATCCGCTTCTAGTCCGGATCTAGATTTGTTCAATCGGATTAAGGTAATTCGATTAACTCTTTAATTAAACAATTAAATTACGCATGCGATCCTAAATTGGGTTTTCACTTTTATTGTTCCGCGTTTTTACTCCGATTATTTTGTATTCGATACATAGAAAACCCAGCAAAGTGGTATCGAGCCAACTTGCATGTAATTTAATTGTTTATGTAGAACATATTTATGTGTAAATTATGTTCTGATTATGTTTATAAAATATAGATTTTATAAAATATTTTTTCTAGTTTAATATGATTAAAACGGATCGTCCAAAATAATTTTCTGGTGTTTTTCGCAAAAGCTGCCGAAGCTGATGCAGAGCAGTGTGCCGGGCAGTCGGGCGGTCCGGTCCGTCGGGTCGGGTCGGGCCTGGACCCGCGGGATGTATTAATTAGCAAAAATGATTTTGCATCACCGGGGGTTCGAACCACGGAGGTCCAGCAGCGGCCTAGCGACTTACCATGTGCGCTGCGAGTTTGTTTTGGAAATAATACACGAAAGGTTTTATTAAAGGCAAATAAATCTATTTTAAATATTGCAAAAATACTTCCGCAAAAACTGGGATTCGATCCCGCGCCATTCGGCTATCCTTCAGCACCACTTTCCATCTCGGCTGGATCTTGTTTTGGTAACTTTTCAGTAGTTCCTTTTATAAGTCCTTTTGTTATAAAAGTAAATTTGGAAATAATAGTTGCAAAATGTTGCAACTGCAACCGCCGGGTTTCGAACCCGGCAAACCTGCGAGATCTCGGGCGACCATCTCGGCCAGAGTCCAGTTTTGTTCATGTGATGACACAAATTTTAATTATTGTCTGATTGTCAGATAAATTGATTATTTAGTATATTACATGCTTTATTAATTATTTGATAATTATTTATGGTGTGTGGTGTATGGCATGACCATAAATTGACCAATGTGATTGGATAATTTAATTTCTTATGGGTTGGTTTTACGGCCTGCGTGTCGTTTAATTATAATTGGTTTTACGGCCTGCGAGTCGTCTATTTAAATTGTTTATTATTTTACGGCCTGCGTGTCGTTTGTACTTCTTGTAATTTAATTTATTAGTGTAGTATTAAATTTCATTAATGTAATGAAGACAAGAAGGACGAGATAGATGGACTCGAGGAGCAAATTGATCGCGTATGATGTTCCAAGGAGTTGGAAGATCAATGAAGACCATATTTAACCCTTTAGATGACCTTTGTGATTTTCATGTTGGCTCATGAAAATCACGTTAGGATTATGGTCATGCTATACACGGTCCTATGCTTTATTGTCATGTGATGCGATGTATGTTTAAATTTATGCATGTATGTGATGCTATGTATGTTTAGATGTATGTTAGCAAACATAGACATTAACATAGGATAAAAATCCCTCGTTAAAATTTTAATGCCGTTCATTTGTAAAACACCTATCAAGACTTCGATCATCATGAGTGGGTCATGCCAAAGTGGGCACTCGGATTATCTTAGTAAGGTAGGATAGGTAATGGTGATACCTATACGTTTAATGAATTTGGAAATCAAAATAGTTTTGAACCTTAAGGCATAAGATGGGATTATAACATGCTTGGGCATACGATGCCAAATCCCATGATATAATCTAAGAGTTACATATGATGTAATCGATAAAGAGTTATCCACCTAAAGTAGTTCAATTCTAGGTGTCATGCCAAAGCCGAGTTTAGGATTGTACGAAATGGGATCTTAGCCCACTAAAATTACAAATGTTGTAAATTGAGGGTACTTTGTTTTAGTGGGAGTATTTTTCGAGAAATAAAATAATGTGACTAAATATTTTGCATATTGAATTTTGTAGAATGGCATCAAACAACACATCCACCATTTCATCGCGATCCGTCCTTGAGAAGGACAAGTTGAAAGAAAATGGCAAGAACTATCTGGATTGGATCCGAGCCCGAGAATAGTTCTCAAGCAAGAAAGAAAGTCATATGTTCTTGAGGAAGAAATTCCCGATGAGCCGGTGACAATGCAAATAAAGCAACAAAAGACAAATGGAAGAAACATTGTGATGATTCCATTGATGTCGGTTGTCTTATGTTAGCCACCATTTGTCGAACTTGAAGAATCTGGAGGAAATGGAAGCTTATGAGCTAAATGCTCACCTCAAGGAAACTTTCTCGAAGCATGCTAGGCAAGAGAGGTATGAGACCTTTCAATCCTTGTATGCTTGCAAGATGGTTGAGGGACATCTGTCGGTGCTCACGTGCTCAAGATGAAAGGATATATTGATCATCTTGAAAGGCTTGGTTTTCCACTTTCTAAGGAGCACTCCACGGATGTGATCCTAAACTCATTGCCCGAAAGTTTCGGTCGGTTCATTATGAACTATAATATGAATGAGATGGAGAAGTCCATTGCTGAGCTGCATGGGATGCTTAAAACGGCTGAGCAGAATATTAAGAAGAAACCAAACCATGTGTTGATGGTCAGCAAAGGGAAATCCTTTAAGAACAAAGGCAAGGGCAAGGGTAAGGCAAAAGTTGCCAAATCTAAAGACCCTACTAGGCCGGGTTTCAAGGCTAAAGCTCCCAAAGATGGAAATTGCCATCATTGCAATAAACCAGGACACTGGAAAAGAAATTGCAAGATTTACTTGGAAGAGCTAAAGCGTACCAAGGGCAGTGAGACTGCCACAGGTATATTTGTTATAGAAGTTAACTTATCTACCTCTAACTCCTGGGTATTAGATACTGGATGTGGATCTCACATTTGTACAAATGTGCAGGGGTTGAGAAGCAGTAGAGAACTGAAGAAAGGGGAAGTAGATCTAAGAGTTGGCAATGGAGCAAGAGTTGCTGCACTAGCCGTAGGAACTTATGATCTAGTTTTGCCCAATAGGCTTTTGTTAGTTTTGAACAATTGCTATTATGTTCCTGCTATGAATAGGAATATTATTTCAGTTTCTACATTAGATTGTGAAGGTTACTGCTTTCTTATTAAGAATAAGATCATTCGTATTTTCTTTGATGACTTGCTTTATGGTACGCAAAGTTATACATGGCCTTTACAATATTGATCTAGATGAGTCCGACACTTTGGAAGTCTATAACATTGCATCCAAGAAACCTAAGCTCAATGATTCTAATCCGACTTACTTATGGCATTGTCGACTTGGTCACATAAACGAAACGCATTTCTAAACTCCATAATGATGGACTTTTAGACTCTTTTGACTATAAATCATATGGGACATGCGAATCTTGTTTATTGGGCAAGATGACGAAGAATCCTTTCACCGGTCATGGAGAAAGGGCTAGTGATCTATTAGGCCTAATACATACCGATGTATGCGGACCTCTTAGCACTCATGCCGAGGCGGATACCAATACTTCATTACATTCACCGATGATTTTAGCCGATATGGATATGTTTATCTTATGAAGTATAAACATGAATCTTTTGAAATGTTCAAAATATTCCGAATGAAGTACGTAATCAACTTGGCAAGAGAATTAAAGCCCTTCGATCAGATCGAGGTGGGGAATACTTGAGCCAAGAATTCGATGATCATCTTAGGAGTTGTGGAATTGTTTCGCAACTTACTCCTCCGGCACACCTCGGCATAACGGAGTGTCCGAGAGGAGGAATCGAACTTTATTAGATATGGTTCGATCCATGATGAGTCGAACAGAGCTTCCATTATCATTTTGGGGCCACGCCTTAGAAACAGCAGACATTCACCCTTAACCGTGTTCCATCTAAAGCGGTTGAAAAGACACCATTTGAGAAATGGGTGGTAAAAGACCAAACTTGTCTTTTCTAAAGATCTGGGGTTGCGTAAGGCGCCAAGTGTTTGACAAGCGGCACCGGATTCGAAAGATGTTTATTTGTGGGATATCCTAAGGAAACTAAAGGATATTACTTTTACAAGCCCGCAGAGAACAAAGTGTTTGTTGCTCGAAATCTTGTATTCTTAGAAAGGGAATTTATTTCCAAAAGAGATGGGAGAAGAGTAATTCTCGAGGAAAATCGAGAACCACAAGAAGACATCGCTTCACCGATGGAAACCGAACAAGCTCAACAAACAGTTGAAGAGCCCATTCAAAGTACACAAGTCCCACGCAGATCCGATAGGATGCGACATGAACCTGAGAGATATGGTTATCTCGTAACGGAGGATGATGATGCATCGCTCATAGATGATGAGCCTAGTACCTATACGTAAGCCGCCCGGACCGTAGTCCGAGGAATGGCTAGAAGCCATGAAGTCGAGATGCAATCCATGTATGACAATCAAGTTTGGAACTTGATAGATCCACCTGAGGGTGTTAAAACCATTGGGTGCAAATGGGTCTATAAAAAGAAGAAAGACATGGATGATAATGCAAGCCTATAAAGCTAGACTAGTGGCAAAAGGTTATGATGATTCATGGTGTTGACTATGATGAGACCTTTTCGCGGTAGTCATGCTTAAATCAATTAGAATTTTATTTGCCATTGCCGCATACTATGATTATGAAATATGGCAAATGGATGTCAAAACAAAGATTCCTTAATGGAAACTTACTCGAGGATGTGTATATGACACAACCTGAAGGTTTTGTTCATCCGTAAAATTCTAAAAAGGTTTGCAAGCTTCAAAGATCCATTTATGGGTTGAAGCAGGCTTCTCGGAGCTGGAATCTTCGTTTTGATGAAACTGTCAAAGAGTTTGGGTTCATTCAAAATGAAGATGAACCTTGTGTGTACAAGAAGGTTAGTGGGAGAATAGTTGTTTTCTTAGTCTTATATGTAGATGACATGTTACTCATTGGAAATGACATTCCCACCTTGCGCATACCAAGACTTGGTTGGGAAGTTGTTTCTCAATGAAAGACTTAGGAGAAGTCGCTTATATTCTTGGGATAAAGATCTATATAGATAGATCAAAGAGAATGATTGGTCTGAGTCAAAGTACATACATTAATAAAATATTGAAGAGGTTCAATATGCAAGACTCCAAGAGAGGACTCTTGCCAATGTCACATGGCATTCATCTGAGTGAGACTCAGAGTCCTAAGACTCCTGATGAGCGAGCCCGTATGAGCAAGATACCATACGCTTCGGCTATTGGATCGATCATGTATGCCATGATTTGTACTCGACCAGATGTATCGTTTGCTCTTAGTATGACAAGTCGATACCAATCGAATCCAGGTGAAAGTCACTGGACAGCAGTGAAAACCATCCTAAAGTTCTTGAGAAGAACTAAGGATGATTTCCTAGTTTATGGAGGGGTGGGAAACGAGCTGGCTGTAAGAGGTTACGCCGATGCAAGTTTCGAAACCGACAGAGACGATTTCAAATCGCAAACTGGTTATGTGTTTGTATTGAATGGAGGTGCTGTGAGTTGGAAGAGTTCCAAGCAAAGCACGGTTCTTGATCTATTCTGAGGTGAGTACTGGCGAGATCGGATGCGGCTAAGGAAGCCGTATGGATCAAGAAGTTCGTTACGAACTAGGAGTGGTGCCAACCATCCAGGTCCCATAAGCCTTTATTGTGACAATAATGGTGCTATTGCACAAGCTAAAGAGCCTAGGTCCCATCATAATTCCAAACATATACTCGTAAAATATCACCTAGTCGAGAGATCGTCGACGAGGAGATATTACAATATGCAAAGTAGCAAGAAGAGAATGTTGCAGATCCACTTACCAAGCCTCTCTCACAAGGAAAGCATGTTGAGCATGCTAGAGCGATAGGACTAAAAGTCATGTATGAATGGTCCTAGTGCAAGTGGGAGATTGTTGGGAATAGTGCCCTAGGACATTCGATGTGCCTAGATTTGTAATTGTCACATTTAAATAAAGTTATTTGATATCATTTATTTCTCGTTGATTATTATAATGTGTGCATGTTTTAATATTATAATAATCGAATAATAGTTATTCACGAATAATAAGATTATTCAAACGTCCCAGTAAAATCGCGTTGAGTAGAGACTCAAGTGATTAATATACTAGTATAAGTTTGATTGATAATCATCGGATGATTATGCGTATGGTACGGATCAATCTTATGGGTATTGGTTGGAGAACTAATATGGACCGACCCGCATTGAGATCACCGCATGGAAATGTCATAAGTGAATCTCAATACGGTATGTCAATAAATCCTTGAACACGAGATTATCATAGAGTCCAACATGATAATCGCTATGCCTTGACGTAATCCAACGTCATCCGAAACATGGTGATCATAAAGGTTAGCGATCGGGATTAGTGGGAGTCATGTAGAGGGCAATGAATAATCAAGATGGGGATTTGTCCTCTCTTAAGTGAGAGAGATATCTGCTGGGCCTCGATAAGTAGGATCAAGGAAATGCATGGCCATGCTCAAATGAAGAGTCATTTGATTGATCAATCTACTTAAGATCGAGAAAGCATTTGAACATAAATAAGTATGACAGACTCCATGACTTAGTTCAAATATGATATCGCGTGACAAAGGGATTTGACACGTTAAAAGGTTTAATGGACTATTAACTTATATTATTTGGGTAATCATAATGTCTTGCTAGAGGCCGCTTATGATTTATTATTTAATAAGGTATTAAATAATTGCCAACATAATATAAGCCTTTAGGTCGCACATACGACAATTATAGACAAGTAGGAATAAATATCAATCGGGAATAATAAATATAATATTGGATATTATATTTATAAGGAGATTAAATAATAAAGTAATATATATAATATTGGATATTATATATATTGTATTATTTAATAAGTTGAGGGGCAACTAAGCAAATACTAGATTATTGAATCTAGGGTTTACTTAGTATAAATATAAGGTCTTGGACAAGGAGTTGCAACCAGAAAATAAGACCTAAAATCGGCCCTTCAAGAAGAAGAAAAAACGGCCATCTACATTATACTGTAGGAGAACGGAGTCGGTCGTTCCTCTTCCCTTAGTTGATCTTGATCAATAGTACAATCCTTCTAGTAAGGAATTTGTGTTGTACTATTTATCAATATTATTCGTAAGGATCTAGCAATCCGGCTTGTGGAATTGTTCGTGTGTGGATCACCAGAAGAGGAAGGAGATATTCATCTGCTTCTAGTCCGGATCTAGATTTGTTCAATCGGATTAAGGTAATTCGATTAACTCTTTAATTAAACAATTAAATTACTGCATGCGATCCTAAATTGGGTTTTCACTTTTATTGTTCCGCTGCGTTTTTACTCCGATTATTTTGTATTCGATACATAGAAAACCCAACAGGATCGGCATGTAGGTAAGAGTCCAGAATATAAGTAATTGACTTGTGCTCCCAAATTGAATCCATGGTTAGGACATTTTCATAGCATATCTTTGTATCTCTCCCATGCTTCGTGAAATGACTCCGAACTTGTTGATGAAATGTAGAGATTTCGTATTTGAGTTTCGCCACTCTAATTGGTGGAAAATATCTAGTGGTGAATTTCTAAACAAATTCGGGCCAGTTTTGTTATGCTTCGTGGTGGCAAAGCATCCAGCTACTCTCTTGCTCGATCCTTCAAAGTGTGCACAAAAAATCTCATTTTGATCGCCTCGTCATTTACATGTGGATACTTGAAATTTCCATCAAATCACCACAAAACGGTTAAAATGGAGATATAGATTCTGTTAGGTTGTCCTGTAGAATGAGTTGTTGTTGGAGAAGAGATTTATGACGTCCGGTCAAATATGAAAATTGTCCACTCCAAATGGTGGATAGATCATACTTGCTTGTACGCTCAATGACGGGGGGTTTATGAATTCCCCAAAGAGCATGACGTCTTCATCCATTTTCGGAACAATGGGATATTGTTGATGTTGAATGCATTGATCATTGTTTTGAGTATTTGGTATTCCCCCTATCAGAGGAATTTTTTCGTTCTCATTTCCTTGGAGGAGATGTGGGTTTGGTTCATCCGCCATTGATCGTGACGAAATAATGCTCGTTTTTTGTTCTCTTCGCCTTTTTCTGAATGTGGCTTCAATCTCGGGATCTAGTGAAACTAAATCACGATTATACATCCTTCGCATAAACAAGAGAATCTGTATCTATAACAATAGTCAATAATGTAACATTTCAATAAAAACAGTAATACATTCCCCGACAACGATGCCAAAAACTTGACACGTGTTTGGTGTAGCTTATCGCTAGTACACGATATCACATCAAGTAGTAAGTGGACTTTTTGAGTCCGGGTAATCGACCCCATGAGGAAATATGGTTATTGGCTGAATTGTACACTATTATCCTTTTGTTATAGTTATTAAGGATGAATGGAAACACACAATTTAAAAGTTGAGTTTAAAAATTGCAAGGAATTGAAATTATAATTCAAATAATTATAAAGAAGTAAATGACTGTACTAATAAGAAAATTGTAAGATGTAAAATGAAATAGTTGGATTAAAATCTCAACTTATCATTAGTTATAGAAGATGTATATGAGATCATAAGATGTAATACTTATTATGTTGTGTAGATTCGATTTTCCTTAAAAAGACGGTTCCTCTTTCGAATGTCAAAACGCCCCTTATATATTAAATCAATCTATTATATTTCTATGTTGATTGGATTCAACACATAGCATTAGATTTTATAAAAATAACTCAAAGAATTATCTAAGGTTTAGAGGTATATTTCTATTCTCTAGAAGAACTTAGAGTGAAAATCATTTGATATAATCAACATATCTTCTTTCAAAATATATAAAGACCAAAAACATCGTCATTTATTGGCCAAATAAATAAATATTATAAAACAATAAAAATCACACACAATTACTACACCATATATGGTCTTTGCCAACACTGAAAACCCATGTTGGCATGTAAAATGTAGCCTTAGATGACATTTTTTTTTATGTAACCATCATATTAATTTGATGTTGCCGTTGATGTCAACCAATGTCACCTTAAATATAATTGAGTTAGCAATGACAACACTTATGTGGATGTTACCGTAGATTACAAAAAAAAAGTGTTACAAAAATTGGGGGGGAAATGAAATTTACTTGTAAAGAACGGGGGAAGGTAAAAACACCTTACATATTTTTGCTTTCTGATGATATCTCCAGGTCTTGTCACCAGAAACCTTCCCCGCTCCCAAATTATTTCACTCTTCATCTCTCATCTCTGTGTTCATCGTCTCCCAAAATATTTCACTCTCACAAACTAATTCACTCTTTCATCTCTCATCTCTGTCTTCACCTTTCTTCTATGTCTTCCCACTTTAAAAATTAGGGTCCGTAGTTAGGGTTCTCTCAAATTGCTTTAAAAATTAGGGTCCGTAGTTAGGGTTCTCTCAAATTGGTTCAGAGCTTTACAAATTAGGGTTCGTCGATGTGCTCAAAACATGTTCGGAGCTTTATAAGTAGTAGTGTTCGGAGCTGGGATCGTTAGCAGTGCTCGGAGCTGGGTTCATAGCATTTTCAAACGCATTCGTAGTTGGGTTTGGAGCATTCTCAAACGGGTCAATTAGTTGGGTATGGAGATTTACAAATTAGGCTTCATAGTTGGGTTCGTAGCTGGGTAACTTAGCTCTCATCTAAAGGTAATTTCCAACTAAACCCTATAATTTGTTTGTTAGAAGATATATCTTGCTGCAGATTTATATGTACATGTATATTTAAGTTTTGATATAGATCAGTGCATGTTTTTGTTTTATATTGAAATGAAATTTATACTATCATGGAGTATACATAAGTTTATTTTGTTTGATTTTTACTAGTGAAATTTAACCTGTATATTTGTGCTTTGTGCGAAGCAAATAGTGAAAAGAACTAGTAAAATTTAACTTGCTTATGTATGAGTGTAATTTATGCCTTTGATATTAGGAGCTAAAGTGTATACATATGGGTTGCTTTTTACAGACCTTAGTGTTAGGCATATATAATAAAACAGCTAAGAAACTATTAGGTATTGAATTAAAAATAAAAGAAGTTATTATATTAGGTATAAGAATAATAAAAAAATAAAAGTTATTATATATATTTAACAGTGATTGTTTTTTATT
Source organism: Orobanche coerulescens (assembly GCA_033398695.1). Lineage (NCBI taxonomy): Eukaryota > Viridiplantae > Streptophyta > Magnoliopsida > Lamiales > Orobanchaceae > Orobanche > Orobanche coerulescens. The sequence continues at coordinate 71,067,146 of CM065815.1, forward strand.
GTAGTTATGACTGAAAAGGGAAATATCTGGTTAAATCTTCCAAGATCCAGTACACAATATATGAGTGGGGTCAACGCATTTCTGAAAAATACAATAGTCAATTATGCTGTCGAAAATGAATTAAAGTGTCCTTGTAGTCGATGTGATAATCGTGAATGGTGGGGTCGAAATGATGTGTATGATCACCTTATTTGCAATGGGCCTTCTCTGAGTGTTGCAAGGTGGATTTACGATGTATCAAATTTGAAAGACTTTAGTGATATGATGGATTTTGAAGCAAATACTGGATTTGAGGATAATCTTGACCAGATGTTAAATATTACTTACAACAGTAGGAGACTGAATGAAGATGCTAGGAAGTTTTATCGTCTTGTTGAGGATGGAAAACAGCCCTTGTATTCTGATTGTAAGAAATTTTCTCGCCTAAGTTTTTTAGTTAAACTTTACCACTGGAAGTGCATTAATGGGGTAATCGAGTCGGGGTTTGGGGAAATACTACAGCTGATAAAAGAGGCATTTCCCGATGCTAATGTGCCCGCCTCTTCTAATTCAGCTAAAAACATCATTAAAGATTTGGGTCTTGACTACAAAAAATACATGCATGTCCAAATGACTGCATGTTGTATTGGGGGGAAAATAAGAATCAGGTTTCTTGTAAAACTTGTACCGCTTCAAGGTGGAAAGTTATGGGACCTGAATCAGAAAGCAAAAATATTCCGGCCAAAGTGATGAGATATTTTCCTCTCAAACCAAGACTCAACGAATATTTGTGTAAATAATTCTCTAAACAAATGATTTGGCATGCATTAGATCAAAAGATTGCCGGGAAGTTACGACTTCCGGCTGATGGTGAAGCTTGGAAGATGATGGATACCAAATATCCACAATTTTCATCAGAAAATCAAAACGTCAGATTAGGTGTAGCTTCTGATGGGTTCAATCCTTATCGTAATATGAAATCAACCCACAACACTTGGCCAATTATTGTCGTAAACTACAACCTTCCTCCATGTCTAAACATGAAGCCAGAAAATTTAATTTTGTCCACATTAATACCTGGTCCTAATGATCCTGGAAACAATATTGACGTGTACATGCAGCCTTTAATTGCAGAGTTAAAAGAGTTATGGGATGTAGGAGTTGAAACTTATGATGCTTTGGCAGATCAAACTTTTATGTTACGTGCCAGTGTCTTATGGACAATCAGTGACTTTCCTGGTTATGCAATGTTGTCAGGTTGGAGCACAAAAGGGAAACTAGCTTGCCCAATATGCAATTACGAGATATCGTCAGTGTATTTGAACCATAGTAGGAAAGTGTGCTATATGAACCATCGAAGATTCTTAGATGAGAACCATAACTGGAGACATGATAAAAGAAGATTTAATAACCAACTGCCTTGGCGCACTTGGTCACCTGACCTTCAATTTAGTTGGAGGTCAGGGGTTCAATTCATAGTGGCAACACTTTGGAATTGAATTTCTCAAGGCCCAATGATCCCTTAGTCTTTGACTAAGGGTTAGGGCCTAGCCCTGCGGGGTACGCTGGTGGAACAATTAAATATTGAGGGCTGCAAGCGGCAGTGTGGGAAGGCCAGATCTCGGTGGGAACCTGCGGTTGGATTTGGGGGGGGTCCAGCATGGAGCAATCACTTGGGGGAAGACTCCTTGTGCGCGGTAGTTGAGGATATTTAAGAACCTAGGAGCCAGATACACATCTCGCGATTTAACCGGTAGCAGTACTGTGGGGCCGAGGCTGTTATCCCGAGGACTAGTCAGGTGTAAGATTGGAACCTCGGTATCAAAAAAAAAAAAAAAAAGATTTAATGGTGATGTTGAGTTTGGAGCAGCTCTTACAATGTTATTCAGGAAGAAAATTGAAGAATTGTTGGAGGGTTATGAGAATATTTTTGGAAAGTGTAATGGAAAACAAAAGGTTAGTTGCATTGTCAATCCTTGGAATAAGAAGTCAATATTTTTTGACTTACCATATTAAAGCGACAATATAATTCGACATAACCTTGACGTAATGCATATAAGAACATATGTGATAGTATACTCGGAACTTGTAATACCCGTCATTTTTATAATGCAATATTATTAATTATAATAATAATATTATAATGCATTTCATGTTATTTAGTTCCATTTAGGGAATCATGAATATTTATTTCGATATATCACAAATCCTAACCCGAATCATTGTTGTCAGTTATATTCTAGTAGTCATTTACTACTAATAATATTAATAATGCATTTATTTCATTTAATCACATTTCATCACCGAGTAAATCTCTCAAGTTAATTTCAGAACATTTAATATTAATCATTTTTATTAATATAACAATTAGAGGTATTATTATTATTATTAATAATAATATTTATAATGGGAACAATATTAATATTAACAGTATTAATATTTTTATCTTCATTATTTCTATATCATCATTTATATTACACTCGATATTAGTATTATTATCAACGTTATTAATATTATTACTACTATTATTATTAAATTTTATCGTTATTATTATTAGCATTATTATTTTTATTTTTACCATTGGCCCAATAGTTGGTGCTGACCCAGAAAATTTATTTAAACCCAGCAAATTAACCCTAACCCTAATCCAGACAATATAAGTATACAGCCTCTACTGTACAAATACAGGATACATAGTACCCATAAGGACATCTCCAACCCAACACACCAAAAATAACACCAAAACACTAAAATTGGTGGGACCCTTGACACTAAAAACACATCCCAACTCCAACCATACTTCAAAAAAAACACCAAATTTGTGAACCCCACATTAAAATAACATATTTTATTAATAACAATAATTATAATTTATAAATATAATAATAAATAATCAGTAATTAATTTATTTAATGAAAACCGATAAAACTAAAAACGATAATTTTTTAATTAATAATACATTTAATTTTTAATTTACGTATTAATTTATGTTATTTAATTTCAAGTATTATGTAATTTTAATTTCATGTATTATGTAATTTTAATTTATTAAAACTAATATCATAAATAATAATTATATTTTAAAACATGAAAATAAATAAAATAAAATGATTTAATGGATGAATAGTGATTTGGTGTGTGAATAGTGACACCAAATTTGGTGTGTTTTTAGAAATTGAATAGTGCCACACCAAATTGCAGCAGACGGGTTGGATTGGATCCTCTCGTTCTCTGCTCCGTTCAATCTGAAATTGAATAGTACCAATTTTAGTGTTTTGGTGTTATTTTTGGTGTGTTGGGTTGGAGATGCCCTTATACACCTTCTCTTCTTCCCAGCGCCGTTCATCATCCAAAAAAAAAAAAAATCAATACACAAGTGCCTCGGCAGTAATACAAGGAGGAGAAGAAAAATTACAAAACAGAAATCTGCTGCAATCTACGGAGCAGAGAACGAGAGGATCCAATCCAACTCGTCTTTCCGATCAATTTCCAGTCGCGCTTCAATATCGCTTTCCATTCAATCTTCGAGGTAAAAACTCAGATTTTCCATATCTTGTGTTTTATCATCCTTTTTGTCGGTTCACAATTTATCTGCAAACCACACCAAATTCTATATCAAATAAGCATTACCAAATTATCAATCAAACCAAAGATACAGGAATCACAAATCAGAATAAATCTGGGCCGAGCCGAATCCAGAAATTTCACAAATCCGGAAATCAAATTCGGGAACCAAAACTTCAACCCAGATTTCACAATCAAAACACAATCCCATCTTTAATCCAATCTTAAATCTATAATTTTCCTAACCATCAAAACACCAAACCGAACACTGTATTCAATCTATACCTGAGTTCCTGACGTTCGCCGCCGCCGCCGGTTACTAGAGGGCAGAAACCCGAAGCCAAAATTTATATTTTTCGACTCCTGCCATGCCCGAACCCAAATCGGCGATGTAATCCCATAACCCGAATCCAATCCTAATCCCTAATCGACCCTCAATCAATACCGAAATCCTTAACTGGAGAAGGAAACTTGTCATTCGGCCGACTCCAGAATCACTGCCTCCGAAAGTCCCACATCCGCCCTAGGACCGCCGCTGCTTCTTCCTATTCTGGAGTGCCGCCGGTCACGTGCTGTGTGTGTGTGTGTGTTCCGACCGTGTATGTATGTGCGTTCGATTCAGTTTGTGTGTATAAATTCCTGTGTGTGTGTGTGATTTTTTTCGGGAATTTTCTCCCGGCCGAGAGGAAGAAAAAAATTTGGAGAAGGAGGGAGAGAGAGAGAGGATGAAGGAGAGAAGGGAGAAGTGAGAATAGGGTGAGTTAGCGGTGCACGATGAATAAGGGTTTTATATACCCGCGATTTTGTAGGTTATTCAATTTAGTCCCTTCTTTTTCCAGAATCTTTCAATGCAGCCCCAAACAGTTTAAATTAATTCGATTTTAACCCAGTCAACTTCTCAATTCTTACAATCTGACCCCGGTCAACCTTCAAACTTCAATTAAGTCCTATTTTGACCGAAACATTCAATTGTTGACTTCCAAGTAATATTACTAACTAATCTGAAATTATGCATAAGTATTTTAATTTGATCATTAATAATGTTAACTCTTCGGTTAATATTACTTAGCATTATAATTTATTTTCAGTTATTATATAGTGATATTCGTATCCTTTTATTTATTATATAAATAATAAATTGTAAGGATTTTAATTTTAATTATTATTATTATTATTATTATTATTTTTTATTATTATTATTATTATTATTATTATTATTATTATTATTATTATTATTATTATATGTAGACTTTGTCAAGGATTTACGCCAGATCGTGAGTCGAGCACATTCATTTCAATGACATCATCATCATTAATTCAGGTGGGAATTTTCACTATCACTTTAATTGCTTTAATTGGACTGTATATGTGGTATTCTATTCATGTTTAAATTTATATGCACGTTGCAATTCAGGCTAACCTGTTTTTGTGTAAGAGGCTATCTTAAGATATATGTTGTTGTGGGGACACCTGCGCAACCTCAATATTCACATACGTGCTCGATTTATGTTATGTGGTATTTTGTGTATGTTTTATGTTGTTGCGGGGGCACCTGCGCAACCTCAATATTCGTATTATGCGTAATATTGTGTGTATGCATTTACGTTGAGGAAAATGTGATAGATTATTCATGTTATGCTTTCCATGAGATTGTATATTACTGTGATCAGTGTGATTTCCACGAGCTAAAGGAAGCTAACCCCCACCTTTATTGAACCCGCAGGTTGAACCGAGCCAGATGGACGAAGGAGCGAGCCGAGAGGGCATATGAAAGAGAATTTATTTCATGATGTTTTTCTTTATGTCAAATATTTGAAAACTTATTTGGGGAAGCTTTGATTAGCAATTTATAAATCATGATTTATTCTTCCGTCGCAAAAATTTTTACTTCGTATATATGATGAAATGTTACCTTATTTAGAGGTATTTATTTTTCACGACATTGTAGCGACTCGACTTTGTAGGCGAGAATTTTTATATTCTCAAGAAAATTATTTTTCTCAAAATTTACCTTTTATTTATTTTTCCCCAATATTTACCCTAGAAAGTCGGGGTGTTACAGAACTTTATTAAACATTAGTGTTAAAACAAAAGATAATCTAAGTGCTCGATTAGATCTAAAATAATTGGGCATTCGGAAGGTCCTTCATCCTACCACCTCTGCTGATGGAAAGCACCTCGAAATTAGGGTGGCAAACTTTGACATGACGAACAAAGAAAAAGATCTGTTCTGTTCAGTATTTGAAAATGGTAAATTACCTTACGGATTTGGTTCCAATATCAGCAAATGTGTGCAGGGTAGGAAACTTGTGGGCTATAAGTGTCATGACACACATGTTATAATGCAATACTTGTTACAATTTGCCGTGAAAAGAGCACTGAAGCCTGAGGTTGCAATACCTTTAATTCGACTTGGTGAATTTTTCAGGAGTATATGTGCCAAAGTTGCCAACTTGGATGATATAAAGAAGTTGCAAAAGGAGATTGTCAAAATACTTTGTCAATTAGAGATAATATTTCCACCCGCATCCTTTGACATAATGGTCCACTTACCTGTGCATTTGTGCAATGAAATAGAATTTGGTGGACTAGTCCACCAAAGATGGATGTATGCGATCGAGTTGAAACGGTATGTTCGTAATAAGAGTAAACCAGAAGGGTCTATCGCAGAAGGGTACTTGGCAGATGAGTGTTTCACATTTTGTTCAAGATTTCTGAATGACGGAGAGAGTAACTTGTCGAATGAATGTGCAAGTCCTAATGCAGAAACTGGTGGGTACTCTATTGGTCCTGGGAAGAACAAAAAAGGTAAATCTATTCATTTGCCTGAAGATACTTGGATCACAGCTCATCGATACATCTTATTTAACTACAATGACAAGGAAGTAGAAGAACTGATTGAGTAAGTCCAAATTACTACATATTACTATTTTCCATAATGCTTCTCAAGTAAATAATATAATCCATTATTTAATTAAATTGAAATGCCATATTTGTATATATTTGTAGGAAACACCGTGCCTTAGTCGACAATAATGCAAAGTCCAAAAGGTATAAAAGAGAAAGAACACATACCGATGAAATATGTGAGTGGTTCAAGGATGAAATTCAGAAAAAGGAGGTTGTTTCAAGGGAAATAACATCGTTAGCTAAGGTTCCTAATCGAGAAGCTAAGCAGTTTAGTGGGTATATGATTAATATACAGGTTCCATACCAAGCAAAGAGATCACACGTGTACAACACAAAATAGAGGTGTATTTTGACAGCTTTAACCACCATTTTTGCAAGTTCAAAAGACCAAAACCCGAAGGTTGGGGACGTTAGTTATTGTAATATCCGAAATTTCTACTACTGTTGTTTAATATTATTTTATCCGAGTCATATTATATAGCATGGAATCTGTACAATATGGATATAATAAATGAAGGATTGAGAGATCTGTATTGGTATAATTGTCATACTTAGTCGACAATTGCATTTGAGGATACAGTGCGTTGTGTATACGTATCCAGTATGTTGAGACGTTGGACAAGGATAGCTGAAAATGACTAAGTGTAGCATTATTAGCGTACGCTAATATACATGCCTAGCGTACGCTATCGTGCAGGCATAGCGCACGCTAATGGTAAAGGATAGCGCATGGTAGTACAGACCAGATCAGAGGGAACCTATGTGTGGACCCGATCATTTTCGGCGCATGTGCCGACGAGGTCAACGGATGTTTGTTGTGAAGGGTTAGCGCACACTAATGCATATTGTTAGCGCACGCTAACATCAGATCTGTCCAAAGGGAATCTTATCCTTATTGAAGCTGTCGGCATGTGGACCCGTCTTCGGAGAATACAGATAAACGAGTCAACTATGAGTAGTGTAATACCCACGATTTTCGTTCCAGTTATTTTGGATTTTTTTTTTCGGATATTTCCCGGTTGTCGAGTTCCAGTATTATTTTCTCGACAACTGATTTTGACGTTTAAGACCATAGGTGATGATTTGTTATCCGTTGTTTTCATTTCGGACCGATGATGTTGTCCCCGAGTATTTTGTCGTGTTCGTTCCGTGCGATTTCGGAAAATCGAGTTGTCGAATCATGGTGGTCGGACACTGGCCGGACGGTTGGGGACGGTGGCCGGACGGCTGCAGGCATCGCCGGACGGTGCAGTGCACCGCCGGCGGGTGCGGGCAGAACCGCGAGCGCACGCTATGGCGGAAGGTAGCGCACGCCACGGCCGAGGAGGCGCACGCCACGACGGTTGGCCGCGCGCGCTAGTCGGCCGAGGCGCAAGGGCGATAAGGTTCGGGCCGAGGATCGGCGGGTAGCGCACGCCATCGTCGGACATCACAAGACGCTTCTGGCCGGCAGTAGCGCACGCCACGGCTCGGCGGTCACAGACGCTACTGGCCGAGCCAGAAGTCTCTCGAATGTGGTCGGGCCGACAGCCGCACGTGTTCGGGCCGCATGATGGCGGGCCGGCCGAACATTCTCGACCATGACCGCCGCTAGCGCACGCTAGCTCGGCAGTCTAGCGCACGCTAGGCTGCACCAGTATAAATATTACCGAGCAGTCCTGTTTGCACTCATTTTTCATTTTCTCCCTTTCTCTTCCGCGGCTGGAGTCTTGGAGATGACGAAGGCATGTTGTTATACAACTAATCAACGAAGTTTGGGAGCTCATATCATCGACTAATCACTCCATAACATCCTTCAATCCAGCGAATCAAGGTTAGTTTTTCTAAAATCCTAGTTTTGGGAAAAATTGGGGATTTTGTTGATTTCGTCCGTTTGATTCGTTATAACTTAGAATAGTGAGGGATTGTTGATTATTAAGTTGTTTTATATCGAATTCCTTGTTTTTCCATGGTTGGATTACCAAGGATTCTTCGTTTTGTTGAGTTCTTAATTGGTGCCTTGAAGGTGTCCGGTGAAAATCCTTAGAGGGGGGTTTTGGCCGTTCTACGATTATTCTTCCTCGTAAGATCGTTGATTATTGACGGTATGGTGTTAGGGTCAGGTTCCTTGCGAAGAACTTGAGTCGGAACCCTTTCGTTCGCGGTTTTTCGATCGGTAGTGTTACCGTCGTTTTCGCCGGAGAGTTGTGGACGTTCGAGGTTTTCCGGTTGAGCCATGTTCGTCGGAGTGTCCGGCATCGACTATCGAGGCAAGTATCTTGCCCATACATTACGTATTTGGTGAATATGATGATTGAAAATTGACGATATGTGTTAAACAATTGTTTACAACCATTTTTCTAAAGAATCGTTATAACTATAATCATGGTTTTATTTAAAGAGGATTCTTGTGTTCGGGAATTAATGTGCTTAATTGACTATGCGTATTGTCGAGTATAGGATCACATTATTTTCGAGTGATGCCATTATGTGTGATTTTGTTGTTGGTAAGTTAAAGTTCAATCATTTTGTTAAGATTTTGTGTGGAGTCATGCGGATGTGTGTGAATGTGTGAACTGGTGTGATATTGGTTGTGTCGATTGGTGCTGTTTAGATGGTGTGTTTCTTTGTGGATAGTATAAATTTTGGGTCGTGAGTATGTGTTGGATAATATGGCCATTTTAGCAAAATACCTCGACTATATATATTGTGATTGACTCTTGAGGATTGCGGTTTTGGAAACGTGAATTGATGAGAGTTATAAGGTTTTTCTCGGGTACTCTCACTCGGGGATTGACTCGACGGGGTCACACGGGGACCTGGTGGCTTAGCGGGCCGGACCGGTCGCGAGAGTTACTTCGAGTGGGCATTCTCACAGGGATTGCTCGACGGGGCACACAGGGACTTGGTGGCCTTACGGCGGGACCGGAGGGCTGGACCGGTCGCGAGAATTGCCAGAGTGTTTATCTTGTTGATTAATTGTGATATGTCCGAGTATCACAATGCTTGTTGCTCGAAGTCGAGAGACATTATATATCGAGTCTTGGTGTTTGGCTAAAATGGCATAAAAATAATGTGTTGTGTGTAACGTGTCGTTGGAAGTGAATTGAAGTGAATGAACGGGTCGTGGACCCTGTATTGATGATCGAAATGGTTGGGTCGTGGACCCTGTGTTTTGTGACTGGAACGAGTTGGGTTGTGAACCCCGTGTTTTGTTAATCGGATTTACATTTTTGGAAAATGAATATTGGGGCGGTGACCCTAAGTGGCTTTTGAAGAATTAAGAACTTTACTATCGCAAATGTTTTCGAAAACTCCCGAGATTTGAAAATGTTTTCAAAGTGCTTTCTTGTTTTGGTTTCTACTTTCAAGACTTGAACTTTTTTAATTATCATATAGCTCGGGAAGTCTTTTGTTGTATTCTCAGAATGTGTTTTGTATGGCTTGTATTTGCACTTTATACTTGTACTAGCAAAACAGTGGAGTTTTGCTAACCCCCGAGTATTCGGGGGTGGATGTCTGTTTTTGCATCCAGGTACATGCAGGTTTGGGAGCAAAACACAGGATCGGCGCGAAGGATGATGGAAGGCAAATGATACTAATCACATGAAGGCCAGTTTTAGGTGTAGTTAGTCGAGTATGTGTATGGTCTTTTCCACTGTCGTACTTTTTATTTATGAGCGTATTTTACCCTTGCATGGGTATGTGTCGAGATGGAAATGTGTATTTTTGACTTGTATGTTAGTGACGAAAGACCAAGTTGGTCTACGAATTTAGTATTTTATCATGTCGGTATGTAATTTATTGTGTGGTTTTGATGACTAGCCTGGTGGATCCTCACGGAGAGGGTCTGCGGCGTGTAATATTCCTGGTTTGATTCTGGGGGTGTTACATTTATGGTATCGGAGCTTAGGTTGCGGAAACCTAGGCTGTCGGGTCCAGTCGGGTATTGTCGTGTCTTGTTCTGTCAGATTGTGTCTGCCTAAGTCGTGTCGTGATGCGTCGTCTGTGATGTCGGCCGTGATTAGTATCGAGGTGCAGCCATCATCTTCGTGCGACCTGTGGATGTAAGTCTCCCTACTATATTGTGCCTTGTGATATACGAGCTTGTATGATTTTTTGTTATGATGTGGAGTTAAAGGTGATTTGTGAGTATGTCGCCTATGTTGTTTAATTTTCGTATGATGACCTCAAGGTCAAAATTTTTAGAGAAATCCAACTACCGATATTTTATTTTCATTTGATATTATAAGTTTTCAAAATACGATTTTTGAATCCAAGTGAAGTTTACAAAACGTAGACAAGACGTGACTCTCGTTTTCAACTTATCGGTTTTATGGCTGTTAGTCGAGAAATACGTGATGATGTTCTTGTTGTTCGGGCAGTGATGCCAGTTTTAGATTAAAACAGTGATGTGAATGCTAAGTCGTTCGGTATGAGTTAAGATAGCTCTCTTTATTAATAGACGGGATTTCGATCCTGGATGACAGTTGTCCTTTGATGGTTGCTCGCGAAGTGTTGTAAGCTTGTGAATCGATGGCATTTAGATTCGTATGCTGTCGTTGTTCATTTGTAACTATCGGTTCTAATAATGTCGTATATATATATTCGCAATCACGTGCTGAATTTGAGCTGTTAGCGCACGCTAAGTACAAGGCTAGCGCACGCTAATGTGGCATGAGTAGCGCACGCTAATGTTGTTGTAACGCGCGCTAATGCAGCATGAATAGCGCACGCTAAATAATTGTTGTAGCGTACGTTAGTTAGCTGGGACAGAGGATGTGGAATCGCATTTTTGCCGTTAGGTCTAACTTTCTGCAGTGAGTCGTCTGTGACTGTATCCTATGTGCGTTGTCTAGTGATGACAACCGTTTTGTGTGAACGTGTGTTGTGACCTTTCATTCGCACTCAGTGATAATTGATTTTGTTCGGTGAGTTGATAAATTATGTCTGTTGTGTGTGTGTGTTCAAAATGTTTTCCTAAAACTTTCATAAGTTTGTGCAAGTTGCGGGAATCAATTTTTGAAATTAATTTGACGTTGCGATTAAGCCGGCGGCTTTGTATGAACTTTGGAAATTGTTTGAAATTGCGAGCCGGCCTAGGATTCTCAAATAAAACCTCGACGGTATTGAAAGAGTTGTTTTAAAATACCTTGAACATTTTGTAAAATGTTACCGTCGTTGATTCTTGTGTAGTGTTGGGAGAATTTTCAGAAATGACTTTAACGTACAATTGTATTTTCGAATAATTCGAGTACATGATTTTCAAAAATCTTTCACATCATAAAATATTTTTTTTCAAAAACCAATACGATTTCTTTTCAAAATATATAGTGAAAGATGAAAAATCTTACTCGATGTAAAGTTCAAACTCGGATTTGGAAATGTTAGAGTATGTAGGAATGGTTTGATGATCTTGCATGGTTAACTTGTTGGTTGTTAACGGTGATGGTGATGAGTAAAGGCATGACGATTTTGATAACGCCGGTTACAAGGAATTATTATTTTGGCAAATGATTTCAAATGAGGCGGTTAGAGTATGTTGATTACAAGTTTTAATGAAATAACCCGAGGTACCAAAAGTACTTTCAAAGTTTATTTTGAATAACATACAAATCCAATGATTTTCAAAAGATTTTCTTTAAAGGGATACCTCGTGGATTTTCTTTGCGAGATGTTATTGGTTACCTTATGTGATATGTCATGCTAAGTTGGTACTTTAGCATATTTGTTTTTGCGAAGTGGTGCAATCGTATTGAGTGAGAATCCGCTTAGTATGCCGAAAGACAGCGGACGCGACCGTGACCGCGGTACAGTTGGTTATGGAGACTAGATGCGGGACCAAGAGGGTATGGCCGGGAAGGTTGATATTCAAACACTTTGTTTCGTTGTTTAGGTTTCGGGGATGAAACCTCTTTTAAAGGTGATATGATGTAATGCCCGCATTTTTCTTCTTCTTCTCGTTTCCGTTTTGTTCGACCGTATTGAGGCGATTGTGTTCGTTAATGCTTCTGATCTTGTGTTGTTTCTCTCATTTGTCATTCGAGCGAGTTTTGATATTGATCCAAATTGATGTGCATATCGTTGTGATCTTTCCATGTTCGGATCGATTTCTTGTGAACCGTCTTCGAAACTAACACCTCGTGCTTCCTACAAGTTATTGATGTCTTGATTTGAGGTATGAACTTCAAAGGTTATCGTTGTTGTTCGATCATTGCTATTCGTTCGTCGTTGTCCAATCATTATCGTTTGACCTCAAAATCGTGATTATTGTACATCTGGGCCATTTTGCGATTTCCATAAGTGTTGGGAAATTTTTCTTCATATTTGATCTTCCAAATCTGTGAGTTACTGGAATTTCATACCTTTCAGCGTTGGAATCGTGACTTGATTTTTGTATTGCTCGGTTTTATCAATCGCAACGATTCATGCTCGTTGCTTTTCGTAAGCATTCTTGCGTATTGAATCGGATCGTAGTGGTTTTATACTGCATGAAGTTCTGGTGTGTTGTCGAGAGTCGCCTTGCTTTTGTTTTAAGTTTCGGGACGAAACTTATTTTTAGGGGGGTAGAATGTAATACCCACGATTTTCGTTCCAGTTATTTTGGATTTTTTTTTTCGGATATTTCCCGGTTGTCGAGTTCCAGTATTATTTTCTCGACAACTGATTTTGACGTTTAAGACCGTAGGTGATGATTTGTTATCCGTTGTTTTCATTTCGGACCGATGATGTTGTCCCCGAGTATTTTGTCGTGTTCGTTCCGTGCGATTTCGAAAAATCGAGTTGTCGAATCATGGTGGTCGGACACGGCCGACCGTTGGGGACGGTGGCCGGGCAGCTGCGATCGCCGACGGTGCGAGTGCACCGGCCGGCAGTGCGCAGAAGCCGCGTAAGCGCACGCTATGGCCGGAAGGTAGCGCACGCCTTCGGCCGGGAGCGGCCTGCCTTCGACCGGTTGGGCTGCGCAGCGCTAGTCGGCCGAGGCGGTAAGAGCGTGGGTTCGGGTGGGAGGATCGGCGGTAGCGCACGCCATCGCCGGACACTGCGCGCCTTCTGGCCGGCAGTAGCGCACGCTACGGCTGAAGGCTGCGCCACGCTTCTGGCCGAGCCAGGAAGTCTTTGGAATGTGGCTGGGCCGACAGCGCACGTGTTCAGCGCATGATGGCGGGCCCGGCCAAACATTCTCGACCATGACCTCCCGCTAGCGCACGCTAGCTCGGCAGTCTAGCGCACGCTAAGTGCACACCGATATAAATATTAAGCGATCCTGTTTGCACTCATTTTCATTTTCTCCCTTTCTCTTCATTTGGAGTCTTGGAGATGACGAAGGCATGTTGTTATACAACTAATCGACGAAGTTTGGGAGCTCATATCATCGACTAATTACTCCATAACATCCTTCAATCCAGCGAATCAAGGTTAGTTTTTCTAAAATCCTAGTTTTGGGAAAAATTGGGGATTTTGTTGATTTCGTCCGTTTGATTCGTTATAACTTAGAATAGTGAGGGATTGTTGATTATTAAGTTGTTTTATATCGAATTCCTTGTTTTTCCATGGTTGGATTACCAAGGATTCTTCGTTTTGTTGAGTTCCTAATTGGTGCCTTGAAGGTGTCCGGTGAAAATCCTTAGAGGGGGGGTTTTGGCCGTTCTACGATTATTCTTCCTCGTAAGATCGTTGATTATTGACGGTATGGTGTTAGGGTCAGGTTCCTTGCGAAGAACTTGAGTCGGAACCCTTCCGTTCGCGGTTTTCCGATCGGTAGTGTTACCGTCGTTTTCGCCGGAGAGTTGTGGACGTTCGAGGTTTTCCGGTTGAGCCATGTTCGTCGGAGTGTCCGGCATCGACTATCGAGGCAAGTATCTTGCCCATACATTACGTATTTGGTGAATATGATGATTGAAAATTGACGATATGTGTTAAACAATTGTTTACAACCATTTTTCTAAAGAATCGTTATAACTATAATAATGGTTTTATTTAAAGAGGATTCTTGTGTTCGGGAATTAATGTGCTTAATTGACTATGCGTGTTGGTGTCGAGTATAGGATCACATTATTTTCGAGTGATGCCATTATGTGTGATTTTGTTGTTGGTAAGTTAAAGTTCAATCATTTTGTTAAGATTTTGTGTGGAGTCATGCGGATGTGTGTGAATGTGTGAACTCGTGTGATATTGGTTGTGTCGATTGGTGCTGTTTAGATGGTGTGTTTCTTTGTGGATAGTATAAATTTTGGGTCGTGAGTATGTGTTGGATAATATGGCCATTTTAGCAAAATACCTCGACTATATATATTGTGATTGACTCTTGAGGATTGCGGTTTTGGAAATGTGAATTGATGAGAGTTGTAAGGTTTTTCTCGGGTACTCTCACTCGGGGATTGACTCGACGGGGTCACACGGGGACCTGGTGGCTTAGCGGCTGGACCGGGTCGCGAGAGTTACTTCGAGTGGGCATTCTCACCTGGGGATTGCTCGACGGGGCACACAGGGACTTGGTGGCCTTACGGCGGGACCGGAGGGCTGGACCGGGTCACGAGAATTGCCAGAGTGTTTGTACTGTTGATTAATTGTGATATGTTTGGAGTATCACAATGCTTGTTGCTCGGAGTCGAGAGACATTATATATCGAGTCTTGGTGTTTGGCTAAAATGGCATAAAAATAATGTGTTGTGTGTAACGTGTCGTTGGAAGTGAATTGAAGTGAATGAACGGGTCGTGGACCCTGTATTGATGATCGAAATGGTTGGGTCGTGGACCCTGTGTTTTGTGACTGGAATGAGTTGGGTTGTGAACCCCGTGTTTTGTTAATCGGATTTACATTTTTGGAAAATGAATATTGGGGCGGTGACCCTAAGTGGCTTTTGAAGAATTAAGAACTTTACTATCGCAAATGTTTTCGAAAACTCCCGAGATTTGAAAATGTTTTCAAAGTGCTTTCTTGTTTTGGTTTCTACTTTCAAGACTTGAACTTTTTTAATTATCATATAGCTCGGGAAGTCTTTTGTTGTATTCTCGGAATGTGTTTTGTATGGCTTGTATTTGCACTTTATACTTGTACTAGCAAAACAGTGGAGTTTTGCTAACCCCCGAGTATTCGGGGGTGGATGTCTGTTTTTACATCCAGGTACATGCAGGTTTGGGAGCAAAACACAGGATCGGCGCGAAGGATGATGGAAGGCAAATGATACTAATCACATGAAGGCCAGTTTTAGGTGTAGTTAGTCGAGTATGTGTATGGTCTTTTCCACTGTCGTACTTTTTATTTATGAGCGTATTTTACCCTTGCATGGGTATGTGTCGAGATGGAAATGTGTATTTTTGACTTGTATGTTAGTGACGAAAGACCAAGTTGGTCTACGGATTTAGTATTTTATCATGTCGGTATGTAATTTATTGTGTGGTTTTGATGTCTAGCCTGGTGGATCCTCACGAAGAGGGTCTGCGGCGTGTAATATTCCCGGTTTGATTCTGGGGGTGTTACAAGTAGCGCACGCTATGATCAGACACTAGCGTACGCTAAAAATAGAAGATTACGTACGCTATTGCATGGGCGTTGCGTACGTAACTCATTGTATGCAGTAAGCGGTAGCCTGCAGACTTGATAGCGCGCGCTAACAAAGACAGTTAGCGCACGCTAATAATAGTGAGTATATATATGTGCAGTTGGTCATTATTCTTCATTTCGTCCATTCTCTCCTTGCAAACGATAGAGAGGGTTCTTAGAGAGATGTTTGAAGTTCCAAACACTGGATTATGGTGGAGTTAATAATCCATAACAATATTAAGCTTGGAATTGATTGGAAACGGATTCAAACTTGGGATTCAATCCATTCCTTCAAAAAGGTAATCACTCTTCATCTTTGGATTTCGTTTTAGATTGAATGTTGATATTATCGAGTTGATGATTATTATATAAACAAGTTGACAAGCATGATAATGAGATGGATTACCGAAGTATGATGACATTAATATGATTTGGGTGATTTGAATTGTGTAGTTCATTTTCATAAGATAAGTTGGTTAATCCTCATTCTCCTTTGTGGATGTTGATGTCATTGATGATGATTAATCTCTGTAATGTGAGGTTAGGGAAGTGTTGTTAGGATTCTTGGTGTTTATGATGTTGATATTTGAGGAAGAAGATGATATGTGAATATATGAATTGGATTAAGAGTTGGATGATTACCTATATGTTAAAGGATATCAGATTTTGTTGTTTTGATAGCTATGAACATGGTTTCGAATCACTTAGTGTTCTTGATAATCACCCTATGTTGATCGGAATCGAAAAAACATGCATCTGTACAGAATTAGCGCACGCTAAGCTTACGGGCTAGCGCATGCTAATGGGAGCTACTTAGCGCACGCTACGTCATGTGTTTAACGTGCGCTAACTAGGCAGACAGTGCAGTATTTTCGTGTTGTGGTTATGAATTTGTACTGGTTTGAGTTGGATTGTTCAGACTTATGTTTAACCGAGATGTCGTAGAACCGCTGGGTTTGTGGATTGGTTATGTCGATTATTGATTGTTATCGGATTGTTGTTTATTGATTATTGCCATAAGTTGTGGTAAGTGATCGGTGATTAGAACCATGCTTTGCGGTCGTATTCGAGAATGTTCGTAGATTGCATTGATCAGGGCCGAGGGACTTGTAGATGACGGCAATGGATTTGGTAACGACTTCATCGGTATCGAGGAAAGTTATTACTTGCTCAGTTATAATGTTTAATGAATGGTTTCAGTTTCATTTCGTTTATAATGCATATAGCAATGATTATATGTTGTCTTTCCAATTCTGGAAGTTAAATCGTACTGTATATGATTTATTTTGGTTATTGACATATTCGGGTATCGAGGTTACATTATGGTAAAGACGAGGATATGAGTATCTATAGTTCATTGTACGTTTGGATCGCCGAGCATTGAGGATAATTGCCGGTGATGATTTGACACCGAGATTGCTCCTAAAGGACTCGGTACAAGTATCTTAGTTTGATTCGGTTTATTGTTAATGATGTTGATCATGCAGGTTGTCATTCATGTTGCTTAACATGAAGTCGTCCTAGTTGTTTCATCATAGTGTCGTTCATGTTTTGATTCATATGTTGTTCATGTTTATGAACATATTGAGTTGCATATGTGTATGCATAATTGTATTGTTTATGTTGTAAATGATCCGATGGGATCATGAGGATCTATGCTGAGGGCGCTGGATCGGATGTCCACCATGCGTTGGTTCGATGGGATCATCATGGGGATCTATGCTGAGGGCGCTGGATCGTTGGACAGGTTTTCCGCCATGCGTTGGTCCGAAGGGATCATCATGGGGATCTATGCTGAGGGCGCTGGATCGTTGGATTACCCAGTATTATGTTGATGGACTCAGTGGATTCGCATCGTTGGTTTTATATGTGTTTTTGTGCACATATATATTGTTGGTTATCCATCTCATGTTGATCTAGTAGGATCATCAGGGGATCTATGCTGAGGGCGCTGGATCATGGGATTTCCATTGAGTATACACTGTTGTTATTGTTTTGAGCATATTGACGTGGTCATATGAGTATGCATTTATAGGTCTTGTGTTAGGACCGTGCCCGTATTGCATTGATATGATCTCGGATTAGACTGACATAATTGTCGTGGTATTGTGCATCTCGAGATATGTTTCGTATTTCCATTGGTTGTTTTCTTTTGATGGATAATCGATTATTGTGTTGAGATGTGATGATGTCACCCGATGGATTGGGATTGGACCGAGTTAGCAGAATTCGTAATAGTGAGTTATGATGATGTTTTAAGAACCTTGGGTTCCATTTGAGATACAGTACCGATGATTAGATATGAGCTTACCGTGTTGTTGAGGATACGAGATGTGAACTTTGGTAATTACTATCACGAGTTGGTAAAGTTATGGCGGTAAGATTACATTGGTCGTATTCTTACTTAGTATTTTCATTGGTATGTAATTATTGATGTGATGTGATGGTTATCATTATTGGACATTATGGCTGACCCCATCGTGGGCTTTCTTTTTAGGTTCTTGGATTATCAAGCTTGTAGCGGTCGTGGAGAGATTACCTTCCCGGAGGATACTGACTAGGACATGTATTTGTGTATTGAGTTTCCTGATTAGGTCTTGTATTCCACTGCTAGAGTATTTTAATTGTTTGTCTTTTTCCGCTGCGTGAGTATTTTTAAAATGGCCTTTTGATATCTGGTAATTTAGGTCACTTTGGCAATTGTTTTCTAAATCTATTCTGTCGGTACGTGTAAGCGATAGCTTAACGTATGTTTTTAAACTGTTGAGTTTTGGCGTTTCGGGCCTTGTGGTTTCAAATGAGATTTCACGACGGTTTTGATAAACGGATTTTATAAAGTCTTCGAATGTTTTAAATAGATAATACCGTCTTTAGCCTCTTGGGCGTTTGTAAATGTTTGCGAAAATTTCCTTCAGCCTTGTAGGTTCCATCTCGGGGCCCACGGTGCTGTAATATTCCTGGTTAAATCTGGGGGTGTTACAGAATATGGTATCAGAGCTTAGGTTGTGAAAACCTAGGCAGTCGGGTCGAGTTAGGTCGTGCTTTTGTCGTGTCATTCGAGTTGTCAGTTGACAAGTGTTTGAGCCCTATATTTTTGTTGTTCACTTGGGATTGTGTGTTATGTGATTTACCGGTATAGTACTGGGGTTGATGTAAACTTTTCCAATGGTATTAAAGTGTTTCGTCGGATAGAGATGTGTTGTGTTCTCGAGTTCAACTGAGTTTGCAAAACGTGTGTTTTGTGAATATCCGTGTCGAGTATTTTCTTGAGTCGAGACATGCGCCAGTATCACGGGGAATCGTCGGCTTCACGATCTGTAAGTATTTGAGATTTTCGAATTGCATTGAGATTTGTTGCAATTCTAAGTTGATATGTTTTTAGATTCAGAAAGGTATTATGCGTTACAATATGAGATGACAAAGTTGAGGTAGGATTGATGATCTTAAGAAACTATGATTTTGGAAATCAGTATGTTGGGTAGATTTTGGAACGGAATTGTGCATTTGGGAGAGTGTTGTGGATGGTTGAGAGGAACATGTAGTCATGTTAGTACATTTTGAGAATTATGAACTGCTTTTGAGCATTTGAAAATGATACTTTTCAAAATGAATGTTTTACGGATGTTTTACGGAAATGATTTTGGGCGGTGACCTAATCAATTTTGAAATAGTTTTATAACTCAGGACTTGGGGTCTAAAAGGGTTTTCTACTTTTTAAACTTCCTGTAATATGGAACGAGATACGAGCTGATTCCCTAATGTTTTAAAAGGCTTTTCGGTTTTCTAAAACTCCCGATATTTGTAAAACACTTTACCAATCGTTTATCTATTTCGTTTATGCCTTTCGGAGTTTTGGTTTACTTGTTCAAATGGAACCTCTCGGGAAGTCTTTCGCTGTGTTGATTTGTTTCAATGCATTGTCACAGCATAATTGAGGTGATCCAGGATAGGTTAATGGTCGACGTTGCGAGTCATGTGTGGAAAAAGGAGTTTTTGGTCGGAGTTTATATACTGAGATTTTGGAACTCGATCGTGTGGTTTTCCGATGAAATATCAGTGGATATTGGTGACGAATTGGTATACAAGAGTATGGATGTAGTCGAGCATTTGCATACTTTTCATTTTAAAACTTCGAAATCGTGTGGATTCGAAGGAAACTGTTATCGAATACTTGGCACCATCGAGCCAATTTAATTTTTCGAAAATTGATTTTGTGGTCTTACCAAAATTTGGGTTTTGAGCTTTGAAAATTTTGAAAGAACTTTCGGAAAATTGTCTTCTTGACGAGACTATATGATTTCAAACTAGTTTTGAAAATGTGATTGATATACATACGCATTTAGTGCATAGTGCATATCATGATGAAGTTATGAGAATGACTCACGAACTGGATGAGACATCAATATGGAACGATGAATAGAGATACGAACTTTAGTATGGCAGTTTGGTTATCCAGGGATGATCGGTTGATTTATCGGATAAGAGAATATGCTGCGTGATGTAGAATCATGCACATGATGTAATTTTGGAACTTTGGATTTTGCGAAACCGGTACATATGTGCTATGTGATTCCATTGGTATGGCAGTAATGCGATTTTACCATAGTGATTTTTGACTGATTTCTTTGTGAGTGTAGATTTGGGGATGGTGACCCCATGCTGGTTGTTTTGGGTAATGACTGGTCGTTCCCAGTTCAGGTATGATTGGATATGTTCGACGGGTTGTGACTGGTTGTTCGTATGCCGAGGGGTGTGTTCTTTGAGATCCACTGTATGTGATTGGTGTGCCGTTTTGAGAACCTTTTTCATTCGTATGTTGGTTTCTGTGGTTCTGTGTTGATCGTGTTGGAGTTTACCGCATGAGGGTATTCTTTATTTTCGTCAATCGTTCGTTGGTAATATTGGAGTTTATCATGTTGATGATATTCTTGGCTGCGTTTTGACCTTTGGATTGGTCGTATTAGAGTTTATCATGTCGATGATATTCTCGGTTAATTTATTGGTTGATCATTGCTAGTGATCATCTGAGCGTTCGGATTTTGTCTTGATGTTTCGGGATTTGTGTCGTTGTGTTGGGCAGTTGTTTCTCAGATGTATCGTGCATTATTGATTGTATCGATTGGGACTTGATTGTATAATTAGGCAGGCGATATTTAGCACGGATAGATCATTTCATCCGAAGATGATATATTTTGTTGAGATTCATGGAATTGTGATTGTAAGCGTATTGAGGCTTTACGGTGGAGTCACTTGCTATATCTCAGGAGATCGTTGACTATTGCGCATTTGTAAGCGTACTGTTTTGCTTACTCATTGATGATGATGATTGATCGCTGTCGTGATGGTTTCGGGATATTTTCGTTTAACAGTTTGTTTGTTTTATGACGGATTGCAAGTTTCGAGACCGAAATTTATTTTAAGTGATGTAGAATGTAATATTCGAAATTTCTACTACTATTGTTTAATATTATTTTATCCGAGTCATATTGTATAGTGTGGAATCTGTACAGTATGGATTAAATAAATCAAGGATTGAGAGATCTGTATTGGTGTAATTGTCGTACTTAGCCGACAATTGCATTTGAGGATATAATGCGTCGTGTATACGTATCCAGTATGTCGAGATATTGGACAAGGATAGCTAAAAATGGATAAGTGTAGCATTATTAGCGTACGCTAATATACATGCCTAGCGCACGCTAATATACATGCCTAGCACACGCTATCGTGCAGGCATAGCGCATGCTAATGGTAAAGGATAGCGCACGCTAGTACAGACCAGATCAGAGGGAATCTATGTGTGGACCCGATCACTTTCGGCGCATGTGCCGACGAGGTCAACGGATGTTTGTTGTGAAGGGTTAGTGCACCCTAATGCATATTATTAGCGCACGCTAACATCAGATTGGTCCAAAGGGAATCTTATCCTTCTTGAAGCTATCGGCGTGTGGACCCGTCCTCGGAGCATACAGACAAATGAGTCGACTAAGAGTAGCGCACGCTATGATCAGACACTAGAGTATGCTAAAAATAGAAGATTACATACGCTATTGCATGGGCGTTGCGTACGTAATGCGCGCTAACAAAGACAGTTAGCGCACGCTAATAATAGTGAGTATATATATATGTGCAGTTGGTCATTATTCTTCATTTTGTCCATTCTCTCCTTGCAAACGATAGAGAGGGTTCTTAGAGAGATGTTTGAAGTTCCAAACACTGGATTATGGTGGAGTTAATCATCCATAACAATATTAAGCTTGGAATCGATTGGAAACGGATTCAAACTTGGGATTCAATCCATTCCTTCAAAAAGGTAATCACTCTTCATCTTTGGATTTCGTTTTGGATTGGATGTTGATATTCTTGAGTTGAGGATTATTATATAAACAAGTTGACAAGCATGATGATGAGATGGATTACCGAAGTATGATGATATTAATATGATTTGGGTGATTTGAATTGTGTAGTTCATTTTCTTGAGATAAGTTGGTTAATCCTCCTTCTCCTTTGCGGATGTTAATGTCTTTGATGATGATTAATCTCTGTAATGTGAGGTTAGGAAAGTGTTGTTAGGATTCTTGGTGTTTATGATGTTGATATTTGAGGAAGAAGATGATATGTGAATATATGAATTGGATTAAGAGTTGGATGATTACCTATATGTTAAAGGATATCGGATTTCGTTGTTTTGGTAGCTATGAACATGGTTTCGAATCACTTAGTGTTCTTGATAATCACCCTATGTTGATCGGAATAAAAAATTGCATCTGTACAGAATTAGCGCACGCTAAGCTTACGGGCTAGCACACGCTACGTTATGCGTTTAACGTGCGCTAACTAGGCAGACTGCAGTATTTTCGTGTTGTGGTTGTGAATTTGTACTGGTTTGAGTTGGATTGTTCAGACTTATGTTTAACCGAGATGTCGTAGAACCGTTGGGTTTGTGGATTGGTTATGTCGGTTATTGATTGTTATTGGATTGTTGTTTATTGATTATTGCCATAGGTTGTGGTAAGTGATCGGTGATTAGAACCATGATTTGCGGTCGTATTCGAGAATGTTCGTAGATTGCATTGATCAGGGCCGAGGGACTCATAGATGACGGCAATGGATTTGGTAACGACTTCATCAGTATCGAGGCAAGTTATTACTTGCTCAGTTATAATGTTTAATGAATGGTTTTAGTTTCATTTCGTTTATAATGCATATAACAATGATTATATGTTGTCTTTCCAATTCTGGAAGTTAAATCGTACTGTATGTGATTTATTTTGGTTATTGGCATATTCGGGTATTGAGGTTACATTATGGTAAAGACGAGGATATGAGTATCTATAGTTCATTGTATGTTTGGATCGCCGAGCATTGAGGATAATTGCCGGTGATGATTTGACATCGAGATTGCTCCTGAAGGACTCGGGACAAGTATCTTAGTTTGATTCGGTTTTGTGTTAATGATGTTGATCATGCAGGTTGTCATTCATGTTGCTGAACATGAAGTCGTCCTAGTTGTGTCATCATAGTGTCGTTCATGTTTTTATTCATATGTTGCTCATGTTGACGAACATATTGAGTTCCATACGTGTATGCACAATTGTATTATTTATGTTGTAAATGATCCAATGGGATCATGAGGATCTATGCTGAGGGCACTGGATCGGATGTCCACCATGCATTGGTTCGACAGGATGATCATGGGGATCTATGCTGAGGGCGCTGGATCGTTGGACAGGTTTTCCACCATGCGTTGGTCCGACGGGATCATTATGGGGATCTATGCTGAGGGCGCTGGATCATTGGATTACCCAGTATTATGTTGATGGAATCATGTGGATTCACATCGTTGGTTTTATATATGTTTTTGTGCATATGTATATTGTTGGTTATCCATCTCATGTTGATCTAGTAGGATCATCAGTGGATCTATCTTTGGCGCTGGATCATGGGATTTCCATTGAATATACACTGTTGTTATTGTTTTGAGCATATTGACGTGGTGATATGAGTATGCATTTGTAGGTCTTGTGTTAGGACCGTGCCCGTATTGCATTGATCTGATCTCGGATTAGACTGACATGATTGTCCTGGTATTGTGCATCTCGAGGTATGTTCCGTATTTCCATTGGTTGTTGCCTTTTGATGGACAATCGATTATTGTGTTGAGATGTGATGATGTCACCCGATGGATTGGGATTGGACCGAGTTAGCAGAATTTGTAACAGTGAGCTATGATGATGTTTTAAGAACCTTGGGTTCCGTTTGAGATACAGTACCGATGATTAGATATGAGCTTACCGTGCTGTTGAGGATATGAGATGTGAACTTTGGTAATTACTATCACGAGTTGGTAAAGTTATGGCGGTAAGATTACATTGGTCGTATTCTTACTTAGTATTTTCATTGGTATGTAATTATTGATGTGATGTGATGGTTATCATTATTGGACATTATGGCTGACCCCGTCGTGGGATTTCTTTTTAGGTTCTTGGATTATCAAGCTTGTAGTGGTCGTGGAGAGATGAGCTTCCCGGAGGATACTGGCTAGGACATGTATTGGTGTATTGAGTTTCCTGATTAGTTCTTGTATTCCGCTGCTAGAGTATTTTAATTGTTTGTCTTTTTCCGCTGCGTGAGTATTTTTTAAATGGCCTTTTGGTATCTGGTAACTTAGGTCACTTTGGCAATCATTTTCTAAATCTATTCTGTCGGTACGTGTAAGCGATAGCTTAATGTTGGCCACTTAAGTATACTGGATACAGTTTGGAAAAAGTAGTTTAAACAACAAACTGTATGGAATCTAAATCTGAGTGCGTAGCGGAAGTCTTGGATACAGTTAGTTGCCGTGGATACAGCAACGACGTATTAGGTGTATACTTAATATATCACAGTAATTTCAAACAAGAAAAGTCAAGGTAAATGACACAGTAATTTAAGTGGTTCGAGGTAAACCCCTCTACGTCCACTGGTCCTCCACACAGGAGTAAAAAGTTTATTATATAATTACTGCATACACAACTACGTAATTATAAACAAACCTATCTTTGTATCGTTCACACAGATTGATACAAAGAATATCACTTTCAACCGTTCACACAGATTGGTTAAAGCTTCCTTCTTGACTAGCTTCTTCACACACAGTTCCAAAGCTTCGTCCTTATTCGTCCCACACAGGTCAGAATAACTTGTTGAGTTCACACAGAGCTCGGTTTTTACACAGAGGTAAAATGTTAGGTAACCAGGTAAGAACAGCAGCTTTGAATATCAAGATCTGATGATAGCTGTTCTTGAAGTATGAGCACTGTATATCTCTTTCGTTCTAACTTGCAGTTTGCTCTGGAGATATGTTTGCTCAGATGATAACTTTGATAGCTTTGAGAGTTGGGTTACTTCAATAGATTTCGTGAGTCTTTTATCTTCAATGTCTTCAAGGATATATATAGCCTCTGAAGAAAGTATCCGTTGAGATGTCCGTTTGAATAAGATTTCCTTCAACGGGAATATGACATGATCCGGATTTCGCGGGATTCTGAAGATCTGAAGACTGACAGTATTTAAATACTTTATCCTTGAGTATTTAAATACTTCTTTGTTCAACGGGACTTGACTTGTGTTCTTTCTTGTCCTTTTGTGAACTGTATGGAAGGTGACTGTATTTAGGGCATCGAGACAGTTTTCCATACTTGATCTTTTACAAGTCTTCTTCTTTGTCTTGTGACGAGCTTCACTTATCTTGATTCGAGGCTGATCTTCGATACATGATAAATCCTTGAATCCTCGATACTTTTCCATCGTATTTGGCATATATGTCAAAACCTTCTTAATAACAAATAACAATCGATACAGGATCGGGTATCCAGTGAATCGATACGGTGTTTGTTTTTCCTAACAATTTCCCCCTTTTTGACAATTTGCCAAGTCTTAACTTAAACTCTTCGAGTCTTCTTGATGATGCCAAAACCTTCTTCATGAAGCATTCTTCTTCGATGACTTCCGGCATTTCTTGGTCTCTTGTCAATAGGTCGACTTAGTGACTTAGTCTACAATAATGAATCGCTCGCAGCAAGTTCGATCTGATTTGAGATTTATTACAACTTAAGCCTATGATTGGCGCAGCACAATCTTACAATGTATTCTAAGTTTTACAATGAAACTATGAACTGCTCGTAGACTAGTTAAATGCCTTAATTTTTTCAATCAAGTTTATCTAACTTGAGATTTCTATCAAACAATTTAAGTAATCATACATAAACACAAGATTACGAGTTGTAATCTTTCAAGACAAACAAACTATTTTATTGATATTCAAAAAGATTGAGTACAAGGTTTCTTTGTGTTGAATAGAAATTACAAAAGCAAAAACAAAAATAATGTACATAAATTTCAGCTCTTCATCTTTGATCCGCATGCCTCCAAGGTCTTCTTCTGGCTCATTCTCGGTGCCGCGCCACCGCTTTGAAGTGAATCATTGCCTCGTTCTTGGTAAATTGCTCTTCCTTCATAAGAACGATCAAAGGCAAGTATCCAATCCTCTGGATGGGTGACCCGATCTCCTCTTCTATGTTTTGATTTCATCTCGATTTGGAGAGGGAGCTTACCTTCTTCTAGCATCTTTGAAAATTTGTGCGCGCTTCCGCCAATGTCTTATAATTTTTGAAGATGGCGGATTCCCGATGAGTTTGACAAAATATCTCATCGATTCATTCTTCCTCCGGTGCTTCACTTCTTCGGCGGTTGGATTGCGGTTGGTTGGCACGTATTTCCAGGTCTTTGAACAAGATTTTGCCAAGGGACATTTGGGTCATGGAATTCAGTCCTGAGCCCGAAATTCTAAAGCTTTGGGGTTGAGGTGCTAGCTTGTTCAATTCGGCGGCTATCTTGCTTTGAGCGACCTCAAATTCCCTTTCTGTTGAAGTCTTAATCTCCTTGCGCTTCTCGAGCTTCTTCCCCCTTTTTGGCCTCATCAAGACTTTGCAGGATTTCAAGAGCGGCGTCCTGTTTGGTCTCGATGCTGGTTATTCTTTCAACGAGGGAGGAAAGAGTCTGCGACATCTCTTGAATGGATTTGTCATGCGCACGCAGCTGAGAGCTGTTCTCGATCATAGCACAGGCTGTCTTGGCTTCAGCAATTCTTGTCTTCGTGGCTTCTTCCTTCAACAGTTGCGCTTGTTTGTCTTCCATAATTTTCAAGGCTTGCTTGAACACTTCTGGCAGAAGAATGAATGCATCAACAACTCGAGATACTTCGTGTTGAAGAGTTGTCATTTCTTCAACTGCAGAGGTGTGCATCCAGTTCAGAGCCTTTTCTACGGAAGAGAGAGCGTTAACTGCATCTTGGATAAATACAGTCTGAAGGCCAAGAGCTTGCAGGCGCTCTTTGCGTGCAGCAGAGATAGGAGAGTCAGGCTGGGCGAAGTCTTCAGCACCATTTAACCTTCTTACGTTCACGGATGGACGTGAAGTAAGTTGGACATCCTCAGGTTCGTTACCGTCCTCGGATTCCAAGGTTGCAGGGGCGGGAGTAGCTTCTTGTGGAATGGCGACAGCTGGTTCAGAAGCGTCCTGTGGCGAAGGTTCTTCGGCAGATGAGTATGCAAAGCGGATCAATCCTCCTGTTGGGTTGGCGGACTGGCTTCTTTGGTCGCAACAGGCTCGGGTGCCTGTTCCAAAATTTCTTGATCTTCCTCGACGGGAGGGACTGATTCCTCCTGCTGTGGCGAAGGTGGATTGGCCTGATTAGATGGCCCTTCGTCGGTTCTGGGTGGAGAGGTGGCTTGGGCTTCAGCCTCTTCACGGCTTAATCTCAGACCTGCTTGAAGAGCATCGTCTTCGTCGTCTGAGTCGTGGTCGTCGTCATCTTTTGGATTAACGGGAGAGTCCTCCGACTTCTTCTTTCCTTTTCTTCTGGCGTCGGATTTGTGCAACAGGTGGCTTTCAATGAGATCTTTGCAAGAAGCGTTGTCCCATCGAAGCAGTGCCTCAATTTCAGTTGAGTCAGTTACTTCGGAGACAAATCGCTCTTCGTGGCTCCATTCGCTCCGGTTATGCAGTGTCGTACGGAGCTAGCCTAAAGCTTTTCCATTGCGAGAAATCGTTAAACGCTTGTTCAATTTGTACCGAAAGAAGTGTTTGATTTATAATTGAGTGCAGGGAGGGACTTGAATCACGTGCGGAGACGCTGTTTCGAGGATTCAGATGCAGTATGGGATCTGCGCGGAAGATGGACTCCTTGCAGGATGGTGCCCGAAGGAAATTGGATCTGTGCGGGTGTGGAATCCGTAGAGGAGAAGTAGCTTTGGCTCGAATGGGCGGCCGACGTGCTAACGTCTTGAATGTTGGCGAGATGTCTCTAAATCCGTCGTAGCCGCCAAGGGCTCGGGATCTACCGTCGAAGCGGTAGGAGACACCTCTTCCGAGGGTTGGGCCCTGGGGTGCTATATCAGTGGGTTGCGCCACGGGCGAGACATCCTCGGAGTGTTTGGCTTTGATTTTTGAGAGCCTCCGGAGTCTCTTCTTCGACTTCTCATCAGCAGAGTGCTTTTTGCTGTGAGAACGCTTGCGCTTCTTCTTCGAAGATTCCAATGCAGGGACCTTCACGGTTTCGTCTCTGGGATTGTCAGAAATAGGCATGTGACGTGTTTTCGGGTGGTTGGCCTGCATTGTGCTCTGGTTAAAGGCAGAGGGTTTGACGCCTCCTAAATATATCCGAGAGCTGTTTTTCTTGGCATCGGCGGATTGCTTGACTCCGCACTTTGTCAGGATGTAGTTTAGCATTAAACCGAATGATTTCTTTTGGGTGGCCGGTTTGCACACCTCTTCCTGAAGTCGTTTCAAAATGATTTGGCACCAGTTTACCTTCTCACAGGTCAAGATGGCGACCATCATTCTGAACCTAAGATTCGTGCACATTTCGAACGCACCGGTTCGATTTTCAATAATTCTGGAACAGAAATCGTGGAGATAAACGAAATGAAGAAGAAAATTTTTCTTGTGGCAGGTGGTTGTCACCATGTCAACCACTTTGGACCCGGTAAATAGTCCATAAAACTTGGTAATCAGCCCTTGAGACCCAAACGCCTCAAGTGGTCCATGGTCAGCCGTCGGCGGGCACTGTAGATTTTCTCAAGTAAGTCGGTATTGATGCAGATTTGCACTCCTTGGGTATTGCGGTGATGTCGGCAACATGTCCTCCACAGGCTAGTGAGAGAAAGCGAGCGGCGTTGAGGTAGAATTCCTCAACCGGATGAGCGTCGTATTTTTCGGCGGTTTTGCTTCCGGCGATAAAGACCTTGTTGTTCCAAATGAGTAATGATATACTCCATCGGTTCGGTGTCGTTGGTTTCGTAGATGATACGCTCGATGATGACGGTTTTCGAGAAGATCCGTCCATCAATGATCTTTGGAAGTTTTCTTGAGCGGGGATGAAGATTGAGTAGCCATGGATGTTTTCTTAAAGTGAAGGTGTAAGAAAACAGTAGAAATTCGCAGTGGATATGCAGAGAATATGTAGGTCGCTTGCTTGAGATCTCTTGTAATTGCAAGTAGCGTAAAGAGTCTCCAATGGCGATACTGATCCTTTTATACTTGGGCGGCGAAATAGGGTTTACAGTACGAATGGTCGATTTTAAGGGATGGGAACCGCTTTTGAAATCGGCCAGTCGGGATGGATTTAGTATAACTGTACGCTAATCCATTAAAGGGTTTTAAAATACAATGGGTCCCACTTCGACATAGGTTGAATACCCTAAATGCCTAAAACGGCGGTTTAAAAATAATAAACAATTTTAAAAACATCGCGGCTTTTGAGATTCATTGTCAGATGTCGTGTAAGGCATTTAATGAACATGACGTTTGACATAAAAGCAGGCACGTGGACAAAAATTATTTTAAAAAGGAAATAATATTATATTATATCTTGAATCGAAATACTATAGTATGTCTTGTTCTCGCGATACAGCGTTCCCCCTTAAAAAGGTACTAATAGGTTTTAAATTCCATACAGAATATTTGGATTTATGCCGTATTCATGGGTCCTACAAGATTCCCCCTTAATTATTGCACACATCACCGTAGGATTCATATGCCTTCGTTCGCTACTGATCGTATTGATGTTTACGAGTGTACGGATAATTAATGTTGATATCAGTATTCACGGGTCTTCAAAGATTCCCCTCAATTGTTGAGTAAAAGCAGAAATTTACTTACAGGAGTCTGGCCGTAGTATTCCCAATTCGGTTCTTAGCATGTTGAATCTTGCCGTGTCGAGAGGCTTGGTGAAAATGTCGGCCACTGGATGTCTGTATGGACCTTTTCCAGACGAACATCCTTGTTCTCGACATGATTCTGATGAAATGATGCTTCATGTTGATATGCTTAGTGCGCGAGTGCAAAAGCGATTGTGCGTGATTGCAATTGCACTCGTGCTATCACACATGATTGGAGTCTCTCTAGCATCGATTCCATAGTCGACAGCTTGTTGCCGCATCAAAGGATCTGCATACAGCCTACCAAAGACATAGTATTCTGATTCAGCCGTGGAAAGGGAGTTAGCCAATTGCTTCTTACTGAACCAAGATACGAGTCTAGGTCCGAGAAAGTGACAAGTTCCACTTGTACTCTTCCTATCTAGCTTGCAGCCTCCGAGATCCGAGTCGCTGTATCCAACTAAATCGAATCCGCCTTCCTTAGGGTACCACAGTCCTGCATCGACTGTTCCTTTAACGTATTTCAGGATTCGTTTAGCTGTATTGAAGTGTGATTCCTTAGGTGCAACTTGGTATCTCGCACACACTCCAACAAAGATATCGATATCGGGCTCAAGCCGTTAGGTACAGGAGCGAACCAATGAGCTTCCTGTAGAGTGATTGGTCAAACGGCTTTCCGGCTTCATCAGCACTAATTTGCACGGAAGTGCTCATGGGGGTTGGCGAGGATTTGGAAGTGTTCATTCCAAATTTGTTGAGAAGCTCCTTGCTGTATTTCTCCTGGTTGATGAATATACCTGTAGGCATCTGCTTTATCTGCAAACCTAGGAAATAACTAAGTTCCCCCATCATACTCATTTCAAATTTGCTTTGCATGAGATGTGAGAACCTTTGACATAGAGCAAGGTTAGTTGAACCAAAAATAATATCATCGACGTAAATTTGTACCATTAGAAGGTCATCTCCTTCCTGTATTTTGAACAATGTTTTGTCGACAGCACCTTTCTCAAATCCGTTATTGGTTAGATACTGGGACAGGGTTTCGTACCAGGCTCTAGGGGCTTGTTTAAGTCCGTCTGGCGCTTTCCTTAGCTCGTAAACTAGATCGATACCGTCTGTGTTGGCAAACCACGGTGGTTGTTCAACATAAACTTCTTCAAAGCTCTCCATTCAGAAAGCACTCTTGACGTCCATTTGGTATACGATAAAATTCTTATGGGCGGCAAAGGCTAAAAATATCCCGATGGCTTCTAGTCTCGCTACAGGGCGAAGGTTTCATCATAGTCGATTCCTTCTTCCGACAATAGCCTTGTGCTACTAGTCCTGGATTTGTTTCTTATGATAAGTCCATTTCCATCCTTTTTGTTTCGAAATACCCATTTGGTTCCTATAACCGATTGGTGTGTCGGTCTGGGTACAAGATACCATACATTGTTTCTTTCGAAACCGTTAAGCTCTTCTTCCATAGATGTAATCCAATGAGAGTTGTTAAGAGCGTCTATGGTCGAAACAGGTTCAGATCGGGCTAAGAATACAATGATAGTGCACATATTGAGTCTCCTAAGTTCGGATTGAGATTTCCATTCAGAAAGCGTGAGACTTGAGATTAGATTCTTCTTGTGCACAAAGTACATTTCCTTGTGTACTCTGTATTCTTCTACGAGTAGAAACACCTGCATTAATGTTTCCAATGATCAGCTCTTGCGGGTGATCTCTCAACCATCTTCGGTCGGGTTCTAGTTCAGGGTCCCGTAGATCGAAAGTTTCGTGGGAACAGCTTCACTTGTACAGCTTGACTTCATCCACATCGATTCTTACAGTGCGGGGTTGATTTCTAAATCAACTACAGGTTCAATGGGTGTAGGTGGATCCAAGATAGATAGATGGTGAATGTCCTGAGTGATATTATCTACTCCAGTAGGGTCATGGTGTGGTTCGTCGAACACTACATGAACTGATTCCTCGATCGTCAGCCTCCTTTTATTAAAGATTCTGAAAGCTTTGCTGACGGAGGAGTATCCTACGAATATTCCTTCATCTGATTTTTCATCAAATGTTCTAAGTTGGTCCTTCCCATTGTTCAATACGTAGCACCTGCATCCAAAAATGTGAAAATACGAAACTAATGGAGTTTTGTTGTTCCATACCTCGTAAGCTGTTTTGTTGTGATGCTTGTTGACGATACAGCGGTTTTGAGTGTAGCATGCTGTATTGGTTGCTTCACCCCAGAAACGCTGCGGCAATTTGCTTTCGGCAATCATTGTCCTAGTTGCATCTTTCAACGTCCTATTCTTTCGCTCGGCAACACCATTTTGTTGAGGTGTACGGGCAGCTGAGTACTCGTGCTGTATGCCATTCTCCGAACAGTATTGCTCTACAAAGCGGTTAGTGAATTCAGTACCTCTGTCGGAACGAATGCACACGATACTCGATGCTTTTTCATTCTGCAACTTTCTCAGGAGCTCGGGCAGCCTTGATGTTGTTTCCTTCTTCTTGCTAAGAAAGATCGTCCAAGCATACCTGGAATAATCATCAACAACAACCATACAATATTTCTTACCTCCCAAGCTTACTGGGTCTACAGGACCGTAGAGATCCATGTGTAGCATTTCCAATACTCTTTGGGTTGAAAGGTAGGATTTGCTCTTCAAAGTTGACTTGATTTGCTTGCCTTTCTGGCATGGTCCGCAGACGCTGTCCTTCTTGAATGACACATCTGGCAAACCTCTTACCATACCCTGTCTTGAAAGCTTGTTGATCGTCTTGAAGTTGACGTGAGACATCCTCTTGTGCCATAGCCAGCTAAGATCTGCAGTGCCTTTGGCAACAAAACATGGAATTGAGGAGCTCATAGGCTTCCAAATCGGAATGTACATATTACGATTCGCTTCCTGTAAGCACAACTTCCTTGGTTTGGGTATTCTTGACTCTACAGCGATCTATATAGAACTTCACCGAGAACTGTTTATCACAGAATCAAGCTAATACTAAGTAGATTATACTGTAAGCCTTCAACATATGCGACATCGGTGACTTTGAATTTCCCGACAAGTAGGTTTCCTTTCCCTCTTGTTCTTCCTTTAGATTTATCACCGAAGCGAACTTTTGGACCACGACCTTCTACAAAATCGTATAGCTTGCTCCTGTCTCCATCATGTGACGAGCATCCACTATCGAAGTACCTGTATCCTCCTCTAGAATGTCCCGTAAGAAAGAAATTAATTAGATTTAGGTCCCCTTTGATTTTGGGTCCATGTATGTTAGTTCCTTTAGGTACCCAGTTTTCTGACGGAATTGGTTTATCGTAGGATGTACTCGGTACAGTATTGCGGTATCTACGGGGGGCATATCCGTAGTTGTTATAATCATGATAATTATTATGCATGTAAAATTCAGGATTATTATTATTATTCCAGTACGAATGCCGTCTGGGAGGTGGAGCCATTTTCCTCGGCCTAACAGCTTGTCTTCTGGGTCTCCAGTTGGATTCCCAATGCTGTTGTTGATACTGGACTGGCATCTGCTGTCTTGAGGGATAACGGGGCTCCTGTATCCAATACCTAGGTGCACTGTACTGAGGGTACTGCCGTGCGGGCCTTTGGTGGTTGGATACAGCCTTCTTTCTGAACGGCTGTTGACGCTGTTGATATGCTCTGGGAGCATGCTGTTGAGTGCGCCTCACAGGTTGAAATGGCTTATGATTCCGCTGTCTGGTATAGGTTTGCGGGGGCGGAATGGCAGCTTTTGGTTTTCTCGGTACAGCAGGTTCCTTTATAGGACTGGGAGTATCTTTCGGTTCTGGAATGTGTTCCACACTCTTGACGAACACAGTACTAGTTTTACCTTTATTCGAACATGAGCTGTATCCTAAGCCACTTTTATCATGAGCAT
Source organism: Orobanche coerulescens (assembly GCA_033398695.1). NCBI lineage: Eukaryota > Viridiplantae > Streptophyta > Magnoliopsida > Lamiales > Orobanchaceae > Orobanche > Orobanche coerulescens. Next base: position 71,101,217 of record CM065815.1, read on the forward strand.
GTTGCCCAGTGCTCAGAATTTCTTCCATTCTTTTGGACGATTTTTCAAAAGACTTTAGAATGGTCTCAAGTTCGGTTTCTCGCTTCTCGAGAGTTGTAATTTTGGTTTGTAGTAGAACCAAATCATTTGTCTTGCTCTCATTATGGGTTTTAACCTCATTTAGTTCATGAGCAAGTTGATGATTGCTCTCCATGAGTTTTTCAAATCGACCTTCTTTGGTTTCACAATCAAGAGACATATTATCATAGTTTATCTTGAGAAGTCATTCTCATCTTTCACTCTAGATTTGTTAATTGAAGCCGTATATTCTCGCTTTTAGACTCTCATGGGCTTTTTGAATGTTTTTGAATTCATTCATCATATTTTCAAAGTAAGAGATGCATTAGATGGAATAACAGAGGTTTAACTTACCACATCGTCGCTGTCTTCACCTTCTCGAAAATCTTTATCCATAAAGCACATGAATGCTAAATCATCGAACTCATCGTCGGATGAATCACTCTCATGACCACCAAGACATTCTGCAGATTTGGATGGTGTGGGGAGGCTTCGATTCTCCAATCGGGGCCTTGAGCTTGTCTTTCCAAGCACGTCTTCTTTCATCTCGCTCTTGTTGCTCGGCCTCCGGCAACCTTTGGACTTTGGGATGAGGACATTTGTTTGCATAATGACCTGGTTTCCTGCAGCTTATAACACGAGTTAGCATCAAGGATGATGTTTGGTACTTACCTTGTTGACGAGGTTTGGGCTGTAGGAGTCTTTCAGATCGTTTGATGAACTTTTGAACTTATGCATTAGAAGCGCCATTTCATCTTGTGACAGATGTCGTCGTCATTGCCGGCACTCTTGTGACCAAGCCGACGAGCTAGGCATGCTGTGTCAACGATTCGATACAGCAGCGAGAGCTGTGACCTTTGAGGGAGATTCTTCAGCTTTCTCTCTTCTGTCTATGTCATACTCAAAAGCTTTAAGGTCAGAGAAGAGATCAAAAGTGGATATTTCATTAAGATTACATGATACACGCATAGCTGTGGTCTTAATGTCCCATCGGGCTGGGAGAGATCTGAAAATTTTTAAGTTCTTCTCCTTTTGGGTGTAAATCTTGCCCAACGCTTCAAGTTCACCAACAATACCAGTAAATCTGAGGTCAAGTTCCTCAAGTGTTTCCGTTGGTTTCATTTCGAAAGATTCGAATTGCTGAGTGAGTTTTGAAATTTTGTTTTCTTTTGAGAGCTCAGTTCCCTCACAAATTAACTTGAGTTTATCCCAGATTTCTTTGGCTGTTTTGCAGCTTTTTACCTTTGAGAACGTGCCTTTGTCAAGAGTGACAAATAACGCGTTCTTAGCCACATTGTCTAGATTGGCTCGCTTCCTCTCATCGGTTGTCCATTGCTCGCGTTCCTTCTCGAGCATTTCATAATGGGATTGGACCTCAATCCTTCGGTGGATTGACCTTCATAATCTTGATCGGACCATCCCGTATAACAAAGATCATCTCTTCGTGCATTGCCGCAAGATGAGCTTCCATTCGATTCTCCAGTCGTCAAATTCGTTAATAGAGAACATAGGGACTTTGTTAATCATAGAAGTATCCATGCTGATAATATAGGAATGAAAGAAACTGTTTTGAAATAAGTGATTTGAATCTGATTCGGTTAAAAGAAATACGACTGATTCTTTTTAGAATCAACCGCTCCGATACCACTTGTTGGCCACTTAAGTATACCGGATACGGTTTGGAAAAAGTAGTTTAAACAACAAACCGTATGGAATCTAAATCTGAGTGCGTAGCGGAAGTCTTGTATACTGCTAGTTGCCGTGGATACAAGAACGACGTATTAGGTGTATACTTAATATATCACAGTAATTTCAAACAAGAAAAGTGAAGGTAAATGACACAAGAATTTAAGTGGTTCGAGGTAAACCCTCTACGTCCACCGGTCCTCCACACAGAGTAAAGTTTATTATATAATTCTGCGTACACAACTACGTAATTATAAACAAACCTATCCTTGTATCGTTCACATGATTGATACAAAGAATATCACTTTCAACCGCTCACACAGTTGGTTAAAGCTTCCTTCTTGACTAGCTTCTTCACACACAGTTCCAAAGCTTCGTCCTTATTCGTCCCACACAGTCGAATAACTTGTTGAGTTCACACAGAGCTCGGTTTTTACACGAGGTAAAATGTTAGGTAACCGAGTAAGAACAAGACTTTGAATATCAAGATCCGATGATAGTTGTTCTTGAAGTATGAGCACCGTATATCTCTTTCGTTCTAACTTGCGGTTTGCTCGGAGATATGTTTGCTCGGATGATAACTTTGATAGCTTTGAGAGTTGGGTTACTTCAATAGATTTCGTGAGTCTTTTATCTTCAATGTCTTCAAGGATATATATAGCCTCAAGAAAGTATCCGTTGAGATGTCCGTTTGAATAAGATTTCCTTCAACGGAATATGATATGATCCGGATTTCGCGGGATTCAAGATTCAAGACCGATGATTTAAATAATTTATCCTTGAGAAATTAAATAATTCTTTGTTCAACGGGACTTGACTTGAGTTCTTTCTTGTAATTTTGTGAAATGTATGTAAGGTGACTGTAATTATGTCATAGAGACAGTTTTCAATACTTGATCTTTTAAAAGTCTTCTTCTTTGTCTTGTGAGCTTCACTTATGCTGATTCGAGGCTGATCTTCGATACATGATAAATCCTTGAATCCTCGATACAGTTTTCCATACTGTATTTGGCATATATGTCAAAACCTTCTTAATAACAAATAACAATCGATACAGGGATCGGGTATCCAGGCTGAATCGATACAGGGTGTTTGTTTTTCCTAACACTTAACGTATGTTTTTAAACTGTTGAGTTTTGGCGTTTCGGGCCTTGTGGTTTCAAATGAGATTTCACGACGGTGTTGATAAACGGATTTTATAAAGTCTTCGAATGTTTTAAATAGATAATACCGTCGTTAGCCTCTTGGGCATTCGTAATTGTTTGCGAAAATTTCCTTCAGCCTTGTGGGTTCCACCTCGGGGCCCACGACGCTATAATATTCCTGGTTAAATCTGGGGGTGTTACAGTTATTATGGATCAATTTTAGAAATAATTGAAGTTGACTATTGGGGATATTTTAGTGTTGTTCTGTTTAGGTGTGAGTGGTACCAGGACGAAAAATATTCTTTCGGTTTCACGCGTGTTAACTTTAACAGATTTTGTCATAAAAATGACCCTTTTGTAATGTCAACACAAGTGCAGCAGGTGTTTTACGTTCAAGATCCTATTGAAAAACATATGCATTATCCTATTAAGAGGCTGTGACCAGAGTTCAGTGATGCACAACACGAGAATGATGCAAATGAAGATGACATAACTGCACAGTTTTCACATGACTTGAACTTTGAACCTATAGTAGAAGACCAAGATGACGAAGTTAGTTGGTTCAGAGATGATATTCCAACAACACAAATTCCTTTGAAGAATCGAATGAAGGAAACTGATTGAAAGTTAGGCATGGTAAATAAATATTTAATATTTGGCATATTCCCTTCATCTTTTTATGTAACTAAGATTAAATTTGCAAATTAGGTTATGTTGATTACATTAAATGTGAAAATTAAATTTAAGTGTACAATGCATTGTAAATTGTGAAAATTACCTTAACTGTGTAGTTTACTATGATAAATTATGTTCACTGTGTAGTTTAACTATGACTTATATTTTATATTTTTTGATGCATTGTCATGTGTTATCAAGATTACTTATTACTAATGTAAATAATTTGACGTGTGTATTTTTTTATCCTTGTTACAGGATGGCAGGTAGCAGAATGACTTTTCAGCTGCACCACAATGGGGAGTTCACCAAAACTAAGTATATTGGAGGCTCAGTGATTACTTATGCAGATATGGACATGGATTTATTTTCGTATTCTGTATTAATGGAGTGGGTGAAAGACCTTAGGTATGATGAGAATGGAGGGGTATATGTAAGTAAAGGGAAGATTGGTGGGTGGACATTACTGACAGATGATACTAGTGTTAGGGCATGTATTCAGAAAACTAAGGGATTTGAACTGCATTTGTTCATTGACTGGGATGTTGACAAAGAGGTTGTAACAGCCCGAAAACGGCGGATATTACAGTGCCGTGGACCCCTACCGGGACCCACCAGGCGATATCACGATATACACCTACGACCCGACAACGTGGCACCCTACCACAATATTTATCAAAACCCCGATGTGGAGTACAAATTATATATGTCTTTAATACGAGCAATCACACACATGATCCAAATTCGGTACAGACCATATGACGATGGGCAATACCTTACAAATTATAGTATATTCATCCGACACAAAATAAAAATGAAAATCACAATAAGACATAACCTAACATCAAAAGACTCGGGACCCCCGAATTAGCATCCTTTAAAACCCTCCGTCACCATCGTGCTCTTCCTGTGCCTTGCCCTTTCCTCACCCTGAAATACAAGTATTTCGCCCAAACCACAGGGTCAACTATACATGATAATCATTCTCATGACATTATACAATTCATATATATATATGGATCTCAAAGAAAAGAACCGACTACTGAATATATCCCGCAGGCATATAAACAGTCAGTTCCAACTGTCGAACATATCCAAATATACGAACGACCACATAATATGGCTCAAGACGAACGTCACAGTACGCCCGATCCGGAAATGTGTCCGTGCACACGTCCACCCCTTATACAGAATCCAAAATATACGTGGGACGATGTACCTAATTAGCCTCACGAACTACGTCTCGTGTGCACGATCTAAAGGCGGAAACATCCACACATGATCATCAAGTGCCCGGCTAAAAATCCTACACATAATCAATCGGCACGCAGATATGACTCCAGAGATGTCACGATGCAACATGACAATGAAACTCAACGAATTACACCTTTATCAAGGAATCGAACAACTCACCGGAGTGACAACAAAACTCAACAGAACCAATGGTAACAAGAACGTAAACTCGGGCATATCATCTCACCACAAATGATAACACGATCAAGGACCTCACCATATCATGAATCATAGGTTCTCAGGACATTTCATATACACGGAACGCATAATAATCACAAGAATTCAACCATCATTATAACCAAGCAAGATAACTTGCCTCAATTCCATAGATGAATAATCCTTTTTTGAATGATCAAACGAACGGTATCCTCGTCTAACAATACTCACGTGAACAAGCAACCTTAAATGAAACGTAATTCATTCAACAACACATTCGTATGATAATGGTATTATTACATAGGAACAATATTCGTAGGTTTACTTGAATAGTTCAATCATTCTATTGAACATTTTAATGTTCCAATTACGAATCATCATATAACATGTTTATTAGGTTCATTCACATATTCTAGTATTAATGTCAAACACTTGAAGTCCAGAATTTTACAAATGTAACATTGTGAAAACATCTTTTCAAATCATCGGCACTTCCAATTATGATATAAGTTTGTGTTTAATTACGTTCTTCATTATCTTACCAACGATTACATTAAAACCGATTCCTATATGAAATCATAAGTTTAAGTTTTTAGTAAACTAAGAACATCATCTTAATTAACGTCTCTTAATACACACAGATTAATGAAGTGGAATTCGGCTACTCACTCTACCGCATTTGTATCACCATACTCACTACAACCCTCCTAAGAACATTATCAACATATTAATGTAGTGATTAACACCTCTTTAACTTATCAACGAAATCGATTAACTTGGACATATGAAGATTACGAGTGTATTCTATCAAAATCCATTGTTTTACTTTTGAAGAAGTTATTAAAAACCTAGTTATATCATTGGATATTTGGAATTCTAAATATAACTTCATCCCATCTTGTGAAAATTATCTTCAGAGGGTTAACATAATTCTTCAAACAATTCATCACAAAGGTTTCGGTTCTAGAGGGCCAAAATATGGTTCCATGTTATCTTTCAAGAATCACTTTAATGTTCAAGACAAGATTAGTATCTCCCACCTCTAATAATTAAGATTTTCATTCCTTGCATGTTCTTAGTGTCGAGACTATAATCAACTTCCGATTATCATGTTATTAATCAGGTTTTACTTATTATTATCAACACAACCATATTATGAAGTTATCATACATCAAGAAGTGATACTAACATTCCTAATGTTGTTCTTTACTTAGTTTTAGCATGATTCAAATAATTTATCATGTTTAATACTAGATTGAAATAACATTATGTGAGGTATTGATATACTAGCATCAACACAAGCATAGATTTAATATGAGTTAAAGAAAAACCAACCTCAAAATGAAGAACAACACTAACACTTCCAAGAATCCACTTCAATCTCTTAATCTCCAAGTCAAAATCCAAGTGCTGAAGCTCCAACACAAGATAGAAAGGATAGAAATTGAGTTGGCAAGGTGGGGGATCGTTTTCTCAGAGGAAAGGTTGAATGGGTTGATCAGAAAAATGAAAGGCAAGCCATATTTTTATAACCCGGATTCAACACTACGTACACTAAAGAGAGGGGTTAACGTACATTAAAGCCCTTACGTACGTAATATTATGAACATTACATACGTAGTCGATTCATCAGATCTTTCTGACTTAAAATACACAAATCGTTACGTACGTAAATATCTAGCCATTACGTACGTAATAGCCGTTGACTTGGCTGTCGCGATCGACTTCCGACCACCACTTACTCACTCGGCCCCACCCACCGAAAGGTGATCTGCTGAAAGATCCCCCGCATTACGTACGTTAACAAGTAAAGGTTACGTACGTAATTCAGCTGATATAGCGTACGTAAAGAAAGCTAGGCTAACATACGCTAAGTTCTATAATAAGTAAAAGTGGGATTCTCCCAATAACGTCCAATAATCAAAATAGTATGAATGACCAGGATTTCAACTTCACATAATTCATCAATATGCTTGCTACAATAAATACAGATATGGTGCGATAATACTCGATTTAAATCAGAAAATACAATAGTAAAGGCGAGGGTATTACATACTCCCCCCTTAAAAGTAGTCTCGTCCCCGAAACTAAGGGGTAAATATATCGGGGTATCTCTCTCGCATGCTATCCTCAATCTCCCACGTAGCTTCCTCGACTCCATGTCTCGACCACTGAATTTTTAATAAGGGAATCGCCTTGTTCCTCAGCTGTTTGACTCTCCTCTCAAGTATCCGCACAGGGCGCTCTTCATACGAATGGTCATCGGCTATTTCGACCTCGTCAAATTGAATAATGTGGCTTGGGTCAGCAACATACTTCCTCAACTGAGATACATGGAATACGTTGTGAATCCGGCTCAAGGCTAATGGTAATGCTAAACGATAGGCTAGGTCGCCTACTCGCTCCAGGACCTCAAACGGACCAATATACCTTGGGCTCAACTTGCCTCTCTTCTCGAATCGGAAAACACCTCGAGTAGGAGATACTTTGACTAGTACATGATCACCAACTTCAAATTCGAGTGGTCGTCGATGATTATCTGCATATGATTCCTGGCAGCTTTGTGCCATTAAAAGACGACTCTTGATCAGGGTAATCTTCTCGCGGGCTGCTAATAACATATCAGGCTCCGTACCAATATATTTAGATAAATCATCCCAACACAAAGGGGACCTACAACGACGACCATATAATGCCTCATAAGGTACCATCATGATCGAGGCGTGCCAGCTGTTATTATATGTGAATTCCACTAACGGTAGTTGGGCTTCCCAGTCGTACTTCCAATCTAGAGCACATGCCCTCAACATATCCTCCAGAGTTTGAATAGTCCTCTCAGACTGACCATCGGTATGAGGATGAAAAGCCGTACTGAAATTCAGCTGTGTACCCATCGCATGATGAACCGCCTTCCAGAAGTGCGATACGAACCGTCCGATGTAACACCCCAAATCACAAATGGGACATTACACGCCGTAGAACCCTCATGAGGTCTACCAGGCTAACACAAGACACATAACCACAATGAAAGCCCAAAAGATGCACTCAAAAAGTAAATAGGGCCGTGGCCTCGGCCAAAACATTTCAACGGAGTACATGAAACATAATATAAATACCAATTCATTGCCCACGTAGGGGACTTAAACCAAGTTTAGAAGTAAACAGTCTAACTCCATTACTCGACAAATGCAATGACAAAACATAAAAAAAATACAGACTCGAGCCACATCATCAAGCTAGCCCATCCTTTGCGTGCATGTCCTGTGCCTGCTCCTCAGCCCTCCCGGTACCTGAAATGCATAAGACGCATTTCCCCCATTTAAGGGGTTAGCATTCGAATAGCTAGTGCAAGTACACAATTACACAACATTATGTACAAATACGGTTTTACACAATCATCTCAATTAGAAATCATTTGCCATATATATTCCGGAATACTACATTGGCAATCAACTCAGTTCGATCATTCCGATATCATAAAATTCACAACTGGTATCCCGCGGCCGTACCCCTTAGTATCGACCCCGGACATCCGTCGACGCTCCGGGTGGGATACCACTTCCGCGGCCGTACCCCTTAGTATCGACCCCCAGACATCCCGTCGGACACTCCGGGTGGAAGTTCAATCACACACGCACCCAAGTTCACTTCCGCGGCCGTACCCCTTAGTATCGACCCCCAGACATCCCGTCGGACACTCCGGGTGGAAGGAACACAACTCACGCACCCGAAAATAACAATTCATCATTCTTCTCAAAAATCACAACATATATAACGAAATGTAATACATGTACTTGCCTTGAATAAGACGAAATGAAGGAAACGACGAAGGAATAGGTTTCGGTCCAAACAATCCTCCCAAATCCGTTCCTACCACAGTAACGGTATACAACAAGTCTCAATAATGCGGAAAGGTAAGAATTCATCCTATTTCTACCCGTTGGAACAATTTGTCGGTCGTACAAGGTCAAAACCGAATCCAAACTATCAACGCGGGAAAAACAATGAGTTTAATCCGCAAAACCACAAGAGAAACAAGGGATAGTGATTACGCTATCGAAATCTAACAATCATAAGGGGTAAATCGGACTAGAAGGGTGAAACCTAAAACAAAACCCCAAAATCCCCAAATGTTAGGGTTCTAAGGAAATATACCTCGATTCGGACGGATGGAGGATGATTATTATGATGATAAACCTTGCTTGAAGCACAACAATCGATCTCCAAAGGAACTCTAAGGATTGCCCTGGGCAAAACGCTCCAAATCGCTCAAGGAACTCACGTATCGCACAAAGGGATGAGAAGGAACGAAATAACGCGACTGAGGATAAGTCAGGAATTAAAAGGCCTGACAGCACGTTACGTACGTTAACGCGAGTTGTTAACGTATGTTAGGAAGTTTACGTACGTAACCTCTCACAGGTTAACGTACGTAACGAACAATCTGTACTCAACTGCGGAAACCATAACGTACGTTACCAATGGGGTACAACATACATTATGATGCCTCTATAACGTACGTAAGGGAGCATGCATAACGTACGTTATGCATGCAGCAGTTCAGCGCTGCTAAACACTTAGCTCTGCACAATCGATACAACGACGAAACGCAACGCAAGGATAGATTAAAAAGTGTAAACATGAGGTATGCATAACAATGAAGCTGAGCTCTGAAAGAAAATACACTACCAACTTCCGGAGAATCCAAAATACGACAAGGAGGATAAAAACACCCTAAACTTCTAGGAAATTACAAAATAGCCCAAACATCCGAAAATCGCGATACAACGTCGGATTAACAATCCGAAACTCACAACATGCTCCACTCAACCATACGAACTCATGGAAATAGGTAAATGACAAAATCGAACGAGTTTAACGAGAATCGAATACACATCCGATAAAATATAACTCAAGATGAAATTACGTAAAAACATCATCGAGACTCGTCCAAACGGAGAAACTCCAAGAACAAAATAAACTCAGAATTCCACAACAGTGTTAAGCGAGTTGTCCAAAACAAACATACACCAAAAATAGAAATTACCAAAAACAGAAAACATGGATATTACATTCTCTCCCCCTAAAAATAAGTTTCGTCCCGAAACTTACAATGCGAATAACTCGGGGTATCTCGACCTCAAACTCTCTTCCGTCTCCCACGTGGCTTCCTCGGATCCATGCTTCGACCGTCGCACTTTGACCAAAGGAATGGTTTTGTGCCTGAGTTGCTTCACCCGACGCTCTAAGATCTGAATCGGCCTCTCTTCGAAGGTAATGTCGGGCCCCAACTCGATCTCTCTAAAATTGATAATATGGCTAGGGTCCGATACGTACTTCCTAAGCTGGGAAACATGAAATACGTTATGCACGTGGATCAGGGATGGCGGCAAGCCTAACCGATAGGCAAGCTCTCCCACTCTCTCTAAAATCTCAAAAGGTCCAATATATCTCGGACTAAGTTTACCCTTCTGGCCGAAGCGGTAAACTCCCCGTGTCGGCGACACCTTAAGCAAAACATGATCTCACACCTAAAACTCCAACGGCCGGCGACGCGTGTCGGCATAAGACTTCTGCCGACTCTGGGCCGTCAACAATCTATCACGAATCAGAGTAATCTTCTCTCTCGTCTCAACTACCATATCGGGCTCGGTACCAAACAGCTCGGACGCATCATCCCAACACAACGGCGATCTGCACCTCCTCCCATATAATGCCTCAAATGGTGCCATTTTAATCGAGGCGTGCCAACTATTATTGTACGTGAACTCGATCAACGGCAAGTGCGACTCCCAATCATCCTTCCAATCTAAGGCACAGGCTCTCAACATCCTCCAACATCTAGATCGTCCGCTCTGACTGTCCATCAGTCTGAGGGTGGTAGGATCTACTGAGTCTCAACTCGGTCCCTAAGGCCCTATGAACGGCCTGCCAAAAAAGTGATATAAACCGGCCATCACGATCCGAAACAATACTCTTAGGAGTCCCATGCAATCTCACGATCTCTGCAATAAACACTCGTGCCTGTCTCTCTGGCCCCCAAGTGTCCCTTATACCCAGGAAATGAGCTGATTTGGTCAGTCGATCGACAATAACCCAAATCATGTTCATTCCAGTCCGAGTCCTAGGCATACTGGTAATGAAATCCATAGAAATATCCTCCCATTTCCACTCCGGGATAAGAAGTGGTCGCAAAAGCCCCGCGGGCCGCTGATGCTCGATCTTAACCTGCTGACAGGTCAAACATCTCGACACAAACTCGCTAACGTCTGTCTTCAAATTACTCCACCAGTAGTTACTCCTCACATCCTTGTACATTTTACTCGTACCATGATGTATGGAGTAAGGCGTGGTATGAGCTTCGCTCAAGATCTTCTGTCTGAGCTCAAAAACACTCGGTACACAAAGTCTGCCGCGAAATCTCAAAACCCCGTCATCCTGAACCACAAATCCAGGGGTTTTCCCCTTCCTCACATCCTCCCTCAACTGGACCAAAAACGGATCGTCATACTGTTTCGCCTTGATATCATCGGTCAAGGACGAAGTGATCTCTAACGCATATAACTGGCCCTGCACTCTCTGAACCCAAACCTCGATATTCTGACAGATAAAATCCCGCCGGATCCTACTCTGTGGTGTAAGTACCTCTAACATCTGTAACGCCACCGGCTTTCGGCTCAACGCATCAGCCACTACGTTAGCCTTACCCGGATGATAAAGTATCTCGAGGTCGTAATCTTTAATTAGCTCCAACCACCTACGCTGTCTCATATTCAACTCTTTCTGACTGAAGATATACTTCAAACTCTTGTGATCCGTAAATATCTTACACCACGACCCATAGAGATAATGCCTCCAGATCTTTAAGGCGAAAACAACCGCGACTAACTCCAAATCGTGCGTGGGGTAATTCGCCTCATATGGTTTCAACTGGCGGGACGCATAAGCAATAACCCTATCTCTCTGCATCAAAACGCATCTGAGCCCGAGGCCCGAATCATCACTATATACCACGAAATCTTCGTTCCCCTGAGGGAACGCTAACACGGGTGTGGTAGTTAGTCGTCTCTTCAGCTCGTCAAAACTACTCTGTATGTCTGTAGTCCACTCGAACTTCTGAGTTTTCTGGAGTAACTGAGTTAGCGGTCTAGCGATCTTAGAAAATCCCTCAACAAATCTACGGTAATAGCTGGCAAGACCCAGAAAACTCCTCACCTCCTTCACATTCTTAGGCGGCTCCCAAGCCATCACTGCCTCTATCTTCTGCGGATCTACCCGAACTCCCTCTGCTGAAATCACATGCCCGAGGAACATCACTTCCTCGAGCCAGAACTCACACTTAGAGAACTTCGCATACAACTGCTCAGTTCTCAAAATGTCTAATACAATCCGGAGATGTAAGGCGTGCTCCCCCCGACTCCGTGAATAGATAAGAATGTCATCGATAAAGACGACTATGAATTTGTCCATATACTCAATAAAAACTTTGTTCATCAGCTGCATGAACACTGCTGGGGCATTGGTTAGCCCAAAAGGCATAACCACAAACTCGTAATGGCCATATCTCGTCCGAAAGGCAGCTTTCGGTATATCTATGTCCCGAATCCTCAACTGGTAGTAGCCCGATCGTAAATCAATCTTCGAAAAGACTGTCACCCCCTGAAGTTGATCAAACAAATCGTCAATCCGGGGCAAGGGGTATTTATTTTTGATGGTTAACTTGTTTAATTCTCGATAGTCGATGCATAAACGGTCGAATATACCCTTTATCTAACAACTCTCCCAACTGATTCTTCAATTATAACATCTCCGACGGTGCCATACGGTACGACGCTTGAGAAATAGGGGCTGCATTCGGCTCCAGATCAATAGGAAACTCCACCTCCCGCTGCAGTGGTAATCCCGGAAAGTCATCCCGAAATACGTCGGGGTATTCACTAACAACTGGAATTGACGACAAATCAACTCCACCATCTACCGCCTTCAGAGCGTAACACCAGTAGCCGACACAACCCTGCTTCAGAAGTTTCATCGCCTTCAAGGAGCTAATCACACTCCCCGACCTACCCGGCTTACGACCGACGAGAGTATGCTCGGTGCCGTCCTCGACCACTATCGAGATGGTACAAGTCCGATAGTTCATGATAGCACCGTGACGATCCAACCAATCGTCCCCGAGGATCAAATCCTCACCCTTAAGGTCTATAACAATGAGATTCGAGGGCCAATCTCGGCTCCCGATCCTCACTGGGCAATCCCTAACTTCCCGTTCCCCAACCATACGATCCCCGCTGGGCGTACTCACTACAAATGGCTCACACTCAAACAAGCAGTCAAAACCAATACGACTCACACAATCCGATGCAATAAAGGAATGGGTAGCACCCGAATCAAAAAGCACTGAAACTGGATGAGTAAGGATCTGAGTGGTACCTGACGCCATCGGAACGTCTGCCTCCTCTGTGCACCTCATCTGATACAATCGGGGGTGAACTGAACCCGAACTCGATGCTGCGCGGCGATCCGGCTGACCCCGACCCCTACCACGACCCGAACTCTGTGGAACATGAGTAGCCGGAGTGTTGTGATCCCTCTGATCGGCAGTTGTAGACGGAACTCTAACAGCCCTGGTGGCCCTCTCACAATGAGCTGCCCGATGCCCGGTCTGCCCGCAAGTAAAGCAAGTAACTGGAGGAAAAGGGCAATCCTTCATCAAATGCTCATATTGGTTGCAGTTAAAACAAACCCTGCCACCAAAAGCAACGGACTGAACTGAACGATTACCCTGAGATCCCCCAGCCTGATGAAATGGCCTCTTCCCCGGTGTAGGGGTAGACTGTGCTCTCAAAAATCGGCCACTCTTGCCGGATGAAAAGCTACCAACCGTTTTCTGTTTCTTGGCCTCGGTACCCAACTTTGATTCCGGTGCGGCCATCTCGATCGCTAGAGCGCGATCCTGATACTCCTTCAAAGTGCCACACATGAGCGGTGCCATACTCTGCCTGATATGCGGCTTCATGCACATATTGAAGTAACGGATTTTATCAGCCTCCGTCCTCACTTGATCTCTCACGAAACCCAACTACTGATTGTAAGTAATGATGGCCTGAGAAATAGGCACATCCTGAGGTGTAGTGGTGAAGAATTCCACAATTCTGCGCTCCTTAACTGGCGGTGGACAATATTCTGCTTCCATAGCAGTCTTGAATTCCTCCCAGGTAGCTCGACGGTCCCTGGGCGCAACGGCCTCCCACCATTCCGCAGCTTCCTTATCCAGGAGGTACTCGGCAATATGTACCCTCCTGTCCTCGGGACAAGCTACAACATCGAAGATCCTAGACAACTGAAAGAGCCAATTCTCCCAATCGAGGGAGTCAAAAGATCCGGAGAAACGAGGCGGATGCATCTTAGTCACCGTCTGAAGCCACTTACTAGCTTCCTCTTCAGGTGTCTGGGGCGGATTTCGCGCCCACCCCGAGCTATTCGAGTAAGTTGGGCTACTAATCACAAGTACGGCAAGAGCCCCGACGCCGGCATTATTACCCGACGGCACCGAGTGAGAGGCCGAGTCCACATAGATCGAGAAAGTGAGCCCTCCTCATTATCGCACCCGACCACGGCCTCGGCCAAGGCCCCATAGCCGGTCTACCACGACCTCTCAACATACCGAAGGAAAATGAAAAGAACAAGATCGTAAAGATTCATAATTGACAAAGTTGGTATCACCATTCATAATTCCGAACAACGCAAGAAAACGAATTACGTAAATATAAGAGTTCGAGGAGACTTACAACACGGTCGCACGAAAAGACGGTAGCATGATGATATTAGGCTCAATGACCGACTCTAATGACGCAATCGATGCACCAAAATTTACCGACACTCTAGGTATTCAAAACCTAAGCTCCGATACCATAAATGTAACACGCCAAATCACAAATGGGACATTACACGCCGTAGAACCTCATGAGGTCTACCAAAGCTAACACAAGACACATAACCACAATGAAAGCCCAAAAGATGCACTCGAAAAGTAATAGGCCGTGGCCTCGCCAAAACATTTCAACGGAGTACGTGAAACATAATATAAATACCAATTCATTGCCCACGCAGGGACTTAAACCAAGTTTAGAAGTAAACAGTCTAACTCCATTACTCGACAAATGCAATGACAAAACATAAAAAATACAGACTGAGCCACATCATCAAGCTAGCCCATCCTTTGCGTGCATGTCCCGTGCCTGCTCCTCACTTCTCCTGCACTAAATGCATAAGACGCATTTCCCATTTAAGGGGTTAACATTCGAATAGCAAGTGCAAGTACACAATTACACAACATTATATACAAATACGGTTTTACACAATCATCTCAATCAGAAATCATTTGCCATACATATTCCGGAATAATACATTGGCAATCAACTCAGTTCGATCACTCCGATATCATAAAATTCACAACTGGTATCCCGCGGCCGTACCCCTTAGTATCGACCCCGCACTTCCCGTCGAACGCTCCGGTGGGATACCACTCGCGGCCGTACTCTTAGTATCGACCCCGGACATCCCGTCGGACACTCCGGTGGAAGTTCAATCACACACGCACCCAAGTTCACTTCCGCGCCGTACCCCTTAGTATCGACCCCCAGACATCCCTTCGGACACTGCGGGTGGAAGGAACACAACTCACGCACCCGAAAATCACAATTCATCATTCATTTCGAAAATCACAACATACATAACGAAATGTAATACATGTACTTGCCTTGATTAAGACGAAACGAAGGAAACGACGAAGGAATAGGTTTCGGTCCAAACAATCCTCCCAAATCCGTTCCTACCACAATAACGGTATACAACAAGTCTCAATAATGCGGAAAGGTAAGAATTCATCCTATTTCTACCCGTTGGAACAATTTGTCGGTCGTACAAGGTCAAAACCGAATCCAAACTATCAACGGGGGAAAAACAATGAGTTTAATCCGCAAAACCACAAGAGAAACAAGGGATAGTGATTACGCTATCGAAATCTAACAATCATAAGGGGTAAATCGGACTAGAAGGGTGAAACCTAAAACAAAACCCCAAAATCCCCAAATGTTAGGGTTCTAAGGAAATATACCTCGATTCGGACGGATGGAGGATGATTATGATGACGATAAACCTTGCTTGAAGCATAACAATCGATCTCCAAAAGGAACTCTAAGGATTGCCCTGGGCAAAACGCTCCAAATCGCTCAAGGAACTCACGTATCGCACAAAGGGATGAGAAGGAACGAAATAATGCGACTGAGGGTAAGTCAGGAATTAAAAGGCCTGACAGCACGTTATGTACGTTAACACGAGTTGTTAACGTACGTTAGGAAGTTTACGTACGTAACCTATCACAGGTTAACGTACGTAACGAACAATCTGTACTCAACTGCGGAAACCATAACGTACGTTAAAATTGGGTATAACGTACGTTATGATGCCTCTATAACTTACGTAAGGGAGTATGCATAACATACGTTATGCATGCAGCAGTTCAGCGCTGCTAAACACTTAGCTCTGCACAGTCGATACAACGACGAAACGCAACGCAAGGATAGACTCAAAAGTGTAAACATGAGGTATGCATAACAACAAAGCTGAGATCTGAAAGAAAATACACTACCAACTTCCGGAGAATCCAAAATACGACAAGGAGGATAAAAACACCCTAAACTTCTAGGAAATTACAAAATGGCCCAAACGTCCGAAAATCGCGATACAACGTCAGATTAACAATCCGAAACTCACAACATGCTCCACTCAACCATACGAACTCATGGAAATAGGTAAATGACGAAATCGAACGAGTTTAACGAGAATCGAATACACATCTGATAAAATATAACTCAAGATGAAATTACGTAAAAACATCATCGAGACTCGTCCAAACGGAGAAACTCCAAGAACAAAATAAATTCAGAATTCCACAACAGTGTTAAGTGAGTTGTCCGAAACAAACATACACCAAAAATAGAAATTACCAAAAACAGAAAACATGGATATTACAGTCACGATCTGATATAATACTCTTAGAGGTACCATGCAGTCTCACAATCTCTTTGATGAACTACTAGGCCAATCTCTCAGGGCCCTACGTATCCTTAATCTCCAAGAAGTGGGCTGATTTAGTCAGTCGATCCATAATCACCCAAATCGTATTCATGCCTCGACGGCTCGTCGGCAAGCTAGTAATAAAATCCATCGATATGTCTTCCCACTTCCACTCGGGAATCGGGAGCGGTTTCATCATGCCAGCTGGTCACTGATGCTCAATCTTGACCTGCTGACAGGTCAAACACTTCAAAACGAATTCGGCAATCTCCCGTTTCATGTTACCCCACCAATAATACGTCTTCAAATCCTTATACATTTTATTTGATCCCGGGTGTATGGAATACGGGGTAGCATGAGCCCCTTCGTAATAGTATTCCTCAACTCTTCGTCTCGGCACACATAGGCCCTCTTCTTTTGGACTTATTTTTCGATTTTCGATTGGGCCTGGGCCGATTGGCCTGTGTCCATTCGGGCCTGGGCCGATTGGGCCTTCAGTCCGTCTGGGCCTGGGCCGATTCGATTGGGCCTGGGCCACTTCGGTTCTTCTTCTTCTTCTTCTTATTATTATTAATCTTAATTATTATTATTATTATTGTTATTATTACTAATAATATTACTATTATCATTGTTGTTGTTAATTACTGTTATTATTATTATTTACCATTATTATTATTATTATTATTATTATTATTATTATTATTATCATCATCATTATTATTATTATTATTATTATTATTATTATTTACCCTTAATATATATTTCGATTGCCTTCGATTCCATCTGGCCACTTCGATTGAGTTCGATTGGGCCAGATCCATTCGATTGGGCCTCGATTGGGCCTCAATGCAGATTCATTCAGTCCAAAAGAACAGAGCCATACACGGTTTTTAAAGCGTATCAGTCCATCCTCGTGAATCACAAATCCAGGGGCCTTACCCTGATTGATTTCTCCTCGAATTATGGATAAGAACGGGTCCGTCATCTATTTCGTCCTGACCATCTCATCCAGGGATGATGAAATCTCGAGCGTGCAAAGTTTTCCCTGAATGCGCCTGTAACTGCACTCAATCTCTGGTCTCATGAACTCTAATCAAATTCCTCTCGGGCGGTCAAACGAGCTAATATCTGCTCCTGCACGGTCTTACGGCTCAAGGCATCGGCAACCACATTTTCCTTGCCTGGATGATAAAGGATCTCGATATCATAGTCTTTGATTAGCTCTAACCACCTCCTCTGTCTCATATTCAACTCCTTCTGAGTAAAAATATACTCCAGACTCTTGTGATCCGTAAAAATCTGGCAGGTAACTCCATACAGATAGTGGCGCCAGATTTTTAAAGCAAACACTACAACTGCTAACTCCAAATCATGAGTCGGGTAGTTGACCTCGTAAGGACGCAACTGTCTAGATGCATAGGCGATCACTTTCCCGTTCTGCATTAATACGCAGCCAAGGTCCTGTCTCTATGCATCGCTATATACCACGAATCCTTCCGTTCTTTTAGGTAGAACCAAAACAGGTGCTGAAATTAATCGACTCTTGAGTTCATCAAAACTTTGCTGACATGCTTCCGACCACAAGTACTTCTTATCTTTCCTCAACAGATTAGTTATCCGTTGAGCAATTTTGGAAAAACCTTCCACGAATCGTCTGTAATAACCTGCTAGACCCAGAAAACTACGAACTTCCTTCACATTCTTCGGAGGTAGCCGGTATCGGATAGCTTCTGTCTTTTGTGGGTCTACTCTCACTCCATCTGCTGATATTACATGCCCCCGAAAAATAACTTCAGGCATCCAGAATTCACATTTAGAAAATTTTCCATAGAGTTGTTCTCGCCTTAACGCATCGAGAACCTGGCGGAGGTGACACTCATGCTCCTCATGATCACGAGAGTAGATCAGAATGTCATCAATAAAAACGACTACAAAATGATCCAGATAATTAATAAAAACCCAATTCATCAATTCCACGAATACTGCTGGTGCATTAGTCAGTCTGAATGGCATGACAACGAACTCATAATGCCCATAGCGAGTGCGAAAAGCTGTCTTCGGAATGTCAGACTCTCGAATCCGTAATTGGTGGTACCCGGATCTCAAGTCGATCTTGGAAAATACAATGGATCCTCGAGCGATCCAATAAATCTTCGATATGAGGTAAAGGATATTTGTTCTTAATTGTTACTTTGTTCAGCTCATGGTAATCAATACACAAACACAGCGACCCATCTTTCTTCCGTACGAGTAACACCGGCGCTCCCCAAGGGGATGATGCACTGGGTCGAACATATCCTTATTCAGTTAACTCCTCAAGTTGTCTCTTCAACTCCTGCATCTCAGTCGGGACCATACGATACGGTGCTTTCGAAAGCGGGGACGTCCCTGGCTCCAACTCAATAGTGAATTCTACCTCTCGCTGTGGGGGTAGTCCTGGAAGCTCTTCTGGAAATACATCTGGATAGTCTCGAACTACCGGAATATCAACCAATTCGACTGGTCGGTCAGTTGTCTTGGTCATGTAACACCAATAGCCAATGCATCCCTGGTTCAATAATCTCACAACCTTCATAGCGCTGATGACTCTCCCAGAATGATTGGGATTATCACCCCGAAAAATACACTCGCCGCCATCATCAGATGTGAAGGTCACCATTCGCTTACGGACGCTAAGCACGGCATCATGACGATCCATCCAGTCGATACCCAAGATTACGTAATCTTTAGGTAAATCAACCACAATCAAATCGGACAACCACTCACGATCGTTCATGAGAATCGAACAGTTCTGTACTTCACGATTCCCAATAATGCTTCTACCATCGGGTAGACCAATTACATAAGGTTCACAATCGGTAACATGATTCAATTGCAAATGACTCAAACAAGAAGTAGACAAAAAGGAGTGTGAAGCACCAGTATAAAAAAGAACACAAACGGGCTGAGAGTGGATCTCGAGAGTACCTGCAATCATGATGGCTTCGGGATCATCGGCTTTCTTCATCTCGTAGACTCTGGGTTTTGCAACCCCTAAGGTGTGTACCACTTGATTTCCATGACCCATCCCATTGTTTGCCCTGGTTGTCTGGTAAGAATCGGACGGAGGAGCACGGTCTGGACAAGATCTGACCGAGCACGCCCGGGTCCACCCCTGTAATAGCGAGCACGATGTCCGTTCTTCCCACAAGTGTGACAGGCAACGGCCGGCTTCGGACACTTGGAGCTGATATGTCCCTGGTCCCCACAGTTATAACACACGACAGGCAAGCTGATTGCCCGAGAGTGTGTTCCTGTCAGCTACGGTGCCATAGGTGGCCGTTCAGAAGGATTTGGTACATGCTGGGGCTTCTTGAACATCCCCTTGCCATCGTCCGCCTGGGCCTCGGCTCTCGAATCTCTTGTTGGAAAACCGAGGTTGCTTCTTGGAAATCTCCTTCACAAGAAGTTCATATTCCAAAGCCTTCTCAATAAACTCGAAGGGTCGATGCTGGTGATTAAGCAATTGCATCCTCATTCGGGGTTTAAGCCTCTTGAGGAAGTATTTGATCTTATCAACTTCCGAACGGACAACTGACGTAGCAAAAGGGAGAAGTGCTTGGAATTTCTTAGCAATAGCTAACACATCTTCGTCTTCCGATGGATCGGGGTTTAGTAATTCAGACAGTTTGGCCTCACGAAGGGGTGCAGGATAGTAACGATCTAGCATAAGATTCTTGAATTCCTCCCAAGTACTCGCGCCATCAGCAGGCCTCACAGAAAGCCACCAAGTATGGGCACTCTTACTAAGGTAGTAGGATGCCACAAAGAACTCGATTCTCCTCTGGGCACTCCACCATCTCGATCAGTTTCTCAAAATGCTCTAACCAGTGTACAATGTCAGCAGGCTCAGATGAGCCTTCAAAAGTTGGAGGTCGCTGTCATGATATGTCACTAATAATCCGGATCACGATCCCGCCATGCACCAGAGGCGGAGGTTGTTGCCCCTGTTGTTGACCAGTAGTATTCCTCTGCATAGCTTCCATCAGCTGTCCCATTTGGGTCATCTGGGCCATCATGCCCTGCATCACAGTGTAAGGATCGACACGTGCATTTTCTCTAGTGTGGTGTGATTGGTCCCTAGAAGGCGAATCACTGCCTATGGAACTCTGTTCCACATTCGCGTGTCTGTTGGCTCGTGGTATCGGGATTCGGCCCCTTCCGCGGCCTCGTCCCCCTCTGCCACGGCCTCTCAGATTTCTTTCCATACTGAAGAATCAAATCATAAGTATAATTCAAATTATCAATCATAATTCATGCTAAGTTAATAGTAACAAGGAATTACATATCCAATAAAACAATTCGTAATGAATCACTGGCACCGTAGGTGTTACACACTCAATATCATATCAACATTAAATCAAACCAGTTCCAATCACATTTTCAATTTAGGTTTTCCCCAGAAAATCAAATCGATGAATCTTACCACACATTATCAAGATGCCAAGATCAATAAAGAGATTAATATGTCATCAAGATTATGCCAGTAATTAAATCATGACTCACGAGAAACATACCGTATTCGACGGGTCAGGCGCTTGCATAGGTTACACGTGGCACGAAGGTTCCTTGATGCTAATTCGATTCTACAATAACTCAAAAGAAAACACACTCTCTGATACCATCTTCTGTAACAGCCCGAAAACGGCGGATATTATAGTGCCTTGGACCCCTACCGGGACCCACCAGGCGAACGATATACACCTACGACCCGACAACGTGGCACCATACCATAATATTTATCAAGACCCCGATGTGGAGTATAAATTATACATGTCTTTAATACGAGCAATCGTACACATGATCCAAATTCGGTACAGACCATATGACGATGGGCAATACCTTACAAATTATAGTATATTCATCCGACACAAAATAAAAATGAAAATCACAATAAGACATAACCGAACATCAAAAGACTCGGGCCCCCCCAGTTAGCATCCTTCAAAACCCTCCGTCACCATCGTGCTCTTCCTGTGCCTTGCCCTTTCCTCGCCCTGAAATACAAGTATTTCGCCCAAACCACAGGGTCAGCTGTACATGATAATCATTCTCATGACATTATACAATTCATATATATATATATATGGATCTCAAAGAAAACAACCGACTCATCAATATACCCGCAGCGTATAAACAATGGGCCTAATCGTCGAACATATCCGAATATACGAACGACCACATAATATGGCTCAAGACGGACGTCACAGTACGCCCGATCCGGAAATGTGTCCGTGCACACGTCCACCCATATACGGAATCCAAAATATACGTGGGACGATGTACCTAATTAGCCTCACGAACTACGTCTCGTGTGCACGATCTAAATGCAGAAACATCCACGCATGATCATCAAGTGCCCGACTAAAAATCCTACACATAACCAATCGGCACGCAGATATGACTCCAGAGATGTCACGATGCAACATGACAATGAAACTCAATGAATTACACTTTTATCAAGGAATCTAACAACTCACCAGAGTGACAACAAAACTCAACAGAACCAATGGTAATAAGAACGTAAACTCGGGCATATCATCTCACCACAAATGATAACACGATCAAGGACCTCACCATATTATGAATCATAGGTTCTCAGGACATTTCATATACACGAAACGCATAATAATCACAAGAATTCAACCATCATTATAACCAAGCAAGATAACTTGCCTCAATTCCATAGATGAATAATCCTTATTTGAATGATCAAACGAACGGTATCCTCGTCTAACAATACTCACGTGAACAAGCAACCTTAAATGAAACGTAATTCATTCAACAACACATTCGTATGATAATGGTATTATTACGTAGGAACAATATTCGTAAGTTTACTTGAATAGTTCAATCATTCTATTGAACATTTTACTGTTCTAATTACGAATCATCATATAACATGTTTAGTATGTTCTTTCACATATTCTAGTATTAATGTCAAACACTTGAAGTCCAGAATTTTACCAATGTAACATTGTGAAAACATCTTTTCAAATCATCGACACTTCTGATTATGATATAAGTTTGTGTTTAATTACGTTCTTCATTATCTTACTAACGATTACATTAAAACTGATTCCTATATGAAATCATAAGTTTAAGTTTTTAGTAAACTAAGAACATCATCTTAATTAACGTCTCTTAATACACACGGATTAACGAAGTGGAATTTGGCTACTCACTCTACCGCATTTGTATCACCATACTCACTACAACCCTCCTAAGAACATTATCAACATATTAATGTAGTGATTAACACCTCTTTAACTTATCAACGAAATCGATTAACTTGGACATATGAAGATTACGAGTGTATTCTATCACAATCCATTGTTTTACTTTTGAAGAAGTTATTAAAAACCTAGTTATATCATTGGATATTTGGAATTCTAAATATAACTTCATCCCATCTTGTGAAAATTATCTTCAGAGGGTTAACATAATTCTTCAAACAATTCATCACAAAGGTTTCGGTTCTAGAGGGCCAAAATATGGTTCCATGTTACCTTTCAAGAATCACTTGAATGTTCAAGACAAGATTAATATCTCCCATCTCTAATAATTAAGGTTTTCATTCCTTGCATGTTCTTAGTGTCGAGACTATAATCAACTTCCGATTATCATGTTATTAATCAGGTTTTACTTATTATTATCAACACAACCATATTATGAAGTTATCATACATCAAGAAGTGATACTAACCTTCCTAATGTTGTTCTTTACTTAGTTTTAGCATGATTCAAATAATTTATCATGTTTAATACTAGATTGAAATAACATTGTGTGAGATATTGATATACTAGCATCAACACAAGCATAGATTTAATATGAGTTAAAGTAAAACCAACCTCAAAATGAAGAACAACACCAACACTTCCATGAACCCACTTCAATCTCTTAATCTCCAAGTCAAAATCCAAGTGCTGAAGCTCCAACACAAGATAGAAAGGATAGTAATTGATTTGGCAAGGTGGGGGATCGTTTTCTCAGAGGAAAGGTTGAATGGGTCGAGCAGAAAAATGAAAGGCAAGCCATATTTTTATAACTCGGATTCAACACTACATACGCTAAAGAGAGGGGTTAACGTACGTTAAAGCCCTTACGTACGTAATATTATGAACATTACGTACGTAGTCGATTCATCAGATCTTTCTGACTTAAAATACACAAATCGTTACGTTCGCAAATATCTAGCCATTACGTACGTAATAGCCGTTGACTTGGATGTCACGATCGACTTCCGACCACTACCTACTCACTCGGCCCCACCCGCCGAAAGGTGATCTGCTGAAAGATCCCCCAGCATTACGTACGTTAACAAGTAAAGGTTACGTACGTAATTCAGCTGATATAGCATACGTAAAGAAAGCTAGGCTAACGTACGCTAAGTTCTATAACAAGTAAAAGTGGGATTCTCCCAATAATGTCCAATAATCAAAATAGTATGAATGACCAAGATTTCAACTTGACATAATTCATCAATATGCTTGCTACAATAAATACAGATATGGTGCGATAATACTCGATTTAAATCAGAAAATACAATAGTAAAGGCGAGGGTATTACAGAGGTACCACCAATGAAGCAAATGCAACCCCATGTTATTGTAAGACCAAAAAAAAGGTCATGTTAAAGTTAAGGAAAAGATTCCAGCAAAGCGTAAGTTTGTGACAATAAAAGATTTAAAGTATGAGAAGGAGCGGAGGATGAGTACACAAAAGCAACTGCAGTTTGACTCTACTGTTTCAGGTCTTCTAATGGATGGAACATCTCTCAAAGCTGGCATGGAGGACACATGAAGTTCTGTTGAAAGGGTAGGACTGGTGGAGCATCTAAAGCGATTTGAGGTATCTGATGGAAGTGAAAAAGTGACAGAGGAGGAAAATTCTTTCAAAAGAACGCATGAAGGTCAAGGAGTGATTGGGTATGAAATGGACAGAAATAAGAGAGCTGCAGAGAACAAAGAGAAGTTAAGGGAACTAGGAGTGACCAGGCTGTCATCAAACTTGAGCCCACACACCAAAGACAGAAACAAGTTTACGAATGATGAGAGTGATAACTACTGCCCGAATAATGATGCACAAGGAGTAAGTACTGATGAAGAGGAAATGGTTGCCTCAAAGGTACATTCCTAAATTTAAACTGCTGGCAATGCGATAGTTTCCTCTGACATTTCCCCCATGCCATGTGTTCAAATAAGTATGTGGTGTTAACTACTGGAAACCTGTAGTCTTGTATTAAGTTGTCTTTTAAATTTCGATATGTTTTTTATCGTTTATTACAAATTTACAGAAGTGATATATATTTGATCTGTGATTTTTTTATGTGATTATATTTTATGAATGTTTGCTCATAATTCACTCAAAATTACATTGATTTGCACATAATTGTTGATTTATCAAAAATTATATATAATTATATAACATAGGACAAGGCTCAAACTAGAACTAGTATGTTGTAGATTGTATTTTATTATTTTTTGATTTGAGACTTGATTGACCCAGTCTTATGTACTTAGATACACATAATGAAGTAGATCTCAGTCATTCACATATTAACAACATACATGAATGTTGCACTTCACATGATTCCAGTTTGAATTTCTATTTGTTACAAGATCTTATCTTTTTTTTTTTAATTTGTCAATTGATGATTATTGACATATATATAAATATTTTTAGCGAACAAAGAAGACGAAGAGAGTTGAGGTTGGTACAAGTCCAAGAACTCGACCCCGAGCTAATGAAGTTCTGGATGATAGTTACAAGGAACCAAATGTAGTTGAGGCTGAGGTTGGTATCCTGTCCTAAAAGCACATTTTTTATATCTCTAGTTTTTGTGGAAGTAACTGTGTATTGAGGTTTTAGACAATCTTAGTTTGTAGGCAAATGATACACCAGTGGTTCCTACTTTGGAGAGGCTCAAATTATCAAAAGATAAAGCTCCTGGTTCAATGACAATGTACGTGAGTTACGAGATCGTCAAAAAACCCAGGCTTAAACTGAGATATTGCAGACACAGTCGCAAACTCAGACTGATAACTTGGTGTCACAAGAAGGTATCTTTTTCGAATTCTAGTTGGTCGTATAATGTCAATTTATTTGTATTTCTCATGCTTATTATCAAGTAATCCTGTATATAAGTGTTGTGGATTTCGTTTAACGCAAGTGCACGCTATCGTAGACAAGTAATAAAATGATGAGTAAGATATCGTTCCCACGAGGACTGAATTACTAATTATCGATTTATATGTATTCTAATTTTATTTGAACTGTCGAAATTTTAGTTGCAAGTAATTAAGGAAAATTACTAAAAACAAAGGAATAATAGAATCAATTATTCAAAGGAAGAAAATCAATTAAGGAATAAATCTAGGATTGTGAATCCACCTCGGTTTATCCGAATTTACTCTCGATTATCTGAAGTTAATGATTTCCCGTTTTATTGAAGGCGAAGGTTGCTAAAGTACTCTACAGCCTCTCCCGAGGTCAGTAGATTTTTCTAAAGGTGAATAACACACTCTATCCCTAGGTGAATTAATTCGACAATAGGCAAAAGGCACAGAATCTTCAAAAGGCCACGTAGTTCCTATGAGTATATTCCTATCTCACAAGATAAAACGGTTCTCACCAATTTTTCCTCACCAACTCTCCTCTCCCGATTCGAGTTGCGTAATTAAAACAATTCAATTATAGGCCACACAATTGAAAGCATTAAAAACAATTGGGAAAACTCAACAGAAAAGGGAATTATATAGATAATCAAAAACAAATTCGTCAAAACATTGGTTTCATCAAAATCCTAGAACAGGGTTTTAGCCTGACATGCTAAAGAATAAAAATACAGAAATAATTAATGAAAGCATTGATATCAAACGCAGATGAAGAACTCGGATTCCTCCGTTCTTCTGCTTCCGCTCTCTGCTCTTGGTGTCTTCTGCTTCTCTTCCTTGATGATGATCGATTCTCCGATTATCCTCTTTCAATTATGACCTTAAACCTTTATTTATAACTCGCATCAGCCTCCAAAACGCGTCTGTGTGATTAGGTCGAGAACAGGCTCCAAAACGGCCCAGAAACGCGGCAATTTCTATCAACACTGCCCCGTGGGCCGCGGCTCACTTAATATGTGCCGCGGCTCACGGTGCTCAGGGCCTATGGCTGGGCGCCTTTTTTCCTTCCTGGGCCGCGACTCACTATACTTGTGCTGCGGCCCCCGGTACAGTCCACTCGGGGCTTGTTGGTCACCTGCGTGTGCCGCGACCCGCTTTCCTTGTGCCGCGGCCCCAGGCCAAAATTTGCCGTTTTCGCCCGTTTTCATCGTTTGAGCTTCTGGACTCCTATTTCCTGCAAAACATAAAAGAATAGGGCATTAAAAGCTCTTTTATGCAGATTTACACTTCGAATGAATATAAATTAATGATAAATAAGCATATAAAAATACGCCTAACAAATACCCCCAAACTTGAGCCTTTGCTTGTCCTCAAGCAAAAATTAATTTCAAACAAAAAGTATCGTGAATAATCGTGAATAATCGTGCAAATTCATAGTGCTCAACCTAATCAATACTATCCTGAAAATCTCAAAGAATAATACAAGTATCGTAATAGTGAGTCACGTCCAGGACACTGATTCCACAAAGTAACCAATTTCAGTCCCAATCTATCGTTCATGAAGAAAATCAAGCTCAAAGATTAACAAGCATGAGTTTAACCAACCGCCAATATGAAGGGTTAAAATAAACGATCCAACTCGCCCAGTCCCACAGTCTAGTGGCAAAAATTTCAATATTTTCGTCATCAAAAATTACCCTCGGATAGTATTCCCTTATATATGCTCAATAAGATGATTCGAGTTGACCACTAGGTTCGGATCTCGGGATGTTTCATCGGGATAATCCTAGGGTGGAATTCCATTCTTATGTATTGGGGAACCGTTTGACGTAAAAGACACTCATGGGGCACATGGATGCTTCTAGTTACTAAGTTCCCCTCCACAACGGAGAAACAACTCGAATAGCTATTCCCGCATGTCTGATTCAAGGTCACTATTTTACGCGAGAGTAAACAACGGGTCACGCGAATACCCCCGGTTACTAGGCTCCCCATCATCGGCACATGCGAAATCTCTAAACCACTAGTCTAATCAGGGTTGTCATTTTACGCGAGAGTAAACAACGGGTCACGTGAATACCTCCGGTTACTAGACTTCCCATCATAGAACAAATAATATCTCGACTTTTTGGGAAAAACTATCCTACTCTAAACTCAATTTAAGTGCCCACACGACTTCTGTTACTGGACGACTAGAAGTATAACTAAATGTATAGGTGGCGATTTGAAAACACGTATGTCTCCTTTCTTATCTGCTAAGATTTCTACAAAAACGAAAAAATTTCGGACCTAAATGAATACTCAACAGAAACAGATATCACTGACTGCAACTCAACTAAAACTCAACTGTTTCTTCCCCGAGAAATCAGTATCGTAACATCAGTTTTACATAAAAAGAAGCACGAGAAATTCATGAATGCAAATAATATCACGACAAGCAAGGCTAGCGACAAAAAAATTAATGAAAAGTAATGAAAAGTGCAACAAATAAGTACAGCTACAAAAAGTAAACCCCCCAAACTTAGGACGTACATTGACCTCAATGTACACAAAATGTAATATGCAATAAAAGAAAAGGTCAAGTACTCCCCTACTGTCTGCTCATGAACTGGTGCCGGCGTCGTCCGGCGAGGAGGGTGGCGTGGCTGGCCGAACTGGTGGTATGAAAGGCCCGTCCGGGTGCATAATATGGCTCATCCACGCAGCAAGGTAATCCTGGTGGTAAGCATCCCTCGCTGCCAAGCACCTCGTCTCACGTCGGTTGGCCCGTCGGGCCTGGTCTCTCATCTCATCTCGGACGACTGCGAGGATGCTCTCTCTCTCTCTCCTTATCTCCTCTCTCAGGCCGTCGAACATCGCCTGCAAGTGCTCTCTATCGGGCGGCGGGCTAGACTCTGCCTGCCCATGAGTCAGAAGAAGAGGCTCGGGGGACTGCTCGTGTGCCTCGTGAAGAAGAAATCCTCGCCCCCGAGCGTGTGCCGGTGCTCCTCCCCACTGATCGAAGTGAGAAATGATGCGATGATCAATCGGACCCTGGGGGGCCAACATCGGCTCATCGTCTGACCAAGTCATGCCCGACTGCCGGCATAGAGCGCATATGAGAGAGGGGTGATTCAGCCCCGTCTTGGCCCCTCCCTGAATACACTAGAAGATAGATCGGACCAAAAGAGGTGCCACATCGAATCTGACCCCGGAAGTGATAGCATATAATGTACGGGCACGAGAGAGTAAAACAGAGCGGATCTGCGAGGTAGGATCAATACGTGCGTAGATGAAGTACAACCAGGCTCGCCCAAGCCGACTGAGGCGCGAGCTCTTAAAGTAGAAGGCCGAGGAACCCGGGGCGCGCATCTCCCAGATGGAGCCGGGCTGTGTGAGTATCTCGAGCAGGGCCTCCCTCGTGAGGCCACTCATAGCTCGCGTATATGCCGTCTCATCCAACACAGGCAGCTCGAATAATCTCCATATGGCAGCCACCGAAAAATCCACTGTAATGCCTCGGACGACGACCTGCGTCCGAGTATCTGACTGCGGTATCATCTTCCCTGCTCGGATATGCTTCAACAGAGCGCTCGCATAAAACTCTTGTACGATGGAGATCACCGCCAGCTCGAGAGGTGCGGCGAAACGGGCCCACCCCATCTCATCGATCATTGTTAGAAGCTCCCCGTCCTGGGGGGTTGGAGTGAATCCCCGCTCCGGAATCAACAGTCGAGGACGAATCTTTTCATTGAATATTTTATGGATTTCCAGGTCGGAGAATTGGTGCGACTCCAACTCGGCTCGGCTTTGTGAAGTCTCCCCTCGTGTGGGGACGATTGCGTCCTAGATCTTGTGCTAACCTTTCTCTTTCTGGCCATGGCGAGTTCCTGAAAAGATAAATAACGGAAACTACTTAAGCTGTAAGGAAAACGACACCACTTGACTAAAGATATGCAAAACGTGAATAAAGAGTTTAACGAGCTAGCACCGCCGTGAGAGAAAATTAAAATTGAGCTTTCACGTTTAAACTTGTCGTAAGGGTTGGGGTACGCTGTAAATCCATAAACAATTTCGTTTGCACAAAGTTTCAAAACATTGACTTAACAAAGAAAAATTTTCATTCAAGCATTTCATCAAACACCTTGACTGCATAAGTTCCAATGAAGAACAAACATTCTAATGGTTAAATCTCATCCCCAAAAACAACACCAATCGATATGCTCATGACACAATGACTAGAACATTAACAATCCACCGAATATCAACACATACCCTCGAAATCAATCAAAAATTTCATATTCCCAACTCAATTCTTGATAGAACTTTGAAAAAAGAAAAACTAACAACATAATCAATCCTCAAATGAACAACCATGCCTTACTTCTCAAATCATGTATCAATAAAGACTAAGGGATTGAGGATTACCTGAGTTGGATTGTAGTATGCAAGAGAAAGACAAGTTGAGAAGGAATCGGCCGATCGCTGTGCAAAGAAGAGGAGAAGTTTACCTGGTGTGTCGGCCAATTCGTGTTATAAAGGTACCTGGGCCATTTAACTTCCGAACGGGGGCTGCGGCACAGCTTAAGTGAGCCGCGGCCCAGAGTACAGCCTGCTCAGGCTCCTTTGTTCCATTACCATATGCCGCGGCTCAGCATACGGGTGCCGCGGCTCAGAATGTTAGTGTGCCGCGACTCATTTAGTCCGTGCCGCGGCACAGAGTACAGCGTCCTGGGCTTATCTTTTGGCAATTGGCGTGCCGCGGCTCAGTAGCAACGTGCCGCGGCTCAGGGATCTGGTGTGCCGCGGCTCAATAAGGTCGTGCCGCGGCACAAAGTACAGTTTGTTTGGCCTTTTTCCTTCAACAGGTGTGTGCCGCAACTCACTATCCTTGTGCCGCGGCCCAATGCTGAATTTTCTCCTGAATTGATTTTTGCACAGAATTTTCAAAGGAACACATCAAAAACGAGAGAGATAAGCATATCCAAGCTAAAATGACGAAAAAATAAAGATCCAAAACTGCAAGAAAATACTGAAACACAAAAATCTACAACTAATACTCGGGTTGCCTCCCGAGAAGCGCTAAGTTTATAGTCTTCAGCCGGACTTTTTGAAAATCAGTTCGCTTTTCGCAAACACCATTTTAATTCCGCCCCGTCCATCCAACCGTTAATGTGTGTTTTAAATCTTTGACCATTGGTCTTTAACAATTCGATTTTCGGTTTGGGCACCCAATGTTCTTTGTGAAAAGATTTTAACAAAAACAACTTTCCGAAACACCCATTTTGCACATGACTTGGCACCCGTTTGACATCCGGATTAATTTTCAACTTCACGGGCGAACTTAGGACAGAAGGAGAATTTTCTGATTGTGGATGAACGGATGTTGAAGACGACATATTCAAATGCCTAATATTTGCGACTTGCTCTTCATTCTTATTAGGCGTCGGGGCAGCTGAAGCGGATTCTGACTTTTTTGACCGATAATTCTTACGGTGTGTGTCCTTCGCAAAGGTATCTACATTTTCAATTTGCGAACTCTTCTCAACACTACATGGATATGGAAAGGATTTAAATACTTGGAAAGTGACTTGCTCATCTTGAACCCGCAGAGTGAGTCTCCTTTTTTCCACGTCTATGAGAGTTCGACCGGTATCTAAGAATGGTCTTCCCAAAATAATTGGGATGTCTTGATCCTCCTCCATATCGAGCACAATGAAATCAGCTGGAAAGATGAACTTATCTACCTTGACTAAAACGTCTTCTATTACCCCCCTCGGGTACTTGATAGATCGATTTGCTAATTGCAACGAGATTGTCGTCGGCTTTACTTCCCCAATGCCTAGCTTCTTAAATATAGAAAGGGGCATCAGATTAATGCTAGCGCCGAGATCGCACAATGCCCTATCAA
The DNA here is from genome assembly GCA_033398695.1 of Orobanche coerulescens. Lineage (NCBI taxonomy): Eukaryota > Viridiplantae > Streptophyta > Magnoliopsida > Lamiales > Orobanchaceae > Orobanche > Orobanche coerulescens. The sequence continues at coordinate 71,133,354 of CM065815.1, forward strand.
AAGAGAGGTTTCCTATGGCGCACAGTATATTGAAGCTTCCTGGATCCTTCAATTTTGGCGGAAGCTTTTTCTGTAGAATCGCGCTGCACTCTTCAGTCAGTGCCACCGTTTCATATTCCTCAAGCTTCCTTTTATTTGATAAGATTTCCTTCATAAACTTCACATAGCTCAGCATTTGTTCCAAGGCATCAGCAAATGGAATATTTATATGCAGTTTCTTGAAGACGTCAAGAAACTTGGAAAATTACTTGTCCAATTTCTGATTTTGCAAACGCTGTGGAAACGGGACGTGTGGCACATATGCCTTTGGATTGTCAGGAAACAGTATCGAGGGTCTCGAATTTTGTGATTCCTCATTCACCGAGTTTTTCTTCTCCTTATCCTCACTTCTCTTCTCGTTCCTCTCGGGCTGGTTACACACTTCTTTCCCGCTTCTCAAACTGATGGCATTAATACTCTCTCTGGGATTCGTTTCAGTCGTACTTGGCGAGGTACCCTCCGGGCGAGCTGTTAATACATTAGCAATTTGGCCCAATTGGACCTCCAAGTTGTGAATAGAAGCGGAATGGTTTTGCAAGGTCGCCTCCGTGCGGGCCATGAACTGACTCGTGTTTGCGGCCAATATCGCCATTGCTTCCTCTAGAGAAATTTTTGGAGCGGGGGGAGGTTTGTTGGTGCTGGGCAAAAGGAGGTTGGTTTAAATTTTGTCCGTTCTTCCATGAAAAGTTAGGATGATTATGCCATCCTGGATTATAAGTGTTGGAGTACGGATTATTTTGCCGGTTCCCGTTCCCCACGAACTGAGCTTGTTCCATCGGAGGTTGCTCGAAAGGGTTTCCGACTTGGCACTTTGCGCTAGGATGAGATCCGTTGCACCAATTGCACGATTCAATGGTAACGGGGGAAAGAGCATGTGAAAAGGCTTGAAGTTGCTGAGTTAATGCGGCGACTTGAGCTGATAATGTAGAGATCGGATCATTATTGGAAATTTCCATAACTCGTTTCGGGTTTACTCATTCGGACGGCCATTGATAGGCATTCGCAGCCATAGCTTCCAATAGAGAGTGTGCTTCGACCATCGTTTTTCCCATTAAGGCGCCTCCAATGTTGCATCAACAAGAGTGCGTGTAGAAGCACTCAATCCGTTATAAAAAGTCTGAATTTGTAGCCAGTCCGGTAAGCCGTGGTGTGGGCATCTCCTCAGTAAATCCTTGTATCGCTCCCAAGCTTCGTGAAGCGACTCCATATCAAATTGCCCGAAGGTAGCGATTTCGTTCATCAGTCTCGCCATCTTTGATGGTGGGAAGAATTTAGCTAGGAAGGCTTGCGCTAATTCCGCCCAAGTCGTGATAGAACCCGGCGGTAAAGAATTCAACCAAAATTTGACTTTGTCCCTCAAAGAGAAAGGGAAAAGCCGTAGACGAATAGCATCATCAGTGACACCGTTATTTTTGAAGGTGTCACAAATCTCGAGAAACGACGCGATATGCGCGTTGGGGTCATCGTTCGCCAATCCACAAAACTGGCTTGCTTGCACCATCTGAATAATATCCGGCTTGATTTCAAAGTTGTTGGCTTGGATGGTTGGACGCCGAATCCCCGAAAAGTTCGCATTGATTTGCGGCATAGCATAATCGCGGAGTGCTAATGCCGGTTGATCTTGCTGAATGGGGTTGTCTGCTTCGTGATTTCCCGTGTTATCGGCTATGGTGACTTTTGCTGGTAGCTCTCGTTTCTCCTTCTTGCTTCTCCGAAGAGTGCGCTCGACTTCGGTATCCAAAGGTAGTAGGCCTTTGTTACCGAATTTTCTCATGCACTAACCGGAAATTCTTGCAAGGAAAAACAGATAAATAAAATTACACAAAAATAATAATAAAAAAAATTGTTCAAACTAAGACTAGAAATACTGAAATCGATATTAGTAGAATAATCGGTTCTCCGGCAACGGCGCCAAAAACTTGTTGCATATTTCGTTTAACGCAAGTGCACGTTATCGTAGACAAGTAATAAAATGATGAGTAAGATATCGTTCCTACGAGGACTGAATTACTATTTATCGATTTATATGTATTCTAATTTTATTTGAACTGTCGAAATTTTAGTTACAAGTAATTAAGGAAAATTACTAAAAACAAAGGAATAATAGAATCAATTATTCAAAGGAAGAAAATCAATTAAGGAATAAATCTAGGATTGTGAATCCACCTCGGTTTATCCGAATTTACTCTCGATTATCTGAAGTTAATGATTTCCCGTTTTATTGAAGGCGAAGGTTGCTAAAGTACTCTACAGCCTCTCCCGAGGTCAGTAGATTTTTCTAAAGGCGAATAACACACTCTATCCCTAGGTGAATTAATTCGAAAATAGGCAAAAGGCACAGAATCTTCAAAAGGCCACGTAGTTCCTATGAGTATATTCCTATCTCACAAGATAAAACCGTTCTCACCAATTTTTCCTCACCAACTCTCCTCTCCCGATTCGAGTTGCGTAATTAGAACAATTCAATTATAGGCCATACAATTGAAAGCATTAAAAAAAATTGAGAAAACTCAACAGAAAAGGGAATTATATAGATAATCAAAAGCAAATTCGTCAAAACATTGGTTTCATCAAAATCCTAGAACAGGGTTTTAGCCTGACATGATAAAGAATAAAAATACAGAAATAATTAATGAAATCATTGATATCAAACGCAAATTAAGAACTCGGATTCCTCCATTCTTCTGCTTCCGCTCTCTGCTCTTGGTGTCTTCTGCTTATCTTCCTTGATGATGATCGATCCTCCGATTATCCTCTTTCAATTATGACCTTAAACCTTTATTTATAACTCGCATCAGCCTCCAAAACGCGTCCGTGTGATTAGGTCGAGAACAGGCTCCAAAAATGGCCCAGAAACGCGGCAATTTCTATCAACACAGTCCCGTGGGCCGCGGCTCACTTAATCTTTGCCACGGCTCACGGTGCTCAGGGCCTATGGCTGGGCGCCTTTTTTCCTTCCTGGGCCGCGACTCACTATACTTGTGCCGCGGCCCCCGGTACAGTCCACTCGGGGCTTGCTAGTCACCTGCGTGTGCCGCGGCCCCAGGCCAAAATTTGTTGTTTTCACCCGTTTTCATCGTTTGAGCTTCCGGACTCCCATTTACTGCAAAACATAAAAGAATAGGGCATTAAAAGCTCTTTTATGCAGATTTACACTTCGAATGAATATAAATTAATGATAAATAAGCGTATAAAAATACGCCTAACAATAAGGCCCTCCATTTCTAAAAAGAAAAAATGATGGCTGGAGCACCATACTGTAATCTGACTTTGGATATATTGTCTTTTATTTATTAACCTTATGAGGTATTTACAGCTCATTGACCTAGTTTTAACATAGTATAATTTACAGTCATAGTCCTATATCTTGACTTGTAAAATTTTAAAGGGTCATAGCATGACAATTTAATTGTTGGTTGAGTAGATGCACCATCTGAACCAAAAGAAAAGAGGACTAGAGGAAAGTAAAAAATGAAGCATGTTCATACGAGAAGTGAGAAAAGAGAGATCACCCTAAACAATCTTGGGCAACCTGTATCAGCTGATGAAAATTGGTATCAGAATTTAGCAATTTTTTAGGAACAACAGTGAGGGACTTTGTTTTGCTTACATGTGTTACTTGGCGTGAAGTTCCTGAAAAGGACATCTTTTGGGAGTATGCCAAGGTTATGCACTAATCATCCCTCTTAACCACATGTAGTATATATTCATAAATTTTCTTTAGAAGATGCTTAAGTTTGCTTATAATTTATCCTAGGACAAGTATATCATTCCCGAGGAGGGTAGAGTATGGGTAATGAATACGATGCGCGATCAGTTTAGGGCGTTCAAATCCCGCATCAAGAAAAATCATTACACATGCTATGGAACTGATGAGGAGAGGATTAAAAATAGGACTAGAGAGGTTCCTGAAAAGGACTTTAAGGTTCTTTTGTAATATTGGGCTGACGAAGATGTCCAGGTAACTTTAAAAATAAATGTTCCATATAAGTACATTGTTTATTCATCATATGCATTTTATTCTTTATGTCTCCATGTTAATAGGTGGATGCTAGAAGAAATGCATAATCTATAAGTCATTTAATAGAAATACATACAACCGGACCTAGAAGTTTCGCCCAAGTCTGCAACAAGTTGGTATGATTACTTGTTTTTGATAATTTCGTACAATAGACATGAACTGCAAACACTTGTTAGAATTGTTAAAATCCTGTACTGTGTTTTTATATTAAACTAAGTTTAATGATGAGGTTCAAATGTAATCTGCCTTACTTTAGTTACTGGTGCCTTAACTTTTTTGTTCAAATCTATATGTACAATGTAACCTATATTTTGAAAAATCGTTGTACGATGTACAACATATTGTTAAAATTGTAAAACCCTACTTGTCGAAAATGAAACTTATTTTAGGTAATTGAGAAGACACCGGTTGATGCTGAAGAACGGGTGGCACCACTATTAGATGCTCAAATTTTTGTTGAAACACACAAAAGGAACGTGTATCGCGAGTATAAGTTACCTACTGAAGCGATTAAAGAAAAAATTGTAAGGGCTATTTCAATGGTTATTTAAATTGTTCAATCATGTTCCATTATGTAATTGTTTGTTTAACATGTTCTTGTTACAGTCAACTGTCAAGAAAATTCTAGAGGAGGAAGGGACTGTTGAGGCTGCTAACCAACTAGTTCGTGGTGCCAAGGAGCATGACCCCTCATATCTGCTTGGCAGACTTATTCGGAAAAAGCAGCCACAAGACAAATCTGTAGCACCCCCCACATCAACCATCTCAGATCACTACTTGGCAGATTTAACAACAAAAATTCGAAAACGACTTGCGCACGAGGTGGATGAAAGAGTTGACAAAACGGTTTGAGAGAATCTCAAGCTGATGATGACCAAAATAGCAGAAAAGAATCTAGAATTGAAGGTCGATATTGATGAGCTATATGTTGAGCCATCAAATGATGTTTCAAGTGACAATGTTTCCCATTGATGTTTTTCATTGGGAGTGCCTAGTGCTTCACTAATCTTTTGAACTAAGCACCTAACTATGATGACATTTAGGAGATTATGTTATAGTTTAATATTTTGGGCAGATTTGTAGTTGGTTCATTTTGAACTTTGGCTATGTTTAAGTTTGGTTGTGTAACGGTATATTTGGTATTTGAAGTCAAAAAATTATACTGGTTCCTTTTGGCAATTTTGGCTTGTGAAAATATTTTTCAGATATAATTGTGATTCTGACCATCAAGATTAGGAGTTTAGATAACATAAAAATATTTGGCTAAATACGGAAGGGTTAAATAAAAGAATGTTGCAATAAAAAAGTGTTGCTATATTATGAAAAGTGTTTAATAAACAATGTTGCAATAAAAAAAATGGTGTTGCTAAAATAAAAAAGTGTTTAGTAAAAAAGTGTTGCAATAGCAAACAAATGTGTTGCGAAATATCTAAAGTGATAATAAAATAATGTTACAATAAAGCTCAAAAGGTGTTGCCAAAAAAATTAAGTGTTAGATCGACAAGTGTTGCAGAAGAAAAAAAGGTGTTGCAATAGAGTCTATTGCAACAAATTCGTGTTGCCATAGACCAAACATGTTGCCATAGATGGCTAATGCAACATATATAATGATGTGGCCATAGATTGACCAAAGTGTTGGCTTACACCCCTAAGGCTACGGAACTATATCCAACATCACTGAAATTGGAAAAAATATAGCCTTAAACCAATTTTGGGGTTATGGCAACATTATTTATATTCCTAACACTTTTTTTAAGTGTTGGCAAAGACCATATATGGTATAGTGAATAATAAGTGATCTATAATAGGTTTTTTATACAAACATAAATAACATGACAAACCTTGTTTATAATCCCAACTAGGAGAACTTAGCCCATTAAGGCTTTACTTAACATATTACACGAACTAGTAACCATGATTAGTTGAAGAAGGGAATGGATTGATACTAACTCCCTTTAAATAAAGAAGGAAGAAGCAATAAACTTCCAACACAACATATGGTTCAACACTCTTACATAAACTCTCAAGAACACAAGTGTGTTCTTCACACAAAATGAAAAATCACTCAAGATCACAAGTGTGTTCTTCACACAAAATGAAAAATTATAAAATCAAAGATATAAGATATGGAAGATGATTATGGAATGTATCAAGGGGTCTATCTATACACCCAATGTCATCTAATATCCCTAGAACTTCAGCATTATCCCACCAAATCGGATCAAGACAAACTACCCACTCCATATAGGTCTAAAAGTCTGAAAGATATGATAAGATCACACAATCTGTCAAAAGTTACGGCCGTAACATTAGGGGATTACGACCGTAACAAACAAACAATACGGCCATAACTTTGTCATTCATGGTTGTAACTAAGCTTCGACTTTTGATCTTTTTGCTTGCAGTGTTGTACGGCCATAACAAGAGTTGTACGACTGTAAGGAGTTTCCAGACTTCATTTTTAGCCAGAATTTCTTTGACTCTTGCGGTTTAGTCCCAAACCTTCTTCGGATGATAACTTTTGATACGTAACTCTGATTGTGAATTCGAAAAGACTGCCAGATTCGTCTCGTGAAGATCTACAACATGAATACATAAAAACTCAACAAGAAGAATCTTTTACAAAAATGTTATTTCTGGAGTAACTCAATATTTCAATCGGATTAAGGCTAAATTTACATCTTCATCCCATAAAAACAAAATTATTTAAAACAACTTAATTAAAAGGAAAATGAGTAGACAAGCTCATAATTATGGGTGAAATATATCAGTACTACTCATGGATAAGTGTATATTACATTTGATCACATGTTTTACATATTTATTCCCGTTATTTTATGCAAATATATTGTCTAATTATTTTATTGTAGATAATATGGTGTGTTGGTATCACACGGAAGATCACATTAGCTATGCCTTATAAAATAATATAATGGTTCACAACCTGCATAATTCTAGACAAATTATGCGAAAGGTTGTAATGTATGCTTGATATTAGTTGGTCTTGACTATTAGCATGCATTAGCGTATTTGCATATGTTGAACTGGATCGCAGTGAGACAGTATCTTATGTGCTGACTGTAAGAAGCACATAAATCTCGGATTATTATTATTTCTTAATTCTAAGTATATAATATTTACTTATGTTTTTTAAATAATTATGAGTGAGAGTCACAATGATTGACTCAATAAGTTTCGTACCTTGGGCAATAATATTATTTATATGACAATTAATATTATAACTAAAAATCGTGTCCAGATCCGTCGGGCTGATCATGTTACTTGAGACACTCAAAAGGATTATTATATTAAACCCTATAGGTGGAATTAAATTTCCGATATAATAATAAAATTCGAGTGGTTATACTCTTGTAAAAGAAATTAATTAATTAAAGCTGTCACTAGCTTAAATCAATTAATAGACATGTGATATATTAAACACGGGAAATGATTAATTTAGAGAGGAGCCAAATTTCATAATGTATGATTTGGGTAGGAAGTGAAATATTAACTCTTTAGGATTGAGTTGATACTTAATAGACTCAATATATTAGGAAAGGCATAATATGGAAATTTGAGGTCTATTAGGAGTCATTTCCCTAATCCTCCTTAAGATCCCTAGAGTAGCATATAACACCTATAAAATGGACAAAAGGGTTTGCCCGAAATCATGTGTGTAACAGTCCAAGAAATTTCGATAAGGAGATAGGTACTGGAAGTGTTTAGGGCTCGGATGCTTAATTAGTTCACAAGTCGATAAAACTTAACTAGGTAGTAAGTTTAGACCAAACTTGTATAACCTGTATTTTGACATGTAGAGTGCCTGTCTTCACTAAGGGTTAGTCGGAGCACACATTATAGGTATGTTAATGGGATTAGTGTACTCGAATACGACTCACCTTGATTTGGTCACATGGATATCACTCTGGGATTGTCAGTGACTGAATCGAAAGGTTGTAATAGGTATACATAGACCTTTGACTTGAGATTTCAGTAGGAGATATGCTTGTGACATCAAGTTAGTCATTAGAGTAGTTCGATCCAATCACCGGTTGGTGGGGCCAATCTCGAAATGCAACTTAGTGGGCAAGTAGCAGTCTCTACTGAATACTAAGATAGAATTCTTTCTCCTGTACGTGAGCAGGTAAATATCTTATGCGGTTAATGGTAAAACATTTAGAGTTAGTTGTATTTGATACACAAGAGCTCGGTGATATCGATTTGCATTAACAAAATGCATAGGGTTAAATTACAATATGGTTTGACTTTACCATGACCTTAATACTTGACCGTGACATATGATTGAAGGGTTTAGACGTATATAGTATTCGCGGCATAATCGTTTTGAATGATCCGATCATTCGTTCTTAGTTGGTTTACGGTACGGAGCACTAGACTGGCTAAGTTTGATTTATTTGATAAATCATAGCGGTCTAATAAATTGAAATTAATTACTGGTTACTTTAATTCATAAATACTTATTTCTTGGAAATATATTATTATAATTTTGTATTTGGTAAAATTAATCAATTTGACTAATTAATTAAGTATAAATACATTTGAGATAAGACAACACGTACTTAATGGACTAGACACGCGAACATCTGGTACACAAACCGAGTGGATCGTCTCATTTTTCTCACCAACTAAGTAGGCCGCCCCCTTCCTCACTTTCCATATGTTACTTCCTTTTGTCATGTATCTTGTGGGGTGTGTTAGATTTATATAATGAGATGAGGACAAATGGATGAGATTTTATATCTTATTATTTGAACTTATTTTGTTTTATAAAATGTGTTGGTCTTTCATTTGATGAAAGGAATTGAAACACCCACACACACACATATAACATACCTGCTGGCCGTGAGGAAGAAGAGGTGGGAGCAAAATTTTTCTTATTTTTTATTATTCATTTTAGAGAGAGAAAAAGGAAGTAGAGAAGAGATTAAAAATACTATATCAATTCATAGCCGTGTTATTTGAGAACGAATTGATATATAATTTTTCCGATCATTATCTGAAGAGTGATAATAAAGAGACACTCAACAATTTTGGTGTTTGATAATTCTTCAAGCTAGAACGAATTGAATTCGTGTTCGTGTTGGTGACTGGAATGATCAACGCTTGGGTCGAGAATTTTCCATCGAGACAAAATTATCAAAGGTCTACGAGGGTATGACTTTCTTAATTTTATCGCCGTATATTTATATTTGTTTATACGATGCTTGACCGATCCTCCTTAGGGTTCAGTTTTTATCCCGTTAGATCGGTTTATTTTTTTCTGTTGTGTAACTCGATTTTAATCACCTAATACCAAAAGATACATCTGGACCCTAATTTAACCGAGTTCAAAGATATTCAAAATCTTAGCTCCGATACCATATTCTGTAACACCCCCAAGATATTAGGATTATTATAGCGCCGTAAATCCCTTATGTAAAGATTTACTAGGCTAATCTAATAAAACAGATACTTATTAAATACCATCAATGAAGTTATTATTATAAACCGAGCTTCTCAAAATAAACGACGACCCTAAATAGAATTCATAAATACATAATCATCAAAATCAAACAACTAAACAGTTTACTCGAGCAATTATTTCAAACGAACACAAACTGAAAGGACTTATCCGGACAACTAACATCACTCTACACCTTCATCATCATGTTGCTCCCGTGGTTGTTTTCCGCTTTCCTGGACCCTGAACATAAAACATATATCCACCCCGAAGGGGTTAGCACAACGATGCTAATACAAGTACGATAATTATACAACAAGAAATTATTATACAATTCACAAATAATAATAACAACTTACAGACTCGAGAAGACCTGTAATGCACTACACAACATGACAATCTCAACATACACATGGTAATCCGTGATCCAGCATCCACTGCCTATATTTCGACTTTTACGAAACGTATTTGTGACTTACAAGTGGTATTAGAGAGGTTGGTTCATAGACCACATAGCTGGTAGTCACATAACCAGATCCATATACTCACGTATATTTCACTAATTTCTCATATTAAGATGGAGCAGATACACTCAACTCTGTAATATCCGCATTTTTCTTCTTTTCCCGATATACCTATTTTGGTGTATTTTTATTTTTAGCGACTCGTTTGTAACCATGTCAACATTTTGGATCTATTTTGTTCTTGGAGTTTCTCCATTTGGACGAGTTTTGGAGATGTTTTAATATTATTCCGTTTTAAGTCACGTATTGTTGCATGGACGTTCGATTCTCATAGAACCCATTCGACTTGGTAAATGCTTTGGTTGCATGAGTTCGTATGGTTGAGTTGTTCGTGTTGCGAGTTTCAGTTTGTTGATCCGACATCGTATCGCGATTTTTGGACATTTAGGCCATTTTGTAATTTCCCTAAGTTACGGGGTAGTTTCTATCCTTGTCATTTCCGAACCCTCAGGTAGTCGGAATCACATTCCATTTTAGTTCTTTAGTCGCTGGCTTGAATACGTCGGAAGTGTATCCATTGGTCGTGGATACGCCTTGTTATTTCCCGATCATTTCCTCGTCGAGAAGTGAATCAGATTTTGGAATGCTGTCACAGGCCATGTTACGGCCGTAAGCCATATATGTTACGGTCGTAATACTCGAGAGTTATGGCCGTAAGTTTTCCTTTATACGGCCGTAACAAGAGTTTGTTTTTCTGCACTTTGGTCCAGTGAGGAGTTACGGGCGTAACACGCTAAAGTTACGGCCGTAAGAATTGTTACGGTCGTAACCTCATTTTCATACGGCCGTATGTCGGCTTCGTCAGATTGCCCAGTTTCATTCTTGGGAACAGTTACGGCCGTAAGGCAGGAGAGTTACAGCCGTAATGTTCCTATGTTACGACCGTAATGTTCCTATGTTACATCCATAAGTTATGGGTGTTACGGCCGTAACACCTGCCAGTATATAAACTGGCAGCAGCCGTATTTTTCTCATTTCTCACCTCTCTCACATCTCTTCGCGATAGGAATGACTTGAAGAGCTAGGGTTCATCCGATTTTCGCCCAAACACCATTGCAGGAGTATATTCAAGCTTCATATCATCAACCTATCACTAATCATTCATTGTTCATCGTCGAATCAAGGTAAAATTTCCTAGAACCCTATTTTGGGGAAGATTTGGGGCTTTTCACATTTTCGTCCGATCCGTTCTGTTTTGTTGGTTAATTCATGATGAATATGATTAATCTTGTTGGTATTCTTCATTTTCCTATGGATTCGTGGTATATTTCGTGGTATCTTTAGTTATCGAGAGGGTTTGGTTGTGGTCCGCCCTCGTTGTTGTTTTCATACGAATATACATGACTCATAGGCGGGTTTTCGGGTGTATTCCATTTCTGTAATCGTTTAGAAGTGGTTGTGATTATGTTTTTCGAATCGTTAGGTTCGTTTCCGCTGATTCCTCACGGTCGTGTTTGATTCTTCCTTTCCGTTCGTGTCACCGTCTATTGATCGAGGCAAGTACCCTTATGAACTTACAATCTTGACATAGTAGTATTGGATGAGAAATGGTGTGTGTGTGTGTGTATGCTCATTACGGGTTAGATCTGACGGGGTCTCGGTAGGGGTCCACAGAGACGTGGATCAATGAGCTTACTTTTAACCACTACGGGTTAGATCCAACGGGGTCTCGGTAGGGGTCCACAGAGACGTGGATCGATGGTTAATTGTGGTGCATTTTACAAATGTGATTTGATTATGGCATTTCCGAAAATGAGGGTTTTGGTACTATGTTTTCACGACTGCATGCATTGACTATATGTGTGAGGTGTAAGTTGTTCATTTGGTTACTTGTACTAGCGTAACTGCTAACCACTTTGGGGACCCATTTTGGGGAAATTCGTTTTATGAATTTCAGGTCAGGTTCATCGAGACGAACGGGTGCTGGACCAGTACGCGGATGATGGCCAGGCCTGATGACTGTGCACGAGTGTATTTTTATGGTTTATCCTTTCTTTTGATGCGTTTATCCATTGTAAACTAATAGAAGTACTCAAGTACTTAGGGGTTCTTGTTTGTTCGGATTGAGATGTTTGTCCGTTATGTTTGTGTTGGATGTTTGGGTTGTGTTTGACGGGTTGAACCAGGTGAATTATTTTCTTTTGCGTCTTTAAGACGAGGTGATGTTATGTTGATTTCGTGAGTCGATATATATGTTGGTCGTTTAGCCTGGTGGGTCCCACGTAGGGATCCACAGTGCTGTAATATACCCTGAATACCTTGGGGGTATTATAGAAAATGGTATCAGAGAACTAGGTTTATGGATACCTAGGCTTGTCAGTTTATTAGGTCTTGTTGTGTTTCGTTTTGCACATCATCGTAACGCTGCCATGATTCCGGTACTTCCAGTGTCCGTAAGTTTTTCCTTACTCTGTTCCTTGTTTCCTTGTATCTCACATTTGATTCTCTATTTGTGATTGCTGTTCTTCTTGTACTTACCATCGTATGGCTTTTGCTACTTATTTAACTCCAGTATGGATGCTGGAAGAGGTCATGGTCGTGGTCGTGGATGCGGCTGGGGACGTGGGGCAGCCTGTAACACCCCCAAGTTATTCAGGGATATTACAGCGCCGTAAGCCCCGCCGTGGGACCCACAAGGCTAAACATACGCGGAACCATAATTTTTGACCGATAAGGTCTACACATATTGGGATGAAAAACAATACAAAGGTATTCGAAAAATAACCAATGTACTTACAAACATCACAACTCAATTCAATACTTCGGCAAACACAGGCCGGAACATCAAGGAAAAAGGAAAACAATACTCGAGTATTCAATAGCCAATCCAGTACAACAACACTGAACGGGAATTCCCAAAGAAATAAAACTGGAAGAAAGACACAGTATCACACTTGCCCACCATCTTTATGCCGACCCGATACCTGCCCGTCCGCTCTCCTGGAACCTGAAATACATGAAACGTATTTCCCCCATAAAGGGGTTAGCCGTCGAATAGCTAGTGCAAGTATAACAATATGAAACATAATACTTCTCGACAATAAAGTAAATGTAATCTGTCAATTCATCAATATCCGTCAATTCATCAATATCCGTCAATTCATCAATGTAAGACTAGTATTCCGGAATGACTAAAGTCTCAAGATGTATGTGAATGCCGTAGAAACGGTTCGTTCATATCATACGCCGTTACATGTAGGAATGCCGTCAAAACGGTTCGTTCATTACATGCCAACATTATTTCATATGAATGCCGTAGAAACGGTTCGTTCATATCAACCATGGAATCGCACCAGAGGCTACGAAACCCTCAGAGGACCATAGGCCCATCCCGGAGTGGCTAGAAATAATCATACCATCAATATTTCATACTTTCAAAGTCGAGAACGTACAATCATAAATGTATACTTGCCTTTGAGACATCGAGAAATCGAACGGAGGAAAGGTATGAGTTCGGTAGGTCCGAGAACGCGCTTCCGGCACCTAAACGATTCGCAAGGAATATGATAATCAATTATCCATATTCAAATTACACGAAGAAACCCCCGAAAACCCGCCTACGATTCATGTATATTCGTATATAAACAACAACGAGGGCGGACCACAACCAAACCCTCTCGATTCCGTAAAAATCACGAAATATACCATGAATTCGTAGGGAAACTAAGAATACCAACAAGATTAATCATATTCATCATAAATTAATCAACAAAACGGAACGAATCGGACAAAAACACGAAAACCCCCAATTATACCAAAAGTAGGGTTCTAGAAATCTAACCTTGATTCGCTGGATCAAGGGATGATATCGGACGGATTATTGATGATATAACCTCAAGAAATCCATGGATATGTTGTTAAACAACATGGCTTCAAGCTTAGAACACGCCCAGCTGCGGAAGAGGAGGAGAAGAAGGTGAAAAATGGCAAGAAAAACGTCTGCAGGGCCTTTTATAGGGGTTGGCTGCCGGACACGGCCGTGCCGTCGGCACGGCCGTGTTACCTGATTGGCGACAGGACTCGACCGTGTCCCGCTTGACACGGTCGCGGCGAGGGCCTTCCGACAAATGACCCGCCCGACGGACTCGGCATGACTCGACCGTGTCCCGGGACACGGTCGGGCGTGTCAGCGATCGTTCGAGCTTATCCGGAAGAGTAATGCACGGGCCGTGTCGGGCGACACGGTCGAGTCTGGTCGGCGAAACTTCGGCATTTCGGACGAAATGCAGCACGGGCCGTGTCGGACGACACGGTCGAGTCCGGTCGGCGGTGATCGCCAATAACGAGCGGGTGAGCTAAAACGACCATAACTCTCTCGTCCGGACTCCGATTGACTCACCGTTTGAACCAATGGAAAGCTAACTCGATGCTCTATAATATTGCAAAGATTTAGAATTTTTGGAGTTACCAAAAATTAATGGTGATCTAATAAAGTCGAACTCATAAGAGGAAAGTTGAAACGATGAACAATAACGATACACAACTCGAAGTTTTTCCGAACGGTGAACACGGGTGAATGAACATGATTGATGAATGATTATAAATGAGTGAAAATCCACTGAGTGACAATCACCGAATGAAATTACTGAATGATAATGACTGAATTACAACCGGATATTACACAGCCGGTGGGGCGGCCATGTCGCATTCTTCGGGAGCCGGTAGCACCGGTGACCGACATAGCCATGCTTCTTCTTAGGATGGCACCGACCTTGGTGTTGTGGCCGTTATGCAACAAATGGTGAACCAGATGGCGGCGATAGCTCAGGCGGTTCAGAATCCAGCCCATCTGCTCGGGACGGAGCTGACCGTTGGCTTTAGGATGTCATCAAGATACATGCTCCTCAGTTTACGGTAGCCTCAGACCTGATTGGCTGGGAAGGGTGGATTAAGGAGATATCCAAAGTTTTTGTTGCCACTAACTGTCCCGAGGACCGTAAGGTCCCTATTGCCCAGTATTTTCTCACTGGGGACGCTACCGATTGGTGGGAGGCCATTGGGCCTAAAGATCATGTTGCTTCGTGGGCAAAATTCAAGGACCTGATGGAGACTGAGTTTTGCCCGTGGCCGGTTAGACAGGCTCGAGTCCACACCTTCTATGATGCTCAACCGCGGGATGTTCCTGTCTCTCAAGCTATTGCCGATTTCCACAAGGAGTTGAGTTACGTGAAGACCCAAGTTGTCGAAGAGAGCGACAAAATTTTTCACTTTTCCAGATGGATGAAATTGTCGATTTGGGACTACATGTCTGGGCTCGTATTCACTACCTTGAAGGATTACCAGAGTAGAGCCCTTGCTTACGATATGTCAGTAATGGCTAGTGAGGCAGCCCGCGAAAGAAAGAAGCAGTTGAGTCAGCTTCTAGAGTCGGGATATATTCGACCGAGCGTTTCGCCTTGGGGCGCACCGGTTTTGTTTGTTCGGAAAAAGGATGGTTTACTGCGTTTGTGTATCGACTATCGCGAGGTAAACAAGGTGACCATCTAGAACAAGTATCCTCTGCTGAGGATTGATGACTTGTTCGATCAGCTGCAGGGAGCTGCGGTCTTCTCAAAGATCGACTTGAGATCGGGGTACTATCAGCTTTGGGTGAAGGAGTCCGATGTTCCGAAAGCAGCTTTTCGGACGAGATACGAACATTATGAGTTTGTGGTCATGCCCTTCGGGTTAACTAATATGCCGACGGTGTTCATGCAGTTGATGAACAAGGTCTTTATTGAGTATTTGGATAAATGTGTCTTATTTATTCGAGGAACGAGGAGGAACACGCGTATCATTTGCGAGTAGTGTTAGACATTTTGAGGACCGAGCAACTCTATGCAAAGTTCTCGAAATGTGAGTTATGGCTAAAGGAAGTGATGTTTCTAAGTCACGTGATTTCAGCCGAGGGAGTTCGTGTGGACCCGCAAAAGGTTGAGGCAGTGTTGGATTGGGCACCACCTAAGAACGTGAAGGAGGTTCGTAGTTTCTTGGGCTTAGATGGCTACTACCGTAGGTTCGTCGAGGGTTTCTCGAAACTAGCTCGGCCACTTATATAGTTGCTCTAGAAGTCCGAGAAGTTCGTCTGGAATGACGAGAGACAGTTGAGTTTTGAGGAGCTGAAGAGACGTTTGACTTCAACCCTAATTTTGGCGTTGCTGTGTGGCAACGAGGGTTTTGCCGTTTATAGCGATGCTTCAGGTCAGGGTCCTGGGTGCGTGTTGATGTAGCACTGCAAGACCATTGTGTTTTCATCGAGACAGTTGAGGCCGTATGAGCTTAACTACCCTACTAACGATTTGGAGTTAGCGGCAGTTGTTTTTGCGCTCAAGATTTGGCATCACTATTTTTTTGGCTCTGCATGTCAGATTTTACCGATCATAAAAGTCTGAAGTACATATTTACTCAGCGGGAGTTGAATATGAGGCAGAGGAGGTGGTTAGAGTTGATTAAGGATTATGACCTCGAAATCCTTTATCATCCGGGCAAGGCGAACGTCGTGGCCGACGCCTTGAGTCGGAAACCGGTTGCGTTGCGGACGCTTGAGATCCTTACGTCTCAAACTGAGCTTCAGCGAGATTTGATTGAGTTGAGTGTTGAGATTTTGTTGCCGGGAGCCGTAGGGCAACTTTGTGCTTTAGAGATTTCGTCGTCTCTGATCGATGAAATTAAACTGAAGCAGCTAGAGGATCCGATGATTATTCAAATCCGAGAGAACATTCTTAAGGGAAAGTCTCCTGGGTTTGTGATTCATGAAGATGGGGTACTGAGATTCCAGAGTCGCCCATGCATACCGAACGACTCGGAATTGAGACACGGTATTTTGCGTGAGGCCCATGCTACGCCTTACTCCATTCATCCTGGATCGAGTAAGATGTACAAGGACCTGAAGAGGAATTTCTGGTGGAATGATATGAAGCAGGAGGTCGCACAGTTTGTAGCGGGATGTTTGACTTGTCAGCAGGTCAAGATCGAGCATCAGTGACCGGCCGGGTTATTGCAGTCACTTCCCGTTCCGGAATGGAAATGGGAACATATCGATGGACTTCATCATTAGTTTGCCGAGATCGAGGTCGGGCATGAACATGGTTTGGGTGATTGTTGATCGTCTGACCAAGTCGGCACATTTTCTGGGCATCAAGGATACTTGGGGCCCAGAGAAGTTGGCTAGTGTGTTTATTGCGCAGATTGTGAGGCCTCACGGTACTCCGAAGTCTATTGTTTCGGATCAGGATGGCCGTTTTGTATCGCACTTTTGGCAGGCGGTGCATAAGGCGCTAGGTACTCATTTCAACTGAGCACTTCTTTTCATCCTCAGTCGGACGGGCAGTCGGAGCGCACTATCCAGACATTTGAGGATATGTTGCGCGCTTGTGCTCTCGAGTGGAGCAGTGACTGGGAGGAGCACTTGCCATTGATCGAATTTACGTACAACAATAGTTGGCACGCATCAATTCGTATGGCACCATAATAGGCGTTTTATGGGCGGCGATGTCGATCGCTGATTTGTTGGAACGAGGCGTTCGATTTGGTCAGGACCGAACCAGATATCATTTTAGAGACGAGACGAAAAGTGGAATTAATTCGAGAGAGGATGTTGACTGCTCATAGACGACATAAGTCATATGCCGACATCCGTCGTCAACCTTTGGAGTTCGAGGTGGGAGACCACGTTTTGTTAAAGGTGTCGCCGACGCGGGGAGTTTTTTGTTTCGGGAAGAAGAGGAAGTTTAGCCCGAGGTCTATTGGGCCCTTTGAGATTCTCGAGAGAGTGGGGGAGTTGGCATACTGGTTAGCGTTACCCCGTCTTTGATCCATGTTCATAGCATTTTCCATGTTTCTCAACTGAGGAAATATGTCCCGGATCCTAGTCACGTCATAGATTATGGTGAGTTTGATATTACTGAGTATATTACTTTCGAGGAGCGTACCTTGAAGATTTTGGAGCACTTTGAGAAACGACTAAGATATAAAACCATTCCCTTGGTCAAGGTGCAGTGGTCGAGGCATGGTGTCGAGGAGGCAACTTGGGAAACCGAGGATAGCATGGGTGCTAAGTACGCCGAGTTGTTTGTTTCTTAAGTTTCGGGACGAAACTTATTTTTAGAGGGGTTGAATGTAATATCCGTATTTTTTCTTCTTTTCCTGATATTCCCATTTTGGTGTATTTTAGTTTTTAGCGACTCGTTTATAACCATGTCGACATTTTGGATCTATTTTATTATTGGGGTTTCTCCATTTGGACAAGTTTCAGAGATGTTTTAATATTATTCCGTTTTATGTCACATATTGTTGCATGGATGTTCGATTCTCAAAGAACCCGTTTGATTTGGTAAATTCTTTGGTTGCACGAGTTCTTATGGTTGAGTTGTTCGTGTTGCGTGTTTCGGTTTGTTGATCCGACGTCGTATCGCGATTTTTGGACATTTGGGCTATTTTGTAATTTCCCTAAGTTATGGGGTAGTTTCTATCCTTGTCATTTCCGAACCCTCGGGTAGTCGGAATCACGTTTCATTTCAGTTCTTTTGTCGCTGGCTTGAATCCGTCGGAAGTGTATCCATTGGTCGTGGATACGCCTTGTTATTTCCCGATCATTTCCTCGTCGAGAAGTGATTCAGATTTTGGCATGCTGTCACAGGCCATGTTACGGCCGTAATCCGTATATGTTACGGGCGTATTACCCGAGAGTTACGGCCGCAAGTTTTCCTTTATACGGCCGTAACAAGAGTTCATTTTTCTGCACTTTGGTCCAGTGAGGAGTTACGGGCGTAACACGCTAGAGTTACAGCCGTAAGAATTGTTACGGCCGTAACCTCATTTTCATACGGCCGTGTGTAGGCTTCGTCAGATTGCCCAGTTTCATTACTGGGAACAGTTACGGCCGTAAGGCAGGAGAGTTACGTCCATAATGTTCCTATGTTACGGCCGTAACACCTGCTAGTATATAAACTGGCAGCAGCCGTATTTTTCTCATTTCTCACCTCTCACTTCTCTTCGCGACGGGAACGACTTGGAGAGCTAGGGTTCGTCCGATTTTCCACCAAACACCATTGTAGGAGTATATTCAAGCTTCATATCATCAACATATCACTAATTATTCATTGTTCATCGTCGAATCAAGGTAAAATTTCCTAGAACCCTATTTTGGGGAAGATTTGGGGTTTTCACGTTTTCGTCCGATCCGTTCCGTTTTGTTGGTTAATTCATGATGAATATGATTAATCTTGTTGGTATTCTTCATTTTCCTACAGATTCATGGTATATTTCGTGGTATCTTTCGTTATCAAGAGGGTTTGGTTGTGGTCCGCCCTCGTTGTTTTCGTACAAATATACAAGAATCGTAGGTGGGTTTTCGGGTGTATTCCATTTCTGTAATTGTTTAGAAGTGGTTGTGATTATGTTCTTCGAATCGTTAGGTTCGTTTCCACCGGTTCCTCGCAGTCGTGTTTGATTCTTCCTTCCGTTCGTGTCACCATCTATTGATCGAGGCAAGTACCCTTATGAATTTACAATATTGACATAGTAGTATTGCATAAGAAATGGTGTGTGTGTGTATGCTCACTACGGGTTAGATCCGACGGGGTCTCGGTAGGGGTCCATAGAGACGTGGATCGATGAGCTTGCTTTTAATCACTACGGGTTAGATCCGACGGGGTCTCGGTAGGGGTCCACAGAGACGTGGATCGACAGTTAATTGTGGTGCATTTTACAAATGTGATTTGATTATGGCATTTCCGGAAATGAGGGTTTTGGTACTATGTTTTCACAACTGCATGCATTGACTATATGTGTGAGGTGTAAGTTGTTCATTTGGTTACTTGTACTAGCGTAATTGCTAACCCCTTTGGGGACCCGTTTTGGGGAAATTCGTTTTATGAATTTCAGGTCAGGTTCATCTAGACGAACGGGCGCTGGACCTGTACGCGGATGATGGCCGGGCTTGATGACTGTGCACGAGTGTGTTTTTATGGTTTTTCCTTTCTTTTGATGCGTTTATCCATTATAAACTATTAGAAGTACTCAAGTACTTAGGGGTTCTTGTTTGTTCGGATTGAGATGTTTGTCCGTTATGTTTGTGTTGGATGTTTGGGTTGTGTTTGACCGTTTGAACCAGGTGAATTATTTTGTTTTGCGTCTTTATGACGAGGTGATGTTATGTTGATTCCGCGATT
The DNA here is from genome assembly GCA_033398695.1 of Orobanche coerulescens. Lineage (NCBI taxonomy): Eukaryota > Viridiplantae > Streptophyta > Magnoliopsida > Lamiales > Orobanchaceae > Orobanche > Orobanche coerulescens. Next base: position 71,153,550 of record CM065815.1, read on the forward strand.
CGATGTATATATTGGTCGTTTAACCTGGTGGGTCTCACGTAGGGATCCACGACGCTGTAATATACCCTGAATACCTTGGGGGTGTTACAAACTCCATGTTTTCTCCATTGATGATTATAATCTTTGGAAGATAATAACGCAAGAACATTAATCATGTATACACGATGACATGCGGTGCATGATTGAAGAAGGTCTTATCATCTATATGAAGGACAACCTTCTTGAGGAAATCACAGATGGTAAACCGAAGCAGATTCCCATGACCAGACCCGAGCTAATCACCAATGAGAAGAAAATGGCCAATTTTGACAACCAGGCCAGAGATATCCTATATCAAACCCTTGATAAATCTACCATGGTGAAAATCAAAAATTGCAAAAATGCCAAAAGAATCTGGGACACATTACCAGCAACGTGTGAAGGAATAGAACTGATCAAGGAAAAATAAGTTATCAATTGCTACACAAAAATTTGATAACTTAAAAATGAAGGATGAGGAAACCATAGACAACGTGGATACCAGATTCACGGAAATCATAAATGAGATCAACTCTCTCGAAAAAAACTTATGGCAACCGAGAGATGACACTAAAGGTTCTAAGGTCTCTTACCCCAAAGTGGAGCATGTAGGCCGTAGACATGAGGTAATCAAAGGATCTTAACAAAATAAATATCCAAGAGCTATTGTCAGACCTCAAGGCATTTGACTTCGAACTCCCTTGCTCATCATCCAGTGATCCAGCTGAAGGAATTGCTTTTGCAGCTGAGTCCCCTGCAAAGAACATAGCTGAAGTCACTCCTACAAGCCCTCTGAATTTTGAGGAAGCTATGGCATTCATAATGCAAAGAATCGATAAATTCAGAAAGAATTACATGAAATACAAGAGGAACTACAAATAGAATCCCAGGAGAATCCAAAAAGCAGGGATTTTGAAGGTGGAACGCTACAACTGCCACAAGACAGGTCACATTCAATGTGACTGTCTTGATCTAAAGAAATAACAAGAAAAGAAAGACACAGGCAGAAGGGAAGGTAAACGAAAATCTCTAATTGGAGAAGACCAGACCCCTGAGATTGTGGAACCAAGTGGTGGATTCTTTGCAGAAGATGAAGATGAATACAACTGCCTGATGGCCAATACTGTTGATAAATAGGTAACATCTAAATCTCAATCTTTAGAATTTTTTAGTTAAGCCATATTTGAAGATCTTGGTTTGCATATATATATATATATCTCAATCAATATACAAAATATATTGAAACTCTAAAAAAAGCACACCTGACTATGACAGTTGAGAACACCCAACTGAAAAATGAGAAAGTGCAGCTAAAAAATAATTTAGACAAACTCAGCTAAGATACAACAAAAATCAATCAGGCTAAAGCTGAAAACAACATAGTCAAAGCTGAAATAAACAGATTAACAACTTTAAACAATGAAAAGTCAGGTGCACTCACTCATAGCGAGGCTGAGCTTACAAAGCTCAAACAGTTAAGCGATGATCAAGTTAAAGAAATAACATCACTCAAGGCATAAAAAACATTCGAAAAATTATGCTCTAACCAAAGAACTTTATATTTGAAATCAGGTCTTGGATATAATCCAAATGGTGCTCTTATTTCTAAAACTATATTTGTTAAGGAAGAAGCAAGTGTACAGCCAGCTGAACTGACCAATAAAAAATGGCAGCATCCCAACTATAAGACTCAGCAAAAGCCGAGACAGTCTAGGCAACAACCAAGACAGTTTAGGCATCATCCAAGACAATCTGGGGGGCACCCAAGACAGTTTAGGACTAAGCTGAGACAAAGGACTAGGCAATGGCCAAATCAGAATCAGCAACTGAGACATCATCAACATAATTAGTACTACCAAAAATTCCCACAAAATAATTTCTAAACTGGGAGAGGTAGATGGAAACCACAAAGAAATTTCAAGCCAAGATTTAACAATGGATCACACCATGCACATCACCTACCTTATCATGTGCATGATCCATATAAAGAATACGAGAAAAATAATTATTCACATTATAATAGACATCAAATCAACTCTCGTAACAAAAGAAGAAATAATTTATTTCAGAAATCCATTAACCCTAGAGGACCCATTCTGATCTGGGTACTTAAATCTATTTTACATGATTACAGAAAATATGGAAGGAATACTGTGCATCAGCCACAAAATCACTAGTAGGAATTGCAGAATGGTTTGTAGACTCTGGGTGCTCAAGACACATGATTGGAAACAAATAGATAATGTTATGTTATACCAAAGGAAAGAGTCCGAGATGTGATATTTAGAGATAGCTCATGTGGACAAACTAAAGGATATGGGAAACTGCATAAAGGAAACATTACCATTACAAGAGCACAATATGTCAAATGGCTGAAATACAACTTACTCAGCATCATCCGATTCTGTGATGAAAACAATTTGGTAGTCTTCACGAAATGGAAATGTATGGTGACTGATCCCTTATCTGGAGAAGTGAAGCTACAGGGATATATAAGAAGAGATGTTTATGTGATAGACTGGAAAACAGGCATACCCAATGCATGTTTCATATCAAAAGCAGTAGCTGAAAATGGTTGGTTATGTCATAAAAGATTGAGCCACCTTTATTTCAAAGCACTCAACAAATTAAGCTCACAAAAACTAGTCATAGGTCTCCTAGAAGGAATATTCAATAAAGAGACTCTTTTTGATGAATGCCAGAATGAAAAACAGACCATAGCTTTATTCAAATCAATACAACTTAACACTCTAACAAGCAGAGTACTGGAACTACACATGGATCTTTTTGGACCCATCAAGCCAATAGTCTTGAGTGGATGAAAACATGCCTTAATAGTTGTAGATCAGTACTCAAGATACACTTGGATATTTTTCCTCTACAAAAAGACTGAAACACTAACCAAGCTACCTGAGTTAATGAGGAGAATTCAGACAAGAGATCTCTATCTATCATCAAGATCATATCAGACAAATGAGGAGAATTTCTCATTAAGGCCATAACTGAATACGGTGATCAAAATGGAATTCAACATGAAGTTTGAGCTACAAGAACGACACAATAAAACGGTGTAACTGAAAGAAGAAACAGAACCCTAAAGGAAGCAGCCAGGACAATGATCGTTGAAGCTGATCTCCCCAAAAGGTTATGGGCTGAAGATGTCAACATAGTCTATCATACACAAAATAGAAGCATGATTGTAGGGATACATTGTAAAACTCACTATGAGGTTTGGAATGGCAGATTACCAACTATTGCATACTTTCATATTTTTGGTTGTAAGTGTTTTATACACAACAATGGCAAAACCCAACTGAATGCTTTGACGTTAAAACTGATGATGGTCTCTTTATGGATACTCCCAAATAAGCAAAGCGTATAGAGTCTTTAACAAAAAAATATTAGCTGTGGAAGAAAATCCTCATGTTGTCTTTGATGAATCTATTGCTGAGTACAAGAAATAGGTGTAACAAATCGAGAAAAATCTAAAAGCCACCAATCTAAAAGAATTCATTGTTAACGATACGATATTGATTGACTCAACTGATGAAGGCCCTACTGCAGATCAACCGTGTTCACCAAACGCAGTTGAGCCAGTCGTAGCTGAATTCAACGAAATTGATCTAGACATAACTGAACCAAACCTAACTACAGATCAACAAGACCTAGTTGAAGCACATATGGATATATCAAACCTCTGGGCAATTAGTCAGGGGAATTAACAGTGATGATCTTCAACCAAAATCGAAACATGAAGATGAAACTCCCAAATGGTTAAAAGATCATCCGTCCAATAAATCATCGGGAACCTAACCAATGGAGTCAAAATCAGAAAATAAAACGACCCAATAAGAATGGATATGTTCTGATGGTTTATGTATAAGATGGAACCAAAAACACCAGAACAAGCTCTGGATGACTACACCCGGGTGAATGCCATGCAAGAAGATCTAAACCAGATGGAAAGGAATAATGTATATGAGCTAGTAGACAGACCATACCTAAAGAAAGTCATTGACACCACGTGGGTCTACAAGAACAAATGTGATGAAGATGGAACTGTTGTTTGGAATAAAGTGATATTGGTTGCAAAAGGATATGCTCAATGTGAAGGAATAGATTTCGATGAAACTTGTGCACTAGCAGTAAGGTTGGAAGTAATAAGGCTATTTCTTGCCTATACAACCTTCAAGAGAGTAGAAGTATATCAAATGGATGTAAAGACGCCTTCCCCAATGGAGTACTGGAAGAAGAAATATATGTAGAACAACCTCCTGGATTTTTCATGCGAGACAAGGTGTACAAATTGCTGAAAGCCTTATATGGACTCTCTAACACACCCGAGATACTCTGGGTTATCACAGCACAATAAATATTTTATGTAAAGATTTACTAGGCTAATTAAATAAAACAAACACTTATCAAATACCAACAATGAAGTTATTATTACAGAACTAGTTTCTCAAAATAAACAACGAGGCTGAATAGAATTCATCAATACATAATTATCAAAATCAACAACGAAATAGTGTACCCAAGTACTTATTTCAAACAAACACAAATTGAAAGGACTTATCCTGATGACCAACATCACTCTACACCCTCGTCATCATGTTGCTCCCGTGGTTGTTTTCCCGCTCTCCTGGACCCTGAACATAAAACATATATCCACCCCAAATGGGTTAGCACGATACTAGTACAAGTATGAAAACTATACAACAAGAAATTATTCTACAATTCACGAATAATAATAACAACTTACATACTCGAGAAGACCTATAATGCACTACACATGGTAATCCATGATCCAGCGTTCACTGCCTAGATACCGAGACGATCTCATCAGACCAACACGTGGTGTGTAATATCCGCAATTTTGATTTCCGGTAAATTTTTTTAGCGGAAGTCCATTTTAGTGACTATATTGTGACCGTTTCGTCATTTCGAGAATGATTACCATTATAGTGACTCTACAATTTTTGGCGGAAGTCCATTATAGTGACTCTACACTTTTTGTCATCCGAGTTCCTCTCGGTGTCGTTCTGTAGAGTTCCGTGTTCTTAAGCGACTTTTCCACGTATGAGTTCAACTTTGTAAAATCACCATTATTTCTTGGAAACTCCAAAAATTCTGAATCTTTTCAATATTATATAGCATCAAGTTATCTTTCCAATGGTTCAAACGGTGAGTCAATCGGAGTCCGGACGAAGGATTTATGGTTGAAATGGCTAAGACTGCACCGTGTGCCTTTTGATGCTGGAGCGGGCTGTACCGCGGGCCGCGGCCCCTTCTGGCTAGGCCGCGGCACTAAGCTGTTTTGCTGGGCATTTTTGGCCCTATGCCGTGGCACACTCAGCCCGTGCCGCGGCACACAGTACAGATTTTTGTATTTCTGCGTTTGTTGTGAAGAACATCCTCATTTCTTCATTTCCATTCTTCCTCTCTTCCTTGGGGCGATTTTGGGCGATTATGGGGTGTTTTAACATCATCAAAACTCAGAGATTTTCATCTTCTTCAAGTTGTAGTGTGGATCAACAACATATTTGTGGATTCTTCATCCTAATCTAAGGTAACTTCTTCAACCCTTGAATTCGATTTTGAGTTGGAGAATGATGTTTTGGATGGTATAATCATGATTTGTGATGGATATACATATGATTATGAGTTTTTACGAGTTATCATCGTATTGTTGGAAGTTTTTCTCAAGAACACTTTGAAGGTTGACTTGGAATTGGGTTTTGCAATTTAATGTTATCGTAAACTCGATTTGAGTATTCCTATTGGATTATCGATTGTATTGATAGTGTTTTGGTGGATTGGATCATTCAATAGAAGTTGGTTTTCCATACAAATGGGATTAGTTGTTTAGGATGGGAGATTTTTTTCAAGGTGTTTGTCGAAATGCCTCAATGAGTTTGGATTTATTGTATCGACATCTTGAATTGGTTATGATCGCTATTGATTTGTATATTAAGCGAGTTGTTGATAATTGTGTTATTCAAGGTTGTTCGAGCGACCGATAGTTTCCCTTAGGACGTTGTTCGAGAGAGGACGCATCATCACCGGTGTTGAGGTAAGTTGATTCTAACTCGGTTAAAAGGATATTCATTCCTTTCATTGTTGTTCATTCATAATCATAATTTATTCATATGGTATTAAGCATATTGAGACTTGTCATTGTCAATTAATCACTTCATTCACGAGGAACAACGGTTCCAATCATTTCATTGAGCTATCATTCATTTCACAATTAATTCATCTCGGTGAGTCATCCTTGACTTTGTCGAATTGTTATTCATTAATATTCTTCATGGTCATTCTTGTTCATATGACCTTATGGGTTCATATTGCGCGGCCGGGTGGGGATGTGTGGAATTTTTAGTCGGGCACGTGTTGGTCATGTGTTGGGTTCACCGACACATTGGACTGTGCACACGGTAACGTACCTCCGTGAGACTAATTAGGTACAAGGACAGGTGTGTCCGGACACTCGTCTTGTGCACTTGCACATACCATTATGGGCGTACTATGATGCCTCTCTTCAGCATCATTTCATAATTAAGATATATCATGATTGTGTTTATTCAACTCTTGAGGATTGTTATTCTGTGTAACTGACCCCGTTGGGGGATGTTGTTTTCAGGTCATGGCAAGGCTAAAGCACGGGAAGAGAACGTGGATGGCGAGGAGTCCCAGTGATACTAGTTGGGGGCCCCAATCCTTTTCAGTCATTCGTGTTTTCTTCATTTTATTTCCGCTGCAGACTTCCATTTGAATTACTCATTTTATTCAGTGTTGTATATTTTATCTTCATATAAAATATACATGTATTCTGTATTTTCCTTGGTGTGTTGTACTTTAAACTCTTCATCGGAGTAGTTGATGATGTAATGTGGTTCGGTACTACATTTACACTTTGTAATTCATTAATTTTACCCGCCTAGTGGGTCCCAGTCGGGGGTCCACGGCACTGTAATATCCGCCTAGTTTGGGGTGTTACAGAGTTGGTATCGGAGCGTGGTTTTGAATACTACCTTCCGAGTCATATCTTATTTGAAATCATCGTTCATCAGACTAGTATTATTGGAATTTCGTGTCACGTGTGACCTGTGCAAGAGCCGAGCCCATCATAACAAAGAATAGTAAGATTTCTGACGCCATGGTATAATTTCTGGCAATAAGAATCACTCATTCATCATTCATCAGTCAACAATCCTCAAACATCATTTTCATTTTATCATGTTGATCATGTCAACTCATTAATCACTCAGTCAACCTCATTATTCATTTGTTGATCTTGTGGATCGTATCATTAATCATGTATCTTGTTCAAGATAATCATTTCAAGAATTTCATCAGATAATCATGTCACCTCAGTTGATCATTCATATAATCATTGTATTAGAGCGCGTATGCTCATTATTATCATTTCATAACGTAATCATAACTCGGTACTCATTCAAGCTCTATAATTATCATATAGCCTTCCTACTTCAGTATGGAAAGAACTGTCAGAGGACGCAGAGGGAGAGGCCGATGTGCGGGCCAAAACCCGAAAAATAATCACTCACTGTCAGGAAGTCATAAACGAGATACAACTCAATTAGATGATGTCCGAGTCGATCCACTCATTTTTATGCAGGGCATGATGGCCCAGATGCAATTGCTTAATCATCGATGCGCTGCTGTGACCGAATTAATAGAGAAAGCTCTTACTGATGAGCTTACTGCTAAGGAAATTACTAACAACAACCTTCATCTGTTAGCAAGAAATCCAAGAAGCGTAGTCAGTCTGAAGGCAGTCAGGCAACCTTCAAGAAGCCTCGTACCGGCCCTACTTTTTCGGAGCGACCTCCTACGGCACCTAAACCTGCGAAATCTCACTTCCTAGCGGCCAGTTCGACCATCACTTGTTTCAACTGTGGAGTGCCGGGTCATTTCAGCACTAGGTGTTCGAGGCCGACTATCACCTGTTACAACTGTGGAATTGCCGGGCATAAGGTCCGTTTCTACCGAAGAGACTCCAAGCATACTCCGACGGCATCTCAGGTCCTGAAGCGACCAGTTGTTCAGAATCAGGCTACTCAGTCAGCATCGTTTAAAATGATGGGAGCAATTAAAGGCGGAGCCCATACTTATCAAAAGGGAGCATCCGTTTCGAGGTCCGGCAAGCCTCGAATTTATGAGATGAATAGGGCCGACGATCCGAAGGCCCGAATGATTTCAGGTACACATGAAATTTTATTTCAACCCATGTGTACTCTTTTTGATACTGGTGCATCGCATTCATTCATTTCCGAGTCATGCTTGAGTAGACTTCATCTGGATAGTGCTACTAGTTGTGAACCTTATGTCATTGGTCTACCATATGGTAGAAGAACTATCGAAAATCATGAGGTTAAGAATTGTCCGATTTAGCTTAATGACCGTGATTGGTTGGCGGACCTAATCGTGGTGGATTTTACCTAAGGACGATGTCATATTGGGTATCGATTGGATAGATCCTCATGATACCATTCTCAGTGTTCGTAAGCGTATGGTCACTATTGTTCCAGACGACGGAGTTGAGCACGTATTTCAGGGAGGTAATCCCAGCTGTTCCGATAGAGTCATTAATTTGATGAAAGCTGTAAAGTTACTCAATCAAGGGTGTATTGGTTATTGGTGCTATATGACTAAGACCGAGAAATCATCAGTAATGTTGGCGGATATTCCTGTAGTGAGAGAATATGCCGATGTTTTCCAGACGAGTTACCTGGTTTGCCTCCACAGAGAGATGTGGAATTCACGATAGAGTTGGATCCTGGTACATCCCCATTATCGAAGGCACCGTATCGGATGGCCCCGAGCAAAATGCAGGAACTGAAGAATTAATTGGAGGATTTGACCGAGAAAGGTTATATCCGACCGAGTGCGTCCCTGTGGGGGAGCACCTGTATTGTTTGTCAAGAAGAAGGATGGTTCATTTCGCTTGTGTATTGATTGTCAGGAGCTGAACCGGGAGACAATCAAGAATAAATATCCCCTTCCCTGCATCATTGATATCTTGGATCAACTTCAGGGAGTTTCAGTATTTTCCAAGATCGATTTAATATCAGGGTATCATCAGTTGCGGATTTGAGAGTCGGATATCGCTAAGCGGCGTTTCGAACGCTATGGGCATTACGAACTTATAGTGATGCCGTTTGGGTTAACTAATGCGCCTGCTGTATTCATGGAGTTGATGAACCGAGTTTTCATCGACTTTTCAGACTGGTTCGTGGTGGTTTTCTGTAACACCCCCAAATCCTATTGGGTTATTACAGTGCCGTGGACCCCACGCCAGGAGATCCACCAGGCGAACATGACTAAAATACATTAAATTAAACAACAAGGGAAAATCATAGTCCCTACCATGATATCCGACACAATATTCCGATAAGGAATTTCAATGACAAAAGTGGCCTACATGGCCAAAATGAAATACAACAAAGATCCACGAACATCCTGCTCGTAATACAACACGACAATAACTGACAAGACTAGAGTACACTCCAACTGGCTGACCAACAATGAACAACTCGGACTAGTATCGCTCGTATGCCTCGTCGCCATCGTCATGCCCCTGTGCCTCAACTCTCTCCTCGCAAGCACCTAAAACATGAAAACATGTTCCGCCACTGGTCGGGTCATCATCCAGATAATGAACATCAAATACATGTATAACATGATATGCATCCAAAGGCGTAATGAAATGGTATAATGATGATAATAATACGAGATGCTCACAAACCAAGGTAAGAACCGAGCATTCGTGAAATACTATGCCCACAAAGATACTATTAATACATTCGACGTGTTAGAACATAAGTGCCCAACGGCGAATCAAAATCACGTAATACCACAATGAATTACACGACATGAACCAAACCGAGGATTAAATATGAATCACAATGCCCGGAGGCTCCAATGACATTAACAAGACAATCACAAGGCCTAAAACCACTCAAATTAAATCACAAATATCACAATCACATGAAGCCAAACAGCCCAAGTTATTGATTAGGGCGGGCCACGGCATGAAAGCCGTATCACAATTAGGGCCGAAGCCACGGCATGAAAGCCGTATCACAATTAGGGCCGAAGCCACGGCATGAAAGCCGTATCACAATTAGGGCCGAAGCCACGGCATGAAAGCCGTATCACAATTAGTGCCGAAGCCACGGCATGAAAGCCGTATCACAATTAGGGCCGAAGCCACGGCATGAAAGCCGTATCACAATTAGGGCCGAAGCCATGGCATGAAAGCCGTATCACAATTAGGGCCGAAGCCACGGCATGAAAGCCGTATCACAATTAGGGATAGTGTGCTGCCTTGAGTCGGCCAACACGATAAGAATGATGCAGCGGATGATTCCATGAATGATTAAGCACTTCGATTGGCTTAGAATGGCCAATCGTTACGAATGATACGATGAATGATTAAAATACCTCGATTGCCTTAGAACGGTCAATCGATAACAATGAGATGGTGAATAATTGAACATTTCGATTTGCCTGAGAATGGCCAATCGATGACAATGATACGAAGGATGCCTCAGCACCTTTAATTGGTTACCGACGGCGAAGGTGAGAAATGAATAAGCCAATGCCTTTAATCGGCCTGTACAGTTTTAATGACAATCCAAACAGGAATAACAATGATCTCAATGATGTCTTAAATTGACATCTATTTTAACAACAATCGATACATCGATACCGCGAACCGGCTATCGACAATAACATTAATTATGAGTATTACAATGCCTTGAATCGGCTGTTAACGAACAACTATAAACACTTGGCAAAATTGCCGGAAGGTATCGTATCGAACGATCTCTTGATATCAATGAATTCATGAAGAGACTAAGTCTCGGAATGATACAACACATCCATACACATACATGATGACATTAGCTCATTGACTAGTACAAGTATAAAACTTGCCTCAAACCGAAGGCGAGAAGGTACTTCCACGATCAACGTCCTTAATGAAATTATCGGCCGCTCGAACAACCTTGAACAACATAAACACCAACAATTCTCTTAATACACGAATCAAGCATGATCACAACCAACTCAAAAGTCGATACAACAATACCCGAAACTCATTGGGGCATTAAAACAAACGCGTTGTAAACAATCTCCAATTGTTTACAACCAAAACTCAATTACATCCGAAACCAACTTCCAATGAATGATTCAAACCCACAAAACCTCATGAATACTATCAATAATCCAAAATGAATATCCGAAAACGTGATTATAACAACAATTAATCGAAAACCCCCAATTCCAACTCGATTTTCAAGGTGTTCTTGAATAATTCCTCAATAATCCAATGAATCCTTATACAAACTCATAATCATATACATATCCCTTCATATATCATGATTATAACGTCAAAACATCGTATCTCAACACAAAAATCGAAATCCAAGGTGTTGAAGAATATTACCTTTGAAGATCCAAGTACTTTAATCCGAAGAACACGCGTTAGATTGATTATCCGGGCTTCACGATCGAAAGGAGATGAAGAAAATCAAACACCCAAATGATTTGTGAAGGAAAAACCCCCTCAAGTTTTCTCTCTCGGTTGAAGGTGAAGAAAAGGGAGAGAAATGGGCTGAAATGCTGAAAAAACGAATTTAAAGGAGTTGACTGCCCTGCCGGACACGGCCCGTGCCGATCGGCACGGTCGTGTCGCATGGTGGCCGAGGGACTCGACCGTGTCCTGCTTGACACGGTCGCGGCGCGGAGGGCCTTCCGATGACCCGTCGGCGGCTTCGGCATGACTCGACCGTGTCACAGAACACGGTCGGGCGTGTCAGCGATCGATCAGCTTATCCGGAAGAGTTCGACTCGGCCGTGCTGAGCGACACGGTCAGGTCTGAGGCGAGACTTCGGCATTTCCGGACGAGTACGGCACGGGCCGTGTCGGGCGACACGGCGAGTTCGTTCGGCAGTGATCGCCAATAATCGAAAAATGAGTGGTTGAGCTAAAACGACCATAACTCTCTCGTCCGGACTCCGATTGACTCACCGTTTGAACCATTGGAAAGCTAACTCGATGCTCTATAATATTGCAAAGATTTAGAATTTTTGGAGTTACCAAAAATTAATGGTGATCTAACAAAGTCGAACTCATATGAGGAAAGTTGAAACAATGAACAATAACGATACACAACTCGAAGTTTTTCCGAACGGTGAACACGGTGAATGAACATGATTGATGAATGATTATAATCGGGTGAAAATACACTGAGTGATAATTACAGACTGATAATTACTGAATGAAAATGAATGAATTACAACCGGGTATTACATACACCCCCCCTTAAAAGGAGTTTCGTCCTCGAAACTCAGGGTAAACAAATCGGGATATGAACTATCCATCAAGATCTGAAAACAATAATGCACATCTAGTCCTCGGGACCAAATCAATTACACGCCCAAGTCCCCAAGACTTGACGTCTCGAATCTCAGTGAATGATTTCCCAAATTATCAAGAAATCTTGAGCACAACGCCGAAGGGGTGAACTCCCAACGGTTGACCCAAATCTCAAGATTCTCAAATATGATCATAATAAAATAGATCAAGAATAAATGATCTCTGATCCACGATACATTACTACGGATTGAGTTACACAGTCATCCAAAAACAAGGTTACATCTCAAATGTAGTCAACATCGTTATCCTTCCATGTCATCGATCTCCTCTATCTCAACGATTTAAGGTATATCCGCAGATGAACTCGCCGCTAAATATGATCTCGGAAGGTCACGAGAATGAAAGTGACTAAAATGAATGATGAATGATAAATGACTACAAATCCGACAAGGATTTGGAATGACTCACCAAGGTGAATTAATAACGTCATGAGTGATAGCTCTCTGAAGTGATTGGAACCGCCGTTCCTCGTGAATTGAATGATTAATCGATAATTATGAGTCCCAACATGATTGATATATATGATGAATGAATTAGATGAATGAGTTAACGACAATGAAATGAATGATTGTCCTACTACCGAGCAAGAATTAACTTGTTCAAAACCGGTGATGATCACAGTTAAAGCAAACAACAGTCGAACTCATCGTCTGAGATGAAGATGCTCTCCCAGCACGAAGACGACTAGAAAACAATCTCTTGGACGTCGGAGTCCGATGTCCCTCTGACAGCTCTTTCCATACCGAGGCAGGAAAGTCACGTGATAATTACAGATCTCGTATGAAGATCGCATTATGATTATGAGACGGAATGATAAGAATGAGCATACACGCTCTAACACAATGAATGCATTAATAATGCAATGAAATGATCGTCGACATGACGCCGGAATATGATAAGATCGTATGAAAGATCAAGTGAGGTAACATGATTATCTGATGAAATTCCTGAAATGATTACCTTGAACAAGTTAACAAGGTTGAAAATTCGATTCACAAGATCAACAATCGAACCGTGAGATGGACTGGATGATTAATGAATTAACTGAACAATGAGATAGACTGGGTGATGAATGAATTAACTGAGCAATGAAATTGACTGAGTGACGAATGAATTAACTGAACAATGAGATTGACTGAGTGATGAATGAATTAACTGAACGATGAGATTGACTGAGTGATGAATGAATTAACTAAACGATGAGATTAACTGAGTGATGAATGAATTAACTGAGTGATGAATGAATTAACTGAGTAACGAAATTGACTGAGTGATGAATGAATTAACATGATCGACAAGATCAAAATGATGATTGGGGATTATTAACTGGTGAATGAGTTGATCCTTAGCACTTACACAGGTCACACGTGCTCCAAAACAATTAGTCATGAATCAATCATAACAATAATATCACATATATGTTTCAACAAAGCATGAATAATTAATGACATGATGAATGTATGAACATAAAGAGAATCGAGTCCTTACACAGGTCATACGAAGCTTAGAGGTCTCACGATACTAGTCCCAACTGATGACGACTCGATGAATGAATGACTCGTGCAGTCGTACTAATATTACGACTCACAAAACCTGACTGACTAGATTGTCATAACCTGACAATCCCACTACTACCGCGTCGGTAGGACCACATAACTCACATCTCAGGGTATTTCACAACCCAAATCTCTGATACCATTTCTGTAACACCCCCAAATCCTATTGGGTTATTACGATCTTTGTGGACCCCACGCCAGGAGATCCACCAGGCGAACATGACTAAAATACATTAAATTAAACAACAAGGGAAAATCATAGTCCCTACCATGATATCCGACACAATATTCCGATAAGGAATTTCAACGACAAAAGTGGCCTACATGGCCAAAATGAAATACAACAGCATCCACGAACATCTGTTCGGGTAATACAACACGACAATAACTGACAAGACTGGAGTACACTCCAACTGGCTGACCAACAATGAACAACTCGGACTAGTATCGCTCGTATGCCTCGTCGCCATCGTCATGCCCCTGTGCCTCAACTCTCTCCTCGCAAGCACCTAAAACATGAAAACATGTTCCGCCCCCACGTGTTCAGTCATCCAGATAATGAACATCAAATACATTTATAACATGATATGCATCCAAAGGCAGAATGATATGGTATAATGATTATAATAATTGGAGATGCTATCAAACCAAGGTATGTACCGAGCATTCTTGAAATACTATTCCCACGGCATACTATTAATACATTCGACGAGGTTAGAGCATAAGTGCCCAACGGCGAATCAAAATCACGAATACCACAATGAATTACACGACATGAACCAAACCGTAAGGATTAAATATGAATCACAATGCCGGAGGCTCCAATGAAATTAACAAGACAATCACAAGGCCTAAAAACCACTCGGCCGAAGCGTCAAATATCACAATCACATGAAGCCGAAGCTTTTATTGATTAGGGCCGAAGCCACGACATGAAATCCGTATCACAATTAGGGCCGAAGCCACGGCATGAAAGCCGTATCACAATTAGGGCCGAAGCCACGGCATGAAAGCCGTATCAAAATTAGGGCCGAAGCCACGGCATGAAAGCCGTATCACAATTAGGGCCGAAGCCACGGCATGAAAGCCGTATCACAATTAGGGCCGAAGCCACGGCATGAAAACCGTATCACAATTAGGGCCGAAGCCACGGCATGAAAGCCGTATCACAATTAGGGCCGAAGCCACGGCATGAAAGCCGTATCACAATTAGGGATAGTGTGCTGCCTTGAGTCGGCCAACACGATAAGAATGATGCAGCGGATGATTCCATGAATGATTAAGCACTTCGATTGGCTTAGAATGGCCAATCGTTACGAATGATACGATGAATGATTAAAATACCTCGATTGCCTTAGAACGGTCAATCGATAACAATGAGATGGTGAATAATTGAACATTTCGATTTGCCTGAGAACGGCCAATCGATGACAATGATACGAAGGATGCCTCGGCACCTTTAATCGGTTACCGACGGCGAAGGTGAGAAATGAATAAGCCAATGCCTTTAATCGGCCTGTACAGTTTTAATGACAATCCAAACAGGAATAACAATGATCTCAACGATGTCTTAAATTGACATCTATATTAACAACAATCGATACATCGATACCGCGAACCGGCTATCGACAATAACATTAATTATGAGTATTACAATGCCTTGAATCGGCCGTTAACGAACAACTATAAACACTTGGCAAAATTGCCGGAAGGTATCGTATCGAACGATCTCTTGATATCAATGAATTCATGAAGAGACTAAGTCTCGGAATGATACAACACATCCATACACATACATGATGACATTAGCTCATTGACTAGTACAAGTATAAAACTTGCCTCAAACCGAAGGCGAGAAGGTACTTCCACGATCAACGTCCTTAATGAAATTATCGGCCGCTCGAACAACCTTGAACAACATAAACACCAACAATTCTCTTAATACACGAATCAAGCATGATCACAACCAACTCAAAAGTCGATACAACAATACCCGAAACTCATTGGGGCATTAAAACAAATGCGTTGTAAACAATCTCCAATTGTTTACAACCAAAACTCAATTACATCCGAAACCAACTTCCAATGAATGATTCAAACCCACAAAACCTCATGAATACTATCAATAATCCAAAATGAATATCCGAAAACGTGATTATAACAACAATTAATCGAAAACCCCCAATTCCAACTCGATTTTCAAGGTGTTCTTGAATAATTCCTCAATAATCCAATGAATCCTTATACAAACTCATAATCATATACATATCCCTTCATATATCATGATTATAATGTCCAAAACATCGTATCTCAACACAAAAATCGAAATCCAAGGTGTTGAAGAATATTACCTTTGAAGATCCAAGTACTTTAATCCGAAGAACACACGTTAGATTAATTATCCGGGCTTCACGATCGAAAGGAGATGAAGAAAATCAAACACCCAAATGATTTGTGAAGGAAAAACCCTCCCTCAAGTTTTCTCTCTCGGTTGAAGGTGAAGAAAAGGGAGAGAAATGGGCTGAAATGCTGAAAAAACGAATTTAAAGGAGTTGACTGCCCTGCCGGACACGGCCCGTGCCGATCGGCACGGTCGTGTCGCACAGCTGGCCGACAGGGACTCGACCGTGTCTGCCGGACACGGTCGCGGCGCGAAGGGCCTTCCGATGACCCGTCCGGCGGCCGACTCGGCATGACTCGACCGTGTCCTGGAACACGGTCGGGCGTGTCGGCAGTCGATTCTGGCTTATCCGGAAGAGTTCGACTCGGCCGTGCCAGACGACACGGTCGGGTCCTGAGGCAGAGACTTCGGCATTTCCGGACGAGTACGGCACGGGCATTGGAAAGCTAACTCGATGCTCTATACTATTGCAAAGATTTAGAATTTTTGGAGTTACCAAAAATTAATGGTGATCTAACAAAGTCGAACTCATATGAGGAAAGTTGAAACAATGAACAATAACGATACACAACTCGAAGTTTTTCCGAACGGTGAACACGGTGAATGAACATGATTGATGAATGATTATAATCGGGTGAAAATACACTGAGTGATAATTACAGACTGATAATTACTGAATGAAAATGAATGAATTACAACCGGGTATTACATTTTCATCGACGAAATTTTGATTTATTCTCATGACCGAGAGGAACACGAGCTTCACCTTTATCAGATTCTCGATGTGTTGAGACGAGAGCAGTTTTATGGAAAATTTTTCCAAATGTGAATTTCTGGATGTCCGAGGTTACATTTCTCAGACATGTAATTTCATCAGACGGAGTACACGTCGATCCTCAGAAGACGGAGGCTATCCGAGATTGGCAACCTCCGAAGAATGTTAAGGAAATCCGAAGCTTCCTCGGATTAGCTGGCTATTATTAGCGATTTGTGGAAGGATTTTCTAAAATCGCTCAACCTATGACGATCCTTTTGCGAAAGGATAAGAAATACAATGATCTGACACGTGTCAGCGGAGTTTTGAGGATCTCAAGAGTCGTTTAATTTCAGGGCCTGTCCTTTGTTTACCACAAGGGACGGAAGGATTCGTGGTTTATAGTGACACGTCCGGACAAGGTCTCGGATGTGTATTAGTGCAGAACGAGAAAGTGATTGCCTATGCTTCACGGCAGCTGAGATCTTATGAGGTCAACTATCCAACCCATGACCTGGAGCTAGCGGCCATAGTTTTCACGTTGATGATTTGGCGTCATTATCTTTATGGCGTCTCCTGTCAGATTTTCACCGATCATAAGAGGTTGAAGTATATATATACTCAGAAGGAGTTAAATATGCATCAGAGACGGTGGCTAGTACTGATCAAGGACTATGATATCGAGATTCAGTATCACCCGGGTAATGCGAATGTTGTCGCAGATGCCTTGAGCCGTAAGTCTGTTCAGGAGCAGATGCTTGCTTGTTTAACAGTTCAGAAGGAACTTCAGCAGGAATTTCTGAGACTCGAGATCGAGGTCTAGTTACAGCGAGTATAAGGGTAACTTTGTACTTTAGAGATTTCATCGCCACTCGAGGAGGCGATTAGAGTGAATCAAGGTTCAGACCCATTTTGTTGTGTATCCGAGAGGATGTGGCTCAGGGGAAAGCCCCTGGATTTGTGTTCCATGAGGATGGACTTGTTCGATTTAAGAATTGTTTATGCATACTGGCTAATGACGAGTTGAAAAAATTCGATTTTGAGAGAAACTCATGCTACCCCTTATTCTATTCATCAAAATTACTGGTGGAGTAATATGAAGCGAGAAGTCGCAAAATTTGTTTCGAGATGTTTAACCTGTGAGCAAGTTAAGATAGAACATCAGCGACCGGCGGGTATGCTGAAACCGCTCCCTATTCCAGAGTGGAAGTGGGAGGATATTTCAATGGACTTCATCACGAGTTTGCCGACGAGTCGCCGCGGCATGAATACAATTTGGGTAATCGTGGATCATCTAACTAAGTCATCTCATTTCCTTGAGAGTAAGAATACGTGGGGTCCCGAGAGACTTGCCTATTTGTTCATCAAAGAAATAGTGATATTGCACGGTACTCCTAAGAGTATCGTTTCTGATCGTGACGGGCAATTCATGTCATATTTTTGGAAATCAGTTCATCGTGCCATGGGAACTCAGTTTAATCTCAGCACAACTTTTCACCCTTGGTCCGATGGACAATCAGAGAGAACTATTCAGACATTGGAGGACATGTTGAGAGCATGTGTTCTCGATTGGAAAGACGATTGGGAAGCCCAACTACCATTGATCGAGTTCACGTATAAAATAGTTGGCATGCTTCGATTAAGATGGCACCCTACGAGGCCTTGTACGGTCGTCGTTGCCGATCTCCTTTGTGTTGGGATGACTTATCAGAATCAATCGGCACTGAGCCCGATATGCTTCTAGCCGCCCGTGATAAGGTAGCTTTGATCAAGAGTCGTTTGTTGACCACTCAGAGTCGACAGAAATCATATGCAGATAATCGTCGTTGACCATTAGAGTTCGATTCAGGTGACCACGTTTTGGTCAAGGTATCCCCGAGTCGAGGTGTTTTCCATTTCGGGGAGCGAGGAAAGCTAAGTCTGAGATTCATTGGACCATTTGAGATTTTGAATCGAATCGGTGATCTGGCTTATAGATTGGTCTTACCTCTGGCGTTGAGCCGAATTCATAATGTGTTTCATGTCTCTCAAATTGCGGAAGTGTTTTGCCGACCCTAGTCACATACTTCAGTTTGATGGAATCGAGATAGCGGATGATCATATGTATGAGGAGTGTCCCGTGTAACACCCCCGAGATATTCGAAGTATATTACAGTGCCGTAGACCCCTACATGGGACCCACCAGGCTAAAACAAGGAAACACCACTCGACTAATCATCTCAGTTAGCGAGGACACACATTTAAATAATACAACATATAAAGATACGCCCGGAGCAACCGGCGTAATAAACATCAACCGATAATATAGAAATTTGAGTTAATATAAAACGAAGTTCGGAGTGAAAATCCTAAGTACTCGCGAGTACAATCTATAAGTTTATAAGTGTGGGAAACAACCATATCGAAATAGACAAGAGGAATAAGAAGACTCGAATGCACATGCCAACGACCCTGGCCAACATCCTCGTACTGTCCCAGCACCCGCTCGTCCGGCAGAACATAACCTGAAATCCATAACAAGAATTTCCCCAAAATGGGTCCCTAAAGGGGTTAGCAATTACGCTAGTACAAGTAATCAAGGCAAACCATTCGCTTACACGTTTCATAGTACAATGCACCAAATCATTTCGAAAATCAAAACCAGACATGTCTTTTCCAGAAACAAACAGTAAATCACATTTGCCTAGGACCGGGATGAAGCCACGAATCCCAATCGAGGCCTCTAAGGACCCTCCCGAGCTGGCCATATCATAAAACAAATCACACACATACATCGCCTAGGATCGGGACGAAGCCATAAATCCCACTCGAGTCCTCTAAGGACCCTCCCGAGCTGGCTAGCTAAACAAACTCATGAATCCAGGGCTCAAACCATTGGACTCCCTCTGTGATCCCGTCCGACCCTCCCGAGGTGAGTAATCACACACAATATACATTACCATTTCACGTTAAGCATAAAGGTTTCCAAAAATACTTGCCTCGAATAATTGATGACGCAATGAACGGAAAGGAAAATCACCGACGAACGCTAGAAACCAACGGAACCGAACCTAACGATTCGAAGAACATAATCACAACCAACTCTAAATGAATACGGAAATGGAATACACCCGAAAACCCGCCTATGATTCATGTATATTCGTATAAAAATAACAACGAGGGCGGACCACAACCGAACCCTCTTGAATACGCAACAACCATGAAATATACCATGAATCCGTAAGAAAAACAAGAATACTAGCAAGATTAATCATATTCAACACGAATTAATCAACCGTATGGAACGAATCGAAGAAAAACCCGAAAACCCCCAATTTACTCAAAAGTATGGTTATAAGAAGATTTACCTTGGATTAGGATGAAAGATTCGTGTTGATGTTGTTATAATACACCACGAACTCAAGGAAGATGATGGTTGAGATGATTGGAGGAAGAAATCGCCAATAAATCGCCCAAAATCGCCAAATCCGCGGAGGAAGGAAGAAATGAAGAAATGGGCCGAAGTGAGGGTAAACTCCTGATATATAAAACCTGGGCGATCGTTATGTACATTACCTGAGCTTGTTAACATACGTGATGCACATTACGTACATTAACACTCAAGTTTAGCGTACGTAAAAGGCTGGGAAGAATAGTCTATCCTAGAACAGCAGACGTTGCTAGCGTACGCTACAACAGAAGGCTAGCGTACGCTACAAGAGGGTTACGTACAGTGCCTTTATGTACGTAAGGGTCTGGACAGAACTCACTGTCCAACAACGCTGGGTGCGATAGTGTACGCTACGCCGGGTAGTTTAGCGTATGCTACATAGGCTCTACGTACGTAACAATGTTAACGTACGTAATGGTTCGGACAGAACAATCTGTCCAATCTGTTGAAGGCCATAACGTACGTTAGAAATGAGCCATAACGTACGTTATGAAGGTGCCGATAGCGCATGAAAGGAAGCATGCATAACGCATGTTATGCATGCAGCAGTTCAACACTGCTGAACGACGTTAGCTGCAACGGGTGGTCCGAAAACGAGATGCAACATCAGGATAGATTCCAGAAGTGTAAACATGAAATAATCACGACAATGAAGCTAAGCGCTGAAGGAAAATACAATTCCGACTACCGAGGAATCCGAGAAACGACGAGGAAAGTAAAACCCCCCATACTTATAGGAAATTACAATATGGCCCAAACGCCCGAAAATCGCGACGCAATGCCGGATCAAGAAACCAAAACTCACAGCACGAACAACTCAACCATACGAACTCGTGCAACCAAAGAAATTACTAAATCGAATGGGTTCTATGAGAATCGAACGTCCACGCAACAAGACATAACAAAAGGCGGAATAATATCAAAACATCTCCGAAACTCATCCAAATGGAGAAACTCCAAGAATAAAATAGATTCAAAATGTCGGAACGGTTACAAGAGAGTTGATAAAAATGGAAAATACACCAAAAATGAAAATACCGGAAAAATAAAATGCGGATATTACATTCTACCCCTCTAAAAATAAGTTTCGTCCCAAAACTTAAGAAATAAACAACTCGGGGTACCTAGCATGCATGCTATCTTCCGTTTTCCAAGTTGCTTCCTCGATACCATGCCTCGACCACTGCACCTTGACCAAAAGAATGGTCTTATGCCTCAGTCGCTTTTGTTGGGATTCTGTGCCTAAAATGAAGGCCCAGCAGAAGCGGTAAAATGAAAATTAATTCGATCTGAATCCCTACGAGGATCGATCGGGCTACGTATATACGAATATATAAACGAAAAGCAAGAGTCGTAAGAAACTAACCCTTGAAGTCCGTTGATTAAATGGTAACCTTATCTTGAGCTATTCCCCAAGCTTTGCTTGACCTCTACGAATCCAATCCGCTCCAAGTCCTTGAATGATCCAACGCCGAAAGCACTGCGTCTCTACTTGCCACGCGCCGGAAAAACGACCGGAATGACAACAGACGATTAACCTCTAAGGTTATGGCTAGAATCAAGTGATAAAGCTTTGTATGTTAAGATTATTACACTCTGAGGGTTTTAATCTTACTCTCTCTTTATGTTTTGATTTTTTTTTCTCTAAGAAAAACTCTCAAGAAATGAGATGAAGAAGAAGACTTTGAGAAAGAACTTTTTTCTCTCTTAAACTCACTCAAGTCTCACGTATCAATGTGCAAAGAATCAAAGTGAGAATCAAGATTAGTCTTACTCCCTTTCTTTATACACTCCCACCCCACACTTACAACTCATCCACATAAGATTACCCCACAAGTCACTTGTCTTCCATTTAAAAATGGAAACAAAAGACAAGATGAAAGGTGGTGGAAATTGGGGGGGGGGGGGCGTGAGGTTGAAACGGATGAGTTTAGTTCGTTTCGGAATCCCAAGAGTCCAAACAGATAAACTCCGATTCCGTTTCGATGTATTTATATCGATTAATTAATCCAATCAATTAAACATATCAAATACAAAATAATATGATTAATTTCTCTAAGAAATAATTATATTCATGAATTAAATTAATCACCCAGTAATTTATTTATTTTATTAGGCCGTAAATCAATTTATCTAATAAATCAATTTAAACATCTAATGTCCCAAATTTAGATATCCAATATCTAATATTAATAATGAGAGAATTAGCTTGATTCATTTCGTTGTCAATTTTATTGCGCGACTTGGTAGGTCTGTCTCAGTCAGTAATGGGAGGAACCAAAGAGTAGTAGCACCACCTAGTCAGCTTGGCGGCCTACACTGTACCCCAACTGAGAACGAATGATTGGTATCATTCAAGAACCATTCTGTCGTGAATACCAGTATACGTATAAACCATTCTTTAAAATGTCCCGATCAAGTTATAGGGTCACGGTCAGTCAAACCCCATCTGTACTTGATGCTATACATACGTTAATGCAAATCGAGATCATCGAGCTCGTGTATCTAATACAGCTAGCTCCAATGCTTTGGCCAAAGACTTATGATCTCATCTGCTAATAACCGCATATGACATATAACCCGTTCACTAACGGGAGAAAGAATTCTATCTTGGTATACAGTAGGACCTGCTACTTGCCCGTCAAGATGCATGTCGAGGTTGACCCCCGCCTTCCGGTTTATAGGGTTGAACTAATCTAATGAAAATCTTGATGTCACAAGCACATCCCTACTAAATCCTCAAGTCGAAGGTTCATGAATACCTATCACAACCTTTCGATTCCATCATTGACTGTCCCAGAGTGAAATCCGTGTGACGAATCGAGGGTGATTCGGTTCGAGTATACTAATCTAATTAGCATACCTATAACGTGTGATCCCACTAACCATTAGTGTTCGACAGGCACTCTCCTTGTCAAAGAACACGTCATACAAGTCTTCACATAAACTTAACGCCCAGTCAAGTTTCATCGACTTGCGAACGATTAAGTATTTGAGCTATAAACCTTTCCAGTGCCGACCCCCTTATCTAATAAGGAGTGGAACGTTTTGCTCTCAAATACACGTACTAGTTTTTATATGTATATTTACGAGTTAGAAATGCCAGTAACTACCAGTAAATAAAGAAACATCCATTGCCTTATATTGATGATTTACATAATAACAAGTACAATGCCCTCACTCAACATCCTCTGAGTAGCATTCAAGGGCATACTCCTAACAATCCTCTACTTGCACTCAATGCCACACACTATGGTATCTAATACCCATGTTCTCTAGATGACGCTCCAAGCTAGTATGAGAAAGTGGCTTAGTCAGTGGATCAGCGACGTTGTCAGCCGAGTCTACTCTGTGCAGCACAATGTATCCCTTGCGAACAAATTCTCTCACGAGATGATACTTCCTCTCAATATGTTTGGTGCTGTTGTGAAACCTCGGCTCCTTGGCCTGCGCTACAGCTCCGTCGTTGTCGTAGTATAGCGGAACAGGCAGCTCAGCACATGGTATCACTTGAAGTTCTCCCAGAAACTTCTTAATCCATAACCCTTCCTTGGAAGCCTCCGAGGCTGCTTGATACTCAGCCTGACAAGTGGAATCAGCAGTCGCGCTTTGCTTGGCGCTACGCCAAGATACTGCTCCTCCATTAAGAGTAAATATGTAGCCAGAAGTCGACATCGAGTCATCCTTCAGTCCTTGGAAGTCCGAATCAGTGAATCCCACCACATCCAATTCTCCACTGCCATACATCAGAACCATATCTCTAGTCCTTCTCAAGTACTTGAGAACGTTCTTTACGGCAGTCCAATGTTCCCTACCTCAGTTTGCCTGAAACCTACTCACCACGCTTACAGCATGCGCAATGTCAGGTCTCGTACACAACATAGAATACATAAGGCTACCCACGGACGAAGCATATGGTATGTTACTCATTTCCTTTCGTCGTTCCTCACTTTGAGGATACATCTTCAAGGAGAGTTTTATTCCATGTCGCATCGGTAGGAACCCTCTTTTAGAATCACCCATCTTAAATCGCTTTAAGATTTTATCTATATAGAGGGCTTGGGAAAGACCTATTGTTCTCTTCGTTCTATCTCGATAGAGCCGAATACCAAGAATATAGGTAGCTTCCCCCAAGTATTTCATGGAGAAATTACTCGAAAGCCAAGCTTTCACAGAACTGAGCATTCCCACATCATTACCTATTAGTAGAATATCATCCACATATAGTACTAAGAATGCGATATTGCTCCCACTAACCCTCTTGTATACACAAGGTTCCTCTTCATTTTGCACGAAGTCAAACTCTTTGACCGCCTCGTCAAAACGAAGGTTCCAACTACGCGACGCTTGCTTCAGTCCATAAATGGAATGCTGAAGCTTGCATACTTTCTGAATATCGACTTCGGACACAAAGCCTTTAGGCTGATCCATATAGATTTACTCCTCGAGGAATCCATTAAGGAAAGCCGTCTTTACGTCCATTTGCCATATCTCATAATCGTGGTAGGCAACTATAGCAAGCATCATGCGAATAGACTTGATCATGGCTACAGGCGAGAAGGTATCATGTTAATCGATCCCTTCCTTCTGGGTATAACCCTTTGCCACAAGCCTGTCCTTATAGGCGTCAACCTTGCCATCACCATCAGTCTTTTTCTTGTAGATCCACTTGTTCCGAATAGGCACTATGCCCTTGGGGCGGTCTACTAGAGTCCAGACCTGATTGACATGCATCGAGTATATCTCAACTTTCATAGCTTCACGCTATTTTGCGGAGTCTACATCCACCATCACTTGCTTATAGGTCTTTGGGTCGGTCTATTGGCTATCACTTGGAACCTCATGGAGACCCAGCTCCTCCAAGTGCACAAGCCCATACCTCTCAGGTAAATGAGACACCCTACTAGACCTATGAGGTGGTTGTACTTGTGTTTCAGAAGGTTCGGTTCCAGTTTCTTGCATAGGTGTCTCCCGAGGAGTTTCATTTCTTCTAAAGAAATACTTCTACCTGCTCCGCCTTCCTGAATGAACTCATCTTCCAGGAAGTGTGCTTGTAAAGCAACAACGATCTTTTAATCTTCGGGCATGTAGAATAGATATCCCATCGTCCCAGATGGGATTCTAATGAAACGTCCCTTCGCAGACCTAGCTTCCAACTTCTCCACCTTAGTCTTCTTGACATAGGCGGGACATCCCCAAATCCTAATGTGATTAAGACTTGGTTTCCTTCCCTCCCACATCTCATGTGGAGTTTTAGGAATAGATTTGGAAGGACATCTGTTCAAGATGTAAGCAGCAGTCAGGAGTGCATTGTTGGGATTCGGTGCCTAAAACGAAGGCCCTGCGGAAGCGGTAAAATGAAAATTAATTCGATCCGAATCCCTACGAGGATCGATCGAGCTACGTATATACGAATATATATAACCGAAAAACAAGAGTTATAAGAAACTCACCCTTAAAGTCCGTTGATTAAATGGTAATCTTCTCTTGAGCTATTCCCCAAGCTTTACTTGAATTCTCTACGATCCGAAGCACTCCAAGCACTTGAATGATTCAACGCCGAAAACACCGCGTCTCTACTTGCCACGCGTCGGAGAAACGACCGGGATGACTAAACCTCGTTATCCTCCAAGAATACGGCTAGAACAAGGTTATAGAAGCTTGCTATTGTGATTATAACACTCCAAGTGTATACCTCACTATCTCTCTTTGATTTCTTGATTTTTCTCCAAGAACAACCAAGAACAAAAGAAGAAGAAGATGAAGACTTAAAAGAAAATAATTTTTTTCTCTCTCTAAAACTCCAACTCACGTATGTAATGGCTTATGGTGTGGAGAAGTGAGAGTTGTCTTCCCATTTATTCTTCCATAAAATCCTCCTAAATCAAGACCAAATAATTGAAAGGAATTAATTAAAAGATCTTGTTCCCTTGATGCTTCAAGTCATCCACCAATTAAGGTGGAGACTATGACCAAAGGAAAATGGAGGGAAAATGGGCGGCCATCTAGAAGGAGCCGGGATGAGTTCGGTCCGTTTTGGACTCCCATGAGTCCAAACAGATAAACTCCTATTTCGTTCCGATATATTTGTGTCAATTAATTAATCCAATTAATTAATCACATTAAATACATAATAACATAATTAATTTCTCCAATAAATAATTATATCTATGAATTAAATTAATCACCCAGTAATTTATTTAATTCATTAGGCCGTAAATCAATTTATCCAATAAATCGATTTAAACATTGTTGGGAAAACAAGAACCCTGTATCGAATCAGCTGGGATAATCGATCCCTGTATTGAATTGTGTTGATAAGAGGTTTTGACATATATGCCAATCCTCAATACATTAAGGAAACTGTATCGAAGAATTGAGGCATCAACCTGTATCGAAGACCTGTCTCGAATCCAGAATACAGTAGATCCTTTCAGTACAGCAAAGAAGTCTTATAAAGGCCAAGTATGGAAACTGTATCGAATCACCAATACAGTGATCTTCCATACAGCTCTCAACAGGACAAAGAAGGAATCTTCAAAAGTCAAAGTCCCGTTGAATAAGAAGTATTTAAATACTCAAGGATAAAGTATTTAAATAGTGTCAGTCAACAGATCTTCAAATCCCGCTAAATCCGGATCGTGCTTTTCATCCCGTTGGAACGGAATCTTGCTCAACAGATACATCTCGACGGATATATATTTCAGAGACTATATATATCTCATTAAGGCATTGAAGATCAGTTATCAAAACCGAAATCAATTGACTGAAATTATCAAAGCTATCAAAGTTATTATCAGAGCAAAACATATCTCCAAAGCTTACGGCAACTCAGATCTAAGAGATATACAGTGCTCATCATCTTGAACAACACTTTATCAGCTAGAAGCTCATAAAGTCAAAGCTGTTGTTCATACTCTGTTCTATACTTTGAACAAACCCAGATCAGCCCTATGTGGACTGAGGAAGACGAAGCTTCAGAACTCTGTGTGAAGAAGCCAGTCAAGATTTAGCTCAAACCAATCTGTGTGAACGGTTGAAGCTAAGATCTTTATATCAATCTGTGTGAACGATATATTGATTGTATACTGTTTTAATTACGTAGTTGTGTACGTAGTAATTATAATAAACATTTTACTCCTGTGTGGAGGACCAGTGGACGTAGAGGGGTTTACCTCGAACCACTTTAAATATTGTGTTATTTACCTTCCACAGCAACTTACTGTATTTAAGACTTCTGCTACGCACTCAGATTTAAAAACGATGCGACATTGTTTAAACTACTTCCCAAGCTGTGTCCAGTATACTTAGTGGCCAACAAACATCTAATGTCCCAAATTTAGATATCCAATATCTAATATTCATAATGAGATAAGAAGCTTGATACATTCCGTCGTCAATTCTATTGCGCGACTCGGTAGCTCCGTCTCAGTCAGTAATGGGAGGAACCAAAGAGTAGTAGCACCACCTAGCCAGCCTGGCGGCCTACACTGTACACCAACTGAGAACGAATGATTGGGATCATTCAAGACCATTCTGTCGTGAATACCAGTATACGTATAAACCCTTCTTTAACCTGTCCTGTTCAAGTTATAGGGTCACAGTCAGTCAAACCATATCTGTACTTGACGCTATGCATGCGTTAATGCAAATCGAGATCATTGAGCTCTCGTGTATCCAATACAACTAGCTCCAATGCTTTGGCCAAAGACTTACGATCTCATCAGCAAATAACCGCACAGGACATATAACCCGCTCACTAACGGGAGAAAGAATTCTATCTTGGTATTCAGTAGGACCTGCTACTTGCCCGTCAAGGTGCACGTCGAGGTTGACCCCCGCCTTCCGGTTTATAGGGTCGAACTACTCTAATGAAAATCTTGATGTCACAAGAACATCCCTATTAAATACTCAAGTCTAAGGTTCACGAATACCTATCACACCCTTTCGATTCCGTCATTGACTGTCCCGGAGTGAAATCTGTGTGACGAATCGAGGATGAGTCGGTTCGAGTATACTAATCCAATTAGCATACCTATAACGTGTGCTCCCACTAACCATTAGTGTTCGACAGGCACTCTCCATGTCAAAGAACACGTCATACAA
The DNA here is from genome assembly GCA_033398695.1 of Orobanche coerulescens. Taxonomy (NCBI): domain Eukaryota; kingdom Viridiplantae; phylum Streptophyta; class Magnoliopsida; order Lamiales; family Orobanchaceae; genus Orobanche; species Orobanche coerulescens. Next base: position 71,182,284 of record CM065815.1, read on the forward strand.
GTCTTCACATAAACTTAACTCTCAGTCAAGTTTCATCGACTTGCGAACGATTAAGTATTTAAGCTATAAACCTTTCCAGTGCCGACCCCTTATCCAATAAGGAGTGGAAAGTATTGCTCTCAAATACACGGACTAGTTTCTATATGTATATTTACGAGTTATGAATGCCAGTAACTACCAGTAAATAAAGAAACATCCATTGCCTTATATTAATGATTTACATAATTACAAGTACAATGCCCTCACTCAACATCCTGTGAGTGGCATTCGAGGGCATAGCTCCAATGCTTTGGCCAAAGACTTATGATCTCATCTGCCAATAACCGCATAGGACAAATAACCCGTTCACTAACAGGAGAAAGAATTCTATCTTGGTATTCAGTAGGACCTGCTACTTGCCCATCAAGATGCACGTCGAGGTTGACCCCCGCCTTCCGGTTTTTAGGGTCGAACTACTCTAATGAAAATCTTGACGTCACAAGCAAATCCCTACTAAATCCTCAAGTCGAAGGTTCACGAATACCTATCACAACCTTTCGATTCCATCATTGACTGTCCCTGAGTGAAATTTGTGTGACGAATCGAGGGTGAGTCGGTTCGAGTATACTAATCCAATTAGCATACCTATAACGTGTGCTCCCACTAACCATTAGTGTTCGACAGGTACTCTCATTGTCAAAGAACACGTCATACAAGTCTTCACATAAACTTAACTCTCAGTCAAGTTTCATCGACTTGCGAACGATTAAGTATTTGAGCTATAAACCTTTCCAGTGCCGACCCCCTTATCCAATAAGGAGTGGAACGTTTTGCTCTCAAATACATGGACTAGTTTCTATATGTATATTTATGAGTTAGGAATGCCAGTAACTACCAGTAAATAAAGAAACATCCATTGCCTTATATTGATGATTTACATAATGACAAGTACAATGCCCTCACTCAACATCCTCTGAGTGGCATTCAAGGGCATACTCCTAACAATCTCCCACTTGCACTCAATGCCACAAACTATGGTATCTAATACCCATGTTCTCCAGATGATGCTCCAAGCTAGTCTGAGAAAGTGGCTTGGTCAGTGGATCGGCGAAGTTGTCGGCCGAGTTTACTCTGTGCAGCACAATGTATCCCTTGCGAACAAATTCTCTTACGAGATGATACTTCCTCTCAATATGTTTGGTGCTGTTGTGAAACCTCGGCTCCTTGGCCTGCGCTACTGACTCGTCGTTGTCGCATGTCAATGAACAGCACGGCTCGGACATGGTATCACTTGAATTTCTCCCAAAAACTTATTAATCTAGAACCATTCCTTCGAAGCCTCCGAGGCTGCTTGATACTCAGCCTGACAGGTCGAATCAGCAGTCGCACTTTGTGTGGCGCTACGCCAAGATACTGCTCCTCCATTAAGAGTAAATATGTAGCCAGAAGTAGACATCGAGTCGTCCTTCAGTTCTTGGAAGTCCAAATCAGTGAATCCCACCACATCCAATTCTCCACCGCTATACATCAGAACCATATCTCTAGTCCTTCTCAAGTACTTGAGAACGTTCTTTACAGCAGTCCAATGTTCCCTACCTGGTTTTGCCTGAAACCTACTCACCACGCTTACAGCATGCGCAATGTCAGGTCTCGTACACAACATAGCATACATAAGGCTACCCACGGCCGAAGCATATGTTATGTTACTCATTTCCTTTCGTTGTTCCTCACTTTGAGGACACATCTTCAAGGAGAGTTTTATTCCATGTCGCATCGGTAGGAACCCTCTTTTAGAATCATCCATCTTAAATCGCTTTAAGATTTTATCTATATAGAGGGCTTGTGAAAGACCTATTGTTCTCTTCGTTCTATCCCGATAGAGCCGAATACCAAGAATATAGGTAGCTTCTCCCAAGTCTTTAATGGAGGAATTACTCGAAAGCCAAGCTTTCACAGAACTGAGCATTCCCACATCATTATCTATTAGTAGAATGTCATCCACATATAGTACTAATAATGTGATCTTGCTCCCACTAACCCTCTTGTATACACAAGGTTCCTCTTCATTTTGCATGAAGTCAAACTCTTTGACCGCCTCGTCAAAACGAAGGTTCCAACTACCTGACGCTTGCTTCAGTCCATAAATGGAACACTGAAGCTTGCACACTTTCTGAATATCGACTTCGGACACAAAGCCTTTAGGCTGCTCCATATATATTTCCTCCTCGAGGAATCCATTAAGGAAAGCCATCTTTACGTCCTTTTGCCATATCTCATAATTGTGGTAGGCAGCTATAGCAAGCATCATGCGAATAGACTTGATCATGGCTACGGGCGAGAAGGTATTGTGGTAATCGATCCCTTCCTTCTGGGTATAACCCTTTGCCACAAGCCTGGCCTTATAGGCGTCAACCTTGCCATCACCATCAGTCTTTCTCTTGTAGATCCACTTATTCAAAATAGGCACTATGCCCTTGGGGCGGTCTACTAGAGTCCAGAACTGATTGACATGCATCGAGTCTATCTCAGCTTCCATAGCTTCACGCCATTTCACGGAGTCTACATCCACCATCGCTTGGTCATAGGTCTTCGAGTCGGTCTCTTGGCTATCAGTTGGAACCTCATGGAGACCCAGCTCCTCCAAGTGCACAAGCCCATACCTCTCAGTTAAATGAGACACCCTACTAGACCTACGAGGTGGTTGTACTTGTGTTTCAGAAGGTTCGGTTCCAGTTTCTTGCACAGGTATTCTTCTAAAGAAATACTTCTACCTGCTCCGCCTTCCTGAATGAACTCATCTTCCAGGAAGTGTGCTTGTAAAGCAACAATGATCTTTCGATCTTGGGGAATGTAGAATAGATATCCCATCATCCCAGATGGGAATCTAATGAAACGTCCCTTCGCGGACCTAGCTTCCAACTTCTCCACCTTAGTCTTCTTGACATAGGCGGGACATCCCCAAATCCTAATGTGATTAAGACTTGGTTTCCTGCCCTCCCACATCTCATGTGGAGTTTTAGGAACGGATTTGGAAGGACATCTGTTCAAGATGTAAGCAGCAGTCAGGAGTGCATTGTTGGGATTCGGTGCCCAAAACGAAGGCCCAGCGGAAGCGGTAAAATGAAAATTAATTCGATCTGAATCCCTACGAGGATCGATCGAGCTACGTATATACGAATATATATAAACGAAAAACAAGAGTTATAAGAAACTCACCCTTGAAGTCCGTTGATTAAATGGTAACCTTCTCTTGAGCTATTCCCCAAGCTTTTCTTGAATTCTCTACGATCCGAAGCACTCCAAGCACTTGAATGATCCAACGCCAAAAACACCGTGTCTCTACTTGTCACGCGTCGGAGAAACGACCGGGATGACTAAACCTCGTTATCCTCCAGGAATATGGCTAGAACAAGGTTATAGAAGCTTGCTATTGTGATTATAACACTCCAAGTGTATAACTCACTATCTCTCTTTGATTTCTTGATTTTTCTCCAAGAACAACCAAGAACAAGAGAAGAAGAAGATGAAGACTAAAAAGAAAACAATTTTTTTCTCTATCTCAAGCTCCAACTCACGTATGTAATGGCTTATGGTGTGGAGAAGTGAGAGTTGTCTTCCCATTTATTCTTGCATAAAATCCTCCTAAATCAAGACCAAATAATTAAAAGGAATTAATTAAAAGAACTTGTTCCATTGATGCTTCAAGTCATCCACCAATTAAGGTGGAGACTATGACCAAAGGAAAGTGGAGGGAAAATGGGCGGCCATCTAGAAGGAGTCGGGATGAGTTCGGTCCGTTTAGGACTACTGTGAGTCCAAACAGATAAACTCCTATTCCATTCCGATGTATTTGTGTCAATTAATTAATCCAATTAATTAATCACATTAAATACATAATAACATAATTAATTTCTCCAAGAAATAATTATATCTATGAATTAAATTAATGACCCAGTAATTTATTTAATTCATTAGGCCGTAAATCAATTTATCCAATAAATCGATTTAAACATCTAATGTCCCAAATTTAGATATCCAATATCTAATATTCATAATGAGATAACAAGCTTGATACATTCCGTCGTCACTCCTATTGCGCGACTCGGTAAGTCCGTCTCAGTCAGCAATGGGAGGAACCAAAGAGCAGTAGCACCACCAAGCCAGCCTGGCGGCCTACACTGTACCCCAACTCAGAACGAATGATTGGGGTCATTCAAGAACCATTCTGTCGTGAATACCAATATACTTATAAACCCTTCTTTCACATGTCCCGATCATGTTATAGGGTCACAGTCAGTCAAACCCTATCTGTACTTGACGCTATGCATGCGTTAATGTAAATCAAGATCATCGAGCTCTCGTGTATCCAATACAACTAGCTCCAATGCTTTGGCCAAAGACTTACGATCTCACCAGCCAATAACCGCACAGGACATATAACCCGCTCACTAACGGGAGAAAGAATTCTATCTTGGTATTCAGTAGGACCTGCTACTTGGCCGTCAAGATGCACGTCGAGGTTGACCCTGTAATATCCGCAATTTCGGATTTCGGTAATTTTCTTTTTTTGGCAAGAGTCCGTTTTTACGACTCTCTTGGGACCGTTTCATCATTCTGAGAATGATTAATTCTGCACTTTTTGTCATCCGAGTTCGTTTCGGTGTTGTTTTGTTGAGTTCCGTGTTTCTTAACGACTTTTCCGCACTTGAGTTCGATTCTTGCGAATCTCGTTCGAAACTACTGTATCGAGTTTCTCGTAAGTCCGTTTAACTTTGTTAGACGTGTTGTGAACTTCGGTTTGGTTATTCGATCACGTATCGTGATTTTCGGGCATTTTGGGCCATTTTGTAATTTACCCAAAGTTGTTGGTATCCGCATTCGTATTTATTGTCTTGACCCTTTTAATGGTCGCGTGTGATTAATTGTTGCATGATATTTCATTTTGGGACGATGATGTTACCCACGAGCGTTTTGTCGTGTTCGTTCCGTGCGATTTCGGATAATCGAGTCATTGAGTCCTGGTGGTCGGGCACTGGCCGGACGGTTGCGGGTCCTGGCCGGACGGTTGCGGGCACTGGCCGGACGGGTGCGGCAGGAACCGGCGTAGCGCACGCTACGTCCGTAAGGTAGCGTGCGCTACTGTCGGAAGGTAGCGCACGCTACGGCCGGTTGGCTGTGCGCGCTAGTCGGCCGAGGCAGTAGGGCAGTGGGGTACTGGACTCGGTGGATCGGCAGGTGGCGCACGCTACTGTCGGGCACTGCGCACGCTACGCCCGACAGGTAGCACGCGCTACGGCCGGAAGGCTGCGCACGCTACCTGGCCGAGTCAGTAGGGCAGTGAGGTTCTAGATTGCGGCCCGGGCCGATAGCGCATGCTTGCTCGGTAGCCTAGCGCACGCTAGGCTGCACCAGTATAAATGTGGCAGAGCAGTCCAATTTCGGTCATTTTTCTCATTTCTCTCTTTCTCTTCTGCGACTGCAGCCTTGGGGATCTTGAAGCCATGTTGTTGAACAACATATCCACGAAGTTCTTGAGTTCATATCATTGATTGGTCATCCTATATCATCCTTTGATCCAACGAATCAAGGTGAGATTTCCTAGAACCCTATTTTGAGAAATTTTGGGGGTTTTGCGTTTTTGTCCGATTCGTTCCGTATTATTGATTTATCCATGATGGGTATGATTAATATTAGTAGTATTCTTGTGTTTAACATCATTTAATCCATTGTTCTTCGTCGAATCAAGGTATATTTCTTGATTTCCTCGAGTCGACTTTTTGGGGGATTTGTTCTTGATTTCGTTTCCCATCCGTTTTTTATGAACCGATTGTTGTAAAATGATGTTTTTAAACATATCATATGGATTGAATATCCATATTTCGGTTGGGAATTTCGTTTTCGTGTTTTGACAGGACGAATCGTGTTCTTGGCCGTTTTGGGGGAAATCCTTGAACTTTCGTCGTTTGTTCCTTGAATTCAGTGGTTTGGGTCGTACTTTGGAATTCATTTTCGTTGTTGTATTTGTCCTTCGTAGTTTATTATCGCGAGTTGGCGTTCGGTGGAGTTGGCGGGTTTGTAGTCGGTTCGTGCCAACCTACTTCGGTCGATTCTCCGTGTTGTTCTTATTCGAGGCAAGTACCTTGTCCATACAATTCTTGTTTTGGGGATATGATAATTAGTGATCGTCTCTATGTGTTTGTTTGATCGTTTGATTTGAACTTTCAAAAGATTCGGTTTAGCCTCGTTAAGGGCTCACTTTCAAAACGCGTGTGTTTTGTGAACGGTGTGTTTTGGGGAATTGATTATGATTGGATTGTTTTGAATGTTGAGGGCTTTGGTGATACCCCTGTTGTTTAAAGTTATGGAATCATGTATTCCGCGTTAATCGTGTTGTGTTGTGATGAGTTTGATAATGGTGTCGAGTAAGTGGCCATCTCTAGTAAGTATTCTTGATGAGCTTACATTCTTAGCATATTAGTATTGCATGAGTAACGTGTGTGTGTGTATGCTCACTACGGGTTAGATCCGACGGGGTCTCGGTAGGGGTCCACGGAGGTGTGGATCGATGAGCTTTGCATTTAACCACTACGGGTTAGATCCGACGGGGTCTCGGTAGGGGTCCACGGAGGTGTGGATCGACGGTTAATTGTGGTGCATTTTACAAATGTGTTATGAGATTCGTGTTTCCGGAAACGAGTGTTTTGATTGGTGATTTCATGATTTGCATGCATTGACTAAGTGTGTAAGAGGTAAGTTGTTCATTGGCCTACTTGGGTAGGATGGCACTAGAGTATTTTGTCGCATGTGTTTAGTCGTTTATTTATGGGGTTTTGATGTCGGAAAACGAACCTTGCTATTGTTCTCGTGTACTGTGATTTGATGTAATTTGGGGCTAAAATCCAACAGTTTTGTAAAGGTCATTTTACGAAAAATAAACCTTCGGGGTGGTGACCCCTTTCGTATTTCGAGTTCTGGAAAGAGAAGGATTCGGTAATCCTAAATTGTTTTCTATTAAAACTCTCGATGGCATTTTAAACTGTTTTATAAATTGTTTCCATTGATTTGTGATCTTTCGGTTTTGGAATGTTTTTCCCAAACTCTTGCCTCGGGAAGTACTTTTCGTTACGTTTGGATCTTTGAGGATTCCTGGTTATTGTTATTCTTGGAATGTGAATTGTATGACTCATATTTTGCACTTTGTTCTTGCACTATCAAAACAGTGGAGTTTTGCTAACCCCCGAATATTCGGGGGGTGGATGTCTATTTTTGCATTCATGTTTTGGAGCATAGCATAGGGTCGGCATGAAGGATGATGAAAGATGAACAATACTAATCACACAAGGATCCATATGATGTTATTGGTTTGGTTGTATTTTATTTCCGCTGCAGTATTCTTTCCCTGTTGTACGGGAGTGTGTTGTACTCGACCCCTGCGTGGGCATGTGTTCTGATTGAATTGTATGTATTTATTGAAAGACCAAATCGGTCTACTGAGTCATTTTAGCCTTAATGGCATTGTCGAGATGTTTGATTTTAGTTACGAGCCTGGTAGATCCTCGAGGAGAGGCTCTACGGCGTGTAATATCCCTGAGTGGATTGGGGGTGTTACATAAATGATATCGGAGCTTAGGTTGTGGAAACCTAGGCTGTCGGGTCAAGTGGTGTCTGTTGAGTTTTGTCTCGTCGGATTTTATCTGACTGAGTCGTGTCGCGACGCGTCGTCTGAGTTTGTTGGTCGTGATTAGTATCGTGGGGCGATCATCATCTTCGTGCAACTTGTGGATGTAAGTCTCCCTTCTTTGTGTTTGTGCCTCGTCTGATGCGAGTTACAGGTATGATTATGAGTTAATTGACGGAATCCTCTTATGGATTTTGATTTCGTGTTGTGTGGTTATTTGACTCTCATATTTCGTTCATATAAGGAGTAGTGTTGCTGGATTGTGCATGTTGGATTGTATTTCTTTTATCCGCTGCGTGAGTTTTTTTGTAATGGCTTTCGGTATTTTACCGACTGAGTTTTATTTCGAAAACCGATTCCCTTAATCGAGTTTTTGGCATTATGGCCTTGATCGTTTTGGCGAAATCCTTATGACGGTATTTAGTATTTTGTAAATGGCTTTTGTGAGTTTTTGAAATATTACCGTCATCGGCCTTTTTGGCGTTTTTGTAAATGGTTTTTAGCCTGTTGGGTTCCGGCGCGGGACACACGACGCTCTAATGTTCCGTGTAATTATCTGAAATTTTTGGGCATTCTATCCGATTGAATTATCTTTGAAAACCTTGAGTATCTTTGAAAATAAACTTCGAGACGTACTTTTAAAATGAACTATTTTCTCGTGGTACATCCAAGGTGCCACAATATGTTTCAAAATTCTTCTACCTCGAGGACCAAAATGTTTTGAGATATTTTCAATGTTTTAGAAATGCTTTTGCTTAGGCCCGAGGGTCGAATATTTCTGAAAGTTTTTCAAGAAAAGAAAGTGTCCTCATTTTTATCGAATGCGAAATGGTTTTCCAAAGTCTCGATAACGATGTTTCATGTTTGTACTTTTTGAAAGGTGATACTCAAGATCAATCGGTGTTTCCAAAATTATTTTCAAAAGGTGGTTTTCATTTTTTTTAAACCTATCAATTCCCTTTTTTGGTTTGGGAATGTATGTATGATGTTTGCCTTTTCCAAATATGATCGAATTGGTGGCATGAACGTTAAGGCGTTGCCCCGTATTTGTAGTACTAGCCCTCTATGAGAGGTGTGAACTGGTATTTACTATTTGTCGCCTTGTGGTGATTTGCGTGTTGTCGCATGAGTGTGAGCTGTTGAAGCTTGGGTTTGTACGTTTGTGTACATGTGTGATTGTTTCATGATGGTTGTAATTATGTGCTGGTTATCGTTCGGGCCGTTGAGGTCGCCGAACGATACCGTCGTTGCTGTAGTGTTTGTGTGTGTATTACTTTACGATGGTAATCGTTGTATATGATATGTGTTATGATTCTTTGTTGTGCTGAGTTGGCATCTCCGTTATGTTGTTTTGCGATGTTATGCCCCATTGTATCTAGCATTTCTATTATCGGTATGCCGAGCCGAGGTGTTTCAACCGTGATGTGCCGGGGGCATACACCTGCAAATTGTCCTTCCTCGCCAGTGACGTGTTTCAAGTGCGGACTCGAGGGACACCGAATCCAGTTTTGAGAATTGGTTACCGAGACTTCCGGAGTTCTCACTTCAGCATAGATATCAGAATCAGCTCTGACAGGCCCATGGGAGATTTTTCTGTCAGTTGCTTTTTGTGTTGTTACCTTGTTTCTGTTGTTGTGAGTTGCGGGGACGACATTTCTTTTATAAGAGGTCGAATGTAATACCCGTATTGTTTTTGGACTTCTGCATTTCCTCTTTATCAAGTCTATCGACTCGCTCGTGTTCGTTGATACTTTCTGAACTTGTTATATATTTCGGTTTCATCGTTCGAACGAGCTGTGATCTTGTTTTGGGTCGATCTGGTTATCGTTGTGATTTTTCCGAGTACGATTCGATTCTTGTGAACCTTGTTCGGAAGTAACATCTTTTAGTTCTACTAGTTCTTTTATTCAAAGTGGATCGGATTTTGAATTTCTGTATTTTCGACTCTGTCGACTCGTTTATGTTCGTCGACATTTTCTGAGCTTGTCCTGCCCCTTGCTTTTGTTGATCGAATGAGTGTGGTATTGTTTCGGAATGACTCGTTTGTCGTTGTGACTTTTCAATTGCTATTCCCTTCCCTGTGGATCTTATGTGAATGCACATCTTGTTGTTTTCACCGGATCATATATTGTCTCGAGCCGAGAAGTGAACCTGGGAGTTGTTTCAATTTTATTGTTCTTCGTGATTCGAACATGATAGTTCGATTTTTGTTGTCTCGATCGTTTGATTGTTCGGTTTTCGTTGATCTCATTTCGTGATTGTTGGACATTCAGGCTCCTTCGTAATTCCCTTAAGTTCGAGAAATTAGTCTCGTTTTCGGTCTTCTAACCCTTGGGCGGTGGAATTCCGTATTTGTTCAGCGATTGGCTCGCATTTTTATTGATGTACCGTTGGGTTGGTCAATCATATTTATTTTCGTTCGTTGTGTCTTGTGATTGTTCGGATAATTGACTTGACTATATTATCCATTTGTTGACACTTGTCACTTGTTGGTTTTATTATGTCTCTACGGTGGCGTTGTGCTGGTCGTCGTGGGGCGTGTTTTCACGCCGTATATTCCTTTGTGTTGCTTGTAACGTTTCGCCATTGGGCGTAAGTTACGCGTTTCTTATATATCTCGTTGAGTTTTCCTGGCGGGATATCGCTTCTCCCTACTTGTTTTAAGTTTCGGAACGAAACTTCTTTTAAGGAGGGTAGAATGTAATATCCGCAATTTCGGATTTCGATAATTTTCTTTTTTTGGCAAGAGTCCGTTTTGACGACTCGCTTGGGACCGTTTCATCATTCTGAGAATGATTAATTCTGCACTTTTTGTCATCCGAGTTCGTTTCGGTGTTGTTTTGTTGAGTTCCGTGTTTCTTAACGACTTTTCCGCACTTGAGTTCGATTCTTGCGAATCTCGTTCGAAACTACTGTTTCGAGTTTCCCGTAAGTCCGTTTAACTTTCTTAGACGTGTTGTGAACTTCGGTTTGGTTATTCGATCACGTATCGTGATTTTCGGGCATTTTGGGCCATTTTGTAATTTACCCAAAGTTGTGGGTATCCGCATTCGTATTTGTTGTATTGACCCTTTTAATGGTCGCGTGTGATTAATTGTTTCATGGTATTTCATTTTGGGACGATGATGTTACCCACGAGCGTTTTGTTGTGTTCGTTCTGTGCGATTTCGGATAATCGAGTCGTCGAGTCCTGGTGGTCGGGCACTGGCCGGACAGTTGTGGGTCCTGGCCGGACGGTTGCGGGCACTGGCCGTATGGGTGCGGCAGGAACCGGCGTAGCGCACGCTACGTCCGGAAGGTAGCGCACGCTACGGCCGGTTGGCTGCGCGCGCTAGTCGGCCGAGGCAGTAGGGCAGTGGGGTACTGGACTCGAGTGGATCGGCAGGTAGCGCACGCTACTGTCGGAGACTGCGCACGCTACGACCGGTAGGCAGCGTGCGCTACGGCCGGAAGGCTGCGCACGCTACCTGGCCGAGTCAGTAGGGCAGTGAGGTTCTGGATTGCGGCCCGGGCCGATAGCGCACGGTAGCTCGGCAGCCTAGCGCACGCTAGGCTGCACCAGTATAAATGTGGCAGAGCAGTCCAGTTTCGGTCATTTTTCTCATTTCTCTCTTTCTCTTCCGCGGTTGGAGCCTTGGGGATCTTGAAGCTATGTTGTTGAACAATATATCCACGAAGTTCTCGAGTTCATATCATTGATTGATCATCCTATATCATCCTTTGATCCAGCGAATCAAGGTGAGATTTCCTAGAACCCTATTTTGAGAAATTTTGGGGTTTTTGCGTTTTTGTCCGATTCGTTCCGTATTATTGATTTATCCATGATGGGTATGATTAATCTTAGTAGTATTCTTGTGTTTAACATCATTTAATCCGTTGTTCTTTGTCGAATCAAGGTATATTTCTTGATTTCCTTTGAGTCGACTTTTTGGGGGATTTGTTCTTGATTTCGTTTCCCATCCGTTTTTGATGAACCGATTGTTGTAAAATGATGTTTTTAAACATATCCTATGGATTGAATATTTATATTTCGGTTGGGAATTCCGTTTTCGTGTTTTGACGAGACGAATCGTGTTCTTGGCCGTTTTGGGGAAAATCCTTGAACTTTCGTCGTTTGTTCCTTGAATTCGGCGGCTTCGGGTCGTACTTTGGAATTCATTTTCGTTTTTGTATTTGTCCTTCGTAGTTTATTATCGCGAGTTGGTGTTCGGTGGAGTCGGCGGGTTCGTAGTCGGTTCGTGCCAACCTACTTCGGTCGATTCTCCGTGTTGTTCTTATTCGAGGCAAGTACCTTGTCCATACGATTCTTGTTTTTTGGATATGATAATTAGTGATCATCTCTATGTGTTTGTTTGATCGTTTGATTTGAACTTTCAAAAGATTCAATTTAGCCTCGTTAAGGGCTCACTTTCAAAACCCGTGTGTTTTGTGAACGGTGTGTTTTGGGGAATTGATTATGATTTGATTGTTTTGAACGTTGAGGGCTTTGATGATACCCCTGTTGTTTAAAGTTATGGAATCATGTATTCCGCGTTAATCGTGTTGTGTTGTGATGAGTTTGATAACTGTGTCGAGTAAGTGGCCATCTCTAGTAAGTATTCTTGATGAGCTTACATTCTTAGCATATTAGTATTGCATGAGTAACGTGTGTGTGTATGCTCACTACGGGTTAGATCCGACGGGGTCTCGGTAGGGGTCCACGGAGGTGTGGATCGACGAGCTTTTCTTTTAACCACTACGGGTTAGATCCGACGGGGTCTCGGTAGGGGTCCATGGAGGTGTGGATCGACGGTTAATTGTGGTGCATTTTACAAATGTGTTATGAGATTGGTGTTTCCGGAAACGAGTGTTTTGATCGGTGATTTCATGATTTGCATGCATTGACTAAGTGTGTAAGAGGTAAGTTGTTCATTGACCTACTTGGCTAGGATGGCACTAGAGTATTTTGTCGTATGTGTTTAGTCGTTTAATTGTGGGATTTTGATGTCGGAAAACGAACTTTGCTATTGTTCTCGTGTACTGTGATTTGATGTAATTTGGGGCTAAAATTCCAACGGTTTTGTAAAGGTCATTTTACGAAAAATAAACCTTCGGGGTGGTGACCCCTTTCGTATTTCGAGTTTTGGAAAGAGAAGGATTCGGTAATCCTAAATTGTTTTCTATTAAAACTCTCGACGGCATTTTAAACTGTTTTATAAATTGTTTCCATTGATTTGTGATCTTTCGGTTTTGGAATGTTTTTCCCAAACTCTAGCCTCGGGAAGTACTTTTCGTTACGTTTGGATCTTTGAGGATTCATGGTTATTGTTATTCGTGGAATGTAAATTGTATGACTCGTATTGTGCACTTTGTTCTTGCACTAGCAAAACAGTGGAGTTTTGCTAACCCCCGAGTATTCGGGCGGTGGATATCTGTTTTTGCATTCAGGTTTTGGAGCATAGCACAGGGTCGTCATGAAGGATGATGAAAGATGAACGATACTAATCACACGAGGATCCATATGATGTCATTGGTTTAGTTGTATTTTATTTCCGCTGCAGTATTCTTTCCCCGTTTTATGGGAGTGTGTTGTACTCGACCCCTGCGTGGGCATGTGTTGTGATTGAATTGTATGTATTTATTGAAAGACCAAATCGGTCTACTGAGTCATTTTAGCCTTACAGGCATTGTCGAGATGGTTGATTTTAGTTACCAGCCTGGTAGATCCTCTAGGAGAGGCTCTATGGCGTGTAATATCCCTGAGTGGATTGGGGGTGTTACAGACCCCCGCCTTCCGGTTTACAGGGTCGAACTACTCTAATGAAAATCTTGATGTCACAAGAACATCCCTACTAAATCCTCAAGTCTAAGGTTCACGAATACTTATCACAACCTTTCGATTCTGTCATTGACTGTCCCGGAGTGAAATCCGTGTGACGAATCGAGGGTGAGTCGGTTCGAGTATACTAATCCAATTAGCATACCTATAACGTGTGCTCCCACTAACCATTAGTGTTCGACAGGCACTCTCCATGTCATAGAACACACCATACAAGTCTTCGCATAAACTTAACGCCTAGTCAAGTTTCATCGACTTGCGAACGATTAAGTATTTGAGCTATAAACCTTTCCAGTGCCGACCCCTTATCCAATAAGGAGTGGAACGTTTTGCTCTCAAATACATGGACTAGTTTCTATATGTATATTTACTAGTTAGGAATGCCAGTAACTTCCAGTAAATAAAGAAACATCCATTGCCTTATATTGATGATTTACATAATAACAAGTACAATGCCCTCACTCAACATCCTCTGAGTGGCATTCGAGGGCATACTCCTAACAATCTCCCACTTGCACTCAATGCCACACACTATGGTATCTAATACCCATGTTCTCTAGATGACGCTCCAAGCTAGTCTGAGAAAGTGGCTTGGTCAGTGGATCGGCGATGTTGTCGGCCGAGTCTACTCTGTGCAGCACAATGTATCCCTTGCGAACAAATTCTCTTACGAGATGATACTTCCTCTCAATATGTTTGGTGCTGTTGTGAAACCTCGGCTCCTTGGCCTGCGCTACAGCTCCGTCGTTGTCGCAGTACAGTGGAACAGGAAGCTCAGCACATGGTATCACTTGAAGTTCTCCCAGAAACTTCTTAATCTAGAACCCTTCCTTGGAAGCCTCCGAGGCTGCTTGATACTCATCCTGACAGGTGGAATCAGCAGTCGCACTTTGCGCGGCGCTACGCCAAGATACTACTCCATTAAGAATAAATATGTAGCCAGAAGTAGACATCGAGTCATCCTTCAGTCCTTGGAAGTCCAAATCAGTGTATCCCACCACATCCAATTCTCCACCGCCATACATGAGAACCATATCTCTAGTCCTTCTCAAGTACTTGAGAACGTTCTTTACGGCAGTCTAATGTTCCCTACCTGGGTTTGCCTGAAACCTACTCACCACGCTTATAGCATGCGCGATGTCAGGTCTTGTACAGAACATAGCATACATAAGGCTACCCACGGCCGAAGCATATGGTATATTACTCATTTCCTTTCGTTGTTCCTCACTTTGAGGACACATCTTCAAGGAGAGTTTTATTCCATGTCGCATCGGTAGGAACCCTCTTTTAGAATCATCCATCTTAAATCGCTTTAAGATCTTATTTATATAGAGGGATTGGGAAAGACCTATTGTTCTCTTCGCTCTATCCCGGTAGAGTCGAATTCCAAGAATATAGGTTGCTTCTCCCAAGTCTTTCATGGAGAAATTACTCGAAATCCAAGCTTTCACAGAACCGAGCATTCCCATATCATTTCCTATTAGTAGAATATCATCCACATATAGTACTAAGAATGCGATATTGCTCCCACTAACCCTCTTGTATACACAAGGTTCCTCTTCATTTTACACGAAGTCAAACTCTTTGACCACCTCGTCAAAATGAAGGTTCCAACTATGCGACGCTTGCTTCTATCCATAAATGGAACGCTGAAGCTTGCACACTTTCTGAATATCAACTTAGGACACAAAACCTTTAGGCTGCTCCATATAGATTTCCTCCTCAAGGGATCCATTAAGGAAAGCCGTCTTTACGTCCATTTACCATATCTCATAATCGTCGTAGGCAGCTATAGCAAGCATCATGCGAATAGACTTAATCATGGCTACCGGTGAGAAGGTATCGTGGTAATCGCTCCCTTCCTTTTTAGTATAACCCTTTGCCACAAGCCTGGCCTTATAGGCGTCAACCTTGCCATCACCATCAGTCTTTCTGTTGTAGATCCACTTGTTCCCAATAGGCACTATGCCCTTGGGGCAATATACTAGAGTCCAAACCTGATTGACATGCATCGAGTCTATCTCAGCTTCCATAGCTTCACGCCATTTCGCGGAGTCTACATCCACCATCACTTGGTCATAGGTCGTTGGGTCAGTCTCTTGGCTATCACTTGGAACCTCATGGAGACCCAGCTCCTCCAAGTGCACAAGCCCATACCTCTCGGGTAAATGAGACACCCTACTAGACCTACGAGGTGGTTGTACTTGTGTTTCAGAAGGTTTGGTTCCAGTTTCTTGCATAGGTGTCTCCCGAGGATTTTCATTGTATTCTTCTAAAGAAATACTTCTACCTGCTCCACCTTCCTAGATGAACTCATCTTCCAGGAAGTGTGCTTGTAAAGCAACAACGATCTCTCGATCTTCGGGCATGTAGAATATATAACCCATCGTCCCAGACGGGAATCCAATGAAACGACCCTTCGCGGACCTAGCTTCCAACTTTTCCACCTTAGTCTTCTTGACATAGGCGGGACATCCCCAAATCCTTATATGATTAAGACTTGATTTCCTGCCCTCCCACGTCTCATGTGGAGTTTTAGGAACGGATTTGGAAGGACATCTGTTCAAGATATAAGCGGAAGTCAGGAGTGCATACCCCCAAAGGTAAATCGGTAAGTCAGTATAGCCCAGCATGGAATAGACCATGTTCAACAAGGTCCGGTTCCTTCTTTCTGACACACCATTTAACTGAGGAGTACCTGGAGGGGTTAGTTGTGAAACTATTCCATGTTCCTTAAGGAACTCGTCAAACTCCGTACTCATATACTCACCACCTCAGTCTAACTGAAGTGCTTTGATATGATTACCAGTTTGTTTCTCGACTAGGGCCTTGAATTCCTGGAATTTCTCAAAGGCCCCGGATTTATGTTTCATTAAGTATACATAACCATACCTAGTATGATCATCTGTAAACGTAATGAAATATTGATATCCGTCACGTGCTGCTTCCAAAGCACCACATACGTCGGTATGGATTAATCCCAGTTTATCAACGGCTCTTTCAAAAGTCCCTGTGAAAGGGGACTTAGTCATTTTGCCTTTAAGGCAAGATTCACAAGTAGGAAAGGGATCCGATCCCAATGGACCCATAAGTCCATCTTTTTCCATCTTGTAAACCTTGGTCTGACCAACATGACCAAGTCTACGATGCCATTTCAAAACTTGATTGGTTTCATCCCTACCACATTTTCTAGTCATAGTATTCACAACTACTTTGTTTCTGAGATTTAGATGATACAATCCATTCAACAATGTAGCAGTACCCACTAGTTTATTTATAAAATAAATTTTGTAGGAACCATCACCAATGAAAAATAAAAAGCCTTTTCGGTCCATGACCGGAATGGATACAATGTTTTTGTGCCCCTTGGGCAAAACAAGTACATCTTCTAAAGTCAAAACAAAGCCGGATTCTAAACCAAAAGAAGTGATCCTATGTCGGTCGCCTCGAAACTATGCTCGCTTCCGACTGTGATCATAACTTCTCCAGCTCCAAGCTTCCTACTTTGTTCCAGATCCTGATTCACAATATAAATATGAGAACTAGCACCAGAATCCAGTATCCAGGAAGTAGAAAATACAGTAGCAAAACAATTTCTTTCCAAAACTAAAAGTTTTGTACCTGAAGTGCCATGAAGAATCGAACAGTCTCTAGCCCAGTGGCCCAGCTCACCGCACTTGATACAAGCATCCTTCTTCTTCTTGTTCTTCAGAACCATCGGGGCCTTGCCCTTTCCCTTAAGGTTCTTAACTTGTGGTCCTGTTTGCTTCTTGGTCTTTTTCTTCTTATTCTTAGACCTTCGGGGTCCAGAAGAAATCACAAGAGCAGACTCCTTCATCCGCGGAGTCTTCATCTGAGATTGAGCGGTCACCAGTTTGTTCATTAGCCCATCTAAGTTACATGAAATCTCATTGCAGTTGAAGTTCATAACAAACTGTGAGAAGGAATCAGGAAGAGACTATAGGATAAGGTCGGTTTAGAGAGAATTATCCATTTTAAAATCAAGAGCCTCCAATCTCTCGATCATGGATATCATTTTGAGGACGTGTTCCCCAACCTTCTCACCTTCATTCATCCTTGCACCAAACAGTTGCTTGGATATCTCATATCTAGCAGTTCTGCTGTGCTCACCATAAATTTCGGTTAAGTGAGATAGAATCTGCCTAGCAGAAGTCATTTTCTCATGAGCTCTCTGAAGCTCATTAGACATAGAAGCCATCATGTACGCACAGACTTTTATGTCATCCTTAACCCACTTTTCGTGGTTTTCAATCTTTTCCTGATTGGCTCTGGTCCGCACAGAAGGCGCCGGTCCGTCTCCAAGACATATCCCAGTGCCTATATACTGAGGACAATCATCAGATTGCGGAGCCAGTCCACAAAGTTAGGTCCAATCAGGGTGTTCTTTTCGAGTAGAATTGCGAGTGGATTCATTGTCATATTGAGAGTTATGTCTGCATTAAGTATAACATATTAATTAGTGACTTGTTATATTATGTTCTGAGTATAGAATTAAGGTCTTTTCTATTCTTATTACCCAGCTCCCACTATTTTTTATCGGAACAACACACTCCCATGTGAAATCCGGAAGTATCTTCGCTCTACTTCATAGTGGTGATCGAGTTCTTTATAAATCTTAATAGAGGGCAACCGAACAGGTTTCTAGTCTATTAATTTTCATAAAGTGGTGTCCAACACCAACCCATCTAATAGATGATTCGATCTTCTTTTTCCCCTTGTTCACTCCCCTCAACCTATACGGTTTCTATGGTTCGTGAACAAGTTAAGTTTATACTATCGACGCTGTTGCTGCCCGAAATATTATCCAGAGATAGATATTGCTGGAATGGACGGACAGCAAACAAGGTGCGAGAGCACGTCTGTGGGAATGGAAATAACAGAATATTTGCCGGGTTTGTTTGGTCCGGGCTTGAATGCTCTCGCGAGATGTTATTAATAAGAATACGTTTGAGTACAAATATTAATGTAAGAATGCAATTACAATGACTGTAAAAGATCCTATTTATCTAGCTCTTGAGTGAAGCTCTGTGTGTTCTTGTTCTCGTTTCTGCCGACCGTCTTAGGATTAAGAGGTCTCTAGAGTGAGAGAGAGATATATCCAAAGTGTATAGCGTTGCCAAGAGAGTGAAAGCCAAGTTATGAGCTGAAAAGCCAGACCCCTTTCCAAGTGTAGGAAGCCTTCTATTTATAGGAGTTGAGATGCCCTTTACTGACGGGCGATCACCTTCCTTGTAATATAATAAGGGTCAATCATCTTTCTGCACATGGGTTGTCTGCCTTGAAGTCTGTAGCTGTTGCTGGCAGCCCGCTGTGCGGTCCAATGAGGAGCCTGCATGCGTCCTGCGTCGTTGTCCCGGGCAGTCCCACTTGCACCTTTCGGCGGGTCTGTCGGTAGGTGAGATTGGTGACAGGCTGTGGTCAATGATCCATGTCATGCGGCGCCTTTTCCGGATCTGCACATGGGTCTCTGTACGAGCTTCATCCTTCACCGACTAGACATGCTAGCTTTGCGTGGCAAGAGGCGGTCGCCATTGGCCGGGCACCAGAGTCGATCGCCAAGTGCCAAGAGACGATTGCCTTGGATGTCGATCGCTCGGCACTGGGTCTTGACTTGGGACCCGAGATTGGCCAATATACCTTGGTCTATTTGGCTCTAGCTCGTTCACCTGGTCTCTGTGCCGATCGCTTGTTTAGATGTATAAATCTCGACACAACAATTGCCCACCAGCTTGCTCCGATGTTGAAGGCATGGGGTGAGGTGGTTCTTACTGGCGATCGTTGAGGATAAGGATGGGCGATCCGTTGAGTGGACTTTGGTCTCGGACTTGAGCGATCTGATCGATTGGCGATCTATCTTCGGTCTTGTACTTGCAATTTTCAAATTTTCTCGAATCCTCGAAAGGCCGTCCATATCGGTCTTGAGGAGCCGTGCACGATCGTGGAGTTCGATGGACCGAGCACCACGATCGTGTCTTATGCTCGAGCGACATTCCATCTGATGGCTAAGTTCTCGCAACTCACTTAATTTGTAGGGTCCTCCGAAGGCTGCGCCTCGCCTCGTATTTAAACGAAGGGCGTGTGGTCTTGGTCTGGAAGATTCCTTGCGCGGGGCGTCGTCGGATTAATCAACTCTACATCCGCGGCTTGTTAGCTCTTCTTCTACCTCAGGCCGCCATTAATATGGTGACCCTCGACGGTATACGTTGAGACGGGGGTAGGGACGCGTCGCATTGTCCGGGTCCACCAAGTTAGATGATGAACCTTTGAGGGTGGGCGAGCGTGTCTACTGATTAGTTTTGGAGGGCCCTCAGACTACGCCGGCCTCGTATTTAAATGAAGGGCAGGTGATCGTGGCTCAAAGGGACCTTGCATGGCCGAAGCAGTCGGTTCCATCGACCACCAGGACCATGGCTGCACTCTTCTACCTCAGATCGTCATGTTAGATATCGACCCTCGACGGTGTACATTGTGCGGGGGAGGCGATCTTGTGCCTTAGTCCATCATGTTAGATGACGAACTGTAGAGGGTGAGCAAGTCCTCAGTTTTGTAGATGTTGCTTGATTCTAGCGATCCGGTTGGAAGACTGATGATCGTCGTTCGGTCTCCGATCGCGTTACTTATAGGTTGAAAAGTAACCTTTGTCTGGCCAAAAAGTCTGCAGCTTTGGCGCGGAAGATCGCGTAGGTCGGGGGGAGGTCCTTCGTAAGATGCCTGAACATAGACGAAAGACCATGGAATCCTCCTAGGACCGAATATAGGGCGATCTCGTCGCTTACGGGCTTGCTGTTGAGGATGATCTCATCTACCCGGTCGATGTAGTCTGCGTCGGATACTTCTTCCCCTTGCCTGATCTGCATCATGCGATGGGGGCCTTCTGGTCGAGCGACCTTGGCGGCGAAGTACGACGTGAAGTCATTCGCCAGTTGTTCAAAGGTGCTGATTGATCGCGGTGGTAATGAGATGTACCACCTATGGGCCAGGTCGCCCAGTGTTAGTGGGAACATTCAGCATCTGGTCGCGTCTGATGCCCCACATCTGGTCATGTATATCCGGAACTTGCTCAGGTGAGTCTCGGGATCCGACCTCCCCTCATATAAAGGTGTTTGCGGAGGATCGATCCTACGCTGCACGGGGGCGAACTCGATGTAGACCGCGAGTGGCTCGTTCGGCCCGACGATCTTGCTATTGACGTCTGCCCCAGTTTCTAGGAGCGCCTTCATGTCCTTGAGCTGGCATTGCATCGCGGTCATTGCTGTAGCTTGGTTGCTCGTGGTTTGGCTTTCGGAGCGGGAGCCGAGGCGATCGTGTACCGATCTCCTGACTCCGCAGTCGCCGACCTTAGTTCTTCGGCGAGGAGGAGCCAGATGGTTGGTCGGCCTTCTGAGAGTTAGATAAGCTGAACTCCTGGTGACGGATTCGGGCTCCGTCGTCTCGTGGCTGTAATACCCGGTTGTAATTCAGTCATTTTATTCAGTAATTATCAGTCAGTAATTAACACTCAGTAATTTTCATTCATTATTAATCACTCATCATTCATACTCATTCAATTGTGTTCACCGTTCGGCGTAATATTTGTCATACTCGTACTTTTGTCCCCATACTTCTCGAATTCTGTGATTTTTGTACACGGTGCATCGTTTGGGCAGAACTACTTGTCGAGCAGGGCCGCACGAGAAGGCCGCACGAGCATCTGGTCGTGCGCGGCACTCGTGCATTGCGGCTTGACTGGGCAGGAGGCCCAGCGGCCGAGTCAGGGCCGCACGAGCATGCCGCACGAGCATCTAGTCGTGCGCGGCGCTCGTGCGTTGCGGCTGTACTGGGCAGGAGGCCCAGTGGTCGAGTTAGTGACGCACGAGCAGGCCACACGAGCAACTGCTCGGGCATGGTGCTCGTGTGTTGCGGCTGTACTGGGGCGTTCGAGTTAGGGCTGCACGAGCAGGCCGCACGAGTTGCTGCTCATGCGCGGCGCTCGTGTGCTATGAGAGTAGCCGGCAGAAGCCTCATGCACGACCGGACGCACAGACACTTGGTCGTGCGGGTTTGGTCGTGCGTCCCTGGGCTTTATATAGGTGGACCGACGGGATTTCCTCATTTTTCATCACTTCTTCATCCTACTTCCGAGAGAGAGGGTTTGTGGGAGAAATTTCATCATCAATCACTTGAATACTCTATTTTTCATCATCTTCATTCGGTTGTGAAGCTTAGATAGTCCATCTAACGCGATTTCATCGGATCAAAGTACTTGGATTTTCTAAGGTAATATTCATCAAACCTCTTGGGTTTCGATTTTGTGTTGAGATGTGATGTTTTGGACGTTATAATCATGTTGTATGAAGAGATATACATATGATTATGAGTATGTATGAATATTCATCGGATTATTGAAAGGTTATTCAAGAAAACTTTGAATATTGAGTTGGATTTGGGGGTTTTTGATTAATTGTTGTTGAAATCACGAATGTGGATATTCATATTGGATTATTGATCGTATTGAAGATGTTTTGTTGGTTTGAAACACTTCTTGGGGTTTTGATATTGGTATTATTGAGGTTTGGTTGTAAACAATCGAAGATTGGCCACAATATGTTCGATATAATGCCTCAATGAACTTGGTTTAGTCGTATCGACGTTTTGAGTTAGTTTTACTCGTGTTTGATTCGTA
Organism: Orobanche coerulescens; assembly: GCA_033398695.1. NCBI lineage: Eukaryota > Viridiplantae > Streptophyta > Magnoliopsida > Lamiales > Orobanchaceae > Orobanche > Orobanche coerulescens. The sequence continues at coordinate 71,204,442 of CM065815.1, forward strand.
TGTTGAACCGGATTGTTGGTAATTGTGTTATTCAAGGTTGTTCGAGCGACCGACATTTCATTTAGGACATTGTTCGTGGAAGGACATTCATAATTATAGTTCTTTCATAATGTATTAACCGTATTGAGACTTGTAATTGTCAATTAATCACTTCAGTCACGAGAAACGATGGTTCCAATCATTTCATTGAGCTATCATTCATTTCACTGTCATTTCCTCTCGGTGAGTCATTATTGATTTCGATGTCACTTTTGTTATCTCGTGGCATTCCGGGTCATACTGGCGTGTCGGTTGGTATGTGTAGTATTTTCATGTCGGGCACATATTAAGTCGTGTGTTGGTTGTTGGCCTCACATTGGACTATGCACACGAGACGATCACTTCATGAGGCTGATTAGGTACAAGACCACACGTGTATTCGATCGATACTCGTTGGTGGCTTGTGCACGGACACATTTCCATCCCGGGCGTAGTGTGGCGCCACCCTTTGAGCCGTACCGTTAGTTGATTCATACAGCATGTTTGATTGCATATGTTTTCAACATGATTGAGTTATAATCTGGCCTATTCACTTTTGATCGTATGTGTAACGCCCTGGCTTTCTTAATTAAAAAGAACGTTACACGGCTCAATTTTTCCTTAAAAATTTTATATAAATCCGGAGTATTTGCGGAAGCATTTTAGTAAGTAAATCTTCAATAAAAGTCGTTTAATCAAACATCAGTACAGTTTTACAAAAACATGGGGAATCAAATATTCGGACATAGTCCGTTGAAATTATATTCGTTGAAGAACATCATGTGTTTCGTAAAAATATGTAACGCCCGGTTTCTTTTTTTTCGGCACGTTAATTATTTTCATGGTATTTAATTATTTTAAATGATGGGCTTAATTAATTAGCCAAGTTAGATTAAATTACAAGTTTTGGGCTAAGTTAATTGATAGATTTAATTATATTGGGCTAGTAAGAAATGAGTTTTGAGCCTAGCCCATTAGTGTAGTCATTAGGCTTTGTCCTAATATGAATTATAAAAATATCACAAACCCTAACCTCCTCCTCTCTCCCTCATTTTTTTCGGCCGATCTCCCATCTCTCCCATCTCTCTCTCTCATTTTTCTCTTCCCAAAGCCACAATCATCTTCTCCTTCATTTCCTTGTTGGTGTAACAAGCTTAGGTAAGATCTTTTAAGGTGTTCTAATCTTTTCTTTTGATTTATATTCAATTAATTGTTTTAAGTGTTGATTATCATCTAGAAATTTCATCACCACCTCCTATACATGGTGTATGATGAGTCTAGATGATCATATTATGTAAAAGATCTATATGATTCATAAAAATCATCAAGTTGTAACTTGTGTGATTTAAAGAAGATAGATCTTATGGTTTTAACCAAAGTTGTTATTGTTATAAGTTGTATGTTATCATCATCTCTAGATTATATCTACACCCTATACATGGTGTATGATGGATTTAGATGATTATATAAAATACAAGGTCTAAATGAACCATGGGAATCACCAAGTTTTATTTAGGTGATAAAATGTGATAGATCTTGTGAATGGTTATAATTCTTGTTAATTATTATTTTGATTCTCAACACATCCATATCAATATGTTTAGATCTAAGTATACAACTTTATAGCATCTTCTAAGATGTGTATATAGATGTTTGTGTATTTGAAAGATCAAGGAACCCTTAAGAAAGGGGAAAATTGTGGTTTGTCATATATTATGTTGATTTGATTCTTTTCCTTGTGACTAAATGAAATACCAATGACCCCTAGCCCTTTTTAGTGCCACCATGTTCATAGGGGACTGAATTTGGGTGATAAACACATCTAGGAATGTGTTTCAAAAGGGAGAGGAATGGATTGGTTAAAAAGATTAAGGGTTGGCTACGATTCTGTTTCCATCAGATTTGTAGTCATCTTACAAAAATTATAACTTGAATTCTATAACTCAAACGGATCTCAAACCTGTGCCAAAAGTTTACAAATTGTGTTGGGTAACTTTCTTATGAAGGTCACTCTCACTAATTAGGATTTTATCCATGGGCAAGAACGGCACCTTTGCTGGTAGGTCTGATCCGGGTCTGATCTGATAGGTCAACTTGTTTTATTCGTTTCTAGGGCTTGGGAAATGATCTAATGGGATTCCAAGTTCCCACATGTGTGTTATGACCTACAGTTGTGATCTGGAGTTTATGGGATGTTATCTCCAAGTATTTCTTGGTCATATTGAGTTCACACTCCAGATCAGTTTTCTGTCATCAGCTTTTAAGGGTTTTGTAATTAGTCATGTTGTGAATTTCGTATCTAGAGTTTGGGAAACCCTTTTTGGTCGATTCCAACTCTGACACTTTGGTATTTATGTCTATTATTTCTGTGATTTTTAGTTTGGACAATGTCTATCCACAAGTTGGGTAGAATTGGCCAACACTACTGATTCCTATGATTTGGGACTGCACTGCGATGTCTTTTTAAAAGCATCATAATAAATTCATATTTTGGAGTTAGAGTGAGTTCTTTACTGTTTTAAAAAGGGGAAAGACTCTAGTTTCTTAGAAAAAATTAATATTGATATGTTAATACTTAGGAAAATTAAGTAAATCCATCTTTAACAGCGGGCCTGTTTTTAGACCTTGCTGTCCAGATTTTTGTTAAGTCTTTAAGCTTCATCTTTGGGTATATCCTAACTCCTAGTTTATAATAGGTGAAGTTTTGGCATTTGCTCAAGTGTGGTAGCCAGTTTTGATTTAGCAACCTCCCTTAAGTATTCAAGGTGAGTTTTCTCACTCCATTGTCTCAATATTTATGACTGCTGGGTTAGCACGTGAGTGTTAAATTATTATTATGGTATGATAATATGAATGCATGCTTAAATTGTTAATCATACATGTGCACTGTATGTTTATTGTTGAGGGGATCATAGCAATTATCCGGCTTTTGTCCGGTGCGCGTGGTTAGGTATAATTACTCCAATACCCTCCGGGATGTGAGGTGAGGGTAAGATTAACCCAATACTCTTCGGTTTGTGAGATGCGGGTAACCTACTAGCCCTCCTTATAAGCCTTGATTTGTTCTTGGCTTATGTTTAAATGTTATAACTGTATATTTTAATCTAGGTCTAGTGATTGTGGATATTGGTATAATGTTGTGTTTGAATTCACTAAGCTTTGTGCTTACGGTTTACTTAACATTTTTCAGGTATTACGATTAAGGAGGCTAGGGACTGACGGGAGCATTCGTGACACACTGCTATTTATTTTACGTCAATGAACATTTTAGTACTTCCGCTTTTGACATTTCTATATTAGAAAGTTTTACTTATGTTGTTTTCTTTAGAAGTTTGATAACTTGATTGCCATTATTGGCTTATTAAATTAAATAAATGAAGTTCCTTTATGAATTGGTGTCAAACTTTATACTATTTCGGTAAAAAAAAAAAAAAAAAAAAAAAATAAATAAATTTTGGGTGTTACAAAATAATAACAATTACGGCGACAACATCTTTTATTCTTTAGAACTTCATCTTGTTGGGAATATGTATTCATCTTCTTCTTGTCCCGTTCGTCGATTCCTTAGCCTGGAAAACATAATCGATGAGGTGTGAGTACGCAAGCATACTCAGTGAGATTAAACCCTTATAAATCGTCAAAATCATGTTGTGTAATGAACATAAAACATTCTTATCTGTGTGAGACTCGTCTCGAATTTCTTTCATTCTATCGACCCCTCGCGGGTCGTCATGTTACACGACACAACGATGACCGTAACATATTAAAACAGTATAACCTCACCTCGTTTGCCGAAATCTTGAAATATCTTCCTCTGAATTTGGCTCGGTTGTCCTTCTTGGATCCCGGATACGCTGCTCCTAGCACTTGAAAATACTTTTTCATATTTCCGGCCATAAATTCTTGATGTAAAATCTGAAATCTCTTTGAGGACTTTTATCAAACACCTTTGAAAAACTATCGATTTGAGCTATCTGTTTGATTGGGAGTTTTGTGGCTTTGTAAATTTTGGAAGGAAAATATGTTTCGGGCGTTTTAAAGTAGAGATTCACAGCTTCAAAATGATATATTATATGTACAAAAACACGTCAGGGAACATATATAAATAAGGGCTCAAATTCGGTTGAAAATCAACCTTACCCGGACAGCTGGAAGCCTTTTCCTGACATGCCGAGAAGCTTCGCTGGCCAGGATCGACCTTATCCGATCACCGGATGACCTTATCCGGATAGTGGTTGAGAAGCTTCACGGTCATGACCGACCTTATCCGGACATGGGATGCCTTTATCCGGATAGTGGCCTAGAAGCTTCTGTCGGCCATGACCTGCAGCTGCCGGTAGGCGTGTCCGGCGGTGACCGGCAGATGTCCGTCAACTTGGCTCGGCCGTTTCGACCCCTTCCCGATGTCCAAATTCGATTTTCCGACCTGTTCCGGACTCGTCGGAGTTAAATCTTCGATATGCTCGGAACGGAATTTCGATAATCTTAAAATAATAATTTAATATTATTTTTGCAGTATAAGTGTTCTGTAATGAAATTTTATTGTATCAAAAACGTCGGAACTTTTCGAAATCACTTTCAGAAATTCTAAAAATGATCCTTATAATTTATTTTGAAATATTTTTGTTGCTACCCAAAATATTTTCCGGAGATAGATATTGCTGGAATAGATGGGATAGCAAACAAATGCAAGAGCACTTCCAAGAGAAAGATAAATAACACAAGATTTGCCGGGGTTGTTAGTCCCGGGCTTGAATGCTCTCGCGAGATATTATTAATACCAATATTCGGGGATATAAGTACTAATGTAAGAATACAATTATAATGAGTGTAAAGATCCTTGTTATCTTAGCTAGTGAGCGTATAGATTGCCGGAAGAACCAGATTTGATGCTCTGTGAGTTCTTGTAACAAAGGAGATGAACAGTCGCGGCGGTGAGAGATCGACCGTCTCTCACGGCGAGTATTTAGCTGGATGCTTGGGCTTCTGGGCTTATGAATCCCTTGGAATCTGTCTAGTGGAGACTTGATGCTTCTGCCGATCGTCTTCTGGACGAGAGATTTGGAGAGAGAAGTCCTGAGATGGATTCCGGTGAGATAGCCGGGAGCTTGTTGATATGTATGTTCTTCAGTATTTCCGTGAATGTATCGGAATGTGAGAGAATGAGAACCTTTGGTGGAATGTATTTCGGACGTAAGTCAAATGAATTCCGAACCTTTTTCCAGTGGGAGGAGGTTCTCTATTTATAGGGCTTGGATACGCAGGGCGATCGCCTTTTCTGCAATATAATAATCGAGCGATCGTCTTTTAGCACATGGGCCTGTCCCCTCAAAGTCTGCAGGAGTTGCCGCGCCAATCAGGCGGTCCAATGGGGAGCTTACACGCGTCCTGAGTTGCTGTCGCGGGTGGTCCCACTGACAACTTTCGGCGCGCATGCTGGTAGGTGAGGTAGGTGGCAGGCTGTGGTCAAAGGTCTTGTCTGTCATCAAAAGATCTTGTCTGCTGCGAAGATCTTGTCAGCGCCTTTGGTGGATCTGCACGTGGGTGCTTTTCTGAGACCCAGTCCTTGATGACTTTTGACGGCGATCGTCTCTGCTCGGGGCGTAGGTCGATTGCCCTTAGCCGGTCACTAGAGTAGATCGCCAGCTGCCAAAGGGCAATCGCCTTGGGAGACGATCGCTAGGTACCTGATGGTGGTCTGATATCTTCGACTTGGCGAGCTAGCCATAGTTTGACCGGAGTTGACTTGGTCGCTCGGCCTTCTAGTCGATCGCCTGTCGGGATGAAATTATCGTGACACAACAATTGCCCCCCAGCTCGCTCATACGTTGGAAACGTGGGGTGAGGTGGCTTTCTTGGCGATCGCTGAACTTATGGCGAGCGACTTCGTGTTTTAATGAACTGGCGATCGTCTTTGAGCTGATATATCCTGAGTTCGGACGACCTGGCTGGCCGCTGAACTGCGCGGGAAAAGGCAAAGGGCGTTGAAAAGTCTCCGCGCACGTGTCGGGCTTCTATTGGAGGACGCCAACGGTCATTAATGACTCCTCGGTTGACGCGTCCTCGAAAAGATGCGTACGCGGGTCTCGAGGGGGTCAACTAGTGCGTCTTTTGAGATCCGACCCCTGAGGTTTTCCCTTATTGCAATCGGGTCCCTGCCTTCTCCTATAAAAGGGGGCGCGGGGCTGCAGCTTCACTCACGCGTACTTATTTGGAGAAAGAAGGACCTGCTGCCGAATTTTCTGAAGATCTCAGTGCCGATCGTCGATCGATTTCACTTTAGGGTAAGAAAAATCCTTTTCTTCTTTTCTATCTCTGAAAATGGCCGGAACCTCATCATCATTTGGAGCGGGAACCAGTTCTGCCGCCGGGACATCGGCTGCCCGGGGAGAAACTTCTTCCGTCTTCCACCTGGAGACGGCGGCTGAAGCCATTCGAGCCGGAATCGACCCTGCTGAGGTCGAGGCTTTATTCAACGAGGCCGATGTTGCTAGGGAGTCGGCTGCTGAAGAGAGACGATCGCAGATCGAGAGAGATCTGGCGATCAGGGCTTACTGGGAGAAACATAGCGATTTTGGTCGGGCCTATAGGGCCTTCGCTGAGATAATGGAGAGGTTAGCCGGTCCTACTCCGAGATTCGATTTCCGGGGATACTCGGTCGCTTATCCATATGTGCTTCCCAAGCGGTCGCAGTATCGTGCCGCGCAGCGATCGTTGTGGTCGCTCGGCCAAATACGGAGCTCGACGACCAGGAGAGATCTGGCCGTCTGGAGGACAAGATTCCATGTTCCTTCAGATGTGGACATGTTCGCGCCGGCGGAGAATGAACGAGCCGACCAGCCTCCGATGGGTATGGTCGCAGTGAGTGAGGCCGTTATGGAGGCCGGGCTGCGCTTCCCTCTATCCTTTGCGGTCTCCCATCTGTTGGCCGCTTGGAATGTGGCGCCCCTTCAGCTGACGCTGAATGCCTGGCTCCAAATTATTTGCACCCTCACCCTTTTCGGCCGTCACCGCCTGTACCGCCTCCCATCGCCGTTGGAGATGAATCATTTGTTTAAACTGACGGCTCATAGAGGTTTGGTCGGCGGTTACCATATTTAAGGCCGATCTGGTCGGGTGATTCATGGAGTTCTGAATAAGATACGGGGCGATCAGACGAAGTGGTTCTGGGTCGCTGGCAAGTGGAGAGCTTCGGCGAGCAACAATCCCACAGCGAACCGAGATCCCATCAATTTCGGGAGAGGAATCCCGGTAAGGGTTTAGACTCTCCCTTCGTTTGGATGCATTTTGGACTGATCTAATTTGATTTCTGTTTTGCAGGCTTTCATATTCCGGCGATCGAGGAGCTGCCTTTCGACTTTCTCGTTGTTTGGGAGCGAATTAGGAGCTTGTCGGACGACGACCTAGACGCCACTCGGATCAACAAGGAGAGTCGCTGGTTGTCGGCTCGACTATTCCGCTTCCCGAGACATCTCGCGGTGCCAGGTATGAGTTTATGCGACCTTCACTTTCTAGGCGATCGCCTTACTTGAGGAAAGTGTCTGACCGTTAGCCGATCGTCTTTAACTGCAGAGGTTCGCTTTCCTCGTTTTCTGGAGCCCCCGGCGGAGATCGCTATGTCGAACCCAGGAGTCCTAGGCCGTCTTCGCCATAAGAGGTCGACTCGGGCCCCTCCCGTTGCATTGCCTATAGTTCCGGAGGCGGAGCCTCGCGTGGAGCCGGAGCCTCGCGTGGAGCCGGTCGTGGTTGAGGAGGAAATTCCGGAGGAGGGGCTTCGGGCGAATCGCAAGAGGCCGAGGCCGGAGGAAACTTCGGTTCCTGCCCCGGGCGATGAAGTGCCGATCGCCGCGCCTCCGATCACCATCGTTGCTCTGGAGAGTGAGCCGCCCTCTGCGGCTTTTATGCGGGAGATGGTGATCGCGGATGCGGAGACTCCTCGAGGGAAACCGTTTTTCGGTCGGGATCCCGAGAAGGCTGAGAGGTAGATAGCATTTTTGTGTTGAAAATTGCATCTGCATAGGAGTTGTATTAACTTAGCTGTTTTGATGCAGGATCCGTCGCGCAGATCCTTCTTGTCCACCGATGGTCGTGGATTTCCTGGCGAGCCGATCTCCTCGCCACTCCTGTGATATTCCTCCATATGTTAGCAAGGCTGCTTCTGCTTTGCCGAAGGCGTGGACGACTGATCTGGATGCGATCGCCCGGCAGCGATCGTCGAGTTCGATGCATGCTGTTCTCGCCCTTTCTCTTCAGACGGCGACCATGGCCGTCCAGGCTGCTCAGGAGTTTGAGGGGCGGCCCTCCACCATTCGCCTGCAGGAGGATCTCGAGGCGGCTCGGAAAGAGAACGCCGAGTTTGCTGACAAGATCGCGGCGATGGAGAAGGACGCTCTGGAGGCGGCCAAGCGGGCGAGCCATGAGCTTGAGCTGGAGAAGAAGGAGACTGAGAAATATCGAATGGCGGTTGACCGATTTCGGGACCAGATGCAGAGTGCCGCCTGTGCGCGGAATGTTGTTGAAGAGGAGGCCGATCGCTGAAGGTGACGATCGCTCTGACCGATCAATGAGCCGGAGGCGAAAGAGAAGGTTGCCGCGAGGGAGGCCGAGCTCCGTGGATCGCAACAGCGATGGCCGAGCTGAGAGGAGAGGTTGAGGCGACCAAGGCCGATCCCTTCCAAAACTTGGAGTATGTCAGCGAGTTCGCCTATTATTTGGCGTTCGCCGACTCGATCCGAGCGGCTAAGAAGGGAGGCTTGGAGGTCGGTTCTCTAGCTGAGAAGTTCAAGTCATATGCATTGGAGCATCCTCTCCATTTGGCTTTCTCCTTGCCGATCTTGGACCTGGCGGACATCGGCGTGGATTTGAGCTGGTATCCGTCTCCAGCCAAACTTGCTCATCCCGACGCTCCTAAGATGAGGGGACCGCGCCGAATGCCGATGGCGAAGGCCAGCAGGGGCCCGAGGCGCTTCCTTTTTTGACGTTTTTAGCTTACTTTCTTTGTAGTTTGTAGCTTTCTTTTGTAGCACTTAGGCCTTCGGGCGATCATGTACCCCGATTTTTCAAGTAATGAAATGAGCATTTGTCTTTCTGACTTATTACTTGAATGAATGGTTATTTTTAAGTCTTTGTTTGACTTTGTACAAATGTGTGAGGAGAGATCGTTGAGAGGGTAGTTCCAAATGAATTGATAAACTCATAAAGATAACTTTTTACAACAAATTCGATCGCTGCACTACATCTGAAAAAATGACGATCTCCGTATGTGGTTGAATAGCGACGATCGTCGTGTAGGTAGTCCGCACTCTTATTGCCCCTTGTTTTTATTCACTTAGTGGAAGTAAGGGGATGAAAATAATCCCTTGAGTGAGCGGTCTTCAACTTTGTCGAATCCTCGGGGACGGTTGTCCATCTTGAGGAACCGTGCACGATCGCGGAGGTCGATGGACCGACTCCTTGATCATGTCTTGATGCGCGAAGACATTGAATGTCTCGTGACTCACTTTATTATGAGGGTCCTCTGTTAGACTGCGCCTCGCCTCGTATTTAAACGAAGGGCGTGCGGTCTCGGTCTAGAGGAGTCCTTGCGCGGGCTGGGGAAGATTCAACTCCACGCCCGCGGCTTGTTAGCTCTGCTTCCACCTCGGCCAGCCATGGAGATGGCCGACCTCGACGGTGTACGTTGAGACGGGGGTTGTGGCATGTCGCATTGTCCGGGTTCACCATGTTAGATGATGAACCTTTGAGGGCGAGCGATCGTGTCCACTGATTAATTTTGGAGGGCCCTTAGACTACGCCGGCCTCGTATTTAAACGAAGGGCGGGCGATCTTGGCCCAAAGGGACCTTGCATGGCCTAAGCAGTCGGTTCCATCGACCACCAGGACCATGGCTGCACTCTTCCACCTCGGATCGTCATGCAGATGCCGACCTTCGACGGCGTACGTTGTGCGGGGAAGGCGATCTCGTGCCTTAGTCCATCATGTTAGATGGTGAACTGTAGATGGCGATCGAGTCCTCCGGTTTCTTAAATAAGGAGAGAGATCGGGGAGACTTCCGAGCTCTCCTTTTCTTGATTGATGCATGCAGGGACGGTCGCCGAGGTTGGTCCAGGGGTCGGCTCATATGAGCTTTCCAGCCTGTTTTGTGTTCGACTCAGACGATCGTCCATAGAGATTTAAGGGCTTCGGCTAAACCAATAAGCTGTCCAACTTGCCCTCCTCGAACAATCTCCAGAGCTGTTTGAGGAGATCGCGGCATTTGTTGGTGCTGTGGCCGGGACTCTTGTGGTAGGCACAATATTGATTGTTGTCCAGGTGACCGTGGTCCCTTATCGCCTTTGGCTTTTTGAGCTCTTCGTGCCCCTTGATGGCATAGAAAATATGTGCCGGAGTTCTGTTGAACGTATGGAGGAGATGGGCTTCCATGTCCTCGAAAGCCTTGAGATCTCCGGGTGTCTTGGCGATCGCCTTCTTTGCTTTGGCGATCGCTATCTTCTGGACAAGAGGTGGCGTTTCCTCGTCTAAGCGGAGGGTGAGTAGCCTTTGCCTGGCCAGGAAGTTGGCAGCTTTAGCGCGGAAGATCGCGTAAGTTGGGGAATATCCTTGGAGAGATGTCTAAACATGGGAGAGTGACCGCGAATCCCCATGACCGAATAGAGAGCGAGCTCACATCGACGGGTTCGGCCGGTGAGGACGATTTCGCCCACTTGGCCAATGTAATCGCGCTTTCGTCTTTCCCCTGCTTGATTTTTATCATGCGGTGGGGGCCTTCTGGTCTGGCGACCTTGCTGGCGAAGTATGACGTGAAGTCATTCGCCAGTTTCTTAAAAGATGTGATAGATCGCGGTGGTAGTGAGACGTACCACCTATGGGCCAGCTCGCCCAATGTTAACGGGAAGATCCGTCACTTGGTTGCATCAGATGCCCCACACCCAGTCATGTAAATTCGGAATTTACTCAGGTGAGTTTCGGGGTCCGATCTCCCCTCATACAGAGGTGTTTTGGGAGGAGCGATCGTTGGTTGTATGGGGGCAAGCTCGATGTGGACCGCGAGTGGCTCAGTCGGCCCGGCGATCTTCTTGCTGGTGCTTGCCCCAGTGTCCAAGAGTGCTCTCATCTCGTCGAGCTGACGTTGTATGGCGGCCATCACCGTGGCCTGATTGCTAGCGGCTCGGCGCTCGGAGCGGGAGCCGAGGCGATCGAGTACTGATCTCAGCGATCGGGCGGAGTCGATGGCCGACTGCGTTCGGGCCGTGAGGCGGGTAGGCCAAGTCCTCGTGACGGATTCGGATTCCGTCTTTTCAAGATTGAGATCAATGCCCCGGCCGCCGGATGGGTCGCGTCCCCAAGCGATTGAATATAGATCCGTCCGGCCGTGCGAGAGCCTTTCTCGCGACCGGGGCTTTCGACGATCGCTCGTTCGAGATCCCGCCAATTTCCGCTTCCCATGCGGCGGATGATCGAGGGAGTTATTGCAGGTGACGCACATGCTCTCCGTCGCTCCTCCAGGATGGCCATAGCCTCCTCGATCTGTTCCTCGGTTTGGAACTGATCGAGTGAGAGGTTGGGGCCATCTCTCGGATGCGGGATCGAGAGTCTCGCGTTGCTGCGGCTTCCCCCTGTCGTTGGCTGGGGTTCGGATTGAGCCGGGATATGGTGTCCGGCGGTTCGGAGAGCAGCTTTCTTCGATGGACCGGCGGATGTCATGATTCTGAAGGTTTTCTTTGAAGTGCAGTGAGTGTCACTTCAAGTATATGCCCCGAGAACAGTGAGTGTTCTTCGGGACGGTAGGAATAAAAATGTGAGGGTTAGATCCCGCCCCCCTTCCTCTAGCGCCAATTGTTGCTACCCAAAATATTATCCGGAGATAGATATTGCTGGAATAGATGGGATAGCAAACAAATGCAAGAGCACTTCCAAGAGAAAGATAAATAACACAAGATTTGCCGGGGTTGTTAGTCCCGGGCTTGAATGCTCTCGCGAGATATTATTAATACCAATATTCGGGGATATAAGTACTAATGTAAGAATACAATTACAATGAGTGTAAAGATCCTTGTTATCTTAGCTAGTGAGCGTATAGATTGCCGGAAGAACCAGATTTGATGCTCTGTGAGTTCTTGTAACAAAGGAGATGAACAGTCGCGGCGGTGAGAGATCGACCGTCTCTCACGGCGAGTATTTAGCTGGATGCTTGGGCTTCTGGGCTTATGAATCCCTTGGAATCTGTCTAGTGGAGACTTGTCGCTCGCCGATCGTCTTCTGGACGAGAGATTTGGAGAGAGAAGTCCTGAGATGGATTCCGTGAGATAGCCGGAGCTTGTTGATATGTATGTTCTTCAAGATTTCCGTGAATGTATCGGAATGTGAGAGAATGAGAACCTTTGGTGGAATGTATTTTGACGTAAGTCAAATGAATTCGAACCTTTTCCAAAGGGAGGAGGTTCTCTATTTATAGGGCTTGATACGCAGGCGATCGCCTTTTCTCGCAATATAATAATCGGGCGATCGTCTTTTAGCACATGGGCCTGCCCTCAAAGTCTGCAGGAGTTGCCGGGCACAATCAGGCGGTCCAATGGGAGCTTACACGCGCCTCTGAGTTGCCGCCGCGGTGGTCCCACCGACAACTTTCGCGCGCATGCCGGTAGGTGAGGTAGGTGGCGCCGTGTGGTCAAAGGTCTTGTCTCACAAGAAAAGATCTTGTCTGCTGCGAAGATCTTGTCAGCGCCTTTGGTGGATCTGCACGTGGGTGCTTTTCTGAGACCCAGTCCTTGATGACTTTTGACGGCGATCGTCTCTGCTCGGGGCGTAGGTCGATTGCCCTTAGCCGGTCACTAGAGTAGATCGCCAACTGCCAAAGGGCGATCGCCTTGGGAGACGATCGCTAGGTACCTGATGGTGGTCTGATATCTTCGACTTGGCGAGCTAGCCATAGTTTGACCGGAGTTGACTTGGTCGCTCGGCCTTCTAGTCGATCGCCTGTCGGGATGAAATTACCGTGACACAACAATTTTCTTTTTAAATCTTTCATTTTATGCTAGGAACGTATCGGTCCAAGTATCGGACAACCTGTAAATATTAAAAAAATCAAAATCTATGATCGTTAGCATTTAAATAAGTATTGGGGCGTTACAATCCTCCCCCCTTTAAAAAAAATTTCGTCCTCGAAATTGATCTTCGTAAAGAACTTTGAAAATCTGTATCAAACTTTGTATGAGTATTTTCATCAATAATTTTAAAAATATTGTGCCAGCAAAATCACTTTGAAACCTTTCTTTGAAATCATATTTTGTCCCTTTCGGACAACATTTAAACTTTCACATATCCTTTCAAATCTTTTGCCGACACAATCATTCTATACTCATATCGTAATTTTTATGTTCTCATAAAAGAGTGAATACTTGAAAACATTACCTCGGAGTCGACGTTGGGCAGCAGCGATGAACCACATATTCTCCCGAAAATATAATCATGCCGTAATTATTCGTTATACTTTTAAAAATGAGAAAGTTTTGAAATATCTTGTTTTGTATAAGTAAACCTTTTTAAACCTCCTTAATCAGTATAGTCCCATACCTATACGCCTTGGAATACCTCTCGCTCGGTAAGAATTCGGGCCTACCATGTCCTCCGCCTAGAAGCTTTGTCGAGCCGCTCATTGTCCGTGCCCTTTTTCTTATTGCACCGCGATCACTCCCTTTCTCGAGCCGTCATTGTCCGTGCCCTTTTCTATTGCACCGCGATCACTCCCGCCTCGTCGGCCCCGGTGTCACATGTTCACCAGCCTTCCGCTTGGTTCATCCCCAAATCTCACCGTACCGAGAGAGACTGCTCCGATACCATCTCGTAACGCCCTGGCTTTCTTAATTAAAAAGAACGTTACACGGCTCAATTTTTCCTTAAAAATTTTATATAAATCCGGAGTATTTGCGGAAGCATTTTAGTAAGTAAATCTTCAATAAAAGTCGTTTAATCAAACATCAGTACAGTTTTACAAAAACATGGGGAATCAAATATTCGGACATAGTCCGTTGAAATTATATTCGTTGAAGAACATCAAGTGTTTCGTAAAAATAATAACAATTACGGCGACAACATCTTTTATTCTTTTGTGTTGACAGCTTCAGCCCAGAACCTTTTGGGTAGGTCTGCTTCTGCAATCATGGACCTTGCTGCTTCCTTCAGGGTTCTGTTCCTTCTTTCAGCAACACCATTCTCATGGGCGTCCCCGCCGCAGAGCTCATCTTTGGATCCCATTCTCGATCGCCAAATCGCTTATCGCCTTGTTGAGAAACTCTCCTCCTCTCGTCTGATCTGATCTTGATTATGGAGAGAGATTTCTCATTCTCGATCCTTCTCGGCTCGTAACTTGGTCAAGGTTTCACTTTTCTTGTATAGAAAAATGATCCAAGTGTACCTTGAATAATCATCTACAATCACAAGAGCATGCTTTCTGCCGCTCAAAGTCCTTGGCTTGATAGGACCAAATAGATCCATGTGGATTAGATCTAAGATCCTTGTTGTGAGCGTTGTAGGCTGAACTGGCTTTAACGATGCCTTGGTCTGCTTTCCTTTCTGACATGCATCACAGAGTGCTTCCTTCTTGAATGCTTCATTTGGAAGTCCTCTGACCAGCTTCTGAGAGCTAATCTTGTTGATGGATTTGAAGTTCAGGTGACATAGTCTTTGTACACCATCCATTCTCAGCCTTGGATAGAATACAGGAGTTAGGTGTTCCGTGTTCCAATCAATCATGTATACATCTCTTCTTCTAAACCTTGTAGCTTTATTTCTCCAGATAAGATGTCTATCACCATACACTTCAAGATGGTGAAGACTACTAGATTCTTCTCGTCGCAGAACTGGCTTATGCTCAGGAGGTTGTATTTGAGACCTTTGACATAATGAACTTTGGATATCACAATGTTTCCTCGGTGCAACTCTCCAAAGCCTTTGTCCTGTCCTCTAGAGCTATCTCCAAAGGTTACATCGGGACCTCTTTCCTTGATATATTTGGTCAAGATCCTCTTGTTCCCGGCCATGTGCCTTGAGCATCCAGAGTCTACAAACCACTCTTCACCTCCAAAATTTGAGCTTGAGGAGATGTGGTTGTAGTCCTTCCACCTCTTCCGCAATTAAACAAGCAGAGATTTAGGTACCCAAATTTGTGTGGGTCCTTTGGGGTTAGTTGGTTTCTGGAGAATTGATTTCTCCTTGGATTATAGGAATTGTTATTATTATTATAACCCTTATAAGGTGCCTCGTGGTCGAGGTCTAAATCTCCCGGTGGATTGTATACCGGATATTCCTCAAAATAGTGTGGGCCATTTCTAAATCTAGACAGAGACCAATTATTAAACCTTTGTGGTCTCCACACTTGTTCGTTTTTGTAATTGGATAACCTTGAGGTTTCCATCCGCCTCCCATTATGAAATCTAGTTTTGGGGAGTTGTTGGTAATAGTGGGCATGTTGTCTGGCCGCTTTTGCTCAGGCCACTGCCTAGTCGCCTGTCTAGGTGGTTGTCTGGTGTAACCTGACTGCAGCCTAGACGTTTGACTTGGCTGTTGCCTGTTTTTGAAAGTCGGTTTATACACAGGCTCAGCAGTCGAGACCATTGTTTCTCCCTTGATAAACTTGGTTTCAGAACTAGAGGGAGTGTGAGAATCATATCCAAGGCCTGATTTGGTATATAATGACCTTTTATAAGTACACAATTCGCCCAGAGTTGAAGACGCCTTCAGGGAGGTTATTTCCTGCGCCTGAGTTTTATTTAACTGTGCCAGCTTAGTAAACTCAGCTTTGGCATGAGCAAGTGCAGCTGACTTTTCTTTAAGTAAAATATTTAGCCGGTCTATCTCAGCTGTATTGGCACTTGCCTGGTTTTCAAAATCAGCTGTATTTGTCTCAGCCTTATTTAAATCTAGCCGAGTTTTGAAATCATTTTTCACCGCCTATTCTCATCTTGCAGCTTAGTCTTCTCTCACGTCTGACTTGGTGTGCGATTTAAGTGTTTCAAAATATTTGAATAATTGATTTACCGATTCATGTAAATCCATATCTTGTGACATGGCTGAGCTATTATTTGAACCGGTAGGTTTAGAGGTTACCTCTTCATCAGCCAAGTTTGCCATCAGGCAATCATATTCCTCGTCATCGTAAAAGAAACCGCCGCTTGATTCGACATGCTCCCGGTCTTCTCCGATGAGAGCTTTTCTTGTCTTCCTTTCGCCCACCTCCTTCTTGGTTTCATCCTTCTTGAGCTCGGGACAATCCATTTGGATGTGTCCTATTTTATGACTTGTAGCATTCAACTTTCCAGCCTTCCAAATTTTCCGGTTCCTTCTTGGGTTCTCCTTGTAGTTTTTCTTATACTTGGAGTAGTTCTTTCAAGTTACCGAACCTTTGCATAATGAAAGCCATTTCCTCCTCAAAATCTAGCGGATTTGGAGGTTTCACATCGACAGGCTCTTAGCAGGGACTCGGCTACAAATGCGATTCCCTTCTCTGCAGGCTCGATCGAGGATGAACTCAAGTTCGAACTCATAAGCCTTTAGATCGAGAACAGCTCCTGAATCTTTATCTTATTCAGGTCTTTGGACTCTCTCATAGCTACAGCCTTCATGCTCCATTCTGGATTTAGAGATCCGAGGACCTTAAGTGCCATTTCCTGTTGCCATAGGTTTTGCCTGTGGAGTTGATTTCATTGATAATTTCAGAACCTTGTGTCCACTTGGTCTATTGATTCTCCATTCTTCATTTTAAAGTTGTCAAACTTTTGGATAGCTATTGACAACTTGTTCTCCTTGATCAGCTCCGTTCCTTCACACATTAGAGCTAATGTGTCCCAAATCTCTTTGGCATTCTTACAATTTTTGATCTTGACCATTGTGGATTTGTCAAGAGTTTGGTATAGCACATCTCTGGCCCTGTTGTCAAGATTGGCCAGCTTTCTCTCTTCGGGGGTCAGCTCCGTTCTCTTCTTGGGAATCTTTTCGGGCCTCCCAGCTGCGATTTCCTCGGGTGTGTTGTCCTTCTCGAAAATGAATGGACCGTCTTCAATGATGCACCACATGTCGTCATGAATTGAAGATAAATGTGCCTGCATTCTTATCTTCCAGAGATCATACTCGTCAACTGAAAAGACAGGTAGTCTAGAGTGCATGTGTTCCATTATAACGTGAGAGATAAGATATATATCTTAATATAGATCTGGTTCGTGAAAAAAATTGAACCAACCTCTCTGATACCACTTGTAGGTCACAAGTCGTCCAGGAACAAGTCTAGAGGGGGGGTGAATAGACTTGTTGAAACTCTTGAACTCTTTTTCCGAAGAGTGAGTTTCTTCAGCTGATAATCAAACAAATGACTTGGAGTCGTTTGTTCTTGGATAAGTGCGGAAGTCAGCTGATGACGAATATAAATTAATCTTGATGAAACACTTAACAATGTATGCAGCAGTTAGAGTATGATGCAAGAATACGAAATAACACAGCGATTATAGTGGTCTCAGAGGTGGGGTAATCCTCTACTAATCCACTTTTCTCCAAACCAGTTGGAGATGAATTCACTATAATTTTCAACCAGTGATAAAGATTACAGTGATTCACAACACACTACAACAGCTTCTAACCAGTGGAATTCCGTGCCGTTGTACACACACTTGACTGCCTTGCACCTCTTGATCCTCGATCCTCGGATGCCTTTACAGTCTGCTACTTCAACCAGTGAAGTACCCCGTACTCAAGATTTAAAGACAAGAGTGTTTGTATTCTCCAACTAAAGAGCTTCCTTGAATATGAACTTTTTGGATCTGCTCTTTTTCACGATGCTATTTGATTGCTTGAGATTGCTTTGTTTGCTTTGATCGCTAGAGTATATGTTCGCACCTGTGTTTGCTCAGTTTCAAATCTTCGGATATATATAGATCACGATCTCTGAGCTTCTTCCTTGTAGCCGTTGCAAATCTTTGAACAAATCCGTCCGTTGGAGAGAGACTTCATTGTTTAATCTTTTCTGAACATTGCAAGGCTGGATTCCCATTGTTTTATTTTATCTTCCGACCGTTGTGAGGACTTCTGCATGTGAGCGCCGAATCTTTTGAATATAAAAGGATTAAAGTCTTCACGGTGGGTCAGGATGATTTAAATAAATCATATCTCTTGCGGGAATCACTCCAATTTGTCTCTTCACGTTGCATGTGAGCTTTCCGTAATATTTGACTTTTCAAAGCATGCTGACGTGGACTTGGAGTACTAGGCTGTAGTTGAGTAGGCTGTGGTGCAGCTTACATCTTTGCAGTAGGTCGCCTCTCAGTATATCGTTTGAGACTTGTCTCGATCGTGTGACTTCCCCGAGGTTCCTCACTGCACTGGTCAAACTTCTCCGACAATTTTTAGTTGACTGTGGCTACTCGATTGGAGTCACTGTACTTCTCTGATGGACTAGACTGTACTTTAGTACTTAGCCGATTTTTAGCCTAACTAACTTTGGCCTATAGAAGACACTCATTTGGTTCTTCTTTACATATTGCCAATTTTATACTTAACACATTTTGGCCTATGGAAGATACTCATTTGGTTCTTCCTTACATTTTGCCAATTAATAAACATTTGATTTTAAATTAATGACATCATCAAAATCTAA
Source organism: Orobanche coerulescens (assembly GCA_033398695.1). Classification (NCBI taxonomy): domain Eukaryota; kingdom Viridiplantae; phylum Streptophyta; class Magnoliopsida; order Lamiales; family Orobanchaceae; genus Orobanche; species Orobanche coerulescens. Next base: position 71,223,100 of record CM065815.1, read on the forward strand.
CAAGTATTCCTAACAAATTCCCCCTATTTTGATGATGGCAAAACTAAGTAAGAAATCAAATGGCCAAGTCTCGCACTTAAGTGCAAGACAAAATCAAATCACCTAATATTGAGACAATCGGAAAATTGTCATTCAACAGATCGTTCATAAAATTTTCTCGACTTATCATTGAAATTATACAAGATTGTTTTAAGTACGAAAAATAAAATTACAAGTAAGAAAATAATTTAAGGTCATCTCGCCTCTTCCTCTCGCCTCTTCGAATAGCCGCCATGTGTCCGAATGGTTTGGATCCGATAGGTCTTACCTTGACTGGAGCAAGGCCATACTTTCTCTTCACAACCAGTGCTGCGAAGTCCTGCTCCTGCTGAGATCTGAATTTGTTCTTAAGGCAGACTAGCTTGATTTCCTCCTGAAGTTGTAGCTCATCAAGTTCACCATCCATGCGGATTGGTGCTTCTTCAGCTCTGAATTTAGGGATCATGGGAAATGCATTTTGCTCTTTTGCGTACTTTTTTAGAACAGCCCAAAGCTTAGGATGAACCTCTTCCATCCAGTTTATGAAAATCTCCTGTGGGGAGAGTTTGTCATCTTGAAGTAGTTCCCAGACATAAAAGTCTCTGATGAACTTCTTCCTAGCAGCTCCCCATATTTCAAGAGCTTCAAGTGGGCAGAAATCTTCAACATTCCATAGCTCCAGACCTTCCCATTCAAGAGTAGGTTCAAAGCCGCCTCTGGTCCTTCTGCGCTTCCCTTCAGGCTGGTCAGCCTTGTCTTCTTGATCTACAGCTTCCTTCCTTTTTAGGCTAGAGGGTCCTTCAATCTGGGACATCCTGCTTTTTCTTACTTCGATTTCTCTCTTCCCCCTGAATCCTCTCTTCCCCTTTTGCCAGATCAATGAGTGTTGTCAATCGTTGCTCCATGCGGCTCATCCAATCGACATGCCAAAAGGCATTCTGTTGTTTGTAGGAGGAGGAGGCCGAGGGATCTCTCTCAAGCAGGTGTCAATCTTGGCATTAATGGTCTCAAGGTCGAGTGACTCTGAGTTGATAGCAGCTCCCAATGGTGTCTCGACAATTTGCTTGATCAGCTCGGTCATGGTAGGGGATAACTGAGCTGATGGGGAGTGTTCTCCTAATCCTTCAAAGAATGGAGCCACTAGATCGCAGTGCTCCCGGGCCGCACCCGTAGGTCGATTGAGTCTTCTCCGGGTCCCCGACTGAGTCCTCTGCCACTGCGTCTAGCCGGTGTACCGGGGAGGTACAACAATCCTATCTGCAGCTTCGTTGGTAGGCTCTGGCTCCTGCTCTGGCTCCTTTTCTCTTCTTCCTCTTTCCCTTCTTCTTCTTCAGATTTCTCTTTTTCTTCTTCTCCAGATTTTTCTTTCTCTTTTTCCTCATCTTTTTCTTTTTCTTCTCCAGCCGCCACACCAGCTCCTCCTTCACCTCCATCATCATTATTATCATCATCATCATCATCATTTTTCTCATTATCATCCTTCTCCTTTTCTCTTTCATCGTCTTCATCCTTCTCCTTATCTTCTTCTTCTTTTTCCTGCTCCACTTCTTCTCCTTCTTCTTCATCTTCTTCATCATCCACTTCTTCTGTTTTCTCAATCTCCTCTGTCTCCTTTTCAACTGGTATGTTTTCTTCAGATTCTTTTTCTTTTTCATCCTCTTCAACCAAATTGATAATTTCATTTTCTTCATCAACTTCTTCTATCCTAATTTCCTTTTCTACTTCCTCCTCTTCCTCCTCTTCTCCAAAGCTACCATCAAAAATACTGAGCATTATAGAGTGGATAAAATGGTCCATGTTTGTCTCAAAATGTGACATGAACCAGTTATCCTGGAGGAGTAAGGCTAAATCTGACTCTTTGCAAAAATCAGTCAGAACATCCTCCGTGGCTTGGGGGTATTCCCAACCACTAGTTTCAACAAAAATTTGAAAATTTGTAAAGGACATGGTTTTAAGAGTTTTCCACTCTTGAAAAATATTTACGAAAGAGTGTTTTTCTGCTTGTGGCTTGACAAGCTGAAGTTGTTCTATGGAGAGATTAAAAGTATTATTTTCTAAAAGATTGAATGTGTAATCTGCCAGGATAGATATAACAAGACTGCTTCCTCTTCTTCGGTCATGTACACTGGAGGAGTAATGACAGTACAATTCGAGTTTCGGTATTCAGTGCAGCCGTCCGATGAATCGTGATCAATCGATGGGCTGGTATAGTGCTCAGCCGCTCTCCTTCGCCGAACTGCAGCTTCCTTGGCCTCTTTGGAGAGGGTTCGGGTGATGACCGCAGTTGGAAGGTCCTTCGGGCTGGTCCCCTTCTCTTGAATCGGATGGCGATAGGTGAATCGCCGACTCATTCTCGGACTCGACCAGCCCGATCTCGCCTACAGTTGGTCCGAGTCGATAGATCGTATCTTGGGCAAAAGCTTGAGTCTGCAAATCCTTCAACAACTGGGCTGCCCTCCCGGTGACTCCAACCTTCTTCTTATCATGGTCCATGTGACCAAGCCTCTTGTTTGGGTGGAAAGGGTCAATGTTTCCTTGGCCACCTCCGCTGCTCCAAGAACCAACTAAGATGCTCCGAATGCCAACTTAGTCTTGAACTTCTTCTCTCCTCGAGCCATTCGACCTTGTTCACCTCGCGAACAAGTTGCTCGAAAATGTAATCGCCCAATCTACTTCCTCTCGTTGAATTAACGCACCCAACACCATGAATTTTGAAGATGATAGTTGGTCATAGCTTCCTGCCATTCCCATGACTATTTTGTTTGTGATGTCCAAAGCAACTCGATAGACCCTCTTCAACTCATTTCTCTTCGCGGTAAACTTCAATTTCTCAGGGACATTTTCGAGCTTAATCGTCTTCCACGTTTCGGCGGGTGATTGTTTGAGCGCTTCGACCGTCAAACCGCGATGTTTCATCCCGAATACAGAGCGAATCTTCTCTGTATCTATGGTGACTGGTACTCCACCGACCTTGCTCTGAATCCCGTCTTGAATCGTAAGCGTTGCGATAAAATTCAACCACATCTTCCTTGAACAAGTGTTGAGGGTTGATTTCGAGAAACGGGTAGATTCCGTTCGCCATCGCCGGATTAAGTCGAGCATATCAAAGTCCTCTAGATTTGCTTCCAAGAATCCTTCAAATCGACGACCATGGAGAAGATGACCTGGTCCTTCATCGCCTTCAAGTTTGCTCACAAAAGATGCCATTTCGCAAAAGATTTTAGGATTTAGTGTATATTTTGCTCAGTAAATTTTTGTGGTTTCGAACGCGTAAAGAGTAAAGTGAAAAGGTTTCTTCCTTATAAAGAAGATGAAAGGACGTTTGGATTAGTTTATTATAAATTTAAACGGTGGTACGCCTTTTCATATTCTTTTGAATTTCAAATTTGAATCGGTGGCCCCATTTAAAATTTGACGGTTGATTCGATTGGCCACCGTAGAGGTTAATTAAATGGGCGTGTGACGCGTGTATTTAAAATTGCCACTAGGCTTATAAAATGTATTTTTAAATGCTATTTCTTAAGCCAAAATAATATTTTAAATATGAGATAATAATTAAAAATTTAGAGATTAGTTTAGAGAACTTAGTCGGTCCGATTCGTTGATCGTTGACCGCTCTGCTACAGTGAGTTTGACCTCTCGCCCGGTATTCTCGTGCCTAAGTTGCTTCGACTTGCCTTTGTCTTTCGCCCGCATCGGCTTAGCCGATTCGAGGGTCCGTCCTTCCTTCAACTTGCTTCAGAACTAGATTCCCAATCTAGTAATCCAAGGTCTCTGCTAAGCTCTAGGAATCTTTCTTCTGGCAGGGGTTTGGTGAAGATGTCGGCTATTTGGTAGTCTCAGTCCGACTCTTTCAACTCTAACCCTTTTGTTAAGCACATGGTCTCGAATGAAATGGTGCTTAACGTCAATGTGCTTCGTCCTTGAGTGCAAAATCGATTGTTGGTTATTGCAATAGCACCGTTGTTGTCACACCATATAGGAACTTCGTTGGCAATAATATTGTAGTCCCTTAATTGTTGTCCGATCCATAGGATCTGTGCACAACACTACCTGCAGCTAGGTATTCGACTCAGTAGTGGAGATAGAGTTAGAAACCTGCTTCTTGCTAAACTAGGATATCACTGGTTCCTAGGAATTGACACGTTCCACTAGTGCTCTTCCTATTGATTTTGCATCCGGCGAAATCCGCATCCGAGTATCCCGATAGCTCGAAGTTGTCATCTTTGGGGTACCACAGTCCAACATTAATTGTAGACTTTAAGTACTTAATTATTCTCTTGGCCGCATCTAGGTGTGATTGCTTCTTGATCGAATCTTGCACAAACTCCAACCGCATATGATATGTCCGGCTCGCTTGCGGTGAGGTACGTAAGAGATCCGATGAGTCCTCTCAGAGTGGGTTGAGTCCACGATATTCCCGCCTGCCTCGCATCCGGTGAGTACTTGTGCTCATTGGAATTCTTGCGGGCTTGGTGATTCCATTCCATATCTCTTGATAAGATCTCTAGTATATTTTGCTCGGTTGATGAAAATTCCTTTTTCCATCTCGCTAACTTGTAATCCGAGAAAGAAGTTAAGCTTTCCCATCATACTCATCTCAAATTCTCCTTGCATGAGGTTGGAGAATTTCTCGCATAGTTCTGGATTGGTTGACCCGAATATGATGTCATCCACATAAATCAACTATTAGTATGTGGCCTTCGTGCTCCACTCTGAATAGGGTCTTGTCCACTTTTCCTTTGCAAAATCCATTTTTCTCAAGAAACACAGATAAAGTGTTTCATACCATGCTCTCGGTGCTTGCTTGAGTCCATACAGAGCCTTCAACAGACTTATAGACTTTGTCTCCTTTGACAAAACACGGGGTTGCTCTACATAGACTTCTTCTTCTAGGATTCCATTCAAACGCACTTTTCACATCCATCCGGTAGACTTCAAAATCCTTGAATGCAGATATGCGAGGAATAGTCTGATGGCTTCTAATCTTGCAACAGGTGCATAAGTTTCATCAAAATCTATTCCCTCACATTGTGCATATCCTTTTGCTACGAGTCTGGCTTTATTCCTAACAACAGCTCCGTCTTCATCACACTTGTTTTTATACACCCATTTGGTGCCAATAACTTTCTTGTGATTGGGTCTGTCTGTTAGTTCCCAAACTTTGTTTCTCTCCATCTGCTCCAATTCCTCTTGCATGGCATTAATCCATGAATAATCTTCCAAGGCTTGTTCGCTGCCTTTGGTTCAATTTGTGACATGAAACATGAGTACTTCGTGATTCCTTATGGTAGTGTTGATTGTCTTGTCTTGAATCCATCACCAACTTTCCGATGATTTGCTGAATTGGATGATCCTTGAGCCATTTGGGGATCTCGTCCTCTTCTCGGGTTTGTTCTCTGTTGATTGCTCGTGGTTGTCTGCAGATCTGGATTTCGGTTCCGCAATCGATCGCCTACCGCTTGTCATCTGCAGCTTGGTTACAATCGCAGATGAGTCTTTGTCGCCTCCGGCCGGGTCTTTCCGCAAAGAATCGGATCGGATAGGTTTGGTGATCCTATCTCGATCTGCATTGGGTCTTCATCGGCCGCAGGTTGGGTCATCAGCCGATCTGCAGTGAGTCCACCATTCCAGTTGTCATGTACAATGACTTCTTCAAGGGTTGCCGACTTGAGCTTGTTCTCAATTTGCTCAAGTTGTTTCTGTACTCACCGGTAGATTCATCAAAAACAACATGGGGTGTTTCCTCCACAACTAAGGTTCTTTTGTTGAAAACTCTATATGCCTTGCTTCTTTGGGAATATCCCATAAATAGACCATCATCGCTTTAGCATCAAAGGCATTTAGCCGTGTTTTACCGTTGTTGTGGATGAAACACGTACAACCAAAAACATGAAAGTAAGCAATGAGGAGTTCTATTATTCCAAACCTCATAGGAGTTTTGCCATGTCTCCCTACTATCATACTCCTGCTCAGGTGTGGCAGTCATGTTGACAGCCTTCAGCCTGTAACCTTTGGGTAGGTCTCGCTTCGCAATCATGGACCTTGCCGCTTCCTTCGTGGTTCTGTTCCTTCTTTCAAGAACACCATTCTCACAGGCGTCCCGGCCGCAGAGAGCTCATGCCGGATCCCATTCGATCGGCCAAATCGCTTATCGCCTTGTTGAGAAACTCTCCTCCTCTCGTCCGATCTCGATCTTGATTATGGAGAGAGATTTCTCATTCGATCCTTCTCGCACTCGAGTAACTTGGTCAAGGTTTCACTTTTCTTGTATAGAAAAATGATCCAAGTGTACCTTGAATAATCATCTACAATCACAAGAGCATGCTTTCGCCGCTCAAAGTCCTTGGCTTGATAGGACCAAATAGATCCATGTGGAGTATATCTAAGATCCTTGTTGTGAGCGTTGTAGCCGAATCGGCTTGAACGATGCCTTGGTCTGCTTTCCTTTCGACATGCATCACAGAGTGCTTCCTTCTTGAATGCTTCATTTGGAAGTCCTCGACCAGCTTCCGAGAGCTAATCTTGTTGATGGCTTTGAAGTTCAGTGACATAGTCTTTTGTGCCACAGCCATCCATTCTCAGCTACAGTCTTGGATAGAAAACAGGAGTTAGGTGTTCCTGTGTTCCAATCAATCATGTATACATCTCTTCTTCGGAAACCTTGTAGCTTTATTTCTCCAGATAAGATGTCTATCACCATACACTTCAAGATGGTGAAGACTACTAGATTCTTCTCGTCGCAGAACTGGCTTATGCTCAGGAGGTTGTATTTGAGACCTTTGACATAATGAACTTTGGATATCACAATGTTTCCTCGGTGCAACTCTCCAAAGCCTTTTGTCTGTCCTCTAGAGCTATCTCCAAAGGTTACATCGGGACCTCTTTCCTTGATATATTTGGTCAGCATCCTCTTGTTCCCGGTCATGTGCCTTGAGCATCCAGAGTCTACAAACCACTCTTCACCTCCAAAATTTGAGCTTGAGGAGATGTGGTTGTAGTCCTTCCACCTCTTCTGCAATTAAACAAGCAGAGATTTAGGTACCCAAATTTGTGTGGGTCCTTTGGGGTTAGTTGGTTTCTGGAGAATTGATTTCTCCTTGGATTATAGGAATTGTTATTATTATTATAACCCTTATAAGGTGCCTGTGGTCGAGGTCTAAATCTCCTGGTTGGATTGTATACCGGATATTCCTCAAAATAGTGTGGGCCATTTCTAAATCTAGGCTGAGACCATTTATTAAACCTTTGTGGTCTCCACACTTGTTCGTTTTTGTAATTTGGATAACCTTGAGGTTTCCATCTGCCCCTCCCATTATGAAATCTATTTTTGGGGAGTTGTTGGTAATAGTGGGCATGTTGTCTGGTCATTGCTTTTGCACAGGCCATCGCTTAGTCGCCTGTCTAGGTGGTCAGCAGTGTAACTTGACTGCAGCCTAGACGTTTGACTTGGCTGTTGCCTGTTTTTGAAAGTCAGTTTATACACAGGCTCAGCAGTCGAGACCATTGTTTCTCCCTTGATAAACTTGGTTTCAGAACTAGAGGGAGTGTGAGAATCATATCCAAGGCCTGATTTGGTATATAATGACCTTTTATAAGTACACAATTCGCCCGAGTTGAAGACGCCTTCAGGAGGTTATTTCCTGCGCCCTGAGTTTTATTTAATCGTGCCGACTTAGTAAACTCGGCTTTGGCATGAGCAAGTGCGGTGACTTTTCTTTAAGTAAAATATTTAGCCGGTCTATCTCACCAGATTGGCACTTGCCTCAGTTTTCAAAATCACAGATTTGTCTCACCTTATTTAAATCTAGCCGAGTTTTTCGAATCATTTTTCACCGCCTATTCTCATCTTGCAGCTTAGTCTTCTCTCACGATACATACTTGGTGTGCGATTTAAGTGTTTCAAAATCTTTGAATAATTGATTTACCGATTCATGTAAATCCATATCTTGTGACATGGTGAGCTATTATTTGAACCGGTAGGTTTAGAGGTTACCTCTTCATCGCCAAGTTTGCCATCGTGCAATCATATTCCTCGCCGTCATCGTAAAAGAAACCGCCGCTTGATTCGACATGCTCCCGGTCTTCTCGATGAGAGCTTTTCTTCTGTCTTCCTTTTTGCCCACCTCCTTCTTGGTTTCATCCTTCTTGAGCTCGGGACAATCCATTTGGATGTGTCCTATTTTATGACAGTTGTAGCATTCAACTTTCCAGCCTTCCACCTTCTCGGTTCCTTCTTGGGTTCTCCTTGTAGTTTTTCTTATACTTGGAGTAGTTCTTTCAAGTTCTTGAACCTTTGCATAATGAAAGCCATTTCCTCCTCAAAATCTAGCGGATTTGGAGGTTTCACATCGACAGGCTCTTAGCAGGGGACTCGGCCGCAAATGCGATTCCCTTCTCTGCAGGCTCGGTCGAGGATGAACTCGGAAGTTCGAACTCATAAGCCTTTAGATCGAGAACAGCTCCTGAATCTTTATCTTATTCAGGTCTTTGGACTCTCTCATAGCTACACCTTCATGCTCCATTCTGGATTTAGAGATCCGAGGACCTTAAGTGCCATTTCCTGTTGCCATAGGTTTTGCCCAGGAGTTGATTTCATTGATAATTTCATGAACCTTGTGTCCACTTGGTCTATTGATTCTCCATTCTTCATTTTAAAGTTGTCAAACTTTTGGATAGCTATTGACAACTTGTTCTCCTTGATCAGCTCCGTTCCTTCACACATTAGAGCTAATGTGTCCCAAATCTCTTTGGCATTCTTACAATTTTTGATCTTGACCATTGTGGATTTGTCAAGAGTTTGGTATAGCACATCTCTGGCCCTGTTGTCAAGATTGGCGCCTTTCTCTCTTCGGGGGTCAGCTCCGTTCTCTTCTTGGGAATCTTTTCGGGCCTCCCAGCTGCGATTTCCTCGGGTGTGTTGTCCTTCTCGAAAATGAATGGACCGTCTTCAATGATGCACCACATGTCGTCATGAATTGAAGATAAATGTGCCTGCATTCTTATCTTCCAGAGATCATACTCACAATCGAAAAGACAGTAGTCTAGAGTGCATGTGTTCCATTATAACGTGAGAGATAAGATATATATCTTAATATAGATCTGGTTCGTGAAAAAAATTGAACCAACCTCTCTGATACCACTTGTAGGTCACAAGTCGTCCAGGAACAAGTCTAGAGGGGGGGTAAATAGACTTGTTGAAACTCTTGAACTCTTTTTCCGAAGAGTGAGTTTCTTCAGCTGATAATCAAACAAATGACTTGGAGTCGTTTGTTCTTGGATAAGTGCGGAAGTCAGCTGATGACGAATATAAATTAATCTTGATGAAACACTTAACAATGTATGCGTAGCTTAGAGTATGATGCAAGAATACGAAATAACACAGCAATTATAGTGGTCTCGGAGGTGGGGTAATCCTCTACTAATCCACTTTTCTCCAAACAGTTGGAGATGAATTCACTATAATTTTCAACCAAAGGATAAAGATTACAAGTGATTCACAACACACTACAACTTTCCAACCAAAGGGAATTCCGTGCCGTTGTACACACACTTGACTGCCTTGCACCTCTTGATCCTCGATCCTCGGATGCCTTTACAGTCTGCTACTTCAACCAGTGAAGTTGATAAGTGTCATTTTTGTACACTTATCCATGGTTTGTATCGATAAAATTCACCCATAATTGAGCTAGTCTACTCGTTTTTTGCTTTTAATTTATTAGTTTTAATAATTTTATTTTTATTGGATGATGATCGGATTAAATAACTGAATTACTCAAGAAACAACATGTTTAATAAATATTCTCTTTATTGAATTTTGATATATTCATGTTGTAGGGCTTTTCGAGACGAATTCGGCAGTCTTTCCGGATTCAAAATCAGAGTTATATATCAAAAGTTATCATCCGAAGAAGATCTGGGGCAAAAACGCAAAGTCTGAGGAATTCTGGGCTGAAAACGTAACTATCAAAGCTTCAAATGAGCAAATTTACGAAGCCACGTTACGGCCGTAACATTCAGGAGTTACGGCCGTAAGTCACCTCAGTTACGGCCGTAACTCCTGAATGTTACGGCCGTAACTCTTGACAATTGCTATGATTTGTCTAATTTTTTATACTTTTTGTATTATTGAGGGGATGGTGGCATTGATCCGATATAATGTAATAATGCTGTAGTTTTGGAGCTATTAGATGACTTTAGGTGTATAAATAGACCCCTTAGATCCTTCATCATTCACCATTCATCTTATAATTTTCCATTTTCTTGTAAACTTTTCTTTTTGTGTGAAGAACACACTTGTGTTCTTGAGTGATCTTAGTTAGTGTGGTACAACATATGTTGTTCAGAGTTTATTGTTTCTATCTTCTTTATCTACTAAGGGAGTTAGGATCAATTCTTTCTCTTGATTCAACTAAGAATGACCACCAAAGCTTGTAATATGTGTAATAAACCCTTTATGGGCTAAGTTTCTTAAGTTGGGATTATAAACAAGGTTAGTCATGTTATTTATGTTTGTATAAAGATATATTATGAATTACTTATTATTGTGTGTGATTTTCATTGTTTTAACAATCTTTATTTATTTGGCCAATTAATGAAGATATTTATGATCTTCATATATTTCAAAGAAAATATGTTTGATTAGATCAAATGATCTTCACTCTAAGTTGTTCTAGGGGATAGAAATATACCCTAGTCCTTAGATGATTCATTGAGTTATTTTCACAAATCCTAATGCTATGTATTGAAGCCAATCAACATAGAAATATAGTGGATTGATTCAATATGTAAGGGCGTTTATAGTTCGAAGAGAAACCGTCTTTTTAAGGAAAATCGAATCTACACAACATAATAAGTAAATTCATCTTATGATCTCCAATACATCTTTTATAACTAATGACGAACTAAGTTTGTAATCCCAACTATTTCATTTTATCATTAATCAATCTATTAATATTGCAATCTTTTTATTTCCTTATAATATTAGAACTATTATTGCAATTTCTTTGCAATTATTAAACCAAACTTTTTAATTGTGTGTTTCACTCATCTTAAGTATCTATAAAAATAGACTAATAGTGTATAATTCAAATTATAACATAACTTCCTTGTGGGATCGATAAACCGGACTCAAAAGTCCACTTTACTACTTGATACGATATCGTGCACTTGCGATAGTTACACAAAAAGCGTGTCAAGTTTTTGGCGCCGTTCTTGGGAAGTATAAGTTATATTTGAAAAAATTACATTATTAACTATTGTTATAAATACAACTTTTTCTTTGTTGTAGATTCCCTTGTCTATGCGAAGGACATACAATCGCGATTTAGTTTTACTAGATCCCGAGATCGAAGCCACATATAGAAGAAGGCGAAGAGAACAAAAGAAAAACATTATTTCTTCACCATCAATGGCGGACGAACTAAATCCACGTCTCCCCAAGGAAATGATAACGAAAGAATTCCTCCGGTGGGGAATACCTAATGTTCAAAACATTCAACATCAACAATATCCTATTGTAGGAAATAGATGAAGACAACATGCTCTTTGGGAATTCATGAACCCCCATCTTTGAGCGTTCAATCAAGTGTAATCTATCCACCATTTGGAGTGGACAATTTTCAAATTCGCCGGATGTCATCAATCTCTTCTCCAACAACAACTCATTCTATGGAAGAACCGACGAAAATCCATATCTCCATATTAACCGCTTTGTGGAAATATGTGGAAATTTCAAATATCCAAATGTAAATGACGAGGCGATCAAAATGAGACTTTTCGTGCACACTTTGAAGGACAGAGCAAGAGAGTGGCTAGATACTTTGCCACCACGAAGCATAACAAATTGGCCGAATTTGTCCAAAATTCACCACTAAATACTTTCCACCAATAAAAGTGGTGAAACTCAAATACGAAATCTCTACATTTCGTCAACAAGATTCGAATCATTCCACGAAGCATGGGAGAGATACAAGGATATGCTACGAAAATGTCCTAACCATGGTTTCAATTTGGGAGCACAAGTCAATTACTTCTATTCGGAATTTTACCTTCATGCCGAGCCAATGTCGATTCATCATCAAATGGCTCACTGGAAACAAAACTATGAAAGAGGCTTATAATCTTTTTGAGGTTATAAGTGAACAAAGTGCAAGATGGCAGACGAAATATCCAAAAGAAACCAAATGGTGTTTTTGAAGTGGATTCTTATTCACTTATGTTGGCAAAAATTGAAGCTCTATCAAAGAAAGTCGAGGAAATGTCTTTTCAACTCCTCAATCTGTGAAGACGGTGCAAACTCCACAAATTTCAGCTTTTTCATGTGAAATTTGTGGAGCAACTCACAACAAGACTATCATCCCTTAGTGCAACAAGACAGTCACCACCACCACGGAACAAGTGGCGTATGCTCGGAATTTCCAAAGGCAAGCATACAATCCTTACGGGCCAACATACAATCCAGGATACAAAAATCATCCAAATTTTTCTTATGCAAACAACAACAATGTGTTGAATCCAACGCATCAAGAAAAGAAGCCCGGATGGGAAGAAGCAATCACAAAGCTAGCTGAACAACAATCAAGTATCAACAACGCAATGATGCTTCAATTAAAAATCTGGAGACACAAGTTGGCCAAATGGCTAAAATACTTTCGAAAGATCTCAAGGCATGTTACCTAGCAATACCGAGGTAAATCAAGGAAAATGTCCAAGCTATCACAACAAGAAGTGGAGTGCGATTGCGAAATTTCTATGGAAAACCATCCGGAAAAACAAAAAAATAAACAAAAAGAATCGTACAGGACCTTCATCTCAAAAAGGTCCAATTGCTACAAAAACTTATGTTCCACCTATCCCATTTCCTCAACGGTTGAAGAATCACAAGCTCGATGCTCAATTCGGGAAATTCTTGGAAATCTTCAAAAGCTACACATCAACATTCCTTTTGCCGATGCTCTAGCACAAATGCCAAGCTATGCCAAATTTATGAAAGATATTCTTTCAAACAAACGAAGGCTTGAAGAATACTGAAGCGTCATGCTAATCGAGGAATGTAGCGCAATACTACAAAAGAAGTTGCCACCCAGCTAAAAGATCAGGAACTTTCACAATCCAGTGTACAATTGGTGAAGTAAATTTTGGCAAAGCTCTTTGTGATTTAGGGGCAAGTATCAACTTGATGCCTGTCAATTTTCAACAAATTGAATTTGGGAGAAGCAAAAGCAACAACGGTTTCGCTACAATTAGCCGATCGGTCAATCAAATATCCACGTGGGATAGTTGAAGATGTGCTCGTCAAAGTTGATAAATTCATATTCCCAGTGATTTTATCATCCTCGACATGGAAGAAGATCGGGATATTCCCATTATTCGGGACGACCATTTCTAACCGGACGTGCTCTTATTGACGTCTATGAAGGAAAGCTAATTCTCGAGTGGAAGGCAGACATGTCATCTTCGATGTCTTAAAAACTTTGAATCAACCCTCCACAGATGAGTATTGTCTAAAAATAGACACAATTGAAGCCATGGTGAACAAGTCTTTAGAGAAAATTCTATCTAAAGATCCTCTTGAGACATGTATAGCAAATTCTCTAACCAAAGATGGAAGAAGAATATCACTTGGCGAAGCAGTTAACTATCTGGAAGCACTACCAACCTTAAGAAAGCATCCACATTTTGAAGAATTGGGGACAAGCTCCGCTAAACCCCTCCCTTCTTTACAAGAAGCTCCAACACTTGATCTCAAACCTCTACCCACACATTTGAGATACGCTTACTTGGCGTTTCCTCAACACTTAGGTCATCATATCTAACATATTGACCAAACTTGAAGAAGGGAAATTACTAAGGGTATTGAGGAATCACAAAAGAGCAATTGGATGGACTATTGCGGACATTAGAGGAATAAGCCCCTCTATATGCACTCACAAAATCTTGATGGAAGATGACCGCAAACCTTCAATTGAGCATCAACGACGTTTGAATCCAAACATGAAGGAAATTGTGAAGGCGGAGATTCTTAAATTACTTGACGCAGAATCATTTATCCAATCTCGGATAGTCCATGGGTGAGCCCTGTACATATGGTGTCAAAAAGAGTGGAATCACGATCATTGAGAACGAGCACAATGAACTTATACCAACACGACCGATCACGGGATGGAGAATGTGCATTGATTACGAAACTAAACAAGACGACAAGAAAAGATCATTTTCCACTCCCATTTATTGATCGGATGCTAGATAGATTGGCGGGACATTCTTACTCTTTGTTTTCTCGACGGCTATTCAGGTACAACCAAATCGTAATAGCCCCGGAAGATCAAGAGAAAACAACATTCACATGCCCTTATGGAACATTTGCCTACGTAAGAATCCCATTCGGATTGTGCAATGCTCCACCACATTTCAAAGATGCATGATGCCAATATTCTCGGACATGGTTGAAAAATTCATTGAAGTTTTCATGGACGATTTCTCGGTTTTCGGAGATTCATTTGATAAATGCCTAATTCACTTAGGCATGGTCTTGGAAAGATGTGAAGACACAAATCTAGTTCTCAATTGGGAGAAATGTCACTTCATGGTCCAGAAGGAATCGTACTTGGCCATAGAATCTCACAACATGGAATTGAAGTCGATAAGGCAAAGATCCAAGTGATTGCAAAACTTCCTCCACCAATTTCGGTGAAAGGAGTAAGGAGTTTTCTCGGACATGCAGGATTCTATCGGAGGTTTATAAAAGATTTCTCAAAAATAGCAAAACCTCTCTGTTCTTTGCTTGAGAAAGATACACCATTCCTTTTCACAAATGAATGCCACGTGGCCTTTGCAACTTTGAAGGATAAGCTTACATCGGCTCAATCATCATTTCTCCAGTTGGACTATTCCTTTCATTTTAATGTGCGATGCAAGTGATTATGCCGTAGGGGCCGTCTTGGGCCGAAGAAGGACAAAATGATGCAAGTGATCCATTATGCTAGCGGGACTATGAATGATGCTCGGTGAACTACACAACAAGCGAAAAGAGATGCTTGCGGTGGTTTATGCCTTTGACAAATTTCGATCCTACTTATTGGGATCAAAGGTCATAGTCTACACCGATCATTCAACTTTGAAATATTTAATGACAAAGCAAGATGCAAAGTCAAGGCTAATCCGATGGGTTCTACTTATGCAAGAATTCGACATAGAAATCGAGAGACAGAAGGGAACAGAAAACCAAGTGGCGGATCATCTCTCTAGACTCGACCAAAACAATGCTCAAGAGAAGGAAATAAATGAAGTATTTCGGATGAACAACCTTCCAAATCTCTAATATCCAGAAAAACAAAATGCACCATGGTATGCGACATCGTTAATTTCCTTGTTAGTGGAATAATTCACCCAAATTTTTCCCATCATCAAAAGAAAAATTCTTCTCCGAGTTGAAATACTATTCTGGGAAGATCCTCTCGTTGTTCGACGAGGACCTGATCAAATCATCCGGAGATGCATAGGAAGAAGAAATGGAGAAGGTATTAGAAAGATGTCATTCCTCTCACTATGGAGGACATTTTGGAGGTTCAAAAGCAAAGACAAAAATTCTTGAAGCGGGATTCTATTGGCCCACTCTGTTCAAAGATGCACATACACTTGTCTCGAAGTGTGACCAGGTGCCAAAGACATGGAAACATGTCAAAAGAAATGAAATGCCAATGAATTTCATCCTTGAAGTTGAAATCTTCGACGTTTGGGAATTGATTTCATGGGACCCTTTCCATCATCATTCTCTAATGAATACATCCTTGTAGTCGTTGACTACGTATCGAAATGGGTGGAGGCTGTTGCATTACCAACAAACGAAGCTAAGGTCGTAGTAAATTTTCTAAAGAAAAATATATTCACTCGCTTGAACTCAGAGTTATTATCGGTGATGGCGGATCTCATTTCGCAATCACCGAGTTAAGGCTCTATTGACCAAATTCGGAGTAAAACACCGTGTCGCTACCTCTTATCACCCACAAACCAGTGGACAAGTCGAAATTTCCAATCGTGAACTGAAACGTATACTTGAGATGACAGTCGACTCATCTCGAAAAGATTGGTCGAAAAAGCTGGATGATGCGCTCTGGGCTTACAGAACAGCCTATAAGACACCGATAGGCATGTCTCCATTTAAATGCAGTTTTGGAAAAGCCTGTCACCTGCCAGTAGAACTTGAACATCGAGCTTTTTGGGCTATAAAAAAACTAAACTTTGACGAACAGTTGGCTGGAAAGAAAAGGTTGCTGCAGTTAAATGAGTTGGATGAAATCCGACTAGACTCATATGAAAATGCCAAAATCTACAAAGAAAAAACGAAAAGATGGCATGACAACAAAATTCTAAGAAGAGATTTTAAAACAGGAGACCAAGTTCTGCTTTTTAATGCACGACTGCGTCTGTTTCCGGGTAAGCTACGATCACGATGGAAATGCCCTTACACGATCAAAGAGGTGTTTTCTCATGGAGCTGTGGAGATTTATAATACAACCGACGGGAGTTTCAAAGTAAACGGTCAACGGTTAAAGCCATATCTGGGAGGAGAATTCTCGACAGCAAAATCAATCATAATGCTGGAAATACCTAATTAATCTGACGAGAAGTCAAGCTAAGGACGTTAAACAAAGCGCTTATTGGGAGGCAACCCAATCTCTATTATTTCGCAAATAAGTTTGGGGGTAACACGGAAGGATTCAACAACAACAGCAAGGATCAGATCGTTCATAAAATCCAGGGAGTCTTTCTTTCATTATTCTCAAACATATAATAATTATAATCTTGTTTAAAAAAAAATAAAAAAAATAAAAATAAAAATAAAAAAAAAATATCTTGTTAAACGTCCTTAGCTTGGCATTTGATTGTGCTTCAACTACCATTTTTGGGGGTTAATGGTACTAACGCGGTTGACATTAATATCTTGCCTAATGAAGAGGTGCCGGATGATATAGTTTTACGCTGGGCGTTAGTGAGCGAGTTGCATGACAGTATTGGGATGATCAAACCCCGATACAACCAAGCGGACCTTATGGATGATGCTTGGTATTTATGGATGTGGGCAGCCGGGAGTATTTACCCGACTTCGACTCGGCACGGTTTCCATTGGCCACCTGCGAGGTTTATATGCTATCCGCCGAGGGGTAAAAATGGATTTGGGTACTCACATTTACACTACTATTTGTCACTATGCCGGCATGGTCCCGACTAGGCAGAAAATGCCATACCCCTGCATTATCACCGGTATTTGCAGGAGCCAGAGAGTCAAAATTTCGGCAGGGGGTGATATTTTAACACATGGGGATCGTTGAATGGCGGAGTAGTATTTTTCAAGTACTCAATTGAGAAGCAAACGGGCACGTTTGGAACCTAAGAGGAGAGTAGCGAGGAAGAGGAATATGAGGCCGAGGAAGATGCGGTTATGAGTTGACGGCTTTTGAGGAAAATTTGCTTGAAAGAGTTCGGGGATTAGAAACATCCCGGTGAAATTATGAGAAATCGAATGAAATACTCGGCGACAATTAGAAACGGAGAAGCGCTTTGAAAAGCTTTTCCGTTTTCTAAACATCCTGACGACACACGGAGGATCACAAAGCTAAAATTTCGGGAGTTTTGTTTTCTCGCATGCTATTATATTTTTTAAAAGCGAGACAGTTTACTTATAAGTTTGGGGGTGATGTTTTCGTACTTGTGTGTTTATTTTGTGGTTTTTGAACTATGATTTTTATTTGGATTTTCATTGTGGTATGTTTTGATTAGTGTATTGTGTGGTGTGTTTTTATTATTTGGCATTGATTAGGTTTAGTATATATATATATATATATATATATATATATAAATACTATATATTTATAGTATTTTGATTTCTGAGATTTTTAGATCTGGCCATAACACCAATAAATTAGCTATATACAAACTTCTAAAATCGTTTTAACCGGTAAAAAAATTGTATATTCCAAATTTTTTTTTTTTTTTGTCATTCGTTACCTTGAGAAAAGAAGAATCAATTGGTTAATGAAAAATAAAACTGAAATTTACTTAATTTGTGGAGTTTTTGATTTTTCATGCTTAACTAAAAAATGATTTTCTGCAAAAATTCTATTCCCTAAAAGAAGGAGTCATTGGTGAAAAGAGCTACACGTTAGCAAATAACGGTGTGAAAGCTATCACCTAAAAAAAAAATGACGAAAAGGAGAAGTGTTGAGCGGAATAATGCCTAATTTTGGAAGTCTTAAATTTTGCGAAAAATAAAGGACTAACCATTGTTGGTGCGTAGCTGCCGTCTCAGGAAAAATTGGTGAAAAGAGCTACACGTTAGCAAATAACGGTGTGAAAGCTATCACCTTTTTACGAAAAAAAAAATGAGATAGAAATTAGTGAAAAGAGCTACACGTTAGCAAATAACGGTGTGAAAGCTATCACTAAAAGGGATGTAGTTTATGAGCAGATTTGAATTAATTAGCAGCTGAATTTCAATACACTCAATTTTGTAAAAATCACAATATTTGATGACGCCAATGAAATTCTTCTTCATATTGAGTCGAAAAATAAATGAGTGATCGAGAGCAACCATTAAAGGGAGTCGTGTGTATCACGAGTGGGAAAGAAATAATCAACCTTTTGGGGGGAAAACCTTACATTTTGGAATTACAAAATAAAAACCGTGTTTTAACTTCAAAAATATTAGTAGATTTATTTTGAATCTTGATTCATTTCTATCTTGTATAAAGTGGTTGTTGTTTATTAATGGCATTTTGATCTCCTTTTCTCTTTTTATATTTTAATTTATGTGTGTATTAATTTTCTTATTTTTTTATTTTTATTTTTATTTTTGGAGTGTGAATAATAAAGAGTCTTGCTCGGGACTAGCAAGAATTCAAGTTTGGGGGTGTGATAAGTGTCATTTTTGTACACTTATCCATGGTTTGTATCGATAAAATTCACCCATAATTGAGCTAGTCTACTCGTTTTTGCTTTTAATTTATTAGTTTTAATAATTTTATTTTTATTGGATGATGATCGGATTAAATAACTGAATTACTCAAGAAACAACATGTTTAATAAATATTCTCTTTATTGAATTTTGATATATTCATGTTGTAGGGCTTTTCGAGGCAATTCGGCGGTCTTTCGGATTCAAAATCGAGTTATATATCAAAAGTTATCATCCGAAGAAGATGCAGGGCAAAACGCAAAGTCCGAGAATTCAGGCTGAAAACGTAACTATCAAAGCTTCAAATGAGCAAATTTACGAAGCCACGTTACGGCCGTAACATTCGGAGTTACGGCCGTAAGTCACCTCGATTACGGCCGTAACTCCTGAATGTTACGGCCGTAACTCTTGACAGTGCTATGATTTGTCTAATTTTTATACTTTTGTGTATTATTGAGGGGATGGTGGCATTGATCCGATATAATGTAATAATGCTGTAGTTTTGGAGCTATTAGATGACTTTAGGTGTATAAATAGACCCCTTAGATCCTTCATCATTCACCATTCATCTTATAATTTTCCATTTTCTTGTAAACTTTTCTTTTTGTGTGAAGAACACACTTGTGTTCTTGAGTGATCTTAGTTAGTGTGGTACAACATATGTTGTTCGAGAGTTTATTGTTTCTATCTCCTTTATCTACTAAGGGAGTTAGGATCAATTCTTTCTCTTGATTCAACTAAGAATGACCACCAAAGCTTGTAATATGTGTAATAAACCCTTTATGGGCTAAGTTTCTTAAGTTGGGATTATAAACAAGGTTAGTCATGTTATTTATGTTTGTATAAAGATATATTATGAATTACTTATTATTGTGTGTGATTTTCATTGTTTTAACAATCTTTATTTATTTGGCCAATTAATGAAGATATTTATGATCTTCATATGTTTCGAAAGAAAATATGTTTGATTAGATCAAATGATCTTCACTCTAAGTTGTTCTAAGGGATAGAAATATACCCCTAGTCCTTAGATGATTCATTGAGTTATTTTCACAAATCCTAATGCTATGTATTGAAGCCAATCAACATAGAAATATAGTGGATTGATTCAATATGTAAGGGGCGTTTTATAGTTCGAAAGAGAAACCGTCTTTTTAAGGAAAATCGAATCTACACAACATAATAAGTAAATTCATCTTATGATCTCCAATACATCTTTTATAACTAATGACGAACTAAGTTTGTAATCCCAACTATTTCATTTTATCATTAATCAATCTATTAATATTGCAATCTTTTTATTTCCTTATAATATTAAAACTATTATTGCAATTTCTTTGCAATTATTAAACCAAACTTTTTAATTGTGTGTTTCACTCATCTTAAGTATCTATAAAAATAGACTAATAGTGTATAATTCAAATTATAACATAACTTCCTTGTGGGATCGATAAACCGGACTCAAAAAGTCCACTTTACTACTTGATACGATATCGTGCACTTGCGATAGTTACACAAAAAGCGTGTCAGAAGTACCCCGTACTCAAGATTTAAAGACAAGAGTGTTTGTCTTCTCCAACTAAAGAGCTTCCTTGAATATGAACTTTTTGGATCTGCTCTTTTTCACGATGCTATTTGATTGCTTGAGATTGCTTTGTTTGCTTTGATCGCTAGAGTATATGTTCGCACCTGTGTTTGCTCAGTTTCAAATCTTCGGATATATATAGATCACGATCTCTGAGCTTCTTCCTTGTAGCCGTTGCAAATCTTTGAACAAATCCGTCCGTTGGAGAGAGACTTCATTGTTTAATCTTTTCTGAACGTTGCAAGGCTGGATTCCCATTGTTTTATTTTATCTTCCGACCGTTGTGAGGACTTCTGCATGTGAGCGCCGAATCTTTTGAATATAAAAGGATTAAAGTCTTCACGGTGGGTCAGGATGATTTAAATAAATCATATCTCTTGCGGGAATCACTCCAATTTGTCTCTTCACGGTGCATGTGAGCTTTAGTAATATTTATTTATTCAAAGCATCTTGACGTGGACTTGGAGTACTAGGTTGTAGTTGAGTAGGCCGTGGTGCGGCTTACATCTTTGCAGGTAGGTCGTCTCGGTAGATCTTGTTTGAGACTTGTGCGATCGTGTGACTTCCCGAGGTTCCTCAGTGATCTGGTCAAACTTCTCTGACAATTTTTAGTTGACCAGGGCTACTCTGATTGGAGTCGGCTGTACTTCTCTGATGGACTAGACTGTACTTTAGTACTTAGCCGATTTTTAGCCTAACTAACTTTGGCCTATAGAAGACACTCATTTGGTTCTTCTTTACATATTGCCAATTTTATACTTAACACATTTTGGCCTATGGAAGATACTCATTTGGTTCTTCCTTACATTTTGCCAATTAATAAACATTTGATTTTAAATTAATGACATCATCAAAATCTAACAAGTATTCCTAACAATGTATTCATCATCTGCTTGTCCCGTTCGTCGATTCCTTAGCCTGGAAAACATAATCGATGAGGTGTGAGTACGCGAGCATACTCAGTGAGATTAAACCCTTATAAATCGTCAAAATCATGTTGTGTAATGAACATAAAACATTCTTATCTGTGTGAGACTCGTCTCGAATTTCTTTCATTCTATCGACCCCTCGCGGGTCGTCATGTTACACGACACAACGATGACCGTAACATATTAAAACAGTATAACCTCACCTCGTTTGCCGAAATCTTGAAATATCTTCCTCTGAATTTGGCTCGGTTGTCCTTCTTGGATCCCGGATACGCTGCTCCTAGCACTTGAAAATACTTTTTCATATTTCCGGCCATAAATTCTTGATGTAAAATCTGAAATCTCTTTGAGGACTTTTATCAAACATCTTTGAAAAACTCGATTTGAGCTATCTGTTTGATTGGGAGTTTTGTGGCCTTGTAAATTTTGGAAGGAAAATATGTTTCGGGCGTTTTAAAGTAGAGATTTCTGACTTCAAAATGATATATGATATGTACAAAAACACGTCGGGAACATATATAAATAAGGGCTCAAAGTCGGTTGAAAATCAACCTTACCGGACAATGGAAGCCTTATCCAGACGGTGGCGAGAAGCTTCGGTCGTGATCGACCTTATCCGGACAATTTGGGACCTTATCCGGATAGTGGTCGAGAAGCTTCGCTCGTGGCCGACCTTATCCAGACAATTTGGGACGACCTTATCCGGATAGTGGCCTAGAAGCTTCATCGGCCATGACCGTGATTGTCGATCGGCGTGTCCGTGGTGGCCGGCAGATGTCCGTCAACTTGGCTCGGACATTTCGACCCCTTCCGATGTCCAAATTCGATTTTCCGACTGTTAGGACTCGTCGATGTTAAATCTTCGATATGCTCGGAACGAAATTTGATAATCTTAAAATAATAATTTAATATTATTTTGCGGTATAAGTGTTACGTAATGAAATTTTATCGTATCAAAACGCTTAACTTTTCGAAATCACTTTCAGAAATTCTAAAAATGATCCTTATAATTTATTTTGAAATATTTTATTTTTAAATCTTTCATTTTATGCTAGGAACGTATCGGTCCAAGTATCGGACAACCTGTAAATATTAAAAAAATCAAAATCTATGATCGTTAGCATTTAAATAAGTATGGGGCGTTACAATCCTCCCCTTAAAAAAATTTCGTCCTCGAAATTGATCTTCGTAAAGAACTTTGAAAATCAGATCAAACTTTGTATGAGTATTTTCATCAATAATTTTAAAAATATTGTGCCAAAGAAATCACTTTGAAACCTTTCTTTGAAATCATATTTTGTCCCTTTCGGACAACATTTAAACTTTCACATATCCTTTCAAATCTTTTGCCGACACAATCATTCTATACTCATATCGTAATTTTTATGTTCTCATAAAAGAGTGAATACTTGAAAACATTACCTCGGAGTCGACGTTGGGCGGCGACGATGAACCACATATTCTCCCGAAAATATAATCATGCCGTAATTATTCGTTATACTTTTAAAAATGAGAAAGTTTTGAAATATCTTGTTTTGTATAAGTAAACCTTTTTAAACCTCCTTAATCGTATAGTCCCATACCTATACAGTCTTGGAATACCTCTCGTTCTCGTAAGAATTCGATTCATCATGTCCCCCTCACTTTAGAAGCCTTGTCGGGAGCCGCTCATTGTCCGTGCCCTTTTTCTTATTGCACCGCGATCACTCCCCTTTCTCGGAGCCGCTCATTGTCCATGCCCTTTTCTATTGCACCGCGATCACTCCCGCCCTCGTCGGCCGGGTGTCACATGTTCACCGGCTTACGCTTGGTTCATCCCCAAATCTCACCGTCTTGAGAGAGAGACAGCTCAGATATCATTACGCATACGGCTTTCTTAATTAAAAAGAACGTTACACGGCTCAATTTTTCCTTAAAAATTTTATATAAATCCGGAGTATTTGCGGAAGCATTTTAGTAAGTAAATCTTCAATAAAAGTTGTTTAATCAAACATCAGTACAGTTTTACAAAAACATGGGGAATCAAATATTCGGACATAGTCCGTTGAAATTATATTCGTTGAAGAACATCAAGTGTTTCGTAAAAATAATAACAATTACGGCGACAACATCTTTTATTCTTTAGAACTTCATCGTGTTGGGAATATGTATTCATCATCTGCTTGTCCCGTTCGTCGATTCCTTAGCCTGGAAAATATAATCGATGAGGTGTGAGTACGCGAGCATACTCAGTGAGATTAAACCCTTATAAATCGTCAAAATCATGTTGTGTAATGAACATAAAACATTCTTATCTGTGTGAGACTCGTCTCGAATTTCTTTCATTCTATCGACCCCTCACGGGTCGTCATGTTACACGACACAACGATGACCGTAACATATTAAAACAGTATAACCTCACCTCGTTTGCCGAAATCTTGAAATATCTTCCTCTGAATTTGGCTCGGTTGTCCTTCTTGGATCCCGGATACACTGCTCCTAGCACTTGAAAATACTTTTTCATATTTCCGGCCATAAATTCTTGATGTAAAATCTGAAATCTCTTTGAGGACTTTTATCAAACACCTTTGAAAAACTGTCAGATTTGAGCTTTCTGTTTGATTGGGAGTTTTGTGGCCTTGTAAATTTTCGAAGGAAAATATGTTTCGGGCGTTTTAAAGTAGAGATTCACAGCTTCAAAATGATATATGATATGTACAAAAACACGTCAGGGAACATATATAAATAAGGGCTCAAAGTCGGTTGAAAATCAACCTTACCGAGACATTGGAAGCCTTATCCTGACGGTGGCGAGAAGCTTGTCGGTCGTGACCGACCTTATCCGGACAATTTGGGCGACCTTATCCGGATAGTGGTCGAGAAGCTTCGTCGGTCGTGGCCAGACCTTATCCCGAACAATTGGACAGCCTTATCCGGATAGTGGCCTAGAAGCTTCTGTCGGCCATGACCGGCAGTTGTCAGTCGGCGTGTCCGGCGGTGACCGGCAGATGTCCGTCAACTTGGCTCGGACATTTCGACCCCTTCCCGATGTCCAAATTCGATTTTCCGACCTGTTCCGGACTCGTCGATGTTAAATCTTCGATATGCTCGGAACGAAATTTCGATAATCTTAAAATAATAATTTAATATTATTTTTGCAGTATAAGTGTTCTGTAATGAAATTTTATCGTATCAAAAACGTCGGAACTTTTCGAAATCACTTTCAGAAATTCTAAAAATGATCCTTATAATTTATTTTGAAATATTTTCTTTTTAAATCTTTCATTTTATGCTAGGAACGTATCGGTCCAAGTATCGGACAACCTGTAAATATTAAAAAAATCAAAATCTATGATCGTTAGCATTTAAATAAGTATTGGGGCGTTACAATCCTCCCCCCTTTAAAAAAAATTTCGTCCTCGAAATTGATCTTCGTAAAGAACTTTGAAAATCTGTATCAAACTTTGTATGAGTATTTTCATCAATAATTTTAAAAATATTGTGCCAGCAAAATCACTTTGAAACCTTTCTTTGAAATCATATTTTGTCCCTTTCGGACAACATTTAAACTTTCACATATCCTTTCAAATCTTTTGCCGACACAATCATTCTATACTCATATCATAATTTTTATGTTCTCATAAAAGAGTGAATACTTGAAAACATTACCTCGGAGTCGACGTTGGGCAGCAGCGATGAACCACATATTCTCCCGAAAATATAATCATGCTGTAATTATTCGTTATACTTTTAAAAATGAGAAAGTTTTGAAATATCTTGTTTTGTATAAGTAAACCTTTTTAAACCACCTTAACTGTATAGTCTCATACCTATACAGTCTTGGAATACCTCTCGTTCTGGTAAGAATTCAGTTCAGTCATGTCCCCCTCCGCCTAGAAGCCTTGTCAGGAGCCGCTCATTGTCCGTGCCCTTTTTCTTATTGCACCGGCGATCACTCTCCTTTCTCGGAGCTGCTCATTGTCCGTGCCCTTTTCTATTGCACCGGCGATCACTCCCCGCCCTCGTCGGCCCCGGGTGTCACATGTTCACCAGCTTCCGCTTGGTTCATCCCCAAATCTCACCGTACTGAGAGAGACCTGGCTCCGATACCATTCTGTAACGCCCTGGCTTTCTTAATTAAAAAGAACGTTACACGGCTCAATTTTTCCTTAAAAATTTTATATAAATCCGGAGTATTTGCGGAAGCATTTTAGTAAGTAAATCTTCAATAAAAGTCGTTTAATCAAACATCAGTACAGTTTTACAAAAAATGGGGAATCAAATATTCGGACATAGTCCGTTCAAATTATATTCGTTGAAGAACATCAAGTGTTTCGTAAAAATAATAACAATTACGGCGACAACATCTTTTATTCTTTAGAACTTCATCGTGTTGGGAATATGTATTCATCTTCTGCTTGTCCCGTTCGTCGATTCCTTAGCCTGGAAAACATAATCGATGAGGTGTGAGTACGCGAGCATACTCAGTGAGATTAAACCCTTATAAATCGTCAAAATCATGTTGTGTAATGAACATAAAACATTCTTATCTGTGTGAGACTCGTCTCGAATTTCTTTCATTCTATCGACCCCTCGCGGGTCGTCATGTTACACGACACAACGATGACCGTAACATATTAAAATAGTATAACCTCACCTCGTTTGCCGAAATCTTGAAATATCTTCCTCTGAATTTGGCTCGGTTGTCCTTCTTGGATCCCGGATACGCTGCTCCTAGCACTTGAAAATACTTTTTCATATTTCCGGCCATAAATTCTTGATGTAAAATCTGAAATCTCTTTGAGGACTTTTATCAAACACCTTTGAAAAACTGTCAGATTTGAGCTATCTGTTTGATTGGGAGTTTTGTGGCTTTGTAAATTTTGGAAGGAAAATATGTTTCGGGCGTTTTAAAGTAGAGATTCACAGCTTCAAAATGATATATGATATGTACAAAAACACGCCAGGGAACATATATAAATAAGGGCTCAAAGTCGGTTGAAAATCAACCTTACCCGGACAGCTGGAAGCCTTTAGGACAAATGGCGAGAAGCTTCGTCGGTCGTGACCGACCTTATCCGGACAGATGGACGGCCTTATCCGGATAGTGGTCGAGAAGCTTCATGGTCGTGGCGACCTTATCCGGAAAAAGTCTGGGGCCTTATCCGGATAGTGGCCTAGAAGCTTCGCCGGCCATGGCCGTGATTGTCGATCGGCGTGTCCGTGGTGGCCGGCAGATGTCCGTCAACTTGGCTCGGCCGTTTGACCCCTTCCGATGTCCAAATTCGATTTTCCGACTGTTAGGACTCGTCGGAGTTAAATCTTCGATATTCTCGGAACGGATTTTCGATAATCTTAAA
Source organism: Orobanche coerulescens (assembly GCA_033398695.1). Lineage (NCBI taxonomy): Eukaryota > Viridiplantae > Streptophyta > Magnoliopsida > Lamiales > Orobanchaceae > Orobanche > Orobanche coerulescens. The sequence continues at coordinate 71,249,926 of CM065815.1, forward strand.
ATAATAATTTAATATTATTTTTGCAGTATAAGTGTTCTGTAATGAAATTTTATCGTATCAAAAACGTCGGAACTTTTCGAAATCACTTTCAGAAATTCTAAAAATGATCCTTATAATTTATTTTGAAATATTTTCTTTTTAAATCTTTCATTTTATGCTAGGAACGTATCGGTCCAAGTATCGGACAACCTGTAAATATTAAAAAAATCAAAATCTATGATCGTTAGCATTTAAATAAGTATTGGGGCGTTACAGTATGTGTTCGACAGTTTGAGATTTCTGATCAAACTTATGGTTTATACAGCATATATGATTGTGTTTATTCAACTCATGAGGATTGTTGTTCTGTGTCACTGACCCCGTTGGGGGATTATGTTTTTCAGGTCATGGCCTAAGGCACGGGAAGAGAACGTTGACGGCGAGGAGTCCCAGTGATACTTGTATGGGGCCCCAGTCCTTTCCTTCACCGTGTTTCCTTATTTTATTTCCGCTGCAAATTTCCGTTTGGATTTTGAGTTCATTCAGTGTTGTATATTTTATCTTCATATAAAATATACTTGTATTCGGTCATTTCCTTGGGTGTGTTGTAATAAAACTCCTCATCGGAGTAATTATTGATATACTGTGGTTCGGTACTACAAATTATATCACTTAATTCATTAATTTTCATCCGCCTAATGGGTCCCAGTCGGGGGTCCACGACACTGTAATATTCGCCTAGTTTGGGGTGTTACAGAGTTGGTATCGGAGCGTGGTTTTTAACATTACCTTCCGAGTCATGTCTCATTTGAAATCATCGTTTATCAGACTAGTATCATTGGACTTTCACGTCACGTGTGACCCGTGCAAGAGCCGAGCCCTTCAGACCAAAGAATAGTAAGATTTCCTCAATTATCATTTTCATTTGTAATCAAGTCGATCATGTTAATTCATTAATCACTCAATTCATTTCATTGTTCAGTTGTTGATCTTGAGGATCATATCATTGATCTTGTTAACTTGTTCAAGATAATCATTTCAAGAATTTCATCGGATAATCACGTCATTTCAGTTGATCATTCATGTAATCATTGTGTTTGAGCGCGTATACTCATTTTCATCATTTCATAACGTAATCATAATGTGATATTCATGCGAGATATATAATCATTTCGTGACTTTCCCACTTCAGTATGGAAAGAGCCGCACAGACGCGGGAAGAGAGGCGCGGTGCGAAACGAGAGCTCGTGTGAATACACGTGCGAATGCTAGGAATAATGCTAATTCATCGAGCAGTGACGCTGCCACTCATTCACCTGGACGTAATCATTCGCTATCAGGGAGTCGTACCTGGGACACAGCTCAGTCAGAAGGTGTTCGGGTTGATCCACTCGCTTTTATGCAGGGCATGATCGCCCAAATGACTCAGTGTAACACCCCAAACTAGGCGGATATTACAGTGCCGTAGATCACCAACTGGGACCCACCAGGCAAATGAAAATGAATGAATTACACAGGATAAATGTAGTACCGAACTACATTACAACAATAATTACTCCGATGAGGAGTTTAGTTACAACACACCAGGACAATACCGAATACTAGTGTATTTTATATGAAGATAAAATACACAACACTGAATGAAACGGAGTATTCAAATGAAAGTCTGCAGCGGAAAATAAAGGACAATAACATGAATAAGCGCAAGATCGGGGCCCCTACTAGTATCACCAGGACTCCTCGACATCAGCGTGTTCTCCCGTACTTTTGCCTTGCCAAGACACGAAAAACAAAATCCCCAAACGGGTCGATTACAAAGAACAACAATCCTCAAGGGTTGAAAATACACAATCATGATTATATCGAAGTTATGAAATATCACAGCCGAAACATATGCAATCAAACATGCTATATGAATCAACTAACAAGATGCGGCTCAAAGGGTGGCGCCACACTACGCCCGGGATGGAAATGTGTCCGTGCACAAGCCACCAACGATCGAATACACGTGTGGTCTTGTACCTGTCGATCTCACGAGACAATATGACTCGTGTGCACAGTCCAATGTGAGGCCAACAACCAACACACGACTTAAACGTGCCCGACATGAAAATCCTACACATACCAACCGGCACGCCAGTATGACCCGGAATGCCACGATATAACAAAAGTGACATCGAAAATGAATAATGACTCACCGAGATGGAATGATAGTGAAGTAAATGACAGCTCAATGAAATGATTGGAACCGTCGTTCCTTATGACTGAAGTGATTAATTGACAATAACACGTTTTGATACGGTTAATACAATGATGAATGAGTTATGATTATGAATGAACAACAACAAAAGGGATGAATATCCTTTTAACCGAGTAAGAATTAACTTACCCAACACCGGTGATAATTATCCTTCCACGAACGACGTCCTAATTGAGATATCGATCGCTCGAACAACCTTGAATTATACAATATCCAACAACTCATTCAATATACGAATCAAACACGAATATAACGAACTCAAAACGTCGATACGATTAAACTAAGTTCATTGGGGCATTATATCGAATACGTTGTGTCCAAACTCCGGTTGTTTACAATCAAATCTCAATAAGCCACTATCAATTCCCCCAAGAAGTGTTTCAAACGAACAAAACATCTCCAATATGATCAATAATCCATTATGAATATCCAAAATCATGATTATAACGACAATTAATCGAAAACCCCCAATTTCAACTCGATATTCAAAGTGTTCTTGAATAATCCTTCAATAATCCAATGAATCCTTATACAAACTCATAATCATATACATATCCCTTCATATAACATGATTATAACGTCCAAAACATCATAACTCAACACAAAAATCGAAATCCAAGGTGTTGAAGAATATTACCTTTGAAGATCCAAGTACTTTAATCCGAAGAACACACGTTAGATCGATTATCCGGGCTTCACGATCGAAAGGAGATGAAGAAAATCAAACACTCAAATGATTTGTGAAGGAAAAACCCTCCCTCAAGCTCTCTCTCTCGGTTGTAGGTGAAGAAAAGGGAAAGAAATGAGCTGAAATGCTCAAAAACGAATTTATAGGGGTTGGCGCCTGCCGACACGGCCGTGCCGATCGGCACGGTCGCGTCAGCAAGCGGCGGCGAGGGACTCGGCCGTGTCTGCCTTGACACGGTCGCGGCGCGGAGGGGACTTCCGATAGTGACCCGTCCGACAGCGACTCGGCATGACTCGACCGTGTCCTGGAACACGGTCGGGCGTGTCGGCAGTCGGTTCTGGCTTATCCGGAAGAGTTCGACTCGGTCGTGCCAAACGACACGGTCGAGTCCTGTGGGCAGAGACTTCGGCATTTCCGGACGAGTACAGCACGGGCCGTGTCGGACGACACGGCCGAGTTCGGTCGGCAGTGATCGGCCAATAACTGAAAAATGAGCGGGGTGAGCTAAAACGACCATAACTCTCTCGTCCGGACTCCGATTGACTCACCGTTTGAACCGTTGGAAAGCTAACTCGATGCTCTATAATATTGCAAAGATTCAGAATTTTTGGAGTTACCAAAAATTAATGGTGATCTAACAAAGTCGAACTCATAAGCGGAAAGTTGAGCAATGGACAATAACGATACACAACTCGAAGTTTTTCCGAACGGTGAACACCGGTGAATGAACATGATTGATGAATGATTATAAATGAGTGAAAATCCACTGAGTGACAATCACCGAATGAAATTACTGAATGATAATGACTGAATTACAACCGGGTATTACATACACCCCCCCTTAAAAGAGTTTCGTCCCCGAAACTAAGGGTCAAACAACTCGGGATAACTCTCCCGCATACTATCCTCGGTTTCCCAAGTAGCCTCTTCGACTCCGAGTCTGGACCACTGAATCTTGACCAAAGGAATCGACTTATTTCTCAACTGTTTGATTCTCCGCTCTAAGACTCGTATAGGACGCTCCTCATAAGAATGGTCGTCGGCGATCTCGATTTCGTCGAACTGAAGTATGTGACTCGGGTCGGCAACATACTTTCGCAACTGAGAGACATGAAACACATTATGAATTCGGCTCAAAGCCGGAGGTAAAGCCAATCGATAAGCTAACTCGCCTACTCGATCCAAAATTTCAAACGGTCCAATGAATCTCGGACTCAACTTCCCCCGTTTTCCGAAACGGAAAATACCTCGACTCGGGGATACCTTGACCAAAACATGGTCACCTGTCTCAAACTCTAGTGGTCGACGACGATTATCCGCATACGATTCCTGTCGACTCTGAGCTGTCAACATACGACTCTTGATCAAAGCTACCTTCTCACGGGCGGCTAATAAGCATATCGGGCTCGGTGCCGATTGATTCTGACAAGTCATCCCAACACAAAGGAGATCGACAAATACGACCGTATAAGGCCTCGTAAGGTGCCATCTTAATGGAGGCATGCCAACTATTATTATACGTGAACTCGATCAGTGGTAGTTGGGCTTCCCAATCGTCCTTCCAATCGAGGACGCATGCCCTCAACATGTCCTCTAATGTCTGAATAGTTCTCTCTGATTGTCCGTCGGACTGAGGATGAAAGGCAGTACTGAGATTAAGCTGAGTTCCCATAGCACGATGAACTGATTTCCAACATGAGACATGAATCGTCCGTCACGATCAGAAACGATACTCTTAGGGGCACCGTGAAGTCTCACTATCTCCTTGATGAACAACTGGGCCAGTCTTGTAACGCTCGGTTTCTTTTTTTTTCGGTACGTTAATTATTTTCATGGTATTTAATTATTTTAAATGATGGGTTTAATTAATTAGCCAAGTTAGATTAAAATACAAGTTTTGGGCTAAGTTAATTAAAAGATTTAATTATATTGGGCTAGTAAGAAATGAGTTTTGAGCCTAGCCCATTAGTGTAGTCATTAGGCTTTATCCTAAAATGACTTATAAAAATATCACAAACCCTAACTCCCTCCTCTCTTCCCCATTTCGGCCGATCCCATCTCCCATCTCTCTCTCATTTTTCTCTTCCAAAGCCACAATCATCTTCTCCTTCATTTCCTTGTTGGTGTAACAAGCTTAGGTAAGATCTTTTAAGGTGTTCTAATCTTTTTTTTTTTATTTATATTCAATTAATTGCTTTAAGTGTTGATTATCATCTAGAAATTTCATCACCATCTCCTATACATGGTGTATGATGAGCCTAGATGATCATATTATGTAAAAGATCTATATGATTCATAAAAATCATCAAGTTGTAACTTGTGTGATTTAAAGAAGATAGATCTTATGGTTTTAACCAATGTTGTTATTGTTATAAGTTGTATGTTATCATCATCTCTAGATTATATCTACACCTTATACATGGTGTATGATGGATCTAGATGATTATATAAAATACAAGGTCTAAATGAACCATGGAAATCACCAAGTTTTATTTAGGTGATAAAATGTGATAGATCTTGTGAATGGTTATAATTCTTGTTAATTATTATTTTGATTATCAACATACCCATATCCATATGTTTAGATCTAAGTATACAACTTTATAGCATCTTCTAAGATGTGTATATAAATGTTTGTGTATTTGAAAGATCAAGGAACCCTTAAGAAAGGGGAAAATTATGAGTTTAAGTGGTTTGTCATATATTATGTTGATTTGATTCTTTTCCTTGTGACTAAATGAAATGCCAATGACCCCTAGCCCTTTTTAGTGCCACCATGTTCATAGGGGACTGAATTTGGGTGATAAACACATCTTTGGAATGTGTTTCAAAAGGGAGAGGAATGGATTGGTTAAAAAGATTAAGGGTTGGCTACGATTCTGTTTCCATCAGATTTGTAGTCATCTTACAAAAATCATAACTTGAATTATATAAATCAAACGGATCTCAAACCTCTGCCAAAAGTTTACAAATTGTGTTGGGTAACTTTCTTATGAAGGTCACTCTCACTAATTAGGACTTTATCCATGGGCAAGAACGGCACCTTTGCTGGTAGGTCTGATCCGGGTCTGATCTGATAGGTCAACTTGTTTTATTCGTTTCTAGGGCTTGGGAAATGATCTAATGGGATTCCAAGTTCCCACATGTGTGTTATGACCTAAAGTTGTGATCTGGAGTTTATGGGATGTTATCTCCAAGTATTTCTTGGTCATATTGAGTTCACACTCCAGATCAGTTTTCTGTCATCAGCTTTTAAGGGTTTTGTAATTAGTCATGTTGTGAATTTCGTATCTAGAGTTTGGGAAACTCTTTTTGGTCGATTCCAACTCTGAGACTTTGGTATTTATGTCTATTATCTCTGTGATTTTTAGTTTGGACAATGTCTACCGACAAGTTGGGTAGAATTGGCCAACACTACTGATTCCTATGATTTGGGACTGCACTGCGATGTCTTTTTAAAAGCATCATAATAAATTCATATTTTGGAGTTAGAGTGAGTTCTTTACTGTTTTAAAAAGGGGAAAGACTCTAGTTTCTTAGAAAAATTTAATATTGATATGTTAATACTTAGGAAAATTAAGTAAATCCATCTTTAACAGCGGGTCTGTTTTTAGACCTTGCTGTCCAGATTTTGTTTAAGTCTTTAAGCTTCATCTTTGGGTATATCCTAACTCCTAGTTTATAATAGGTGAAGTTTTGGCATTTGCTCAAGTGTGGTAGCCAGTTTTGATTTAGCAATCTCCCTTAAGTATTCAAGGTGAGTTCTCTCACTCCATTGTCTCAATATTTATGATTGCTAGGTTAGCACGTGAGTGTTAAATTATTATTATGGTATGATAATGTGGATGCATGCTTAAATTGTTAATCATACATGTGCCTTTGTATGTTTATTGTTGAGGGGATCATAGCAATTATCCGGCTTTTGTCCCGTGCGCGTGGTTAGGTATAATTACTCCAATACCCTCCGGGATGTGAGGTGAGGGTAAGATTAACCCAATACTCTTCGGTTTGTGAGATGCGGGTAACCTACTAGCCCTCCTTATAAGCCTTGATTTGTTCTTGGCTTATGTTTAAATGTTATAACTGTATATTTTAATCTAGGTCTAGTGATTGTGGATATTGGCATAATGTTGTGTTTGAATTAACTAAGCTTTGTGCTTACGGTTTACTTAACATTTTTCAGGTTTTACGATTAAGGAGGCTAGGGACTGACGGGAGCATTCGTGACACACTGCTATTTATTTTACGTCAATGAACATTTTTAGTACTTCCGCTTTTGACATTTCTATATTAGAAAGTTTTACTTATGTTGTTTTCTTTAGAAGTTTGATAACTTGATTGCCATTATTGACTTATTAAATTAAATAAATGAAGTTCCTTTATGAATTGGTGTCAAACTTTATATTATTTCGGAAAAAAAAAAATAAATAAATAAATAAATAAATAAATTTTGGGTGTTACAAGTTGGTATCAGAGACTTTCATTTAAGTTAACTAGGCCTTCTTAGGGATGTCTAGACTCAAATTTAAAACATTTTATTTCTCTTGTACAAAGTTTATTAAAAACTAGCAGTGAAGATGTCACGGTGCGCCGGTCAACCAGCCAAGTAAGTTGTATTTACTAATTGAGTTTAAATTTTATTACTTATCAAACACAATAGTATGCTCCATTTATGACATATCCCAAAGACTAGCCTAGGAGGATAATTATATGCCTTTAGTGCTACTATCTACCATGTGAGAATTTAGGCCTTTTAGATCTACCGTGAGTGTGAATTAAACTGTTACGGCTAGGAGCAAGCTGAAATTTTGAAACTAGACCTGAAACCGAAATTGGAACTTCTATATTGAATAATAGAAGGGCCCCTATTATTCAATATTTTGGAGCCGGTTTTGGGGACGGGGCAAGGTTGAAAAGTTTTCAGCAAGCTGAGTGTTTTCGATCTCTTAGACATGCATAGGTTGAATCGTTTTTTTTCTTATCAATTTTAGATGGCTCCGCCTGCTCGCCTCAATGCAATTCAAATAGCTCAAGTTAGGGAACTCGTTGCTGAGGAGTTCAATAATGCTTTTAACGAGATCATTCCGAATGTCACGGCTAACATCATTGAACAAGTTCGTGCTCTGCTAGATGAGCGTATGGCAGATGCACCTCCGCCTGGGGGCTCTGATCCTCTGTTCGTGATTTAATGTACTACTACGAGAAGTTCGGCAAGTGCAGCCCACCTCATTGGGATGGGGAGGACGATCCGGTGGCGGCTAAGCCTTTGGTTATCCGACGTGGAGCGCCTTTATGACTATAGGGTGCCCAGACCGGTTTAGAGTGTTGGTAGCAAAGAACCGGTGAGGAAGCGGGGTAAGACATGGTGGAACACCACCACGGGAAGAATGATCAAGAAGGCTGTAAGGCGATTACTTGGGCCCGGTTGTGGAGTGGTTCGAGGCACGGTATGTGCCTAGGGTGGAGCAACAAAGAATGATGCAGGAGTTCATGGCGTTACAATGGACCGAGTGCATTAGTGACACGACGCCAAGTTCATGGAGATGCTTTCTTTCTGTCCTACTTTTGCTGGAGATGAAGCATGGCTTGTTAGTCGGTACATCTCGATTTTACGTACCGACATCCGGAATTTGTGAGCATGCAAGACTTTACGACCTTGGGTGCAGTCATGGGGGCAGAAAGAGAGAGATTGAGCCGCAAACTCAATCTAAGAGGAAAGCTGAGAGCACTTTTTCTAAAACTTCTAATGAGGCTCATAAGAAGACAAAGTTCGGGGATAAACCAAGATATGAATACAAGCCATCTGCGAAGCAGGTGATCGACCCCCATTGGTGTGTTATAACTGTAAGAAGGAAGGGCATCACTGAAGAATTGCAAGGCTCCAAAAGCCATTCTGACCTCCCTGTGTTACTCATTGCGGCGGTACGGTTTGTTACAATTGCCAAGAGAAGGGCACAAGAAACTGATTGCCCAAAGTCAAGAAGTATGGGAATGCAAATCCCAATCTTGCCCGACCTCTAACGGACCAACTATGTTGACACGAGGACGTGTCCACCGGCTTACGAGGAGGAGCTGCGAAACTGCGGTATGTGAGTAAACATCTCTTCCTTATCTTTCATTTTATGCTATGCCATAGAGTAATTGTTTTATTTCTTAAATATTATGAATCGTGCACTTATCATTAGATTCTCACCGCCATTGTTATGTTTGATTAAGCGCTACTCACTCCTTCGTGTCACGCACATTCATAAATCGTTTGGGGTGTGGTGTCGGAAACTAGCACGTCCCATGGTTATCGAAGTTGCCGACAATCGAACTATCTTCGTATCGATGTTTATCGGGGTTGTACCCTTGAATTTTCGGAGTTGAATTCCCCATTGATCTTATCCCTATTGCTATGAGGGAACTTTGCGTTATTGTGGGTATGGATTGGCTCGATGCATTCGATGCGAAATTCTTTGTCGCAAGAGACAAGTTCGTGTTCAAAACCCTAGGGTGGAGAACTTATTATTCAAGGAGATATTCCCCATTTGGATATTGCTTCTTGTACCTCTGCTATTGCACTCGATAATGTTCCAGATTGTTTCCGACTTTGGTGACGTCTTTCTGAGGAACTCCGGGTTTGCCACCTATTAGGCAAGTGGAGTTTCGCATTGATTTAGTACACTGCGCTGTTCCGATCGCCAAATCTCCTTATCGTTTGGCGCCATCGAGATGAAAGAGCTTCAAGATCGATTCTGGAGCTTAGTGATAAGGGGTTTATACGGCCAAGTTTCTCGCCGTGGGGTGCTCCTATACTTTTCACGAAAAAGAAGGACGGTTCTCAAAGAATGTGCATAGATTATCGGGAGTTGAATAAACTCACGATAAAGAACCGTTATCCTTTACCTCGTATCGACGATCTTTTCGACCAACTCCAAGGAGCGTCTTGGTTTTCCAAGATTGATTTGCGTTCCGGTTATCATCAGATGCGAGTTCGTGATTGTGACATTGAGAAAACGGCGTTTGAACCCGATACGGACACTTTGAATTTGTGGTGATGCCTTTCGGACTCACTAATGCACCCACGCTTTTATGGATCTTATGAATCGGGTGTGTGGTCCGATGCTCGACCGTTCGGTCATTGTGTTTATTGATGATATTTTGGTCTATTCTAAGACCAGGGAGGAGCATGAAAGGCACATTCGGGAACTTCTAGAGACACTACGGAGAGAACGGCTTTATGCTAAATTTTCTAAGTGTGAATTTTGGTTAGAAGAGGTTCAATTCTTGGGCCACGTGGTGAACAAGGAAGGTATCAAGGTCGATCCGGCCAAGATTGATGCGGTTAAGAAATGGGAAGCTCCTAAATCGCCTTCGGAGATTCGTAGTTTCTTAGGTTTGGCAGTTACTATCGTAGGTTTATTGAAAATTTCTCAAAGATTGCTCTACCTCTTACGCGATTGACCAAGAAGTCGGAGAAATTTGTTTGGGGTCGGAACAACGGTTTGCATTTGAAGATCTTAAGACGCGGTTGTGTAATGCCCGGTTTTGACCTTAGGAAGGAGTGGAAGAGATGGTAGTGTCTTGCGACGCATCCCTCCCGGGTTTTGGTCTTTGTGTTGATGCAACGGGGTAAGGTGATAGCTTATGCGTCTCGCCACTAAAACCTCACGAAAGGAACTACCCCACTCATGACACAGGTTAGGAGGCCGTTGTTTTTGCTCTCAAGATATGGAGGCACTACCTTTACGGGGTTAAGTGTATCATTTACACTGACCATAAAAGTTTGAAGTACCTTTTCGATCAGCGGGATTTGAATATGAGGCAGGTTAGATGGTTAGATGTGGTGAAAGATTACGACTGTGAGATTCACTACCACCCCGGTAAAGCTAATGTGGTAGCTGACGCACTCAGTCGTAAGCAATCTGTCGAACCGATTCGAGCTAAATGTCTTCGGATGACTATGGAGACATCATTATTGGGTATGATTCGAGATGCTCAAGATGTGGCGACTCAAGAGGGGAACCCAAATCGTGAAAGGATTGTGAATGAGTTACCTAAGATGGAGCGAGATGGGCGTGGATTACTAACTCGTTATGGTAGGGTTTGGGTTCCATTTACTGGTGGGAACCGGAAAACTCTTATGGAAGAAGCTCACAGGTCCAAGTTTTCTATTCATCCGGGTGCTACAAAAATGTACCGAGATCTTCGTGAGGGTTATTGGTGGCACGGGATGAAGAATGATGTGGCCCGATATGTAGAAGAATGCCTAACATGCCGGAAGGTCAAAGCCGAACACCAGAAACCTCATGGGAAATTGCAACCTTTGGAGATTCCTGAGTGGAAATGGGAGCACTTAACCATGGACTTTATTACAAAACTTCCTAAGACTGCAAGGGGAGCGGATACGATATGGGTAGTTGTGGATCGATTGACGAAGAGTGCTCATTTCCTGGCCATCAAGGAAAGTTCTTCAGCTGAAAAATTGGCCGAGATTTTTGTTCGGGAGATAGTTTCATTGCAGGGTGCCGTATCTATTGTCTCGATCGAGATACTCGATTCACCTCTCGATTTTGGCGAAATTCCAAGAAGAATTGGGTACTGATTGCATTTCAAGATCTGCGTTCCATCCGCAAACCGATGGGCGAGTGAGCGGACGATACAGACTTTGGAGGACATGCTTCGGGCATGTGCAATTGATTTTGGAGGCATTGGGATGATCATCTTCATTTAGCCGAGTTTTCATATAACAACGATTATCATTCTAGCATCGACATGCCCCGTATGAAGCACCGTATGGTAGGAAGTGTAGAACCCCGGTGTGTTGGGGTGAGGTTGGACAGAGGGTGCTCGGTAGCACCGATATTGTTTTGCGAGACCACGGAGAAAATCAAAATGATCGGGGATCATTTGGTCACCGCTAGGAGTCGTCAGAAGAGTTATGCAGATAAGCGGCGCTCCGATCTTGAGTTTCAGGTTGGGGATCATGTGTTATTAAAGGTCTCCCCTTGGAAGGGTGTGATTAGGTTCCGCAAGCGTGGAAAGCTGGGACCTCGATTTATTGGACCTTATAAGATCATAGCTCGCGTTGGTAAGGTAGCGTCTGCGGTTGGAGCTGCCTGACGAGCTTAGTTTGATTCATAACACCTTCCACGTGTCTCAGTTGAGGAAGTGCATTGTTGACGATACCGCCGTGGTACCTCTGGAAGACATCCAAATTGACGAACGGCTCAACTATGTTGAGAAACCTATCGCGGTTGTTGATCGAAAGTCAAAGACCCTTCGGAGCGGTAAGACTGTTTATTCTGTTAAGGTTCAGTGGCAGCATAGGAAGGGATCTGAGTGTACATGGGAACCTGAAGACGAGATGAGGGCGCATTATCCCGAGTTATTCGGAGGGATCGACTTCGAGGCCGAAGTCCCTTCTTAGTAGGGAGAGGTGTAATGCTCGGTTTCTTTTTTTTCGGTACGTTAATTATTTTCATGGTATTTAATTATTTTAAATGATGGGTTTAATTAATTAGCCAAGTTAGATTAAAATACAAGTTTTGGGCTAAGTTAATTAAAAGATTTAATTATATTGGGCTAGTAAGAAATGAGTTTTGAGCCTAGCCCATTAGTGTAGTCATTAGGCTTTATCCTAAAATGACTTATAAAAATATCACAAACCCTAACTCCCTCCTCTCTTCCCCATTTCGGCCGATCCCATCTCCCATCTCTCTCTCATTTTTCTCTTCCAAAGCCACAATCATCTTCTCCTTCATTTCCTTGTTGGTGTAACAAGCTTAGGTAAGATCTTTTAAGGTGTTCTAATCTTTTTTTTTTATTTATATTCAATTAATTGCTTTAAGTGTTGATTATCATCTAGAAATTTCATCACCATCTCCTATACATGGTGTATGATGAGCCTAGATGATCATATTATGTAAAAGATCTATATGATTCATAAAAATCATCAAGTTGTAACTTGTGTGATTTAAAGAAGATAGATCTTATGGTTTTAACCAATGTTGTTATTGTTATAAGTTGTATGTTATCATCATCTCTAGATTATATCTACACCTTATACATGGTGTATGATGGATCTAGATGATTATATAAAATACAAGGTCTAAATGAACCATGGAAATCACCAAGTTTTATTTAGGTGATAAAATGTGATAGATCTTGTGAATGGTTATAATTCTTGTTAATTATTATTTTGATTATCAACATACCCATATCCATATGTTTAGATCTAAGTATACAACTTTATAGCATCTTCTAAGATGTGTATATAAATGTTTGTGTATTTGAAAGATCAAGGAACCCTTAAGAAAGGGGAAAATTATGAGTTTAAGTGGTTTGTCATATATTATGTTGATTTGATTCTTTTCCTTGTGACTAAATGAAATGCCAATGACCCCTAGCCCTTTTTAGTGCCACCATGTTCATAGGGGACTGAATTTGGGTGATAAACACATCTAGGAATGTGTTTCAAAAGGGAGAGGAATGGATTGGTTAAAAAGATTAAGGGTTGGCTACGATTCTGTTTCCATCAGATTTGTAGTCATCTTACAAAAATCATAACTTGAATTATATAAATCAAACGGATCTCAAACCTGTGCCAAAAGTTTCCAAATTGTGTTGGGTAACTTTCTTATGAAGGTCACTCTCACTAATTAGGACTTTATCCATGGGCAAGAACGGCACCTTTGCTGGTAGGTCTGATCCGGGTCTGATCTGATAGGTCAACTTGTTTTATTCGTTTCTAGGGCTTGGGAAATGATCTAATGGGATTCCAAGTTCCCACATGTGTGTTATGACCTAAAGTTGTGATCTGGAGTTTATGGGATGTTATCTCCAAGTATTTCTTGGTCATATTGAGTTCACACTCCAGATCAGTTTTCTGTCATCAGCTTTTAAGGGTTTTGTAATTAGTCATGTTGTGAATTTCGTATCTAGAGTTTGGGAAACCCTTTTTGGTCGATTCCAACTCTGAGACTTTGGTATTTATGTCTATTATCTCTGTGATTTTTAGTTTGGACAATGTCTACCCACAAGTTGGGTAGAATTGGCCAACACTACTGATTCCTATGATTTGGGACTGCACTGCGATGTCTTTTTAAAAGCATCATAATAAATTCATATTTTGGAGTTAGAGTGAGTTCTTTACTGTTTTAAAAGGAAATACTCTAGTTTCTTAGAAAAATTTAATATTGATATGTTAATACTTAGGAAAATTAAGTAAATCCATCTTTAACAGCGGGTCTGTTTTTAGACCTTGCTGTCCAGATTTTTGTTTAAGTCTTTAAGCTTCATCTTTGGGTATATCCTAACTCCTAGTTTATAATAGGTGAAGTTTTGGCATTTGCTCAAGTGTGGTAGCCAGTTTTGATTTAGCAATCTCCCTTAAGTATTCAAGGTGAGTTCTCTCACTCCATTGTCTCAATATTTATGATTGCTAGGTTAGCACGTGAGTGTTAAATTATTATTATGGTATGATAATGTGGATGCATGCTTAAATTGTTAATCATACATGTGCACTGTATGTTTATTGTTGAGGGGATCATAGCAATTATCCGGCTTTTGTCCGGTGCGCGTGGTTAGGTATAATTACTCCAATACCCTCCGGGATGTGAGGTGAGGGTAAGATTAACCCAATACTCTTCGGTTTGTGAGATGCGGGTAACCTACTAGCCCTCCTTATAAGCCTTGATTTGTTCTTGGCTTATGTTTAAATGTTATAACTGTATATTTTAATCTAGGTCTAGTGATTGTGGATATTGGCATAATGTTGTGTTTGAATTCACTAAGCTTTGTGCTTACGGTTTACTTAACATTTTTCAGGTTTTACGATTAAGGAGGCTAGGGACTGACGGGAGCATTCGTGACACACTGCTATTTATTTTACGTCAATGAACATTTTTAGTACTTCCGCTTTTGACATTTCTATATTAGAAAGTTTTACTTATGTTGTTTTCTTTAGAAGTTTGATAACTTGATTGCCATTATTGACTTATTAAATTAAATAAATGAAGTTCCTTTATGAATTGGTGTCAAACTTTATATTATTTCGGAAAAAAAAAAAAATAAATAAATAAATAAATAAATTTTGGGTGTTACAAGTCTCTTGGGACTCCACATATCCTTGATTTCAAGGAAATGAGCTAAATTAGTAAAGCAGTCCGCGATCGCTCAGATCGTATTCATGCCACGACGACTCGTCGGCAATTCGTGATGAATTCCATAGAAATGTCTTCCCACTTCCATTCTGGAATAGGGAGCGGTATCAGCATACTCGCCGGTCGCTGATGTTCCATCTTGACTTGTTGACAGGTTAAGCATCTCGAAACAAATTCTGCGACTTCTCGCTTCATATTACTCCACCAGTAATTTAGTTTCAAGTCCTTATACATCTTGCTAGACCCCGGATGAACAGAATAAGGGGTAGCATGAGCTTCTCTCAAAATCGAGTTTTTCAACTCATCATTCGCCGGTACACACATCCGATTCTTAAATCTCAAAAGTCCATCCTCGTGGATCACGAATCCAGGGCTTTCTACTGAGCCACATCTTCACGGATGCGCAACAATGAAGGGTCTGAACTCTGATTCTCTCTGATTACCTCCTCAAGTGACGATGAAATCTCTAACATACAAAGCTGTCCCTGAACTCGCTGAAGCCAGACCTCGATCTCGGGTCTAAGGAATTCCTGCTGAAGCTCCTTCTGAACTGTTAAACGAGCAAGCATCTGCTCTTGAACGGACTTACGACTCAAGGCGTCGGCGACAACGTTCGCCTTGCCCGGGTGGTAAAGGATCTCGATATCAAAATCTTTGATTAGTTCCAACCACCGCCTCTGTCACATATTTAACTCCTTGTGAGTAAATATATACTTCAACTCTTGTGATTGGTGAAGATCTGACAGGTGATACCATAAAAGTAACGACGCCAAATTTCCAACGTGAAAACCACGGTTGCTAGCTCCAGCCGTGGGTTGGATAATTAACCAGCTAATCCGAGGAAACATCGGATTTACTTAATATCTTTTGGAGGTTGCCAATCTCGGATAGTCTACGTCTTTTGAGGGTCGACACGAACTCTGTCAGATGAAATTACATGCCCGAGAAAGTCACTTCGGACCTCCAGAACTCACATTTGGAAAACTTTCCATAAAGTTGTTCTCGTCTCAACACGTCGAGAACCTGATGAAGATGAACCTCGTGTTCCTCTCGGCTACGAGAATAAATCAAAATGTCGTCGATGAAGACAACAACAAACTGATCCAAAAAGTCGATGAAAACCCGATTCATTAACTCCATGAATACCGCAGGTGCAATAGTTAGCCCGAACGGCATAACTACGAACTCATAATGACCATAGCGTGTACGAAATGCTGTCCTCGCGATATCCGACTCTCGAATCCGCAACTGGTGATATCCAGATCTTAAGTCGATCCTGGAAAAATACTGAGGCTCCCTGAAGTTGATCTAAAAGATCATCAATACGGGGTAAGGGATACTACTCTTGATCATCACCCTGTTCAACTCCACAGTAATTAATACATACACGAGGCAGCCATCCTTCTCCTTGACAGATCACTGCCGGTGCTCCTCACGGGACGCAATCGGTCGGAGATAACCTTTCTCGAACTACTCCTCAAGTTGAATCTTCAACTCCCCGCATTCAGTCGGCGCCATCCGATACGGTGCCTTCGATAAAGGGGACGTACCGGCTCCCACTCACTCCTGAATTCCCCTACTCTATGTGAAGGCAACCAGATAACTCGTCTGGAAATACATCGTCAATCGATGACAATGATACCACGAATGATTGAACATTTTGATTGCCCTAGAATGGTCAATCGATAAAAAGAGATACCAATAATGATTCAACAACTCGATTGCCTTAGAAAGGCCAATCGATGAAGATGATACAATGAATGTTTGAATAACTCGATTGCCTTTGAAAGGCTAATCGATGAAAATGATACAATGAATGATTGAATGACTCGATTGTCATAGAAAGGCCAATCGATGGAAATGATACAATGAATGATTGAATAACTTGATTGCCCTAGATAGGACAATCGATGAAAATGATACAATGAATGATTGAATGACTCGATTGTCTTAGAAAGGCCAATCGATGGAAATGATACAATGAATGATTGAATAACTCGATTGCCTTAGTAAGGCCAATCGATGAGAATGATACAATGAATGATTGAATAGTTCGATTGCGGAATTTCTCTGCTTTCGTCATAATAATACTTCTTCTGGAACAACGGGGATTACTTCCCTGAAACACACATTCGACAACCAACGACGGAAAGATAGCGATTAAATGCTAACAAACACTGAGGATAGTATCAAGACGATCAAACCAACTAATACCGAAAATTACATCGTCCTAAGATAAGTTCACCACGATTAGATCCATCAACCAATCGCGGTCATTAAGCTTAATTCGGTATGATTCTGAAAATTCTTCCATCGTCAGGTAGACCGATGGTATGAGGTCCACAAGCAATAGAACTATCCCGAAATAAGTCTATTCAAGCATGATTCGAAAATGAATGAATGCGGTGTACCAGCATCAAAAGGTACACACAAGTTGAAATAAAATTACGAGTATACCTGAAATCATTCGGACCACCGGATCGTCGATCCTCCTCATCATATGAATGCAGGACTTGCGGTCCCGAACCGGACACTCCCGTCGATAAATACGAGCTCCAACTCTATTTGCTTCCATTGTCTTAAGCAGCGATGACAAAGCGATCGATTAAAGCGCTGGTTGCTTCGGGGCACGAGATGCCGCGGAGCCGACTTGGAGTCCTTTCGGCAAAAACGGGCCTTATGCCCAAAATTCCCACAATTATAGCACGTGATAGACGGTTTGAGACACTCGGTGCTGAAATGACCCGGCGTTCCACAATTGAAGCAGTGATGGCGAGCCGCTCGGGAATGAGATCCCGCGATTATGCGCCGTAGGAGGTCGCTCGAAATGATAGGACTCACGAGGCTTCTTGAAGGTTGGTGACCGCCTTCGGATTGATTACGCCGTTGATTTCCTGTTGACATATGCGGAGTTCTTTGCTCGGCCAATTTCCTTAGCGGTGGCTCGAGAGAGTTCTCTCGATTAATCCGGTCAGTGGCGCAATGATGATTGAGCAAGCGCACATGGGTCATCATGGCTGCATAAAAGTGAGTGGATCAACCCGAACATCTTACGATCGAGCGAGTCTGAGCACGATTTCCGGCGGCCAGTGATTATTTCTCGGGTTTGGTCCGCCGCCTTCTCTCCCGTGCATCCTGACAGCTCTCCCCATCTTTGAAGTAGGAAGGTCGCATAATGATTATATTTCCCGCATGATTATCACGTTATGATTATGTCATGAGATGATGAAAATGAGTATACATGCTCTAACTTAGTGATTATATGAATGATTTACTGAAGTGACATGATTATCTGATAAAATTCTTGAAATGATTATCTTGAATAACTTAATAAGATTGATAATATGACCATCCAAATCGACAACTGAGTAATGAAATGAATTGAGTAATTAATGAGTTAACATGATCGTCCTGATCATTAACTGAGTAATGAAATGAATTAAGTGATTAATGAGTTAATATGATCGTCCTGATCATTAACTGAGTATTGAAATGAATTAAGTGATTAATGAGTTAATATGATCGTCCTGATCATAATGAATGATGATGTTTGAGGATTGTTAATTGATGAATGATGAATGAATGACTATTGCCAGAAATTATACCATGGCGTTAGAAGTCTTACAGTTCTTTCGGTCTGATTGGCTCGGCATCTGCACAGGTCACACATGACGCGAAAGTTCAATGATACTAGTCCGATGACGATGATTTCAAATGAAACATGACTCGGAAGGTAGTATTCAAAACCACTCTCCGATACCAACTCTGTAACACCCCAAACTAGGCGGATATTACAGTGCCGTAGATCCCCAACTGGGACCCACCAGGCAAATGAAAATGAATGAATTACACAGGATAAATGTAGTACCGAACTACATTACAACAATAATTACTCCGATGAGGAGTTTAGTTACAACACACCAGGACAATACCGAATACTAGTGTATTTTATATGAAGATAAAATACACAACACTGAATGAAACGGAGTATTCAAATGAAAGTCTGCAGCGGAAAATAAAGGACAATAACATGAATAACTGCAAGATCGGGGCCCCCTACTAGTATCACTGGGACTCCTCGACATCAGCGTGTTCTCCCCGTACTTTTTGCCTTGCCAAGACCTGAAAAACAAAATCCCCAAACGGGGTCAGTTACAAAGAACAACAATCCTCAAGGGTTGAAAATACACAATCATGATTATATCTGAAGTTATGAAATATCCTGTCGAAACATACGCAATCAAACATGCTATATGAATCAACTAACAGTACGGCTCAAAGGGTGGCGCCACACTACGCCCGGGATGGAAATGTGTCCGTGCACAAGCCACCAACGATCGAATACACGTGTGGTCTTGTACCTAATCAGTCTCACGAGACAATATGACTCGTGTGCACAGTCCAATGTGAGGCCAACAACCAACACACGACTTAAACGTGCCCGACATGAAAATCCTACACATACCAACCGGCACGCCAGTATGACCCGGAATGCCACGATATAACAAAAGTGACATCGAAAATGAATAATGACTCACCGAGATGGAATGATAGTGAAGTAAATGACAGCTCAATGAAATGATTGGAACCGTCGTTCCTTATGACTGAAGTGATTAATTGACAATAACACGTTTTGATACGGTTAATACAATGATGAATGAGTTATGATTATGAATGAACAACAACAAAAGGGATGAATATCCTTTTAACCGAATAAGAATTAACTTACCCAACACCGGTGATAATTATCCTTCCACGAACGACGTCCTAATTGAGATATCGATCGCTCGAATAACCTTGAATTATACAATATCCAACAACTCGTTCAATATACAAATCAAACACGAATATAGCGAACTCAAAACGTCGATACGATTAAACTATGTTCATTGGGGCATTATATCGAATACGTTGTGGCCAAACTCCGGTTGTTTACAATCAAATCTCAATAAGCCACTATCAATTCCCCCAAGAAGTGTTTCAAACCAACAAAACATCTCCAATACGATCAATAATCCATTATGAATATCCAAAATCGTGATTATAACGACAATTAATCGAAAACCCCCAATTTCAACTCGATATTCAAAGTGTTCTTGAATAATCCTTCAATAATCCAATGAATCCTTATACAAACTCATAATCATATACATATCCCTTCATATAACATGATTATAACGTCCAAAACATCATAACTCAACACAAAAATCGAAATCCAAGGTGTTGAAGAATATTACCTTTGAAGATCCAAGTACTTTAATCCGAAGAACACACGTTAGATCGATTATCCGGGCTTCACGATCGAAAGGAGATGAAGAAAATCAAACACTCAAATGATTTGTGAAGGAAAAACCCTCCCTCAAGCTCTCTCTCTCGGTTGTAGGTGAAGAAAAGGGAAAGAAATGAGCTGAAATGATCAAAAAACGAATTTATCGGGGTTGGCGCCTGCCGGACACGGCCGTGCCGATCGGGCAGTCGCGTCAGCGCAAGCGGCGGCGAGGACTCGACCATGTCCTGCTTGACACGGTCGCGGCGCGGAGGGGCCTTCCGATAGTGACCCGTCCGACAGCGACTCGGCATGACTCGACCGTGTCCTGGAACACGGTCGGGCGTGTCGGCAGTCGGTTCTGGCTTATCCGGAAGAGTTCGACTCGGCCGTGCCAAACGACACGGTCGAGTCTTGTGGGCAGAGACTTCGGCATTTCCGGACGAGTACAGCACGGGCCGTGTCGGACGACACGGCCGAGTTCGGTCGGCAGTGATCGGCCAATAACTGAAAAATGAGCGGGGTGAGCTAAAACGACGATAACTCTCTCGTTCGGACTCCGATTGACTCACCGTTTGAACCATTGGAAAGCTAACTCGATTCTAAATAATATTGCAAAGATTCAGAATTTTTGGAGTTACCAAAAATTAATGGTGATCTAACAAAGTCGAACTCATAAGCGGAAAGTTGAGCAATGGACAATAACGATACACAACTCGAAGTTTTTCCGAACGGTGAACACGGGTGAATGAACATGATTGATGAATGATTATAAATGAGTGAAAATCCACTGAGTGACAATCACCGAATGAAATTACTGAATGATAATGATTGAATTACAACCGGGTATTACACTCAGATGGCACAACTAATGGAAATGATGCATAACTCAGCTACTCAGAATCAACAGGATCCTCCGCCGCCACCTCATAGGCAAGAGAGGGGTGTGAGCAGTATCATTGGCGACATCTCTCGCCAAAGACCACCTACTTTTGAGGGTTCATCTGAACCGGCGGATATCATTCACTGGCTCGAGCATTTCGAGAAACTGTTTGCTATGGTGGACTGTCCTGAGGGACACAAAGTTTCAGTCGCGGCTTACTATCTGGGTAAGAGCGCTCATTCATGGTGGTTATCGTTGAAGCCCACCGACAGATTTTTTACTTGGGAACAATTCAAGACTCTCATGATGGAGAGGTATTATCCGGCCCCACTCAGAGAGGCCAAGTTATCAGAATTACTCACTCCCGACCCATTAGCGGACGACGATGTTCTCACCATCGCAGAGAAATTTCAGGAGCTACTTCCTTTCGCCTCGTCCATTATTCATTCTGAGGCGGACAAGATCAAATATTTCAGCAAGAGGTTGAAACCTCGTATGCGACTACAGTTGCTTAATCATCATTGCACCACTCTGGCCGAATTCATCGAGAAAGCTCTTACGTATAAGCTTACCGCTAAGGAAATTGCTAAGAATCAAACTTCATCTACTGGCAAGAAGTCTAAAAATCGTAATCGATCGGCGGCAATGTGCCACTTTCAAGAAACCACGTGCGGGCTCTACTTTTTCTGAGCGACCTCATATGACGCCTAAACCCGCGGAATCTCAGTCCCGAGCGGCCAGTTCGGCCATCACCTGTTTCAACTGTGAAGAACAGGGTCATTTCAGTGCTAAGTGTCCGAGGCAGACTGTCACATGCCATAACTGTGGAATTGCGGGGCATAGGGCCCGTTTTTGCCGAAGGGACTCCAAACCCACTCCGGCGACATCTCAGATCCCAAAATAGTCAGCGGTTCCGAATCAGGCCACTCAGTCCGCGTCGTTTAAAACGACAGGAGCTAACAAAGGCGGAGCCAAGATCTATCAGACGGGAGCATCCGGTTCGAGGGCCGGCAAGCCCCGAATTTACGAGATGAAGAAGACCGACGATCCTGAGGCCCGGATGATCTCAGGTACACTCGATATTCTATCTCAACCTGTATGTACCCTTTTTGATACTGGTGCATCGCATTCTTTCATTTCCGAATCATGTTTGAGTAGACTACGTCTGGGTAGTGCTACTAGTTGTGAGCCTTATGTCATTGGTCTACCTGATGGTAGAAGAATTATCGGGAATCGTGAGATTAAGGATTGTCCGATTCAACTTCATGGCCGTGATTGGTTAGCAGACCTAATCGTGGTAGATTTACCGAGATACGATGTCATTTTGGGTATTGATTGGATGGATTGTCACGATGCCGTCATTAGTGTCCGTAAGCGTATGGTCACTATCATTTCAGACGATGGGGTCGAATGTGTGTTTCAGGGAGGTAATCCCAGCTGTTCTAGAAGAGTCATTAATTTGATGAAAGCAGTGAGATTACTCATTCAGGGATGTGTCGGTTATTGGTACTATATGACCAAGACCGAGAAACCATCAGTAATGTTGGAGGATATTCCAGTAGTGAGAGATTATGCCGATGTTTTTCCAGACGAGTTACCTGGTTTGCCTCCACAGAGAGATGTGGAATTCACGATTGAGTTGGAGCCTGGTACGTCCCCAATATCGAAGGCACCGTACCGGATGGCCCCGACCGAAATGCAGGAATTGAAGAATCAGTTAGAGGATTTGACCGAGAAGGGTTATATTCGACCGAGTGCGTCCCCGTGGCGAGCACCAGTGCTGTTTGTCAAGAAGAATGATGGTTCATTCCGCTTGTGTATTGATTACCGGGAATTGAACCGGGTGACGATCAAGAATAAATATCCCCTACCCCGTATTGATGATCTTTTGGATCAACTTCAGGGAGCTTCAGTATTTTCCAAGATCGATTTAAGATCTGGGTATCACCAGTTGCGAATCCGAGAGTCGGATATTGCTAGGACGGCATTCCGAACATGCTATGGTCATTATGAGTTTGTGGTAATGCCGTTTGGGTTAACTAATGCACCTGTGGTATTCATGGAGTTAATGAATCTGGTTTTCATCGACTATTTAGATCGATTCGTGGTTGTCCTCATTGATGACATTTTAGTTTATTCTCGTGACCGAGAGGAGCACGAGTTTCACCTTCATCAGGTGCTCGAAATGTTGAGACGAGAGCAACTTTATGGGAAGTTTTCCAAATGTGAATTCTGGATGTCCGAAGTGACGTTTCTCGGACATGTAATTTCATCAGATGGAGTTCGTGTCGACCCTCAGAAGACGGAGGCTATCCGAGATTGGCAACCTCCGAAGAATGTTAAGGAAATTCGAAGTTTCCTCGGATTAGCTGGTTATTATCGGTGATTTGTGGAAGGATTATCTAAAATCGCTCAACCCATGACGAAACTTTTAAGGAAAGATAAGAAATACACATGGTCTGACGCATGTCACCAGAGTTTTGAGGAACCTAATAGCCGGTTAATTTCAGCACCTGTCCTTTCTTTACCGCAAGGGACGGAATGATTTGTGGTTTATAGTGATGCGTCCGGACAGGGTCTCGGATGTGTAGTAATGTAGAACGAGAAAGTTATTGCTTATGCTTCACGGCAATTGAGACCTTACGAGGTTAATTATCCGACCCACGATCTGGAGCTAGCAGCCGTGGTGTTCGCATTGAAGATTTGGCGTCATTATCTTTATGGCGTTACCTGTCAGATATTCACCGACCATAAGAGTTTAAAGTATATATTTACTTAGAAGGAGCTAAATATGCGACAGAGACGGTGGTTGGAAATAATCAAAGATTATGATATCGAGATACTTTACCACCCGGGCAAGGCGAACGTTGTCGCCGACGCCTTGAGTCGTAAGTCTGTTCAGGAGCAGATGCTTGCTCGATTAACAGTTCAGAAGGAACTTCAGCAGGAATTTCTGAGACCCGAGATCGATGTTTGGTTACAACGTATTCAGGGACAACTTTGTATGCTGGAGATTTCATCGCCACTTGAAGAGGTAATCAGAGTGAATCAGGGTTCGGACCCATTTTTGTTGCGCATCTGCGAGGATGTGGCACAGGGGAAAGCCCCTGGATTTGTGGTCCACGAGGATGGACTCTTGAGATTTAAGAATCGGTTATGTGTACCGGCGAATGACAAGTTGAAAAACTCGATTTTGAGAGAAGCCCATGCTACCCCTTATTCTATTCATCCGGGGTCCAGCAAGATGTACAAAGACTTGAAACAAAATTACTGGTGGAGTAATATGAAGCGTGAAGTCATCGAGTTTGTTTCGAGATGTCTCACCTGTCAACAAGTCAAGATAGACCATCAGCGACCAGCGGGTATGCTGAAACCGCTCCCTATTCCGGAGTGGAAGTGGGAGGATATTTCAATGGACTTCATCACGAGTTTGCCGACGAGTCGCCATGGCATGAATACAATCTGGGTAATTGTGAATCGTCTAAATAAGTCAGCTCATTTTCTTGAGATTAAGGATACTTGGGGTCCCGAGAAACTTGCCCAGTTATTCATCAAAGAAATAGTGAGATTGCATGGGAACTCAACTTAATTTCAGCACAACTTTTCATCCTCAGTCCGACGGACAATTGGAGAGGACTATTCAGACATTGGAGGACATGTTGAGGGTGTGCGTCCTCGATTATAAAGATGATTGGGAAGCCCAACTAACGTTGATCGAGTTCACGTATAATAATAGTTGGCATGTTTTGATTAAGACGACACCTTACGAGGCCTTGTACGGTCATCGTTGTCGATCTCTTTTGTGTTGGGATGACTTATCAGAATCAATCGGCACCGAGCCCGATATGCTTATAGCCACCCGTGAGAAGGTAGCTTTGATCAGGAGTCGTTTGTTGACCGCTCAGAGTTGACATAAATCTTATGCAGACAATCGTCGCCGACCTTTAGAGTTCAAGACAGGTGACCACATGTTGGTCAAGGTATCCCCGAGTCGAGGTATCTTCCATTTCGGAAAGCGGGGAAAGTTGAGTCCAAGAATTATTGGACCGTTTGAGATTTTGGATCGAGTAGGCGAGTTAGCTTCTCGATTGGCCTCACCTCCGGCATTGAGATGAATTCATAATGTGTTTCACGTATCTCAGTTACGGAAGTATGTTGCCGACCCGAGCCACATACTTCAGTTTGACGAAATCGAGATCGCCGATGATCATTCATATGAGGAGCGTCCTATACGAGTACTAGAGCGACGAATCAAACAGTTGAGGAATAAGACGATTCCTTTGGTAAAAATCCAGTGGTCTAGACACGGAGTCGAAGAGGCTACTTGGGAAACCGAAGATAGTATGCGGGAGAGTTATCTCGAGTTGTTTGACCCTTAGTTTCGAGGACGAAACTCTTTTTAAGGGGAGAGTATGTAATACCCGGTTGTAATTCAGTCGTTTTGTTCAGTAATTATCAGTAAGTAATTATCACTCAGTAATTTTCATTCATTATTAATCAATCACCATTCATACTCATTCAATTGTGTTCACCGTTCGGCGTAATATTTGTCATACTCGTACTTTTGTCCCCATACTTCTCGAATTCTGTGATTTTTGTACATGGTGCATCGTTTGGGCAGAACTTCTTGTCGAGCAGGGCCACACGAGCAGGCCGCACAAGCATCTGGTCGTGCGCGGTGCTCGTGCATTGCGGCTGGACTGGGCAGGAAGCCCAGCGGCCGAGTCAGGGCCGCACGAGCAGGCCGCACGAGCATCTGGTCGTGCGCGGTGCTCGTGCGTTGCGGCTGTACTGGGCAGGAGGCCCAGTGGTCGAGTTAGTGTCGCACGAGCAGGCCACACGAGCAACTACTCGGGCATGGTGCTCGTGTGTTGCGGCTGTACTGGGGCGTTCGAGTCGAGTGCACGAGCGAGCCGCACGATTCTTGCTCGTCTTGCGCGCTCGTGCGCTATGAGAGTAGCCGGCAGAAGCCTCACGCAGGACCGGACGCATGGACACTTGGTCGTGCGGGTTTGGTCGTGAGTCCCTGGGCTTTATATAGGTGGACCGATGGGATTTCCTCATTTTTCATCACTTCTTCATCCTACTTCCGAGAGAGAGGGTTTGTGGGAGAAATTTCATCATCAATCACTTGAATACTCTATTTTTCATCATCTTCATTCGGTTGTGAAGCTTGGATAGTCGATCTAATGCGATTTCATCGGATCAAAGTACTTGTATTTTCTAAGGTAATATTCATCAAACCTCTTGGATTTCGATTTTGTGTTGAGATATGATGCTTTGGACGTTATAATCATGTTGTATGAAGAGATATACATATGATTATGAGTATGTATGAATATTCATCGGATTATTGAAAGGTTATTCAAGAACACTTTGAATATTGAGTTGGATTTGGGGGTTTTTGATTAATTGTTGTTGAAATCACGAATTTGGATATTCATATTGGATTATTGATCGTATTGAAGATGTTTTGTTGATTTGAAACACTTCTTGGGGTTTTGATATTGGTATTATTGAGGTTTGGTTGTAAACAATCGAAGATTGGCCACAATGTGTTCGATATAATGCCTCAATGAACTTGGTTTAGTCGTATCGACGTTTTGAGTTAGTTTTACTCGTGTTTGATTCGTGTGTTGAACCGGATTGTTGGTAATTGTGTTATTCAAGGTTGTTCGAGCGACCGGCATTTCATTTAGGATGTTGTTCGTGGAAGGACATTCTTCATCGGCGTTGTGTAAGTTAATTCTTACTCGGTTAAAAGGATATTCATTCCTTTCGTTGTTGTTCATTCATAATTATAGTTCATTCATAATGTATTAACCTTATTGAGACTTGTAATTGTCAATTAATCACTTCAGTCACGAGGAACGATGGTTCCAATCATTTCATTTAGCTATCATTCATTTCACTGTCATTTCCTCTCGGTGAGTCATTATTGATTTCGATGTCACTTTTGTTATCTCGTGACATTCCGGGTCATACTGGCGTGCCGGTTGGTATGTATAGGATTTTCATGTCGGGCACATATTAAGTCGTGTGTTGGTTGTTGGCCTCACATTGGACTGTGCACACGAGACGATCACTTCGTGAGACTAATTAGGTACAAGACCACACGTGTATTCGATCGATACTCGTTGGTGGCTTGTGCACGGACACATTTCCATCCCGGGCGTAGTGTGGCGCCACCCTTTGAGCCGTACCGTTAGTTGATTCATACAGCATGTTTGATTGCGTATGTTTTTAACAGGATTGAGTTATAATCTGGCCGATTCACTTTTGATCGTATGTGTGTGACAGTTTGAGATTTTTGATCAAACTTGTGGTTTATACAGCATATATGATTGTGTTTATTCAACTCTTGAGGATTGTTGTTCTGTGTAACTGACCCCGTTGGGGGATTTTGTTTGTCAGGTCATGGCCTAAGGCACGAGAAGAGAATGTTGACGGCGAGGAGTCCCAGTGATACTAGTAGGGGGCCGCAGTCCTTTCATTCACCGTGTTTCCTTATTTTATTTCCGCTGCAGATTTCCGTTTGGATTTTGAGTTCATTCAGTGTTGTATATTTTATCTTCATATAAAATATACTTGTATTCGGTCATTTCCTTGGGTGTGTTGTAATAAAACTCCTCATCGGAGTAATTATTGATATACTGTGGTTCGGTACTACAAATTATATCACTTAATTCATTAATTTTCATCCGCCTAATGGGTCCCAGTCGGGGGTCCACGACACTGTAATATTCGCCTAGTTTGGGGTGTTACAGAGTTGGTATCGGAGCGTGGTTTTGAACACTACCTTCTGAGTCATGTCTCAATTGAAATCATCGTTTATCAGACTAGTATCATTGGACTTTCGCATCACGTGTGACCCGTGCAAGAGCCGAGCCCTTCAGACCAAAGAACAGTAAGATTTCCTCAATTATCATTTTCATTTGTAATCAAGTCGATCATGTTAATTCATTAATCACTCAATTCATTTCATTGTTCAGTTGTTGATCTTGAGGATCATATCATTGATCTTGTTAACTTGTTCAATATAATCATTTCAAGAATTTCATCGGATAATCACGTCATTTCAGTTGATCATTCATGTAATCATTATGTTTGAGCGCGTATACTCATTTTCATCATTTCATAACGTAATCATAATATGATATTCATGTGAGATATATAATCATTTCGTGACTTTCCCACTTCAGTATGGAAAGAGCTGGCAGAGGACGCGGGGGAAGAGGCCGCGGTGCGGGCCAAAACCCGAGAGCTCGTGTGAATACACGTGCGAATGCTAGGAATAATGCTAATTCATCGAGCAGTGACGCTGCCACTCATTCACCTGGACGTAATCATTCACTATCAGGGAGTGGTACCCGGGACACAGCTCAGTCAGAAGGTGTTCGAGTTGATCCACTCGCTTTTATGCAGGGCATGATCGCCCAAATGACTCAGATGGCACAACTAATGGAAACGATGCATAACTCAGCTACTCAGAATCAACAGGCTCCTCCGCCGCCACCTCAGAGGCAGGAGAGGGGTGTGAGCAGTATCATTGGTGACATCTCTCGCCAAAGACCACCTACTTTTGAGGGTTCATCTGAACCGGCAGATATCATTCACTGGCTCGAGCATTTCGAGAAACTGTTTGCTATGGTGGACTGTCCTGAGGGACACAAAGTTTCAGTCGCGGCTTACTATCTGGGTAAGAGCGCTCATTCATGGTGGTTATCGTTGAAGCCCACTAACGGATTTTTTACTTGGGAACAATTCAAGACTCTCATGATGGAGAGGTATTATCCGGCCCCACTCAGAGAGGCCAAGTTATCAGAATTACTCACTCCCGACCCATCAGCGGACGACGATGTTCTCACCATCGCAGAGAAATTTCAAGAGCTACTTCCTTAAAGCAAGAGGTTGAAACCTCATATGCGACTACAGTTGCTTAATCATCATTGCACCACTCTGGCCGAATTCATCGAGAAAGCTCTTACGTATGAGCTTACCGCTAAGGAAATTGCTAAGAATCAAACTTGATCTACTGGCAAGAAGTCTAAAAATCGTAATCAGTCTGACGGCAGCCAGGCCACTTTCAAGAAACCACGTGCGGGCTCTACTTTTTCCGAGCGACTTCCTATGACGCCTAAACCCGCGGAATCTTAGTCCTGAGCGGCCAGTTCGGCCATCACCTGTTTCAACTATGAAGAACAGGGTCATTTCAGTACTAAGTGTCCGAGGCAAACGGTCACATGCCATAACTGTGGAATTGCGGGGCATAGGGCCCGTTTTTGCCGAAGGGACTCCAAACCCACTCCGGCGACATCTTAGACCCCAAAACAGTCAGCGGTTCCGAATCAGGCCACTCAATCCGCGTCGTTTAAAATGACAGGAGCTAACAAAGGCAGAGCCAAGATCTATCAGACGGGAGCATCCGGTTCGAGGGCCGGCAAGCCCCGAATTTACGAGATGAAGAAGACCGACGATCCTGAGGCCCGCATGATCTCAGGTACACTCGATATTCTATCTCAACCTGTATGTACCCTTTTTAATACTGGTGCATCGCATTCTTTAATTTCCAAATGATGTTTGAGTAGACTACGTCTGGGTAGTGATACTAGTTGTGAGCCTTATGTCATCGGTCTACCTGATGGTAGAAGAATTATCGGGAATCGTGAGATTAAGGATTGTCCGATTCAACTTCATGGCCGTGATTGGTTAGCAGACCTAATCGTGGTAGATTTACCGAGAGACGACGTCATTTTGGGTATTGATTGGATGGATCGTCACGATGCCGTCATTAGTGTCCGTAAGCGTATGGTCACTATCATTTCAGACGATGGGGTCGAATGTGTGTTTCAGGGAGGTAATCCCAGCTGTTCTGGAAGAGTCATTAATTTTATGAAAGCAGTGAGATTACTCAATCAGGGGTGTGTCGGTTATTGGTACTATATGACCAAGACCGAGAAACCATCAGTAATGTTGGAGGATATTCCGGTAGTGAGAGATTATGCCGATGTCTTTCCAAACGAGTTACCTGGTTTGCCTTCACAGAGAGATGTTGAATTCACAATTGAGTTGGAGCCTGGTACGTCCCCAATATCGAAAGCACCGTACCGGATGGCCCCGACCGAAATGCAGGAATTGAAGAATCAGTTAGAGGATTTGACCGAGAAGGGTTATATTCGACCTAGTGCATCCCCGTGGGGAGCACCAGTGCTATTTGTCAAGAAGATGGATGGTTCATTCCGCTTGTGTATTGATTATCGAGAATTGAACCGGGTGACGATCAAGAATAAATATCCCCTACCCCGTATTGATGATCTTTTGGATCAACTTCAGGGAGCTTCAGTATTTTCCAAGATCGATTTAAGATCTGGGTATCACCAGTTGCGAATCCGAGAGTCGGATATTGCTAGGACGGCGTTCCAAACACGCTATGGTCATTATGAGTTTGTGGTAATGCCGTTTGGGATAACTAATGCACCTGCGGTATTCATAGAGTTAATGAATCGGGTTTTCATCGACTATTTGGATCGATTCGTGTTTGTCTTCATTGATGACATTTTAATTTATTCTCGTGACCGAGAGGAGCACGAGTTTCACCTTCATCAAGTGCTCGACGTGTTGAGACGAGAGAAACTTTATGGGAAGTTTTCCAAATGTGAATTCTGGATGTCCGAAGTGACGTTTCTCGGACATGTAATTTCATCAGACGGAGTTCGTGTCGACCCTCAGAAGACGGAGGCTATTCGAGATTAGAAACCTCCGAAGAATGTTAAGGAAATTCGAAGTTTCCTCGGATTAGCTGGTTATTATCGGTGATTTGTGGAAGGATTATCTAAAATCGCTCAACCCATGACGAACCTTTTACGGAAAGATAAGAATTACACGTGGTCCGACACATGTCAACAGAGCTTTGAGGAACTCAAGAGCCGGTTAATTTCAGCACCTGTCCTTTCTTTACCGCAAGGGACGGAAGGATTTGTGGTTTATAGTGATGTGTCCGGACAGGGTCTCAGATGTGTAGTAATGCAGAACGGGAAAGTTATTGCTTATGCTTCACGGCAATTGAGACCTTACGAGGTTAATTATCTGACCCACGATCTAGAGCTAGCAGCCATGGTGTTCGAATTGAAGATTTGGCGTCATTGTCTTTATGGCATTACCTGTCAGATATTCACCGATCATAAGAGTTTAAAGTATATATATACTCAGAAGGAGATAAATATGCGACAGAGATGGTGGTTGGAACTAATCAAAGATTATGATATCGAGATACTTTACCACCCGGGCAAGGCGAACGTTGTCGCCGACGCCTTGAGTCGTAAGTCCGTTCAGGAGCAGATGCTTGCTCGATTAACAGTTCAGAAGGAACTTGAGCAGGAATTTTTGAGACCTGAGATCGAGGTTTGGTTACAGCGTGTTCAGGGACAGCTTTGTATACTGGATATTTCATCGCCACTTGAAGAGGCGATCAGAGTGAATCAGGGTTCGGACCCGTTTTTGTTGCGCATCTACGAGGATGTGGACTCTTGTGATTTAAGAATCGGTTATGTGTACCGGCAAATGACGAGTTGAAAAAATCGATTTTGAGAGAGCCCATGCTACCCCTTATTCTATTCATCCGGGGTCCAACAAGATATACAAAGACTTGAAACAAAATTACTAGTGGAGTAATATGAAGCGTGAAGTCGTCGAGTTTGTTTCGAGATGTATCACCTGTCAACAAGTCAAGATAGAACATCAGCGACCAGCGGGTATGCTGAAACCGCTCCCTATTCCAGAGTGGAAGTGGGAGGATATTTCAATGGACTTCATCATGAGTTTGTCGACGAGTCGCCATGGCATGAATACAATCTTGGTAATTGTGGATCGTCTAACTAAGTCAGCTCATTTTCTTGAGATTAAGGATACTGGGTCCCGAGAAACTTGCCCAGTTGTTCATCAAAGAAATAGTGAGATTGCATGGGAACTCAACTTAATTTCAGCACAGCTTTTCATCCTCAGTCCGACGGACAATCAGAGAGGACTATTCAGACATTGGAGGACATGTTGATGGCATGCGTCCTCGATTAGAAATATGATTAGGAAGCCCAACTACCATTGATCGAGTTCACGTATAATAATAGTTGGCATGCTTCGATTAAGATGGCACCTTACGAGGCCTTGTACGGTCGTCGTTGTCGATCTCCTTTGTGTTGGGATGACTTATCAGAATCAATCGGCACCGAGACCGATATGCTTATAGCCGCCCGTGAGAAGGTAGCTTTGATCAGGAGTCGTTTGTTGATCGCTCAGAGTCGACAGAAATCTTATGCAGACAATCGTCGCCGACCTTTAGAGTTCGAGACAGGTGACCACATGTTGGTCATGGTATCCCCGAGTCGAGGTATCTTCCGTTTCGGAAAGCGGGGAAAGTTGAGTCCAAGAATTATTGGACTGTTTGAGATTTTGGATCGAGTAGGCGAGTTAGCTTATCGATTGGCCTTACCTCCGGCGTTGAGCTGAATTCATAATGTGTTTCACGTATCTCAGTTACGGAAGTATGTTGCCGACCCGAGCCACATACTTCAGTTTGACGAAATCGAGATCGCCGTTGATCATTCATATGAGGAGCGTCCTATACGAGTACTAGAGCGACGAACCAAACAGTTGAGGAACAAGACAATTCCTTTGGTAAAATCCAGTGGTCTAGACACGGAGTCGAAGAGGCTACTTAGGAAACCGAAGATAGTATGCGGGAGAGTTATCCCGAGTTGTTTGACCCTAAGTTTCGAGGACGAAACTCTTTTTAAGGGGGGAGTATGTAATACCCGGTTGTAATTTAGTCATTTTATTCAGTAATTATCAGTCAGTAATTATCACTCAGTAATTTTCATTCATTATTAATCACTCATCATTCATACTCATTCAATTGTGTTCACCGTTCGGCGTAATATTTGTCATACTCGTACTTTTGTCCACGTACTTCTCGAATTCTGTGATTTTTGTACTCGGTGCATCGTTTGGGTAGAACTGCTTGTCGAGCAGGGCCGCACGAGCAGGCCGCACAAGCATCTGGTCGTGCGCGGCGCTTGTGCATTGCAGCTGGACTGGGCAGGAGGCCCAGCGGCCGAGTCAGGGCCGCACGAGCAGGCCGCACGAGCATCTGGTCGTGCGCGACGCTCGTGCATTGCGGCTGTACTAGGCAGGAGGCCCAGTGGTCGAGTTAGTGCCGCACGAGCAGGCCACACGAATTTGGATATTCATATTGGATTATTGATCGTATTGAAGATGTTTTGTTGGTTTGAAACACTTGTTGGGGTTTTGATATTGGTATTATTGAGGTTTGGTTGTAAACAATCGAAGATTGGCCACAATGTGTTCGATATAATGCCTCAATGAACTTAGTTTAGTCATATCGACGTTTTGAGTTAGTTTTACTCGTGTTTGATTCGTGTGTTGAACCGGATTGTTGGTAATTGTGTTATTCAAGGTTGTTCGAGCGGCCGACATTTCATTTAGGACGTTGTTAGTGGAAGGACATTCTTCATCGACGTTGTGTAAGTTAATTCTTACTCGGTTAAAAGGATATTCATTCCTTTCGTTGTTGTTCATTCATAATTATAGCTCATTCATAATGTATTAACCGTATTGAGACTTGTAATTGTCAATTAATCACTTCAGTCCCGAGGAACGATGGTTCCAATCATTTCATTGAGATATCATTCATTTCACTGTCATTTCCTCTCGGTGAGTCATTATTGATTTCGATGTCACTTTTGTTATCTCGTAGCATTCCGGGTCATACTGGCGTGCCGGTTGGTATGTAACACCCCCAAGATATTCGACGTATATTACAGCATCGTGAATCCCTATATGGGACCCACCAGGCTGAACAAACAGCATACTCATCGACTCGCGGAAACAACAAAATAACACCCCATCATAAAGACGGAAAACAAAATAATCCACCCTGTTCAACCGGTCCAACATAACACCATCATCCGACACAGACACAATAGACAACAATACAATCCGGACAAACAAGAACTCTTAATTACTCGAGTACTTTTATTAGTTTACAAACCACAAAAGGTAAAAAGATAGAAGACAATAAGACACCACTCGTGCACAACCATCACGCACGGCCATCATCCGCATACTGGTCCAGCGCCCGCTTGTCTCGATGAACCTGACCTGGAATTCATAAAACGAATTTCCCCAAAACGGGTCCCCAGAGGGGTTAGCAATTACGCTAATACAAGTAACCAAATGAACAACTTACGTCTTACACATATAGTCAATGCATGCAATCGTGAAAACATAGTTCCAAAACACTCATTTCCGGAAATGCCATAATCAAATCACATTTGTAAAATGCACCACAATTAACCGTCGATCCACGTCTCTGTGGACCCCTACCGAGACCCCGTCGGATCTAACCCGTAGTGGTTAAAAGCAAGCTCGTCGATCCACGTCTCTATGGACCCCTACCAAGACCCCGTCTGATCTAACCCATAGTGAGCATACACACACACACACCATTTCTCATACAATACTACTATGTCAAGATTGTAAGTTCATAAGGGTACTTGCCTCGATTAATAGACGGTGACATGAACGGAACGGGAGAATCAAATACGACCGCGAGGAATCGTCGAAACCGAACCTAACGATTTGAAGAATACAATCACATACATTTTTAAACGATTACGGAAATGGAATACTCCCGAAAACCCACCTACGATTTATGTATATTCATACGAAAACAACAACGAGGGCGGACCGCAACCAAACCCTCTCGATAATGAAAGCTACTACGAAATACACTATGAATCCATAGGAAAACAAAGAATACCAACAAGATTAATCATATTCATCATGAATTAACCAACAAAATGTAACGAATCGGACGAAAATCCCAAAACCCCCAATTTACCCAAAACAAGGTTTTAAAAGTTTACCTCGAATTAATGACGAGGAACACGATTAGATGTTGATAATATACTCCAAAAACTCGAAGAAGATGATGGCTCGGAGTTACAAAGCTTCAAATCGCCGGAAATGCCAAGGAAATCGCCTAGGAGTCGGATGGGGAGGAGGAGAAATGATAATGGCCGAAATCGGTCAACTCCTGGGTTATAAACCCAGGCCGCGTTACGTACGTTAGACACCACCTGCTAACGTACGTAAGCTGTAGTACGTACGTAAGCCATCAGGTCCTTACGTACGTAACCAAAAAGGCAGAAATGCCTATACCATTTTGCACAGGCCGTTACGCACGTAACCAAAGCTGTGTTACGTACGTAACATCCCTTCCTGGGGAGTATAGGCCAGAACTAGATAAGAGGGGGGGGGTACCGAAAAGAGTCGAAATACAACGGTAAACAATTCATGATGGTACGAACGTAAAGGATTCGAGGCAACGAATGAAAGTGTTAAAAGAAAACATATTCCCGACTACCCAAAGGTTCGAAAAACAACAACCATCATAATTATCCCAAAACTTTGGGAAATTAGGTAACGGCCTAAAACATCTGAAATGAACGATACATGGTCGAAACACCAAACAAAAGCTCACAACACGCATAATAACATGAGATGGATCCTCGGCAACGTCGAAACGGCGGTTCCGAACGACAATTTACGAGAATACCCGAAATAGCGACGAAAACAACATAAAACACCGAATCGAGTAAAACGAGTCCGAAACAAGCTCGAACGACAAAAAGTCCAATATTAAATATCCTCGAAATGTCAATACGGTTACGAGCGAGTTGCCAAAACGAAAATACACCAAAACGAGAATATCAAGAGAAAGGAAAAATGCGGATATTACATTCTACCCCTCTAAAAACAAGTTTCGTCCCGAAACTTAGGAAATAAACAACTCGGGGTACATAGCACGCATGCTATCCTCGGTTTCCCAAGTTGCGTCCTCGACACCATGTATCGACCACTGCACTTTGACCAAAGGGATGGTCTTATGCCTCAGTCGCTTCTCACGGTGCTCCAAAATCTTTAAGGGACGCTCCTCGAAGGTAATGTCCTCGGCAATATCGATCTCGCCAAACTCGATGATGTCACTAGGATCCGGAACATATTTCCTCAGCTGCGAAATGTGGAAAACGCTATGAACATGACTCAAGGCCGGAGGTAACGCCAAACAGTATGCTAACCCACCGACTCGCTCGAGAATCTCGAAGGGTCCAATAAATCTCGGACTCAACTTCCCCTTTTTCCCGAAACGGAAAACTCCTCTCATCGGCGACACCTTTAGCAAAACTTGGTCTCCCACCTCGAATTCTAAAGGTCGACGACGGACTTCGGCATATGATTTCTGTCGACTCTGGGCAGTAAACATCCATTCTCGAATTACTTCTATCTTCTGCCTCGTTTCTAAAATGATATCCGGCTCGGTCCCGACCAAATCGGACGTCTCATTCCAACAAATCGGTGTTCGACAATGCCGCCCATAAAGTGCCTCATACGGTTCCATCCGAATCGATGCATGCCAACTATTGTTGTACGTGAATTCGATCAATGGCAAATGCTCCTCCCAGTCATTGCTCCAATCGAGAGCACAAGCACGCAACATATCCTCAAATGTCTGGATAGTGCGTTCCGACTGTCCATCTGACTGGGGATGAAAAGAGGTACTCAAACGCAACTGAGTACCAAACTACTTATGCACTGCTTCCCAAAAGTGCGATACAAAATGGCCATCACGATCCGAAACAATAGACTTCGAAGTACCGTGAAGCCTCACAATCTGCGCGATAAACACACGAGGCAACTTCTCCGGGCCCCAAGTGTCCTTGATGCCCAGAAAATGTGCTGACTTGGTCAGACGATCAACAATCACCCATATCATATTCATGCCCGACCTCGATCTCGGCAAACTCGTAATGAAATCCATCGATATATCTTCCCATTTCCATCCCGGAATAGGAAGTGACTGCGATAACCCGACTGGTCGCTGATGCTCGATTTTGACCTGCTGGGAAGTCAAACATCTCGCTACAAACTGTGCGACCTCCTTCTTCATATCGTTCCACCAGAAATTTCTCCTCAGGTCCTTGTACATCTTACTCGAATCAGGATGAACGGAGTAAGGCGTGGCATGGGCCTCACGTAAAATACTCTGCCTCAAATCCAAGTCGTTCGGTACACAAAGCCGACTCTGGAATCTCAACACACCATCTTCATGAATCACAAACCCAGGAGACTTTCCCTTAAGAACATTCTCTCGTATTTTCACAATCATCGGATCCTCCAGCTGTTTCAGCTTAATTTCATCGATCAAAGACGACGAAATCTCTAAAGCACAAAGTTGCCCGACAGCTCCAGGCAACAAAACCTCAACATCTAACTCGATCAAAGCCCGTCGAAGATCGGACTGAGACGTAAGGATCTCAAGCATTCGCGACGCAACCGGTTTCCAACTCAAGGCGTCGGCCACGACATTCGCTTTGCCCGGATGATAAAGGATTTTGAGGTCATAATCCCTTAATCAACTCTAACCACCTCCTCTGCCTCATATTCAACTCCCGCTGAGTAAATATGTACTTCAGACTTTTATGATCGGTAAAAATCTGACATGAGGAGCCAAAAAGATAGTGACTCCAAATCTTGAGCGCAAAAACAACTGCCGCTAACTCCAAA
The DNA here is from genome assembly GCA_033398695.1 of Orobanche coerulescens. Classification (NCBI taxonomy): domain Eukaryota; kingdom Viridiplantae; phylum Streptophyta; class Magnoliopsida; order Lamiales; family Orobanchaceae; genus Orobanche; species Orobanche coerulescens. The sequence goes on from CM065815.1 coordinate 71,287,789, forward strand.
TCGTGAGTAGGGTAGTTAAGCTCATATGGCCTCAACTGCCTTGACGCAAAAGCAATAGTCTTGCCGTGCTGCATCAACACGCACGCAAGACCCTGACCCGAAGCATCGCTATAAATGACAAAACCCTCGTTGCCACGCGACAATGCTAAAATCGGGGCTAAAGTCAAACGCCTCTTCAGCTCTTCGAAACTAGACTGTCTCTCATCATTCTAGACGAACTTCTCGGATTTCTGGAGTAACTGTGCAAGAGGTCGAGCCAGTTTCGAGAAACCCTAGACGAACCTACGGTAGTAGCCGGCCAAACCCAAGAAACTACGGATCTCCTTCACATTTTTGGGTGGTGCCCAATCCAACACTGCCTCAATCTTCTGTGGATCCACACGAACCCCCTCGGCTGAAATCACGTGACCTAAAAACATCACTTCCTTCAGCCAGAACTCACATTTCGAGAACTTCGCATAGAGTTGCTCGGTCTTCAAAATGTCTAACACTACCCGCAAATGATAGGCATGCTCTTCCTCGTTCCTCGAATAAATAAGAATATCGTCAATGAAGACGACGGCACATTTATCCAAATACTCGATAAAGACTTTGTTCATTAACTGCATGAACACCGCCGGCACATTAGTTAACCCGAAAGGCATAACCACAAACTCATAATGTCCGTATCTCATCCGAAAAGCTATTTTCGGCACATCGGACTCCCTCACCCGGAGCTGGTAGTACCCTGATCTCAAATAAATATTCGAGAATACCACAGCTCCCTGCAACTGATCGAACAAGTCATCAATCCTCGGCAAAGGATACTTGTTCTTGATGGTCACCTTGTTTAGTTCGCGATAGTCGATACACAAACGCAGTGAACCATCCTTCTTCCGCACAAACAGGACCGGTGCGCCCCAAGGCGAGGCGCTCGGTCGAACATATCCCGACTCAAGAAGCTCACTCAACTGCTTCTTCAAATCAGACATCTCTGAAGTTGCCATGCGATACGGCGCCTTCGAAATCGGAGCTGCACCCGGCTCTAACTCTATAGCAAACTCGACCTCGCGATCCGGTGGCAATCCCGGTAGCTCTTCACGAAATACATCAGGAAACTCACTAACGACTGGAATCGACGAAAGCTCGACTCCACCATCCTCCGCCTTCAAGGCATAGTACCAATAACCAGTGCACCCTTTTCGCAGGAGACTCATCGCCTTCAAGGCGTTAATGACAAACTTCTGGTTTCCCCTCTTTCACCCGGCGAAAGAGTGTTCGGTGCCATCTTCGGCTAGCATGGTGATGATCCTCGTGCGGTAGTTCATGATTGCACCATGCCGCTCGAGCCAATCATCCCCGAGAATCAAATCCTCACCCTCAATACCCACAACAATAAGATTATAGGGCCAAGCCCTCTCACAATTAAGCACATAACGGTCTCGAACCTCCTGATCACCAACGATCCTATCAACGCTAGGAAGCTTAACGATGAAGGGCTCACAAGGCATCAAACCGTCGAGACTCAAACGGCGCACACACTCCAGAGATATGAACGAATGCGTAGCACTAGAATCGAAAAGCACACTGACAGGATGACAAAGAATATGAACAGTACCTGTCGCCACAGTAGCCGTTGGGTCATCGGCTCTCCGCATCACATAGACGCGCGGGTGGGCTGAGCCGACACTGGAAGCTCCCCCCTTAGCGGGCTGACCCCGACCTCTCCCTCAACTAGCACTCGACGGAGATTGAGAAGCAAATGATCCTTGATTCACACTTGGTTCCCTAGGCACTGGAATGGAAGCCCGGGCACCACGGATTCTCTCCCTCTCGGCCTGACGAAGCACCTTGTGGCACAGGCCGCCACTGCGATTACACGTCGGCCAAAGGGCTCAAACAAGTACGGTAGCGTGGCACATGCGGCCACAATTAAAACACTTTACATCACGTAAAGGAGCATTGGTAGTTCCACGAGAACCCCCAGCAGAACGAGCTGGACCACCGCTGGCAGGAAAATTAGCAGATTGAGATTTCTGCTGACCCCCACCCTTGTGGCCCGAAAAATTCCCGGTGGATTTCTGCTTCTTGCTTTCGCGAGCCGCCTAGCTTGCCGTCACAGATATATCGTAAGCAAGGGCCCTACTCTGATAATCCTTCAAGGTAATACAGACGAGCCCCGACATATAGTCCCGAATCGACAATTTCATCCGCCTGGAAAATGGAAAATTTTGTCGCTCTCCTCAACAACTTGGGTCTTCACATAACTCAACTCCTTGTTAAAATCGGCAATAGCTTGAGATACGGGGGTATCCCATGGTTGAGAATCATAGAAAGCGTGGACTCGAGCCTGTCTGACCGGCCACGGGCAATATTTGGTCTCCATCAATTCCTTAAATTCGGCCCACGAAGCAACATGGTCTTTGGGCCCAATGGCCTCCCACCAATCCCTAGCGTCCCCAGTGAGAAAGTACTGAGCAATAGGGACCTTACGGTCCTCGGGACAGTTGGTAGCAGTGAAGACTTTAGATATCTCCTTGATCCACCCCTCCCAGCCGATTGGGTCCGAGGCTCCCGAAAACTGAGGAGGATGCATCTTGATGACATCCTGAAGCCAGCGATCCACTTCGCCCCGATTAGCGTGGGACGGATTCGGGTTCTGAACTGCCTGAGCTATCGCCGCCATTTGGTTCACCATTTGCTGCATAACGGCCGCAATACCAAGGTCGGCGCGCTCTTGAGAAGAAGCATGACTGTGACGGTCTCCGGTACTGCCGGCTCCTGAAGAATGCGACGTGGCCGCCCCACCGGCTGCCCCACGTCCTCAGCCGCGACCACGGCCTCTTCCAGCATCCATACTGATGTTAAATAAGTAGCAAAAGCCATACGATGGTAAGTACAAGAAGAAAAACAATCACAATCGAGAATCAAAGGTGTGATTACAAGGAAACAAAGATCGGAGTAAGGAAAAACTTACGGACACTGGTAATACCGGAATCATGGCAGCGTGACGATGATGTGCAAAACTAAACACAACAAGACCCAATAAACCGACAAGCCTAGGTATCCATAAACCTAGTTCTCTGATACCATTTTCTGTAACACCCCCAAGATATTCGAGGTATATTACAGCGCCGAGAATCCCTATATGGGACCCACCAGGCTGAACAAACATCATACTCATAGACTCGTGGAAACAACAAAATAACACCCCGTCATAAAGACGGAAAACAAAATAATCAACCCGGTTCAACCGGTCCAACATAACACCATCATCCGACACAAACACAATAGACAACAATACAATCCGGACAAACAAGAACTCTTAAGTACTCGAGTACTTTTATTAGTTTACAAACCACAAAAGGTAAAAAGATAGAAGATAATAAGACACCACTCGTGCAAAACCATCACGCACGGCCATCATCCGCATACTGGTACAGCGCCTGCTCGTCTCGATGAACCTGACCTGAAATTCATAAAACGAATTTCCCCAAAACGGGTCCCCAGAGGGGTTAGCAATTACGCTAGTACAAGTAACCAAATGAACAACTCACATCTTACACATATAGTCAATGCATGCAATCGTGAAAATATAGTTCCAAAACACTCATTTCCAGAAATGCCATAATCAAATCACATTTGTAAAATGCACCACAATTAACCGCCGATCCACATCTCTGTGGACCCATACCGAGACCCCATCGGATCTAACCCGTAGTGGTTAAAAGCAAGCTCGTCGATCTACGTCTCTGTGGACCCCTACCGAGACCCCGTCGGATCTACCCTGTAGTGAGCATACACACACACACACACACCATTTCTCAATACTACTATGTCAAGATTGTAAGTTCATAAGGGTACTTGCCTCGATTAATAGACGGTGACACGAACGGAACGGAAGAATCAAACACGACCGCGAGGAATCGTCGAAACCGAACCTAATGATTCGAAGAATACAATCACATACATTTCTAAATGATTACGGAAATGGAATACTCCCGAAAACCCACCTACGATTCATGTATATTCGTACGAAAACAACGAGGGCGGACCGCAACCAAACCCTCTCGATAATGAAAGCTATTACGAAATACACTATGAATCCGTAGGAAAACGAAGAATAACAACAAGATTAATCATATTCATCATGAATTAACCAACAAAACGGAATGAATCGGACGAAAATCCCAAAACCCCCATTTTACCCAAAACATGGTTTTAGGAGTTTACCTCGAATTAATGACGAGGAACACGATTAGATGTTGATAATATACTCCAAAAACTCGAAGAAGATGATGGCTCAGAGTTAAAAAGCTTCAAATCGCTGGAAATGCCAAGAAAATCGCCTAGGAGTCGGATGGGGAGGAGGAGAAATGATAATGGCCGAAATCGGTCAACTCCTGGGTTTATAAACCTTGGCCGCATTACGTACGTTAGCCACCACCTGCTAACGTACGTAAGCCGTGTTACGTACGTAAGCCATCAGGTCCTTACGTACGTAACCAAAAAGGCAGAAATGCCTGTACCATTTTGCACAGGCCGTTACGTACGTAACCAAAGGTGTGTTACGTACGTAACATCCCTTCTTGGGGAGTACAGGCTAGAACTAGACAAGAGGGGGGGTACCGAAAAGAGTCGAAATACAACGATAAACAATTCATGATGGTACGAACGTAAAGGATTCGAGGCGACGAATGAAAGTGTTAAAAGAAAACATATTCCTGACTACCCAAAGGTTCGGAAAACAACAACCATCGTAATTATCCCAAAACTTTGGGAAATTACGTAACGGCCCAAGACATTTAAAATGAACGATACATGGTCGAAACACCAAACAAAAGCTCACAACATGCATAATAACATGAGATGGATCCTCGGCAACCCCAAAACGGCAGTTACGAACGACGATTTACGAGAATATCCGAAATAGCGACGAAAACAATATAAAACATAGAATTGAGTAAAACGAGTCCGAAACAAGCTCGAACGACAAAAAGTCCAATATTAAATATCCTCGAAATGTCAATACGGTTACGAGCGAGTTGCCAAAATGAAAATACACCAAAACAGGAATATCAAGAGAAAGGAAAAATGCGGATATTACATTGTATGTCTAGGATTTTCATGTCAGGCACATATTAAGTCGTGTGTTGGTTGTTGGCCTCACATTGGACTGTGCACACGAGACGATCACTTCGTGAGACTGATTAGGTATAAGACCACATGTGTATTCGATCGATACTCGTTGGTGGCTTGTGCACGGACACATTTCCATCCCGGGCGTAGTGTGGCGCCACCCTTTGAGCCATACCGTTAGTTGATTCATACAGCATGTTTGATTGCGTATGTTTTCAACAGGATTGAGTTATAATCTGGCCGATTCACTTTTGATCGTATGTGTTCGATGGTTTGAGATTTCTGATCAAACTTGTGGTTTGTACAGCATATATGATTGTGTTTATTCAACTCTTGAGGATTGTTGTTCTGTGTAACTGACCCCATTGGGGGATTTTGTTTTTCAGGTCATGGCAAGGCTAAGGCGCGGGAAGAGAACGTTGACGGCGAGGAGTCCCAGTGATACTAGTAGGGGGCCCCAGTCCTTTCATTCACCGTGTTTCCTTATTTTATTTCCACTGCAGATTTCCATTTGGATTTTGAGTTCATTCAGTGTTGTATATTTTATCTACATATAAAATATACTTGTATTCGGTCATTTCCTTGGGTGTGTTGTAATAAAACTCCTCATCGGAGTAATTATTGATATAATGTAGTTCGGTACTACAAATTATATCACTTAATTCATTAATTTTCATCCGCCTAATGGGTCCCAGTTGGGGGTCCACGGCACTGTAATATTCGCCTAGTTTGGGGTGTTACAGTGGCTGGGGCCGGACTGCCCCGGTCTCCATGATGGGTCGCTTCCTAGGCGGATGAAGACGGAGGTGTCCCGCCTTGCGAGTGCCTTTTCTTGCAAATCGGGGGCCCCTGGCGATCGCTCGGCCAGTAGCCCCTTGAACTTCCGTTTGTGTAATATTCGTAACTTTCCATTTTTAGTAGTTTCTATTTTTGGTGTATGTCTATTTTTATCGACTCGCTTGTAACCGTTTCGACATTGTGAATCTACTTTGTTCTTTGAGTTTTTCCATTTGGACGAGTTTTGATGATGTTTTCACGTAATTTCATTTTATGACATGTTCTGCCGTATGAACGTTCGATTCTCGTAAAAATCGTTCGTTTTTGTTGTTTCTTAGTTTGTACAAGTTCGTATGATTGAGTTGGTCTTGTGGAGACCTTCAGTTCGTTGATCTGACGTCGTTTCGTGGTTTTCGGTCACTTGGGCCATTTTTGTAATTTCCTAATAGTTTAGGGAATCTCATTTTCGTTGTCGCATTACAGACCCTCCGGTGGTCGGAATTATATTTTCTTTTAGCGCATAGCTCCTTCGTCTGGTATGCTTCGTGTTTATGTTTCCGGATTCTGACCTCGTCGTGCGTTTCGTGTTTTGTACCCTCGATGCCAGCCTATCGTGTGAGCAGCAGATTGAAGCTGCATGTGTAGCGCACGCTACTCCTGTTGCCTTGCGTGCGCTACCGATGTGCAGTTAGCGTACGCTAACTCCCTATTGTTAGCGTACACTAGCGAACGGTGGCAGTAGCTACTGGACCTGTCACGGCCCGTTAACGCACGCTATATATGACAGTTAGCGTGCGCTAACTTCACTAATTATATAAGTCAGCGGGCAGTTTCAGAACAGCAGTTTTATTCTTTTCTCTTCGTTTCTTCGGCGTGCGACCTTAGAGGCGATTTCCACCGGTACTATTCGGAGTTCTCTTCAAATTCCATCATGGTAGAATCGAGCCATCATATCATAATCAGCATAATCACCCTTCATCAGCCGAATTCAAGGTAATTCCTCAGGAACCCTAATTTTGACGAATTTGGGGGTTTTTTGGGATTCTAGGGTTTAGTTCTGAATTGTTCATCTATGTTACGATATTCTTTACCGATTGTGATTATTGAGTGATTTTAAATCCAATTTCCTTGATTTTAATCCGCGAATTATCAATACGGGGAGATTTTGCTTAAACCCTCGCCCGTATCAATTGATCGTTCATTGTCGTATCATGTAATCGGGGTTATGGGTGTATTCCAATAGAGTATTGTTGTCCGTTGGGATTGAACTGTGTTGATCCTTCGTTTAGGAACCGTCGTTTTCCACTCGGACCGTTCGTAGTCGTGTTTCACTTCCGTTTCTTCAAGAATGTCTCAAAGGCAAGTACTTTACATTTGTTTACATGTTCTAGTATTTGAATTATGGCTGTATCGTGGTTGTTGTGGATGGTTATGTGTATGTTCACCTAGGAACGGTCCGACGGGGCCTCTAGGGATACGTATTGCCGTGAGTGTGCGTATCGCGAACTGTGGTTAGCCACCCAGGGATGTCCGATGGGGCTCTGCGGGGTACGGTGGCCGTGAGTCTCGTACCAACGGTTAACTTTGAATTGTGATTTGTTGGAGATAATGTGTTTTGCGATTGTGCAATGTAAATATTCTGGAATATAAAATGTTTTCTAAAATGACTTTTGGCGCATATATTCATCTGATTAGAATGTAGTTCAAATGGATTGTACTTGCACTAGCAGTTGTCGCTAACCCCTTAAATGGGGGAAATACTTTTTGTATTTCAGGTATCGATTGTGGGGACAAACGAGCACTTGAGCCGTATGAGGATGATGGGCAAGCATGATACTGATCAGTAGTTTGTTGGTATTCAGTTCTGTCTATTATTTTTGATGTCTTGTTTTGGGACTTTTGTATTATAAAATCGGTTTAAGTACTCGAGTACTTGTTTGAAAATTGTAAATGTTGTGTTCCCGTTTTGGGAAATGGATTGATGTTGGATTCTATTTGTCGGGTTGTAGTCTTATTTGAATTGTCGTATTATTGATGATTGTTCGTCGTTGTCAAATGTCTTGTTGGTACGTTAGCCTGGTGGATTTCATAGTGTGGAGTCCACGGCGCTGTAATATGCCCTGAATGTCTTGGGGGTGTTACAGAATATGGTATCAGAGCTTAGGTTTATGGATACCTAGGCTGTCGGTTATTTGGGTCTAGTTAAGTGTCGTTTTTGGGACAGTATCACTGCTATGCCATCATCTCAGTACGCCGGTGCTCGTAAGTTTTTCCTAACTTGACTCGTTGCACCGTTATGTTCTATTCCTGTCTTAGCATCTTGTTGCGTTTTGCGTTTGAATTGTACTTACCCGTTGCTCCTTCAGAATTCCTGCTGGTAGAGGACGCGGACGCGGTAGGGGATGTGGCGCAGCCGGTGGGGCGCCCATGTCCGATCACTCGGGAACTGATTCGGCGATGCTTTCTTTGTCGAACAGTGTTCCCCCTAGTTCCGGAGGTCAGCAGGACCAGTCTGCTAGCTCGTGTGCATGAGAATGTTGGAGTGGCCAACATTTTGCAGCAAGTAGCGAACTAGATGACGCTACTGACTCAGGCCGTTCTAGTAGGCCAAGCTAATGCCAACCCGGTTCCGCCTACTGGATCCGACAATGACAAGTTACTTCAGGATGTGATTCGTATGCGTCCTCCGCAGTTTGATGGTGCTTCCGACCCTTCCGGATGGGAGAGTTGGCTTTTTGAGATGGAAAAAGTATTTGAGGCTGCTAATTGTTCTGAGGAGAGGAAAGTACCCATTGCTCAGTACTTCCTCGCCAAGGAGGCAGCAACGTGGTGGCAGGCGGTGAAACCGCGTGACCGGGCAGCCATGTGGGCAGAGTTTCGGGATCTGATGGAAGATGAATTTTGTCCATGGCGAGTGAAAGAGGGGAGGATCCGAGCCTTCTTTGAGGCTAAGCCTCAAGATGTTCCTATTTCTCAAGCTATCAATGACTACAATCAACAGCTGCATTATGTGAGAAACCAAGTCCGAGATGAGCTTGACAAGATCCGCCACTTTGATATGCGGATGAAACCGAGGGTGCGCCACTACATGTCTGGTCTAGGGTGCACGACTTTGAAAGATTATCAGAATAAAGCGATGGCTTATGAGATGTCGTTTTCTGCGACAGAGACGGCAACCGAAGGAAAGAAGCAGCAGACCTCCGGTCAATTTTCGGGAGGCAAGTCAGGAGGGTATCCGAAGGCTCAGTCTGGTTCACGAGTCTTCAGGAGTCAGTCGCCATCAGTTGGTCGAGGAAACGGTTCTAGGTATGCTCCTGCTGGTTCCGTTCGTGCTCCTACGTGCTTCAACTGTAGTCGTCCGGGCCACATGATGAGTGAGTGTGATAGGCCTCCAATTCAGTGTCTTGCTTGTGGTCGGATGGGTCATCGTGCTAAGTTTTGTACGGATGCAGCTCGGGCTCCAGTCACTCAGATATCAGCTCCAGCTGCGGGAGAGCCGAGTGTGAATCAGGCACCAACAGTTCCTCAGCCGCAGCAGAGTTTTGGTAGAGGTCGAGGACGTGGTGAGCCTTCTAGAGGGGGAGCTTCTAGTGCGGAGTGCATTCCGCCCGAGTGTACGAGATGAGACGAGCGGGAGATCTGACGACGGTGGCTACAGTGCGTCCACATCCTTGATCATCCTGTTTCCGTATTGTTCGATTCTGGTGCTACGCATTCTTTTATATCTATGGATTGTGTGCGTCGTCTGCATGTTGATTGCCTAGTTTCCTGTGAGCTTTTTGTTGTTAAACTTCCTTGTGGGGATAGCATCGTGGGGGACCGTGAGATTAGAGATTTTTCTGTGAGTATCGCGGGGAGGGATTGGCCTTCTAATCTGATTGCGGTAGATATTAAGGATGAGGATTTGATTACAGGTGAGGATTGTTTGGACCGTCATGGGGCGATCATGAATTATAGAACGAGAACCATTTTGATGTTAGCCTTTGTGATGCATCGAGCATTCTTTTGTGGGGCGTAAGCGGAGTAGCCAGAGATTACTGATCAGTGCATTGAGGGCGGTGAGACTTCTTCGGGGAGGTTGCACGGGTTATTGGTGTTACGCCTTGAGATCGGAAGAAGGGGGAGTCGAGCTCTCGTCTATTCCGGTAGTGTGTGAGTATCCTGATGTCTTTCCAGACGAGTTTCCGGGTTTGCCGCCGGACCGAGAAGTTGAGTTTACCGTCGATTTAGAGCCGGGTGCAGCACCTATCTCTAAGACGCCATACCGTATGGCGCTCGCTGAGATGCTGGAGCTGAAGAAACAGTTGGGAGAGTTGCTAGACATGGGGTATATTCGACCGAGCGCCTCACCTTGGGGCGCACCAGTCCTGTTTGTCAAGAAGAATGACGGGTCACTTCGTTTGTGTATCGACTACCGAGAGTTGAACAAAGTGACCATCAAAAACAAGTATCCGCTCCCGAGGATTGATGACTTGTTTGATCAGTTGCAAGGGGCAACCGTGTTTTCGAAGATTGATTTGAGATCGGGGTATTATCAGCTCCGAGTGAAGGATACCGACATTCCGAAGACGGCCTTTCGGACGAGATACGGTCACTACGAGTTTGTGGTTATGCCTTTTGGGCTAACCAACGCCCGGCCGTGTTCATGCGGCTTATGAACAAAGTCTTTATCGAGTACCTCGATAAGTGTGTAGTCATTTTTATCGATGACATCTGATTTACTCGAGGAGCGAGGAGGAGCACGCCGTCATTTGCATATCGTGCTAGATATTTTGAGAACTTCGGCATCTTTTGCGAAGTTCTCAAAGTGCGAGTTTTGGTTACGGAGGTTATGTTTCTCGGTCATGTGATCTCGGCCGAGGGTGTTCGTGTGGACCCACATAAGGTAGAGCGGTGTTGGATTAGGCGCGGCCAAGAACGTGAAAGAGGTCCGCGGTTTTTGGGATTGGCGGGTATTACCGTAGATTCGTCGAGGGTTCTCTAAGCTCGCTCGACCGCCGACTCGGTTATTCTGAGAAGTCGAGAGAAGTTTGTGTGGACCGATGAGAGGCATAATAGTTTTGAGGAGTTGAAGAAGCGGTTGAGGACCGCTCCGTTTTGGCTTTCTAGAGTGGTAATCTTTGGTTTCTCGATTTATAGTGATGCTTTGGGCCAAGGGCTCGAATGCGTACTTATGCGGCACGGGAGGACGATTGCCTATGCTTCCGTCATTTGAAAGCAGATGAATTGAATTACCTACGCACGATCTTGAGTTGGCGCAATCGTATTTGCGTTGAAGATCTGGCGTCATTACTTGTATGGCTCGTCGTGTAAGATTTTCACCGATCACAAGAGCACAAGTACATTTTCACCCGAGAAGAGCTTAATATGAGACAGAGGAGATGGTTGGAATTAATTAAGGATTACGATCTCGAGATCCTTTATCATCCGGGAAAGGCTAATGTGGTAGCAGATGCCTTGAGCCGGAAATCGGTATCGCTTCGGGCGCTTGAGTTAATCACGGCCCAGTCGGGACTTCAGCGAGAGTTTATGAGGTTGAGCATTGAGATTGTACTGCCAGAGAGTTCCGGGCAGTTGCGTACTCTTGAGATTTCTTCATCTCTGGTCGACGACATTAAATCGGGGCAGTTGGAGGACCCGATGTTTATTCAGCTTCGAGAGAGTGTAGGGAAGGGGAAAGCCTCGGGATTCGTTATTCATGAGGACGGAGTGTTGAGATTCTGAGGTTGGTTGTGCGTTCCGAACGACTCGGAATTGAGACAGAGTATCATGCGAGAGGCTCATGCGTCACCTTACTCAGTCCATCCGGGCTCGAGTAAAATGTATAAAGATCTGAGGAAAAATTTCTGGTGGAACAATATGAAGAAGGAGGTAGTTCAGTTTGTGTCTAAGTGTTTGACTTGCCAGCAAGTCAAGATTGAGCATCAGCGGCCAGCCGGGTTATTGAAACCACTTCCCGTCCCGGAATGGAAGTGGGAGGATATCTCTATGGATTTTGTCACGGGTTTGCCGAGGGCGAAGACTGGTATGAATATAGTGTGGGTGATTGTAGACCGACTGACTAAGTCGGCACATTTTCTGGGCATCAGGGATACTTGGGGTCCAGAAAAGTTGGCTCGTATTTTTATCGCACAGATAATGAGGCTTCATGGTATGCCGAGGACCATTATTTCAGATAGAGATGGCCGGTTTGTATCGCACTTTTGGCAGGCGGTACATAAGGCATTGGGGACACGGTTGCGTTTGAGTACATCTTTCCACCCCCAGACTGACGGACAGTCCGAACGTACCATTCAGACGTTCGAGGATTTGTTGCGCGCGTGCGCGTTAGATTGGAGTAGTGACTGGGAGGAGCATTTGGCCTTAATTGAGTTTACGTGTAATAATAGCTGGCACGCGTCGATTAAGATGGCACCGTATGAGGCACTTTATGGCCGACGTTGCCGATCACCGATATGTTGGGATGAGCCGTCCGATTTGGTTGGCACCGAGCCGGACCTTGTGTTGGAGACGAGGGAGAAAGTTGAATTGATTAGGAAGAGAATGTTGGCTGCTCAGAGTCGACAAAAGTCTTATGCGGATGTTAGGCATAGACCTTTGGAGTTTGAGGTGGGAGATCATGTTCTGTTGAGAGTGTCTCCGACGAAGGGAGTTTTCCGTTTTGAGAAGAAGGGGAAACTCAGCCCGAGATATATTGGACCTTTCGAGGTATTGGAGAGAGTCGGTGAGTTGGCATACCGTTTGGCTTTACCTCCGTCACTGAGTCATGTGCATAGCGTATTTCATGTTTCCCAGTTGAGGAAGTACGTTCCGGACCCGTCCCACATTATTGACTTTGGGGACGTGGGGATCGAGAAGGATGTCACGTTTGAAGAGAGGCCCGTCAAGATTTTGGAGCATCGAGACAAACAGTTAAGGCACAAAACCATCCCTTTGGTTAAGGTGCAATGATCGAGACACGGAGTAGAAGAAGCGACGTGGGAGTTAGAGGAGGATATGCGTTCGAGACACCCCGAGCTTTTTGATTCTTAAGTTTTGGGACGAAACTTTATTTTATAGGGGCAGAATGTAATATCCGTAACTTTCCATTTTTAGTAGTTTCCATTTTTGGTGTATGTCTATTTTTATCGACTCGCTTGTAACCGTTTCGACATTGTGAATCTACTTTGTTCTTGGAGTTTTTCCATTTGGACGAGTTTTGATGATGTTTTCACGTAATTTCATTTTATGACATGTTCTGCCGTATGAACGTTCGATTCTCATAAAACTCGTTCGTTTTCGTTGTTTCTTGGTTTGTACAAGTTCGTATGATTGAGTTGGTCGTGTGGAGACCTTCAGTTCGTTGATCTGAAGTCGTTTCGTGGTTTTCAGTCACTTGGGCCATTTTTGTAATTTCCTAATAGTTTAGGGAATCTCATTTTCGTTGTCGCATCACGGACCCTCCGGTGGTCGGAATTATATTTTCTTTTAGCGCTTAGCTCCGTCGTCTAGTATTATTCGTGTTTATGTTTCAGGATTCTGACCTCGTCGTGCATTTCGTGTTTTGTACCCTCGACAGCAGCTTACTGCTGATGTGAGCAGCAGTATTGAACTGTTGTGCAGGTAGCGCACGCTACTCCTGTTGCCTTGCGTGCACTACTGATGTGCAGTTAGCGTACGCTAACTCCCTATTGTTAGTGTAACACCCCCAATCCGCTCAGGGATATTACACGCCGTAGAACCTTTCCTCAAGGATCTACCAGGCTGGTAACAACATAGAACAACTCGACAATGCCTTTAAGGCTAAAATGACTAAGTAGACCGATTTGGTCTTTCAATAAATACATACAACTCAAACTCATTACATGCCCACGCAGGGGTCGAGTACAACACACTCCCGTACAACGGGAAAGAATACCACAGCGGAAAATAAACTATAACTATACCAATGACCTCATACGGATCCTCGTGTGATTAGTATCGTTCATCTTTCATCATCCTCCGTGCCGACCCTGTGTTATGCTCCCAAACCTGAATGCAAAAACAGACATCCACCCCCCGAATACTCGGGGGTTAGCAAAACTCCACTGTTTTGCTAGTGCAAGAACAAAGTGCAAATACGAGCCATACCATTCACATTTCACGAATAACAATAACCCTGAATCCTCTAAAATCTAAACGTAACGAAAAGTACTTCCCGAGGCATGAGTTCGATAAACATTTCTCAAAACCGAAAGATCACCGATAAAGGGGAAACCATTTATAAAAGCAGTTTTAAAGATGCCATCGAGAGTTTTAATAGAAAACAATTTGCAAGAAAGCCACTCAATCAACACAAACGAGTCTTCGCAAATAATTCCACGGGATTCTCGACCCAAAATCAAATAATATCGGCGAGATCAAACATCTCAACATCACACGGGTTCTCGATCCAAACCCAAATAATATCAACACGAGATCAATCATCTCAACATTCCACAGGTCCTCGACCCAAAACACGTAATAGCACCACAATACCATCAAAGGTACAATCTCTCATTCGACATATCTGCTCAAGACCCCGATTAATTAACCCTGAGATTTCGTCAAACCTCCTTGGTTAATTAACCCTGATACCAACGCTTTAAAAACAAGTTGAAACAAGCTTTCAAAAACACGAATCGCGGTCTATATCAAGACAACCATTAAAAAGTGAGTCGCAAGAATTTGAGATACGAACATCGTTCGTAATGTGGTCTTAGCTATCACTCAAATACCCGTAACCAATAAGCCTGCCGGGCGCCTCCCTTGCGCACTGTACCGGCGTTCACTTCCATCATGTTGGCCGCTCATTGAACATGTCACCGCACCGGCGTCACTCCCGCAAGAGCCGCCCCTTGCGCGCGCATTAGGTAACACCGGCGTTCACCACCCATATGGAGCCGCACATTGCAGCATACACCAGGCCGGAGTGCACGCCCCGCCCTCAGAGGTTCCCGGATACGACGTTTCTCACAACAAGTATCCACATTATCACAAACATCAAGCACACAGTCAATCGTTGTAACAATTATCAAATCGATTCACCAATTCACATAATTCATCCGTCAGTCCACGACCACACGAATAAATAACAACACGCACGTCAACCATAACGCGACGGAAATAAGCAATACTCGTACACACGCATTATCAAGCGCAACATCAACATCAATTATATCCAAAGGATTCATGTAATCACTTACAACCCACACAATTTACAAAACACACGCGTTTTGAAAGTGAGCCTTGACAAGGCTAGCCGAATCCTTTGAAAACTCATTTCAAACAAATAAACAAACACACCAAGATGATCACCAATTATCATATCCACAAAACAAGAATGGTATGGACAAGGTACTTGCATCGATACCACGAGCACGGAACCACGAACGGATACGGCTCAACCGGAAAGCTTCGGAACGCCCGATGTTAACGAAAAGGAAGACGACAACGAACGGAAGGGTTCAACACGGTTTCTTCACAAGAAACTCGACCCTAACAACAATATAATCAATAAATCATCGATCATACGAGGAAGGATAATCGTAGAACGCCCAAAAACCCCTCTAAGACATTTTATCGAACACCTTCAAGGCGTCGATAAAATACTCAATAAAACGACAAATCCGTGGCGATCCAACCATGGAATAACAAGGAATTAGATATAATATATCTTAACAATCATCAATCCATCAATATTCTGAGTTAAAACGAATTAAACGGACAAATCGAACAAAATCCCCAAAACTATATTTTAGGAAAACTTGCCTTGATTCGTTCGATCGGAGCAAGTTATGGAAGGATTAATCGATGTTATGAACCTCCAAACTCCATGGATATGTTGTTAAACAACATGGCTTCAAGCTTAGAACACGCCCAGCTGCGGAAGAGGAGAAGAAGAAGGTGAAAAATGGCAAGAAAAACGTCTGCAGGGCCTTTTATAGTCTTGACAGACTCGACCGTGTCCGCCCGACACGGTCGTGGCGCGCAGCTGACCGGCGGGGACTCGACCGTGTCCCGCTAGACACGGTCGCGGCGCGGAGGGGCCTTCCGAAGTGACCCGTCCGACGGCGACTTCGCGACTCGACCGTGTCCTGGAACACGGTCGGGCGTGTCAGCGATCGGTTCCGGCATTTCCAGGCGAGTGCGGCACGGGCCGTGTCGGACGACACGGTCGGGTCCTGAGACGAAACTTCCGGCATTTCCAGAGGCGAGTGCGGCCGCAGGCCGTGTCGGACGACACGGTCGAGTTCGGCCGGCGTGATCGGCCAATAACGAGCGGGTGAGCTAAACGACCATAACTCTCTCGTCCGGACTCCGATTGACTCACCGCTCGAACCATTGGAAAGCTAACTCGATGCTCTATAATATTGCAAAGATTTAGAATTTTTGGAGTTACAAAAATTAATGGCGACTTTACAAAGTCGAACTCCCACGTGAAAAGTCGATTAAGGACACGGAACTCAACAAAAGCGACACCGAAAGCGAACTCGGATGACAAAAAGTGCGAATTAATCATTCTAGAAATGACGAAAGGTCATGAGCGAGTCGTCAAAACGGACTTCCGCCCGAAAAAGAAAATTACCGAAATTGAAATTGCGGATATTACATTCTACCCTCCTTAAAAGAAGTTTCGTCCCGAAACTTAAAACAAGTAGGGGAGCAATATACCCGCCAGAAAACTCGACGAGATACACAAAAATAGAAAACTCGCGCCAACGGCAACGCGCAAGAAACGCAAAGAGACATACGGCGTGAAAACACGCTCCACGACGACCAACACAATGTCGCCGTTAGGGATACAATAAAACCAACAAATGACAAGCGTCATCAAACGGATAATATAGTCAAGTCGATTATCCGAACAATCACAAAACACAACGAACGAAAATCAATACGATTGACCAACCTGACGGTCCATCAATCTAAACGCTGGTCAAACGAACAAATATGGAATTCCACCGCCCAAGGGTTGGAAGATCGGAAACGAGACTAATTTCCCGAACTTAAGGGAATTAGGAAGGAGCCTGAACGCTCAACAATCACGAAACGAGAACAAAACCGAACAAACAAACGATCGAGACAACAAAAATCGAACGATCATGTTCGGATCACGAAGAACAATAAGGTTCAACCGACAACTCCGAGGTTCACCTCTCGACTCAAGACAAAACAAGATCCGGTGAAAACAACAAGATGCACACTCGCATAAGATCCACAGGAAAGGGAATAACAATTGAAAAGTCACAACGACAAACGAGTTATTCCGAAATGATGCCACACTCGTTCGATAAACAAAAACAAGAAGCGGACAAGCTCGAAATGTCAACGAACATAAATGAGTCAACAAAGTAGAATATACAGAAGTTCCAAATCCGATCCACTTCGAATAAGAGAACTAGTAAAACCAGATGATGTCACTTCCGAACAAGGTTCACAAGAATCGAGCCGAACTCGAAAAAGTCGCAGCGATAACCAGATTGACCCAAAACAAGATCACAGCTCGTTCGAGCAGCGAACCGAAATCTGAGAACAAGTTCGAGAAAGTATCAACGAACACGAGCGAGTCGATAGACTCGAGAAAGAGAAAATGCAGAGTCTAAAAACAACACGGGTACTACATTCGACCTCTTATAAAAGAAGGTCGCCCCGCAACTCACAACAATGAAATCAAGGTGACGACACAACAAGCAACCGACGAAACATCCTTCAAAGGCCTCTCAAGGCCGATTCCGATGATTTGTCTTTGACGCGAACTCCAAAAGTCTCGGTAGCCAATTCGCAAAATTGAATTCGGTGTCCCTCGAGTCCACACTTGAAATGTGTTACCGACGAGAAGGACAATATACACGTGCATGCCCCGGCACATTACGGTTGAAACGTCTCGGCTCGGCATACCGAAAATACAAATGCTCGATACAATGGATCAAAACACCGCAAAACAACATACCGGAGATGCCAACTCAGCATAACATATCAACGCATACAAAAATCACAACAACAACGGCATCATTCGACGATTACAACATCGAGCAACGATCGAGACACAATCACAAACATCATGAAACAATCACCCATGTGTATAACGCACAAAAATCCAGGCTATAACAACTCACACTAGTGCGACAATACGCAAATCACCACGAGGCGATAAACAGTAAACACCAGTTCACACCTCTCACAGAGAGCCAACAAAACATATGCGTGGCGAACGACTCGACGCTCACGCCACCAATTCAATCACAATTCGGGGTTGACACCGTAACGAAAGTTCGAAAACCATACACGCATTTCCGGTCCGCAAACAGGAATGATAGGTTTTAAAAACGAAAACCACCTTTGAAGACAGTTTGGAAACACCAGTTGATCTTGAGTATCATTTTACAAAAAGTTGAACAAACATCATTTTCGAGACTTTGAAAATCATCTTGCGTTTGAACAAAAATGAGGACACCTTCACGTAGTGAAAAACTTTCAAAAATATTCGACCCTTGGGTCTAAGCAACTGCATTTGAAAATATCTCAAAAATGTTTTTGGTCCTCAACCGGAAAATTTTTGAAATGTATTGCGGCATTAGAAAACACCTTGAAAACACCGCAAGAAAATAATTCGTTTTAAAAGTACGTCTCGAATTTTAATTTTCTAAGATACTCAAGGTTTTCAAAAATAATTCAATGGGCTAGAATGCCCAAAAATTTGAGTAATTTCACGAACATTATAGCGCCGTGGTCCCACGCCGAACCCACCAGACTAAAAACCATTTACAAAAATGCCAAAAGGCCGATGACGGTAATATTTCAAAACTCACGAAAGCCATTTACAAAATACTAAATACCGTCATAAGAATTTCGTCAAAGTGGTCAAGGCCATAATGCCAAAAACTCGCTTAAGGGAATCGGTTTTGAAATAAAACTCGGTCGGTAAAATACCGAAAGTCATTACAAAAGAACTCACCACAATGGATAAAAGAAATATTGTTCAACATGCATAATCCAACAACACTACTCCTCATATGAACGAAATATGAGAGTCAAATAACCACATATCACGAAATCAAAATCCATAAAAGGATTCCGTCACTTAACAAATAATCATAAAAATAGCTCGTGTCACACGAGGCACAACACAAAGAAGGGAGACTTACATACAAAGCTCGCACGAAGAAGATGATCGCCACGATACTAATCACGACCAACAAACTCGGGCAGCGTCGCGACACGACTCAGTCAGATAAAATCCGACAAGACAAAACTCAACAGACACCACTGACCCGACAGCCTAGGTTTCCACAACCTAAGCTCCGATACCATAAATGTAACACCCCCAATCCGCTCAGGGATATTACACGCCGTAGAACCTTTCCTCAAGGATCTACCAGGCTGGTAACAACATAAAACAACTCGACAATGCCTTTAAGGCTAAAATGACTAAGTAGACCGATTTGGTCTTTCAATAAATACATACAACTCAAACTCATTACATGCCCACGCAGGGGTCGAGTACAACACACTCCCGTACAACGGGAAAGAATACCACAGCGGAAAATAAACTATAAATATACCAATGACCTCATACGGATCCTCGTGTGATTAGTATCGTTCATCTTTCATCATCCTCCGTGCCAACCCTGTGTTATGCTCCCAAACCTGAATGCAAAAACAGACATCCACCCCTCGAATACTCGGGGGTTAGCAAAACTCCACTGTTTTGCTAGTGCAAGAACAAAGTGCAAATACGAGCCATACCATTCACATTTCACGAATAACAATAACCAGGAATACTCAAAAATCTAAACGTAACGAAAAGTACTTCCCGAGGCATGAGTTTGATAAACATTTCTCAAAACCGAAAGATCACCGATAAAGGGGAAACCATTTATAAAACAGTTTTAAAGATGCTATCGAGAGTTTTAATAGAAAACAATTTGCAAGAAAGCCACTCAATCAACACAAACGAGTCTTCGCAAATAATTCCACGGGATTCTCGACCCAAAATCAAATAATATCGGCACGAGATCAAACATCTCAACATCACACGGGGTTCTCGATCCAAACCCAAATAATATCAACACGAGATCAATCATCTCAACATTCCACAGGGTCCTCGACCCAAAACACAGAATAGCACCACAATACCATCAAAGGTACAATCTCTCATTCGACATATCCTGCTCAAGACCCCCGATTAATTAACCCTCGGAGATTTCGTCAAACCTCCTTGGTTAATTAACCCTGATACCAACGCTTTAAAAACAAGTTGAAACAAGCTTTCAAAAACACGAATCGCGGTCTATATCAAGACAACCATTAAAAAGTGAGTTGCAAGAATTTGAGATACGAACATCGTTCGGTAACGGGGTCTTAGCTATCACTCAAATACCCGTAACCAATAAGCCTGCCAGGCGCCTCCCTTGCGCACCTGTGTACCGGCGTTCACTTCCATCATGTTGGCCGCTCATTGAACATGTCACCGCACCGGCGTCACTCCCGCAAGAGCCGCCCCTTGCGCGCGCATTAGGTAACACGGGCGTTCACCACCCATATGGAGCCGCACATTGCAGCATACACCAGGCCGGAGTGCACGCCCCGCCCTCAGAGGTTCCCGGATACGACGTTTCTCACAACAAGTATCCACATTATCACAAACATCAAGCACATACCAATCGTTGTAACAATTATCAAATCGATTCACCAATTCACATAATTCATCCGTCACGACCACGAATAAATAACAATACGCACGTCAACCATAACGCGACGGAAATAAGAAATACTCGTACACACGCATTATCAAGCGCAACATCAACATCAATTATATCCAAAGGATTCATGTAATCACTTACAACCCACACAATTTACAAAACACACGCGTTTTGAAAGTGAGCCTTGACGAGGCTAGCCGAATCCTTTGAAAACTCATTTCAAACAAATAAAAAAACACACCAAGATGATCACCAATTATCATATCCACAAAACAAGAATGGTATGGACAAGGTACTTGCCTCGATACCACGAGCACGGAACCACGAACGGATACGGCTCAACCGGAAATCTTCGGAACGCCCGATGTTAACGAAAAGGAAGACGACAACGAACGGAAGGGTTCAACACGGTTTCTTCACAAGAAACTCGACCCTAACAACAATATAATCAATAAATCATCGATCATACGAGGAAGGATAATCGTAGAACGCCCAAAAACCCCTCTAAGACATTTTATCGAACACCTTCAAGGCGTCGATAAAATACTCAATAAAACGACAAATCCGTGGCGATCCAACCATGGAATAACAAGGAATTAGATATAATATATCTTAACAATCATCAATCCATCAATATTCTGAGTTAAAACGAATTAAACGGACAAATCGAACAAAATCCCCAAAACTATATTTTAGGAAAACTTGCCTTGATTCGTTCGATCGGAGCAAGTTATGGAAGGATTAATCGATGTTATGAACCTCCAAAATCCATGGATATGTTGTTAAACAACATGGCTTCAAGCTTAGAACACGCCCAGCTGCGGAAGAGGAGAAGAAGAAGGTGAAAAATGGCAAGAAAAACGTCTGCAGGGCCTTTTATAGGCTTGACAGACTCGACCGTGTCCGCCTGACACGGTCGTGGCGCGCAGTTGACCGGCAGGGTCTCGACCTTGTCATGCTAGAAACGGTCGCGGCGCGGAGGTGCCTTCCGAATGTGACCCGTCCGACAGCGACTCGGCACGACTCGGCCGTGTCCTGGAACACGGTCGGGCGTGTCGGCGATCGGGTCCGGCATTTCCAGGCAATGCACGGGCCGTGTCGGACGACACGGTCGGGTCCTGAGACAGAAACTTCCGGCATTTCCAGACGAGTACGGCACGGGCCGTGTCGGACGACACGGTCGAGTTCGGCCGGCAGTGATCGGCCAATAACGAGCGGGTGAGCTAAAACGACCATAACTCTCTCGTCCGGACTCCGATTGACTCACCGTTCGAACCATTGGAAAGCTAACTCGATGCTCTATAATATTGAAAAGATTTAGAATTTTCGTAGTTACCAAAAATTAATGGTGACTTTACAAAGTCGAACTCCCACGTGAAAAAGTCGATTAAGGACACGGAACTCAACAAAACGACACCGAAACGAACTCGGATGACAAAAAGTGCAGAATTAATCATTCTCGAAATGACGAAAGGTCATGAGCGAGTCGTCAAAACGGACTTCCGCCGAAAAAAGAAAATTACCGAAATTCGAAATTGCGGATATTACATTCTACCCTCCTTAAAAGAAGTTTCGTCCCGAAACTTAAAACAAGTAGGGGGGAGCAATATACCCGCCAGGAAAACTCGACGAGATACACAAAAATAGAAAACTCGCGCCCAACGGCGAAACGCTGCAAGAAACGCAAAGAGACATACGGCGTGAAAACACGCTCCACGACGACCAACACAATGTCGCCGTTAGGGATACAATAAAACCAACAAATGACAAGCGTCATCAAACGGATAATATAGTCAAGTCGATTATCCGAACAATCACAAAACACAACGAACGAAAATCAATACGATTGACCAACCTGACGGTCCATCAATCTAAACGCGGGTCAAACGCTGAACAAATATGGAATTCCACCGCCCAAGGGTTGGAAGATCGGAAACGAGACTAATTTCCCGAACTTAAGGGAATTAGGAAGGAGCCTGAACGCTCAACAATCACGAAACGAGAACAAAACCGAACAAACAAACGATCGAGACAACAAAAATCGAACGATCATGTTCGGATCACGAAGACACAATAAGGTTCAACCGACAACTCCGAGGTTCACCTCTCGACTCAAGACAAAACAAGATCCGGTGAAAACAACAAGATGCACACTCGCATAAGATCCACAGGAAAGGGAATAACAATTGAAAAGTCACAACGACAAACGAGTTATTCCGAAATGATGCCACACTCGTTCGATAAACAAAAACAAGGGGCAGGACAAGCTCAGAAATGTCAACGAACATAAATGAGTCAACAAAGTAGAATATACAGAAGTTCCAAATCCGATCCACTTCGAATAAGAGAACTAGTAAAACCAGATGATGTCACTTCCGAACAAGGTTCACAAGAATCGAGCCGAACTCGAAAAGTCGCGGCGATAACAGATTGACCCAAAACAAGATCACGGCTCGTTCGAGCAGACGAAACCGAAATACAGAACAAGTTCGTAAAGTATCAACGAACACGAGCGAGTCGATAGACTCGAGAAAGAGAAAATGCAGGAGTCTAAAAACAACACGGGTACTACATTCGACCTCTTATAAAAGAAGGTCGCCCGCAACTCACAACAATGAAATCAAGGTGACGACACAACAAGCAACCAGCGAAACATCCTTCAAAGGCCTCTCAAGGCCGATTCGATGATTGTCTTTGAAGCGCGAACTCCAAAAGTCTCGGTAGCAATTCGCAAAATTGAATTCGGTGTCCTCGAGTCCACACTTGAAATGTGTTACCGACGAGAAGGACAATATACACGTGCATGCCCGGCACATTACGGTTGAAAGCGTCTCGGCTCGGCATACCGAAAATACAAATGCTCGATACAATGGATCAAAACACCGCAAAACAACATACCGAGATGCCAACTCAGATAACATATCAACGCATACAAAAATCACAACAACAACGGCATCATTCGACGATTACAACATCCCGAACGACAGCAAGACACAATCACAAACATCATGAAACAATCACCCATGTGTATAACGCACAAAAATCCAGGCTATAACAACTCACACTAGTGCGACAATACGCAAATCACCACGAGGCGATAAAACGGTAAACACCGGTTCACACCTCTCACAGAGCCAACAAAACATATGCGTGGCGAGCGACTCGACGCTCACGCCACCAATTCAATCACAATTCGGGGTTGACACCGTAACGAAAGTTCGAAAACCATACACGCATTTCCGGTCCATAAGCGGGAATGATAGGTTTTAAAAGCGAAAACCACCTTTGAAGACGGTTTGGAAACACCGGTTGATCTTGAGTATCATTTTACAAAAGTTGAACAAACATCATTTTCGAGACTTTGAAAATCATCTTGCGTTTGAACAAAAATGAGGACACTTTCACGTAGTGAAAAACTTTCAAAATATTCGACCCTTGGGTCTAAGCAAGCATTTGAAAATATCTCAAAAATGTTTTGGTCCTCAACCGAAAATTTTTGAAATGTATTGCGGCATTAGAAAACACCTTGAAAACACCGCAAGAAAATAATTCGTTTTAAAAGTACGTCTCGAATTTTAATTTTCTAAGATACTCAAGGTTTTCAAAAATAATTCAATGGGCTAGAATGCCCAAAAATTTCGAGTAATTTCACGAACATTATAGCGCCGTGGTCCCACGCTTGAACCCACCAGACTAAAAACCATTTACAAAAATGCCAAAAAGGCCGATGACGGTAATATTTCAAAAACTCACGAAAGCCATTTACAAAATACTAAATACCGTCATAAGAATTTCACAAAGTGGTCAAGGCCATAATGCCAAAAACTCGATTAAGGGAATCGGTTTTCGAAATAAAACTCGGTCGGTAAAATACCGAAAGTCATTACAAAAGAACTCACACAATGGATAAAAGAAATCTTGCTCAACATGCATAATCCAACAACACTACTCCTCATATGAACGAAATATGAGAGTCAAATAACCACATATCACGAAATCAAAATCCATAAAAGGATTCCGTCACTTAACAAATAATCATAAAAATAGCTCGTGTCACACGAGGCACAACACAAAGAAGGGAGACTTACATTCACAGGTCGCACGAAGATGATGATCGCCCACGATACTAATCACGACCAACAAACTCAGACGACGCGTCGCGACACGACTCAGTCAGATAAAATCCGACAAGACAAAACTCAACAGACACCACTGACCCGACAGCCTAGGTTTCCACAACCTAAGCTCCGATACCATAAATGTAACACCCCCAATCCGCTCAGGGATATTACACGCCGTAGAACCTTTCCTCAAGGATCTACCAGGCTGGTAACAACATAGAACAACTCGACAATGCCTTTAAGGCTAAAATGACTAAGTAGACCGATTTGGTCTTTCAATAAATACATACAACTCAAACTCATTACATGCCCACGCAGGGGTCGAGTACAACACACTCCCGTACAACGGGAAAGAATACCACAGCGGAAAATAAACTATAACTATACCAATGACCTCATACGGATCCTCGTGTGATTAGTATCGTTCATCTTTCATCATCCTCCGTGCCAACCCTGTGTTATGCTCCCAAACCTGAATGCAAAAACAGACATCCACCCCTCGAATACTCGGGGGTTAGCAAAACTCCACTGTTTTGCTAGTGCAAGAACAAAGTGCAAATACGAGCCATACCATTCACATTTCACGAATAACAATAACCAGGAATCCTCAAAAATCTAAACGTAACGAAAAGTACTTCCCGAGGCATGAGTTTGATAAACATTTCTCAAAACCGAAAGATCACCGATAAAGGGGAAACCATTTATAAAACAGTTTTAAAGATGCCATCGAGAGTTTTAATAGAAAACAATTTGCAAGAAAGCCACTCAATCAACACAAACGAGTCTTCGCAAATAATTCCACGGGATTCTCGACCCAAAATCAAATAATATCGGCACGAGATCAAACATCTCAACATCACACGGGGTTCTCGATCCAAACCCAAATAATATCAACACGAGATCAATCATCTCAACATTCCACAGGGTCCTCGACCCAAAACACAGAATAGCACCACAATACCATCAAAGGTACAATCTCTCATTCGACATATCCTGCTCAAGACCCCCGATTAATTAACCCTCGGAGATTTCGTCAAACCTCCTTGGTTAATTAACCCTGATACCAACGCTTTAAAAACAAGTTGAAACAAGCTTTCAAAAACACGAATCGCGGTCTATATCAAGACAACCATTAAAAAGTGAGTTGCAAGAATTTGAGATACGAACATCGTTCGGTAACGGGGTCTTAGCTATCACTCAAATACCCGTAACCAATAAGCCTGCCAGGCGCCTCCCTTGCGCACCTGTGTACCGGCGTTCACTTCCATCATGTTGGCCGCTCATTGAACATGTCACCGCACCGGCGTCACTCCCGCAAGAGCCGCCCCTTGCGCGCGCATTAGGTAACACCGGCGTTCACCACCCATATGGAGCCGCACATTGCAGCATACACCAGGCCGGAGTGCACGCCCCGCCCTCAGAGGTTCCCGGATACGACGTTTCTCACAACAAGTATCCACATTATCACAAACATCAAGCACACAGTTAATCGTTGTAACAATTATCAAATCGATTCACCAATTCACATAATTCATTCGTCAGTCCACGACCACACGAATAAATAACAACACGCACGTCAACCATAACGCGACGGAAATAAGCAATACTCGTACACACGCATTATCAAGCGCAACATCAACATCAATTATATCCAAAGGATTCATGTAATCACTTACAACCCACACAATTTACAAAACACACGCGTTTTGAAAGTGAGCCTTGACGAGGCTAGCCGAATCCTTTGAAAACTCATTTCAAACAAATAAACAAACACACCAAGATGATCACCAATTATCATATCCACAAAACAAGAATGGTATGGACAAGGTACTTGCCTCGATACCACGAGCACGGAACCACGAACGGATACGGCTCAACCGGAAAGCTTCGGAACGCCCGATGTTAACGAAAAGGAAGACGACAACGAACGGAAGGGTTCAACACGGTTTCTTCACAAGAAACTCGACCCTAACAACAATATAATCAATAAATCATCGATCATACGAGGAAGGATAATCGTAGAACGCCCAAAAACCCCTCTAAGACATTTTATCGAACACCTTCAAGGCGTCGATAAAATACTCAATAAACGACAAATCCGTGGCGATCCAACCGTGGAATAACAAGGAATTAGATATAATATATCTTAACAATCATCAATCCATCAATATTCTGAGTTAAAACGAATTAAACGGACAAATCGAACAAAATCCCCAAAACTATATTTTAGGAAAACTTGCCTTGATTCGGTCGATCGGAGCAAGTTATGGAAGGATTAATCGATGTTATGAACCTCCAAACTCCATGGATATGTTGTTAAACAACATGGCTTCAAGCTTAGAACACGCCCAGCTGCGGAAGAGGAGAAGAAGAAGGTGAAAAATGGCAAGAAAAACGTCTGCAGGGCCTTTTATAGGCTTGACAGACTCGACCGTGTCCGCCTGACACGGTCGTGGCGCGCAGTTGACCGGCAGGGACTCGAACGTGTGCTTCTAGACACGGTCGCGGCGCGGAGGGGCCTTCCGAAAGTGACCCGTCCGACAGCGACTCGGCACGACTCGACCGTGTCCTGGAACACGGTCGGGCGTGTCGGCAGTCGGTTCCGGCATTTCCAGACGAGTACGGCACGGGACGTGTCGGACGACACGGTCGGGTCCTGAGACAGAAACTTCCGGCATTTCCAGACGAGTACGGCACGGGCCGTGTCGGACGACACGGTCGAGTTCGGCCGGCAGTGATCGGCCAATAACGAGCGGGTGAGCTAAAACGACCATAACTCTCTCGTCCGGACTCCGATTGACTCACCGTTCGAACCATTGGAAAGCTAACTCGATGCTCTATAATATTGCAAAGATTTAAAATTTTTGGAGTTACCAAAAATTAATGGCGACTTTACAAAGTCGAACTCCCACGTGAAAAAGTCGATTAAGGACACGGAACTCAACAAAACGACACCGAAACGAACTCGGATGACAAAAAGTGCAGAATTAATCATTCTCGAAATGACGAAAGGTCATGAGCGAGTCGTCAAAACGGACTTCCGCCGAAAAAAGAAAATTATCGAAATTCGAAATTGCGGATATTACAGTTAGCGTACGCTAGCGAATGATGGCAGTAGCTGCTGGACATGTCACGGCCCGTTAACGCACGCTATATATGACAGTTAGCGTGCGCTAACTTCACTAATTATATAAGTCAGCGGGCAGTTTCAGAACAGCAATTTTATTCTTTTCTCTTCATTTCTTCGACGTGCGACCTCAGAGGTGATTTCCACCGGTACTATTTGGAGTTCTCTTCAAATTCCATCACGGTAGAATCAAACCATCATATCATAATCAGCATAATCACCCTTCATCAGCCGAATTCAAGGTAATTCCTCAGGAACCCTAATTTTGACGAATTTGGGGGTTTTTCGGGATTCTAGGGTTTAGTTCCGAATTGTTCATCTATGTTACAATATTCTTTACGATTGTGATTATTGAGTGATTCTAAATCCAATTTCCTTGATTTTAATCCGCGAATTATCAATACGGGGAGATTTTGCGTAAACCCTCGCCCGTATCAATTGATTGTTCATTGTCGTATCATGTAATCGGGGTTATGGGTGTATTCCAATAGAGTATTGTTGTCCGTTGGGACTGAACTGTGTTGATCCTTCATTTAGGAACCGTCGTTTTCCACCCGGACCGTTCGTAGTCGTGTTTCACTTACGTTTCTTCAAGAATGTCTCAAAGGCAAGTACTTTACATTTGTTTACATGTTCTAGTATTTGAATTATGGCTGTATCATGGTTGTTGTGGATGGTTATGTGTATGTTCGCCTAGGGACGGTCCGACGGGGCCTCTAGGGATACGTATTGCCGTGAGTGTGCGTATCGCGAACTGTGGTTAGCCACCCATGGATGTCCGACGGGGCTCTGCGGGGTACGGTGGCCGTGAGTCTCGTACCAATGGTTAACTTTGAATTTTGATTTGTTGGAGATAATGTGTTTTGCGATTGTGCAATGTAAATATTCCGGAATATAAAATGTTTTCTAAAATGACTTTTTGGCGCATATATTCATCTGATTAGAATGTAGTTCAAATGGATTGTACTTGCACTAGCAGTTGTCGCTAACCCCTTAAATTGGGGAAATACTTTTTGTATTTCAGGTATCGATCGTGGGGACAAACGAGCACTTGAGCCGTATGAGGATGATGGGCAAGCATGATACTTATCAGTAGTCATTTGTTGGTGTTCAGTTCTGTCTATTATTTTTGATGTCTTGTTTTGGGACTTTTGTATTATAAAATCGGTTTAAGTACTCGAGTACTTCTTGTTTGAAAATTGTAAATGTTGTGTTCCCGTTTTGGGAAATGGATTGATGTTGGATTCTATTTGTCGGGTTGTAGTCTTATTTGAATTGTCGTATTATTGATGATTGTTCGTCGTTGTCAAATGTCTTGTTGGTACGTTAGCCTGGTGGATTCCATAGTGTGGAGTCCACGGCGCTGTAATATGCCCTGAATGTCTTGGGGGTGTTACAGTTTGCTCACGCGGTGGATGGCCGAGGGGGTTAAGCAGGCGCGTTGAAAGCTCTCCGTCGCTCCCATAGAATGGCTATGGCCTCTTCGATCTGTTCCGCAGTTTGGAACTGAGTAATTCGGTCAATCACAAGTATTCCAATGAATCAATTTTTCCTTATAAAATGAAATACCATATATCATTTTAACCATATTAAATTCAATTTAAAATGCGGGAATTCAATTTTCAGGAATACACGAAGAAAACGAGCCCGAAACAGGTCCGAAAGGGGCTGGACCGCGCCCGAAACATGTCGGGCAGCAAGCAGGGCTGCCCAGCAGCCCTGAGCCGCGGCCCCCTGAGCCCTAGGCCGCGGCCTCCTGAGCCACAGGCGCGGCCCCCTTCGTTCGGTCCACTCCGGGCCGTCAACGGCAATTCGGGGCTCAATTTTCGAGGATATCAATATCTATATTTTTTCATTCATATCTTCAATATAAATCATATTTCCTAGAAATTAAAGATTTATATTGAGCCATAAACTTACGAAAAATATAACTACAATGAACAGAAAAATATACACCACGATTATGACTATAAATGATTCCAAATCATTCAACATCCAATCAAGCATTCCAAATGCAAATATCGTATATAAGATCGCAAGACCTACGCTCCGATACCACTATTGGGATTCGGTGCCTAAAACGAAGGCCCAGCGGAAGCGGTAAAATGAAAATTAATTCGATCCGAATCCCTACGAGGATCGATCGAGCTACGTATATACGAATATCAAATGAACAAAGGAAGATTTGAAATCATACCCTCGTAGTCCGTTGATTAAATGGTTTCCTTTTCTTGAGCAATTCCTCAAGCTTTAAATGCTTTCCACGAATCCAATCCGCTCCAAGCTCTTGAATGATCCTACGCCGAAGACACCGCGTCTCTACTTGCCACGCGCCGGAGAAAAAATCGGAATGACAACACCTTGCTATCCTCCAAGGATACGGCTAGAGCTAGGATGATGAAGCTTTCAAATGTGATTATAACACTCTAAGTGTATAATCCACTATCTCTCAATTTTTCCTCCAAGAAAATCAAGATAAAATGAAGAACAATGTAGAGACTTGAAGAATTATTTTTTTCTTCTCTCTCTCTCTTGTTTCACGGATGAAATGCTCAAGTGTGTGCATGGAGAGCTAGTAGTCTTCATTATATCCTTATTCAAATCTCCCCAAAATCACGTACTTTTGACAATATCACCAAGGGTTGATATTTGTCCCCTTGGTTGGTCACAAGTCTTCTACCCTACAAAGTGAAGACCAAGACCAAGTGAGGGAGTAGGTAATGGGGCGACCATCTAGAAGGAATCGGACGAGTTCGATTCGTTTCGGACTCCTGCGAGTCCAAACAGAAAAACTCCAATTCTGTTCCGATGTATTTATATTAATTAATTAATCCAATTAATTAATCATATCAAATACAAAATAATATAATTAATTTATCCAAGAAATAAATATATTTATGAATTGAATTAATCACCCAGTAATTAATTTAATTTATTAGGCCGTAAATTAATTTATCTAATAAATCAATTTTGGACATCCTATATCCCAGTTGATATTCAATATCTAATATTCATAATGAGAGAATAAGCTCGATTCATTCCGTCGTCAATCCTATTGCGTGACTCGGTAATTCCGTCTCAGTTAGCAATGGGAGGAACCAAAGAGTAGTAGCACTACCTAGCCAGCCTGGCGGCCTACACTGTACCCCAACTGAGAACGAATGATTGTAATCATTCAAGAACCATTCTGTTGTGAATACTAGTATACGTATAATCCCTTCTTTCAAATGTCCCGACCAAGTCATAGGGTCACGGTCAGTCAAACCCTATCTGTACTTGACGCTATGCATGCGTAATACAAATCGAGATCATAGAGCTCTCGTGTATCTAATACAACTAGCTCCAATGCTTTAGCCAAAGATTTATGATCTCATATGCCAATAACCGCATAGGACATATAACCCGTTCACTAACAGGAGAAAGAATTCTATATTGGTATTCAGTAGGACCTGCTACTTGCCCGTTAAGACGCACATCGAGGTTGGCCACCAACTTCCGGTTTTTTGGGTCGAACTACTTTAATGAAAATCTTAACGTCACAAGCACATCCCTACCAAATCCTCAAGTCGAAGGTTCACGAATACCTATCACAACCTTTCGATTCCGTCATTGACTATCCTAGAGTGAAATCCGTGTGACGAATCGAGGGTGAGTCGGTTCGAGTATACTAATCCAATTAGCATACCTATAATGTGTGCTCCCACTAACCATTAGTGTTCTACAGGCACTCTCCATGTAAAAGAACACGCTATACAAGTCTTCATATAAACTTAACGCGCAGTCAAGTTTCGTCGACTTGCGAACGATTGAGTATTTGAGCTATAAACCTTTCCAGTGCCGATCTCCTTATCCAATACGGAGTGTAATGTTCTGCTCTCAGATACACGGACTAGTTTCTATATATATTTTTGAGTCAGGAATGCCAGTAACTGCCAGTAAATAAAGAAACAAACAATTGCCTTTGGATAATGATTTACATAATAACAAGTACAATGCCCTCACTCAACATCCTCTGAGTGCATTCGAGGGCATACTCCTAACAGTAGATACTAGACTATTTTGAGCAACATATCATGTTAGGTTAACATAATTAACAGGTTTAACATACACTACGAGGACGGATAACATACGCTATGAAGAGGGCAGTGACGAATGGCTAGTTTGGCTTTCAAGCCTATAAATACCAATTTACTTGGTATTATTTACGACAACAACTTCAAGCAAAATATACATACATCAGATATTGTTAAAATTCATTATTGTTGTTGTGATCGAGCTTAATTGTTAAGAGTTCGAGTGTTAATACACAAGAGAAAAGAAAGGATTGTAGATTTGATTCGGTGTTATTAGGATTGTTGATACGGCATTGTTAGATATATAATCTAAATCCATGTAAGGTTTTTCTAGTACGATAGAAAACTAGAAAGGTTGATTTCTTATCCAATAAAAAAGTAAAACAGTGTATCTTGGACGAACATAAATACAAGATTGTAACGGTTACCCTCGGACCGATAGAAGTCAAGGCAGAAAGGTTTATCTTAAGCCTATAGAAAACGGTAACGAGAGAGGACGTAGGTACATTACCGAACCTCTATATATCAATGTGTAATTTACATTCCGCACTTTATTGCTTCTGCAATCGCAAAAGAATTCTATATTCTTAACCACACTATCTTAACCCCCTTCTAGTGGCGGTACCAACCCAACAGAAAGAATCAAACAATATTTATGAGTACAATTTATACACACTTTTGCGGCCAAGCACAAAATTACGCAAAGTTAAAAGCAACAATGAGCCTACTGTTGGGTTGGTACCGCTATTAGAAGGGAGGTTGAATAGTGATGGGAAGAGTAATGAACTCTTTTTGTGCGGAAATAGATAATCGGAGTAATATACAAGGCAGAAATAAAATGACACAAGAATTTGTTCGAGAGGTTCAGCTATTAACGAAGCCTACATCCCCTACCTAGTGTATCGACTAGGACTTGTCTTGAATAATCAATGCACTTTATAGTTTAGTGCCAACTCTATTACAATAGCACTTTCAAGCTTAGTGCTAAATTTCAATCGCTTGATTTCCTGGCTCAAGACTAACCTTACTATCTTGCCTTACGAGTACAAGATAAACTCTCACAAATACAATGATGATTGCGAGTACAATTACTCGTCTTATAGTCTGATTTCTCACGTAGATACAAGAATGTGTATATAGGAATGTAGAACAATTCTTCTTGTATCAAATACGTAATGTGTATATCTCAGAATGATTTGCGTGATAAGGTCATATGAGAGTATGCATGCTTGATAATAATTGTGTGTGGCTCAACACCTTGAAACATCTCTATAGCTGTTGGAGGCCATTTTCCCGTTAGAATACGCATCCTGCTTTACGTACGTTATGAATCCAATGTTATGTACGTAAGGATTGTAACGTACGTTACACCATATGTGTAACGCCGGTAATGAGACACTTGAAAATGGGCAGTAGCTTTTGGCTTCATCTGTTTCGTACGTTATGCTTCCATGCATTACGTACATTATCTTGTTTTCAGACAACCATTGGGTGAGATGACTTTTCTGGTGACTTTTCCAAAAGTCTCAACGGATCAATTAGAACTAAATTTTGAATTGGTTTACGTACGTTATCACCCAAGGATTACGTACGTTATCTTCAATGTGACCATTTCACTTTGTTGACCTTCTGGAAGCATTTCAACGGATAAATTCTTCACGTTGCATACGTAATCAAGTATACATTACGTATGTTAATGTCTTCATATAACACAACTTCTCTACGTAACCCTGCAATTTAACTTGTGATAGAACAATGCATATTACGTACGTTATGTAAGATATATTATGTACATTATCTTTGTAAAATTTGTTAGGGTTATTTTGTTAAAATAAATATCATCAAAATATGTTATGAAAAATATTGATTCAACAATATCTCTATCACGCCCCCAAACATCGGGAAGGATGAGGGCGCGATGCATCAGTCGATCATTCGATTAATTGGAATAAATACACAGAATAAATAGCGGAAGCTCAATAAAGACAATATAAAATTCAAGGTAACAATCTTAGCCCGACGATTCTAAGATTCGTTAATACAAAAGGATAACATCCGAATTATAAAGTTGCAGCGAAAATAGAACAATAATTTAAAGTGCGGAATACAACTTGCTTATTACATTCAAGATAACGACCGAAATCTAAGTCTTGGCAGCGGGGTGATCTAATTAGTCTCTCCCGCAAGGTCTTCTTTTCCTGCGTCAATCTGCTCACTGACTGGTTTAAAAGGGAAAATGGTGGGTTGAGAAAAAAGGTCTCAGTGAGTGGGTGATCGTGTGCAAGTGCGGCTTGTTTTCTTTCAAAGCTTTGAGTGATGCATGTCCAACGATTTGTAAATGATGAGATAAGATTTGTCTTAGTTTATCAAAATAATTTATACAATTTTAGAAATAAGCCTTACTCATTTGCTTAATAACAATAATTATCCAACCCCGTGGATAAAATTAACTTTCCAAATATTCAATCTAGCTAGCAATAAGATAATCAATCAATCAGTCAATCAATCAGTTAGCATCGAAACCCGCCGAATTGGACTAGGAACCTAGCTCTTCCTTGTGACTCCCAACGTTGGTCGTAGCCTCAATTATAGAGCTTATGCTCTTCACGTTAACCGTGCTTCCTTATCTCTTATCTGGGTAAGATATGTCCTGATCGTGGGTCTTTCTCCCGGATCATGTCATAATCGCGATTATCCCGCAGTCTACGACCCAGGTCCCTCAGAACACTCCGTTCCTCGTTTATGGGAATAGACAACAGCGGTAGCCTCGCTCATGAATCGTAGCCGCACTGCTCGATCCAAGACTCGGTCTAACCGTCCCGATTCGATTTAGAATTCTAGATGTGGCTCCTACAATTCAAGAGGTTGCCCCCGGATATTAGGTCGGCGCTCTGTTTCGTATGGATTCAAGAGGTGGCCCACATCCGTCGACGTGACACTTTGTTCCGATTGAGTTAGAGGGCGGTCCCATCCATGGCACTTTGCTTGTATAGCTAGGGCTGGGCACTTGAACCCGAAATCCCGATCCCGTTCCGATCCCGTCCCGGAAACTAGCGGGACGGGACGGGATAGTTTCTTAAAATGGCAATCCCATCCCGTCCCGTCCCGCTCTGTTACTATTCAAATGGGACGGGATGGGACCGGGACCATCCCGATCAATCCCGTCCCGTCCCGTAATATTTAATATAATCAATTTTTTTATATATCATTTAATCATGTAAACCCTAAATTGATGTATGATGTATGAAACATCAAAGTTTCAATTTTAAGTTTTCAGTTTTAAGTTGATGTTTTCTGCACTTTCAATTTGAATTTTATCTTCACGTGTTGATATTGATGTAATATGCACTATGCAGTTGGATTATTGATATATTGTCCTTTGTACGTGTTTACGTTACTATCTATTTTGTTCTGTGTATTTTTTAAGTTCCTAATGGATGTTGGGGGTCATTTTTTTTTGGAATGACTAGTTTGGATTTTTTTTAAATTTCTACCTCATTTATTTGATAATTCCAAAATTTATAGCTGTCTCATTCGTTTTTTCACAGTTTCTGTCAAGATCAATAAATGTGCAGGATATCCCGCCCCGTCCCGGTCCCGACCTGAACCCGAACGGGATCGGGACGTGCAGGATGAATTTCAAAATACGCAATCCCGTCCCGTCCCATTCCGGTAATTTATTTTCGGGACGGGATGGGATTCTTGTAATACCCGGTCGAAAGTCATGTCATTTCAAACCTTTCATATTCTTCGGATCGTGATTTGTTGAGCGAACCCTTGTAATCATTGCTTGGAACTACCGTTTTGGGGTTTCCGTACTTCTATTTTCGTGTTATTGTTGCCCGGACATTGAATCCTATTACTTTTATTCTCTTTCCGGGCCATTTTCCATCATTTTGGGACCCGAAGGGGGTGTGAGCCGCGGCACAAGGAGTGTGCGCCGCGGCACACACATTTCCTAAATTTGGCCGAGCAGCGGTGTCTGCAGTGCCGCGGCACACTCCGGATGCCGCGGCACCTGCCGAGTCATTGCCGCGGCACACCTATCTTGAGCCGCGGCACACCGTGTTGCTTCCTCGGCCCAAAACCGCTGTGCCGGTGCCGCGGCACACTGAAGCCGAGCCGCGGCACCGCCGAAACACAGGAACAATTTTAGGCCTGTGCCGCGGCACACCTATGCTGAGCCGCGGCACACAATGCGGTCAACTGCATAATTCGGCTTTTTAAGCGAGATTTCAGCCATTTTTCCCCCATTTCTTCTTCCATCACGAGAGAGAGTTGAGGGAGGAGCTCTTTTCATAGCTACCACTTGTGTGTTGAAGATTTACCACTTTCAATCGGTTGGGAAGCCCGGATAGTCGATCTATCGCGTATTCCTTGGATCATAGCGCTCGAATATTCAAGAGGTAATTTCTTCGACATCTTGACTTCTCGATTTTGTGTGGGTTTTGACGTTTTGGATGATAAAATCATGGTGTATGATGTGATATATGCGTGATTATGGACATGATTGGGTATTCACCGGATTATTGAAAGATTATTCAAGAACACTTTGATTTTTGTGTTGGATTTTGAGGGTTTTCGTAGATTCGTCCGTTTTGTCCGATTGAAGCTTGAGAACCTTGAGATTTTGATATATATCTATACCGTATGAGTGTTTTCTTCCGATTTTACGGGTTAGATTATGTCGTTTTCGGACTTGTGAGATTTGGACGATTTTTCCAACCTCTAGTTGATTATCCGTATATTTTTATGAATCG
This sequence comes from Orobanche coerulescens, assembly GCA_033398695.1. Taxonomy (NCBI): domain Eukaryota; kingdom Viridiplantae; phylum Streptophyta; class Magnoliopsida; order Lamiales; family Orobanchaceae; genus Orobanche; species Orobanche coerulescens. The sequence goes on from CM065815.1 coordinate 71,324,467, forward strand.
TAGACGGGTTTCGGGGGTTTCTTCGTGTAATTTGAATATGGATAATTGATTATCATATTCCTTGCGAATCGTTTAGGTGCCGGAAGCGCGTTCTCGGACCTACCGAACTCATACCTTTCCTCCGTTCGATTTCTCGATGTCTCAAAGGCAAGTATACATTTATGATTGTACGTTCTCGACTTTGAAAGTATGAAATATTGATGATATGATTATTTCTAGCCACTCCGGGACGGGCCTATGGTCCTCTGAGGGTTTCGTAGCCTCTGGTGCGATTCCATGGTTGATATGAACGAACCGTTTCTACGGCATTCATATGAAATAATGTTGGCATGTAATGAACGAACCGTTTTGACGGCATTCCTACATGTAACGGCGTATGATATGAACGAACCGTTTTTACGGCATTCACATACGTCTTGAGATTTTAGTCATTCCGGAATACTAGTCTTAAATTGATGAATTGACGGATATTGATGAATTGACAGATTACATTACTTTATTGTCGAGGAGTATTGTGTTTCATATTGATATACTTGCACTAGCTATTCGACGGCTAACCCCTTTATGGGGGAAATACGTTTCATGTATTTCAGGTTCCAGGAGGTCGGACAGGCAGGTATCGGGTCGGCACGAAGATGGTGGGCAAGTGTGATACTGTGTCTTTCTTCCAGTTATGGTTGGAGTTCCGGTTCAGTGTTGTTGTACTGGATTGTCTTTTGAATACTCGAGTATCGTTTTCCTTTTTCCTTGATGTTCCGGCCTGTGTTTGCCGAAGTATTGAATTGTATTGTGATGTCCGTGAATACATTGGTTATGTTTCGAATACCTTTGTATCGTTTTTCATTCCTTTGTGTGTAGACCTTATCGGTCAAAATTTATGGTTACGCGTATGTATAGCCTTGTAGGTCCCACGGCGGGGCTTACGGCGCTGTAATATCCCTGAATAACTTGGGGGTGTTACAGAATATGGTATCAGAGCTTAGGTCTATGGATACCTAGGCTGTCGGTCTTTTGGGTCGATCGAGTCGTTGATTGTCCACAGTATCACTACTCTGCCATCATCACAGTGCGACCGGTACTTGTAAGACCTCTCACTCTTCTGGTGTTTCCTTATTCGTTTTGCTTTCATTTTATCGGTATTCTTGAGAACCGGATACTTTGTTGATGCGTGGTTGAATTGTGCTTACGTGACTTGTGTGTTCTTCAGTATGTCAGCTGGTAGGGGCCGTGGCCGTGGTCGTGGCCGTGGGCGAGGAAGAGGTCGTGGCGCGGCCGTTTCCATCAGTTCAGTGGCGGGGTAGACCAACCCCAGTTTGTCGAACTCGGTGCATCCTGATACCGAGAGTCAGCACGACCAGTCAGATGGTCAGGGGAACAACGTAGACGTTGGAGTGGCGAATGCACTTCAACAATTGGCTACTCAGATGACTATTTTGGCCCAAACTGTTCAGCTGAATAACCCGAATCCAAATACGGATGCCCTGCTTCAGAATGTAATCCGTATGCACCCTCCACAGTTCGGCGGTGCCACCGTTAAGTGGGAGGATTGGTTAGCACTGGAGAAGATTTTCGAGGCGGTTGATTGCCCGAGGTGAGAAAGTACCGATTGCTCGGTATTTCCTCACAAAGGAGGCCGCTACTTGGTGGAAGGTCATCAAGCCACGGATCGTATTGCCTCATGGGATGAATTTAAGGAGCTCTTGGAGGCCGAGTTTTGTCCTTGGCAGTGCAGAGAGCCGAATCGAGCCTTCTTCGAGGCTAAACCACAAGATATTCCCGTTTCGCGAGCGATCGTGGAGTATAACCAACAATTAATCCATGTGAAGGATCAAGTACGTAGCAGCGTAATAAGATCCGTTATTTTGATATGCGGATGAATTTGGACTTGCGGCGGTACATGGCCGGATTTGCTTGTACCATACTTGAAGAGTATCGGGACGAGCTTTAGCCCATGATATGTTGAGCCCGACAATGATACCGTTGAAGAACCGAAGAAGCGAGAAAGTCGGGAAATTTTTCGACTCTAAGGGTGGCAACTCTCGAGAAATCACAGACGACTAACCGCTTCACGGACAAATCACGTTCTAATAAAGGGAAGAGGAGTTACCGTCCCACTCCGGGTACCTCAAATCGTACAGTGACTTGCTATAATTGTGGTCGTCCAGGCCACTTTAGGTCGGAATGCTACTTCCCACTATTAAAGTGTCACACGTGTGGTCAGATGGGGCATAGAGCGGTTTATTGTTCCGAGCCAAACCAGACTTTAGACACTCGGGCTTCTGCCCCCAACACCCTTTGATCAAGGTGTTAATCAGCGGCAATCTTTCGGTCAACCTCAGCAGAATTTTGGCAGGGGTCGGGGTCGGGGTCAGAACGCTGGAGGGGGGAACTCTAGCGTCGGTTCGGTGCAACCACGGGTTTATGAGATGCGTCGAACAGACGAACCCGATGCGGCGGTGGCTTCAGGTACCATCCATATTCTATCCTATCCAAATTGTACTTTTTGATTCGGGTGCTACACATTCTTTTATTTCTTTGGAGTGTGTACGCCGTTTGAATATAACTTGTTTAACTGCTTGCGATCCCTTTATCGTGAGACTGCCTAGCGGGGATAGGATTGTGGGGAATCGGGTGATTAGAGAATTTCCGGTGGTTATATCCGGTATGGAATGGTTATCAAATTTAATTGTAGTTGACATGGAAGGCGAGGACGTAATCCTCGGCGAGGATTGGCTTAATAATCACCAGGCGATTATGAATTACCGTACCAAAGTTATCACTATGATGACTAAGGACGGATCTGAGTACTCATTTTTGGGACGTAAGTCGGGCCAATCCAAGTTACTTATCAGTGCCATGAAGGCCGTAAGACTTTTAAATAAAGGTTGTACGGGCTATTGGTGCTATGCTTTGAAAACGGAAAGAAGCGAAGTCGATTTCTCTTCAATTCCGGTTGTTAATGAGTATCCCGATGTTTTTCCGGACGATCTTCCGGGATTACCGCCAGATCGAGAGATAGAATTTACCGTAGACTTAGAGCCAGATGCGGCTCCGATCTCTAAAGCACCTTACCGGATGGCACCTTCCGAGATGCAGGAATTGAAGACTCAGTTGGGAGAGCTTTTGGAAAAAGGGTACATCAGACCGAGCGCTTCGCCTTGGGGCGCGCCTGTTCTCTTCGTGAGGAAGAAAGATGGTTCACTACGTTTATGCATCGACTACCGTGAGCTGAATAAAGTAACCATCAAAAACAAGTATCCTTTGCCTCGTATAGACGACTTATTTGATCAATTGCAAGGGGCTGCAGTTTTCTCGAAAATTGATTTAAGATCCGGGTATTATCAACTCAGGGTGAGGGAGTCCGACGTTCAAGACGGCGTTCGGACGAGATATGGGCATTATGAATTTGTAGTTATGCCTTTTGGGTTGTGAATGCGCGGCGATATTCATGCGATTAATGAATAAAATATTCATCGAGTACCTCGACAGGTGTGTAGTCGTCTTTATTGACGACATCTTGATTTATTCTCGAGATAAGGAGGAACATGCCCGGCACTTGCGTTTGGTCTTAGACATTTTGAGAACCGAGCACCTTTATGCAAAATTCTCGAAATGTGAGTTTTGGTTGGAAGAAGTTATATTTCTCGGCCATGTGGTTTTAGAAGGGGTTCGTGTAGACCCTTGAGAAGATCGAGGCGATCTTTGGATTGGGCACCGCCTAAAAATGTTAAAGAGGTTCGTAGCTTTTTGGGCCTTCTTTGGGTATTACCGACGGTTGGTCGAGGGGATTTCGAAACTCGCTCGACCGCATACAAAATTACTCCAGAAAACCGAAAAGTTTATCTGGACGGATGAGAGACAACAGAGCTTCGATGAACTGAAGAGACGATTGACTTCAGCGCCGATTTTAACTTTACCACATGGTAGCGAAGGCTTTGCGGTTCTGATGGCGCTTGGTCAAGGCACAGGTGTGCTTATGCAGCATGATAAGACGATAGCTTTTGCGTCTCGTCAATTAAAGCCTTATGAGGTAAATTATCCTACTCACGATTTAGAATTGGCCGCAATTGTCTTCGCACTCAAGATTTGGCGGCATTATTTGTATGGTTCACCGTGCCGGATTTATGCCGATCACAAGAGCCTGAAATATATTTTCAGCCAGAAGGAGCTGAATATGAGACAGAGACGTTGGCTAGAGTTGATAAAGGATTATGATGTGGAAATTCTTTACCACCCCGGGAAAGCCAATGTCGTTGCGGATGCTTTGAGCCGCAAATCGGCATCTCTTCAAATGCTTGAGGTTCTTACGTCCCAGACGAAAATTCGTCAAGACCTAATTGAACAAGGGATCGAAGTGTGGCTTCAGCGAGTACAGGGACAGTTGTGTACTCTCGAAATTACTTCGTCCTTAGTTGACGACATCAAAGGGAAGCAGTGGAGTGACCCGATGATTTCTCAACTGAAGGAAGATGTGATTAAAGGAAAAGCTCCTGGCTTTATGATACACGAGGATAGTATTCTGAGATTTCAGGGCAGACTTTGTGTTCCGAACGATTTGGAGTTGAGACAGAGAATCCTCCGAGAAGCTCATGCTACGCCTTACTCAATCCACCCCGGGACGAGTAAGATGTACAAGGACTTGAAGCGAAACTTTTGGTGGAATAACATGAAGAAGGATGTTACGGAGTTTGTATTACGGTGCTTGACGTGTCAACAAGTCAAGATCGAACATCAACGACCGGCGGGGTTGTTGAAACCACTTCCCATTCCCGAGTGGAAGTGGGAAGATATCTCAATGGATTTTATCACTGGCATGCCGAGAACTCGGACTGGAATGAATATGATTTGGGTAATTGTCGATCGATTGACCAAGTCTGCACACTTTTTGGGTATTAAAGATACTTGGGGACCGGATAGATTGGCTCGAACCTTTATCGCTGAGATCGTGAGGTTACACGGTACCCCCAAGACCATTGTTTCTGATCGAGACGGCCGTTTCGTATCGCATTTTTGGCAGGCCGTTCATCAGGCTTTGGGTACTGAGTTGAGATTGAGCACCTCCTTTCATCCTCAGTCGGACGGTCAGACAGAGAGGACGATTCAGACGTTGGAGGATATGTTGCGAGCTTGTGCCTTAGACTGGAGTAATGATTGGGAGCTTCACTTGCCGTTGATCGAGTTTGCTTACAATAATAGTTGGCATGCGTCGATCAAAATGGCACCCTTCGAGGCTCTCTATGGTAGGCGATGTAGGTCGCCATTATGTTGGGACGAGGCTTCTGAGCTAGTTGGGACGGAACCAGATATGTTGTTGGAAACCAAGGAAAAGATTTCTATCATCCGAGATCGACATCGTCGCCCAGTCGTCAAATCTTACGCCGATACTCGTCGTCGACCGTTGGAGTTTGAAGTGGGGGATCACGTCTTGCTCAAAGTATCGCCGACCAGAGGAGTTTTCCACTTCGGTAAAAAGGGAAAACTCAGTCCAAGGTATATCGGACCTTTCGAGATTTTAGACAGAGTTGGAGACTTAGCTTATCGCTTGGCGTTGCCTCCAGCTTTGAGTCACGTCCATAGTGTTTTTCATGTGTCCCGATTGAGGAAATGCGTGCGGATCCGAGCCACATTATCGACTACAGTGAGATTGATGTAGCCGAGGATATTACCTTTCCGGAGAGACCCGTGAAGATCCTTGAACGTCGTGAGAAACAGCTTCGGCATAAGACCATTCCACTAGTTAAAGTACAATGGTCGAGGCATGGAGTCGAAGAGGCGACTTGGGAGACGGAAGAGAAGATGCGGGTGGAATACCCCGAACTATTTGTTTCTTAAGTTTCGGGACGAAACTTCTTTTTAGAGGGGGAGAATGTAATACCCGGTCGAAAGTCATGTCATTTCAAACCTTTCATATTCTTCGGATCGTGATTTGTTGAGCGAACCCTTGTAATCATTGCTTGGAACCACCGTTTTGGGGTTTCCGTACTTCTATTTTCGTGTTATTGTTGCCCGGACATTGAATCCTATTACTTTTATTCTCTTCCCGGGCCATTTTCCATCATTTTGGGACCGAAGGTGTGAGCAGCGGCACAAGGAGTGTGCGCCGCGGCACACATTTCCTAAATTGGCCGAGCAGTGTGCAGTGCCGCGGCACACTCCAGCCGATGCGCGGCACACTTGCCGAGTCATTGCCGCGGCACACCTATCTTGAGCCGCGGCACTGGTGTTGCTTCCTCGGCCAAAACCGCTGTACCGGTGCCGCGGCACACAGCTGAGCCGCGGCACCTTTGCCGAAACACAGGAACAATTTTTAGGCCTGTGCCGCGGCACACCTATGCTGAGCCGCGGCACACAATGCGGTCAACTGCATAATTCGGCTTTTTAAGCGAGATTTCAGCCATTTTCCCCCCATTTCTTCTTCCATCGCGAGAGAGAGAGTTGATGGAGGAGCTCTTTTCATAGCTACCACTTGTGTGTTGAAGATTTACCACTTTCAATCGGTTGGAAAGCCCGGATAGTCGATCTATCGCGTATTCCTTGGATCATAGCGCTCGAATATTCAAGAGGTAATTTCTTCGACATCTTGACTTCTCGATTTTGTGTGGGTTTTGACGTTTTGGATGATAAAATCATGGTGTATGATGTGATATATGCGTGATTATGGACATGATTGGGTATTCACCGGATTATTGAAAGATTATTCAAGAACACTTTGATTTTTGTGTTGGATTTTGAGGGTTTTCGTAGATTCGTCCGTTTTGTCCGATTGAAGCTTGAGAACCTTGAGATTTTGATATATATCTATACCGTATGAGTGTTTTCTTCCGATTTTACGGGTTAGATTATGTCGTTTTCGGACTTGTGAGATTTGGACGATTTTTCCAACCTCTAGTTGATTATCCGTATATTTTTATGAATCGTAGACGGGTTTCGGGGGTTTCTTCGTGTAATTTGAATATGGATAATTGATTACCATATTCCTTGCGAATCGTTTAGGTGCCGGAAGCGCGTTCTCGGACCTACCGAACTCATACCTTTCCTCCGTTCGATTTCTCGATGTCTCAAAGGCAAGTATACATTTATGATTGTACGTTCTCGACTTTGAAAGTATGAAATATTGATGATATGATTATTTCTAGCCACTCCGGACGGCCTATGGTCCTCGAGGGTTTCGTAGCCTCAGTGCGATTCCATGGTTGATATGAGCGAACCGTTTCTACGGCATTCATATGAAATAATGTTGGCATGTAATGAGCGAACCGTTTGTGGCATTCCTACATGTAACGGCGTATGATATGAACGAACCGTTTTTACGGCATTCACATACGTCTTGGGATTTTAGTCATTCCGGAATACTAGTCTTAAATTGATGAATTGACGGATATTGATGAATTGACGGATTACATTACTTTATTGTCGAGGAGTATTGTGTTTCATATTGATATACTTGCACTAGCTATTCGACGGCTAACCCCTTTATGGGGGAAATACGTTTCATGTATTTCAGGTTCCAGGAGGTCGGACAGGCAGGTATCGGGTCGGCACGAAGATGGTGGGCAAGTGTGATACTGTGTCTTTCTTCCAGTTATGGTTGGAGTTCCGGTTCAGTGTTGTTGTACTGGATTGTCTTTTGAATACTCGAGTATCGTTTTCCTTTTTCCTTGATGTTCCGGCCTGTGTTTGCCGAAGTATTGAATTGTATTGTGATGTCCGTGAATACATTGGTTATGTTTCGAATACCTTTGTATCGTTTGTCATTCCTTTGTGTGTAGACCTTATCGGTCAAAATTTATGGTTACGCGTATGTATAGCCTTGTAGGTCCCACAGCGGGGCTTACGGCGCTGTAATATCCCTGAATAACTTGGGGGTGTTACAATTCACCCAATCGCGACCCATCCCGTCCCATGCCCACCCCTATGTATAGCACTTAGTTCCCGTACAGTTACACTTATCAGTTAAACGCATCACGGTGTATGCACAAACATACATTTAAGGTCACATAGTTAATTAGTAGTGACATTGGTATAATTTTATTATACAATGAGATTGGAAGTTTATTTGGTGGCATGAGCATTATGAGATTATGGGCTTTATTAAAAACACATTCTTAGGATAAAACATTATGTGAAGGAAAATTATTCCTAATTTAATTTTAGAGTTTTGGTGAATTTACATCGGATTGTTCCGAGTTGAGTTCTAATGGTCATGAGATTTTATGGACACATCATGTATGATTATTTGATTTTATAATTAGGAGGGTTCTCAGAATTTCAGTTTCGAACTGATATTTGCGAAATTACGAATTTGCCCCAAAATTGGGAGAGTCAATTTTTATGGCCGTAATAATTGGATTTCAACATGGATGGTGATGAAACTTTACGGGAAGCTTCATATCGAACATGGAATTCCAGTATTAAGTGGATTTTTAGAATTTCAGATTTGGTATAAAATTCCCAAATTTTTAAATTTGCCCCGAATTTATTCAAAATGTCATTTTTACTCCTAAATTAAAATTAGTTCTGATTTTTATTATAATATTTTACAGACATAATAGTTATAATTTAGTAATCCATAATTTTCAGTCTAGAATTTAAAGATTTGTCCTAGACATTAATTTTGCAAGAATTTACTATTTGACCCCAACTTTAGTTAATATGTCATTTTAGCAAAATTAAAGTGACTTCCGAACTTTATGAAATTTTAAAGGAAGATCATTTTTTTTAGATGACTCATATATTCAGTCCAGAAAGGTAAAAATTTATCTTGGTCCCGAAATATTAAGGAATTTATATTTTTACCCCAAATTTAATCTAAATTATGATTTTTTAACCCGTAGTCGTCAGAAATGAGCTTCAATTTTTACAAAACACTATGGACGGAGACAAATCATATTATTAAGTCTCATTTTCTATTCTAAACGGAAAATGTACGAAATGTTTCTAATAGTTCCATAAATTTTAAGAAATTACACAATTTACCTTATGATGATTTTTGACTCATAGACTAATGAAACGAATTCCGATTTTCGTAAAATTTTATAGGTATATCACTTATCACATAACTGAGTTATATATTCTGTCCCCAAGTTATTCCACACTTATATAAAAAATATCCATAATTTTCTTTAATTTTACATAGTTAAGTTTTATACGCATTTTGTCAATTCAACTTTTGTTAGGCCACAATTTAGACATCCAATATCACATGAATAATCATAGATTACACATAGATAACTTCAAGGTCAAAATTTCTAGAATATTCAATATATCATGCATGATCATTTTTGATCATTTGTAAGAAATTTAGTCACATCATTTTAATCATCAATATTTGTTAATTTTTCAACACAAACAAGTTGTAAATCATCATGCATGCTTATGATATATAAAATGCAGAATATATAAACCACATAAAAGAACATGCATCTTCATTTCAAATTATTTCACATATAAATTTAAAAACAATTTTTACACCCACCTTGTTTCCTTGATGTTGTGGGGGAAATCTAAGTTTTTGTAATATGGTGAAGGTTCTTCCTCCCTTTTCACTATATTTAACCAATATAAAAAATTCAAGTACTAGCTAGTTTAAGTTAGGTACTAGTTAGTTTATAAATATATATATATATATATATATATATATATATATAGGTGTTAAGGTAAGTAGGTACAATAACCTTATTACTTCTAACTTTGTTGTTCTTCTTCTTCTTTCTTCTTCTATTTTTTTTCTTCTCTTCCCTTGCTCTTCACTCTTGGACTCTCTCTCTTACTTATGGAATGCAGATTTTTTTTTGTGGAAAGGGGGGCAAAAGGGTGTAGGAAGGTATTTATAGGGAGGGGGTGAGGCTTGATGTATGAGGAAATATACACAAGTGTGCGTGGTATGTAACAAGTGGGAGGGTCAAAGGGACACTTCATCCCCTTAGTCATCATGGCTGATTTTTATTTTTTTATTATTATAAATTTATTTTTATTTTATTTTTATTTTGTTTAAATGGTGTAGGTTGGGTCAAGTGTAATACCCGGTTATAATTCAGTCATTATCATTCAGTAATTATCATTCAGTAATTGTCACTCATTAATTTTCACTCATTAATAATCATTCATCATTCATATTCATTCATTGTATTCACCATTCAAAATAATTTGCTTCGTGTATCGGTTATTATTCGTCTTTCAACCTGGTTGTAGAGTCGGGCCGAGCGTATCATCATTGTCATCTTTGTAGTGGGCTGTGTGTGAGGAGTAGCGCACGCTACGTACTCTTCTTAGCACATGCTAATTGAGTACGGGTAGCGCATGCTACCTCTCAGCATTAGCGCACGCTAATGTGGTTCAGGCAGACAATCCGATTATGGTTGTCGTAACCATTAATTATGGTTTCCTATTCAACTCTTGAGGATTGTTGTTCTGTGTAACTGACTCCGTTGGGGGATGTTCTTTTCAGGTCATGGCAAGGCTAAAACACGAAAAGAGAACGTTGACGGCTAGGATTCCCAGTGATACTAGTAGGGGGGCCCAGTCCTTTTTCAGTCATTCATGTTTCTTCATTTATATTTCTGCTGCAAATTTCCGTTTTGGATATTCATTTTCATTCAGTGTTGTATATTTTATCTTCATATAAAATATACATGTATTTTGTATTTTTCCTGGGTGTGTTGTACTTGAAACTTCTCATCGGAGTAATTAATGATATAATGTAGTTCGGCACTACAATTATATAATTTAATTCATTAAGTTCCATTCGCCTGGTGGGTCCTAGTTGGGGATCCATGGCACTGTAATATCCGCCTAGTTTGGGGTGTTACAGAGTTGGTATCAGAGTGTGGTTTTGAATACTACCTTCCGAGTCATGTCTCATTGAAATCATCGTTCATCAGACTAGTATCATTGGACTTTCGCATCACGTGTGACCTGTGCAAGAGCCAAGCCACTCAGACCGAAGAACAGTAAGATTTCTGACGCCATGGTATAATTTCTTGTAATAAGAATCACTCATTCATATTCAACAGTCAACAATCCTCAATCATCATTTTCATTTTGATCATGTCGATCATGTTAACTCATTAATCACTAAGTACATTTCACTCTTCAGTCGTTGATCTTGAGGATCGTATCATTATTCTTGTTAACTTGTTCATGATAATCATTTCAAAGATTTTCATCATATAATCATGTCACCTCAGTGGATCATTCATGTAATCATTATGTTAGAGCGCATATGCTCGTTTTCATCATTTCATGACGTAATCATAATGCGAAATTCATACGAGATCTATAATTATCTGGTGACTTTCCCACTTCAGTATGGAAAGAGCTGTCAGAGGATGAAGGGGAAGAGGCCGCGGTGCGGGCTGAAACTCGGGAGCTCGTGTGAATACACGCGCAAATGCGAGGAATAATGCTAATTCATCGAGCAGCGACACTGCCACTCATTCACCCGGAAATGATCATTCACTGTCAGGGAGTCGTACCCGGGACACATCTCAATCAGAAGGTGTTCGGGTTGATCCACTCGATTTTATGCAGGTCGTGATGGCCCAGATAACTCAGATGGCACGCCTCATGGAGACAATGCAGAACTCAACCGCTCAGAACCAGCAGGCTCCTCCACCGCCACCTCAGGGGCATGATAGGGGTGTGAGCATTATCATTAGCGACATATCTCGCCAGAGACCACCTACTTTTGAGGGCTCATCTGAGCCGGCAGATATTTTTCACTGGCTTGAACATTTTGAGAAGTTGTTTGCTATGGTGGAGTGTCCCGAAGGACACAAAGTTTCAGTTGCGGCTTACTATCTGGGTAAGAGCGCTCATTCATGGTGGTTATCGTTGAAGCCCACCAACGGATCTTGTACTTGGGATCAATTCAAGACACTCATGATGGAGAGGTATTATCCGGCCCCACTCAGAGAGGCCAAGTTATCAGAATTACTCATTCCCGACCCCTCGGCAGAAGATCATGTTCTCGCCATCGCCGAGAAATTTCAGGAGCTACTTCCTTTTGCCTCATCTATTATTCACTCAGGATCAAGTATTTCAGCAAGAGGTTGAAACCTCGTATGCGGATGCAGTTGCTTAATCACAATTGCACCACTCTGGCCGAATTCATCGAGAAAGCTCTTACTTATGAGCTTACTGCTAAAGAGATTGCTAAGCAACAACCTTCATCTGCTAGCAAGAAGTTAAAGAATCATAATCAGTCTGAAGGCAGTCAGGCAACTTTCAAGAAGCCTCGTGCGGGCTCTACTTTTTCTGAGCGACCTCCTATGGCGCCTAGACCAGCGGAATCTCTGTCCCGAGCGGCTAGTTCGGTCGTCACCTATTTCAACTGTGGAGAACTTGGTCATTTCAACACCAAGTGTCCGAGGCAGACTATCACGTGCAATAACTGTGGGATTGCTGGGCATAAGGCCCGTTTTTGCCGAAGGGACTCCAAACCTACTCCGGTGTCATCTCAGGCCCCGAAGTAATCAGCTATTCATAATCAGGCCACTCAGTCTGCGTCATTTAAGACGACAGGAGTAAACAAAGGCAGATCCCATAGTCATCAGACAGGAGCGTCCGGTGCGGGGACTAGCAAGCTCCGAATTTATGAGGTGAAGAGGACCGACAATCCGGAGGCCCGGATGATCTCAGGTACACTCGAAATTCTATCTCAACATGTGTGTACCCTTTTTGATACTGGTGAGTCACATTCATTCATTTCCGAGTCATGTTTGAGTAGACTACGTCTGGGTAGTGCTACTAGTTGTGAGCCTTATGTCATCGGTCTACCTGATGGTAGAAGAAGTATCGAATATCGTGAGATTAAGGATTGTCCGATTCAGGTTCATGGCCGTGATTGGTTAGCAGAACTAACCGTGGTGGATTTACCTAGAGATGATGTTATTTTAGGCATTGACTGGATGGATTGTCACGATGCCATCATTAGTGTTCGTAAGCGTATGGTCACTATCATTTCAGACGATGGGGGTCGAATGTGTATTTCAGGGAGGTAATCCCAGTTGTTCCGGGAGAGTCATCAACTTGATGAAAGCAGTGAAATTTCTCAGTCAGGATGTGTTGGTTATTGGTGCTATATGACCAAGACCGAGAAATCATCAGTGATGTTGATGGATATTCCTGTAGTGAGAGAATATGCCAATGTATTTCCAGACGAGTTACCTGGTTTGCCTCCACAGAGAGATGTGGAATTCACGATTCAGTTGGAGCCTGGTACGTCTATAATATCAAAGGCACCATATCGGATGGCCCCGACCGAAATGCAGGAATTGAAGAATCAATTGGAGGATTTGACCGAGAAAGGTTATATCGACCGAGTGCGTCCCCGTGGGGAGCACCAGTGTTATTTGTCAAGAAGAAGGATGGTTCATTTCGTTTGTGTATTGATTATCGGGAGTTGAACAGGATGACGATCAAGAATAAATATCCTCTACCCCGTATTGATGATCTCTTAGATCAACTATAGGGAGCTTCAGTATTTTCCAAGATCGACTTAAGAACTGGATATCATTAGTTGCGAATTCGAGAGTCGGATATCGCAAGGACAGTTCGAACACGCTATGGTCATTATGAGTTTGTGGTAATGCCGTTTGGGTTAACTAATGCACCTGCGGTATTCATGGAATTAATGAATCGAGTTTTCATCGACTATTTGGATCAGTTCGTGGTTGTCTTCAGTGATGACATTTTAATTTATTCTCGTGATCGTGTGGAGCACGAATTTCACCTTGATCAGGTTCTCGACGTGTTGAGACGAGAGCAACTTTATGGAAAGTTTTCCAAATGTGAGTTCTGGATGTCCGAGGTGACGTTTCTCGGACATGTAATTTCATCAGACGGAGTTCGTGTTGACCCTCAAAAGACGGAGGTGATCCGAGATTGGCAACCTCCGAAGAATGTTAAGGAAATCCGAAGTTTTCTCAGATTAGCTGGTTATTATCGGCGATTTTTGGAAGGATTTTCTAAACTCGCTCAACCCATGACGAACCTTTGAAGGATAAGAAATACACGTGGTCCGAAGCGTGTCAGCAGAGTTTTGAGGAACTCAATAGTCGTTTGATTTCAGCACCTGTCCTTTCCTTGCCGCAAGGGGCGGAGGGATTTGTGGTTTATAGTGACGCATCCGGACACGGTCTTGGATGTATATTACTGCAGAACGGGAAAGTTATTGCTTATGCCTCACAGCAATTGATACCTTACGAGGTTAATTATCCGACCCACGACCTAGAGCTAGCAGCCGTGGTGTTCGCATTGAAGATTTGGCGTTATTATCTTTATGGCATTACCTGTCGGATATTCACCGATCATAAGAGTTTGAAATATATATTTACTCAGAAGGATTTGATTATGCGACAGAGGCGGTGGTTGGAACTAATCAAATATTATGATATTGAGATCCTGTACCACCCGGGCAAGGCGAACATGGTTGCTGATGCCTTGAGTTGTAAGTCCGTTCAGGAGCAGATGCTTGCTCGTTTAACTGTTCAGAAGGAACTTCAGCAGGAATTTCTAAGACCCAAGATCGAGGTTTGGTTGCGACGAGTACAAGGGCAACTTTGTATCTTAGAGATTTCATCGCCATTTGAGAAGGCGATCAGGGTGAATCAGGGTTTGTGTAACACCCCCAATCCACTCAGGGATATTACACGCCGTAAACCCTCTCCTCGAGGATCTACCAGGCTGGTAATCAACATTTAACATCCCGACAATGCCTTCAAGGCTACACTGACTCAGTAGACCGATTTGGTCTTTCCACAAATACATACAACTCAAATACAACTCATGCCCACGCAGGGGACCAAAATACAACTACACCCGTACAACGGGAACAATACAAGAAATGAAAATAAAGTACAATCGAACCAACACACGATATACGGTTCCTCATGTGATTAGTATCGATCATCTTTCATCATCCTTCGTGCCGACCCTGTGTTATGCTCCAAAACCCGAATGCAAAAACAGACATCCACCCCCGAATACTCGGGGTTAGCAACTCCACTGTTTTGCTAGTGCAAATACAAAGTGCAAATACGAGCCATACAATTCACATTCCACGAATAACAATAACCGAGGATCCTCAAAGATCCAAACGAAACGAAAAGTACTTCCCGAGGCAAGGGTTTGAGGAAACATTACAAAAACGAAATATCATAAATCAATGGGAATAATTTATAAAACGGTTTAGAATGCCATCGAGAGTTTTAATAGAAAACAATTTAGGATTATCAAATCCTACTTTTCAAAAATCCAAAAGACAAGGGGGTCGCCACCCCAAAAGTTTACTCGAAAATGACATTAACCAAAACGTTGGGATTTTAGCCCCAAATCCGTAAAACGACTTTTACAAAAACCCTTGGGATTTTAGCCCCAAATCTCATCAACTCACAGTACACAAGAACGACCACGAGGTTCGTATCCCAATCATCAAAATCCACAAATAAAGGATTTAAAACATAAACCACAAAATACTCTAGAGCCATCCTAGCCAAGTAGGCCAAACGAACAACTTACCTCTTACACACTTAGTCAATGCATGCAATCATGAAAACCGTTCAAAAGCACTCATTTCCTAAATGAATACCCACAATTAGCCTCGAGAACAGGCGGCAAGATACATTCTCGCTCGAGGCCTCATAGGACCCTACCTAGTTGGATACAATTACAACAAAAAAAAACCGACGCACACTCTAAGCCGTGAGAACAGGGCGGCAGCATACATTCTCACTCGAGGCCTTGCAAGGACCCTAACGAGTTGGCTAGCGGTGCGAAACTCGTGAAATCCAGGGCAAAGATAGATTTCCCTCCTTGACCCCGTCGGGCCAACACAAGGTGAGTAAATTACACACAATACACGTTACTCATGCAATACTAACATGCTAAGAATGTAAGTTCATTAAGAATACCCACTAGAGATGGCCATTAACTCGACACCATTACCAAACTCTTCAAAAATACAATAACAAGCTTAAATACGGAATACACGATTCCATAACTCTAAACAAGAGAGTATCCTCATAAAATCCTTCAACGTTCAAAATAATCAAATCATAATCAATTCTCAAAACACCGTTCACAAAACACACGCGTTTTGAAAGAAAGCCTTTAACGAGGCCAAACCAAAATCCTTTTGAAACTTCATTTCAAATAACCAAACAAACACATCAAGACGACCACCGATCATCATATACATAAAACGAGAAAAGTATGGGCAAGGTACTTGCCTCGATACCACGAGCACGGAACCACGAACGGATACGGCTCAACAGGAAAGCGTCGGAACGCCCGATGCTAACGAAAAGGAAGACGACAACGAACGGAAGGGTTCAACACGGTTTCTTCACAAGAAACTCGACCCTAACAACAATATAATCAATAAATCATCGATCATACGAGGAAGGATAATCGTAGAACGCCCAAAAACCCCTCTAAGACATTTTACCGGACACCTTCAAGGCGTCGGTCAAGAACTCGACCCAAACAACGAATCGATACGATCCAACCATGGAATAATAAAGGAAATGATATAATACATCTAAATAATCATCAATCCATCAAAATCCTAAGTTAAATTGGATTAATCGGACGAAAACAACAAAAACCCCCAAATTCCCCAAAACTAGATTTCTAGGAAATCTGACCTGATTCGCTCGATCAAAGGATGTTATAGGACGTATGATTGATGATATGAACTCCAAAACTTCATGGATTGATTGTCCAACAACATCTCTCCATGATTACACCATCTCCGGAATGGAAGAAGAGAAGTGAGAAAATGTCAAGAAAACGCCGCCAGGCCTTTTATAAAGTCGATCGGCCGTGGTTACGTACGTAATCGCCATGCTTACGACGAACCGCCATGGACGAACTCTGCCGAAAATGCCGAACGTTACGTGCGTTACGGCCGGGGCCTTACGCACGAATCGCCTTACGTGCGTAATGGCCGATCATTACCGCACGTTACTCGCCAGGTTGGCCTGCCCGATCATGCCCGGCCATGACTCGGCCGACCAACTCCGACACCAATGACCCCGAAACCCGAACCTGAGTACGAATCGAAGATACGGTTACGAAGTACTCGAAAAGACGAATCCGAGCACTAATAGAACATACGATTCCGACTACCCGAAGGCTCGAAACTCGACAACGGAAAGTAATTACCCCAAACTTTGGGAAATTACGAAAATGGCCCAAAACGCCCGAAAATCACGATGCGTGATCGAAACACCAAGCCAAAGCTCGCAACATGAAAAATAACATTAAATGAACTTACGAGAAAGTCGAAACAACAATTTCGGACGAGATTCGCAAGAATCGAACTCAAGTGCGGAAAAACCGCTAAAAAGCACGGAACTCAACAAAACGACACCGAAACGAACTCGGATGACAAAAAGTGCAGAATTAATCATTCTCAGAATGACGAAACGGTCATGAGCGAGTCGTCAAAACGGACTTCCGCCGAAAAAAAAGAAATTACCGGAGATCAAAATCACGGGTATTACATTCTACCCTCCTTAAAAGAAGTTTCGTCCCGAAACTTAAAATAAGTAGGGAGAAGCAATATCCGCTGTCAGGAAAACTCGACGAGATACCCAAAAACCGAAAACTCACGCCCGACGGCGAAACATTGCAAGAAATGTAACGGAACATACGGCGTGAAATCACGCTCCACGACGACCAACACAACGCCACCGATAGAGAAATAATAAAACCAACAAGTGACAAGCGCCATCAAATGGATAATACAATCAAGTCAATTATCCGAACAATCACAAAACACAACGAACGAAAATCAATACGATTGACCAACCCAACGGTACATCAATCAAAACGCGAGCCAATCGCTGAACAAATACGGAATTCCACCGCTCAAGGGTTGGAAGATCGAAAACGAGACTAATTTCCCGAGCTTAAGGGAATTAGGAAGGAGCCTGAACGCTCAACAATCACGAAACGAGAACAAAACCGAACAAACAAATTATCGAGACAACAAAAATCGAACAATCATGTCCGAAATACGAAGGATAATAAAATTCAAACAACAACCCCAAGGTTCACATCTCGACTCGAGACAATATATGATCCGGTGAAAACAACAGGATGTGCATTCATATAAGATCCACAGGAAAGGGAATAGCAATAGAAAAGTCACAACTACAAACGAGTTATTCCGAAATAATACCACACTCGTTCGATAAACAAAAACAAGGGGCAGGACAAGCTCAGAAAGGTCAACGAACATAAATGAGTCGACCAAGTAAAATATACAGAAGTTCAAAATCCGATCCCTTCGAATAAAAGGACTAGTAGAACCAAATGATGTTACTCCCGAACAAGGTTCACAAGAATCGAACCGAACTCGAAAAAGTCACAGCGATAACCAGATCGACCCACAACAAGGTCGCAGTTCGCCCGGACGATGAAACCGAAATACAGAACATGTTCATAAAGTACCAACGAACATGAGCGAATCGATAGACTGGGGAAAGAGAAAACACAGAAGTCAAAATAGTACGGGCATTACCTCCGACCTCGTCCACGAAATTCACAAATACGGGAGCAAGGTAACAAGACATTAAACAGCCGACACATAACGGAACGATCATCGATGCACACGGCCATGCCAAACCAAGCTCTAACAGCTCGCACGTGCGCGATAACGCAGAAATCACCACGAGATGGTAACATTCAATACCAACATCCCACCTCTCACGGAGGCTAACACAACAAATGTGTGGAAAAACAACTCAACGCTCACGCCGCCAACTCGATCATACTCGGGAGCAAACATCAAAATGACAATGCAAACATCTTACATACCCAGCCCACAAACGGGAATGGATAGGTTTTAAAAACGAAAACCTCCTTTTGAAAATAATTTAGAAGAACACCGATTGATCTTGAGTATCACCTTTCAAAAAGTACAAACGTGAAACATCATTATCGAGACTTTGGAGAACCATATCACATTTGATAAAAATGAGGACACTTTCTCTTAGTGAAAACTTTCAAAATATTCGACCCTCGGGTCTAAATAAAAGTGTTGAAAATATCTCAAAAATATTTTGGTCCTCGAGGTAGAAAATTTTTGAAATATATTGTGGCACCTAGGATGTACCACAAGAAAATAAGTCATTTGAAAAGTATGTCTCGAAGTTTATTTTTCTAAGATACTCAAGGTTTTCAAAAATCCAATAGGTCAGAATGCCCAAAACTCACACATACCGACGTTCACTAAAACAACTCCTAGCACACGCATCAAAACGTTTAAAATCAAGACAACACATGTCTTTAAACGGAAATAAACGATAAAATACCACATTCAGAACAAAACCACTGATAAAATACTCTCCCGCACTGGCTAGTGAACAAGTCGAACGCGTATAAGCACAAAGCTTCCACAATAGGACTTGTAAAACGTGCGGATCGATTCGAAATTCATCAGCCACGGACAAAAACAACAATAAAAAGACATCAAAAGTGACGACACTCCTCGTATAAATCAAATACGAGAGTCGACTAAATACATATCGTGAAATCAAAATTCACATAAGAATTCCACCACTTAACAAATAATCATAAAAATAGCTCGTGTCACACGAGGCACAACACAAAAAAGGGAGACTTACTTCCACAGGTCGCACGAAGATGATAATCGCCCCACGATACTAATCACGACCAACAAACTCAAACGACGCGTCGCGACACGACTCAGTCAGACTAAATCCGACGAGACAAAACTCAATAGACACCACTGACCCGACAGCCTAGGTTTTCACAACCTAAAGCTCCGATACCATTTATGTAACACCCCCAATCCACTCAGGGATATTACACGCCGTAAACCCTCTCCTCGAGGATCTACCAGGCTGGTAATCAACATTTAACATCCCGACAATGCCTTCAAGGCTACACTGACTCAGTAGACCGATTTGGTCTTTCCACAAATACATACAACTCAAATACAACTCATGCCCACGCAGGGGACCAAAATACAACTACACCCGTACAACGGGAACAATACAGCAGCGGAAAATAAAGTACAACTGAACCAACACACGATATACGGTTCCTCATGTGATTAGTATCGATCATCTTTCATCATCCTTCGTGCCGACCCTGTGTTATGCTCCAAAACCTGAATGCAAAAACAGACATCCACCCCCCGAATACTCGGGGGTTAGCAAAACTCCACTGTTTTGCTAGTGCAAATACAAAGTGCAAATACGAGCCATACAATTCACATTCCACGAATAACAATAACCGAGGATCCTCAAAGATCCAAACGAAACGAAAAGTACTTCCCGAGGCAAGGGTTTGAGGAAACATTACAAAAACGAAATATCATAAATCAATGGGAATAATTTATAAAACGGTTTAGAATGCCATCGAGAGTTTTAATAGAAAACAATTTAGGATTATCAAATCCTACTTTTCAAAAATCCAAAAGACAAGGGGGTCGCCACCCCAAAAGTTTACTTTCTGGAAAATGACATTAACCAAAACGTTGGGATTTTAGCCCCAAATCCGTAAAACGACTTTTACAAAAACCCTTGGGATTTTAGCCCCAAATCTCATCAACTCACAGTACACAAGAACGACCACGAGGTTCGTATCCCAATCATCAAAATCCACAAATAAAGGATTTAAAACATAAACCACAAAATACTCTAGAGCCATCCTAGCCAAGTAGGCCAAACGAACAACTTACCTCTTACACACTTAGTCAATGCATGCAATCATGAAAACCGTTCAAAAGCACTCATTTCCGGAAATGAACAGTCCACAATTAGCCTCGAGAACAGGGCGGCAGCATACATTCTCGCTGGTGGCCTCATAGGGACCATACCGAGTTGGCTACAATTACAACAAAAACAACACGACGCACACGCTAAGCCGTGAGAACAGGCGGCGGATACATTCTCACTCGAGGCCTTGCAAGGACCCTAACGAGTTGGCTAGCGGTACGAAACTCGTGAAATCCAGGGCGGCAGCATAGATTTCCCTCCTTGACCCCGTCGGGCCAACACAAGGTGAGTAAATTACACACAATACACGTTACTCATGCAATACTAACATGCTAAGAATGTAAGTTCATTAAGAATACCCACTAGAGATGGCCATTAACTCGACACCATTACCAAACTCTTCAAAAATACAATAACAAGCTTAAATACGGAATACACGATTCCATAACTTTAAACAAGAGAGTATCCTCATAAAATCCTTCAACGTTCAAAATAATCAAATCATAATCAATTCTCAAAACACCGTTCACAAAACACACGCGTTTTGAAAGAAAGCCTTTAACGAGGCCAAACCAAAATCCTTTTGAAACTTCATTTCAAATAACCAAACAAACACATCAAGACGACCACCGATCATCATATACATAAAACGAGAAAAGTATGGGCAAGGTACTTGCCTCGATACCACGAGCACGGAACCACGAACGGATACGGCTCAACAGGAAAGCTTCGGAACGCCCGATGCTAACGAAAAGGAAGACGACAACGAACGGAAGGGTTCAACACGGTTTCTTCACAAGAAACTCGACCCTAACAACAATATAATCAATAAATCATCGATCATACGAGGAAGGATAATCGTAGAACGCCCAAAAACCCCTCTAAGACATTTTACCGGACACCTTCAAGGCGTCGGTCAAGAACTCGACCCAAACAACGAATCGATACGATCCAACCATGGAATAATAAAGGAAATGATATAATACATCTAAATAATCATCAATCCATCAAAATCCTAAGTTAAATCGGATTAATCGGACGAAAACAACAAAAACCCCCAAATTCCCCAAAACTAGATTTCTAGGAAATCAATTGATTCGCTCGATCAAAGGATGTTATAGGACGTATGATTGATGATATGAACTCCAAAACTTCATGGATTGATTGTCCAACAACATCTCTCCATGATTACACCATCTCCAGCCGCGGAATGGAAGAAGAGAAGTGAGAAAATGCTGAAGAAAAACGCTGCCAGGCCTTTTATAGCCGATCGCCGGCCGTTACGTACGTAATCGGCCACGGCTTACGTACGTAACCGGCCATGGCCGAACTCTCTGCCTGGAAAATGCCGGAACGTTACGTACGTTACCGGCCAGGGCCTTACGTACGTAACCGGCCTTACGTACGTAATGGCCGATCATTACCGCACGTTACTCGGCCAGGGTTGGCCTGGCCCGATCATGCCCGGCCATGACTCGGCCGGGACCAACTCCGACAGCCCGAACGACCCCGAAACCCGAACCTGAGTACGAATCGAAGATACGGTTACGAAGTACTCGAAAAGACGAATCCGAGCACTAATAGAACATACGATTCCGACTACCCGAAGGCTCGAAACTCGACAACGGAAAGTAATTACCCCAAACTTTGGGAAATTACGAAAATGGCCCAAAACGCCCGAAAATCACGATGCGTGATCGAAACACCAAGCCAAAGCTCGCAACATGAATAATAACATTAAATGAACTTACGAGAAAGTCGAAACAACAATTTCGGACGAGATTCGCAAGAATCGAACTCAAGTGCGGAAAAACCGCTAAAAAGCACGGAACTCAACAAAACGACACCGAAACGAACTCGGATGACAAAAAGTGCAGAATTAATCATTCTCAGAATGACGAAACGGTCATGAGCGAGTCGTCAAAACGGACTTCCGCCGAAAAAAAAGAAATTACCGGAGATCAAAATCACGGGTATTACAGTTTGGACCCATTTTTGTTGCGCATTCAAGATGATGTGACTCAGGGGAAAGCCCCTGGTTTTGTGGTCCACGAGGATGGACTTTTGCGATTTAAGAATCGGTTATGCGTACCGGCGAATGACGAGTTGAAAAACTCGATTTTGAGAGAAGCTCATGCTACCCCTTATTCCATTCATCCGGGGTCTAGCAAGATGTACAAAGACTTGAAACAAAATTACTGGTGGAGTAATATGAAGCGAGAAGTCGCAGAATTTGTTTCGAGATGTTTAACCTATCAGCAAGTCAAGATAGAACATCAGTGACCGGCGGGTTTGTTAAAACCTCTCCCTATTCCAGAGTGGAAGTGGGAAGATATTTCTATGGACTTCATCATGAGTTTGCCGATGAGTCATCGTGGCATGAATACAATTTGGGTAATTGTGGATCGTCTAACTAAGTCAGCTTATTTCCTTTAGATTAAGGATACGTGGGGTCCTGAGAGAATTGCCCAGTTGTTCATCAAAGAGATAGTGAGATTGCACGGTACTCCTAAGTGTATTGTTTCTGATCGTGACGGGCAATTCGTGTCACATTTTTGGAAATCAGTTCATCGTGCTATGGGGACTCAACTTAATCTCAGCACATCTTTTCATCCTCAATCCGACGGACAATCAGATAGGACTATTCAGACATTGGAGGATATGTTGAGGACATGCGTCCTCGATTGGAAAGAGGATTGGGTAGCCCAACTACCATTGATCGAGTTCACATAGAATAATAGTTGGTATGGTTCGATTAATATGGCACCTTATGAGGCCTTGTACAGTCGTCGTTGTTGATCTCCTTTGTGTTGGAATGACTTATCAGAATCAATCGGCACCGAGCCCGATATTCTTATATCCGCCCGTGAGAAGGTAGCTTTAATCAGGAGTCATTTGTTGACCGTTCAGAGTCGACAGAAATCATACGCAGATAACCATCGTCGGCCATTAGAGTTCGAGGCGGGTGACCACGTTTTGGTCAAGGTATCCCCGAGTCGAGGTTTCTTTCATTTCGGGAAATGGGGGAAGTTGAGTCCAAGATTCATTGGACCGTTCGAGATTTTGGATCGAGTAGGCAATCTGGCTTATCGATTGGCTTTACCTCCGGCGTTGAGCCGCATTCATAATGTGTTTCACGTCTCTCAGTTGCGGAAGTATGTTGCCAACCCGAGCCACATACTTCAGTTCGACAAAATCGAGATCGCGGATGATCAATCGTATGAGGAGCGTCCTATACGAGTTTTAGAGCGGCGAATCAAACAATTGAGGAACAAGACAGTTCCTTTGGTTAAAATTCCATGGTCTAGACACGAAGTCGAAGAGGCTACTTGGGAAACCGAGACTAGTATACGGGAGAGTTATCCCGAGTTATTTGACCCTTAGTTTCGGGGACGAAACTCTTTTAAGGGAGGGTGTATGTAATACCCAGTTGTAATTCAGTCATTATCATTCAGTAATTATCATTCAGTAATTGTCACTCAGTAATTTTCACTCATTAATAATCATTCATCATTCATATTCATTCATTGTATTCACCGTTCAGAATAATTTGATTCTTGTATCGGTTATTATTTGTATTTCAACCCGGTTGTAGATTCGGGCTGAGCGTATCATCATTGTCATCTTTATAGTGGGCTGTGTGTGAGGAGTAGCGCACGCTACGTACTTTTCTTAGCGCGTGCTAATTGAGTATGAGTAGCGCACACTACCTCTCAGCATTAGCGCATGCTAATGTGGTTCAGACAAATAGTCCAGAAGGCACTGGACTGCAGTCGAGTTGCAGTAGTGCACGCTACGAATGGTAACTAGCGCGCGCGAGTAAGTTCGGATTGCGCACGCTATGCTATGAGTGTAGCACGCGCTAAGGTCAATCAGGCAGAGTCCAGTGGGTACTATGTTGCTACCCAAAATATTATCCGGAGATAGATATTGCTGGAATGATCGAGTAGCAAACAAGGTGCGAGAGCACTTCCATGGGGAAAGTAAATAACACAAGATTTGCCGGGGTTGTTAGTCCCGGGCTTGAATGCTCTCGCGAGATATTATTAATACGAATACTTTGGAGTACAAATATTAATGTTAGAGTACAATTACAATGAGTGTAAAGACCCTAGTTATCTTAGCTATTGAGCATGAAGATTGCCGGAAGACCCAGATGTGATGCTCTGTGAGTTCTTGTAACAACGATGGGGTGCTGTGACGACAGTGAGAAATCGACGGTCTCTCACAGAGTGTATTAGCTGAATGTCTGAGCTCCTGGACTTGCGAGTCTCTTCGATTCTGTACTGTAGGGAGTTCTTGCCTCTGCCGACCGTCTTCTGGTTGAGAGTTCTTGCCTCCACCACCCAATTATACCATTCCGATCACAAACCACAGGGTCCATGACCCAATCATCTATAACATCATATTCCCAAGGATTATTCGCGTCCCGTGCTAACAAGCCACGAACCTCAGATGCTCCCGCAGAACATACCCAAGTGAATAACCCAATGGGAAACCATACCAAATCACATGTCACCGTGACAACAGTCACATAACCATAACCATACATACATTCATAGTTATCCCAGCATCGCTCTAGCAAGCTACGAACCTCGGAGCCTCGACGAGACATACCCGATTAGACAACCCATGACACATACATCTCACGACCAATCCACAACCATAAGTTATCCCGACATTGCGCTAACAAGCCACAAACCTCGGAGTCCCCACAAGACATACCCGGATTGGATAACCCCACAAGTTATCCCGGCATTGGGCTAGCAAGCCACGAACCTCGGAGACCCCGCAAGACATACCCGATTGGATAACCCTACAGTCACGCCCAACCCATACTAGCAAGGAGGGATCCTGGAGATTCAACAAATCTTACCCGGTGGCACATCACTTACAACAATTACGCAACAACAAGCAAATACCATATACTAAACAACACTAAGCACCACAACCTCCTTATAAAGGAGTAAAATTAATATCACACAACATCACATATTCATCGAACAAGTACACATATCGATACACTGTTGGGATTCGGTGCCTAAATCGAAGGCCCAGTGGAAGCGGTAAAACGAAAATTAATTCGATCCGAATCCCTACGAGGATCGATCGAGCTACGTATATACGAATATTAAAATGAAATATAAGAGACATAAGAGACTCACCCTTGTAGTCCGTTGATTAAATGGATTCCTTCTCTTGAGCTATTCCCCAAGCTTGAAATGAATTCCCTACGATCCAATGCACTCTAAGTACTTGAATGATCCAACGCCGAAAAGACAACGTCTCTGTAATACCCGGTTGTAATTCATTCATTATCATTCAGTAATTATCAGTCAGTAATTGTCACTGAGTAAATTTCACTCATTAATAATCACTCATCATTCATGATTCATTCATTTGTGTTCATTGTTGGCATGTTGTAACCGTGTATCAGTTACTTATCGTCATTTCATCTCTGTTTGAGTGTCGAGACGAGAGTATTATCATTATCATCGTGATTGGTAGTCTTGTGCTGGAAGTATCATCTTTGGCATGTGTTGGACTTGTTTACTTTCACATACGTATGGTATGTCGGATCATTCATCAATCGTAGTGAGAAATCGGAGTTGTCGGATTTTCATCTTATCTAGCAACGAGTGAAGGCCGTAACTAGTCATACATTACGACCGTAACATGCTTTCGTCGGATTAAGGTTGTTGTGTCCGAAGGCGAGATACGGCCATAAGGTGGGCAGGCTACGGCCGTAAGGGGTGTTCGTAATTTTCAGGATTTGTCGGATGAGAAGGACTTACGGCCGTAAGGGTTGCGGCATACGGCCGTAAGATGAGGCAGGTACAGCCGTAAGGCTTGGCCGGATACGGCCGTATGTTGCAGGCAGGGTGCCTGGTCAGTTTCGATGAAGGGGTCATATGCCTGTAAGTTTGGCCGGGTATGGCCGTATCGATCGAGTTACGCCCGTAAGGTGTGCGGGTACGGCCGTATGGATGTCGGCAGGTGTTTTGGACGAGGGCGAGTTACGCCCGTAAGACAGGTGCGGGTACGGCTGTATAGCTGTCGGTAGTTTCTGGATGAAGTCGAGTTACAGCCGTACGAGATGATTGGTTACAGCCGTAAGGCTGTTGACCTGGGATGTTACGGCCGTAAGTAGGCCGAGTTATGGCCGTAACATTCGGCAGTTTATAAGGGCTTGGGCGAGACTTTTTACTCATTTTCTCATTCTTCAACTTATATCCGAGAGAGAGAGCTTGAGGGAGAGATTTTTCCATCATCTATCACTGGGTGTTCGGTTTTCATCATCTTCATTCGATTGTGAAGCTCGGATAGTCGATCTAACGCGTGTTCATCGGATCAAAATGCTTGGATCTTCAAAGGTAATATTCTTCAAACATCTTGGATTTCGATTTTGTGTTGACATATGATGTTTTGGATGTTATAATCATGTTGTATGAAGAGATGTACGCATAATTATGGATGTGTTTGATTATTCATTGTATTATTGAAGGGTTATTCAAGAACACTTTGAATATTGAGTTGGAATTGGGGGTTTCGATTAATTATTGTTGTAATCGCGAATTTGGATATTCATATTGAATTATTGATTGTATTGAAGATGTTTTGTTGGTTTGGAATACTTCTTGGGGTTTTCATATTGGTATAGTTAAGGTTTGGTTGTATACAATCGGAGATTGGTCACAACGTGTTTGATATAATGCCCCAGTGAACTTGGTTTAGTCGTATCAACGTTTTGAGTTCATTATGTTCGTGTTTGATTCGTATGTTGAATGGATTGTTGGTAATTTTGTTATTCAAGGTTGTTCGAGCGACCGAAATTTCATTTAGGATGTTTGTTCGTGGAAGGACATTGTTCACCGGTGTTGAGTAAATTAATTCTTACTAGGTTAAAATGATATTCATTCCTTTTGTTGTTCATTCATAATCATCACTCATTCATAATGTATTAAGCGTATTGAGACTTGTAATTGTCGAATAATCACTTCATTCACGAGGAATGACAGTTCCAATCATTTCATTGAGCTATCATTCACTTCACTATTATTTTCATCTCGGTGAGTCATTCTTGACCTTGTCGGATTATTATTCATTGATATTCATTATGGTCATTCTCGTTCATATGACCTTCTGGGTTCATATTGCGTGGCCGGGTGCGGATGTGTGGAATTTTTAGTCGAGCACACGATAGTCATGTATTGGGTTCACCGATACATTGGACTGTTCACACGGTAACGTTTACCTCCGTGAGACTAATTAGGTACAAGGACGGGTGTGTTCGGGCACTCGTCTTGTACACTTGCACAGAACATTACGGGCGTACTATGATTCTCCTCTTCAGCTTAAATTCATAACTATGGATATTTCATAATTGAGATATATCATGATTGTGTATATTCAACCCTTGAGGATTGTTGTTCTGTGTAACTGACCCCGTTGGGGGATACTGTTTTTAGGTCATGGCAAGGCAAAAGCACGGGAAGAGAACATTGACGGCGAGGAGTCCCAGTGATACTAGTAGGGGCCCCCAGTCTCTTCAGTTATTCTTGTTTTTCTTTATTTGTATTTCCGCTGCAAAATTCCGTTTGGGATGTTTATTTATTCAGGGTGGTGTATTTTATCTTCATATAAAATATACTAGTATTCTGTATTGTCCTGGTGTATTGTACTCAAGCTCCTCATCGGAGTATTTGGTAATATAATGTGGTTCGGTACTACAACTATATTATTTAATTCATTAATTTTCATTCGCCTGGTGGGTCCCAGTTGGGGTTCCCCGGCACTGTAATAGCCGCCTAGTTTGGGGTGTTACAGAGTTGGTATCAGAGCGTGGTTTTAAATACTACCTTCCGAGTCATGTCTCATTTGAAATCATCGTCATCGGACTATTATCATTGTACTTTCACATCACGTGTGACCTGTGCAAATGTCGAGCCCCTCAGACCAAGAACTGTAAGACTTCTAACGCCATGGTATAATTTCTGGCAATAATCATTCATTCATAATTAATCAGTTAACAATCCTCAAACATCATTTTCATTTTGATCAGGTAGATCATGTTAACTCATTAATCACTCAATTCATTTCATTACTCAGTTGTTGATCTTGAAGATCATATCGTTAATCTTGTTAACTTGTTCAAGATAATCATTTCAAGAATATCATCAGATAATCATGTCACCTCAGTTAATCACTCATGTAATCACTATGTTAGAGCGCGTATGCTCATTTTCATCATTTCATGATGTAATCTGTAATATCCGGAATTTCTACTACTGTTGTTTGATATTATTTTATCCGAGTTATATTGTACAACGTGGAATCTGTACAGTATGGATAAAATAAATAAAGGACTGAGACGTCAGTATCGGTATAATTGTCATATCTTGTCGACAGTTGCATTTGAGGATATTGTGTATCAGGTTATCGTACTTTCGATATAGAGTATATCGTATAAGAATATTATTGGATTCAGTGATTGTGTTCAGTGTGTCTCATGTTCGTTTTTGGTACGTCAAGATGTTGGACAGAAATTGTGGAAAATGGCTAAGTGTTCATTAGCACACGCTACTGGGTACAGGTAGCGCACGCTACGAAGTATTGATAGCGTACGCTAAGAGGTTCGGTTACGTACGCTAAGAAGGACCCCTAACGTACGTAACGACTTGCTGGGTTAGTTCCTGAAGGTGTCCGACAGGTAGGCCCAGGTTGATTTTTATATTCAGTTAGCGCACGCTAACGTATGTTGGTTAGCGCACGCTAACATCAGATCGCCAATAATGGAATCTTAGCTTTTGGCGGGTGGACCCGGCCACTTGCGACGCGTGTCCAGATAAGGTCAGCGGGTGTTTGTCATGAAGGGCTAGCGCACGCTAAACCGTATGGTTAGCGCACGCTAATTCCAGATCGGTCAAAGGAATCCCGATAATCGCGGATGCTTTCAGCATGTGGGGGCACGAGTGGTAGGTGTGTACTGTAGCAAGTCAACTTCGGATAGCGCACGCTAAGGTAAATGACTTGCGTACGCTAAGCAGGATGTTTTACGTACGTTAATGCATGGGCATTACGTACGTAAGCTAGTTTACGAAGCAAGGCAGTAGCCTATGGGCTTCGATAGCGCACGCTAACAAAGTCAGTTAGCGCACGCTAAGGCGGTAGGGCACGCTAAACATGAGATGTTAGCGCACGCTAATAATGAATTTTATAAAAGGGGACAGAAGGGTGCTGAGAAGCATTTTCGTCATTTTTCTTCTTTCAGTTGAGAGAGAGAGAGAGAGTTGGGATATATTTGAGGTTCCCAAACAATGTATAATGATAATCTTTAACAACATTAGATTGAGATCTTGGATTCAAGCCTTGTCCTTCAAGTTGTTCATGATTCTTTGGATGGAGTTCTAGTGTTCTTCTTTTTGGTTCATCTAAACCAGGTAATCTTCGTATTCCTTCGTTAGTGGTTCGTTTTTCTTGGATGATTTCATGCAAGGAGCATGTTGGATAATCATATGATGATGTTATATGAGATTCAATGGAATTTTGATAAGAGTTTCGGATGTTAGTTAAGATTCTTCATACTGTAAGGATGTTGATTCATTTAACCCGATCTAAGAAGGATTTCTGATTCTTGGTAATTATATTGGTCGACTTAGATGAGATGAATCATGATACTAGGTTGAATTCCAGATTTAGCATGATACGATCCTTGTTATCGAGTCGGTCTGATTGTTGATGTTGTTATTGATATATGGACATTGACATGATCATTGTGATAATTATGGGATCGTTTATCTTCAAGAGATATGGAGATTTATGTCTCCCTTCATTCGGATTCGTAGTCGCAAGATGTGAGTCGATGTTTGGAATGCATGCCACTGTACAGCATTAGCGCACGCTAAGCTTACTGGCTAGCGCACGCTAACGGGACAACTTAGCGCACGCTACGTTATGCATTTAACGTGCGCTAAGTAGGCAGACAGTGCAGTATTTTTTGTGTTTTGATTATGAATTCGTGATGGTTTGACTTGGTTGGTTCTGACTGTGTTTATTCGAGGTTGTGTTGAACCGTTGAGTTCGGTTGGTTAGTTTTGTCAGTTGTTGATTGTTATCAGATATGTGTTATTTGATTTCTTCGATAGGTTGAGATTATTGATCGGTGATTATAACCGAATATTGCGGTCGTGTTCGAGTATGTCCATTGTATTGCTTTTGATCGGGGCTGAGGAGCTCGTAGACAAAGGCAATGTGTGTTGATAGCGACTTCGTGGTATAGGTATGGAGGCAAGTTATTACTTGCTCAGTTATAATATTTACTGAATGGTTTCAGTTTCATTTCATTTATAATGCATATAGCGATGATTATTATTGTGAACTCTGGGTATTTGGATCGCATATCGTTCTTTCGATTCTGGGAGATAAATCATAATGTATATGCTTTATCTCAGTTATTGGTATGTTCGAGTATCAAGGTTACATTATGGTAAAGATGAGGATATGAGTATCTATAGTTCATTGTACGTTTGGATCGCCGAGCATTGAGGATAATCGTCGGTGATGATTGGACATCGAGGTTGCTCCCGAAGGACTCGGGGCAAGTATTCCATATTGATTATGGTTTAGTATTATTTATTTTGGTCTCTTACATTTTCTTTCATGTTGTTAAACATGGAGTCGTCCTAGTAAATTGTCATGTTGTCGTGCATGTTATGTTGTTCATGTTGATGAACGTGTTGATTTGCATATGTGTATGCATATTGTGTTGTTCATGTTGTGTAAATAATCCGATGGGATTATGAGGATCTATGCTGAGGGTGCTGGATCGGATGTCCACCTCGTGTTGGTCCAACGGGATCATCTTGGGATCTATGCTGAGGGCGCTGGATCATTGGACGGGTTTTTCCACCTCGTGTTGGTCCGACGGGATCATCTTGGGATCTATGCTGAGGGCGCTGGATCGTTGGAGTACCCAGTGTTGTGTTGTTTTGCATATGTATATTGTTGGTTATCCACCTCGTGTTGATCTTGTAGGATCATCTTGGGACCTATGCTGAGGGCGCTGGGTCATGGGATTTCCATTGAGTATACATTGTTGATATTGTTTTGAGCATATTGACGTGGTCATATGAGTATGCATTTGTAGGTCTTGTGTTAGGACCGTGTCCGTATTGCATTGATCTGATCTCGGATTAGACTGATATGATTGTCGTGGCACTTCATATCTCTAGGTATGTTCCGTATTTCCTTTGGTATTTGTCTTTGATGGACAATCGGTTTTCGTCTTGGGATTTGATGATGTTATTCGATGGATCATTTTTGTCAGGAATGGTATATTTCCGTATCGTGAGTTGGTGATGATAGTTTGAGAATCTTGAGTATTGTTTGAGGTACAATACAGTTATTAGGTTCGAGTTTATTGGTTAATCAAGTACGAGATGTGAAATGTGATAATGGTTATTCTGATGAGAATGACTTGAGTAAGTAAAGTTACGGCGGTAAGATTACGTTGGTCGTATTCTTATGTTGTATTCTCATTGGTATGTAATTATTAATGTGATGTGACGGTTATCATTGTTGGATATTATGGCTGACCCCGTCGTGGGATTTCTTTTTAGGTTCTTGGAGTATCGAGCATGTAGCGGTCGTGAAAAGATGAGCTTCCCGGAGGATACTGGCTAGGACATGTTTTGTGCATTGAGTTTCTTGATTGGTTCTTGTATTCCGCTGCTAGAGTATCTTTATGGTTTGTCTTTTTCCGCTGCGTGAGTATTTTGAAATGACCTTTTGGTATCTGGTAACTGAGGTTACTTTTGAAATCGTTTTCTAAACTTTTGAGTGTCGGCAGTTTGGCCTTGCGATTTCAAATGAGTTTTTACGACGGTTTTTGATAAATGGATGTTATAAGTCTTAGTGAATTGTTAAAGATAGTACCGTCGTTGGCCTCTTGGGCATTTGTAAATGTTTGCAAAAATTTCCTTCAGCCTTGTGGGTTCCATCTCGGGGCCCACGGCGCTGTAATATTTCCGGTTAAATCTGGGGGTGTTACAGAATATGGTATCAGAGCTTAGGTTGAGAAAACCTAGGCATTTGGGTCGAGTTGGGTCGTGTTTTTGTTGCGTCATTCGAGTTGTCGATTGACAAATATTAGAGCCGTGAGTCTTTGTTGTTCACTCAGGCTTGTGCGTTATCGAATCTGCCAGTATCGTACTGGGCTTGTTATAACTTTTCCAAATGGTGTTAACGAGATTCTCTGGAATGAGATGTATTGTGTTCTTGAGTCGAACTGATTTGGCAAACGTGTGTTTTGAAAATAGTCATGTCGAGTATTTTCTAGAGTCGAGACATGTGCCAGTATCACGGGGAATAAATGCCTTCACGATCTGTAAGTATTTGAATTTTGAATTTCATTGAGATTTATTGCCATTCTAAGTTGATATGTTTTGAGATTCAGCAGATATCATGCGTTACGGTATGAGATGTCGAGTGGGACAGATTGATGATCTTGAGAAACTATGATTTTGGAAATCGAGATGTTGGTTAGATTTTGGAATGGAATTGTGCATTTGGGGAGAAATATTGTGCATGGTTGAGAAGAACATGTAGCATGTTAATTCATTTTGAGATATATGAACTGCTTTTGATCATTTGAAAATGATACCTTTCAAAATGAATGTTTTACGGATGTTTTACGGAAAATGATTTTTGGGCCGATACCCAATCGATTTTGAAATAGTTTTGTAACTCAGGACTTGGAGTCCGAAAAGAGTTTTCTACTTTTTAAACTTCTTGTAATGCGGAACAAGATACGGGCTGAGACCCTAATGTTTCAAAAGAAAGCTTTTCTGTTTTCTAAAACTCCCGAGATTTATAAAACTCTTTATCAATCGTTTATTTATTTTGTTCCTACCTTTTGAGGTTTTTGGTTTACTCATTCAAATGGAACTTCTCGGGAAGTCTTTCGTTGTGTTTGATTTGTTGATTTGTTTCAATGTTTTGTCATATCATATTTGAGGTGATCCAGGATGGATTAAGGAATGACGTTGCGAGTAGTATGTGGAGAGGAGTTTTTATCAGAGTCTATATATTTGAGATTTTGGAACTCTATCGTGTGGTTTTCTGATGGAATATCAGTGGATATTGGTGACGAGCCGAAGTGGTATACAGGAGTATGGATATGCACAAGCATTTGCATAAATTCCATTTTATTTAATCGTGTGTATTCGAAAAGAATTTTTATCGAGAAATCGGCACCAGCGAGCCGATTTAATTTTTAAAATTGATTTCGTGGTCTTACGAAATTTTATGTTTTGAGTTTTCAAACTCTTGAAAGAACTTTCGAAAATTGTCTTCGTGACAAGAATATATGATTTCAAACTGGTTTTGAAAATGTGATTGATGTACATATGCATTTAGTGCATCGGGCATATCATATCGATGGTACAAGGAAAAGAGATTTGAAGTTTAGTATGGTAGATTGGTTATGCAAGGATGATCGGTTGATTGATCAGATAAGAGAAATATACTGCGTTTTGTAGATTCATGTGCAGGATGTAATTTTGGAACTTTGGACTTTGTAAAACCGGGACGTATGTGCTATGTGAGTCCATTGGTGCGGTAGTAGCGCAATCTTACCATAGTGATCTTTGAATGATTTCTTTGTAAGTGTAAATTTGGGGATGGTGACCCCATGCTGGTTGTCTTGGATATTGAGTGGTCGTTCCCACTCCTTGTATGAATTGGTATGTTCGTCGATTTTCGATTCGTTGTTCGTATGCCGAGGATATGAGTTGGGTATGTTTATTGAGATCTACTGTACGTGATTGATTTGTCGTTTTGAGAATGTTATTCTTTCGTATATCTGTTTCTGTGGTTCTGTGTTGATCGTATTGGAGTTTACCGTGTGAAGGTATTCTCGATTTTCGTTGATCGTTCGTTGGTAATATTGGAGTTTATCACGTTGATGATATTCTCGATTGTGTTTTGACCTCGGGTTGGTCATATTGGAATTTATCATGTCGATGATAAATTCGGTTGATTGTTGATCATTGTTGGTGATCATCTGAGCGTTCGGATTTTGTGTTGATGTTTCGGGATTCGTGTCGTTGTTTTGGGTAGTTGTTTTGCAGATGTATTGTGTATTATTAGTCTTATCGGAATTGGGACTTGATTATGGAATCAGGCAGACAGGATTTGATTCGGGCAGATTGTTTCATCCGAAGATGATATATTTTGTTGAGACTCAGGGAATTGTGATCGTAAGCGTATTGAGATTGTACAGTGAGATCGCTTGCTAGTATCTCAGGAGATCATCGACCTGCGTATTTGTAAGTATGCTCGTTTGGTTATTCGGTGATGACGATAATTGATCGTTGTCGTGATGGTTTTGGGATATTTTGGGTTGAAAGGTATGTTTGTTTGTTGTATGACGGATTGCAAGTTTCGAGGACGAAACTTATTTTAAGTGGTGTAGAATGTAATATCCGGAATTTCTACTACTGTTGTTTGATATTATTTTATCCGAGTTATATTATGCAGCGTGGAATGCATGCAGTATGGATAAAATAAATAAAGGACTGAGACGTCAGTATCGGTATAATTGTCATATCTGGTCGACAGTTGCATTTAAGGATATCGTGTATCAGGTTATCGTACTTTCGATATAGAGTATATCGTATAAGAATATTATTGGATTCAGTGATTGTGTTCAGTGTGTCTCATGTTCGTTTTTGGTACGTCAAGATGTTGGACAGAAATTGTGGAAAATGGCTAAGTGTTCATTAGCACACGCTACTGGGTACAGGTAGCGCACGCTACGAAGTATTGATAGCGTACGCTAAGAGGTTCGGTTACGTACGCTAAGAAGGACCCCTAACGTACGTAACGACTTGCTGGGTTAGTTCCGGAAGGTGGCCGACAGGTAGGCCCAGGTTGATTTTTATATTCAGTTAGCGCACGCTAACGTATGTTGGTTAGCGCACGCTAACATCAGATCGCCAATAATAGAATCTTAGCTTTCGGCGAGTGGACCCGGCCACTTGCGACGCGTGTCCAGATAAGATCAGCGGGTGTTTGTCATGTAGGGCTTGCGCACGCTAAACCGTATGGTTAGCGCACGCTAATTCCAGATCGATCAAAGGAATCTCGATAATCGCGGATGCTTTCGGCATGTGGGGGCACGAGTGGTAGGTGTGTACTGTAGCCAGTCAACTTCGGATAGCGCACGCTAAGGTAAATGACTTGCGTACGCTAAGCAGGATGTTTTACGTACGTTAATGCATGGGCATTACGTACGTAAGCTAATTCTGAGCGAGCGGTAGCCTGCAGGCTTCGATAGCGCACGCTAACAAAGTCAGTTAGCGCACGCTAAGGCGGTAGCGCACGCTAAACATGAGATGTTAGCGCACGCTAATAATGAATTTTATAAAAGGGGACAAAAGGGTGCTAAGAAGCATTTTCGTCATTTTTCTTCTTTCAGTTGAGAGAGAGAGAGTTGGGATATATTTGAGGTTCCCAAACAATGTATAATGATAATCTTTAACAACATTAGATTGAGAGCTTGGATTCAAGCCTTGTCCTTCAAGTTGTTCATGATTCTTTGGATTGAGTTCTAGTGTTCTTCTTTTTGGTTCATCTAAACCAGGTAATCTTCGTATTCCTTCGTTAGTGGTTCGTTTTTCTTGGATGATTTCATGCAAGGAGCATGTTGGATAATCATATGATGATGTTATATGAGATTCAATGGAATTTTGATAAGAGTTTCGGATGTTAGTTAAGATTCTTCATACTGTAAGGATGTTGATTCATTTAACCCGATCTAAGAAGGATTTCTGAATCTTGGTAATTATATTGGTCGATTTAGATGAGATGAATCATGATACTAGGTTGAATTCCAGATTTAGCATGATACGATCCTTGTTATCGAGTCGATCTGATTGTTGATGTTGTTATTGATATATGGACATTGACATGATCATTGTGATAATTATGGGATCGTTATCTTCAAGAGATATGGATATTTATGTCTCCCTTCATTCGGATTAGTAGTCGCAAGATGTGAGTCGATGTTTGGAATGCATGCCACTGTACAGCATTAGCGCACGCTAAGCTTACTGGCTAGCGCACGCTAACGGGACAACTTAGCGCACGCTACGTTATGCGTTTAACGTGCGCTAAGTAGGCAGATAGTGCAGTATTTTTTGTGTTTTGATTATGAATTCGTGATGGTTTGACTTGGTTGGTTCTGACTGTGTTTATTCGAGGTTGTGTTGAACCATTGAGTTCGGTTGGTTAGTTTTGTCAGTTGTTGATTGTTATCGGATATGTGTTATTTGATTTCTTCGATAGGTTGAGATTATTGATCGGTGATTATAACCGGATATTGCGGTCGTGTTCGAGTATGTCCATTGTATTACTTTTGATCGGGGCTGAGGAGCTCGTAGACAAAGGCAATGTGTTCGGTAGCAGCTTCGTGGTATCGGTATCGAGGCAAGTTATTACTTGCTCAGTTATAATATTTAATGAATGGTTTCAGTTTCATTTCATTTATAATGCATATAGCGATG
The DNA here is from genome assembly GCA_033398695.1 of Orobanche coerulescens. Classification (NCBI taxonomy): domain Eukaryota; kingdom Viridiplantae; phylum Streptophyta; class Magnoliopsida; order Lamiales; family Orobanchaceae; genus Orobanche; species Orobanche coerulescens. The sequence continues at coordinate 71,361,785 of CM065815.1, forward strand.
ATTATTATTGTGAACTCTGGGTATTCGGATCGCATATCGTTCTTTCGATTCTGGGAGATAAATCATAATGTATATGATTTATCTCAGTTATTGGTATGTTCGAGTATGAAGGTTACATTATGGTAAAGACGAGGATATGAGTATCTATAGTTCATTGTACATTTGGATCGCCGAGCATTGAGGATAATCGTCGGTGATGATTGGACATCGAGGTTGCTCCCGAAGGACTCGGGGCAAGTATTGCATATTGATTATGGTTTAGTATTATTTATTTTGGTCTCTTACATTTTCTTTCATGTTGTTGAACATGGAGTCGTCCTAGTAAATTGTCATGTTGTCGTGCATGTTATGTTGTTCATGTTGATGAACGTGTTGATTTGCATATGTGTATGCATATTGTGTTGTTCATGTTGTGTAAATAATCCGATGGGATTATGAGGATCTATGCTGAGGGCGCTGGATCGGATGTCCACCTCGTGTTGGTCCGACGGGATCATCTTGGGATCTATGCTGAGGGCGCTGGATCATTGGACGGGTTTTTCCACCTTGTGTTGGTCCGACGGGATCATCTTGGGATCTATGCTGAGGGCGCTGGATCGTTGGAGTACCCAGTGTTGTGTTGTTTTGCATATGTATATTGTTGGTTATCCACCTCGTGTTGATCTTGTAGGATCATCTTGGGACCTATGGTGAGGGCGCTGGGTCATGGGATTTCCATTGAGTATACATTGTTGATATTGTTTTGAGCATATTGACGTGGTCATATGAGTATGCATTTGTAGGTCTTGTGTTAGGACCGTGTCCGTATTGCATTGATCTGATCTCGGATTAGACTGATATGATTGTCGTGGCACTTCATATCTCGAGGTATGTTCCGTATTTCCTTTGGTATTTGTCTTTGATGGACAATCGGTTATCGTCTTGGGATTTGATGATGTTATTCGATGGATCATTTTGGTCAGGAATGGTATATTTCCGTATCGTGAGTTGGTGATGATAGTTTGAGAATCTTGAGTATTGTTTGAGGTACAATACAGTTATTAGGTTCGAGTTTATTGGTTAATCAAGTACGAGATGTGAAATGTGATAATGGTTATTCTGATGAGAATGACTTGAGTAAGTAAAGTTACGGCGGTAAGATTACGTTTGTCGTATTCTTATGTTGTATTCTCATTGGTATGTAATTATTAATGTGATGTGACGGTTATCATTGTTGGATATTATGGCTGACCCCGTCGTGGGATTTCTTTTTAGGTTCTTGGAGTCTCGAGCATGTAGCGGTCGTGAAAAGATGAGCTTCCCGGAGGATACTGGCTCGGATATGTTTTGTGCATTGAGTTTCTTGATTGGTTCTTGTATTCCGCTGCTAGAGTATCTTTATGGTTGGCCTTTTTCTGCTGCGTGAGTATTTTGAAATGACCTTTTGGTATCTGGTAACTGAGGTTACTTTTGAAATCGTTTTCTAAACTTTTGAGTGTCGGCAGTTTGGCCTTGCGATTTCAAATGAGTTTTTACGACGGTTTTTAATAAATGTATGTTATTTTTAAAGATAGTACCGTCGTTGGCCTCTTGGGCATTTGTAAATGTTTGCAAAAATTTCCTTCGGCCTTGTGGGTTCTATCTCGGGGCCCACGGCGCTGTAATATTTCCGCTTAAATCTGGGGGTGTTACAGAATATGGTATCAGAGCTTAGGTTGAGAAAACCTAGGCATTTGGGTCGAGTTGGGTCGTGTTTTTGTTACGTCATTCGAGTTGTCGATTGACAAATATTAGAGCCGTGAGTCTTTGTTGTTCACTCAGGCTTGTGCGGTATCGGATTTGCCAAGATCGCATCGGGCTTGTTATAACTTTTCCAAATGGTGTTAACGAGATTCTCTGGAATGAGATGTATTGTGTTCTTGATTCGAACTGATTTGGCAAACGTGTGTTTTGAAAATATCCATGTCGAGTATTTTCTAGAGTCGAGACATGTGCCAGTATCACGGGGAATCGTCTGCTTCACGATCTGTAAGTATTTGAATTTTTGAATTTCATTGAGATTTATTGCCATTCTAAGTTGATATGTTTTGAGATTCGGCAGATATCATGCGTTACGGTATGAGATTTGAGTGGGACAGATTGATGATCTTGAGAAACTATGATTTTGGAAATCGAGATGTTGGTTAGATTTTGGAACGGAATTGTGCATTTGGGGAGAAATATTGTGCATGGTTGAGAAGAACATGTAGCATGTTAATTCATTTTGAGATATATGAATCGCTTTTGATCATTTGAAAATGATACCTTTCAAAATGAATGTTTTACGGATGTTTTACGGAAAATGATTTTTGGGCCGATACCCAATCGATTTTGAAATAGTTTTGTAACTCAGGACTTGGAGTCCGAAAAGAGTTTTCTACTTTTTAAACTTCTTGTAATGCGGAACAAGATACGGGCTGAGACCCTAATGTTTCAAAAGAAAGCTTTTCTGTTTTCTAAAACTCCCGAGATTTATAAAACTCTTTATCAATCGTTTATTAATTTATTTCCTACCTTTTTAGGTTTATTGTATACTCATTCAAATGTAACTACTAGTGAAGACTTTCGATCTGTTTGATTTGTTGATTTGTTTCAATGTTTTGTCATATCATATTTGAGGTGATCCAGGATGGATTAAGGAATGACGTTGCGAGTAGTATGTGGAGAGGAGTTTTTATCAGAGTCTATATATTTGAGATTTTGGAACTCTATCGTGTGGTTTTCTGATGGAATATCAGTGGATATTGGCGACAAGCCGAAGTGGTATACAGGAGTATGGATATGCACAAGCATTTGCATAAATTCAATTTTATTTAATCGTGTGTATTCGAAAAGAATTTTTATCGAGAACTCGGCACCAGCGAGCCGATTTAATTTTTAAAATTGATTTCGTGGTCTTACGAAAATTTATGTTTTGAGTTTTCAAACTCTTGAAAGAACTTTCGAAAATTGTCTTCGTGACAAGAATATATGATTTCAAACTGGTTTTGAAAATGTGATTGATGTACATATGCATTTAGTGCATCGGGCATATCATATCGATGGTACAAGGAAAAGAGATTCGAAGTTTAGTATGGTAGATTGGTTATGCAAGGATGATCGGTTGATTGATCAGATAAGAGAAATATACTGCGTTTTGTAGATTCATGTGCAGGATGTAATTTTGGAACTTTGGACTTTGTAAAACCGGGACGTATGTGCTATGTGAGTCCATTGGTGCGGTAGTAGCGCAATCTTACCATAGTGATCTTTGAATGATTTCTTTGTAAGTGTAAATTTGGGGATGGTGACCCCATGCTGGTTGTCTTGGATATTGAGTGGTCATTCCCACTCCTTGTAATTGGTATGTTCGTCGATTTGCGATTCGTTGTTCATATGCCGAGGATATGAGTTGGGTATGTTTATTGAGATCTACTGTACGTGATTGATTTGTCGTTTTGAGAATGTTATTCTTTCGTATATCTATTTATGTGGTTCTGTGTTGATCGTGTTGGAGTTTACCGTGTGAAGGTATTCTCGATTTTCCTTGATCGTTCGTTGGTAATATTGGAGTTTATCACGTTGATGATATTCTCGATTGTGTTTTGACCTCGGGTTGGTTATATTGGAATTTATCATGTCGATGATAAATTCGGTTGATTGTTGATCATTGTTGGTGATCATCTGAGCGTTCGGATTTTGTGTTGATGTTTCGGGATTCGTGTCGTTGTTTTGGGCAGTTGTTTTCCACATGTATTGTGTATTATTCGTCTTATCAGAATTGGGACTTGATTATGGAATCAGGCAGACAGGATTTGATTCGGGCAGATTGTTTCATCCGAAGATGATATATTTTGTTGAGACTCAGGGAATTGTGATCGTAAGCGTATTGAGATTGTACAGTGAGATCGCTTGCTAGTATCTCAGGAGATCGTCGACCTGCGTATTTGTAAGTATGCTCGTTTGGTTATTCGGTGATGACGATAATTGATCGTTGTCGTGATGGTTTTGGGATATTTTGGGTTGAAAGGTATGTTTGTTTGTTGTATGACGGATTGCAAGTTTCGAGGACGAAACTTATTTTAAGTGGTGTAGAATGTAATATCCGAAATTTCTACTACTGTTGTTTGATATTATTTTATCCGAGTTATGTTGTACAGCGTGGAATCTGTACAGTATGGATAAAATAAATAATGGACTGAGACGTCAGTATCGGTATAATTGTCATATCTGGTCGACAGTTGCATTTAAGGATATCGTGTATCAGGTTATCGTACTTTTGATATAGAGTATATCGTATAAGAATATTATTGGATTCAGTGATTGTGTTCAGTGTGTCTCATGTTCGTTTTTGGTACGTCAAGATGTTGGACAGAAATTGTGGAAAATCGCTAAGTGTTCATTAGCACACGCTACTGGGTACAGGTAGCGCACACTACGAAGTATTGATAGCGTACGCTAAGAGGTTCGGTTACGTACGCTAAGAAGGACCCCTAACGTACGTAACGACTTGCTGGGTTAGTTCCGGAAGGTAGCCGACAGGTAGGCCCAGGTTGATTTTTATATTCAGTTAGCGCACGAAAACGTATGTTGGTTAGCGCACGCTAACATCAGACGCCAATAATGGAATCTTAGCTTTCGGCGAGTGGACCCGGCCACTTGCGACGCATGTCCAGATAAGGTCAGCGGGTGTTTGTCATGTAGGGCTAGCGCACGCTAAACCGTATGGTTAGCGCACGCTAATTCCAGATCGATCAAAGAAATCCCGATAATCGCGGATGCTTTCGGCATGTGGGGGCACGAGTGGTAGGTGTGTACTGTAGCAAGTCAACTTCGGATAGCGCACGCTAAGGTAAATGACTTGCGTACGCTAAGCAGGATGTTTTACGTACGTTAATGCATGGGCATTACGTACGTAAGCTAGTTTACGAAGCGAGGCAGTAGTCTCTGGGCTTCGATAGCGCACGCTAACAAAGTCAGTTAGCGCACGCTAAGGCGGTAGCGCACGCTAAACATGAGATGTTAGCGCACGCTAATAATGAATTTTATAAAAGGGGACAGAAGGGAGCTGAGAAGCATTTTCGTCATTTTTCTTCTTTCAGTTGAGAGAGAGAGAGAGTTGGGATATATTTGAGGTTCCCAAACAATGTATAATGATAATCTTTAACAACATTAGATTGAGAGCTTGGATTCAAGCCTTGTCCTTCAAGTTGTTCATGATTCTTTGGATGGAGTTCTAGTGTTCTTCTTTTTGGTTCATCTAAACCAGGTAATCTTCGTATTCCTTCGTTAGTGGTTCATTTTTCTTGGATGATTTCATGCAAGGAGCATGTTGGATAATCATATGATGATGTTATATGAGATTCAATGGAATTTTGATAAGAGTTTCGGATGTTAGTTAAGATTCTTCATACTGTAAGGATGTTGATTCATTTAACCCGATCTAAGAAGGATTTCTGAATCTTGGTAATTATATTGGTCGATTTAGATGAGATGAATCATGATACTAGGTTGAATTCCAGATTTAGCATGATACGATCCTTGTTATCGAGTCAGTCTGATTGTTGATGTTGTTATTGATATATAGACATTGACATGATCATTGTGATAATTATGGGATCGTTTATCTTCAAGAGATATGGAGATTTATGTCTCCCTTCATTCGGATTCGTAGTCGCAAGATGTGAGTCGATGTTTGGAATGCATGCCACTGTACAGCATTAGCGCACGCTAAGCTTACTGGCTAGCACACGCTAACGGGACAACTTAGCGCACGCTACGTTATGCGTTTAACGTGCGCTAAGTAGGCAGACAGTGCAGTATTTTTTGTGTTTTGATTATGAATTCATGATGGTTTGACTTGGTTGGTTCTGACTGTGTTTATTCGAGGTTGTGTTGAACCATTGAGTTCGGTTGGTTAGTTTTGTCGGTTGTTTATTGTTATCGGATATGTGTTATTTGATTTCTTCGATAGGTTGAGATTATTGATCGGTGATTATAACCGGATATTGCGGTCGTGTTCGAGTATGTCCATTGTATTGCTTTTGATCGGGGCTGAGGAGCTCGTAGACAAAGGCAATGTGTTCGGTAGCAGCTTCGTGGTATCGGTATCGAGGCAAGTTATTACTTGCTCAGTTATAATATTTAATGAATGGTTTCAGTTTCATTTCATTTATAATGCATATAACGATGATTATTATTGCGAACTATGGGTATTCGGATCGCATATCGTTCTTTCGATTCTGGGAGATAAATCATAATGTATATGCTTTATCTCAGTTATTTGTATGTTCGAGTACCAAGGTTACATTATGGTAAAGACGAGGATATGAGTATCTATAGTTCATTGTACGTTTGGATCGCCGAGCGTTGAGGATAATCGTCGGTGATGATTGGACATCGAGGTTGCTCCCGAAGGACTCGGGGCAAGTATTCCATATTGATTATGGTTTAGTATTATTTATTTTGGTCTCTTACATTTTCTTTCATGTTGTTGAACATGGAGTCCTCCTAGTAAATTGTCATGTTGTCGTGCATGTTATGTTGTTCATGTTAATGAACGTGTTGATTTGCATATGTGTATGCATATTGTGTTGTTCATGTTGTGTAAATAATCCGATGGGATTATGAGGATCTATGCTGAGGGCGCTGGATCGGATGTCCACCTCGTGTTGGTCCGACGGGATCATCTTGGGATCTATGCTGAGGGCGCTGGATCATTGGACGGGTTTTTCCACCTCGTGTTGGTCCGACGGGATCATCTTGGGATCTATGTTGACGGCACTGGATCGTTGGAGTACCCAGTGTTGTGTTGTTTTGCATATGTATATTGTTGGTTATCCACCTCGTGTTGATCTTGTAGGATCATCTTGGGACCTATGCTGAGGGCGCTGGGTCATGGGATTTCCATTGAGTATACATTGTTGATATTGTTTTCAGCATATTGACGTGGTCATATGAGTATGCATTTGTAGGTCTTATGTTAGGACCGTGTCCGTATTGCATTGATCTGATCTCGGATTAGACTGATATGATTGTCGTGGCACTTCATATCTCGAGGTATGTTCCGTATTTCCTTTGGTATTTGTCTTTAATGGACAATCGGTTATCGTCTTGGGATTTGATGATGTTATTCGATGGATCATTTTGGTCAGGAATGGTATATTTCCGTATCGTGAGTTGGTGATGATAGTTTGAGAATCTTGAGTATTGTTTGAGGTACAATACAGTTATTAGGTTCGAGTTTATTGGTTAATCAAGTACGAGATGTGAAATGTGATAATGGTTATTCTCATGAGAATGACTTGAGTAAGTAAAGTTACGGCGGTAAGATTACGTTGGTCGTATTCTTATGTTGTATTCTCATTGGTATGTAATTATTAATGTGATGTGACGGTTATCATTGTTGGATATTATGGATGACCCCGTCGTGGGATTTCTTTTTAGGTTCTTGGAGTATCGAGCATGTAGCGGTCGTGAAAAGATGAGCTTCCCGGAGGATACTGGCTAGGACATGTTTTGTGCATTGAGTTTCTTGATTGGTTCTTGTATTCCACTGCTAGAGTATCTTTATGGTTGGTCTTTTTCCGCTGCGTGAGTAATTTGAAATGACATTTTGGTATCTGCTAACTGAGGTTACTTTTGAAATGGTTTTCTAAACTTTTGAGTGTCGGCAGTTTGGCCTTGCGATTTCAAATGAGTTTTTACGACGGTTTTTGATAAATGGATGTTATAAGTCTTAGTGAATTTTTAAAGATAGTACCGTCGTTGGCCTCTTGGGCATTTGTAAATGTTTGCAAAAATTTCCTTCAGCCTTGTGGGTTCCATCTCGGGGCCCACGGCGCTGTAATATTTCCGGTTAAATCTGGGGGTGTTACATAATCATAACGTGATATTCATGCGAGAGATATATTTATCATGTAAATTTCCTACTTCAGTATGGAGAGAGCAGGTAGAGGACGCGGGGGACGAGGCCCCGGTGCGGGCCGAAACCCGAGAGCTCGTGTGAATACACTTGCGAATGCTAGGAATAATGTTAACTCATCGAGCAGCGATGCCGCCACTCATTCTCCCAGAAATGATTATTCACTATCAAGGAGTCGTACCCGGGACACAGCTCAGTCAGAAGGTGTTCGGGTTGATCCACTCGCTTTTATGCAGGGCATGATGGCCCAGATGACTCAGATGGCACATGCCTCATGGAGACGATGTAGAACTCAACAGCTCAGAATCAGCAGGCTCCTCCGCCGCCACCTCAGGGGCAAGAGAGTGGTGTAAGCAGTATTATTGGCGACATCTCTCGCTAAAGGCCACCTACTTTTGAGGGCTCATCTGAGCCGGTGGATATTGTTCATTAGCTCGAGCATTTCGAGAAGTTATTTGCTATGGTAGAGTGTCCCGAAGGACACAAAGTTTCAGTTGCGGCTTACTATCTGGGTAAGAGCGCTCATTCTTGGTGGTTGTCGTTGAAGCCCACCAACGGATCATGTACTTGGGATCAATTAAAGACTCTCATGATGGAGAGGTATTATCCGGCCCCACTCAGAGAGGCCAAGCTATCAGAATTACTCACTCCCGACGCCTCAGCAGACGAGGATGTTCTCGCCATCGCCGAGAAATTTCAGGAACTTCTTCCTTTCGCTTCATATATCATTCACTCCGAGGCGGATAAGATCAAGTATTTCAGCAAGAGGCTGAAGCCCCGCATGCGGATGCAGTTACTTAATCATTATTGCACCACTCTGGCTGAATTCATTGAGAAGGCTCTTACTTATGATCTTACTGCTAAGTAGATTGCTAAGCAGCAACCTTCATCTGCTAGCAAGAAGTCAAAGAATAGTAATCAGTCTGAAGGCGGTCAGACAACCTTCAAGAAGCCTCGTGCGGGCTCTACTTTCTCTGAGCGACCTCCTGTGGTGCCCAGACTAACGGAATCGCAGTCCTGAGCGGCCAGTTCAGCCATCACCTGTTTCAAATGCGGGGAACTTGGTCATGTCAGCACCAAGTGTCCGAGGCAGACTATCACATGCCATAATTGTGGGATTGCTGGGCATAAGGCCCGTTATTGCCGAAGGGACTCCAAACCTGCTCCAGCGTCATCTCAGGCCCCGAAGCAGTTAGCTGTTCATAATCAGGTCACTCAGTCCGCGTCATTTAAGATGACAGGAGCGAATAAAGGTGGAGCCTATAGTCATCAGACGGAAGCGTCCGGTGCTGGGACTAGCAAGCCCTGAATTTATGAGATGAAGAAGACCGACAATCCGGAGGCTCGGATGATCTCAGTTACACTTGATATTCTATCTCAACCTGTGTGTACCCTTTTTGATACTGGTGCATCGCATTCATTCATTTCCGAGTCGTGTTTGAGTAGATTATGTCTGGGTAGTGCTATAGTTGTGAGCCCTATGTCATTGGTCTACCTGACGGTAGAAGAATTATCGGAAATCGTGAGATTCAGAATTGTCCGATTCAGTTTCATGGCCATGTATGGCTAGCAGACCTAATCGTGGTGGATTTACCAAGAGACGATGTCATCTTGGGTATTGATTAGATGGATCGTCACAATGCCATCATTAGTGTCCGTAAGCGTATGGTCACTATCATTTCAGACGATGGGGTCGAATATGTTTTTCAGGGAGGTAATCCCGGTTGTTCTGGTAAGGTCATTAACTTGATGAAAGCAGTGAAATTACTCAGTTAGGAGTGTGTTGGTTATTGGTGCTATATGCCCAAAACCGATAAATCACCAATAATGTTGACGGATATTCCGGTAGTGAGAGAATATGCCGATGTATTTCCAAATGAGTTACCTGGTTTGCCTCCACAGAGACATGTGGAATTCACGATTGAGTTGGAGCCCGGTACATCCCTGATATCGAAGGCACCGTACAGGATGGCCCCGACCGAAATGCAGGATTTAAAGAATCAACTTGAGGAGTTGTTCGAGAAAGGTTATATCCGATCGAGTGCGTCCCTGTGGGTAGCACCGGTGTTGTTTGTCAAGAAGAAGGATGGTTCTTTTCGCTTGTGTATTGATTATCGGGAGTTGAACAGGGTGATGATCAAGAATAAGTATCCACTACCCCGTATTGATGATCTCTTAGATCAACTTCAGGGAGCTTCAGTATTTTCCAAGATTGACTTGAGATCTGGATATCATCAGTTACGAATTCGAGAGTTGGATATCGCAAGGACAACATTTCGTACACGCTACGGTCATTATGAGTTCGTGGTATTGTTGTTTGGGTTACCTAATGCACCTGCGGTATTCATGGAGTTAATGAATTGGGTTTTCATCGAGTTTTTGGATCAGTTTGTGGTTGTCTTCATTGATGACATTTTGATTTATTCTTGTGACCGAGAGGAGCACGAGGTTCACCTTCATCAGGTTCTCGACGTGTTGAGACGAGAGCAACTTTATGGAAAGTTTTCCGAATGTGAGTTCTGGATGTCCGAAGTGACGTTTCTCGTGCATGTAATTTCATCAGACGGTGTGCGTGTTGATCCTCAGAAGACGGAGGCTATCCGAGATTGGTTACCTCCGAAGAATGTTAAGGAAATCCGAAGCTTTCTCGGATTAGCCGGTTATTATCAGCGGTTTGTGGAAGGATTTTCTAAAATCACTCAACCAATGATGAACCTTTTGCGAAAGGATAATAAATACGCGTGGTCTGATGCGTGTCAGTGGAGTTTTGAGGAACTCAAGAGCCGATTAATTTCAGCACCCGTCCTTTCCTTGCCACAAGGGGCGGAGGGATTCGTGGTTTATAGTGACGCATCCAGACACGGTCTCGGATGTGTGTTAATGCAGAATGGGAAGGTTATTGCCTATTCTTCACGACAATTGAGACCTTACGAGGTTAATTATCCGACCCACGACATGGAGCTAGCAGCCGTGGTTTTCGCGTTGAAGATTTGGCGTCATTACCTTTATGGCGTCACCTGTCAGATATTCACCGATCATAAGAGTTTGAAGTATATAATTACTCAGAAGGAGTTAAATATGCGACAGAGGCGGTGGTTGGAACTAATCAAAGATTATGAGATCGAGATCCTGTACCACCCGGGTAAGGCAAACGTGGTTGCCGATGCCTTGAGGCGTAAGTCCGTTCATGAGCAAATGCTTGCTCGTTTGATAGTTCAGAAGGAGCTTCAGCAAGAATTTCTTAGGCCCGAGATTGAGGTCTGGATTCAGCGAGTGCAAGGGCAACTTTACATGTTAGAGATTTCATCGCCACTTGAGGAGGCAATCAGAGCGAATCAGGGTTCAGACCCATCATTGTTACGCATCCGTGAGGATGTGGCTCAGGGGAAAGCCCCTGGATTTGTGGTCCACGAGGATGGACTATTGCGATTCAAGAATCGGTTATGCGTACCGGCAAATGACGAGTTGAAAAACTCGATTTTGAGAGAAGCTCATGCTACCCCTTACTCCATTCATCCGGGGTCTAGCAAGATGTACAAAGACTTGAAACAAAATTACTGGTGGAGTAATATGAAGCGAGAAGTCGCAGAATTTGTTTCGAGATGTTTGACTTGTCAGCAAGTCAAGATAGAACATCAGCGACTGGCAGGTATGCTGAACCCGCTCCCTATTCGAGAGTGGAAGTGGGAAGATATTTCTATGGACTTCATCACGAGTTTGCCGACGAGTCGTCGTGGCATGAATATAATCTCGGTGATTGTGTACCGCTTAACTAAATCGGCTCATTTCCTTGAGATTAAAGATACGTGGGGTCCCGAGAGACTTACCCAGTTGTTCATCAAAGAGATAGTGAGACTGCACGGTACTCCTAAAAGTATCGTTTCCGATCATGACGGACGGTTCGTGTCTCATTTTTGGAAATAAGGTCATCATGCTATGGGAACTCAACTTAATCTCAGTACCGCTTTTCATCCTCAGTCCGACGGACAATCAGAAAAGACTATTCAGACATTGGAGGACATGTTGAGGGCATGCATCCTCGATTGAAAAGACGACTGGGAAGCCCAACTACCATTGATTGAGTTCACGTACAATAATAGTTGGCATGCTTCGATTAAGATGGCACCTTACGAGGCCTTATACGGTCGTCATTGTCGATCTCCTTTGTGTTGGTACGACTTATCAGAATCAATCGGCATCGAGCCCGATATGCTTATAGCCGCCCGTGAGAAGGTAGCTTTGATCAGGAGTCGTTTGTTGACAGCTCAGAGTCGACAGAAATCATATGCAGATAATCATTGTCGACCACTAGAGTTCGAGACAGGTGACCATGTGTTGTTCAAGGTATCCCCGAGTGGAGGTATTTTCCATTTCGGAAAATGGGGGAAGTTGAGTCCGAGATTTATTGGACCGTTTGAGATTTTGGATCGAGTAGGCGAGTTAGCTTATCGATTGGCTTTACCTCCGGCATTGAGCTGAATTCATAATGTTTTTCACGTCTCTCAATTACGGAAGTATGTTTCCGACCCGAGCCACATACTTCAGTTCGACGAAATCGAGATCGCGGATGATCATTCGTATGAGGAGCGTCCTATAGGAGTTTTAGAGCGGCGAATCAAATAGTTGAGGAACAAGACGATTACTTTGGTCAAGATTTAGTGGTCTAGAGACGGAGTCGAAGAGGCTACTTGGGAAACCGAGGATAGTATGCGGGAGGGTTATCCCGAGTTGTTTGACCCTTAGTTTCGGGGACGAAACTCTTTTTAAGGGGGGGGGGGTTTGTAATACCCGGTTGTAATTCATTCATTATCTTTCAGTAATTATCAGTCAGTAATTGTCACTCAATAAATTTCACTCATTAATAATCACTCATCATTCATGATTCATTTATTTGTGTTCATTGTTGGCATGTTGTAACCGTGTATCAGTTACCGATCGTCATTTCATCTCCGTTTGAGTGTCGAGACGAGAGTATTATCATTATCATCATGATTGGTAGTCTTGTGCTGGAAGTATCATCTTTGGCATGTGTTGGACTTGTTTACTTTCACATACGTATGGTATGTCGGATCATTCATCAATCGTAGCGAGAAATCGGAGTTGTCGTATTTTCATCTTGTCCAGCAATGAGTTACGGCCGTAACTAGTCATACATTATGGCCGTAACATGCTTTCGTCAGATCAATGTTGTTTTGACCGAAGGCAAGATACGGTCGTAAGGTGGGCAGGCTACGGCCGTAAGAGGTGTTCGTAATTTTCAGGATTTGTCGGACGAGAAGGACTTACGACCGTAAGGGTTGCGGCATACGGCCGTCAGATGAGGCAGGTACGGCCGTAAGGCTTGTCCGGATACGGCCATACGTTCCAGGCAGGGTGCCTGGTCAATTTCGATGAAGGGGTCGTACGCCCGTAAGTTTGGCCGGGTACGGCCGTACCGGTCGAGTTACGCCCGTAAGGTGTGCGGGTACGGCCGTATGGATGTCGGCAGGTGTTTTGGATGAGGGCGAGTTACGCCTGTAAGGCAAGTGCGGGTACGGCCGTATGGCTGTCGGCAGTTTCTGGACGAAGCCGAGTTACGGCCGTACGATATGACTGGTTATGGCCGTAAGGCCGTTGACCTGGGATGTTACGGCCGTAAGTAGGCCGAGTTACGGCCGTAACATTCGGCAGTTTATAAGGGCTTAGACGGGACTTTTTACTCATTTTCTCATTCTTCAACTTATATCCGAGAGAGAGCTTGAGGGAGAGATTTTTCCATCATCTATCACTTGGGTGTTCGGTTTTCATCATCTTCATTCGATTGTGAAGCTCGGATAGTCGATCTAACGCGTGTTCATCGGATCAAAGTGCTTGGATCTTCAAAGGTAATATTCTTCAAACATCTTGGATTTTGATTTTATGTTGAGATATGATATTTTGGATGTTATAATCATGTTTTATGAAAATATGTACGCATGATTATGGATGTGTATGATTATTCATTAGATTATTGAAGGGTTATTCAAGAACACTTTGAATATTGAGTTGGAATTGGGGGTTTCGATTAATTGTTGTTGTAATCAAAAATTTGGATATTCATATTGGATTATTGATTGTATTGAAGATGTTTTGTTGGTTTGGAATACTTCTTGGGGTTTTGATATTGGTATAGTTAAGGTTTGGTTGTAAACAATCGGAGATTGGTCACAACGTATTTGATATAATGCCCTAATGAACTTGGTTTAGTCGTATCGACGTTTTGAGTTCGTTATGTTCGTGTTTGATTCGTATGTTGAACGGATTGTTGGTAATTGTGTTATTCAAGGTTGTTCGAGCGACCGACATCTCATTTAGGACGTTTGTTCGTGGAAGGACATTGTTCGCCGGTGTTGAGTAAGTTAATTCTTACTCGGTTAAAAGGATATTCATTCCTTTTGTTGTTGTTCATTCATAACCATCACTCATTCATAATGTATTAACCGTATTGAGACTTGTAATTGTTGAATAATCACTTCATTCACGAGGAACGACGGTTCCAATCATTTCATTGAGCTATCATTCACTTCACTATTATTTTCATCTCGGTGAGTCATTCTTGACCTTGTCGGATTATTATTCATTGATATTCATTATGGTCATTCTCGTTCATATGACCTTCTGGGTTCATATTGCGTGGCCGGGTGCGGATGTGTGGAATTTTTAGTCGAGCACACGATAGTCATGTATTGAGTTCACCGATACATTAGACTGTGCACACGGTAACGTTTACCTCCGTGAGACTAATTAGGTACAAGGACGGGTGTGTCCGGGCACTCGTCTTGTACACTTTCACAGAACATTATGGGCGTACTATGATGCTCCTCTTCAGCTTAAATTCATAACTAAGGATATTTCATAATTGAGATATATCATGATTGTGTATATTCAACCCTTGAGGATTGTTGTTCAGTATGGCCCGGCCGTTGGGGATACTTTTGTGTCATGGCAAGGCAAAAGCACGGGAAGAGAACGTTGACGGCGAGGAGCCCCAGTGATACTATTAGGGGGCCCCAGTCTCTTCAGTCATTCTTGTTTTTCTTCATTTGTATTTCCGCTGCAAAATTCCGTTTGGGTTGTTTATTCATCAGGGTGGTGTATTTTATCTTCATATAAAATATACTAGTATTCTGTATTGTCCTGGTGTATTGTACTCAAGCTCCTCATTGGAGTATTTGGTAATATAATGTGGTTCGGTACTACAATTATATTATTTAATTCATTAATTTTCATTCGCCTGAAGGGTCCCAGTTGGGGTTCCACGACACTGTAATAGCCACCTAGTTTGGGGTGTTACAGTCTCTACTTGTCACGCGCCAGAGAAACGACCGAAATAACTAAACCTCGTTATCCTCCAAGTATACGGCTAGAACAAGGTTGTAGAAGCTTTTCTAATCAAAATTACAACACTCTAAGTGTTTAATCTTTGATCTCTCTATCTCATAAAATTTCCTCCAAGAAAACTTATGAATGTACAATGAAGAAGATGATGAACAGTATGAAGCCTTTGGAAACTATTTCCTCTCTCTTTTTTTCTTGCCAAAAACGTGGCTTAGCTTGTGAGGT
This sequence comes from Orobanche coerulescens, assembly GCA_033398695.1. Classification (NCBI taxonomy): domain Eukaryota; kingdom Viridiplantae; phylum Streptophyta; class Magnoliopsida; order Lamiales; family Orobanchaceae; genus Orobanche; species Orobanche coerulescens. The sequence goes on from CM065815.1 coordinate 71,377,287, forward strand.
GAGAGTTTTCAAGTCTTCATTTATTCTTCCAGCATTATCACCCCAAAATCTCCTTTTTTCCATATTATAAGAGATACTATATCTCTAAAGTCATTTGTCCTTCACCTACCAAAGGCAAGACTAAGACCAAGAGTGAAAGGAATAAAGTAAGGCGACCTCTAGAAGGAATCAGACGAATTTGGTTCATTTCGGACTCCCGTGAGTCCAAGCAGATAAACTCCGATTCCGTTCCGATGTATTTATATCGATTAATTAATCCAATTAATTAATCATATCAAATACATAATGACATAATTAATTTCTCCAAGAAATAATTATATTTATGAATTAAATTAATCACCCGGTAATTTATTTAATTCATTAGGCCGTAAATTAATTTATCCAATAAATCAATTTAGACATCCAATGTCCCAAATTAGATATCCAATATCTAATATTCATAATGAGAGATTAAGCTCGATTCATTCTGTCGTTAATCTTATTGCACGACTCAGTAGGTCCGTCTCAGTCAGCAATGGGAGGAACCAAAGAGTAGTAGCACCACCTAGCCAGCCTCGCGGCCTACACTGTACCCCAACTGAGAATGAATGATTGGGATCATTCAAGAACCATTCTGTCGTGAATACCAGTATATGTATAAACCCTTCTTTCAAATGTCCCGACCAAGTTATAGGGTCACGGTCAGTCAAACCCTATCTGTACTTGATGCTATGCATGCGTTAATGCAAATCAAGATCATCGAGCTCTCGTGTATCCAATACAACTAGCTCCAATGCTTTGGCCAAAGACTTATGATCTCATCTACCAATAACCGCATAGGACATCTAACCCGCTCACTAACGGGAGAAAGAATTCTATCTTGGTATTCAGTAGGACCTACTACTTGCCCGTCAAGATGCATGTCGAGGTTGACCCCCACCTCCCGATTTACAGGGTCGACCTACTCTAATGAAAATCTTGACATCACAAGCACATCCCTACTAAATCCTCAAGTCGAAGGTTCACAAATATCTATCATAACCTTTCGATTTCGTCATTGACTGTCCTGGAGTGAAATCCGTGCGACGAATCGAGGGTGAGTCGGTTCGAGTATACTAATCCGATTATTATACCTATAGCGTGTGCTCCCACTAACCATTAGCGTTCGACAGGTACTCTCCATGTCAAAGAACATGTTATACAAGTCTTCACATAAACTTAATGCCCAGTCAAGTTTCATCGACTTGCGAGCGATTAAGTATTTGAGCTATAAACCTATCCAGTGCCGACCCCCTTATCCAATAAGGAGTGGAACATTTTGCTCTCAAATACACGGACTAGTTTCTATATGTATATTTACGAGTTAGGAATGCCAGTAACTACCAGTAAATAAAGAAACATCCATTGCCTTATATTAATGATTTACATAATAACAAGTACAATGCCCTCACTCAACATCCTCTGAGTGGCATTCGAGGGCATACTCCTAACAATCTCCCACTTGCACTCAATGCCACACACTATGGTATCTAATACCCATGTTCTCCAGATTACGCTCTAAGCTAATATGAGAATGTGGCTTGGTCTATGGATCAGCGACGTAGTCGGCTGACTCTACTCTATGCAGCACAATGTATCTCTTTCGAACAAATTCTCTTACGAGATGATACTCTCTCTCATATGTTTGGTACTATTATGAAACCTCAGCTCCTAGGACTGTGCTACCGCTCTATTGTTATCGTATAAAAACGAAAATAGGCAGCGCAGCACATGGTGTCACGTGAAGTTTACCCAATAACTTCTTAACCCTTCCTTTGGAGGCCCCCGAGGCAGCCACCGAGGCCACTTTATACTTACCCTAATAGGTGGAACCAGTAGTCGCGCTGTACTTGGCACTATGCCAAGATACTGCTCCTCCATTAAGATTAAATATGTAGCCAGAAGTAGACATCGAATCGTCTTATTGTCCTTGGAAGTCCAATTTAGTGAATCCCACCACATTCAGTTCTCCACCACCATATTTATGAACCAGATCTCTAGTCCTTCTAGAGTACTTGAGAATGTTCTTTTACGTCGGTCTAATATTCCCCAACTGGATTAGCCCTAAACCTACTTACCACGCTCCCAACATGCGCAACGTCTGGTCTCGTACACAACATAGTATATAATAGGCTACCCACAGCCGATGCATATGGTATATTACTCATGTCCTTTCTATGTTCCTCACTTTGAGGACACGTCTTCGAGGAGAGTTTTATTCCAGGCCGCATCGGAAGGAACCCTCTTTAAGATCTTATCTATATAGAGGGCTTGGGAAAACCTATTATTCTCTTCGCTCTATCCCCGTAGAGCCGAATACCAAGAATATAGGTAGCTTCTCCCAAGTCTTTCATGGAGATATTACTCGAAAGCCTAGCTTTCACAGAACTGTGCATTCCCACATCATTTCCTATTAGTAGAATGTCATCTACATATAGTACTAAGAATGCGATCTGGCCCCCACTAACCCTCTTGTATACACAAGGATCCTCTTCATTTTTCACGAAGTCATACTCTTTGACTGCCTCGTCAAAATGAAGGTCCGAACTACATGACGACTGTTGCAGTCTATTTCATGGAGTCTACATCCACCATTGCTAGATCATTGGTCGCGGGTTGGTCTCTTGTTTATCACCTGGAACCTCGTGGAAACCCAGTTCCTCCAAGTGCATAAAACTATACCTCTCAGGTATTTGAGACACCCTACTAGACCTACGAGGTGGTTGCACTTGTTTTTCCTAAGGTTCGGTTACAATTTCTTACACAGGTGTCTCCTGAGGAGTTTCATTGTATTCTTCCAAAGAAAATTTTCTACCTACTCCGCCTTCCTGGATGAACTCTTCTTCCAGGAAGTGTGCATGCAAAGCAACAACGATCTTTCGATCTTTGGGCATGTAGAATAGATAACCCATCATCTCAGATGGGAATCTAATGAAACGTCTCCTCACGAACCTCGCTTCAATTTTGTCCACCTTAGTCTTCTTGACATAGGCGGGACATCCCCAAATTCTAATGTGATTAAGACTTGGTTTCCTGCCCTCCCACATCTCATGTGGAGTTTTAGGAACGGATTTGTAAGGACATCTGTTCAAGATATATGCAGCAGTCAGGAGTGTATACCCCACAGGTAAATCGGTAAGTCAGTATAGCCCATTATGGAATGGACCATGTCCAACAAGGTCCGGTTCCTTCTTTCTGACACACCATTTAACTGAGGAGTGCATGGAGGTGTAAGTTGTGATACAATTCCATGTTTCTTAAGGAACTCGTCAAACATCATATACTCGCCACCTCGGTCCGATCGAAGTGCTTTGATATGATTACCAGTTTGTTTCTCGACTAGGGCCTTAAATTCCTGGAATTTCTCAAAGGCCTCGAATTTATGTTTCATTAAGTATACATAACCATACCTAGTATGATCATCTGTAAACGTAATGAAATATTGATATCCATCACGTGCTGCTTCCAAAGCACCACATACGTCGATATGGATTAATCCCAGTTTATGAGCGGCTCTTTCAAAAGTCCCTGTAAAGGGGGACTTAGTCATTTTGCCTTTTAAGGCAAGATTCACAAGTAGGAAAGGGATCCGATCCCAATGGACCCATAAGTCCATCTTTTTCCATCTTTTAAATCTTGGTCTGACCAACATGACCAATTCTAAGATGCTATTTCAAAACTTGATTGGTTTCATCCCTATCACGTTTTCTAGTCATAGTATTCACAACTACTTTGTTGCTGAGATTTAGATGATACAATCCATTTAACAATGTAGCAAGATCTACTAGTTTATTTCTGAAATAAATTTTGCAGGAACCATCACTAATGAAAAATGAAAAGCCTTTTCGGTCCATGACCGGAATGGATACAATATTTCTATGTCCCTTGGGAAAAACAAGCACATCTTCTAAAGTCAGAACAAAAACGGATTCTAAACCCAAAAGAAGTGATCCTATGTCGGTTGAAAAACAAGCACATCGTCCTCAAAGCGGTAATTATGAACTTCTGGTTTCCCCTCTTTCGCCCCACGAAAGAGTGCTTGGTGCCATCCTCGGCTAACATAGTAATGATTCTCATGCGGTAGTTCATGATCGCACCATGAAGCTCGAGCCAATCATCCCCTAGAATCAAATCATCACCCTCAATATTCACAAAAATAATATTAGAGAGCCAAGCCATCTCACAAATAATCACAGAACAGTCTCGGATCTCCAGATCACAAACAATCCTATCACCACTAGGGAGTTTAACGATGAAAGGCTCACAAGGCGAAAAACAGTCGACTCAAACGGAGCACACATTCCATAGAAATGAACGAATACGTAGCACCAGAATCGAAAAGCACACTGACAGGATGAGAATGGATATGAACGGTACCTATAGCCACGGTAGCTGCCGGATCATCGGCCCTCCTCATCTCATATATACGCGGACGAGCGGAGCCGACACTGGAAGCTCCCCCTCTAGCAGACTGACACCGACCTCTCCCTCGGTCGACACTATGTGGAGACTGATAAGCAAACAACCCTTGGTTCACACTCGGTTCCCTAGGCGCAGGAAAAGAAGCCTGGGCACCGATAGTCTTCCCCACATGATCACAAAAGGAAGCCTTGTGGCCCGACTGGCCACAAGTATGACAAGCCAACTGCGGACGAGAACACTCCCGGTTCCTATGGCCCAGCTGGCCACAGTTATAACATCTGATCTCTCGAGTGGGGGCGCTGGTAGCACCTCGGAAGCCCCCAAAAAAATGAGCCGAACAGCCTGCACGAACATTAGTAGACTGATGCTTCTGCTTAACTCCGCCCCTGTGGCCCGAAAAGTTACCGACAGACTTCTGTTTCTTACTTTCTCAAGCCGCCTCACTGGCCGTGAAGGACATATCATAAGGAAGAGCTCTACTCTGATAGTCATTTAGGGTGGTGCAGGCGAGCCAAGACATGTAATCACGAATCTTCGGTTTCATACGTCTAGAAAAGTGGCAAATCTTGTCGCTCTCCTCCTTAACCTGGGCCTTCACGTAGCCCAATTCCCGGTTGAAATCTGCAATGGCCTGAGAAACCGGAATATCTCGAAGCTGAGCATCATAAAAATCATGGACTCGGGCCTGACGAACTGGCTACGGACAGTATTCAGCTTCCATAAGGTCTCTGAACTCAGCCCACGAAGCAATATGATCCTGAGGCTCAACGGCCTCCCACCAATCAGCAGCCTCCCTAGTGAGAAAGTACTAGGCGATAGGGACCTTGCGATCCTCAGGGAAGTTAGTGGCAACAAAGATCTTAGACATCTCCTTGATCTACCTCTCCTAGTCAATCGGGTCTGAAGCCCCGGAAAACTGAGAAGGATGCATCTTGGTGACATCCTGAAGCCAATGATCTATTCCAGCCTGAGCAGTATGAGCCATAGCCAGGTTCTGAACCGCCTGGGCCATCATAGCCATTTGGTTCACCATTTGTTGCATCATAGCTGCAACATCCATGTCGGTGCCATTGCCGGCTGTATCGTCTTGAGTGGAAGTATGGCCCTGACGACCATCAATACTGCCGGCTCCAGAAGAGTGTGACGTGGCCGCCCTACTAGCTGCCCCACGTTCCCATCTTCATCCGCGACCACGACCTCTACCACGACCTCTTCCAGCATCCATACTGGATATAAGAGGTAGCAAAAGCAATTCGATGATAAGTACGATAAAAAAAAAGTCACAATTCAAGAAACGGAAGTACGATACGAGAAAACAATGAATCGAGTAAAGAAAACTTACGAGCACTGGAAGTACCGAGATGATGGCAGTGGGATGATGGTGTGCAAAATAAAACACAACTAGACCCAATTAACCAAAAAGCCTAGGTATCCATAAACCTAGTTCTCTGATACCATTTTTTGTAACACCCCCAAGATATTTAGGGTATATTACAGCACTATGGACCCCTACGTGGGATCCACCAGGCTAAATAAACAATACCGCTCATCTAACCATCTTGGTTAGCGACAAACACACAACACCACAACAATAATTAAATGAAATCACACGGTACAAAACAGGACATCACTCGAATTCACAAATACGATTTAACATACAAAACATAACCCAATTCAAAAGTGCCTAAGTACTCACGAGTACTATCTATAAGTTCACAAGTTTGGAAAACAACACATCAAAATGGACAACGGAAATAAAGAGACTCCATTGCATACGTCAACATCCCCGTCCAGCATCCTTGTACTGCTCTAGTGCCCGTACGACCGACTGAACGCCACCTGAAATTCATAATAAGAATTTCCCCAAAATGGGTCCCCAAAGGGGTTAGCAATTACGCTAGTACAAGTAATCAAGGCAAATCGTTCGATTACACATTTCATCGTACATGCATTATGTCATTTCAAAATCCAAAACCAGCCATGTCTTTTTCCGAGAAACAAACGGTCAATAATCAATTGCCTAAGACCGGGGCTAAACCACTGGTCCCATTCGAGGCCTCTATAGACCCTCCCGGACTGGCCATAGTATAAAATCAAAATCACGCACATGCATCGCCTAGGACCGGGGCTAAACCACTGGTCCCATCCGAGGCCTCTATGGACCCTCCCGGACTGGCTAGCCAACAAGCTCGTGAATCCGGGACTAAATCACTGGATTCCTCCGAGGCCCCATCGGACCCTCTTAGAGTGAGCAAAGCACCCAATATTATGCATCACCATTTCATGTTAAGCATAAAGGTTTCACAAGAATACTTGCCTTGAGTAACTAATGACGAAACGAACGGAATGGATAGTCAACCACGATAATTAGGAAACGACCCCCATGAACCTAACGATTCGAAGAATACAATCACAACCAATTACACGAGTACGGAAATGGAATACGCCCGAAAACCCACCTACGATTCATGTAAATTCGTGCAAAATAACAACGAGGACGGATCGCAACCGAACTCTCTCGATTTAATAAATACCACGAAATTTACCATGACCTCGTAGGGAAAACATGAATACCACTAAGATTAATCACATACATCATGGATTAATCAACAACACGGAACGAATCGGACATTAAATCGAAAATCCGCAAATTTCCCAAAAGTATGGTTCTAAGAGATTTTACCTTGATTCGGAGATAAACAACGGATGATTTGGTGTTAGGCTGATGTTATGATGACAACGGATGATTTGGTGTTAGGCTGATGTTATGATGCTAGAATATACTCCTCTGATGGAATTTGAGTGAAAACCTGACGAACCCTAGGCTGGAGAATAGTCCCGTCGTGAAGAGAAGAGAGAAGAGTGAAAAAATGAGGAAAAATCGGTCGCTGCCAGTTTATACTGGCAAATGTTATGACCGTAACATCACTCACATACGGCCGTAACTTGTGAACATTATGGCCGTAAGTGTAACACATTACGACCATAACTGGCCCTGGGTAAGGATCTGAACAAAACAACAAAGCTCACTTACGGCTGTATAACTATAAGGTTATGGTCGTAACATCTCTTACGGCAGTAACCTACGAATATTACGCCCGTAAGTGCCCACTGGATCAAATGCAGAAAAATGAAGTTAGGCTACGGTCGTACAAAGAAGAACTTATGGCTGTAACTGTAGAACAATACGGCCGTCACAGCCCTGGCTTACGGCCGTAACGTGCCTCTGGCAGCAGGCCAGATATGCACGAAATGACGTCTCGATGAAGACCAATCGGAGAAAACAAAGGTGTACCAACTACCAATAGATACACTCACGATGAGTTCGATATAGAAACTAAAGTATAAAAAGGAGACGCGATTCCGACTACCCAAAAGGTTCGGAAACAATAAGAATAGTAATTACCCCATAGATTTGGGAAATTACAAAACGGCCCAAAACATCTGAAACACATGATCCACGATCGAAACACCAAACAAAAGCTCACAACATGCATAATAACATAATATGGATTTATGGCAACCCCGAAAAGGCGGTTCAGAACAATGATTACGAGAATTGAACCAAATAGTGACTGAAATGACATAAAACGCGGAATTGAGTAAAACAAGTCCGAAACAAGCTCAGATGACAAAAAGTCCAGTATTAAATATTATCTAAATATCAATACGGTTATAAGCGAGTCGCTAAAAATGAAAAATACACCAAAATGAAATATAATGAAAAAAGGAAAAATGTGGATATTACACATCCCACCCTGTCAGGGATCCCTCTTCTCCACAGGCTCCCTTACATGTCAAGAATCCAAACCGAATAGAAGAACCCTCTACTTTTCGAAGTCCTTCCCCAACAGACATCATAAACAACACTCTCTTACAGGTCCAGATTGAAGAAGCATATGAGTACCTCAAGAAATGGAAATCATATAGGGTCGCCCCGTACGACTCCCTGTACATTTGGGAAGACTGGAAAGAGGAAGAGTTGTTCATTCTGTAAGTCACGAACACCCAGAATGTCGAAGTCTTGATCATATGTGATTATCACTTTTGCCATGAAATGATCACCTCATACTTTGTGGGAAAAGAAAGGACTAGACTGAAAGGGAAGTCACAGTCCACCGACAAGCCACGAAGTCTGATCCATCACTCTGACTTAGACAGAGATGACGATGACCTGCATACAGGTCTGAGGATGAGCCGTGAGGAGGCTCGTGAAAAATAATTTGCTCAGTCCAAGGCTGATGATGGCAAAGGGACTTATGCCGATCAACCATTATCAGCCCTCAGCCAGGAGGAATTAGTCCCTCTGACCAGAGCTGATGAGACTCACGCCATCCAACAGGAGGAATCAATCCCTCATAAGGAACATGTGGTTGCTGAGAGCCAACAGGAGGACCCAGTCCTTCCTGTACCCCAGGATATAGAAACCACTCCACCCATGAGCACAACAAGTGGAACCATCTGAGGTTCGCACTCCGCAACAGGTATCCACTCCTCTCCATAAAGGACCCCCATACAGATCAGAAGAGGATTTCCTTGATGATGATAATCCCTAGAGGCCTCATCACAATATCATACTTAAATAGCTTGGAGATCCACCTAATGCCAAGCTCGCTTACCTCAACTCTCCGCGTATAGAAGCCCGCATCGAATAGCTGTAAGCCACCGGGTCGTCGAACTATCTTCTTATAGGGTGTTGTCAAAGTCCTTTATGACATCAGTAAGGATCTCGATTGGATGATAGAAGATGCTCAGGACAAGCTTACTAAGCTGCAAAGGCCCCTACAAGATGTGAAAGAGGCATTCTGCGTCATGGCCAACGCTCTATGGCAAGCCCTTAACCAGTTGAAGCAGCAGGAGCGAATCCTAAAATGGGAACAAGAGAAACTGTGAGTTGCAGAGACCAAGACCATGGCCACCCTCGAATTCACAGGATCAAAACTTATTGTACATGATCAAAATATCGATGAACTGACAACAGTAGTTGCGAGCCTAGTGGATTGTGTCACCGATCTTAAGACCAAGCAGTGCAAGTCGTTGGACATCCTTCGGGACATTCACAGCAAGGTATCTGATCTTGTTAATGCCAAAAAAGGGGGAAGAGGCGCGAGAGCCTGTAAGGAGATGGCGACTGGATAAGGGAAAGGAGATGGAAGCCATCTTAGATGATAGTGTTGCATCTGCAAATTGGAAGGCTAGCCGGAGCCGGGCTAGGTCAAGGAGCCAAGGATATAGGGTTTCTGGTTCTCTTCCCCAGTTCCAGGATCCTAACCTCCCATGAAGAACAGTGTGCAGAAGCCTGCAGAGGCCAAACTCCCAATAGACAGATAACCAACAGCCGAAGAGTTAAAGGTATGGAAAAAGAATGAATTTATGAGATACTTTTGTGTTCTCATCAGGGAATCACCCATGTTCAATCAATTTAAGATGCTGGAGGATGCCGCAAAAGAGTTTTCGAGGCTTTCAGCAGAAGGAAATATCCCACTCCAAATCAAACTAAAATCCTTAAAGGGCGAACAACGAACCCACCCGGAAAACTGGATTCTCTCTTTTGACGTATCCCAAGAAGGAAGGAACTCATACAAGGACCGAGTAAGAGACACCTTCGTCAACTGGTGGAAGGGAAACGAACATGACCCCTCCCAAAAAACTTGGAGACATCAGTCCTATAGGGGATAGAACTTCTGTTTTCTTTATATTACTATTCTCTGTCTTTCTTCCAATTTAATCTTTAATGAAAACAACATTGTAATCTGATTATCAGTAAAATACCATTTTTATCTCAAAAGATTACAACTTGTGATCTAATGTTATTACTTTGATTGTTTTTTGTGTTGGAATGGTTTAACATGTATAAACATCGATAAGTATCAAAGCTGTAAGAACTTGTTTGCTAATAGTTCATAGATTAAGTTGTATTAAAATAGAATTACTTCCTGTAAGATAGTGCCTGCGAGCTAATTATAATTTAATTTGTAATACACTTAGTCCTGTAGGATTTATTATTTTAGAACTTGCCTGCGAGCAGTTCAAATTGTTAGACTATGTCTTAAAGATTAGAACTTTTGACAGAAGACTTGAAGACAGTTCCTCTCTATTAAGAAAATTTTGGAATTATCAAAAAGGGAGAAATTGTTGGGAAAAATCCTCCCTGTGTTTTGATAATTGCCTCATACAACAAATCTTCAAAGTCAGAATATCGGCCTAAGTATGGAATCTGTTAGGAGAATATCATACAGCCTATCCATACAACATAAGATCTTCCAGCAAAGACAAGAGTCCTTTCATACAGTGTAGTCATCAAGATACAACAAAAAAAGAAGATGTTGGATACAACAAGCATGCCATAAGTATTTTACTTAGGAAAAGTAAAATACAAATCCAACAAGACTGAAGAAATTTTAAACTCTTGAGAAAGCATACATTATATATTCACAATATAATCACGGTTAAAGTAGCATTTAATGCTGATAGGACAACATTCAATGCAGCCGAAGAGATTACAGTCTAAAGAGCATTTAATGCTGATAAAAAAGAATGTATGAAGTATTAAATGCGAATCACCTTTAATTCGAAACATTCTGAAGCCGCCAATGAGAGCAGTCTCAATCTCACCAACCGGCCAACGACTACATTTATAATGGATTTATTTCCAAGGGTATAAATAGCCCCAAGCAACAGGACATTCATGTAACACCCCCAAGTTATTCAGGGCATATTACAGCGCCGTGAGCCCCGCCGTGGGACCCACAAGGCTAAACATACACGGGACTATAAATTTTGACCAAGAGGGTCTAAACACAATGAAATGAAGAACAATACAAAGGGTATTCAAACCATAACCAATTTATCCAAATACATCACAACACAAAACAATACTTCGGCAACGCAGGCCGGAACATCAAGGAAACTGAAAGGCAATACTCGAGTATTCAATATCCATTCCAGTACAACAACACTGAATGGAGTAACACAAAATACAACCGGAGATAAGACACAGTATCACGCTTGCCCATCATCTTCATGCCAAAATGATACCTTCCTGCCCGCTCCACTGGAACCTGAAATACATAAAAAGTATTTCCCCCATGAAAGGGGTTAGCCGTCGAATAGCTAGTGCAAGTATATCGAATATGAAATACAATACTCCTTGATAATAAAGTAGAAGTAACCGTCAATTCATCATTTCAAGACTAGTATTCCGGAATAACTAAATCTCATAGCATCACATCAATACATACATGATCAACTGTGGAACCGCACCAGAGGTTACGGAACCCTCAGAGGACTCGTCGGTCCATCCCAGAATGGTTAACTCATATGATTCGTGGAATCTCACCAGAGGCTACGAAACCCTCAGAGGACCCGTCGGCCCATCCTAGAGTGGATATAATTAAACACACCATTCATATATCTTACTTTCAAAGTCGAGAACGTACAGTCATAAATATATACTTGCCTTTGAGACATCGAGAAATCGAACGGAAAAGAGTATGAGTTCGGTAGGTCCAAGAACGCACTTCTGGTACCTAAACGAATCGTAAGGGATATGATAATCGAAAATTCATACTCATAACTCACGAAGAAACTCCCGAAACCCATCTACGATTCACAAAAATATAAGGGTAAACAACTAGAGGTTGGGAAATCACGCAAACCCTCACAAGTCCGAACACGGCACAAACTAATCCGTAAAATCATAGGAAAAACATGTATACGGGATAGATGCATCATCATCTCAAGGTTCTCAAGTTTCAAAATGGATAAATTGGACGAATCTAAGAAAAACACCAAAATTCCCAAAAATTCGGGTTTTAAGGATTTTTACCTTGATTTGGAAGATGGAATGGATTAGATGTTATGAAATCCTTGTTCTCCAACCAAAGATGTTGATATATGAAGAAGGATCGCCTTCGAACTCTCCAAATCGCCGAAACCCACTGCTCTTAATCGGAAAAGTGAGAAGAATGAGAAAAATGACGAAATGGAAGTCAACTTTCCAACATATACTCGCCCAGTCTAGCGCACGCTACGCCTCTAATATTAGCGTGCGCTAGCGGGGTCACCGGGTAGTCCAGTGGCTTCTGTCGGACCCATTAGCATGCGTTAAGTATATTGTTGCGTGCGCTAACCGCCTTCCTTTAGCGTGCGCTAGCTGAAAATTAGCGTGCACTATCTGGAAATGGTGTCCAAAAATTAGAGTCCAGAACCTACTGTCCTCTGCCCTGCTCGAGTCTTAGCGTGCACTACCGTGATAGCTTAGCATGCGCAACGCAGCACTTATAGCGTGCGCTAGCCGAAGCCTAGCGTACATTACCTGATAGTCCCGACAATTGACAACTTCACTATCTCTGCCGACCCAGCCCGTTAGCATGCGCTACGGACGTATTAGCGCGCGCTACTGACCATGAATAGCGTGCACGAGCTAACTCCTAGCGTGCGCTAATTGCTAGTCCAGAGAGCAGGATGAGTTACTGGTTCTGACCTGGCTGGTCCCTTAGCGCGCGCTACGGCTCAAAGCTAACATGCGCTACTCAAGAAGAATTAGCGTGCGTTAGCCTAGGCCTAGCGTGCACTATTTATCTGACCCATAACACTTCAGCAAGGTCTAAACAACACGATCATGATCCAAACAAGGTACAAAACTCTATAACAATATCGACAACATCACAAATAGTTTACAGAGGGACAAAATAGGAAGAACGGCAAGGTCAAACAGTTAATAAAAAGTACGGGTATTACATTCTCCCCTTCAAAAAAATAAGTTTCATCCCGAAACTTAAGAAATAAAAAGTTCGGGATACTCCAACCGCATATTCTCTTCCATCTCCCAAGTCGCCTCCATGACTCCATGTCTCGACAATTGCACTTTTTCCAATGGAATGGTCTTATGCCGAAGTTATTTCTCACAATGCTCAAGGATCTTCACGGGTCTCTCCGGGAAGGTGATATCCTCGACTACGTCAATCTCACCATATTCGATAACATGACTCGGATCCGGCACATACTTTCTCAACTCAGACACATGAAAAACACTATGGATGTGACTCAAATCTGGAGGCAGCGCCAATCGATAGCTCTCCAACACTGTCCAATATCTCGAAAGGTCCGATATACCTCGGACTAAGTTTCCCATTTTTCCCGAAACGGAAAACCCCTATGGTCGGCGAAACCTTGAGTAGAACATGATCCTCCACTTCGAACTCCAAAGGTCGATGACGAGTATCAGCATAAGATTTCTGACGGCTCTGGGTAGTCAGCAACCGGTCCCTGATAATAGAAATCTTTTCCTTGGTTTCCAACAACATATCCGGCTCCGTTCCGATTAGCTACAAAGCTTCGTCCCAACATAATGGCGACCTACATCACCTACCGTAAAGTGCCTCGAATGGTGCCATTTTGATCGACGCATGCCAACTATTGTTGCAGGCAAACTCGATCAACAACAAATGAAGCTCCCAATCATTACTCCTGTCTAGGGCACAAGCCCGCAACATATCTTCCAATGTCTGAATCGTCCTCTCCGTCTGACCGTCTGACTGGGGATGAAAGGACGTGCTCAATCTCAACTCAGTACCCAAAGCCTCGTGAACGGCCTTCCAAAAATGCAATACAAAACGACCGTCTTGATCAGAAACAATGGTCTCGGGGGCACCGTGCAATCTTACGATCTCAGCTATAAAAGTTCGAGCCAATCTCTTCGGTCCCCAAGTATCCTTAATACCCAAGAAGTGTGCAGACTTGGTCAACCGATCGGCGATTACCCAAATCATGTTCATTCCGGTTCCAGTTCTCAGCATGCCCGTGATAAAGTCCATAGAGATATCTTCTCACTTCCACTCGTGAATGGGAAGCGACTTCAACAACCCCACCGGTCGTTGATAGTTCGATCTTGACTTGCTGACACGTCAAGCACCGTAGTACAAACTCCGTGACATCCTTCTTCATGTTATTCCACCAAAAACTTCGCTTCTAGTCTTTGTACATCTTACTCGTTCCTGGGTGGATTGAGTAAGGCGTAGCATGAGATTCTCGGAGAATTCTCTGCCTCAACTCTAGATCATTCGGAACACAAAGTCCGCCCTGAAATATCAAAATACTATCCTCGTGAACCATAAAACCAGGGGATTTTCCTTTAATTACATCTTCCTTCAGTTGAGAGATCATCGGGTCACTCCACTGTTTTTCTTTGATGTTGTCAACTAAGGACGAAGTAGTTTCTAGAGTACACAACTGTCCTTGTACTCGTTGAAGCCAAACTTCTAATCATTGCTCAATTAAATCCTGATGAATCTTCATCTGAGACGTAAGAACCTCGAGCATTTGAAGCGATGCCGATTTGCAGCTCAAAGCATCCGCGACAACATTGGCTTTTCCTGGGTGGTAAAGTATTTCCAAATCGTAATCCTTTATCAATTCTAACCAACGTCTCTGTCTTATGTTCAGTTCTTTCAGACTGAAAATATACTTCAGGCTCTTGTGATCGGTATAAATCCGACACAAAGAACCATACAAATAATGTCGCCAAATCTTGAGTGCGAAGACAATTGCGGCCAACTCCAAATCGTGAGTAGGATAGTTCATCTCATATGGCTTTAGTTGTCGTGACGCAAAAGCTATCGTCTTATCATGCTGCATAAGCACACAGCCAAGACCTTGACCCGAAGCGTCACTATAAACCACAAATCCCTAACTACCATGTGGTAAAGTTAGGATCGGCGCTGAAGTTAAATGTCTCTTCAGCTCATCGAAGCTTTGCTGTATCTCATTCATCCAAACAAACATTTATGTCTTCTGGAGTAATTTCGTAAGCGGCCGAGTGAGTTTCGTGAACCCCTCGACAAACCGACGGTAATACCCAGCAAGGCCCAGAAAGCTACAAACTTCCTTAACATTTTTAGGCAGTGCCCAATCTAGCACTGCCTCAATCTTCTGCGGGTCTACACTAACCCCTTCGGCCGAGATCACGTGGCCGAGAAACATAACTTATTCCAACTAGAACTCACATTTCAAGAATTTTGCATAGAGGTGCTCGGTTCTCAAAATATCTAGCACCAAACGCAAGTGTCGGGCATGTTCCTCTTTATCTCGAGAATAGATCAAAATGTCGTCAATAAAGACGACTACACACCTGTCTAGGTACTCGATGAATATCTTGTTCATTAACTGCATCAATACTGCCGGTGCATTAGTCAAACCAAAAGGCATAACTACAAATTCATAATGCCCATATCTTGTCCGAAATGCAGTCTTCGGAATGTCGGAGTCTTTCACCCTGAGTTGATAGTACCCTGATCTCAAATCAATTTTCGAGAAAACTGCAGCCCCTGCAACTGATCAAATAAATCGTCTATACGAGGCAAAGGAGACTTGTTCTTGATGGTCACTTTGTTCAGCTCAAGGTAGTCGATGCACAAACGTAGTGAACCATCCTTTTTTCTCACAAAAAGAACAGGTGCACCCCAAGGCGAAGCGCTCGGTCTGATGTACCCTTTTTCCAATAATTCTCCCAGCTGATTCTTTAATTCTTGCATCTCGGAAGGTGCCATACGATAAGGTGCCTTAGAAATCGGAGCCGCATCAGGCTCTAAGTCTACAGAAAATTCTATCTCCCTATCTGGCGGTAATCCCGGGAGATCATCCGGGAAAACATCGGGATATTCATTAACAACCGGAATTGAAGAGAAATTGACTTCGTTCCCTTCCGTCTTCAAAGCGTAACACCAATAGCCCGTACAACCTTTATTCAAAAGTTTTACGGCCTTCATGGCGCTAATAAGTAACTTAGATTGGCCCGACTTATTTCCCAAAAATGACTACTCGTATCCTTCTTTAGTCATCATGGTGATAACCTTGGTACGGTAATTCATAATCGCTTGGTGACTATCAAGCCAATCCTCGCCGAGGATCACGTCCTCGCCTTCCATATCAATTACAATCAAATTCGATAACCAATCTATACCGGATATAATCACGGAAAATCTTTAATCTCCCGGTTCCCCACAATTCTATCCCCGCTAGGTAGTTTCACAATGAAGGGATCGCAAGCAGTCCTACAAGTTATATTTAAATGGCGTACACACTCTAAGGAAATGAAAGAATGGGTAGCACCCGTATCAAAAAGTACACGAACTGGATCAGATAAAATATAGATGGTACCTGAGGCCACCAATGCATCAGGTTCATCTGTTCGACGCATCTCATACACTCGTGGTTGTACCGAACCGATGATAGAGTTCCCCCCTCCACCGTTCTGACCCCGTCCTCGTTGAGACTGACCAAAAGATTGCCGCTGATTCATGCCTTGATCAAGTGGCGCTGGGGCAGAAGCCCGAGTGTCCAAAGTCTGATTTAGTTCAGAACAATAAGCCGCCCTATGTCCCATCTGTCCGCAAGTGTGACACTTCAATGGTGGAAAATTTCATTCCAAATTAACGTGGCCTGGAGGACCACAATTATAGCAAGTCACCATGCGAATTGTGGTGCCCGGTGCAGAATGAAAACCCATCTCTCCTTTAGCAGAACGTGACGACCGTTCGGCGGAACGGTTAGTCGTCTGTGACCTCTGGAAGTTGCCACTCTTAGAGCCATAAAAATTTCCCGTGATCTTCTGCTTCTTCGGTTCTTCATTGGTGTCATTGTCGGGGCTTAACAAGTCATGGGCCAAAGCTCTGTCCTGATATTCCTTCAACGTGGTGCAAGCAAATCCGGCCATGTACCGCTGTAAGTCCATATTCATCCGCATATCAAAGTAATGGATCTTATCATGCTCGTTTCTCACTTGATCCTTCACGTGGATCAATTGTTGGTTGTACTCCACGATTGCCTCTGAAATGGGAATATTCTGCAGTTTAGCCTCGAAAAAGGCTCAAATTCGGCCTTCTCACACCGGCCAAGGACAAAACTCGGCCTCCAAAAGTTCTTTAAACTCATCCCATGTAGCAACACGATCCTGTGGCTTGATGACTTTCCACCACGTAGCAGCCTCCTTGGTAAGGAAATACTTAGCAATCGGTACTTTCCTCGCTTCGGGACAATCAACCGCTTCAAAAAATTTCTCCAACTCCGCTAGCCAATCCTCCCAACCTAACGGGTCTGTGGCACCGCCAAACTGTGGAGGGTGCATACGGATTACATTTTGCAGCAAGGCATCCGTTGTTGGGTTCGGATTGTTCAACTGAACGGCTTGGGCCAAAATGGTCATCTGGTTAGCCAATTGTTGAAGTACATTCGCAACTCCAACGTCCGCGCTGTTCCCCTCTGACTTTCGGTGTCAGGATGCACCGAGTTAGATAGGCTAGGGTTGGTCGATCCCGCAACGGAACTGAGGGAAGCGTCCGCGCCACATCCTCATCCACGTCCATGGCCAAGACCACGACCTCATCCCCTACCAGCTGACATGCTGAAGAACACACAAGGCACGTAAGTACAATTCAATCGCACATCACCAAAGTGACCGATTCTCAAAATACCAAAACAGAAGCAAAACGATAAAGGAAACGCCAGAAGAGTAAGAGGTCTTACAAGTACCGGTCGCACTATGATGATGGCAAAATAGTGATACTGTAGACAAACGATGACTCAATCAACCCAAAAGACCGACAGCCTAGGTATCCATAGACCTAAGCTCTGATACCATATTCTGTAACACCCCCAAGTTAGTGAGGGCATATTACTACGCCGTGAGACCCGCCGTGGGACCCACAAGGCTAAACATATGCGGGACTATAAATTTTGACCAAGTGAAGAATAATACAAAGGGTATTCAAACCATAACCAATGTATCCAAATACATCACAACACAAAACAATACTTCGGCAACGCAGGCCGGAACATCAAGGAAACTGAAAAGAAATACTCGAGTATTCAATATCCATTACAGTACAACAACACTGAATGGAGGAACACGGAATACAACTGGAGATAAGACACAGTATCACGCTGGCCCATAATCTTCATGCCGACCCGATACCTGCCTGCCCGCACCCCTGGAACCTGAAATACATAAAAAGTATTTCCCCCATGAAAGGGGTTAGCCGTCGAATAGCTAGTGCAAGTATATCGAATATGAAATGTAATACTCCTCTACAATAAAGTAGAAGTAACCATCAATTCAATTTCAAGACTAGTACTCCGGAATAACTATGTCTCATAGCATCACATCAATACATACATGATCAACCGTGGAACTGCACCAGAGGCCACGGAACCCTCAGAGGACTGGTCGGTCCATCCCAGAGTGGTTAACTCATATGATCCGTGGAATCGCACCAGAGGCTACGAAACCCTCAGAGGACCCGTCGGCCCATCCCAGAGTGGATATAATTAAACATGCCATTCATATATCTTACTTTTAAAGTCGAGAACGTACAGTCATAAATATATACTTGCCATTGAGACATCGAGAAATTGAATGGAAAAGAGTATGAGTTCGTTAGGTCCAAGAACACACTTCTGGTACCTAAATGAATCGTAAGGATATGATAATAAAAAATCCATACTCATAACTCACAAAGAAACTCCCGAAACCCGTCTACGATTCACGAAAATACAAGGGTAAACAACTAGAGGTTGGGAAATCACCCAAACACTCACAAGTCCAAACAAGGCACAAACCAATCCGTAAAATCGTAGGAAAAACATGTATACGGGATAGATGCATCATCATCTCAAGATTATCAAGTTTCAAAATGGATAAATTGGACGAATCTAAGAAAAACCCCAAAATTCCCAAAAATTAGGGTTCTAATGATTTTTACCTTGATTTGGAAGATGGAATGGATTAGATGTTATGAAATCCTTGTTCTCCAACCAAAGATGTTGATATCTGAAGAAGGATCACCTCCAAACTCTCCAAATCGCCTAAACCCGCTGCTCCCAATCGGAAAAGTGAGAAGAATGAGAAAAATAACGAAATGGAAGTCAACTATCCAATATATACTCGCCCAGTCTAGCGCACGCTACGCCTCTAATATTAGCCTGCGCTAGCGGGGTCATCGGGTAGTCCAGTGGCGTCCGTCGGCCCTGTTAGCGTGCGTTAAGTATACTGTTGCGTGCGCTAACCGCCTTCCTTTAGCGTGCGCTAGCCGAAAATTAGCGTGTGCTACTTGGAAAATGGTGTCCAAAAATTGGAGTCCAGAACCTACTGTCCTCTGCCCTGCTCGAGTCTTAGCGTGTGCTACCGTGATGCTTAGCGTGCGGTATGCAGCACTTATAGCATGCGCTAGCTGAAGCCTAGCATATGTTACCTGATACCTGCATAACCCGACAACTTCACGCCTCTCGACCTGTGCCATTAGCGTGTGCTACAGACCTATTAGCGCGCGCTACTGACCATGAATAGCGTGCGCTTGCTAACTCCTAGCGTGAACTAATTGCTACTCCAGAGAGCAGGATGAGTTACTGGTTCTGACCTGGCTGGTCCCTTAGCGCGCGCTACGGCTCAAAGCTAGTGTGCGCTACTCAAGAAGAATTAGCGTGCGTTAGCCTAGGCCTAGCGTGCGCTATTTCTCTGACCCAGAACACTTCCACAAGGTCTAAACAACACGATCATGATCCAAACAAGGTACGAAACTCTATAACAATATCTACAACATCACAAAGAGTTTACAGAGCGACAAAATAGGAAGAACGGCAAGGTCAAACAGTTAATAAAAAGTACGGGTATTACAATTCATACACTTTGACAATCTGATTATCAAGCTTACAAGAGCACTATATTTCTTCAAGCATAAAACTTCATCAAAGAGAAGAAATATACAAAGTCCTCAACGCGAGCATCACACTTACAACAAATGCTCAATCAAGCATACAACTAATGTTCGATCCTGTCATATCATTCTTACCGTTGGGTTTACTTAGCCCTGTGTGGACTAAGCCTTGCTATCTCTGACTTGTGTGGGACGAATAGCACCAAGGATGAAGCATCAATCTATGTGAGAAGAAGCGAGTCGAAGAAGCTTATCTAATCTGTGTGAACGGCCCAAGCTGCTGTCGGCTGTATCAATCTATGTGAACTATACATCTATATATTTTGTTAAAGTCACATAGTTGTGTATGCCGTGATTTTAATAAATAATTTAATCGTGTGTGGAGAACCAGTGGATGTATAGGGGTTTACCTCGAACCACTTTAAATTAGTGTGTCTTTTCATTCGGTCATTTATCGTTTTATATCGTAAAAACCCTATACGCGCCAAGCTAACAGGAGATTATCCAGTTGTTTTACAGCAACGTAACCTTAGACTTCTGCTACGAAAATAAACTTCAATAAAGATACATCTTATTCAACCCCTCTTCTAAGATGTTTTTACTATATACTGTGGCCATCATAGCCTTTGTTTGCAGCACAAGAGCAAGCACACAAGCAGGTGCTCGTGCGACACACTAGTGCTTGGGTAGAGAGGGTCGCACGACCAGACGCACGGTCTAGCATGAGCAGCATGCTCGTGCATCCCTGTATGTTTTGGTTGATGGTTTTGAGCACAACCAAATGTACGAGCAGTTGGTCGGATGTCTCCGTTAGTATAAAATAGGACAAACGGTTCTTTCACCCTGTTCCTTATTTCTTTCCCCTTCTCGCAGCAGACGGACAACTTGGGGGGTAAGATTCAGATTCTTGGCCGATTTTGCTCCATCCAAGGGTGTTTTGAAAGGTCTTTGACTTGTATATAAATATCTTATCTTTTGTTCTTCGTCGGATTAAGGTATTTTTCTTGAATCCCTAAGTTGACTTCATAGGGGATTTTCTTGATTTTGATTCTTAATCCAATTTTGCTGAATCGGTTAATGTTATATGATGTTAGTGAGTGTATTCCATGGATTGTATATCCATATCTCGAATTCGTTCAACCCGATTGGTGATTTTGGTATTCTTGAGAAATCTTAAACATTTAATGTTAATTAAATATTTCAATGGATTTTATTATAAGTATTCGACGTGTTTTTCATCTTTTTTGGATTTAGTTCTCGTAGTGATGTGTTGTTGTTGTTTTATCACGAAGGTTGTAGGTTTTCGGGGTTTTCTGATCAAACTATGTTGTCGGAGTATTCACATATTGATTTCAAGGCAAGTATTCTTGTCTATACATTTTATATCTTGTGAATTGAAGTTATGTAATAGAATTGTGATGGTATGTTCATTCTCGTTGATTGTGCATTGTGAATTGTCGTTATTGGTATCTTGTTATTGTAACATCCCAATTCACAAATGGGACATTACACGCCGTAGAACCCCCGTGAGGTCTACCAGGCTAACTCGTGACACATGAACCACAATGATAACCCAAAAGGTGCATCCAAAAGTAAATAAGGTCGTGGCCTCGGCCAAAACATTTTAACGGAGTATATGAGACATAAGTTAAATACCAAATCGTTGCCCACGCAGGGGACTTAAACCATATTTAAAAATAAACAATCTATCTCCAGTACTCAACAGATGCAATGACAAAACAGAAAAATGCAGACTCGAGCCACATCATCATGCCAACCCATCCTTCGCATGCGCATCCCGTGTCAGCTCCTCAGCTCGACCAAGACTAAATGCATAAGACGATTTCCCCATTTAAGGGGTTAGCATTCGAATAGCTAGTGCAAGTACATAATTACACAACATTATATACATACACGATTCAACGCAAATAAATCGCTAGGAAAGTCATTTTTAAAACCAATATTCCTAATATCACATTAACACCAAAACAAGATATTAACAAGTTTCCCACATCACAATTATCCACGCTTGGTAACTCGCGACCGCACCCATTAGTATCGGTCCCGCAGGTCCGTCGGACCGTCCCTGTGTGAGAAACCACTTCGCGGCCGTACCCATTAGTATCGGCCCCCGCAGGTCCCGTCGAACCGTCCCTGTGGAAGAACATCAACACACGCACCCAAGTCCACTTCCGTGGCCGTACCCATTAGTATCGGCCCCCAGAGGCCCCACGCCATCCCCAGGTGGAAGAGTAACCAACACAATCGTTCAATAAACCAGTTTACATCATTCGCATCAAAACCGTACACACATAATGAAATATAATACATGTACTTGCCTTGGATAATATGACGCGAAGGGAACGACGAAGGAACGGTTACGGTCCGAACAATCATCTCAAATCCGATCCTAACACAATAATGATATATAACCAATCTCAACATCATGAATACGAAGAAATTCATCCTAGTTCTACCCGTTGGGACAATTCATCGGACACCACGCGTGCATAAGGAAAAGAAATCGGTCAACGGTGCAATATCGGGATTTCATCCCAACCAGTAACAAGAAAACCAAGGGTCACGAGTATACTATCAAAATCTAACAAAAACATCGGTAAATTCGGATTAAAACACAAGATCACCACCAAACCCTCCCCAAAATCATACTAGGGTCAAAGGAGTTCTTACCTCTTGAAGAATCAAGCACTCAAATCCGAAAACCACGTGTTAGATCCGCAAACTGAGCCACCCGATCGAAAAGAGATGAAGAAATTTACACAATTAAGTGATAGATGGAGGAAATCTCCCTCTCAAGCCTCTCTCTCTCGCACGGTTGAAGAAGGGAAAGGAAATGAGTGGCTCACGCTGAATAAAAACGCAGGTATAGCGCTGACCGCTTTGTGTGCCGCGGCTCAGCTGAACTGTGCCGCGGCACAGGGCCAAAAATCACGCCCAGTGATCGGTTGACCGCTCGTTGTGCCGCGGCTCATTCGAAGTGTGCCGCGGCGCAGATTCGGCGTGTGCCGCGGCCCTGCCGGACTGTGCCGCGGCACGCGGTACAGTCGGTTTTGGCCGGCAAGTGCCTCAGGGGTGTGCCGCGGCCCAGACAAGTGTGCCGCGGCACTGACTCGGCTGTGTGCCGCGGCGCAAAATACTTGTGCCGCGGCACACGGTACAGTTTGCTCGGACAACAGCTGGGTGATGTGTGTGCCGCGGCGCACAATCCTTGTGCCGCGGCTCACACCCCCCCTCGGGTCCCAAAATGACGAAAAATGATCCGGAAAGAGAATAAAAGCAATAGGGATCGATATTTGGGCAACGATACCACAAAATGGAAGTACGAAACCCAAAAACGATCTGAGGTACACAACCAAGTTGAACAAGGGACAAATTTCCTAAACTTCTAGGAAATTACAAAAACGGCCCAAACATCCGAAAAATCACGACACAACGTCGGATTAACAATCCGAAACTCACAACATGCTCTACTCAAGCATACGAACTCATGGAAGTAAGAAAACGACGAAATCGAACGAGTTTAACGAGAATCGAATACACATGAGACAGAATATAACACAAGATGAAATTACGTAAAAACATTATCGAGACCCGTTTAAACGGAAAAACTCCAAGAACAAAATAGGTTCAGAATTACAAAACAGTGCCAAGCGAGTTGTCCGAAACGAATATGCACCAAAAATAGAAATTACTAAAAATAGAAAACGCGGATATTACATTATCTCCCCCTAAAAATAAGTTTCGTCCCGAAACTTACTACACGAATAACTCGGGGTATCCCGACTTCATACTCTCCTCCGTTTCCCACGTGGCTTCCTCGGATCCATGCCTCGACCACTGCACTTTGACCAAAGGAATGGTTTTGTGCCTGAGTTGCTTAACTCGACGCTCTAAGATCTGAATCGGCCTCTCCTCGAAGGTAATGTCGGGCCCCAACTCGATCTCTTCAAAATCAATAATATGGCTAGGGTCCGATACGTACTCCCTAAGTTGGGAAACATGAAATACGTTATGCACGTGGCTCAGGGACGGCGGCAAGCCTAATCGATACGCAAGCTCTCCGACTCTATCTAAAATCTCAAACGGTCCGATATATCTTGGACTAAGTTTACCCTTCCGACCGAAGCGGTAAACTCCCCGAGTCGGCGACACCTTAAGCAAGACGTGATCTCCCACCTCAAACTCCAACGGTCGGCGACGTGTATCGGCATAAGACTTCTGCCGACTCTGGGCCGTCAACAATCTACCACGAATCAGGGTAATCTTCTCTCTCGTCTCAACTACCATATCGGGCTCGGTACCAATTAGCTCGGACGCATCGTCCCAACACAACGGCGATCTACACCTCCTCCCATACAACGCCTCAAATGGCGCCATTTTGATTGAGGTGTGCCAACTATTGTTGTACGTGAACTCGATCAACGGCAAGTGCGACTCCCAATCATCCTTCCATTCTAGGGCACAGGCTCTCAACATATCCTCTAACGTCTGGATCGTCCGCTCTGACTGCCCGTCAGTCTGAGGGTGATAAGATGTACTGAGTCTCAACTCAGTCCCCAAAGCTCGATGGACACCGCCAAAATGTGACACGAACCGGCCATCACGATCCGAAACAATACTCTTAGGAGTCCCATGCAATCTCACGACCTCTGCAATAAATACTCGTGCCAGTCTCTCCGGGCCCCAAGTGTCCTTAATACTCAGAAAGTGAGCTGATTTGGTTAGTCGATCAACAATAACCCAAATCATGTTCATTCTGGTCCGAGTCCTAGGCATCCCGGTAATGAAGTCCATAGAGATGTCTTCCCATTTCCATTCCGGAATGGGAAGTGGTCGCAAAAACCCCGCGGGTCGCTGATGCTCGATCTTAACCTGGTGGCAGGTCAAACACTTCGACACAAACTCGCTAACGTCTGTCTTCAAATTACTCCACCAGTAGTTGCTCCTAAAATCCTTGTACATTTTATTCGTACCAGGATGTATGGAGTAAGGTGTGGTATGAGCTTCACTCAAGATCTTCTGTCTCAGCTCAATATCATCCGGTACACATAGTCTGCCACGGAATCTCAGAACGCCATCATCCTGAACCACAAATCCAGGGGCTTTCCCCTGCCTCACATCCTCCCTCAACTGGACCAAACACGGATCATCATACTGTTTCGCCTTGATATCATCAGTCAAGGACGAAGTGATCTCTAATGCACATGAACTCTCTGAACCCAAACCTCAATATTCTGACAAATAAGATCTCGCTGGATCCTACTCTGAGGTGTAAGTACCTCTAACATCTGCAACGCTATCGGCTTACGGCTCAACGCATCAGCCACTACGTTAGCCTTACCCGGATGGTAAAGTATCTCGAGGTCGTAATCTTTAATTAGCTCCAACCACCTACGTTGTCTCATATTTAATTCTTTCTGACTGAAGATATACTTCAAACTCTTGTGATCTGTAAAAATCTTACACGACGACCCATAGACATAATGCCTCCAGATTTTTAAGGCGAAAACGACCGCAGCTAACTCCAAATCGTGCGTGGGGTAATTCACCTCATAAGGTTTCAACTGGCGGGACGCATACGCAATCACTCTGTCTCTCTGCATCAAAACACATCCTAGGCCAAGGCCCGAAGCATCACTGTACACTACGAAATCCTCGTTCCCTTGAGGCAACGCTAACACGGGTGCGGTAGTCAAACGTCTCTTTAACTCGTCAAAACTGTCCTGCCTGTCTGCCGTCCACTCGAACTTCTGAGTTTTCTGGAGCAACTGAGTGAGTGGTCTGGCAATCTTAGAAAATCCCTCAACGAATCTACGGTAATAGCCGGCAAGACCCAGAAAACTCCTCACCTCCTTCACATTCTTAGGCGGCTCCCAAGCCATCACTGCCTCTACCTTCTGCGGATCTACCCGAACTCCCTCTGCTGAAATCACATGCCCGAGGAACGTCACTTCCTCGAGCCAAAACTCACACTTAGAGAACTTTTCGTACAACCGCTCAGCCCTCAAGGTGTCTAACACCATCCGGAGATGTAGGGCATGCTCCTGCCGACTCCGAGAATAGATAAGAATATCGTCGATGAAAACGACTACGAATTTGTCCAAATACTCAATAAAAACTTTGTTCATTAACTGCATGAACACTGCTGGGGCGTTAGTTAGCCCGAAAGGCATAACCACAAACTCGTAATGGCCATATCTCGTCCGAAAGGCAGCTTTCGGAATATCGACGTCCCGAATCCTCAACTGGTAGTAGCCCGATCGCAAATCAATCTTCGAAAAGACTGTCGCCCCCTGAAGCTGATCAAACAAATCGTCAATCCTGGGCAAAGGGTATTTATTTTTGATGGTTAGCTTGTTTAATTCTCGATAGTCGATGCATAAACGAAGCGATCCATCCTTCTTCTTGACAAAAAGTACAGGCGCACCCCAAGGCGATGCGCTCGGTCGAATGTACCCTTTATCTAATAACTCTCCCAACTGATTCTTCAACTCCAGCATCTCCGACGGTGCCATACGGTACGGTGCTCGAGAAATAGGGGCTGCATTCGGCTCAAGATCGATAGGAAACTCCACCTCTCGCTGCGGTGGTAATCCCGGCAAGTCGTCTGGGAAAACATCGGGATACTCACAAACAACTGGAATTGACGACATGTCAATTCCACCATCCTCCGCTTGCAGAGCGAAACACCAGTAGCCGACACAACCTTGGTCCAAAAGTTTCATCGCCTTCAAGGCGCTAATCACACACCCCGATCTACCCGGCTTACAGCCGACGAGAGTATGCTCGGTGCCGTCCTCGGCAACTATCGTGATGGTACAAGTCCGATAGTTCATGATAGCACCATGACGATCCAACCAATCGTCTCCGAGGATCAAATCCTCACCCTTAAGGTCTATAACAATGAGATCTGAGGGCCAATCCCGGCTCCCGATCCTCACTGGGCAATCCCTAACTTCCCGGTCCCCAACCATACGATCCCCGCTGGGCGTACCCACTACAAACGGCTCACACTCAAACAAGCAGTCAAAACCAATACGACTCACACAATCCGAAGCTATAAAGGAATGGGTCGCACCCGAATCAAAAAGCACTGAAACTGGATGAGAAAGGATCTGAGTGGTACCTGACGCCACCGGAATGTCTGCCTCCTCCGTGCGCCTCATCTGATATAATCGGGGATGGACCGAGCCCGAACTCGACGCTGCGCGGCGATCCGGCTGCCCCCGACCTCTACCACGACTCGAACCCTGCGGAACATGAGTAGCTGGTGAGCTGTGATCCTTCCGATCGGTAGTCGTAGTCGGAACTCTAGCGGCCCTGGTGGCCCTCTCACAATGAGAGGCCCGATGCCCGGTCTGTCCGTAAGTAAAGCAAGCAACTAACGGAAATGGGCAATCCTTCATAACGTGTTCGGGCTGACTGCAATTAAAACAAACTCTCCCGCCTGGTGCCACAGACTGGACCGAACGGTTACCCTGGGATCCACCGGCCTGATGAAACGGCCTCTTCCCTGGTGTAGGAGCAGAACGAGACTTCGAAAACTGTCCACCTTTACCGGCCGAGAACCCGCCGGTAGTCTTCTGATTCTTAGCTTCCGAAACCGACTCTAATTCCGGGACAGCCATCTCGATCGCCAGAGCGCGATCCTGGTTTTCCTTCAAGGTGGCACACATGAGCGGCGCCATACTCTGTCTAATATGCGGCTTCATGCGCATATTGAAGTAACGGATCTTGTCAGCCTCCGTTCTCACTTGATCTCTCACGAAACCCAACTGCTGATTGTAAGAAATGATGGCCTGAGAAATAGGCACATCCTGAGGTGTAGCGGTGAAGAATTCCACAATTCTGCGCTCCTTGACTGGCGGCGGACAATACTCTGCTTCCATAGCAGCCTTGAATTCCTCCCAAGTAGCTCGACGGTCTCTGGGCACAACGGCCTCCCACCATTCCGCAGCTTCCTTATCCAGGAGGTACTGGGCGATGTGTACCCTCCTGTCTTCAGGGCAAGCTACGGCATCAAAGGTCCTGGACAACTGAAAGATCCAATTCTCCCAACCGAGGGAGTCAGAAGCTCCGGAGAAACGAGGAGGGTGCATCTTAGTCACCGTCTGAAGCCACTTACTATCCTCCTCTTCCGGTGTCGGGGGCGGAGTCTGGCGTCCACCCTGAGCTATCTGAGTAAGTTGGGCTACCAACTCCTGAAGTACGGCAGTAGCCCCAGCGTCGGCATTGTTACCCAACAGCACTGAGTGAGAGGCTGAGTCCGCAGAGGACTGAGAAAGTGAGCCCTCCTCATTATCAGCACCACGGCCACGGCCTCGGCCGCGTCCCCTAGCCGGTCTACCACGACCTCTCAACATACTGAAGGGAAAATAAGAAAAGAACAAGATCAGAAAGATTCCCAATTCACAGGGTTGGTAACACAAGTCACGATCCCGAACAGCGCAAGAAAACGAATTACAGAAATATAAGAGTTCGAGGAGACTTACAGCCACGGGTCGCACGAAAAGACGGTAGCATGATGATATTAGGCTCAACGACTGACTCTAATGACGCAACCGATGCACTCCAAATTTCACCGACAGCCTAGGTATTCAAACCTAGGCTCTGATACCATAATTGTAACATCCCAATTCACAAATGGGACATTACACGCCGTAGAACCCCCGTGAGGTCTACCAGGCTAACTCGTGACACATGAACCACAATGATAACCCAAAAGGTGCATCCAAAAGTAAATAAGGCCGTGGCCTCGTCCAAAACATTTTAACGGAGTATATGAGACATAAGTTAAATACCAAATCGTTGCCCACGCAGGGGACTTAAACCATGTTTAAAAATAAACAATCTATCTCCAGTACTCAACAGATGCAATGACAAAACAGAAAATGCACTGAGCCACATCATCATGCCAACCCATCCTTCGCATGCGCATCCCGTGTCACCTCCTCACTGATCAAGACTAAATGCATAAGATGCATTTCCCCCATTTAAGGGGTTAGCATTCGAATAGCTAGTGCAAGTACATAATTACACAACATTATATACATACACGATTCAACGCAAATAAATCGTTAGGAAAAATCATTTTGAAAACCGATATTCCGGAATATCACATTAACACCAAAACAGTATATTAACAAGTTTCCCACATCACAATTATCCACGCTTGGTAACTCGCGACCGTACCCATTAGTATCGGTCCCCAGAGGTCCCGTCGGACCATCCCTAGGTGAGAAACCACTTCCGCCGCCGTACCCATTAGTATCGGCCCCCAGAGGTCCCGTCGAACCGTCCCCATGTGGAAGAACATCAACACACGCACCCAAGTCCACTTCCGTGGCCGTACCCATTAGTATCGGCCCCCAGAGGCCCCACGCCATCCCCAGGTGGAAGAGTAACCAACACAATCGTTCAATAAACCAGTTTACATCATTCGCATCAAAACCGTACACACATAATGAAATATAATACATGTACTTGCCTTGGATAATACGACGCGAAGGGAACGACGAAGGAACGGTTACGGTCCGAACAATCCTCTCAAATCCGATCCTAACACAATAATGATATATAACCAATCTCAACATCATGAATACGAAGAAATTCATCCTAGTTCTACCCGTTGGGACAATTCATCGGACACCACGCGTGCATAAGGAAAAGAAATCGGTCAACGGTGCAATATCGGGATTTCATCCCAACCAGTAACAAGAAAACCAAGGGTCACGAGTATACTATCAAAATCTAACAACAACATCGGTAAATTCGGATTAAAACACAAGATCACCACCAAACCCTCCCCAAAATCATACTAGGGTCAAAGGAGTTCTTACCTCTTGAAGAATCAAGCACTCAAATCCGAAAACCACGTGTTAGATCCGCAAACCGAGCCACCCGATCGAAAAGAGATGAAGAAATTTACACAATTAAGTGATAGATGGAGGAAATCTCCCTCTCAAGCCTCTCTCTCTCTCGCACGGTTGAAGAAGGGAAAGGAACTGAGTGGCTCACACTGAATAAAAACGCAGGTATAGCGCTGACCGCGTTGTGTGCCGCGGCTCAGCTGAACTGTGCCGCGGCACAGGGCCAAAAATCACGCCCAGTGATCGGTTGACCGCTCGTTGTGCCGCGGCTCATTCGAAGTGTGCCGCGGCGCAGATTCGGCGTGTGCCGCGGCCCTGCCGGACTGTGCCGCGACACGCGGTACAGTCGGTTTTGGCCGGCAAGTGCCTCAGGGGTGTGCCGCGGCCCAGACAAGTGTGCCGCGGCACTGACTCGGCTGTGTGCCGCGGCGCACAATCCTTGTGCCGCGGCACACGGTACAGTTTGCTCGGACAACAGCTGGGTGATGTGTGTGCTGCGGCGCACAATCCTTGTGCCGCGGCCCACACCCCCCCTCGGGTCCCAAAATGACGAAAAATGATCCGGAAAGAGAATAAAAGCAATAGGGATCGATATTTGGGCAACGATACCACAAAATGGAAGTACGGAACCCAAAAACGATCTGAGGTACACAACCAAGTTGAACAAGGGACAAATTTCCTAAACTTCTAGGAAATTACAAAAACGGCCCAAACATCCGAAAAATCACGACACAACGTCGGATTAACAATCCGAAACTCACAACATGCTCTACTCAAGCATACGAACTCATGGAAGTAAGAAAACGATGAAATCGAACGAGTTTAACGAGAATCGAATACACATGAGACAGAATATAACACAAGATGAAATTACGTAAAAACATTATCGAGACCCGTTTAAACGGAAAAACTCCAAGAACAAAATAGGTTCAGAATTACAAAACAGTGCCGAGCGAGTTGTCCGAAACGAATATGCACCAAAAATAGAAATTACTAAAAATAGAAAACGCGGATATTACAGTTATGTGGTTTTATTGTTGATCATTTCCTATCGTGGAAACGTGTTGATTGTGATGTT
Organism: Orobanche coerulescens; assembly: GCA_033398695.1. Lineage (NCBI taxonomy): Eukaryota > Viridiplantae > Streptophyta > Magnoliopsida > Lamiales > Orobanchaceae > Orobanche > Orobanche coerulescens. The sequence goes on from CM065815.1 coordinate 71,408,405, forward strand.
TATTAGTTTGGTAGTATACCTGGATGTGTATTTCGATGTATAGTGAATTATTGTGTTGTTGTGAAGTTGTGTCGGTCATAATGATTGTGTTGTTTGATTTATACACTTGGATGTGTATTATGATATGTTGGTGATCGATTGTATATGTTATGTTTGTTATGTGTTGATCGTGGTGATGATTGATATGTGTTGTGAATTGTTGTGGCGCTGTGTTCAACCAGGTGAGGTCTGAGGAGGCCTATGGGATTCGGTACTTGTGAGTACGGGTCAGGATACAGTGGTGTTGTGTTGGGTTTAACCAGGTAGGGCTTGATGAGGCCTCTAGGATTTTGTACTTGCAAGTCTGGTCAAAACCCAATGACGTGTGGTTCCAGGTATGGTCCGACGGGGCCTCTGGAGTTTGTTACTTGCAAGTACGAACAGTGTATGTTATGGTACCAGATAGGGTCCAGTGAGGCCTCTGTAGTTTGTTACCTACGAGTATGAACATGTATGTTGTGGTACCAGGTGTGGTCCAGTGAGCCCTCTAGAGTTTGTTACTTGTGAGTACGAATAATTTTTGGCCATGAGTATCTAACCAGGTATGATCTGACGAGGTATATGGGGTGCGCACTTGCGATTGTGGGACCGAGATAGCTTATGGGTCTATGTTGGGATGTTTTGTTGTTGGGTCATAGAACCTCTTATTATTTTTGAGTATTGTGATTTGAAATAAAATTTGAGCCCGAGATGATAATGATTTTGAAAAAGTTGTATAACTTCGGAATTGAGGTCCTAAAAGGCTTTTCCATTTTCTAAAACACCCGAGATGATGATTCGTTTTTAAGGATTTGAGTTTGTTTTCTAAACATTAACACCTCTCGGGAACTTCTCTTAATGTTTATTGTTATTTGACTATGACTGATATTTGCATGGTACATTTCCTACGATTAGAATACTTGTACTAGCAAATTCGAATTGCTAACTCCATAAATGGAGGAAATGCATTTAAGGCATCCTTAGTTCGAGGGAGCATGTAACACCCCAACTAACTCAAGGGTTCGTTACACATCGTAGAATATTCCTCGAGGTCTATCAGGCTAATCACATACTCATACACCTCACTTAAACATAAAACACTTAATTGCATGCTTTAACACCCTTGAAAAGCTGCTCAATAATGCAAATTAGGCAGTGGACTAGGCCAAAATATTTGAGCAAAAAAAAATGAACGACAAATAGCAATAATACCATTGCCCGCGCAAGGGACTTCGGCAGTAGTTTTAAAAAATAGAAAAAGTTTATTCAACTGACTCCGTCAGACAACAAAAGAAGTTGGGAATAAGCCCCCAAGACTCGACCTAATAACCTCACGCTAGACCATCCTTCGCGTGTGCTTCCTATGCCTGCTCCTCGAGCTGTCCATTACCTGAAATACATAAAAGGCATTTCCCCCATTTAAGGGGTTAACAATCGAATAGCTAGTGCAAGTACACAATTCAAAATATTATATACAAGTACAATTCCAATCTCACTTTCTCATTTTGAAAATATTTATAAAGCAATATTCCAGAATATTATAACATGTCACTGTTAGAAATATGCCCTCGAATGCCACTCAGAGGATGAGAGAGTGACAACAATTGTATTGTAATTATGAATATTATATTTAATAAGGCAATTATTATTTCTATATTATTGTATATCACTGGCATTGTGGTTTGGTATATAGAATAATACTCCTTGCATTTGAGAGCAAACATTCTACTCCTTATTGACATAAAGAGATAGGCACCAGAAGTGTTTAGAGCTAGAATGCTTAACTAGTTCGCAAGTCGATAAAACTTAATTGGGCATTAAGTTTAGCCAAGACTTGTATAACGTGTACTTTGACATGTAGAGTGCCACTCTTCACTAAGGGTTAGTGGGAGCATACATTATAGGTATGCTAATGGGATTAGTATACTTGAACACGACTCAACTCGATTCGGTCACATGTATATCACTCAGGAATTGTCAGTGACTAAATCGAAAGATTGTAATAGGTATATGTGGACCTTTGACTTAAGGTTTCAGTAGGAGATGTGCTTATGACATTAAGTTAGTCATTAGAGTAATTCGATCCAATCGCCGGTTGGTGGGGTCAACCTCGAAATACAACTTAGTGGGCAAGTAGCAGTCTCTACTGAATACCAAGAAAGGATTCTTTCTCCTTTTAGTGAGAAGGTAAATGTCCTATGCGGTTAATGGCAAATGATCATAAGTCTTTGGGTAAAGCAGTTAAAGTTAGTTGTATTTGATACACGAGAGCTCGGTGATCTCGTTTGCATTAACAAATGCATAGAGTCAAGTTACTATAGGGTTTGACTTTACTGTGACCCTAATACTTAATCGGGACATATGATTGAAGGGTTTATATGTATACGGTATTCAAGACATAATGGTTTTGGAATGATCCGATCATTCGTTCTTAGTTGGGTTACGGTACGGAGCACTAGACTCGCTAAGTGTTACCCGTACTCCTTGGTTCATCCCATTGCCGATTAAGACGGACCTACGAAGTCGCGCGCAAGGATATTTTATGGATAAATATGTATTTATTATCTCTTCATTAATATTGGATATTAGATATCTTATTTGATTTATTTGACAAATCAAGCGGTCTAGTGAATTGAAATTAATTACTGGGTGATTAATTTAATTCATAAATAATTATTTCTTGGAAATGTATTATTATAATTTTGTATTTGATAAAATTAATTAATTGGATTAATTAATTAAGTATAAATACATTTGGGATAAAACGAGGTGTATTTAACAGACTAGACATGCGAACGTCCGGTACACGAACCGAGTGGCTCGGCTCGTTTTCTCACCTAATACCAAGTGGGCCACCCCCTCACCTTCTCCTCACCTTACATGTTACTTACTAACATGTGAGGTGTGTTTTATATATAGTAAACGATGAAGACTTGTGATTTGATTCTATGTCGCATAATCTCATCTCATTTGTTATATAATAAAGGTGTTGGTCTTTGTTTTGAGCAAGACTTGTGAAACTTACACACACCTTGCAAAACCTAATCAGCCATGAGCAATAGAATGTGAGGGAGAAAACTTTTCTTTCAATTTCTAGTTCATCCTTGAGAGAAAGAAAAGGAAGAAGAGAAGAGAAGAAAAATACTGTATCAATTCATAGCCGTGTTCTTTGGGAACGAATTGATATTTTATTTTTCCAATGACTATCCGACGTGTAATAACGTAGAGACATTCGGAATTTTCGGTGTTGGATCATCCAAGAAGCTACAACGATTTGGATTCATGTTCGTGTCGGTAACCTGAAATGGCTTGCTCGGGTTTTTCCTACGAATATTATATTATCAAAGGACTACGAGGGTAAGTTTTCTTTGATTCTAATCTTTGTTACTTTTATTTTCGTTTATATGATGCTTGATCGGTCCGTTTTTGGGGTTTGGTTTTATCTGGTTGGACCAGTTTATTTTCCACTGCGTAAATCGTTTTTATTCACCGAAACCCAACAGTGGTATCAGAGCAAGGTTTATGCAATCATATATTCGATATTAATATTTGTAATGCTTGGTTATTTTTTATGATTTAGAATCATAATTGTTTTAATTGTTAATGTTTAATTGTTCATCTAAAAATTACTTTTCATGATTTTATGTTACAATATAAATCTATTTTTCTTTTGAAAAACTGATTTAAATGTGTAACATAAAATTAGAAAAATATTATTTTTGGATTCGGGATGAAAAGACGAGCCGAAAAAATGACCGGACCCGGCAGCTCGAGGTTGCTGGGTCCGGATTGCCGTGGCAAAGCCGCTCGCCGAGATGGGGCGAGCATCGCCCGACTGGCCGGCCGCTCGGATCGACTGGCGGCCTGAGCTTGAGGCTTGGCCCGGGCCGTGTGTTTTCCGACTCTGTTTTTGTATTTTGTTCGGTAAATTAATTTCCCGCAAATTAAATTGGATTTAGTTCCACTAAGATATAATTATGGTAATTTTATTCTTAAGGGAATTAATTTAATGAAATATTTATTTTGTCCAGAACAAATTAAAATTAACGATTACGTGAATTAATTGGATTAACTCTAATTGTTGGATAATTTTTTGTTTATTAGATCATTTTTTAGATTAATCTTTATTGCCATTTATTTTAATGTAATTGTTGCATTAATTTAGAATGGGGATGTAGTTCGTGGACCCAGTTTTGAATCGTTTGTTTTGTTCATTTGGGTTGTAAGAGCCGTTTTAAGCCTATTCATTTTACTAGAAAATTTGTATAGGATGCAATTTTTCAAATGTAAAATTTATATGTAATGATGAAGACCGGAGAAAGAACCATTCGAGAAGACGAAGATTCAAGATCGACGACATGTAATTAGATTACGATGTTTTTGTTCTAGAACGGTCCATGAAATGCATGTTGTTAGTTTTAGGTTGTGTATGTTTTCATATTGTATGACAAACAAACAAACCGACAAAACGCGCTTATAAACGGATTAATGTGTAAAGTGTAACACATAATCGCGTTAATACTCCCACTTACAAACACTAAGTTATAAAGGTTACGAGGTTTCCTACCCTACGTCAAACTCATGGAAAATTGAAATCTAAACCGGAATATTATTCTCCCGAGTATATCGGGGTAATAGTTTTGGGGGAGGATGATAAATTCCGAGAGTACATTAGATGCCTTTGGTTGTGACAAATCAAATCCCTATAAACCGTATGGGTTGCCGGATAAGATTCAATTATTAAACTAATAGGAGTTGACGGTAAACTTAGATAGTTCAGCAAGCCATAGAAACCGAATGGGTTGAGGGCAAGAGAACTAGGGGTAAAAGAAGATCGAATCATCCATTAGATGGTTTGGTGTTAGACACCACTTTATAAGGAATGATAGAACATAAACCATATGGGTTGCCCTCTATTAAACTTTGTAAAGAAATCGATCACCACTAAGAAGTCAACCATGACTTCCGGATTTCACATGGGAGTGTGCAAATGCCGATAAAATAGTGGGAATCGAGTTATGAATAAATAAAGTCCTTAAGTTCTTTACTCGTATCATAATTAAACAATTACCAACATATCTTAAATTATTCTCTACAGTTAACAAAATATCTCAAAATGACTATGAACCCACTCATAATTTTACTTGAAAAGAACACTCTAAGTGGATCCAACTTTGTGGACTGGCTCCGAAATATGAGGATAGTCCTCAATATGGAAATGTTGGGATATGTGTTGTAGGCGGATATCCCGCCGGCTCCTGCAAAGACCAGGGCTAATCAGGAAGAAGTTGATGCCATGAGAAATGGGTTAAGGATGATGTCAGGGTTCGTGCTTTCATGATGGCCTCTATGAACAATGTGCTTCACAGGACCCATGAAAACATGCCCTCTTCTAGGGCGATTCTGACACATCTTACTGAACTATATGGGGAGCACAGTCGAACTGCTTGGTATGAGATATCGAAGCAGTTATTTGGTGCTCGGTTGAAGAAAGGTGAGAAAATTGAAGATCATGTCCTCAAAATGATATCCATGATCTAGAGATTGGAGGCTCTTGATTTCAGGAATGCTTCTCTCCAGACCAACCTCATCCTACAGTCACTTCGTGACTCATTCTCTCAGTTTGTGATGAACTTCAACTGCAATGAGATTGCTTGCAACTTAGCTGGGCTAATGAATAAACTGAGTACGGCACAGTCTCACATGAAGACTAGGCCGAAGGAGGCTGCACTTGTCATTTCTTATGGGCCTCGGAGGTCAAATAACAATAAAAAAAGGGCAAGAAGCAGTTCAAGCCCAAATTAGGGGTACAGAAAGATAAGGGCAAGGCCCCAATGGTTTAAAAGAGTAAGGGGGCCAAGAAAACGGACAAATGCCTCAACTATGAAGAGCTAGGCCACTGGAGAAGGTACTGTCCAAAACTTGACCTAAATGCGCCTTCAGGTACAAAACTATTGGTTTTGGAAATAAATTGTTTTGTAACTATATATTCTACTTCTTGGATACTTGATTCTGGTGCGAGTTCTCACATATGTACAATGAATCAGGATCTGCAACGAAGTAGAAAGCTTGGAGCTGGAGAAGTGATGGTGACAGTTGGCAGTGGGCATAGTTTCAAGGCTACTTACATAGGATCACTATTGTTGGATTTAGAATCCGGTTTTATTCTTACTTTGGAAGATGTACATGTATTGCCCAAGGGGCATAAAAACATTGTATCAATTCCGGTCATGGACTAAAAGGGATTTCACTTATTTATAGGAGATGGATCATATCGTATTTATTTCATAAATAAATTGGTTGGTAGTGCTACATTATTAAATTTTTTATATCATTTGAATCTAAAGAAGAAAACAACCGTGAACACTATAACTAGGAAGCGTGGTAGCGATAAAACAAACCAAGCACTTCAGTGGCATCTTAGACTTGGTTATATTGGTCAGACCAAGGTTCATAAGATAGAGAAAGATGGCCTTATGGGTCCATTGGGATCAGATCCCTATCCAACTTGTGAATCTTGCCTTCTTGGCAAAAAGACTAAGTTACCCTGCGTAGGGACTTTTGAAAGAGCTGCTGAAAAACTTGGATTGATCCATACTGATGTCCGTGGCCTTTTTGAAGTGGCGCAAGATGGCTTTCAGTATTTCATTACATTCACTGATGACTACACTAGGTATGTGTTCGTGTACTTAATGAAATATAAGTCTGAAGTTTTTGATAAATTCAAGGAATTTAAAGCCCTAGTTGAAAATCAAACAGGTAACCGTGTTAAGACTCTTATGTCAGACCGAGGAGGTGAGTACATGAGTACTGAGTTTGATGAGTTCTTAAAAGAACTAGGAATAGTGTAACAATTCATTCCTCCAGCTACTCCACAATTAAATGGTGTATCATAATGAAGAAACCGAGCCTTGTTGGACTTGGTTCGCTCCATGCTTAAATACACTGATCTACCAATTTATCTGTAGGGTCATGCGCTCCTTACTGTCGCGCATATCTTGAACAAATGTCCTTCAAAATCCGTTCCTAATACTCCACATGAGATGTGGAGAGATAGGAAACCAAGTCTTAATCACATTAGCATTTTGGGATGTCCTGCTTATGTCAAGAAGACTAAAGTAGAAAATTTGAATCTAGGTCTGTGAAAGGTCGTTTCATAGGATATCCAGGGGATTCCATGTGATATCTATTCTACATGCACGAAAATCGTAAGATCATTGTTGCTATACAATCACACTTCCTGGAAGATCAATTTATTCAGGAAGGAGGCGTAGGTAGAAATATTTCTTTGGAAGAAATAAAAGAAACACCAAATGAGACACCTGTGCAAGATATTAGATCCGAACCTTCTGAAATACAAACACAACCTCGCAAGTCTAGTAGAATTTATCAATTACCTGAGAAGTATAGCTATCTACATCAAGAGGAACTGGGTGTCTATGAGATGACAAAAAGTAGTCAAGAGAATGATCCTTCTACATAAAACCAAGCGATGGTAGATGTTGACTCCACCAAGTGGCAATGGAAGCTGACATAGACTCAATGCATTCTAATCCGGTCTGGACTATAGTATATCGTCCTAAAGGTATAATGCCTAATGGAAACAAATGGATCTATAAAAGAAAGACTGGTGGAGATGGCAAGGTTGATACTTATAAGGCCAGGCTTGTGGAAAAGGGTTATTCCCAAAGAGAAGGAGTCAATTACTTCGAGACCTTCTCGCCTGTAGCTATGATTAATTCTATTCGCATGATGTTTGCTATAGCAACCCACTTAGATTATGAAATATGGCAAATGGATGTGAAAACGGCATTCCTAAATGGATTCTTTGAGGAGGAGATTTACATGGAATAGCCTAAGGGATTCATATCTCAAACCGATATTCAAAAATTTTGAAAACTTCAGCGTGCCATTTATGGACTGAAGCAAGCTTCGCGAAGTTGGAATCTTCATTTTAACGAGACAATCAAAGAGTTTGATTTTGTCCAAAATGAAGAAGAGCCCTGTATTTACAAGAAGGTTACTGGGAGCAAAATTGCATTCTTAATACTATATGTAGATGACATTCTACTTCTACGAAACGACATAGGAATGCTCATTTATGTGAAAGCTTGGCTTTCTAAAGAGTTCTCAATGAAAGTCTTGGGAGAAGCTACATATATTCTCGGTATTCGACTCTACCGGGATAGAGCGAAAAGAATGTTAGGTCTTTCCCAAGCCCTCTACATAGAAAAGATCCTAAAGTGATTTAGGATGGAAGATTCTAAAAGAGGGTTTCTACCTATGCAACATGCTGCAAATCTTTCCTTAGAGACATGTCCTCAAAGTGAGGAAGACATAAAGGAAATGAGCAAGGTACCCTATGCTTCGGCAGTAGGTAGCCTCATGTGCGCTATGATTTGCACTAGACCGGACATTGCCTATGCTATGAGCGTAGTAAGTCGGTTTCATTCAAATCCAGGGCAGGAACATTGGACCGCTGTGAAGAACATTCTTTGGTACCTAATGAGGACTAAAGACTTGGTTCTCACATACGGCAGTGGAAAACTTAGAGAGATGGGTTATACAGACTCAGAATTTTCTGGGGACATGGATGCTCAGATATCCACATCAGGGTATATATGTACTCTGAATGGTGGGGCAGTTTCTTAGAGAAGTACCAAGCAAAGTTCGGCTGCTATCTCTACATGTCAAGCCGAATATCAGGCAGCCACGAAGGATGCTAAAGAAGCTTTTTGGATTAAGAAGTTTACTGAGGAACTTCAAGTGGTTCCTAATGCAGAGAAGCCCGTGACGCTGTTTTGTGATAACGACGGAGCTGTTGCACAGGCTAAGGATCCTAGGGCTCACCACAACACCAAATATATTGTGAGAAAATATCATTTTGTTAGAGAAATGGTTCAGGATGGGAATGTTGTCTTGTAGAGAGTAGACACAAAGAAATAACGTTGCTGATCCACTTACCAAGCCACTATCTCATAAGGTCTTAGAGAGACATCTGGAGAGTATGGGTATTAGATACCATAGTTTGTGGCATTGAGTGCAAGTGGGAGATTGTTAGGAATATGCTCTCGAATGCCACTCAGAGGATGAGAGAGTGAGAACAATTGTATTGTAATTATGAATATTATATTTAATAAGGCAATTATTTTTTCTATATTATTGTATATCACTGGCATTGTGATTTTGTATATAGAAGAATAGTCCTTGCAATGCTTAACTAGTTCGCAAGTCGATAAAACTTAATTGGGCATTAAGTTTAGCCAAGACTTGTATAACATGTACTTTGACATGTAGAGTGCCAGTCTTCACTAAGGGTTAGTGGGAGCACACATTATAGGTACGCTAATGGGATTAGTATATACGAACATGACTCAACTCGATTCGGTCACATGGATATTACTCAGGGATTATCAATGACAGAATCGAAAGATTGTGATAGGTATACATGTACCTTTGACTTGAGGTTTCAATAGGAGATGTGCTTGTAACATTAAGTTAGTCATTAGAGTAGTTTGATCCAATCGCCGGTTGGTGGGGTCAACCTCGAAATGCAACTTAGTAGGTAAGTAGCAGCCTCTACTGAATACCAAGAAATGATTCTTTCTCCTGTTAGTGAGCAGGTAAATGTCCTAAGTGGTTAATGACAAATGATATCACAAGCCTTTGGCGAAAGCAGTTAGAGCAAGTTGTATTTGATACACGAGATCTCGGTGATCTCGGTTTACATTAACAAATGCATAGAGTCAAGTTACTACAGGATTTGACTTTACCGTGACCCTGATACTTGATCGGGAAATATGATTGATGGGTTTATACGTCTACGGTATTCACGACATAATGGTTTTGGAATCATCAGATCATTCGTTCTTAGTTGGGTTACGGTACGGAGCACTAGACTGCTTAAGTGTTACCCGTACTATTGGTTCCTCCCATTGCCGACTAAGACGGACCTACGAATTCGCGCACAAGGATATTTGATGGATAAATATATATTTATTATCTCTTCATTAATATTGGATATTAGATATCTAATTTGATTTATTTGACAAATCAAGCGGTCTAGTGAATTGAAAATAATTACCGGGTGATTAATTTAATTCATAAATAATCATTTCTTGGAAATATATTATTATAATTTTGTATTTGATAAAATTAATTAATTGGATTAATTAATTAAGTAAAAATACATTTGGGATAAAACGAAGTGTATTTAACGGACTAGACACGCGAACGTCAGGTATACGAACCGAGTGGCTCGGCTCGTTTTCTCACCTAATACCAAGTGGGCCGCACCTTCACCTTCTCCCCACCTTCCATGTTACTTCCTAACATGTGAGGTGTGTTTTATATATATCAAATGATGAAGACTTGTGATTTTATTCTATATCTCATACTGTCATCTCATTTGTTATATAATAAAAGTGTTGATCTTTGTTTTGAACAAGACTTGTGAAACTTACACATACCTTGAAAAACCTGATCAGCCGTGAGCAATAGAAAGTGAGTGACAAAAATTTTTTCTTTCAATTTCTAGTTCATCCTTGAGAGAAAGAAAAGGAAGAAGAGAAGAGAAGAAAAATACCGTATCAATTCCTAGCCGTGTTCTTTGAGAATGAATTGATAGTTTATTTTTCCGATCAATATCCGATGCATAATAACGTAGAGACATTCGGTATTTTCGTTGTTGGATCATTCAAGAATCTACAATGAATTGGATTCGTGTTCGTGTCGGTAACCGGAAAAGGCTTGCTCGGATTTTTCCTTCGAAGATTATATTATCAAAGGACTACGTGGGTAAGTATTCTTTGATTCTAATCTTTGTTACTTTTATTTTCGTTTATACGATGCTTGATCGGTCTGTTTTTGGGATTTGGTTTTATCCGGTTGGACCGGTTTATTTTCCGCTGCGTAACTCGTTCTTATTCACTGAAACCCAACAGTCACAACACATTATCATCACGAATAACAACACACAAAGTAACCCGCGGCCATGCCCCTTAGCATCGACCCACAGAGATAAAAACATCCATGATCTGGCGCCTTTAATATAGATCCCCAGAGGCCCCATCACACTCATTCCCGGGTGGAGGAAATGTTGGGGCTTTCCATGTATCTAATACATCAAATAGAAAAAGACGCAGCAGAATAATAAAAGGAAAAAATCCAAGAAGAGGATCTCATGCAGTAATTTAATTGTTATAATTTTAACAACAGATCTAGACCCAGACCAGAAGCTGATGAAAGTCACCATCCTCTTTCGGTGATCCACACACGAACAGCAGCACATGGTTTTTGGTGACCCGGGAACTAACAAAGCTTGGCTCGATTTTTCCTTCAAGATAGAATTATCAAAGGACTACGAGGGTACGACTTCTTTAATTTCTTCTTCGTATATTTATATTCGATATATGATGCTTGATCGATCCTCTTAAGGGTTCGCTTTTACCCATTTATATAGGTTTTATTTTTCCCCTATTTAACTCAATTTTTAATTACTGAATCCCAACATGGTTTACTTAGTATAAATAAGAGATCTATGACAAGGAGTTGTCATAACAACAAGAGAAAATCGATCCCACCCCTCCCCTGTTCAGTCTAAGAAGTCCCAATTTCGGCCATCCCATGTCTTCTCTTAGTTGATCTTGATCAACAGTATAATCCTTCTAGCAAGGACCCCATAGGTAAATTGGTAAGTCAATATAACCCAGCATGGAACAGACCATGTTCAACAAGGTCCGGTTCCTTCTGTCTAACACACCATTTAACTGAGGAGTTCCTGGAGGTGTTAGTTGTGAAACTATTCCATGTTCCTTATTTTTTTATAAAAGGGGACAGACGGGTACTGAGAGGCATTTTGTCCAATCTCCTTCCTTTAGTCGATAGAGAGAGCCTTGGTAGGTACTTGAAGTTCCTAAACACTCTGAGATGATGATCTTTAACAAGATTAAGATGGAGAGCATGGATTAAGGCCTTGTTCTGGAAGTTATTCATGATTCTTGGAATGAAGTTCAATTGTTCTTCTTCTTGGTTCTCCATACAAGGTAATTCTTGTATCCCTTTGATAGTGTTCATTTTTAAAGAATTATTACTTGTGAGGGCGCATGTTGGATTATATTGTGATGATGTTATGTGAGATTTATTGGAATTGTGATAAGAGAATTCGGATGTTAATCATGATTCTTGTGGTTTGAATTGTGTTGTTCAGATAAGTTGGTTAATGCTTCTCCTCATTTTAGGATGTTGATGTTGTTGTTGATATCTTCTTCATATGATGATAGTTATGATGGTTTTGTTGCGATTCTTGAGGTTATATAAATTGTATGATGAAGAAAGTGATAACATGATGATATATACATCGGATTATGCCGTTTTGAACGTGACTTCGGATATTTCATGTTTTTGAAGAACTCTTGAATTATATGATATGATGATTATGTATAGGAGGTGATGGTGTTTAGGATATGAATATGGAATATTCATATCTAGAACTAAGTATGTGTTTTGATATATATTCATATAAGAATATGATTTCGAGTATGGTGATGAGATGAATTTGGAAAAGTTATTGTTAATCTTGGAGTATGATTTCCTTTTCATTCGAATTTGTGGTCGCAAGGTGTTAGTCGATGCTTGGAATGCATGCAACTGTACAGCATTAGCGCATGCTAAGTTTACTGGCTAGCGCACGCTAACGGGAGCTACTTAGCGCATGTTATGTTATGTGTTTAACGTGCGCTAAGTAGGCATACAGTACAATATTTTTGTGTTGTGATTATGAATTCGTGATGGTTTGGTTTGGATTTATTCAAGATTGTATTTCGGCTTGTATTGTTGATATGAGTTCGTGATTGTTTGAGTTGTATTGTTCGGTTTTGTATCCGATCGAGGTATTGTTAAGCCATTGAGTTTGATTGGTTGGTTATATCAGTTGTTGATTGTTATCGAATGTGTGTTAGTCGATTATTGCAATAGGTTGTGATAATTGATCGTTGATTTCGACCGTTGTGTTGTGGTTGAGGCTGAAGAGTTCGTAGATTGCTTTTGGTCGGGGCCGAGGAGCTTGTAGACGAAGGCAATGGATTTTGGTAACGGCTTCGTGGTATCAGTATCGAGGCAAGTTTATACTTGTTCAGTTTATAATATTTAATGAATGGTTTCGCCTTCATTTCATTTATAATTCATATAGCAATGATATTATAAGTGTAAATTGTCGGGATGATGGTTTGTCGTGGAAAGGATATTGTCTTCAGCTTTGAGGTAATTTTTGTATTGTTCAGTCATGAGGATAATTATTATGTTGAGCTTGGGTATATGTTGTATGTTGAGGTTTCGTATAATGAGATTCATGTTGGTTGTTCGATGAAGGATGTTGATCCCAGGATGGTAGTGTTGAGATTGTTGCTCGCATTGGTCATTCTTTGGGGATTGTGATCCCAGGATGTTTGTTTTGGGTATTGTCGGTCGTGTGATCTTTCATTATTTGTGTGTCATTGTTAACTTCGGTGAGTCTATTGATCCTTATTGGATAGGTGATTCTTTAAGTTTTGTTGTCATGTTGCATCGTGACAAATCTGGAGTCATATCTGCGTGACGATTGGTTATTGTATAGGACTTTTAGCCGTGCACATGATGGTTAAGCGTGGATGTTTCCGCATTGAACCGTGTACACGAGACGTAGTTCATGAGGCTAATTAGGTACATGTCCCACGTATATACTGGATTCCGTATATGGGGTGCACATATGCACGGACATATTTTCGGATCGGGTGTACTATGACGTCCATCTTTGAGCCATATTATTTGGTCGTTCATAGTCCATGTATGATTGGATATGTTCAACGGTTTGCGACTGGTGGTTCATACGCCCGAGGGGTATGTTCGATAGTCGGAGTTATTTCTTTGAGATCCATGATTATTGATCATTGGGAGTTTACCTTGTTGATGGTATTCTCGGTAATTGTTGATCCTTTGTTGATCGTGTTTGGAGTTTACCTTGTTGAGGGTATTCTCGGTTATTGTTGATCCTTTGTTGATCGTGTTTGGAGTTTACCTTGTTGAGGGTATTCTCGGTCATTGTTGATTCTTTGTTGATCGTGTTTCGAGTTTACCTTGTTGAGGATATTCTCGGTTATTGTTGATCATGTTTGGAGTTTACAATGTTGAGGGTATTCTTGGTTATTAGTTGTATTGGGGTTTATCATGTTGATGATACTCTCGTTTGATTTATTGGTTGACCATCGTTACTGATCATATGAGCATTCGGACTATACGTCAATGTTTCGGGACTTGTTATCATTTTGGTAGTTGATCTACAGATATATTGTGTGTGTTTGGTTCTGATCAGGATTGGTATTTGATTGTGCGATCCGACGGACAGGATTTGGCACGAATGGATTATTTCACGCATCTGAGTTATGATGATGTTTTTGAGGATTTGAGTATTGTCGTGATACAGTACAAATGGTTGTAGTTGAGTTCATTTCGTCATTTGAGGATGCGGAATGTGGATTATGGTAAGGATTGGTTTGATATGAATTGCTATGGGTTGGTAAAGTTATGACGGTAAGATTACGTTGGTAGTATTCTTACAGTATTATTACATTGGTATGTAATTATTTATGATGATGTGATCGATATCATTGTTGAGTATTATGGATGACCCCATCGTGGGCTTTATTTTAGGTACTCGGAGATCGAGCTAGTAGCGGTCGTGAAGAGATGAACTTCCTGTTAGGAATATGCCCTCGAATGCCACTCAGGGGATGAGAGAGTATGGGCATTGTACTTGTAATTATGGAATAATAAATAATAAAAAGGCAATTCGATTCATTCAATGTTTATTGTATTTCAATTGCATTCTTGACTTGGTAAACATTGAAGTGAAGTCTATGTAAATAAATCGAACATTCCATTCTTGTTATGGGATAAGAGAAAATACACTGGAAGTGTTTAAAGTTTATTTACGTAAATCGTTCGCAAGTCAATAAACTTAAATGGGCATTAAGTTTTTAATAAGACTTGTATAACTAATGCTAGGACATGTTCATGTCTTGATAGCATAGTTATAAGTATATTGGTGGGACCAGTATACTCGAACACAACTCATACTCGATTCAGTCACATGGTATTCACTCTCGGAGAGTCGATGATGAATCGAAAGGTTGTGATAGTATACGTGGACCTTTGACTTGAGGGTTTAGTAGAAGATGTGCCTGTGACGTTTAGTTTGTCATTAGAGTAGTTAGACTCATTTGCTTAATTGCTGAGTTGACCTCGAAGTGCGGACTATACGGGCAGGTAGCAGTCTTTACTGTACGCCAAGAAAGGATTCTATCTCCTGTTAGTGAGCAGGCGAATGTCCTATACGGTTAATGGCAAATAAGATCATAAGTCTTTGGCCAAAGCATTCGATATAGTAGTATTAGATACACTATTGATCGGTTGGTCTTGATTTGCATTAACACATGTATAGAGTTTAGTCAACGATGCGGTTTGACTTTACCGTGACCGAAGACTTGACCGGGACATCGATGAAGGGTCTATACGTATATAGTATTCACGACATAATGGTTCTAGAATGATCCCTTCATTCGTTCTCGATCGGGGTTTCTGATGCGGCCGCTAAGTGGCTAAGTCTTGCCGCACTCATTAGTTCCTCCCAATGCCGGTGAGACGGACCTACGAAGTCGAGCATTAGGAGCATTGACGGATAAATGTGAATTTATTATCTCTCTATTAATATTAGATATTGGATATCTAATTATGATTTATTGGATAAATCAAATAGCGGTCTTATGAATTAAAATTAAGTTACTGGGTAATTAATTTAATTCATAAATTATATTTCTTAGAGAAATATATTTGTATTTGATATAATTAATTAATTAGATTAATTAATTAATATAAATATATTGATAATTAAACGGAGTGTATTTAGCGAGTCATTTGACGAGCGTCATACACGAGCCGAGTGGCTCGGCTCGTTTTCTAGGAATCTTCTGGTAGGCCGCCCCCTCACATGACCACCTTGCATGTGTGTTGTCATGTTTTAATTATTTTTAGAGATTCTTATTCTCAAAATAATTATAACATGATATATAATTATTATATGAGATATAATATATATATATATACACACATGATGAGATGAAACAAGATACAACTCATATTCATTTTGAGAGTGTTCAGCCGTGTGCTAAAAGGTGAGGGAGGAGAAATTTTTTTCTTTTCTATTTTTCATCTTGGAGGTGATATAGAAGTTAAGAAAAAGTGATATATATATATTCCTACAACACTTCCTAGCCGTGTTCTTCATAGAAAATTTTTCCGGGCAACTTCCGACGCGTGTGAAGTAGAGGCTTCGAACTTTCGGTACTTGGAACGAAGGGATTTCGTGTTCGGGACAGGGTTCGTGATCATCATCAATTTACGAAGAATTATTTCAAAGGCTTCAAGGGTATGAACCTTTATCTTTGTATTTATTTATTTTTCGTATATACGTTACTTGATTGATCCTGTTTGGGATTCGTATTTATTTCCGCTGCGTATTTCGTTTTATTTTTGGAATCCCAACAGTGGTATCAGAGCGAGGTCAATGTTTTCGTATATACGATTATTTGTGCATTTTGAATGCTTTTGGATGATGATTATGATTTAGAATCATGTTTGGAATAATCTTAGATTTTAAATTGTTCGTTGTAGCATCACGTTTTTGGAAACGGGCGAAAAAGCAGCGAAGTGCCGGTGGTCTTTGGCGGCCTTGCCTGGTCACTGCCCGAGTTGCCGAGCATGCTCGGCCATGTCTCGGCTTGTTGCCGAGAGGCGGCCGATACTGCCGTCGAGGACTCGGCCAGCGGTCCTCGGGTTTTTGGCCCGATTTTGAATCGGGCCGCGGGCTGGGCCTAAAACCGGATTATCCGGGACTCCGTTTTAAGTTTATATTTCGTTGTAGTTATTTCCCAAAATTTATATTGGATTTTAATTTGACTAAATTAATATTTGGAATATTTTTTGTGTTAAGGGAAATAAATTAAACGAGAATATTATTTTGGCCGGATTACTTCGAACGAATTAAAATAACGATTATTAGTATTAATTGGATTAATACCATTAAAATTGAATAGATTAATTTTATATTGATTGGATTAATATATTAATTGATTATTTAATTTTAATGCCACTTTATATTAGTTGGATTAATTTAGTAGAAATTGAATAGATTAATTTATAGATTAATTAGATTGATTTATATTAAGATTAATTGTTTAATTTCGTTGCCATTACATGTTGTATGGAATCATTATGTGATGGTGATATAGCTCGTGGACTTAGTTTTTTGATTTGTTCGATTCGATTGGGTTGTAAAGGCCGTTTTGAGCCTATTTATATTTACTAGAAAAACTTGTATAGGATGCAATTTTTCAATGATGTAATTATTATTTTGGGTATGAAGAAGACCTAAGACAACCGACCGAGAAGACGAAGAATCGAAGACTGTTTTTTTTTATTGGGTCATTCGCTTGGCCCAGTACTTAGGAATTAGGTCCATGAGCTATATGTTGGTAGTAACTAGGTTACTGTTTTATAAATTTAATTTTGAATGATTGACAAACCAACAAACGCGCGTATAATTGAATTAATGTGCAAAGTGTAACACTAATCGCGAAATTCTCCCAACTACAAACATACTAAGTTTGAAAAAGGTTACGAGGTTTCCTACCCTCCATCAAACTCGTAGAAAATTGATACCCGAGCTGGTGTGTTATGCTTCCGAGTTATCGGGGTAGTACATTTGGTAGAGGTTGAAAAATTCTTGAGTGCATTAGATGCCTTCGGTTGGTGATAAATTTCGCCCCTAGAAACCTGATAGGTTGCCGGGTGAGATTCAATAGTCAAACTGATAGACGTTGATGGTCAACAACTTAGATAGTCTGGATTGCCAAGAAACCTGATAGGTTGAGGGCATGAAGACTAGGGGTAAAAGAAGATCAAATCATCCATTAGACGGGTTGGTGTTAGACACCACTTTACAGAAATTGATTGGCAAGAAACCTGATCGGTTGCGTCTGTTAAAATTTGTAAAGAACTTGATCACCACTAAGAAGTCGATCTAACCATGATTTCCGGATTATAACATGGGAGTGTATAATTAGATAAAATTAGTGGGAGCCGAGACAAGAATTAAACAAGCCCTTAAGTTCTATACTCGGTCATAATTAAACAAGTCACTAATTTAATCTTGTCTAAATCTTTGCAGAAAACGAAATTGAATCTCTCTAAAATGGCTAAAAACCCACTTGCAATACTACATGAAAAGAATCTCCTAACTGGCCCTAACTTTGTTGGTAGTTGCGGAATCGATGATTGTACTCGGTATGGAGTCTCGGGATACGTCTTGGAGGCGGACATTCCACCGACTCCAATCCGGACTAGGGGTAATCAGGAAGACATTGACGTCCATGAAAAATGGGTCAAGGATGACGTGCTAGTCCGTGGCTTTATGATGGGATCAATGACTAATGAGCTGCAGAGAGCGCACGAGAAAATGACTTCTGCTAGGCAGATTCTCGCACACTTGACCGAACTTTATGGAGAGCACAGTAGGACTGCTAGATATGAGATATCGAAGCAGTTGTTCAGTGCTAGGATGAAAGAAGGGGATAAAGTGGGAGACCACGTCCTCAAGATGATCTCTATGATTGAGAGGATCGAGGTGCTCAACTTTAATATGGATTTAGCCCTTCAAATTGATCTCATCCTTCAATCTCTCCCTAACTCTTTCACGCAGTTTGTAATGAATTTCAATTGTAATGAAATTACATGCACATTAGCTGGGCTAATGAATAAACTGGTGACGGCGCAGTCTAACATGAAGACTAAACCAAGAGAGGCTGCTCTTGTGATTTCTTCTGGGCCTAGGAGGTCCAAGAACAAGAAGAAAAAGACCTACGAGCAGTATAAACCTAAGAAAGGGGTGCAAAAAGGAAAGGGCAAGGCTCAAAAGGTTCAAAAGGTAGGCGGTCCAAAACCTACGGACAAATGCCTTGAATGCGGTGAGCTGGGCCACTGGCGAAGGACTTGTCCCAAGATTAATGGCACATTAGGTACGGAACTTTTTGTTTTTAAAACTAATTGTTCCGCTACTGTATATTCTGCTTCATGGATTCTGGATTCAGGTGCCACTTCTCACATTTGTACTATGAATCAGGATCTGGAACGAAGTAGAAAACTTGAAGCTGGGGAAATAATGATCACTGTTGGAAGCGGACAAAGTGTCGAGGCAACCGATATTGGATCAATCCTTCTGGGTTTAGAATCCGGTTTTATTTTGACATTAGATGAAGTACTTGTTTTGCCCAAGGGGCATAAAAATATTGTATCCATTCCAGTCTTGGACCGGAAAGGATTTTGTTTCTTCATTGGCAATGGCAGTTGTAAAATTTATTTTCGAAATAAATTGGTTGGAACAGCTACATTGTTGAATGGCTTATATCATCTGAACATGCAAAATAAAACAGCAGTGAACACTATAACTAGGAAACGTGGTAGGCAAGATACTAATCAAGCTCTTAAATGGCACCTTAGACTTGGTCGTGTTGGTAAGACCAAGGTTCAGAAAATGGAGAAAGATGGACTTTTAAGTCCATTGGGTGTAGAACCCTATCCAACTTGTGAATCTTGCCTTAGAGGCAAAATGACTAAGTTCCCCTTCACAGGGACTTTTGAAAGGGATGCCGATAAACTTGGATTGGTGCATACCGATGTTTGTGGTGCTTTATAAGTAGCCCGAGACGGATATCAATATTTCATAACGTTCACAGATGATCATACTAGGTATGGGATTGTGTACTTAATGAAACATAAATCCGAAGCCTTTGCTAAATTCAAAGAATTTAAGGCCCTAGTTGAAAAACAAACTGGATGTCATATCAAAGCACTTCGGTCGGACCGAGGTGGCGAATATATGAGCACTGAGTTTGATGAGTTCCTTAAGAAACATGGAATAGTTTCACAATTCACGCCTCCAGGAACCCCACAGTTAAATGGTGTTTCAGAAAGGAGAAATCGGACTTTGTTGGACATGGTTCGCTCCATGTTAAATTACACTGATTTACCTATTTACTTGTGGGGGTATTCCTTACTAACCGCTGCCTATATCCTTAATAGATGTCCTTCCAAATTTGTTCCTATCACTCCGCATGAGATGTGGAAGGGTAAGAAACCAAGCCTTAATCACATAAGGATTTGGGGATGTCCAGCCTATGTCAAAAAGGCTAAGGTGGACAAACTGGAAGCGAGGTCCATAAAAGGACGTTTCATAGGATACCCGGAGGACTCGATGGGTTATCTATTCTACATGCCAGAAGACCATAGGGTCGTTGTGGCATTACAAGCGCACTTCCTTGAGGATGAATTCATTCAGGAAGGTGGCTCGGGTAGAAATATCTCTTTGGAAGAGCATAATGAAAGTCCTAAGGAGACATCTGATCAGGGATCAAGAACCGAACCTATTGTAACACAACCTCCACTTCGAAGGTCTGATAGGGTATCTCACTTACCTGAGAGTTATGGCTATACACATGTCGAGGAACTGTGTCTCCACGACACACCTGATAGCAGTGAAAACGACCCTGTCACCTATGACCAAGCGATAGTGGATATAGACTCCGATAAATGGCAAGAAGCAATGGAAGATGAGATAGACTCGATGCATACCAATAAGGTCTGGACTCTAGTAGATCTTCCAACTGGCATGAGGACTATTGGAAATAAATGGATCTATAAGAGAAAGACTGATGGGGATGGCAAGGTTGATGCCTATAAAGGCCAGGCTTGTGGCAAAGGATTATACCCAAAGGGAAGGAATCGATTATCATGATACCTTCTCGCCCGTAGCTATGATAAAATCGATTCGCATGATGCTTGCCATTGCTGCCTATTATGATTATGAAATATGGCAAATGGATGTCAAAACGGCTTTTCTAAATGGATACCTCGAGGAGGAAATCTATATAGAACAGCCTAAAGGTTTTGTGTCCAAAGCTAATATTCATAAAGTGTGTAAGCGGCAACGAGCCATTTATGGTCTGAAGCAAGCTTCTCGGAGTTGGAACCTTCGATTTGACGAAGCAGTTAAGGACTTTGACTTCGTACAAAATGAGGAGGAACCGTGTGTTTACAAAAAGGTCAGTGGGAGCAACATTGCGTTCTTAGTACTATATGTAGATGATATTCTACTTATAGGAAATAACATAGCAATGCTCGACCTTTGTGAAAGCTTGGCTTTCTAAAGCGTTCTCCATGAAAGACTTGGGAGAAGATTCCTATATTCTAGGGATCCGTCTTCTGAGAGATAGACGCGAAGAATGATAGGACTTTCCCAAGCCCTTTATATCGATAAAATCCCGAGAAGATTCAAGATGGATGAATCTAAAAGAGGGTTCCTTCCCATGCGACATGGAATTCATCTCACCACGAAAATGTGTCCTCAAAGTGAGGAAGACAAGAGAGAGATGAGTAAGGTACCCTATGCCTCGGCAGTGGGTAGCCTCATGTACGCTATGTTGTGTACGAGACCAGACTTAGCCTACGCTGTGAGTATGGTAAGTCGATTTCAAGCAAACCCAAGAGGGGAACATTGGACTGCCGTAAAGAACATTCTTAAGTACTTAAGAAGAACTAGAGATTTAGTTCTTACTTATGGTGGTGGAGAACTGAAGGTGATTGGATTCACCGATTCTGATTTTCAAGGAGACAATGACGACTCTAAGTCGACATCTGGGTATTTGTTTACTCTCAATGGAGGAGCAGTATCTTGGAGAAGCTCCAAGAAAACCGCTACTGCAGATTCCACCTGCCAAACAGAGTATCAAGCTGCCTCAGAGGCTAGCAAAGAAGCATTTTGGATGCAGAAGTTTATACAAGAACTTCAAGTGGTCCCTAATGCGGAGTTGCCTATATCACTATTCTGTTATAATGATTGAGCTGTCGCTCAAGCTAAGGAGCCGAGGGCTCACCACAACACCAAGCATATAGAGAGAAAGTACCACATTGTTCGAGAGATGGTGGAAAAAGGATATGTTTCATTGCAAAGAGTAGACTCAAAAGACAATGTCTCTGACCCGCTGACTAAGCCATTATCTCAGGCTGTCTTGGAAAGACATCTAAAGAACATGGGTATTGGATACCATGATATGTGGCATTGAGTGCAAGTGGGAGATTGTTAGGAATATGCCCTCGAATGCCACTCAGGGGATGAGAGTGTATGGGCATTGTACTTGTAATTATGGAATAATAAATAATAAAAAGGCAATTCGATTCATTCACTGTTTATTGTATTTCAATTGCATTCTTGACTTGGTAAACATTGAAGTGAAGTCCATGTAAATAAATCGAACATTCCATTCTTGTTATGGGATAAGAGAAAATGCACTGGAAGTGTTTAAAGTTTATTTACGTAAATCGTCATAAGTCAATAAACTTAAATGGGCATTAAGTTTTTAATAAGACTTGTATAACTAATGCTAGGACATGTGCATGTCTTGATAGCATAGTTATAAGTATATTAGTGGGACAGATACTCGAACACGACTCATACTCGATTGATGCACGGTATTCACTCTCGGAGAGTCGATGACGAATCGAAAGGTTGTGATAGTATACGTGGACCTTTGACTTGAGGGTTCAGTAGAAGATGTGCCTGTGACGTTTAGTTTGTCATTAGAGTAGTTAGACTCATTTGCTTAATTGCTGAGTCGACCTCGAAGTGCGGACTATACGGGCAGGTAGCAGTCTTTACTGTACGCCAAGAAAGGATTCTATCTCCTGTTAGTGAGCAGGCGAATGTCCTATAAGGTTAATGGCAAATAAGATCATAAGTCTTTGGCCAAAGCATTCTGATATAGTAGTATTAGATACGCTATTGATCAGTTGGTCTTGATTTGCATTAACACATGTATAGAGTTTAGTCAACAGTAGGGTTTGACTTTACCGTGACCCAAAGACTTGACCGGGACATCTGATGAAGGGTCTATACGTATATAGTATTCACGACATAATGGTTCTAGAATGATCCCTTCATTCGTTCTCAGTAGGGGTTTATAGTGCGGCCCGCTAGGCTGGCTAAGTGCTGCCCGCACTCATTGGTTCCTCCCAATGCCGGCTGAGACGGACCTACGGAGTCGCGCATTTGGAGCATTGACGGATAAATGTGAATTTATTATCTCTCTATTAATATTAGATATTGGATATCTAATTATGATTTATTGGATAAATCAAATAACGGTCTTATGAATTAAAATTAAGTTACCGGGTAATTAATTTAATTCATAAATTATATTTCTTAGAGAAATATATTTGTATTTGATATAATTAATTAATTAGATTAATTAATTAATATAAATACATTGATAATTAAACGGAGTGTATTTAACGGAGTCGTTTGACGAACGTCCGGTACACGAGCCGAGTGGCTCGGCTCGTTTTCTAGGAATCTTCCTAGTAGGCCGCCCTCTCACATGACCACCTTGCATGTGTGTTGTCATGTTTTAATTATTTGTAGAGATTCTTATTCTCAAAATAATTATAACATGATACTCCCTCCGTCCCGCCCAAAGGTTTACATTTCTATTAAAAAGTAGTCCCTTTAGTAAGTTTACATATATCACTTTTTACAATCAAATCAAACAATCACTTTTTACTTTTTAATCTCCACCACTCATTCATCATCAATACTTTTTACTTTTTAATCTCCACCACACATTTAATCATCATTACTTATACCAATCATTACCTAAAATACACCAAATATACACCCTCTGTCAACCTTTGGCTGGGATAGAGGGAGTATATAATTATTATATGAGATATAATATATATATATATATATATACACATGATGAGATGAAACAAGATACAACTCATATTCATTTTGAGAGTGTTCAGCCGTGTGCTAAAAGGTGAGGGAGGAGAAATTTTTTTCTTTTCGATTTTTCATCTTGGAGGTGATATAGAAGTTAAGAAAAAATGATATATATATATATATATATATATATATATATATATATATATATATATTCCTACAACACTTCCTAGCCGTGTTCTTCATAGAACGGAGTGTTGTAGATTTTTCCGAGCAACTTCCGACGCGTGTGAAGTAGAGGCTTCGAACTTTCGGTACTTGGAACGAAGGGATTTCGTGTTCGGGACAGGGTTCGTGATCATCATCAATTTACGAAAAATTATTTCAAAGGCTTCAAGGGTATGAACCTTTATCTTTGTATTTATTTATTTTTCGTATATACGTTACTTGATCGATCCTATTTGGGATTCGTATTTATTTCCACTGCGTATTTCGTTTTATTTTCGGAATCCCAACACTTCCCAGGTGATACTGGTTGTGGAATGTTTTGGATAATTGAGTATTCTTTCTGGTTGTTTTATTTCCGCTGCAAATGTGTATTTTGAACTGTGTTTTATCCGCTGCGTGTGTATATTTCGAAATGACTTTCTGGTATTTTTACCAAATCGTGTGTATTTTAAAATGACCTATTGGGTATCACGTTAACTTGGCTTATTTCGTTAAACCCTTTTTCCCAAAACTATTTTATCGGTACGTTTAAGTGGTGGCTTAGCGTACGTTTTGAAACTGTCGAGATTTGGCATTTCGCCTTGTATTCTCAAATGGTATTTTATGACGGTATTTGAGAACTATGTTTTGGTAAATATCTGGGTATTTAAAATATTACCGTCTTTGCATCTTTGGCGTGTTTGAAACATTTGCGAAAATGGTTTTTAGCCTGGTGGGTTCCGGCGCGGGTCCACGGTGCTGTAATATCCCGGATGGTTTTGGGGGTGTTACAGAAGTTAGTATAGGAGCTTGGGTTTTGTGATACCCAAGCGTGTGTGTTATATGGATCTACCAGCACGGTAGTAGCGTGACTTTTGAAAACGATTTTTCTGACCTTACGGTCAAACCGATTTTTGGAGGATCCAAAATTTTGAGATCTTTTCAAATTGCTATTTGTGATATTAGTGTGTGTTGGTATTGTGTTGAGACTTCGTATAGGAGTCGTGTGCTAGTATCACGGGAGATCATCGGCTTCACACACCTGTAAGTAATACTATTTTGGTTATTCGCTTGTAGCGACGATTGATTGCTTTTGTGATGAGTTGGAATTTTGGGCTGATCTGTTGTGGTGACAGGGTTGCAAGTTTCGAGGACGAAACTTATTTTAAAGGGGTAGTATGTAATACCCGGATTTTCAGTATAAATTTTTTCGCATTATTTTATTTGAGATATACTGGATAGCTTGGTGTTTATACAGTATGGATAAAATAATTTGAGGACTGAGGCAGTTGCATTTCTACAATTGACGTGATTGGTTGACAGTTATAATTGAGCATATGGTGTATCAGATTGTTTTAATTGTGATATTGGGTATATCATATGAGAATATTATTGGAATGAATATATGTATTCAGTATGCCGTATGTGATATTGGGTAGGTACTTGAAGTTCCTAAACACTCTGAGATGATGATCTTTAACAAGATTAAGATGGAGAGCATGGATTAAGGCCTTGTTCTGGAAGTTATTCATGATTCTTGGAATGAAGTTCAATTGTTCTTCTTCTTGGTTCTCCATACAAGGTAATTCTTGTATCCCTTTGATAGTGTTCATTTTTAAAGGATTATTACTTGTGAGGGCGCATGTTGGATTATATTGTGATGATGTTATATGAGATTTATCGGAATTGTGATAAGAGAATTCGGATGTTAATCATGATTCTTGTGGTTTGAATTATGTTGTTCAGGTTGGTTAATGCTTCTCCTCATTTTCGGATGTTGATGTTGTTATTGATATCTTATTCATATGATGATAGTTATGATGGTATTGTTGCGATTCTTGAGGTTATATAAATTGCATGATGAAGAAAGTGATAACATGATGATATATACATCGGATTATGTCGTTTTGAATGTGACTTCGGATATTTCATGTTCTTGAAGAACTCTTGAATTATATGATATGATGATTATGTATATGAGGTTATGGTGTTTTGGATATGAATATGGGATATTCATATCTAGAACTAAGTATGTGTTTTGATATAATATTCATATAAGAATATGAATATGATTTTGAGTATGGTGATGAGATGAATTTGGAAAAGTTATTGTTAATCTTGGAGTATGATTTCCTTTTCATTCGAATTCGTAGTCGCAAGGTGTTAGTCGATGCTCGGAATGCATGCAACTGTACAGTAGCGCATGCTAAGTTTACTGGCTAGCGCACGCTAATGGGAGCTACTTAGCGCATTCTACGTTATGTGTTTAACATGCGCTAAGTAGGCAGACAGTATTTTCGTGTTGTGATTATGAATTCGTGATGGTTTGATTTGGATTTGTTCAAGACTGTGTTTAATCGAGACATTATGGAACCATTGGGTTTTTGATCGGTTATATTGATTGATAATTATGATTTATTGGATTTCGGCTTGTATTGTTGATATGAGTTCGTGACTGTTTGAGTTGTATTGTTCAGTTTTTTATCCGATCGAGGTATTGTTCAGCCATTGAGTTTGATTGGTTGGTTATATCGATTGTTGATTGTTATCGAATGTGTGTTAATCGATTATTGCAATAGGTTGTGATAATTGATCGTTGATTTCGACCGTTGTGTTGCGGTTGAGGCTGAAGAGTTCGTAGATTGCTTTTGGTCGGAGCTGAGGAGCTTGTAGACGAAGGCAATTGATTTTGGTAACGGCTTTGTGGTATCAGTATCGAGGCAAGTTTATACTTGTTCAGTTTATAATATTTAATGAATGGTTTCGCTTTCATTTCATTTATAATTCATATAGCAATGATATTATAAGTGTAAATTGTCGGGTTGATGGTTTGTCGTGGAAAGGATATTGTCTTCGGCTTTGAGGTAATTTAAGTATTGTTCAGTCATGAGGATAATTATTATGTTGAGCTTTGGTATATGTTGTATGTTGAGGTTTCGTATAATGAGATTCGTGTTGGTTGTTCGATGAGGGATGTTGATCCCAGGACGGTAGTGTTGAGATTGTTACTCGCATTGGTCATTCTTTGGGGATTGTGATCCAAGGATGTTTGTTTTGGATATTGTCGGTCGTGTCGATCTTTCATTATTCGTGTGTCATTGTTCACTTCGGTGAGTCTATTGATCCTTATTGGATATGTGATTCTTTAAGTTTTGTTGTCATGTTGCATCGTGACATATCTGGAGTCATATTTGCGTGCCGATTGGTTATTGTATAGGACTTTTAGCCGTGCACATGATGGTTATGCGTGGATGTTTCCACATTGAACCGTGTACACGAGACGTAGTTCGTGAGGCTAATTAGGTACATGTCCCACGTATATCCTGGATTCCGTATACAGGGTGGACATATGCCCGGACATATTTTCAGACCGGGTGTACTATGACGTCCATCTTTGAGCCATATTATTTGGTCGTTCATAGTCCATGTATGATTGGATATGTTCGACGGTTTGCGATTGGTGGTTCATATGCCCGAGGGGTATGTTCGACAGTCAGAGTTATTTCTTCGAGATCCATTATTGTTGATCACTGGGAGTTTACCTTGTTGATGGTATTATCGGTAATTTTTTATCCTTTGTTGATCGTGTTTGGAGTTTACCTTCTTGAGGGTATTCTCGGTTATTGTTGATCCTTTGTTGATCGTGTTTGGAGTTTACCTTGTTGAGGGTATTCTCGGTCATTGTTGATTCTTTGTTGATCGTGTTTGGAGTTTACCTTGTTGAGGGTATTCTCGGTTATTGTTGATCCCTTGTTGATCATGTTTGGAGTTTACCATGTTGAGGGTATTCCCGGTTATTAGTTGTATTGGGGTTTATCATGTCGATGATACTCTCGTTTGGTTTATTGGTTGACCATCGTTATTGATCATATGAGCATTCAGACTATACGTCGATGTTTCTGGACTTGTTATCATTTTGGTAGTTGATCAACAGATATATTGTGTGTGTTTGGCTCTTATCAGGATTGGTATTTGATTGTGCGATCCGACGGACAGGATTTGGCACGAATGGATTATTTCACGCATCTGAGTTATGATGATGTTTTTGAAGATTTGAGTATTGTTGTGATACAGTATAGATGGTTGTAGTTTTGTTCATTTCGTCATTTAAGGATGCGGAATTTGGATTATGGTAAGGATTGGTTTGATATGAATTGCTATGGGTTGGTAAAGTTATGACGGTAAGATTACGTTGGTAGTATTCTTACAGTATTATTATAATGGTATGTAATTATTTATGATGATGTGATCGATATTATTGTTGAGTATTGTGTCTGACCCCATCGTGGGCTTTATTTTAGGTACTCGGAGATCGAGCTAGTAGCGGTCGTGAAGAGATGAACTTCCCGGGTGATACTGGTTGTGGAATGTTTTGGATAATTGAGTATTCTTTCTGGTTGTTTTATTTCCGCTGCAAATGTGTATTTTGAACTGTGTTTTATCCGCTGCGTGTGTATATTTCGAAATGACTTTCTGGTATTTTTACCAAATCGTGTGTATTTTAAAATGACCTATTGGGTATCGCGTTAACTTGGGTTATTTCGTTAAACCCTTTTTCCCCAAACTATTTTATCGGTACATTTAAGTGGTGGCTTAGCGTAAGTTTTGAAACTGTCGAGATTTGGCATTTCGCCTTGTATTCTCAAATGGTATTTTATGACGGTATTTGAGAACTATGTTTTGGTAAATATCTGGGTATTTATAATATTACCGCCTTTGCCTCTTTGGCGTGTTAGAAATGTTTGCGAAAATGGTTTTTAGCCTGGTGGGTTCCGGCGCGGGCCCACGGCGCTGTAATATACCGGATGGTTTTGGGGGTGTTATAGAAGTTGGTATAGGAGCTTGGGATTTGTAATACCCAAGTGTGTGTGTTATATGGATCTACCAGCACGGTAGTAGCGTGACTTTTGAAAACGATTTTTCTGACCTTACGGTCAAACCGATTTTTGGAGGTTCCAAAATTTTGAGATCTTTTCAAATTGCTATTTGTGATATTAGTGTGTGTTGGTATTGTGTTGAGACTTCGTATGGGAGTCGTGTGCTAGTATCATGGGAGATCATCGGCTTCACGTACCTGTAAGTATACTATTTTGGTTATTCGCTTGTAGCGACGATTGATTGCTTTTGTGATGAGTTGGAATTTTGGGCTGATCTGTTGTGGTGACAGGGTTGCAAGTTTCGAGGACGAAACTTATTTTAAGGGGGTAGTATGTAATACCCGGATTTTCAGTATAAATTTTTTCGCATTATTTTATTTGAGATATACTGGATAGCTTGGTGTCTATACAGTATGGATAAAATAATTTGAGGGCTGAAGCAGTTGCATTTGTACAATTGACGTGATTGGTTGATAGTTATAATTGAGGATATCGTGTATCAGATTGTTTTAATTGTGATATCGGGTATATCATATGAGAATATTATTCAAATGAATATATGTATTCAGTATTCCGTATGTTCGTATTCTGTATGCCGAGACATTGGACAAGAATGGCTGAAAATGGGTAAGTACAGCCACGATAGCGCACGCTATGAGGTATGCTTAGCGCACGCTACGAAGTATGCGTAGCGCACGCTACTATGTATAGTTAGCATACGCTAAGAGGTTTGTGTTACGTACGCTAAGGAGGACCCCTAACGTACATAAGGTATTCTGGATATGGTCCGGAAGGTGTCCGAAAGGTAGGCCCAGGCTGTGTATTATAGGTATTTAGCACACGCTAATGTATTTTGGTAGTGCACGCTAATTTCAGATCGGTCAACAGGGAATCTTGGCTTTCGGCGAGTGGATTCGGCTTCTTTCGGCGCATGTTCCGATAGTAAACGGATGTTTTCTATGAACGATTAGCGCATGCTAAGCATGAGGCTTAATGCACGTTAATTGTAGATCGGTCAACGAGAATCTTATCCTTGTCAGGTGCTGTCGGCATGTGGGGGCACGGGTGGCAGGTGCAGACTGTAGCAAGTTAACTGCGGATAGCGTACGCTAAGATTAAGGACTTGCTGTGCGCTAGACAGAATGGTTATGTACGTTAATGCGCGGACCTACGTACGTAAGTTGATGTACGAAGCAAGACAGTAGCCTCTGGTTTGCGATAGCGCACGCTAACAAAGTCAGTTAGCGCACGCTAAGGCTGTGGCGCACGCTAAACATAAGGTTTAGCACATGCTAGTAATTTGTTTTATAAAAGGGGACAGACGGGTACTGAGAAACATTTTGTCCATTCTCCTTCCTTCAGTTGATAGAGAGAGCCTTGGGAGGTACTTGAAGTTCCTAAACACTCTGATATGATGATCTTTAACAAGTTTAAGATGGAGAGTATGGATTAAGGCCTTGTTCTGGAAGTTATTCATGATTCTTGGAATGAAGTTAAATTGTTCTTCTTCTTGGTTCATCCATACAAGGTAATTCTCGTATCCCTTTGATAGTGTTCGTTTTTAAAGGATTATTACTTGTGAGGGAGCATGTTGGATTATAATGTGACGATGCTATATGAGATTTATTAGAATTGTGATAACAGAATTCGGATGTTAATCACAATTCTTGTGGTTTGAATTGTGTTGTTCAGATAAGTTGGTTAATCCTTCTCCTCATTTTGGGATGTTGATGTTGTTATTGATATCTTCTTCATATGATGATAGTTATGATGGTTTTGTTGCGATTCTTGAGGTTATATGAATTGCATGATGAAGAAAGTGATAACATGATGATATATACATCGGGTTATGTCGTTTTGAATGTGACTTCAGATATTTCATGTTCTTGAAGAACTCTTGAATTATATGATATGATGATTATGTATGGGAGGTGATGGTGTTTTGGATATGAATATGGGATATTCATATCTAGAACTAAGTATGTGTTTTGATATAATATTCGTATAAGAATACGAATATGATTTCGAGTATGGTGATGAGATGAATTTGGAAAAGTTATTGTTAATCTTGGAGTATGATTTCCTTTTCATTCGAATTCGTAGTCGCAAGGTGTTAGTCGATGCTTGGAATGCATGCAGCTGTACAGCATTAGCGCACGCTAATGGGAGCTACTTAGCGCATGCTACGTTATGTGTTTAACGTGCGCTAAGTAGGCAGACAGTACAGTATTTTCGTGCTGTGATTATGAATTCGTGATGGTTTGATTTGGATTTGTTCAAGGCTGTGTTTAATCGAGACATTCTGGAACCGTTGGGTTTTTGATCGGTTATATTGATTGATAATTATGATTTATCGGATTTCGGCTTGTATTGTTGATATGAGTTCGTGATTGTTTGAGTTATATTGTTCGGTTTTGTATGTGATCGAGGTATTATTGAGCCATTGAGTTTGATTGGTTGGTTATATCGGTTGTTGATTGTTATCGAATGTGTGTTAATCGATTATTGCAATAGGTTGTGATAATTGATCGTTGATTTCGACCGTTGTGTTGCGATTGAGGCTGAAGAGTTCGTAGATTGCTTTTGGTCGGGGCTGAGGAGCTCGTAGACAAAGGCAATGGATTTTGGTAACGGCTTCGTGGTATCGGTATCGAGGCAAGTTTATACTTGTTCAGTTTATAATATTTAATGAATGGTTTCACTTTCATTTCATTTATAATTCGTATAGCAATGATATTATAAGTGTAAATTGTCGGGTTGATGGTTTGTCGTGGAAAGGATATTGTCTTCGGCTTTGAGGTAATTTAAGTATTGTTCAGTCCTGAGGATAATTATTATGTTGAGCTTTGGTATATGTTGTATGTTGAGGTTTCGTATAATGAGATTCGTATTAGTTGTTCGATGAGGGATGTTGATCCCAGGACAGTAGTGTTGAGATTGTTACTCGCATTGGTCATTCTTTGGGGATTGTGATCCAAGGATGTTTGTTTTGGATATTGTCGGTCGTGTCGATCTTTCATTATCCGTGTGTCATTGTTCACTTCGGTGAGTCTATTGATCCTTATTGGATATGTGATTCTTTGAGTTTCATTTTCATGTTGCATCGTGACATATCTGGAGTTGCGTGCCGATTGGTTATTGTGCAGGATTTTTAGCCGGGCTCATGATGGTTATGCGTGGATGTTTCCGTATTGAACCGTGCATACGAGACGTAGTTTGTGAGGCTAATTAGGTACATGTCCCACGTATATCCTGGATTCCGTATACGGGGTGGACATGTGCACGGACACATTTCCGGATCGGGCGTACTATGACGTCCATCTTTGAGCCATATTATTTGGTCATTCATAGTCCATGTATGATTGGATATGTTCGACGGTTTGCGACTGGTGGTTCATACGCCCGGGGGGTATGTTCGACACTCGGAGTTATTTCTTTGAGATCCATTATTGTTGATCATTGAGAGTTTGCCTTGTTCATGGTATTCTCAGTAATTGTTGATCCTTTGTTGATCGTGTTTGTAGTTTACCTTGTTGACGGTATTCTGGGTTAATGTTGATCCTTTATTGATCGTGTTTGGAGTTTACCTTGTTGAGGGTATTCTCGGTTATTGTTGATCCTTTGTTGATCGTGTTTGGAGTTTACCTTGTTGAGGGTATTCTAGGTTATTGTTGATCCCTTTGTTGATCGTGTTTGGAGTTTACCATGTTGAGGGTATTCTCGGTTATTGGTTTTATTGGGGTTTATCATGTCGATGATACTCTCGTTTGATTTATTAGTTGACCATCGTTATTGATCATATGAGCATTCGGACTATACGTTGATGTTTCGGGACTTGTTATCATTTTGGTAGTTGATCTACAAATGTATTGTGTGTGTTTGGTTGTTATTAGGATTGGTATTTGATTGTGCGATGTTATGTCGAGAATTATACGTCTCGACAGGCGATCGACTCAGAGACCGGGCGATCGAGCCAGAGCCCAACAGCCAAGGCAGATTGGCCGACCGAAGGTCCCAGGACAAGTCCCGGTGCCGAGCGATCGACATTTAAGGATATCGTCTCTCGATACTTGGCGATCGACCCCTGGCGACCGACCAAATGACGACCGCCTCATGCCACGCAAAGCCAACGATCGTCCAGTCGGCAAAGGCCTAAGCTCGGACAGAACACACATGCAGATCCGGAAAAGGCGCCACAGCACATGGATCGTTGACCACAGCCTGACAGCATCTTCCCACCAACCGACAGACCCGCCGAAAGGTGTACAGTGGGACCGCCCATGACAGCAACTCAGGACGCGTGCCGGCTCCTCATTGGACCGCACGGCCGGGCCGTCACAAGAAGCTCGGCAGCTTAAAGGAAGACAGCCCATGTGACATAAAGACGATCGCCCCTTATTATATTTCATAAAAGGCGATCGCCCGCCAGTAAACAGGGCATCTCAGCCCCTATAAATAGAAGGCTTCCTGCATTTGGACATTTCTTCTGGTTTTTCCCACAACTTGGCTTTCTTACTCTTGGCAACAGCTATCTCTCGGCCTTTCTTATCTCTCAGCACCTCTTACACGAAAGACGGTCGGCAGAGACGAATCACGCAGAGCTTCGCTCAAGAGCTAGATAAATAGGATCTTTTACACTCATTGTAATAGATTCTAACATTAATATTTGTACTCCACAGTATATTTATTAATAACATCTCGCGAGAGCATTCAAGCCCGGGATAACAATCCCGGCAAATCTGGTGTTATTTATTTTCTCACGGAAGTGTTCTCGCATTTGTTTGTTACTCGATCATTCCAGCAATACTATCTCTGGATAATATTTTGGGTAACAACAATTGGCGCTAGAAGGAGGGGGATCTTAACCCTCATTTTTATTCCTACCGTCTCGAAGAACACACTGTTCTCCGGGGCATATACTTGAAGAGACACTCACTGCTCTTCAAACAAAGCTTCCAGAATCATGACTTCTGCCTCCACATCGGAGAAAGCTGCTGGCCGATCCACCAGACGCCTCATTCCGTCTCAATCCGAGCCACTTCCTATGGCAGAGGGTAGCCGCCGCGGTCCGAGACTCTCGATCCCGCTCCCGAGGGACGGCCCAAGCCTCTCGCTCGATCAGTTCCAAACTGCGGAACAGATCGAAAAGGCTTTGGCCATCCTACAGGAGCGACGAAGAGCTTTCGACGCACCGCCCGCTGTAACCCCCTCGGCCATCCGCCGCGTGATCAAACGGAAGTTCAAGAGGCTACTGACTGAGCGATCGCCAGGAGGCCCCCATTCGCAAGAAGATGCGCTCGCAAGCCGGCACTGCTTTCACCGCCAGGCTGACCGTCATGGCGGCCGGGCATCGGCCCCAGCCACGAGACGACGGAGCTCGAGTCCGTCACCAGGAGTTCGGTGTATCCGACTCCCAGAAGGCAGGCCAGCCATCTGGCTCCTCCTCACCAAAGAGCCGAGATCGGCGACCGCGGAGTCGGGAGATCGGTACACAATCGCCTTGACTCCCGCTCCGGAAGACGAACCTCGAGCGACCATGCTACAGCGATGTCCACGATGCAACGCCAACTCGACAGCATGAAGGCGCTCCTAGAATCTGGGGCAGGCGCCAGAAGAGAGATCGCCAGGCCGAGCGAGCCACTCGGGGTCCACATCGAGCTCGCCCCCATGCAGCGTAAGATCGCTCCTCCGCAAACACCTTTGTACGAGGGGAGGTCGGACCCCGAGACTCACATGAGCAAGTTCCGCATCTACATGACCGGGTGTGGGGCATCAGACGAGACCAGGTGCCGAATGTTCCCACTGATGCTGGACGACCTTGCCCACAGGTGGTACACCTTGTTGCCGCCGCGATCCATCAACTCCTTCGATCAACTGGCGAACATCTTTACAGCTTACTTCGCTGCCAAGATCGCTCAGCCGGAAGGTCTCCATCGCATGATGCAAATCAGGCAGGGAGAAGAAGAGTCCGACGCAGACTACATCGACCGGGTAGACGAGGTCATCTTCAACGGCGAGCCCGTGAGCGATGAGATCGCCCTCTACGCGGTCCTAGGGGGATTCCATGGTCTTTCGCCTATGTTCAGACATCTTACGAAGGACCATCCACCGACCTACGCGATCTTCAGCGCTAAAGCCGCAGACTTTTTGGCCAGGCAAAGGTTTCTTCTTAGCCTATGAGTAGCACAATCGGCGCCCGAACGACGATCACCAGTCTTCCAACCCGATCGCCCGATATCAAGCTACATTAACAAAACTGGAGGACTCGCTCGCCATCTACAGTTCATCATATAAAATGTTGGACTAAGGCACGAGATCGACTCCCCCGCACAACGTACACCGTCGAAGGTCGGCATTTAACATGACAATCCGAGGTGGAAGAGTGTAGCCATGGTCCTGGTGGTCGATGGAACCGACTGCTTAGGCCATGCAAGGTTCCTTTGGGCTAAAATCGCTCGCCCTTCGTTTAAATACGAGGCAGGCGTAGTCGAAGGACCCTCCAAGTCAATCAGTGGACATGATCGCCCGCGCTCAAAGGTTCATCATCTAACATGGTGAGACCGGACAATGCGACGCGTCACTACCCCCGTCTCAACGTATACCGTCGAGGATTGCCATCTAACATGATGATCCGAGGTAGAAAAGAGCTAACTAGCCGCGGACGTAGAGTCAATTAATCCGACGACGCCCCGCGCAAGGACTTCTCCAGACCAATACCGCACGTCCTTCGTTTAAATACGAGGCGAGGCGCAGCCTAACGGAGGACCCTCACAATAAAATGAGTCACGAGACAGACAATGTCGCTCGCGCATAAGACACGGTCATGGAGTCGGTCCATCGAACTCCGCGACTGTGCACGGTTCCTCAACGACGGAACTATCAAGTTTCTAAGAGGGATCATCAAAATTGTTTATTGCATGTACAAGACCGAAGATAGCTAGCCAATCGACCAGATCGCCCAAGTCCGAAACCAAACTCCGCCCATCGGATCACCCGTCCTACACGATCGCCAGCAAGAACCACCTCACCCCATGTCTTCAACATCGGAGCAAGCTGGGGGGCAATTGTTGTGTCGAGAATTATACGTATCGACAGGCGATCAACTCAGAGACCGGGCGACCGAGCCAGAGCCCAACAGCCAAGGCAGATTGGCCGACCGAAGGTCCCAGGACAAGTCCCGGTGCCGAGCGATCGACATTTATGGCGATCGTCTCTCGATACTTGGCGATCGACCCCTGGCGACCGACCAAATGACGACCGCCTCATGCCACGCAAAGCCAACGATCGTCCAGTCGGCAAAGGCCTAAGCTCGGACAGAACCCACATGCAGATCCGGAAAAGGATCCGCAGCACATGGATCGTTGACCACAGCCTGACAGCATCTTCCCACCAACCGACAGACCCGCCGAAAGGTGTACAGTGGGACCGCCCGTGACAGCAACTCAGGATACGTGCCGGCTCCTCATTGGACTGCACGGCTGGCTGGCAGCATCAGCCGCAGGCTTAAAGACAGACAACCCATGTGACATAAAGACGATCGCCCCTTATTATATTTCATAAAAGGCGATCGCCCGCCAGTAAACAGGGCATCTCAGCCCCTATAAATAGAAGGCTTTCTGCATTTAGACATTTCTTCTGGTTTTTCCCACAACTTGGCTTTCTTACTCTTGGCAACAGCTATCTCTCGGCCTTTCTTCTCTCTCAGCACCTCTTACATGAAAGACGGTCGGCAGAGACGAATCACGCAGAGCTTCGCTCAAGAGCTAGATAAATAGGATCTTTTACACTCATTGTAATAGATTCTAACATTAATGTTTGTACTCCACAGTATATTTATTAATAACATCTCGCGAGAGCATTCAATCCCGGGATTAACAACCCAGGCAAATCTGGTGTTATTTATTTTCACACGGAAGTGTTCTCGCATTTGTTTGTTACTCGATCATTCCAGCAATACTATCTCCGGATAATATTTTGGGTAACAACATGCGATCCGACGGACAGGATTTGGCACGAATGGATTATTTCACGCATCTGAGTTATAATGATGTTTTTGAGGAATTGAGTATTGTCGTGATACAGTACAGATGGTTGTAGTTGAGTTCATTTCGTCATTTGAGGATGCGAAATACGGATTATGGTAAGGATTGGTTTGATATGAATTGCTATGGGTTAGTAAAGTTATGACGGTAAGATTACGTTGGTAGTATTCTTAAAGTATTATTACATTGGTATGTAATTATTTATGATGATGTGATCGATATCATTGTTGAGTATTGTGGCTGACCCCGTCGTGGGCTTTATTTTAGGTACTTGGAGATCGAGCTAGTAGCGATCTTGAAGAGATGAGCTTCCCGGGTGATACTGGTTGTGGCATGTTTTGGATAATTGAGTATTCTTTCTGGTTGTTTTATTTCCACTGCAAATGTGTATTTTGAACTGTGTTTTATCCGCTGCGTGTTTATATTTTGAAATGACTTTCTAGTATTTTTACCAAATCATGTGTATTTTAAAATGACCTATTGGGTATCGCGTTAACTTGGGTTATTTTGTTAAACCCTTTTTCCCTAAACTATTTTATCGGTATGTTTAAGTGGTGGCTTAGCGTACGTTTTGAAACTGTCGAGATTTGGCATTTCGCCTTGTATTTTCAAATGGTATTTTATGACGGTATTTGAGAACTATGTTTTAGTAAATATCTGGTTATTTAAAATATTACCGTCTTTGCCTCTTTGGCGTGTTTGAAAGGTTTGCGAAAATGGTTTTTAGCCTGGTGGGTACTGGCGTGGGGCCCACGATGCTGTAATATCCTAGATGATTTTGGGGGTGTTACAACCATCCCAAATTCTACACATACTAAGAAATCATTCAAAAATCACTATGGTAAAATCGTACTACTACCATACCAATGGAATCACATAGCACATATGTCCCGGTTTCACAAAATCCAAAGTTCCAAAATCATATTCTGTACCCGAATCTACAATACGCAGCATATTCTTCTTATCCGATCAATGAACCGATCATACCTGGATAATCAAACTACCATATTGAAGTTCGAATCTCTATTCATCGTCCCATACTGATGTTTTATCCAGTTTGTGAGTCGCACTCATAACTTCACCATGATATGCACTATGCACTAAATGCGTATGTATATCAATCAGATTTTCAAAACTAGTTTGAAATCATATAGTCTCGTTAAGAAGACAAATTTTCGAAAGTTCTTTCAAAAATTTCAAAATTCCAAAATATAAATTTTGGTAAGACCACAAAATCAATTTTCGAAAAATTAAATCGGCTAGCTGGTGTCAAGTTTCTCGATGACAATTCTTTTCGAATACATACGATTAAATAAAATGAAATTATGCAAATGCTCGACTACATCCATACTCCTGTATACCAATTCGATTCTTCACCAATTCCACTGACATTCCATCAGAAAACCACACGATAGAGTTCCAAAATCTTAATGTATAGACTCCGACAAAAACTCCTTTTCCACATATGACACGCAACGTCAACCATTAACCCATCCTGGATCACCTCAACTATGCTATGACAAAACATTGAAACAAATCAACACAGTGAAGAACTTCCTGAGAAGTTTCATTTGAACAAGTAAACTAAAATCCCGAAAGGCGGAAATAAAATAGATAAACGATTGGTAAAGTGTTTTACAAATCTCGAGAGTTTTAGGAAAGAGAAAAGCCTTTTGAAACATTAGGGTCTCAGCCTGTATCTCGTTCTGCATTACAAGAAGTTTAAAAAGTAGAAAACCCTTTTCGGACCCCAAGTCCTGAGTTATAAAACTAATTCAAGAATCTATTGGGTCTCGGCCCAAAATCATTTTCCGTAAAACATCTGTAAAGCATTCATTTTGAAAAGTATCATTTTAAATGCTCAAAAACTGTTCACATATCTGAAAATGAATTACCATGACTACATGTTCTCCTCATCAATCCACAATCTTTCTCCCAATTGCACAACTCCATTCCAAAATTTAACTGACATGTTGATTTCCAAAATCATAGCTCCTTAAGATCATCAGTCCTGTACGAACTCTGTCACCTCATACTGTGACGCATAGTATCTTTCTGAAACTCAAAACACATCAACTTAGAACGGCAATAAATATCAATGCAATTCAAAATCCAAATACTTACAGATCGTGAAGCCGACGATTCTCCATGATAATGGGACATGTCTAAACCCTAGAAAATACTCGACATAGATATTTTCAAAACACACATTTTGCAAACTCAGTTCAACTCGAGAACATAACACGACTCTATCCGATGAAACACATTAGTATCATTTGGAAAAGCTTACAATGACCCCAGTACCATACTGGTAATTCACATAACGCACAAGCACGAGTGAACAACAAAAATCTAGGGCTCTAGTATTAGTCAATTGACAACTCGAATGACTCGACAAAACACGACCCAACTCGACCCGACTGCCTAGATTTTCACAACCTAAGCTCTGATACCATATTCTGTAACACCCCCAGAGCCATCCAGGAATATTACAGCACCGTGAGCCCTGAGATGGAACTCATAAGGCTGAAAGAAAGATATACAAACATTTACAAATGCCTAAGAGGCGGTACTATATTTTAGAAACATTAGAAGACTTAATAAAATCCGTTTATCGAAACCGTCGTAAAAATCTCATTTGAAACCACAAGGCCCGAAATGCCAAAACTCAACATTTTAAAAACATACGTTAAGCTATCGCTTACACGTACCAACAAAATAGTTTAGAAAATGATTGCCAAAG
Organism: Orobanche coerulescens; assembly: GCA_033398695.1. Lineage (NCBI taxonomy): Eukaryota > Viridiplantae > Streptophyta > Magnoliopsida > Lamiales > Orobanchaceae > Orobanche > Orobanche coerulescens. The sequence continues at coordinate 71,448,155 of CM065815.1, forward strand.
TAACCTAAGTTACCAGATACCAAAAGGCCATTTAAAAATACTCACGCAGCGAAAAAAGACAAATAATTAAAATACTCTAGCAGCGGAATATAGAAAGTGATTAGGAAACTCAATACACAAATACATGCCCTAGCCAGTATCCTCTGGGAAGCTCATCTCTCCACGACCGCTACAAGCTTGATATTCCAAGAACCTAAAAAGAAAGCCCACGACGGGGTCAACCATAATATCCAACAATGATAACCATCACATCACGTCAATAATTACATGCCAATGAGATACTAAGTAAGAATACTACCGATGTAATCTTACCGCCATAACTTTACGAAAATCCACGATTCGTATCTTTAACAATACAATAAGCTAATACCGAAATATCTATACTATATCTCAACAATGCCCAAGGTTCTCAAAACATTATCATGACTCACTGTTACGAAATTCACTAACTCTGTCCAACACAATCCATGGGGTAACATCATCACATCTCAACACGAAAATCGATTGTCCATCAAAGACAAATACCAAAGGAAATACAGAACGTACCTCAAGATACGAAATACCACAACAATCACATCAGTCTAATCCAAGATCAGATCAATACAACATACTGATATGGTCCTAACACAAGACTTACAAATGCATACTCATATGACAACGTCAATATGCTCACATCAATAACAACAATGTATACCTACAGAAATCCGATGATCCAGCGTTCAATGCATAGATCCCAAAATGATACTGAAAGACCAACACGAGGTGGATAACCCATAATATACATATGTACAACAACAACAACACATGGGTAATCCGATGATCCAGCGTTCACTACCTAGATCCCAAGATGATCCCTTCAGATCAACACGAGGTGTATAAATCCGTCCAATGATCCAGCGCATGCTAGAATAGATCCCAAGATGATCCCGTCAGATCAACACGAGGTGGATATACGACAACAATGCACAAATCCATATTAACAACAATACACAAATGCATGACAATAACAATACATGAATGTATCACAACAACCATCAACACAAAATGACAAAAAATGATTAGAGTACTTGCCCAAGTCCTTCGAGAGCAATCTCGATGTCTAAACCATCACCAACCATTATCCTCAATATTCGATGGTCCAACATGTCATGGACTATAGAGAACTCATATCCCCGTCTTTATCACAATGTATCCTCGATACCAAGTATACCAATAACAAATGCAAATCATATACATTATGATTTAATTCTCAAAAATTGGAAAACCACGTATAATCCAAATCTCCAGAGTTTAAAATTATAATCATCGCTCTCGAATTATAAATGAACGAAACTGAAACCATTCATTAAATATTATAAACTGAGCAAGTAACTCGATACCGATGAAGCCGTTACCAATTCTTTGTCGTCGTCTACAAGTCCCTCGGCCCTGATCAATGAAATCTACAAATAGTCTCGAACACGACCGCAAAGCATGGTTCTAATCACCGATCAATAATATCAACCTATTACAATAATCGATTAACAACAAGTTCGATAACAATCAATTCCTGATATAACCAATCAATCAAACTCAAGGGCTCTACGATATCTTGGTTAAACATAGTCTGGACAATCCAACTCAAACCAGCACGAATTCATAACCATAATATGATATACTGCACTGTCTGTCTACTTAGCGCACGTTAATCACTTCACGTAGCATGTGTTAAGTCATTCCAGTTAGCGTGCGCTAGCCAGTAATTCTAGCGTGCGCTAATGCTATACAGTTGCATGCCTTATATGCACCGATCAACATATAGCTATACAAATGTAAAGGAAATCATACTCCTAGATCAAACACGTCCTTTCCAAATTCAATCTCATAATCCAAGTCATATATATATATATATATATATTCATATATCATCTTCTTCCTTAATAAAAACATCATGAAACTTCAAGAACCATAACAACACTTCCATATTCTATCATTACAGGGAGTAATCATCAACAATACCATCCACATAACTGAGGAGAAGAATTAACCAACTAATCTCAAGAAGACAAACAACACAATTCAACCACAAGAATCATATCCATTAAACCTCATATAACATCCTCACATGATAATCCAACATACTCCCTCCCAGGTAATCATCCTTTAAAAACGAACACTATAAAGGGATACGAAAATTACCTTGTTGACGAACCATGAAGAAGAATAATCGAACTCCATTCCAAGAATCATCAATAATCTTCAAGAACAAGGCTTTAATCCATGCTCTCCACCTTAATATTGTTAAGAACGATCATCTCTCAGTGTTTGGAACCTCAAACTTCTCTCTAAGAACTCTCTCTATCAAAATAAGGGAAGGAATGGCCGAATGAACATACTTCACATCTGCAATCATATATATACTGACTGTTATTAGCGTGTGCTACCGTCACAAAATAGCATGTGGTATCGAAGTCCAGAGGCTACTGCCTTGCTTCGTACAATGATTTATGTATGCAATGCCCATGCAATAGCATACGTAAATGCCTCTATTTAGCGTACGCAAGTGTCCGACCATAGCGTGCGCTACTTATACTTGACTCATTTATCTGTATGTTCTGAAGACGGGTCCACACGCCGAAACCATATGACAAGGATAAGATTCCCTTTGGACCGATCTGATATTAGCGTGCGCTAACAATATGCATTAGCGTGTGCTAATCCTTCATAGCAAACATCCGTTGACCTTATCGGAACATGCACCGAAAGTGGCCGGGTCCACACGTAGATTCCTTCTGATCTATTCTGCACTAGCATGCGCTAACTTTCGCTTTTAGCGTGCACTATGCTTGAATATTAGCGTGCGCTAATAAGGCTATACTTAGCCATTTTCAGCTATCCTTATCCAACATCTCAACATACAGAATACGAACATACGACATACTGGATATGTATACTCAACACATTATATCCTCAAATGCAACTGTCGACCAAATACGACAATTATACCAATACTGACATCTCAGTCCTTCATTTATTTTATCCATACTGTACAGATTTCGCGCTGTATAACATAACTCAGATAAAATAATATTAAACAACAGTAGAAGAAACTCCGGATATTACAAGAAGAACGTACATCTCGGACAATTATTACTTCTTACTTCTAGTGATTAATATTTAATTATATTTATTTAATATTTATTGCTTTGATTTATCATGGGTGAGAGCCAAAATGATTGACTCAATATGCTCGATATTTTGGGCAATATTATTATTTATATAATAATTAATATTATAGCTAGAAATCGTGTCCCGACCAGTCGGGTTGATCATGTCCCTTGAGGCACTCGAAATGATTATTATATTAATAGCATGTGGAATTAATTTTCCGATATAATAATAAAGTTCGAGTGGTATACTCATGTATAACATATTAATTAATTAAAAGCTGTCAGTAGCTTAAATTAATTAATGGACATGGAATATCTTAAACACAGGAAATAATTAATTCAAAAGGGGCAATTTCGTAATTTGTGATTTTGGTAGGAAGTGCAATATCAACTTTTTAGTGCACTAAGTTGATATTAATAGAGTCATTATATTAGGAAGAGTCCTCATATTGGAAATATGATATCTATTGGGAGTCCTTACCTTATACTCCTTAAGGTCGCTAGAGTAGCCCAAAATACTTATAAAAAGTATACATGGGGGTCCGATTTTTGACACTCTTGGAACAAAAAAATTCGATTTTTCATACTTTGTGTTTAACTGTGTATCTTGACTTGTGCCTTGGATTCCACAATTTAGCTAACACAATATTTTTCTAAATACTAAAATATTCAAGAAAAATAGAGAGAAAAAATTTCGTAAGGTATTTCTTGGGAAAATTTTTGGCCGATCCATATTTCTCTCCGAGTAGTCCGGTAGATTGTTGCCCACACGACATCCGGATATAGGCATGATATACTCTAGAAGATCTTGAGGTAGAAATACAAGAAGATCAAGGAAGAGTAAAAGAAAGAGTTTGATCGACCAAAAAGGGATCTTTCTACCACTTTGCTTCAAAGGTATGAATTGCCAATTCTACTGCATAAATACGTATATTTAAATCACTAATTAATCTGTTTAATTAATTAATTGACAGGCCTAAATAGATCCGCAATTTTGTTGGTTAGTTTATAAAACCATATATATATATATATATATATATATATATATATATATATATATATATATATATATATATATATATATATATATACCTCGCTTCCGCTGCGTTTTATATTCCAACACTAAGACCATTCTTAGCGCGCAATGGTGGGACTTAGCATATGCTAGATAGGTTGGCGCGCATGCTAATCCGGTACTCCGGTAAGCGGTAGATTTTGAGGTTCGGACTCGACAGATCGTAAAGGTAGCGCATGTTGATACTACCTTTAGCGCACGCTAACGCTGGTTGTAGCGCGCGCTAATTCTGTAGTAGCATGCACTAACGTCTTAGGACAGGAGCTAATGGACTACTGGACGACCCCATTAGCACGCGCTAACCATGAGAGTAGCGTGCGCTAAATAGATCCAGTATATAAGGGCCAGAGCAGGTCAACTCCTGTCATTTTTTTCCCATTTCTTTTCCTCCTCTGCGTGTGAGCGATCCTTGGGCAATTTCTGGGCGGTTCGAAGTCTTGTAACTCCAAGTCATCATCTTTCTTGAGTTCTTAGTGTATGTTAACAACACCAAAACTTGTTCTTCGTCTTCAATCCGAGGTAATCTCTTAGAACCATACTTTTGGGAAATTTGGGGATTTTCGATTTAATGTTCGATTCGTTCCGTGTTGTTGATTAATCCATGATGTATGTGATTAATCTTAATGGTATTCATGTTTCCCTATGGGTTCATGGTAAATTTCATGGTATTTGTGAAATTGAGAGGGTTCGGTTGCGATCCGCTCTCGTTGTTGTTTTCTATAAATTTACATGAATCGTAGGTGGGTTTTCGGGCGTATTCCATTTTCGTGCTCGTGTAGAATTGGTTGTGATTGTATTCTTCGAATCGTTAGGTTCGTGGTTGTCGGTTCCTAGTGATCGTCGTTGATTTTTCATTCCATTTGTTTCGTCGTTAATTACTCAAGGCAAGCATTCTTGTGAAACCCTTATGCTTAACATGAAATTGTAATGTATATGTGTGTGATTTGCTCACTCCGGGAGGTTCCGACGGGGCCTCGGAGGAATCCAGTGGTTTAGCTCTGGATTCACGAGATTGTTGGCTAGCCAGTCCGGGAGGGTCCATATAGGCTTCAGATAGGACCAGCAGTTTAGCCCCGGTCCTAGGCGATGCATGTGCGTGATTTTGATTTTTAACTATGGCTAGTCCAGGATGGTCCATAGAGGCCTCAGATGGGACCAGTAGTTTAGTCCCGGTCCTAGGCAAGATTGAACTGTGATTGTTGGCTGTTGGTTTCCCGAAAAGACATGTAAGGTTTTGGATTTTGAAATAACTTGATGCATGTACTATGAAATGTGTAAGGAGATGATTTGTCTTGATTACTTGTACTAGCGTAATTGCTAACCCCTTTGGAGACCCGTTTTGGGGAAATTCTTATTATGAATTTCAGGTGGCGTTCAGCTGATCGAGCGGGCACTGGAGCAGTATGAGGATGCTGGCCGGGGATGTTGACGTGTGCAATGGAGTCCCTTTATTTCTGTTGTTCATTTTGATATGTTTGTTTTCCAAACTTGTGAACTTATAGATAGTACTCGCGAGTACTTAGGCACTTTTGATTTGGGATATGTTTTGTATGTTAAATCGTATTTGTGAATTTGGGTGATGTCCTGTTTACCGATTGTACTGGGTGATTTCATTTAGTTATTGTTGTGGTGTTGTGTGTTTCTCGCTAACCTAGATGGTTAGAAGAGCGGTATTGTTTATTTAGCCTGGTGGGTCCACGTAGGAGTCCACAGCGCTGTAATATACCCTGAATATCTTGGCGGTATTACACCTATGTGTTCTTAATCTACTAAGAATATGTTTTGTTTCAGGGACTAGAACACCTACACCATTATCTCCTACACCAAGTCAAGCTACTAATGTTGTTAGCTCTATTAGTGGACTCTCAACTTTAACACCTCGACCTAGGGGACGTCCGCGCATTAGTGACATGTCAACACGTAAGTCACACTTGGATTAAATATTTTATGTAATTTCTATTATGCGGATATGAAATTTGGTAATTGTTTAAGGAACAAAATAAAGTAAGACAATAATTTTCTTATATCGATGGTAGGTACGCCACTTACGATACTTAATGGTTCAGTTCTTGGTACTGCAGATAGCAAAACAACAACAAAATGTGTTCACTTATTCTCATAATCAAAGACGTACACCGAACCAACGACTTATATTTTTCGGACTTGCTACTTACATTATTTACTAATCGGGACATTTACAAGGAACGAACATTGTTCAAGATTTCGCAACTGACACGATCAAGTTTAATATAGGTAGAGATTTAAATTATGAAGTCATCATTTAACCATCAAAGGGTTTATATATTTGTAATTTTGTATTAACATGACTAAAATTATAATTTTACGACTTGAAGGGATATATCCCCAACCGTATTTCTGTAGACCCGAATAATCATATTATTTTAGAAATATATATATAAAATAAAAACATCAACTATCCTACAGAATTAACAAACTACAAATTACGTAATTTTGAAGGACAACTAATTTATTTTTTTAAAATTAAATCGGGCGCTTTAGTAATTATCCTGTAATAATCCAACAATTTATGTAACCGTCTCAACTATGGTCCTACAAAGATAAAACGTTTGCAAAATGTTTCGTAATTATATAAGAATCTCAATTACGGTCCCTATTTTTATTGGAATTTCAGTCATGTGAGCGGATATACGATCCCCTATTTGTTTTGTACAACAAAATTAAGATAGTTGCAAAGTTGCATGACCTTTTATGCAAATAGTCCATTTTAATAGAACTGTTTTACTCGCCCTAATGTTACATTACCAAATCTGCAGTTTTCCCATACACCCTAAATTATGAAGTCATCATTTAACCGTCAAAGGGTTTAGATATTTGTAATTTTTTATTATCATATGCTGAATACCTTAGAACATGAAACTAATGTAACAACATGATGTGTAACAGATTTGACATCTTCTAAAAAGGATACACTCTCGGTGGTAAATCTTTTAATATTACATCTGACCGGCATAAACTTAAAGGGAAAATGGTTTCGAGGAAATTTTCATGTCGTATTAACTTCGCGGAAGATGATCATGAAGTTGAAAGTCAAGTACATAGAGATGCATTTAATGCAATTTCGAACGATAAATAACACAAACATGAACACTTACCACAATATTGATCATTTTTCTCACAATTTGTAAATTATCAGATTACAATGATCATGGAGATCCTGAATTTTCATGCGAATCTTGTGCAAGGATATGGTATGCCGAGAGTATCCGAGGAGCGAACAATACAGCTTCCAACTCATACTCACTTTGTTATGGTAGAGGTAAGATCAAGCTGGTTTGTGAACTGATGGAGCCACCTCAATTGTTGAAAGACCTTATTAACAAAGAATAGCCTAAGAGCGCGTCATTTATAGATAATACCAGGCGATATAATTCAATGTTTGCTTTTCACTTCTATGGGTGGTAAACAAGACACGTCTGCTAATGTCGGACATGGTCCCTATCGCTACAGGCTACATGGTCAGAATTACCATTTAGCAGATTCTTTGTTTCCTGAAACTGGAAAGCCTCCGAAGTTTACCCAACTATATATATTTGATACTAATAATGAGATTTGAAACAGAATAAAAGCTGTAAGGTTTAATACAAATCCTATATCACATAAATAGCTTATTGAAATTTTCCCTATTTACTTCCTAAATCTTATAATTTTTGCATACAACAATGGAGAATCGACCTCTCCAAGAAAAAATGATATAGACTACCAGTTTACCATGGAGATACGTGACATTCTTGATTCAATTAATCTACTGGTTATTAAGTTTCGCATGGCTGGTGAATGTGTGATGTCTTCAGATGACCCAAATTTGAAGGTTAGACTTATTGGTACAAGGCAGCGAGATGGAAGAAACTATAATTTACCAACTGCATCTGAGGTGGCTGCTTTAATTGTTGGAGATTTTGACTCGACAATAACAAGAGGGATATTATTCTCCATCGACAAAATGGTGATCTTAAGAGAATCAGTGAATTGCACCCCTCTTATCTCGCATTGCAATACCCTCTGTTTTTCCCATACGCCGAGGATGGCTATCGTAATGATATTTACCATCAAGACGTAACTGAATATGATGAAACAAACAAAGGAACAAGCGTTACAATGATAGAGTGGTTTACATATCGCTTACATGACAGTCTTAATGAATTCTCCATGATGCTAAATGGAAGACGATTGCTTCAGCAATTTTTGGTAGATGTGTAATTTCTGGTTGAGGCGGAAAGGATGTCATTTTTACGTAACCAGCAAAAGGACCTGAGGAGTGAAACGTATTCTAAGTTGGCAAGATTGGCAGAGTCATTAGACTCTGAGTTAAATTATGTGGTAAAAAGGTGGTCTTGCCGTCATCATTTACCGAAAGTCCAAGGTATATGATGCAGAACTATTTAGACGCCATGACAATTTGCAAGTTTTATGGCTATCCAGACTTATTGATAACCTTTACATGTAACCCGAATTGGCCTAAGATTGTACATTTTATGGCCAACAGAGGTTTGAAATCTGAGGACCATTCGGATGTAATAACACGATTATTTGAGATTAAGCTTGATGTTCTCATAAAGGAATTAAAGGATCAACGTACCTTGGGATATGTTAAAGGAGGCAATCACCATACATATCGTTCTCATTTTATTTACTCCTCCTTTTGTTTAATGTCTTACCCTATTGCTGAATTGCATATCTTTTTGTTTCTATTTGGCAGTTGTTTACACCATTGCATTTCAAAATGGAGGACTTCCGCATTGCCACATATTACTATGGCCGGGAACTCAAGATAAGATAACCACCAAAGCAAAGATAGATGAGTATATATCAGCGAAAATACCCAATAAGTGTAATACCCATACTTTCTATTTCTATATTTTTCGATTTTAGTGACTTGTTTGTGTTCGTTGACACATTTTAGACATGTTTTGTTCAGCACATTTCATCATTCGAGCAAGTTTTGTTATTGTTTTGGGTTAATCGACGTATTAGTTCGACTTTGTAAAATCACCATCAATTCTTGGAAACTTCAAAAGTTCTGAACCTTTGCAGTATGATAGAGCATCAAGTTAACTTTCTAATGGTTCAAACGGTGAGTCAATCGGAGTCCGGAGGAAGGAGTTATCGCCGAAATAGCAAAGACTACACATTGTATAATTAGCGCACGCGAAATGCACCTATTAGCACGCGCTGGCAGAGGGTTCTGGACTGCATTTTGCAGCCGATAGCGCACGCTACACATACCTTAGTGTGCGCTAACTGTTTATAGTATATATAGGACTGTAGAGGTCAACTTTCGTCATTTCTTCCTCCCCTTTCTTCCTTCCGGCGATCTAGACGATCTTGAGGGCGTATAAGCATGGATTTTGGCCTGATATCATCACCCATCAACATCTTTGAGTTCCTAGTATGGATTTAACAACATCCCAACATCTTTCCCCATTTTAATCAAGGTAAAATTCTTAGAACCCTATTTTCGGGTATTTTGGGGGTTTTCTTCTTGATTAGTTGATTTTGTCCGATATTGATGAATTGTTATCTACTTTTTAACATCCTTCACCGTCCGATTCGAGATAATACTTCTTAGAACCCTATTTTTGGAAATTTGGGAATTTTGGTGGGGGGTTTTTCCGACGGATATAACTTAGAATTGATGATAGATTATAGTTGTATAATCTTGATTCCATGTTTTTCTCAAATATTAGTGGATTAATGCCGAGTTTTCCTTCGTAGATCGGATATAAACTATTATGCCTCCATAGTGTTCGATAAATTGTTCCTAAGGGTAGAACTTAGGATAATTCTTAGATTTCCAGTGAATTTGTAGTTAATTGAGTCTCGATATTTGTTAGGAATAGAATTTGGAGAAAGTTCGGACCGATGCCTTGTTCATTTGTCGTTTCTTCATGTGTTAGGAATCCAGGCAAGTACATTATTGCAATGATTTATGGCATGCAATTCTATGATGAAATTTTGATTTTTGTGTGTTTTGAGGATGCCCACTCGGGAAAGGTTCGACGGGACCTCCGAGGACCGGTACTTGGGGACAGATCAGGGCAGTGGTATTCTCACCTGGGGATTGCTCGACGGGGCACACAAGGACTTGAACGAAGGAGCCTTGTCACGAGAATTACCTTCGAGCGATGTTTTTAGTGATGATTGATATTGGATTTTCCGGAATATCATGAAAATGAACTGTTTTGGATTTTGCAAAGGATTTGGAAATGTCTGTGTATTAAAATATTGTAATATTGTACTTGCACTAGCGGTTGTTGCTAACCCCTTGTTGGGGTGGAATGTTTTATGCATTTCAGATACTCTCGAGGTTCAGGAGCCTACACATGGTGCACACGGAGCTGATGGGCAGACCGGATGTTCAAGAGCTCGAGTCAGTAGTTGTTATGGAAATATTGTTGTTGATTTTCTTATTTAATGTTGTATTTGGTTTTGTTATAATATGTCGTGTGATGTTTGTATATTTGGTTGGATGGTGTTAACTCATATAATTTTGGCCGCGGCCGAGGCCTAACTTATTCTTTGTAATGTTTAATTGTATTGTCGTGTTATGGTATTTTGTATCGTTTTGTCATTTAGTGTGTGATGTCAGGCTCATAGACCCGTGGTGGGTCCTATGGCGTGTAACTACCCGCATTGAGATTGGGGTGTTACATATATGGTACCAGAGCCTAGGTTCGGGAACACCTAGGCCGTTGGTTACCGGGTCTGTCGAGTTATATGAGTTACGTAAACTGATCGAGCTCAACATCATATGTTGTCGTCGAACCGTGCGACCCGTGGTAATAAGACTCCTTAAACTCTTCTTGTGTTTTGTCGCTTCCAGGATAGAGAAAACTTGAATTCCTTAGATTTGTGAATTGTTCTGAAAATTTCAATTTTTTTATCTCTCAGCATGTTAAGAAAACATGGTGGACGTGGACGCGGCAGAGGCCATGGACGTGGTACCGCTAATGAATCCGATACACATTCTAATGTTGCATCTGATTCGGCACCCCGTATGGAGTCGAACACTGTCCTTTGAATTCTGGCGGTCAACCAGATCCTTTTGTTAATCAAGGACTGTCAGCTAGCCCTAATGTAGATGCCGGCATAGCTGATATACTACAGCAAGTAGCAGCACAGTTAGTTCAATTAAATGAAGCCGGGCACCGTGACCAGCCGACAGATGAGAGTAAGTGGCTCCAGGGAGTGATGAAAATGCAACCTCCCCGTTTTGCTGGTGCGTTTGATACGTTGGGATGGGAAGGTTGTTTATTTCAGTTTGGCAAGATTTTTGATGCTATCGCATGTCCCGATGAGAGGCTAGTTCCTTTTGCGCAGTATTTTCTTGATAAGGAAGCTGTGGATTGGTGAGAGGCGGTTAGGCCTACTGATCGTGTGGCCACCGGGGCCGAGTTTAAAGCTACTATAGAAGAAGAATATTGTCCTTGGCGACTTTGAAAGAATACCAGGATCGTGCCTTGGCTATCGAGATGGTTATTTCTGCATCATGATTGGGCACCGAAAGCAAGAAGCCAAAAACGACTGGTGGTTTTTCGAGAAGCAAGGGTAGTGGATTTTGTAAATCTCATACTTCTCATTCCGCTACCAGGAAGTCGGTTCATCAAGCCAGTAGTGCTTCAAATTTCCGACCGGGCCAACCTTCTGCATTTGGTAGAGGGAAATGTTATAATTGCAATCAAACGGGTCATCTATCTCGAGAGTGTCCACTTCCTCCCGTGACCTGTTTTATGTGCGGGCAGACCGGTCATGGGGCTGCTTATTGTGAGTCTGCCATCAGATTTGCTAAATATCAGAATTCGGCACCAAATCCGAGTGTGAACCCGGGGGTTACAACTAGTCAGCCGCAACCAACTTTGGGGCGAGGTAGAGGCCGAGGCCGGTCAGATCGTCAAGCTGCATCGAGTATGGGTTCAGTACGGCCTCGAGTGTACCAAATGATACGTGCAGATGCTGCAGAGGCTCCAGTAGCTGCAGGTATTACACAAATACTTTCTCAACCTGTATCAATATTATTTGATTCAGGAACTACTAATTCGTTCATTGCTCTTGATTGTGTGAAACGTTTGGGTCTTGATTGCTTGATTGAGTGTGAACCGTTTGTAGTAAGCACTCCTAGTGGGGAGCGTTTGATTGGTAACCGAGATGTTAATGATTGTCTTGTGTATATTGGGAGTCGGGATTGGCCTTCAGACCTCATTGTGGTAGATCTGAAGGGAGAGGACGTGATCCTCGGAGATGATTGGTTGAGTCGACATGGCACTATTATGGACTATCGGACGCAAACTATTTCAATAGTATCCGAAGATGGTGTCGAGCATACTTTTGTGGGGCACAAACGTAATATTCTCACTTTCTATTTTTATTAATTTCTATTTTTAGTATATTTTTGTTTCGGACGACTTGCATGTAACTGTTTTGATATTTTAATACTATTGTATTCAGCATCCATGACCTGTCGGATGAGTTTCGGAGTTGTTTGTGCGAGGTTTCACTTATTGTGTAACTTTTCCGCATTTAGGCTCGATTCTTGTAAATCTAGTTCTAAACCGACATTTCATTATGTAACGCCCCGACTTTATAGGGGTAATTATAAGGGAAAATAAGTAAAAAGGTAAATTTTGACGAAAAATAATTTCTTTTGAGAATATTAAAATTCTCGCCTACAAAGTTGAGTCGCTACACTGACTAAAATAAATACCTTTTAATTAAGGCAACAACACGTCATAGATAATAGGTGATAATTGCGGCGGAAGAATAAATTATAAATTGTTAATTTCTAAGCAAAAATTTCCTCAAATAAATTTCAAAACATGAGATATAAAGAAAAACATCATTTAATAAAAATTTCATCATATGCCTTCTCGGCTCACTCCTTTGTCCATCCAGCTCGATTTAACCTGCGGGATCAATAAAGGTGAGGGTGAGCTTCCTTCAGCTCGTGGAAATCACACATATCACAGTAATACACAATCTCATGGAAAGTATTTAAATGATTATTCTACCAATAACATTTTCCTCAACATGAATACATACACACAATACCACATATAACATGAATCGAGCACGCATGTGAATATTAAGGTTGTGCAGGTGTCCCCACACAACATATATCTTAAGATAGCCTCTTTACACGTATACAGGTGAGCCTAATTTACAACATGTATCATCAATTTTAAACATAAATAGAATATATCATGTATACAATCTAATTAAAGCAATTAAAGTGATAGTGAAAATTCCTACGTGAATAAATGATGCTTCTTGAACTTGAATATGAAGATGCTCGACTCACAGTCCTAAGCCCGTAAATCCTCCTTAATGTCTACATATAATAATAATTTAATCATTATAAAATATTATGATATAATGTCTGAAATTAAAATATATGTATAAAATTGGACTAATTATTAACATTAATTGAAGAGTCAACATTTTAAATGACTTGGTCAAAAGGACTGAATTTAAGGTATAAAATCTGTCTGGGGTCGATTTGAAGTAATTAAAAAGTGTCTGGAGTTAAATTGAAAGTTACTGGAAAGGTGAGGGCTAAATTGAAAAATCCTATAATCTCACGGGTATAAAGGCTAAATTGAAAAATCCTATAATCTCACGGGTATAAATACCCCTCTCATCGCGGGTCAGCCGACAGAAACATTTCTGCACCCCTACCTTTCGTCTCTCTCTCTCTCTCTCTCTCTCTCTCTCTCTCTCTCTCTGTTTCTTCTCAAGTCGGCTCTACACCTATCCCTCTCTCTCTCTCTCTCTGCCCGAAAGTAAAAATTACAGAAATCACACACACACACTCGACCGAAAGGTGACCTATGGCAGCTCGGGGCCAAGATATGGGTTCTGGGTGATCGCTGACTTCGGGTTGTTCGAAAGGGCTTTGGGCTCTGACAGCGATTCGACTCGGCGGAGGAGATTAGGTCGCGGTGCGCCAGCAACGGTGATGATTCCGGCGAATCGAAGATGAGGACTCTGATTCTGCTCTAGGTTTCCAGTTCCGGTAAGGTTTAGAGTTGGGCAAGTGTATGCGGTTTTATATTTGGGAATTTCCGGGCTCGGTGTTCGGGTTTTCCCTTTTTTCTTTTCTTTTCTGATTTCTGGTTCGAGGTTGTTTCTTGCAGGTTTCAGCCGAGGGTTTCTGTTTCCTGAATTTGAGTTCAGGATCGGCCCGGGACTGGAACTTTGAATATTAATCTCATGGTCGGGGTTGTGTAATTGGGTTGCTTGAGATTTAGTTAAGTGAAAAATATTGAGTTTTTGGTTTGTAATTGGTATGGGGACGGCTGAATATGGTTTCTAATTTCCGAATTTGAGTTCGGGTTCCGGATTCGTGCAGGGTCAGGCATGGTGGTGTCTGTGATGGCCGGGAAAACTAGGAATTCAAACTTGAAAACATAAGAAGGATGCAAAAACTAAAAATCAGAAAGAAGATCATAACTTGATGGCTTATTAGAGATTTTAAAAGTGCATATTGTTGAGGTATTAGGGTTTTTATGGAGATCCGGATTTTCCAATGGATCGTGTAAACACTTTCCGAACTGATATTTCTACCCTATGCCCGGGTTACAAGAAATTCAGCCTAGGATAATCCAATGGAACACTTACGAATCTAGGCACAGAAACGTAAGCCAAATTGCTAGAGAAATTCTGTGTTTATCAGAAAGATCGAGAGCTCAGAAAAAAAGGGTGTGTTACAGACTCATGAGGAGAGCCCTATTTATACATGTCGGATTAGGGTTACAAGTAGGTCGATTTTAGGGTTTTGAGAGCGGCGTCGTCATTAGTGGTCCGAAATTAGGGTTGACGGGTGGCTTAACAAAATTGACGAAATTAATCAATTTTACCACAGTCTCCCTCTAAAATTCGGAAATATCACTAAATCCCAAATCTAAATTTCCGAAGACCTTTTGGGGCGCTGCCCCCGGACCCCCGACATAATCGTACCGGCTTATAATTCGATCTTATATATGTGTGCACTCCGCACATACCCGAACATATATTAGAATACGAATTATAAACCCCTTAGCTCACATATTAGTTCCAATTACACAAAATGAATGGTGACACTAAAATCACCAACAATCCTCCCCCATTTTAGTGTAACCCATGAACCAATATAACATTAATCCAATCAAACCAAACCAGTACATAAATGAAAATATCGCAACGATTGAATTTCCATCTTAGTATCATACACTTTCAAATACTCGAGAATTAGGGTGTTCTAAGAATTGAACCCTTCAACCCATTTGAATACCTGAAGGTAAAATACATACAAGTTTATTGAATTTCTCTAACAAAATACAACTTGACACTATTATAAAGCCGAGTGTCCTAATCCTCTCATGACTGTATCAAGGCCAAGTCCTCAACCTCTTGAAATGCGGCTACACTTCACAATCACGTAGGTAATTCCTTTACTTCATGTATCTGCACATACATTTTATCAAAGGAATTATTAAGAAGTTAAACTTCAACCTAGCCAACTGCAGAACCGAACACATACCTGGGATGAATAATTTATGTGTTCCAATCTATAAGTGTGAGCTTTCCTCATTGAATTCAACTCCTAATGTCATATTAGAAGGGAATTGGGTGTCTCACCATTACAGAATTAGATGGACTTTAATCCCATCCCAATTACAGACTTGTGCACTAAGTCTCTTGACAGGCCCTTAGTCAAATGATCTGCCAAATTTTGTTGCGATTTCACAAACTCAACCGAGATCACACCATTCATGATTAGATCTCTAATCATACTGTGTCTAACACATAAGTGTCTAGACTTGCCATTATAAACTTGGCTATATGCCTTAGCCAAGGCTGCTTCATTATCACAAAGGATAGAAATCGGTGCTATCGGCTTAGACCACAAAGGAATCTCATAGACTAAATTTCTTAGCCACTCTGCTTCTTTACCAGCAGCAGCTAACGCAACAAACTCAGATTCCATTGTTGAGTGTGTAATACAAGTTTGCTTCCTGGAAGCCCATGAAATGGCACCTCCCCCAAGCAAGAATACCCAACAAGAAGTCGAGGAATGGTCCTCCAAGTTGTTTATCCAACTTGCATCCGAATGTCCTTCCAAAACCGAAGGATATCCCAAGTAACTCAAGCCATAATCCATGGTTCCCTTGAGATACTTAAATACTCTATTCAAAGCTTGCCAATGTTGAGCACTAGGATTACTAGTGTATCTGCTCAATTTTCCCACAGCAAAAGCAATATCAGGCCTGGTACTTGTCATGGCATACATCAAGCTACCAATGGCCTTAGAGTATTCCAATTGTGAAATGGGAATGCCAGTGTTAGGCATTAATTTCACACTAGAGTCCATATGAGTGCTGACGGGAGAACAATCACTGAAATTAAGCCGTTTGAGAATTTTCTCAATATAATGACTTTGAGTCATTACTAAACCTTTGTTCACCCGCTTAATTCTTATTCCAAGAATTACATCAGCCTCTCCCAAATCTTTCATGGAAAATTTAGATGACAACAATTCTTTAGTTTCATCTACTTGATTTTGGTCAGTACCGAAAATCAGCATGTCATCTACATATAAGCAAATGATCACTCCAGCACTAGTAGTTTCATCAAATCTACTATAAACACATTTGTCACATTGGTTTAACTTAAAACCAGAGGACAAAATAACCTCATCAAACTTTTGATGCCATTGTTTGGGTGCTTGCTTCATCCCATACAATGATTTCACAAGTTTACATACCATATGCTCTTTACCGGGCATAACAAAACCTTCTGGTTGTTTCATATAAACTTCCTCATCAAGTTCACCATTCAAGAAGGCTGTCTTAACATCCATTTGATGGACAATCAGATTGTGAATACTTGCCAAGGCAATTAACAATCTAATAGTAGAAATACGCGCCACCGGAGCATAAGTATCAAAATAGTCAACACCGGGTTTTTGTCTAAACCTTTGAATGACCAACCGGGCTTTAAACTTGTCAATAGTATCATTGACAGTCATTTTCCTTTTGAAAATACATTTGCAACCAAGTGGTTTAGAACCCGGAGGCAAATCACATAACACCCAAGTGTCATTTTCAAGAATTGACGACATTTCGTCATCAATAGCTTCCTTCCAAAAGACAACATATCGAGACTCCATGGCCTCTTGAAAAGTCTTAGGATCATCCTCAATGATGTAACAATAACAGTATTGAAAACCAATTTCGTCCCTTGTCCCTTCTACCAAATAGAGTTGGAAGTCGGAACCGAAATTTTTAGCAATTCGGCCTCTTTTGCTTTTCCGAGGCTCTTGTGTTGTTGGTATAGCAACACCATCTGAAATTCCTGGATTTTGCACTTCATTAATGCCAAAATTCAGATCCTTAGGCCTTTGAATCGATGAAAAACGCATCTCATCAAAAATCGCATCCCGTGACTCAATAACGGTGTTAATCGATACGAAATCATTAGGTTCTATTACATAAAACCTATATGCCTTGGAATATTCAGCATATCCAATGAATATACAATCTATTCCACATTCACCCAAAGTTTTCCTTTTAGGTTCGGTAAGTTTTACAACCGCCCGACATCCCCAAACCCGAAAGTAACTCAAATTCGGCTTTTTCTTGAACCAAAGTTCATATGGGACAGTTTTGTTCTTTTTATTTGGAACCCTATTCAGTAAATAACAGGCCGTTAACATGGCCTCTCCCCGGAATCCCTCACTCAATCCCGAGTAAGAAAGCATCGAGTTTACCATTTCTTTTAAAACTCGATTTTTGCGTTCGGCGATTCCATTTTGTTGGGGCGAGTAAGGTGCTGTGGTTTCATGAATGATACCCACTGATTGGAAGTATATGGGATCCATATATTCACCTCCCCGATCAGTTCTAAGACATTTAACCGGATTGCCTAATTGCAATTCCACCTCAGTTTTGTATATTTTGAATTTATCTAAGGCTTCATCCTTAGAATGCAACAAATACACATAGCAAAACCGAAATCTGATCATCAATAAATGTGACAACATACTTTTTATTACCCAAGTAAGGAGTAGAGTAAAAATCACATAAGTCACTGTGTACAAGTTCCAAAATAGCCGAATTCCTAGTGACACTTGGAAAAGGGCTGTTTTGTCACTTTTGTAAGCATGCATGTTTTACATTTTTCGAGATTCATGTCAAAGGCTGGAATCAATCCATCTTTTGACATCTCATGCATCCTTCTAAAATTGACATGACCCAATCTTACATGCCAAAGCATAGAGTCATCAATTTTAGAAGTAGAAGACACAAATGCAGAATTTTCAACAGTTATAGAATTATCAATAACATTCAAACGAAACATTCTATTATTCAAATATCCAAAGCCAATAAACATTCCACCACGAGATAGGATAAACCTATCTGATTCAAAAACTTGTCTAAAACCATCAGAATTCAAACTACTACCACTAACTAGATTCTTTCGAATCTTAGGAACAAACAAAACATCAAAAAGTCTAATAGTCTTTCCAGAAGTAAATTCAAGACAAACGACACCGACACCACAAATAGGTATAAACGAATCGTCTCCCATTTTCAGCACCGATCCATCTTCAAGGGGTGTTAATGTTTCAAACCACCGTTTATCCTTGCATACATGGTTCGTTGCCCCGGAGTCGATCCACCAAGCAACATCATCATCCTGCACATAGAATGATTCTGGAATGAGTGAGACATAATAGACATAATTCTGTTTAGAATTATCAAGGTTAGTCAAGTACTGACCTCCTTTAACTTGGTCCTTAGACCCATGTCCACTTCCATTGGCTCCACTGTTTCCAGTACCATTGTTGCCTAGATTCACACGACAATCACGCTTGCAATGTCCCGCCTTGTTACACCTCCAACAAGTAATTCCCTTATTCCTTTTGTTGGAGTTATTAGGGACAGTTTTTTGCTTACGTTTGCCATGTCCTTTGTTGTTCGGGTTCCTTGGTTTGCTTTCAACCATATGAACAGAGGGTTGTCCAGGTTCAACTTTTCCTTTGGTTTTATCAGATTTGTCATTATCCTTAGCACGAAGAGATTCTTCAATGCGAAGATGACTAGCAAGTTGAACCAAAGACAGTTCCTCCTTTTGATGTTTTAGGTTATGTTTGAAATCTTTCCAGGATGGTGGAAGTTTGTCAATCACACTCGACACAGCAATAGATTCGTCCATATTCATGTTGTGCAGTTTGAATTGACCCAAAATACGAAGGAGTTCATTGTATTGTTCTATGACAGACCTTGAATCAACCATCTCATAAGCATTAAAATCGCTAACCAGAAACTTCTTACTCGAAGCATCCTCAGCGATGTATTTTGATTCAAGGGTGTCCCACAATTCCTTCGCACTCTTAGCATCACCATGGATATCAAATAAAGAATCAGACATACCGTTCAATATGTGGCCTCTGCATATGTAGTCATCGTTGTCCCACTTGCTCCTCTTCCTGGTTTCCTCCAATGTCTCGTTTTCAACCACCTCCGGTCTGGGAGTACTCAGCACATACGCCGCCTTCAAAGTAGTCAGCATGAAGTGCATCTTCTTCTGCCAGCGCCTGAAATCGTTGCCTTCGAACTTGTCCAGTTTGTTGAACTTCGTAGTCATCTCGCGGATTGATTCAGCCATCTCCAGAAGACAGAAAATATCAGTTCGATTGTTGAGGTATTAGGGTTTTTATGGAGATCCGGATTTTCCAATGGATCGTGTAAACACTTTCCGAACTGATATTTCTACCCTATGCCCGGGTTACAAGAAATTCAGCCTAGGATAATCCAATGGAACACTTACGAATCTAGGCACAGAAACGTAAGCCAAATTGCTAGAGAAATTCTGTGTTTATCAGAAAGATCGAGAGCTCAGAAAAAAAAGGGTGTGTTACAGACTCATGAGGAGAGCCCTATTTATACATGTCGGATTAGGGTTACAAGTAGGTCGATTTTAGGGTTTTGAGAGCGGCGCCGTCATTAGTGGTCCGAATTTAGGGTTGACGGGTGGCTTAACAAAATTGACAAAATTAATCAATTTTACCACAGTCTCCCTCTAAAATTCGGAAATATCACTAAATCCCAAATCTAAATTTCCGAAGACCTTTTGGGGCGCTGCCCCCGAACCCCCGACATAATCGTACTGGCTTATAATTCGATCTTATATATGTGTGCACTCCGCACATACCCGAACATATATTAGAATACGAATTATAAACCTCTTAGCTCACATATTAGTTCCAATTACACAAAATGAATGGTGACACTAAAATCACCAACACATATGAAGGTTGTGGATTCCAGTGCATGAAATAATCAAGAGTAATATACTAAGATATGAGGATTGATGATTACCTCTTGTCGAGCAAAGGAGAAGGTGAGAAATCTCGGGTGAGTGTTGCAGATTCGTGGCTGGAACTTATTGTGCAGAAAAGTTTTCTCGAGAGTGCTGGATCGATCGTGCAGTAGGGAGATGATACCTTCTCCTCCTTCTTTGTATCGTAAATTCTGGCGATGAACTTGCAGGAACTATGTATTGTGTTTTTTTTTTCTGTTCTTAGGATGTTAATCGATTTGTAAAGAATTTTGTAGTAGGATTAATAGTATATTCACAATAGGTTTTTAAGTATTTTAGTTGGATTAGGATTGTATGTTGGATATGTATCAAGAAGTTTTGATAAAGTGAGATCTGTGATTCCATCGACTGGCAAGGATTTCTTAAATATGGTTAATTAAGTTTAATCACATTTGGTTAAGTTATAATACATGATTAAATATAAATGATATAATAATAATAGTAAATATAAAATAATAAAAACATGGTAATATTGATAATAATAAGCTGAAAAATGATAATGATAATAATAATAATATTAGTACTAATAAAATAGTATTAATATTATTATTAATAATAATAATGATAATATTAATAATAGTAGTGTTAGTATTATGCTTGGATGAATAATAAGCTATTATAAAATATAAACAATGCCTACTTGAACATATCTGACAAAATGACTCGGGCTAGAATTTGTGATACGTCAAAATAAATATTCATGTCCTCTAAATGAAATTAAATGTATTGACTTGTACGTGAAGTAAAAATAATTGTATAACAATTACTCACTCGATAATGAAATAAAATGCATTATTAATATAATTATATTATATTATGAAAATGGCAGACATTACACATTACTTCTGTGAGTTCCTTTAATATTTCTGGATTCGTTTCAACTTTCGGAGATTGTTAGTTGGCCTCGAGTTGTGATTCTCGAGAGACTGGGTTGTTTTGTAATTTATTATAGTTTTGAGTATCACCTTTAAGAATTGTTGTCCGTTCCGTCGCATGGTTGGATCCGATGTGCTCTGAGGAGAGTGAACTTGCATGTTGTTGTTTCTTGTTATGTCTCGTTATTCGCTGGTAGCTATCGAGTTTTATGTCTTCCTAGTCGTGTGCAGTCTGACCGAGTTTCCTAAATGTACTCTGTACAGGAACAGTTAGCGCACGCTAGTGTTATTTCTATAGCGCGTGCTATGATGGTATATCTAGCGTACGCTAAACTTGTATTATTACGTATGCTAATACATCTGGGCAGAGTACCCTAGAACTGGACAGAAGATCCAGTAATTATGGACTGAACCAGGTAGCGTACGCTAACAAGTTGTTAACGTACGCTAATTGCAAACCATAGCGCACGCTAAGCCGTCGTCAACGTACGCTAACGGGAGGACTGAAGCCTCTGGACTGCTCGTTGTCCCGAATGGCGCACGCTACGCAATGTACATAGCATACGCTATCTGCTGTCAGTATATAAGGGACAGCAGTAGTTGACTTCGTCATTTTTCATTCTCTACTTGTTCTTTCTGGCAATCCGCGACGAATTCACGTGAGAGGGCTAGATTTCAACCGAATATCATCATCTATTATCATCCTTGGGTTCCTTATGCGAATTTTATCAACTTCTTAACGTCTTCCACAGTCCGAATCGAGGTAAGGATCCCTAGAACCCTTGTTTTGGGATTTTGGGAAATTTTGGGGATTTCTTGTGATTTGACCCTTTTAATCCGATTTATCATAGATTTCTGCTAGATTTCAATTGTATGCTTGTAAGCCTTCATTTTTCCTTGAGGTTCCATGGAATAAACTCCGATATTTCCATTATTTATCAAGTATATTCGATGATACCTTCGTAGTGTTCGATGAATTGACCCAAAGGGTAGAACTTAGGATGACTCCTTCGTTTTCAAGGTATTGTGGTTGATTAGACATCGTTATGTGTTAGGAACGAAGTATTGAAGAGAACTCGGACCGAAGTCCTTTTTGTTCATTATTTTCATTGCGAAGAAATAAACAAGGCAAGTACATTTATTACATTCCGTTGTGTGCGTTACGGTTTTGGTACGAATGATGAATTGTGATATCATGTGTGTGCGTTGTTGTTCTTCCACCCGGGGATGGTTCGATGGGACCTCTGGGGGCCGATACTAATGGCTACGGCCGCGGAAGTGGTTTCCCACCCGGGGACAGTCCAACGGGGCCTCTAGGGATCGATATTAATGGGTACGGCCGTGGGTTACCAAGTGTGGATAGTTGTGATGTTGAAACGTGTTTATATACTGTTTTGATGTAAATGTGATATATAGGAATATTGATTGCAAATGTTTTCCAAAAGAATTGATTGTGTTGAATCGTATGAGTATATAATGTAGTGTAATTATGTACTTGCACTAGCTATTCGAATGATAACCCCTTAAATGGGGGAAATGCGTTTCATGCATTTCAGGTATCGGGTGGGCTGAGGAGCCGGCACGGGATACGCATGCAAAGGATGGACCAGCATGATGATGAGGCTCGAGTCGGTGTTAATTATTTTATTATGTTTATTCAGTTGTTGGTTGAAGTAGTCGGTTGAATGTATTATTGGTTAATGATGTCGTTGAAGTCCCTTGCGTGGGCATTGAATACATTTCCCTCTCTGTTTTATTAGTGTTGAACTAAAATGTTTTGGTTCAGGTCACGGCCCTACTTATTATTATTAATGTGTCCTATATGTAATACCCGGTTGTAATTCAGTCATTATCATTCAGTAATTATCATTCAGTAATTGTCACTCAGTAATTTACACTCATTAATAATCATTCATCATTCATATCCAATCATGGTATTCACCGTTCAGAGTATTGTATCAGTTATTATTCGTCTTTCTACCTGGTTGGAGGATCGAGCCGTGGTTATCATCATTGTCATTTTTGTAGTGGGTTGTGTGTGAGGAGTAGCGCACGCTACGTACTCTCTTTAGCGCACGCTAATTGAGTATGGGTAGCGCACGCTATCTCTCAATATTAGCGCATGCTAGCGTGTTGAGGCTGACAGTCTAGAAGGCACTGGACTGCAGTCGAGTTGATGTAGCGCACGCTACCAATGGTAAGTAGCGCACGCTAATAAGTTTAGATAGGCGCTAAGGCCGATCAGGCAGAGTCCAGTGGGTACTGGACTGATTTTGGAATAATTCCTAGCGCACGCTTTGAGTGGATTTTAGCGTACGCTAATGGGGCAGTAGCGCATGCTGATTATTGGACGTAGCGCGCGCTATCGCGAGCAGGTCATAGGACAGGATGTTCTGGACTTCAGCCACTGGACATCAGGTATTTAGCTAGCGCATGCTAACATTTGGAGTTAACGCATGCTATCGGGAGGGCGTTAACGCACGTTATCAAGTTCGTAGCATACGCTAACGAGGCAGTCAGAGTTCACTGGACTGTCCGGTTAACCCGTTAGCGCACGCTAAATAACAGGTCGTAGCGTGCGCTAATCTGGGAATAGTATAAATTGGACAGTCAACCCAAGTTTCGTCACTTCTCG
This sequence comes from Orobanche coerulescens, assembly GCA_033398695.1. Taxonomy (NCBI): domain Eukaryota; kingdom Viridiplantae; phylum Streptophyta; class Magnoliopsida; order Lamiales; family Orobanchaceae; genus Orobanche; species Orobanche coerulescens. Next base: position 71,472,287 of record CM065815.1, read on the forward strand.
CTTCTCATTCATTTTTGGGGGTTTCCGGGTGATTTTGGGCGATTCGGAGAGATCTTTTCGATATGCACTCACCTATCATCATCATCAAGCTTATCATTCAGATTAATCATTGTTTCATCATCTCCATCACATCAAATCAAGGTAAGAATTTCTTGGATCTAGAATTTCGGATTTTGGGTATTTTTCCTTCCGATTTCTTCGTGTAAGCTTGGATTGTTGTTGGAATTATTAGATATGGATTTTCTACCTTGGATAAATGCGTATATTTCGGATTTCATGAATATTGGGGTTAATTCAAGAATACTTTTCGGTTGACTTTCATATTTTTGAGGGTTTTCGATTAGATGTTGTCGTTAACTCAAGTTGTGGATTCCTATGGGATTATTGATATCATGGAAGACATTTTGTTGGTTTGAACTACTCATTTTGGAGGGTGGTTTTGTTATATTTGAGATTGGTTATAATCAAGGGTTGATGTTTGCTAAGTGTTTGTTTGAATGCCTCAATGAGTTTGGATATTGTTGTATCGACTTTTGAGTTAGTCGTAATTCATGTTTGATACGTATATTGAGCGGATTATTGGTAATTGTGTTTCAAGGTTGTTCGAGCGACCAACATCTCATTTTAGGACATTGTTCGAGGAAGGACATTCTTCACTGGTGTTGTGTAAGTTAATTCTTACTCGATTAAAAGGATACTCATTCCTTTCGTGGTTGTTCATTCATAAATCATTATCATAATTCATTCATAGTGTATTAATCGTATTGGTACTTGTATTTGTCCAATAATCATTTCATTCATGGGGAACGACGGTTCCAATCATTTCAATGAGTTATCTTTCATTTCACTATTATTTCATCTCGGTAAGTCGTTCTTGACCTTGTCAGATTATTATTCATTAATATTCATCATGGTCATTCTTGTTCATATGACCTTCTGGGTTCATATTGCGTGGCCGGGTGGGGATGTGTGGAATTTTTAGTCGGGCACGTGATAGTCATGTGATCAGGTTCACCTACACAATGGACTGTGCATACGGTAATGTACCTCCATGAGACTAATTAGGTACAAGGACGGGTGTGTCAGGACACTCGTCTTGTGCACATCCACATACCATTACGGGCGTACTACGATGCCCTTCTTCAGCTTCATTTCATAATTAAGATAAATCATGATTGTGTTTATTCAACTCTTGAGGATTGTTGTTCTGTGTAACTGACCCCGTTGGGGGATATTGTTTTCAGGTCATGGCAAGGCTAAGGCATGGGAAGAGAACGTTGACGGCGAGGAGTCCCAATGATACTAGTAGGGGCCCCCAGTCCTTTCAGTCATTCATGTTTTCTTCATTTTATTTCCGCTGTAGATTTCCGTTGAATGTTCATTTTCATTCGGTGTTGTATATTTTATCTTCATATAAAATATACTTGTATTCTGTATTTTCCTGGGTGTGTTGTACTTGAAACTTCTCATCGGAGTAATTAATGATATAATATGGTTCGGTACTACAATTATATCACTTAATTCATTAATTTTCATTCGCCTAGTGGGTCCCAGTCGAGGGTCCACGGCACTGTAATATTTACCTAGTATGGGGTGTTACACTATAGGATTTATTTTGTGAATTATGTGTCATGTGTTAGCCCGGTAGACCTTGTGAAGGTTCTATGGCATGTAATGTCCTTATGTGATTTGGGGTGGTACATTTATGGTATCGTAGACAGGTTGTGAATACCTAGGTTGTTGGTTAATTTTGGGTCTGTCAGTTGTATCGTAAGAGTCAGTTGTTGAGCCTAATATCATTGCGCTACCACCTCTTCATGCGACCTGTGGCTGTAAGTCTCCTCGAGCTCTTACATTTCTGTATTTTATTTCTCTTGGGAAGATTGGAATTGTGAGTTGTGGTACCAACTTTATAAATTGTGAATATTGCTGACCTTGCTCTTTATATTTCTTATTCTTCAATATGTTGATAGGTCGTGGTAGACCAGCTAGGGGACGCAGCCGAGGTCGTGGTCGTGGTGCTATTAGTGAGGAACTTCCGCTTTCTCATTCGTCTACCGATTTGGCCTCACATTCGGTGTCGAATACTCTACCCTTGAGTTCCGATGGGCAATAGAACTTATCAGTCAGTCAGGACCAACTGTCGGGTAATAATGCCGATACGAGAGCTACTGCTATGCTTCAACAGTTGGTAGCTCAGTTAGCTCAGATATCTCAAGGTGGACGTCAGAATCCACCCCCGACTCCGAAAGATGAAGCTAGTAAATGGCTTTAGAAAGTGACTAAGATGCACCCCCTTCACTTTGCTGGTTCTACTGACTCCCTAGGTTGGGAGAATTGGCCTTTTCAATTGGGCAGGACGTTCGATGTTGTAGCTTGTCCTGATGATAGGAGGGTACCTATTACTCAGTACCTCCTAGATAAGGAAGCTGCAGAGTGGTGGGAAGCCGTGATGCCCAGTGACTGTGTAGCAACGTGGGAGGAGTTTAAGACTGCTATGGAAGCGGAATACTATTCACCGCCAGTTCGGGAGCATAGGATTGTGGAGTTCTTTACAGCTACGCCTCAGGATGTTCCGATCTCTCAGGCCATCATCACCTATAACCAGTAGTTTGGATTCATAAAAGAGCAAGTGAGGACCGAGGCTGATAAAATTCGCTACTTCAATATGCGCATGAAGCCGCATATCAGACAGCGCATGGCACCACTCAAGTGTGCCACATTGAAGGAGTACCAGGATCGCGCTCTAGCGATTGGGATGGCTGTCCCGGAGTCAGAGGCTGGTTCCGAGGTGAAAAAATAAAAGACTACTAGCAGTTTCTTAACCAGTAAGGGTGGTCGGTTTTCGAGATCTCAGTCTGCACCGGTATCTGGGAAGACACTATTTCATCAGGACGGAGGGTCTCAGAGTAACCGCTCAGTCCAGTCCATTACACCTGGTGGCAGAGTTTGTTTTAACTGCAATCAATACGAGCATGTGGCAAAGGATTGTCCACTCCCATTAGTTAACTGCTTTACTTGTGGGCAGACCGGGCATCGGGTAGTATATTGTGAGAGGGATACCAGGGCCGCTAGAGCGCCGACTACCACTGCAGTTCAGAAGGAACATGGTGTTGATCAGAGGACTCCACTCACTTAGGTTCCTTAGAGTTCAGGCCGCGGTAGGGGTCGGGGTCAGCCGGACCGCCGTGCAGTATCGAGTTCGGGCTTAGTACACCCCCGGTTATATCAGATGAGACGCACAGAAGAGACAGGCGCTATAGTGGCATCAGGTACCACTCAGATCATTTCTCATCCAGTTTCAGTACTTTTTGATTCGGGTGCTACTCACTCTTTTATTGCTTCAGATTATGTATGTCATACCGGTATTGATTGCTTGTTTGAGTGTGATCCGTTCGTAGTGGGTATGCCTAGTGGGGATCGTATGGTCGGGAATCGGGAAGTTAGATATTTTCTAGTGAGGATCAGGAACCGAGATTAGCCCTCGAACCTCATTGTGGTAGACTTAAGGGCGAGGATTTGATCCTCGGAGACGACTGGCTGGATCGTCATGGTGTTATCATGGACTATCGGACTCGTACCATCTCGATAGTGGCCAAGGATGGCACGGAGCAGACTTTTATGGGTTGTAAGCCGGGTAGATCGGGGAATGTGATTAGCGCCCTGAAGGCGATGAAACTTCTAAAACAGGGTTGTGTAGGCTATTGGTGTTACGCTTTGAAAGCAGAAGGTGGTGGAGTTGACATGTCGTCGATTTCAGTGGTGAACGAATATTCTGACATATTTTCGGATGACTTGCCGATATTACCACCGCAGCGGGAAGTCGAGTTCTCTATTGATCTAGAGCCGAATGTGGAACCTGTCTCTCGGGCACCATACCATATGGCACCATCGGAGATGTTGGAGTTGAAGAAACAATTGGGAGAATTGCTGGATAAAGGGTATATACGACCGAGCGCTTCACCTTGGGGTGTGCGTGTGCTTTTTGTTAAGAAGAATGATGGGTCGCTTCGTTTATGCATCGACTACCGAGAATTAAACAAGTTGACCATCAAAAACAAATACCCTTTACCTTGGATTGACGACTCGTTTGATCAGCTTCAGGGAGCGACAGTCTTCTCAAAGATTGATTTACGATCGGGTTACTACCAGTTCAGGATTTGGGATAGTGATACATCGAAAGCTGCCTTTCGGACTAGATAGGGCCATTACGAGTTTGTGGTTATGCCCTTTGGGCTAACCAATGCCCTAGTAGTGTTCATGCAGTTGATGAACAAAGTCTTTATCGAGTATCTGACAAATTCGTAGTCGTCTTTATCGATGACATTCTTATCTATACCCAGAGTCAGGAGGAACACGCTGTACATCTCCGAATTATTTTTGACATTTTGAGAGCTGAGCAGTTGTATGCGAAATTTTCTAAGTGTGAGTTTTGGCTCAAGGAAGTAACATTCCCCGGGCATGTGATTTCAGTAGAGGGAGTTCGGGTTGATCCGCAGAAAATAGAGGCGGTATTGGCATGGAAACTGCCTAAGAATGTGAAAGAAGTGAGAAGTTTTCTAGGGCTTGCGGGCTATTACCGCAGGTTCATTGAAGGATTTTCTAAGATCGCTCGACCACTCACGCAATTACTTCTGAAAACTCAGAAGTTTGAGTGGAACGCAGATCGACAGTATGGCTTTGACGAGTTGAAGAAACGGTTGACCACCGCGCCAGTTTTAGCATTGCCTCAGGGGAACGAAGATTTTGTGGTTTATAGTGATTCTTCGAGCCTCGGGCTTGGATGTGTTTTGATGCAGAAATATAGAGTTATTGCTTATGCCGTTATGCGTCTCGTCAGTTGAAATCTTATGAAGCGAATTATCCTACTCATGATTTGGAGTTAACTGCGGTCGTATTCGCTTTAAAAATTTGGAGACACTATCTCTATGGTTCATTGTGTAAGATTTACACGGATCACAAGAGTCTGAAGTACATCTTCAGTCAGAAGGAGTTGAACATGAGGCAGCGTAGGTGGCTAGAATTAATTAAAGATTATGATCTCGAGATTCTTTATCATCCGGGCAAGGCCAATGTAGTGGCGGATGCATTGAGTTGTAAGCCGATGGCTCTGCAGATGCTAAAGGTACTTACACCTCAAAGAGGGATCCAGCATGATTTAATTTGTCAGAATGTCGAGGTTTAGGTTCAGAAAGTTCAATGTCAGTTGTGTACGTCAGAAATCACTTCATCATTGATTGACGATATCAGGGCGAGACAGTATGATGATCAATTTTTAGTCCAGATAAGGGAGGATGAGAAAAAATGGAAAGCTCCTGGTTTTGTGGTTCAGTATGACAGAACTCTGAGATTTCGAGGCAGATTGTGTGTACCATGCGATGTCGAGTTGAGACAGAAAATCTTGAAAGCAGCTCATACTACGCCTTATTCCATACATCCTGGTACAAGCAAAATGTAAAAGGATGTAAGGAGTAACTACTGGTGGAGTAACTTGAAGACAGACGTTATCAAGTTGGTCTTTAAGTGTTTGACCTGTCAGCAGGTTAAGATCGAGCATCAGTGACCCGCGGGGTTATTGCAGCCACTTCCAATCCCAGAATGGAAGTGGGAGGATATTTCTATGGATTTCATTTCCAGTATGCCTAGGACTCGGACTGGAATGAACATGATTTGGGTTATTGTCAATCGACTAACCAAATCTGCTCATTTTCTGGGTATTAAGGATACTTGGGGACTGGAGAGATTAGCATGGGTATTCATTGCAGAAATCATGAGGCTACATGAGACTCCTAAGAGTATTATTTCGGATCGAGATGGTCGATTTATATTACATTTTTGGCAGGATGTCCATCGGGCTCTGGGGACTGAAGAGGCTCAGTACATCCTACCATACCCAGACAGACGGACAGTCAGAACGGACGATTCATACACTTGAGGATATGTTGAGGGCATGTGCCTTAGACTGGAAGGATGATTGGGAGTCGCATTTGCCATTGATCGAGTTCATGTACAACAATAGCTGGCATACTTCGATCAAAATGGCACCATTTGAGGTGTTGTATGGAAGGAGGTGTAGATCGCCGTTATGTTGGGATGATGCATTCGAATTATTGGCACTTAACCTGATATGGTAGTTGAGACGAGAGAGAATATTTTCTTGTTTCGTGATAGGTTGTTAACAGCCCAGAGTCGACAGAAGTCCTATGCCGACACGCGTCGCTGACCGTTAGAGTTTGAGGTTGGAGACCATGTTTTACTGAAGGCGTCGCCGACTCGGGGAGTTTACCTCTTCGGTTGGAAGGGTAAACTTAGTCCGAGATATATTGTACCGTTCGAGATCTTAGAGAGAGTTGGAGATCTTGCATATCGGTTGGGTCTGCCACCGTCCTTGAGTCATGTGCATAGCGTATTCCATGTCTCCCAGATTCTGAAGTATGTACCGGATCCAAGCCATATTATCGATTTTGGAAAGATTGAACTGGTTCCCGACATCGCATTTGAGTAGAGACCAATTCAGATTCTGGAACGTCGCGTAAAACAACTTAGGCACAAAACCATCCTTTTGGTTAAAGTGCAATGGTCGAGACACAGATCAGAGGAAGCTACATGGGAAATGGAGGACAATATGAAGACGAGATATCCCGAGTTATTCACCTTGTAAGTTTCGGGACGAAACTTCATTTTAGAGAAAGAGAATGTTATATTCGCACTTTCCATTTTTAATCATTTCTATCTTTAGTATATTTTCATTTCGAACGACTCGCTTGTAACTGTTTTGATATTCTAAAACTATTTTGTTCAGCATTCATGAGCTGCCGGACGAGTTTCGGAGTTATTTGTGCGAGATTTCACTTATTGTGTAACTTTCCCGCATTTAGGCTCGGTTCTTGTAAATCTAGTTCTAAACCGACATTTCATTACTTCTGTGAGTTCCTTTAATATTTCTGGATTCATTTCAACTTTCAGAGATTGTTAGTTGGCCTCGAGTTTTGATTCTCGAGAGATTGGGCTGTTTTGTAATTTATTATAGTTTTGAGTATCACCTTTAAGAATTGTTGTCCGTTCTGTCGTATTGTTGGAATCCGATGTGTTTTGGAAAACTTGCATGTTGTTGTTTCTTGTTATGTCTCGTTATTCGCTGGTAGATATCGAGTTTTATGCCTTCCGACTCGTGTGCAGTCTGACCGAGTTTCCTAACTATACTCTATACAGGAACAGTTAGCGCACGCTAATGTTATTTCTATGATGGTATATCCAGTGTACGCTAAACTTGTATTATTGCATATGCTAATGCATCTGGGCAGAGTACTATGGAACTGGACAAAAGATCCAGTAATTCTGGACTGAACCAGGTAACGTACGCTAACAAGTTGTTAACGTACGCTAATTGCAAACCATAGCGCACGCTAAGCCGTCGTCAACGTATGATAACGGGAGGACAGAAGCCTATAGACTGCTCGTTGTCCCGAATAGCGCACGCTACGCAATGTATATAGCGTACGCTATCTGCTGTCAGTATATAAGGGACAACAGTAGTTGACTTCGTCATTTTTCATTCTCTACCTAGTCTTTCTGGCGATCCGCGATGAATTCAGGCGAGAGGGATAGATTTCAACTGAATATCATCATCTATTATCATCCTTGGGTTCCTTGTGCGAATTTTATCAACTTCTTAACGTCTTCCATCGTCCGAATCGAGGTAAAGATCCCTAGAACCCGTGTTTTGGTATTTTGGGAAATTTTGGGGATTTCTTGTGATTTGACCCTTTTAATCTGATTTATCATAGATTGCTGCTAGATTTCAATTGTATACTTGTAAACCTTCGTTTTTCCTTGAGGTTCCATGGAATAAACTCCGATATTTCCATTATTTATCAAGTATATTCGATGATACCTTCGTAGTGTTCGATGAATTGACCCAAAGGGTAGAACTTAGGATGACTCCTTCGTTTTCAAGGTAATGTGGTTGATTAGACAACGTTATGTGTTAGGAACGAAGTATTGAAGAGAACTCGGACCGAAGTCCTTTCTGTTCATTGTTTTCATTGCGACGAAATAAACAAGGCAAGTATATTTATTACATTCTGTTGTGTGCGTTACGGTTTCGATACGAATGATGAATTGTGATATCGTGTGTGTGCGTTGTTGTTCTTCCACCCAGGGACGGTTCGACGGGACTTCTGGGGGTCGATACTAATGGCTACGGCTGCGGAAGTGGTTTCCCACCCGGGGATGGTGCGACGGGGCCTCTGCGGGTCGATTCTAATGGGTACGACCGCGGGTTACCAAGTGTGGATAGTTGTGATGTTGAAACGTGTTGATATATTGTTTTGATATAAAGGTGATATTCCGGAATATTGATTGCAAATATTTTCCAAATGAATTGATTGTGTTGAATTGTATGAGTATATAATGTAGTGTAATTGTGTACTTGCATTAGCCATTCGAATGCTAACCCCTTAAAGGGGGGAAATGCGTTTCATGCATTTTAGGTATCGGGCGGGTTGAGGAGCCGGCACGGGATACGCATGCAAGCCCAGTAGGATGATGAGGCTCGAGTCGGTGTTAATTATTTTATTATGTTTATTCAGTTGTTGGTTGAAGTAGTCGAGTGAACGTGTTATTGGTTAATGATGTTGTTGAAGTCCCCTGCGTGGGCATTGAATACATTTCCCTCTCTGTTTTCTTAGTCTTGAACTAAAATATCTTTAGTCGAGGCCACGACCCTACTTATTATTATTATTAATGTGTCCTATGGGATTTTTTGTGAATTATGTGTCATGTGTTTGCCTGGTAGACCTTGTGAAGGTTCTACGGCGTGTAATGTCCCTTATGTGATTTCGGGTGTTACAGCAAACCGGGTAGTTCGGGCAAAGTGATTTCAGCCGTCAAAGCGATGAAATTGTTGAAAAAAGACTGTATTGGTTATTGATGCTATTCCATGAGTACTGATGACGGTGGAATTAATCTAACATCGATTCCAGTCATGAATGAGTATCCTGATGTGTTTCCGGTTGATCTTCTGGGATTACCTCCATCTAGAGATGTAGAATTTTCCATTGATCTTGACCCGAGCGCAACACCTATTTCTCGTGCGCTATATCGTATGGCACCTACCGATATGTTAGAACTGAAGAAACAATTGGGCAAACTTCTTGACAAATGGTATATTCGACCGAGTGCATCACCGTGGGGTACACCAGTCTTTTTTGTTAAGAAGAAGGATGGATCGCTCCGTCTGTGCATTGATTATCGGGAGCTGAATAAGCTGACTATCAAGAACAAGTATCCGTTGCCCCGAATAGATGACTTGTTCGACCAACTTCAGGGCGCTACTGTTTTCTCTAAGATTGATTTGCGCTCGGGGTATTATCAGCTGAGGATTCGGGATTCCGTCATTCCGAATACTGCCTTTCGTACTCGATATGGTCACTATGAGTTTGTAGTTATGCCGTTTGGATTAACTAATGCTCTTGCCGTATTCATGCAACTGATGAACAAAGTCTTTATTGATTATCTTGATAAGTTTGTGGTCGTCTTCATTGATGACATCCTTATCTACTCGCGGAACGAAGGAGATCATGCAGAACATCTTCACATTGTATTGAACACTTTGAGGACGGAGCAACTTTACGCAAAGTTTTCTAAGTGTGAGTTTTGGCTTAGGGAGGTAACCTTTCTTGGGCATATAATCTCGGCTGATGGAGTTCGAGTGGATCCCCAGAAGATAACAACAATTCTTGAATGGGAGCCGCCCAAGAATGTGAAGGAGACACGGAGTTTCTTGGGACTTGCTGGGTATTACGGTAAGTTTGTCGAGGGATTTTTGAAGATCGCTCGACCACTTAATCAATTGCTCCAGAAATCCTAGAAGTTCGAGTGGAATGCCGAGAGACAGAATAGCTTTGATGACTTGTAGTGACGGTTAACTTCGGCGCCAATATTACCGTTACCTGAAGGTAGTAATGATTTTGAAGCTTATAGTAATGCTTCGGGGCTTGGTTTGGGTTGTGTTTTAATGCAGAGAGGTAGGGTGATATCTTATGATTCCCGACAATTGAAACCATATGAGATTAATTACCCCACTCATGATTTGAAGTTAGCAGCAGTCGTTTTTGCTCTGAAGATTTGGAGACATTATTTTTATGGTTCTTCATATAGAATTTACACGGATCACAAGAGCCTAAAGTATATATTTGGCCAGACGGAGCTAAATATGAGACAGCGTCGATGGTTAGAGCTGATCAAGGATTACGATCTTGAGATACTATACCATCCAGGAAAAGCTAATGTGGTAGCAGACGCGTTGAGTCGGAAGCCGATATCGCTTCAAATGCTGGAGGTACTTATGCCTCAACCGGAGATTCGTCGAGATATAATTGGACAAGATATAAATATTTGGCTTCAGAGAGTTCAGGGCCAACTATGCACTTTAGAGATCACGTCATCTTTGATTGATGACATTAAATCAAAACAATTGGAGGATCCATTACTAGTCCAGCTAAGAGAGGATGTGATTAGGGGAAAAGCTCCTAGATTTATGATTCAGGATGACAGAGTTTTGAGATTCCGAGGCAGACTATTCGTTCCGTCAGATGCAGAAGTTAGACAGGCCATACTGAGAGAAGATCATAATACACTGTATTCTCTCCACCCTGGTACGAGCAAAATGTATGTTGTTACCCAAAATATTATCCGGAGATGATATTGCTGGAAAGGTCGAGTAACAAACAAATGTGAGAGCACGTCCGTGGGGAAAGTAAATAACACAAGATTTGCCGGGGTTGTTAGTCCCAGGCTTGAATACTCTCGCGAGATATTATTAATACAAATACTTGGGAGTACAAATATTAATGTTAGAGTACAGTTACAATGAGTGTAAAGACCCTAGTTATCTTAGCTATTGAGCGTGAAGATTGCCGGAAGAACCAGATATGATGCTCTGTGAGTTCTTGTAACAACGATGGGTGCTGTGACGACTGTGAGAAATCGACGGTCTCTCACAGTGTGTATTAGCTGGAACTCTGACCTCCTGGGCTTGCGAGTCTCTTCGAGTCGGTACTGTAGGGAGTTCTTGCCTCTGTCGACCGTCTTTTGGTTGAGAGGTACTGAGAGAGAAATCCTAAGATAGATTCAAGAGAGGAATCCGAGAATCTGTAAATATGTACGTATGTGCGTATTTCCGTGAATAATTTTCTGAACCTTTTTTCAGTTGCTGGAGGTTCTCTATTTATAACACTGGATGTTGCTGGGCCTCCGCTGTATTATAATAAGCGGGCGATCGTCTTTAGCACATGGGTTGGTCTCCTTAAAGTCCGCAGGAGTTGCTGGTTGCCAGAAGTGCGAACAAATGAGAGGCCAACACGCTCCTGAGTCGCTGTCATGGGAGGCCCTACTTAGGACCTTTCGGCGGGTCTGTCGGTAGGTGAGGCCGTCCATGTCATTGACAGCTGCTGATGGACTGGAGTCAACGATCCATTTTCTGCGGCGCCTTTGCGGATCTGCACATGGGTCCTTGCTTCGTGATCCAGTCTTCGTAGACTTTGACGGACGAAGGCCTTGTTCGTGGCATAGGTCGGTCGTCCTTGGTCGGGCACCAGAGTCGATTGCTAGGTGCCAAAAGGCGATCGCCTTGGGAGTCGATCGCTAGATGCTTGAAGGTGGACAGTTATCTTCGTTTAGACAAGTTCGCCGTAGCTCGTTTGGTCGCGAACTTGGTTGCTCGACCCTTATATCGATCGCCGTTGAGGCGTATAAATCGCAGCACAACTATTGTCCCCCAGCTCGCTCCGACGTTGGAAACGTGGGGTGAGGTGGTTCTACTAGCGATCGCTTAACTTTGATGAGTGACTCAGCATTTTACGGAACAGACGATCGTATTTGAGCGGATTTGGTTTTGAATTTGGACGACCTGGTCGGTCGCTGAAATGAGCGGGGTATGACAGCGGTCGTGGAAAAGTCTCTGGGGCACGTGTCGGGTTCCTGTTGGGGGAGACCGACGGTTAGTTATGACTCCTCGTCTGGCGTGTCCTTGAAACGACGCGTATGCGGGTTTCAAGGGAGCATTAATTGCGACGGTTGCACTTTGGCCCTGTAACACCCCAAACTAGACAGATATTACAGTGCCGTGGACCCCCGACTGGGACCCACTAGGCGAATGAAAATGAATGAATTACGCAGGGTAAATGTAGTACCGAACCACATTACAACAATAATTACTCCGATGAGGAGTTTCATACAACACATCCAGGATAATACAGAATACATGTATATTTTATATGGAGATAAAATATACAACACTGAATGAAATGAGTATTCAAACGGAATATCTGCAGCGGAATGAAGGAAACATAAATGACTGAAAAGACTGGGGCCCCCTTCTAGTATCATTGGGACTCCTCGCCGTCAACGTGCTCTCCCCGTGCCTTTGCCTTGCCATGACCTGAAAAACAATATCCCCAAACGGGGTCAGTTACACAGAACAACAATCCTCAAGAGTTGAATAAACACAATCATATATGTTGTATAAACCACAAGTTCGATCAAAATGAATCGGTTAGATTATAACCCAATCTTGTTGAAAACATATGCAATCAAACATACTGTATGAATCAACTAACAGTACGGCTCAAAGGGTGGCGCCACACTACGCCCGGGATGGAAATGTGTCCGTGCACAAGCCACCAACGAGTATCGATCGAATACACGTGTGGTCTTGTACCTAATCAGTCTCACGAAGTAATCGACTCGTGTGCACAGTCCAATGTGAGGCCAACAACCAACACACGACTTAAATGTGCCCGACATGAAAATCCTACACATACCAACCGGCATGCCAGTATGACCCGGAATGCCACGATATAACAAAAGTGACATCGAAAATGAATAATGACTCACTGAGATGGAATGATAGTGAAATGAATAACAGCTCAATGAAATGATTGGAACCGTCGTTCCTTATGACTGATGTGATTAATTGACAATGACAAGTTTTGATACGGTTAATACAATGATGAATGAGTTATGATTATGAATGAACAACAACAAAAGGAATGAATATCCTTTTAACCGAGTAAGAATTAACTTACACAACACCGGTGACAATTATCCTTCCACGAACAACGTCCTAATTGAGATATCGGTCGCTCGAACAACCTTGAATAATACAATTACCAACCATCCGTTTAATATACGAATCAAACACGAATATAACGAACTCAAAACGTCGATACGATTAAACCAAGTTCATTGGGGCATTATATCGAACACTTTGTGGCCAAACTTCGATTGTTTATAACCAAACCTCAAAAATACCAACATCAAATTCCCAAGAAGTGTTTCAAACCAACAAAACATCTTACATACGATCAACAATCCATTATGAATATCCAAGATTGTGATTTCAACAACAATTAATCGAAAACCCCCAAATCCAACTCAATATTCAAAGTATTCTTAAATAATCCTTCAATAATCCAATGAATAATCAAACATATCCATAATCATGCGTATATCACTTCATACAACATGATCTTAACATCCAAAACATCATATCTCAACACAAAATCGAAATCCAAGAGGTTTGAGGAATATTACCTTTGAAGATCCAAGCACTTCGATCCGAAGAACACGCGTTGGATCAATTATCCGGGCTTCACGATCGAAAGGAGATGAAGAAAATCACACACTCAAGTGATAGATGAAGGAAAATCTCCTTCTCAAGCTCTCTCTCTCTCTCGTATGGTGGAAGAAAAGGAAAGAAATGAGCTGATCACGCTCAGAAAAACACAATTATAGAGTTGACTGCCCTGTGTGCCGCGGCCCAGCCGAAGTGTGCCGCGGCACAGGGCCAAAACTGCGCCCAGTGATCGGCAGTGTGTCGCGGCCCGGACGAATGTGCCGCGGCAGTGACTTGGCAGTGTGCCGCGGCCCTGCCGGTATGTGCCGCTGCACAAGGTACAAAAGGGTTTGGCCGAAAATGCAACACGAGTGTGCCGCGGCCCGGACAGGTGTGCCGCGGCAGTGACTCGGCAGTGTGCCGCGGACCTGTCGGCATGTGCCGCGGCACAAGGTATAGAATGCTCGGCCAAAAATTGGAAAATGTGTGTGCCGCGGCGCACACTCCTTGTGCCACGGCCCACACCCCCTTGGGTCCTAAAATGATGAAAAATGACCCGGGAAGGGAATAAAAGCAATAGGAATTGATATTTGGGAACCAATAACACGAAATGGAAGTACGGAACCCCAAAACGGTGGTTCCAAGTAATGATTACAAGGGTTTGCCCAACAAAACACGATTTGAACAATGAAAAGATTTGAAATGACATGAATTCCAACGTCAACAACGACTAATGAATCAATTACAACGATCAAGATAATACTCTTGTCTCGATTCCCGAATAAGGTTGAAACAATGAACAATATCGATACACAACTCGAAGTTATTCCGAACGGTGAACACGGACGAATGATTATTAACAAGTGAAATATTACATAGTGACAATTACCGAATGAAATTACTGAATGATAATGACTGAATTACAACCGGGTATTACATACACCCCCCTTAAAAGAGTTTCGTCCCCGAAACTAAGGGTCAAACAACTCGGGATAACTCTCCCGCATACTATCTTCGGTTACCCAAGTAGCCTCTTCGACTCCGTGTCTAGACCACTGAATTTTAACCAAAGGAATTGTCTTATTCCTCAACTGTTTGATTCGCCGTTCTAACACTCGTATGGGACGCTCCTCATACGAATGATCATCCGAGATCTCGATTTCGTCGAACTGAAGTATGTGACTCGGGTCGGCAACATACTTCCCTAACTGAGATACGTGAAACACATTATGAATTCGGCTCAACGCCGGAGGTAAGGCCAAACGATAAGCTAGCTCGCCTACTCGTTCCAAAATCTCAAACGGTCCAATAAATCTCGGACTCAACTTCCCCCGTTTTCCAAAATGGAAAATACCTCGACTCGGGGATACCTTGACCAAAACGTGGTCACCCGTCTCGAACTCTAGTGGTCGACGACGATTGTTTACATACGATTTCTGTCGACTCTGAGCGGTCAACAAACGACTCCTGATCAAAGCTACCTTCTCACGGGCGGCTATAAGTATATCGGGCTCGGTGCCGATTGATTCTCATAAGTCGTCCCAACACAAAGGAGATCGACAACGACGATCGTACAAGGCCTCGTAAGGCGCCATCTTAATCGAAGCATGCCAACTATTATTATACGTGAACTCAATCAATGGTAGTTGGGCTTCCCAATCGTCTTTCCAATCGAGGACACATGCCCTCAACATGTCCTCCAAAGTCTGAATAGTCCTCTCTGATTGTCCGTCGGACTGAGGATGAAAAGCTGTACTGAGATTAAGCTGAGTTCCCATAGCACGATGAACTGATTTCCAAAAATGAGACATGAATCGCCCGTCACGATCAGAAACGATACTCTTAGGAGTACCGTGCAGTCTCACTATCTCTTTGATGAACAGTTGAGCAAGTCTCTCGGGACCCCACGTATCCTTAATCTCGAGAAAGTGAGCTGACTTAGTTAAGCGGTCCACAATCACCCAAATCGTATTCATGCCACGACGATTCGTCGGCAAACTCGTGATGAAATCCATAGAAATGTCTTCCCACTTCCATTCTGGAATAGGAGAGGTTTCAGCATACCCGCCGGTCGCTGATGTTCAATCTTGACTTGTTGACATGTTAAGCATCTCGAAACAAATTCTGCGACTTCTCGCTTCATATTACTCCACCAGTAATTTTGTTTCAAGTCCTTGTACATCTTGCTAGACCCCGGATGAACAGAATAAGGGGTAGCATGAGCTTCTCTCAAAATCGAGTTTTTCAACTCGTCATTCGCCGGTACGCATAACCGATTCTTAAAACGCAAAAGTCCATCCTCATGGACCACAAATCCAGGGGCTTTCCCCTGAGTCACATCCTCTCGAATGCGTAACAAAAATGGGTCCGAACCCTGATTCTCCCTGATCGCCTCCTCAAGTGGCGATGAAATTTCCATCGTACAAAGTTGCCCTTGTATTCGCTGAAGCCAGATCTCGATCTCGGGTCTAAGGAATTCCTGCTGAAGCTCCTTCTGAGCTGTTAAACGAGCAAGCATCTGCTCCTGAACGGACTTACGACTCAAGGCGTCGGCGACAACGTTCGCCTTGCCCGGTTGGTAAAGGATCTCGATATTGTAAAGGACAACGTTCGCCTTGCCCGGTTGCGGGAGCACTTCCGAGGGAAGATAAATAATACAAGATTTGCCGGGTTTGTTAGGCCCGGGCTTGAATGCTCTCGCGAGATGTTATTAATACAAATATTCGTGGATACAAGTATTAATGAGAGAAATCTGAATACAATGAGTGTACAAAGACTCTGTTAATCCGGCTCTTGAGCGAAGCTTGGTGTTCTTCGTCCCGCCGATAATCTGCTCGGGGAGAAAAGGCCGGGAGAAGTAAGACCGAAAGAAAGCTGTTGCCAAGAGTTGGAGATTAGCCAAGTGCTTAATGTTTGCTTCTGTATAGTGTGCTTGAATCGCAATATTGCTGAAGGAGTGTCCAAGTGCAGGGTGCCTTGCTTATATAGGGGCAGCCGGGTCCTGTCCTGTAGTGGCCGATCGCCTGCCGGCCATTATAATAATCTGCCGATCGCCCGCCGGCCAATATAATAATGTGCCGACCGCCTGCCGGCCAATATTATAATGGGGCGATTTCCTGGGTTGTTGGGCTAAAGTCCAAGGAAGATGCTGGCTGTCGGGCTAAAGTCCAAGGAAGAGGCTGGCACAGCTTGGGCGGTCCAATAAGGAGCCATCACGTGTCCGGAGTCAGTCAACATGTGGCCCTACTGACAAGCTTTCGGCGGCCTGTCGGCTGGTGGAGGGAATCTGTCAGGCTTTGGTCAATGGCCCGAGATTCGCGGATCTTGTCTCGGCCCTTGCACGTGGTGCCAGTCTTGAGGCTCGGCCTTCGCCGACTGGGTGGCCATCGGTGGTGATCGACATGAGGCGGTCGTCCCTGGATGGTATTCGGAGATCGCCATCGGCCAGTGGATGGAGATCGCCAATGGTCGGTCACCAAGGGTAGATCGCCAGGTGCCGAGAGACGGTCGGTCGCCAAGGGTCGGTCGCCGAGTACCGAGAGGCGATCGTCCTGGTGTCGATCGCTCGGCACCGGGATTCCTCCTGGGACCTTTGGTTGGCCAGTCTAGCATGTCCGCTGGGCTAAGGCTCGGTCGCCTGGTCGCTGCTCGGCAGATCTGCCTTGACCGCTCGGCAGTAAGTCGGTCGCTCGGCCTCGGAGGCGATCGCCGGTCGGAAGGTGTTAAATCTTGACACAACAATTGCCCCCCAGCTTGCTCCTATGTTGAAGACATGGGGCGAGGTGGTTCTTGCTGGCGATCGTGTCTGGATGAGGACGGGCGATCTGAGCTGACTTAGGACTCGGACTTGGGCTATCATAGTCGATTGGCTTAGCTATCTTTCGGTCTTGTACCTGCAAAAAACAACATTGGCCGATCCCCCATGGAAACTTGGTGGTTTCGCTTTGTTTGAGGAATCGTGCACAGTCGCGGAGATCGATGGACCGACCCCATGACCGTGTCTTGGTGCACAAAGACAATGAGTGCCTCGTGACTCACTTTATTATGAGGGTCCTCTGTTAGCCGCGCCGCCTTGTATTTAAACGAAAGGCGTGCGGTCTCGGTCTAGAGGAGTCCTTGCGCGGGGCAGCATCGGATGAATCAACTCCACGCCCGTGGCTTGTTAGCTCTGCTTCCACCTCGGCCAGCCATGGAGATGGCCGACCTCGACGGTGTACGTTGAGACGGGGTTGTGGCATGTGTCCACTGATTAATGTTGGAGAGCCCTTAGACTACGCCGGCCTCGTATTTAAACGAGGGCGGGCGATCTCGGCCGAAAGGGACCTTGCATGGCCGAAGCAGCCGGTTCCATCGACTGCCAGGACCATGGCTTTATGATGCGCGGTGGAGGCGATCTTATGCCTTAGTCCGTCATGTTATATGCTGGACTGTAGATGGCGATCGTGTCCACCGGGTTGCTGATGATGTTGCGATCTGGCCGGATGACTGGCGATCGCCGCTCGGCAGCCGATCGATTTATTCGTAGGTCGGATATTGGCGATCGGCGGGAGCCAGTTCCTTATTTAGAATGTTGGACTGTAGGCGGTGAGCGAGTCCTCCGGCTCTTCTGGATAGTAGCGATCGGGCTGGAAGACTGGAGGTCGTCGTACGGGCGCCGACCGATCTACTCCTAGGCTGAGAAGAAACCTTTGCACAGACAGAAATCTGCGGCTCTAGCCGGAAGGCTGCGTAGGTCTTCGGCATGGACTTCGTGAGATGCCCGAACATAGGCGAAACCCTGAAAACCTCCTAGGACAGCGTAGAGGGCGGTCTCATCGCTTACGGGCTCGCCGTTGAGGATGATCATGTCAACCCGGTCGATGTAGTCCGAGTCGGACTCCTGTTCTCCTTGCCTGATTTGCATCATGCGATGGCGACCTTCTGGCCGGGCGACCCTGGTGGCGAAGTGTTCCGTGAAGACGTGCGCCAGCTCGTTAAAGGAGCCAATGGACCGAGGTGGCAATGATGTGTACCACCGGTGGGCGAGGTCGTCCAGTGTCAGAGGGAACATTCGGCACCTGGTCGCGTCCGATGCCCCACACCCGGTCATGTAGATGTTGAACTTGTGCAGGTGTGCTTGGGGGTCCGATCGCCCTTGGTACACGGGTGTCTGAGGAGGGGCGATCTTGTGCTGCACCGGGGCGAGCTCGATGTCGATCGCGAGCGGCTCGCTCGGCGGGGCGATCGTCCTCACGGCGCCTGCCCCGGATTGCAGGAGCGCCTTCATGTCGTTGAGTTGACGTTGCATTGCGGCAATCGCCGCGGCTCGGCTGCTTGCGGATCGGCTTTGGGCGCGGGGGCCGAGGCGATCGTGTACTGATCTCCGGACCCCGCTGCTGCCGACCTTGGGAATTTGGCGAGTGGGAGCCGGGTAGGCCGAGCTCCTGGTGACGGATACCAACTCCGTCGTCTCGTAGCTGGGGCCGGACTGCCCCGGTCGCCAGGTCGGGTCACTGCCCAGGCGATCGAAGACAGAGGTGCCCCGGCTGCCGAGCGCCTCTTCTTGCGGGCGAAAGCCTCCTGGCGATTGCTCGGCCAGTAGTGCTTTGAGCTTCCGCTTGATCTTCCGGCGAGAGACTGGGGGGGCGGTAGCTGGAGGCGCGTCGAGAGCGCTCCGTCGCTCCTGTAGGACGGCCAGGGCCCCTTCGATCTGTTCCTTGGTTCGGAACCGATCGAGTGAGAGGCTTGGGCCGCCGTCCAGGGACGGGATCGAGCGTCTCTGACCGCGGCGGCTACCTTCCACCATCGGCTGCGGCTCGGACTGGGACGGAACAGGGGGTCTGGCCGGCTGGTCAGCGGCTTTCTTCGACGCGGAGGCGGAAGACATGTTTTCTGAAGGATTTCTTTTGAAGTGCAGTGAGTGTCACTTCAAATATCTGCCCCGAGAACAGTGAGTGTTCTTCGGAACGGTAAGTATATAAAATCGAGGGTTGGATCCCCTCCCTCTAGCGCCAATTGTTGTTGCCCAAAATATTTATCCGAAGATTAATACTGCTGGAAGACGGACAACAAACAACAATTGCCGGAGCACTTCCGAGGGAAGATAAATAATACAAGATTTGCCGGGTTTGTTAGGCCCGGGCTTGAATGCTCTCGCGAGATGTTATTAATACAAATATTCGTGGATACAAGTATTAATGAGAGAAATCTGAATACAATGAGTGTACAAAGACTCTGTTAATCCGGCTCTTGAGCGAAGCTTGGTGTTCTTCGTCCCGCCGATAATCTGCTCGGGGAGAAAAGGCCGGGAGAAGTAAGACCGAAAGAAAGCTGTTGCCAAGAGTTGGAGATTAGCCAAGTGCTTAATGTTTGCTTTTGTATAGTGTGCTTGAATCGCAATATTGCTGAAGGAGTGTCCAAGTGCAGGGTGCCTTGCTTATATAGGGGCAGCCGGGTCCTATCCTGTAGTGGCCGATCGCCTGCCGGCCATTATAATAATCTGCCGATCGCCCGCCGGCCAATATAATAATGTGCCGACCTCCTGCCGGCCAATATTATAATGGGGCGATTTCCTGGGTTGTTGGGCTAAAGTCCAAGGAAGATGCTGGCTGTCGGGCTAAAGTCCAAGGAAGAGGCTGGCACAGCTTGGGCGGTCCAATAAGGAGCCATCACGTGTCCGAGTCGGTCAACATGTGGCCCTACCGACAATCTTTCGGCGGCCTGTCGGTGGTGGAGGGAATCTGTCGGGCTTTGGTCAATGGCCCGAGATTCGCGGATCTTGTCTCGGCCCTTGCACGTGGTGCCGATCTTGAGGCTCGGCCTTCGCCGACCGGGTGGCCATCTGGTGGTGATCGACATGAGGCGGTCGTCCCTGGATGGTATTCGGAGGTCGCCATCGGCCAGTGGATGGAGATCGCCAATGGTCGGTCACCAAGGGTAGATCGCCAGGTGCCGAGAGACGGTCGGTCGCCAAGGGTCGGTCGCCGAGTACCGAGAGGCGATCGTCCTGGTGTCGATCGCTCGGCACCGGGATTCCTCCTGGGACCTTTGGTTGGCTGGGCCTAGCATGTCCGCCAGGCTAAGGCTCGGTCGCACAGTCAGCCGCCGCAGATCTGCCTTGACCGCTCGGCAGTAAGTCGGTCGCTCGGCCTCGGAGGCGATCGCCGGTCGGAAGGTGTTAAATCTTGACACAACAAAATCAAAATGTCATCGATGAAGAAAACAACAAACTGATCCAAAAAGTCGATGAAAACCCGATTCATTAACTCCATAAATACCGCAGGTGCATTAGTCAATCCAAACGGCATATCCACAAACTCATAATGACCATAGCGTGTTCGAAACGCCGTCCTCGCTATATCCGACTCCTGAATCCGCAACTGATGATATCTAGATCTTAAGTCGATCTTGGAAAATACTGAAGCTCCCTGAAGTTGATATAAGAGATCATCAATACGGGGTAAGGGATACTTATTCTTGATCGTCACCCGGTTCAATTCCCGGTAATCAATACACAAGCGGAACGAACCATCCTTCTTCTTGACAAACAACACTGGTGCTCCCCACGGGGACGCACTCGGACGGATATAACCTTTCTCGAACAACTCCTCAAGTTGGTTCTTTAATTCCTGCATTTCGGTCGGGGCCATCCGGTACGGTGCCTTCGATATCGGGGACGTACCGGGCTCCAACTCAATCGTGAATTCCACATCTCTCTGTGGAGGCAAACCAGGTAACTTGTCTGGAAAAACATCGGCATATTCCCTCACTACCGGAATATCCGTCAACATTACTGATGATTTCTCGGTTTTGGTCATATAGCACCAATAACCCACACACCCCTGATTGAGTAATCTCACTGCTTTCATCAAATTAATGACCTTACCAGAACAGCCGGGATTACCTCCCTGAAACACACATTCGACCCCATCGTCTGAAATGATAGTGACCATACGCTTACGGACACTAATGATGGAATCATGACGATCCATCCAATCAATACCCAAGATGACGTCGTCTCTCGGCAAATCTACTACGATTAGGTCCGCTGGCCATACACGGCCATGAAGCTGAATCGGACAATTCTGAATCTCACGATTTCCGATAATTCGTCTACCATCAGGTAGACCAATGACATAAGGCTCACAACTAGTAGCACTACCCAGACGTAGTCTACTCAAACATGACTCGAAAATGAATGAATGCGATGCACCAGTATCAAAAAGGGTACACACAGGTTGAGATAGAATATCGAGTGTACCTGAGATCCTTCGGGCCTCTGGATCGTCGGTCTTCTTCATCTCATAAATTCGGGGTTTGCCGGCCCCCGAACCAGACGCTCCCGTCTGATAGCTCTTGGCTCCACCTTTGTTAGCTCCTGTCATCTTAAATGACGCTGACTGAGTGGTCTGATTCTGCACCGCTGAATGTCCTGGGGCCTGAGATGACGCCGGAGTGGGTTTAGAGTCCCTTGGGCAAAAACGGGCCCTATGCCCAGCAATTCCACAGTTATGGCACGTGATAGCCTGTTTCGGACATTTGGTGCTGAAATGACCCTGTTCTTCACAGTTGAAACAGGTAACGGCCGAACTGGCCGCTCGTGACTAAGATTCCGCGGGTTTAGGCGCCATAGGAGGTCGCTCAGAAAAGGTAGAGCCCGCACGTGGTTTCTTGAAAGTAGCCTGACTGCCGTCAGACTGATTATGGTTGTTAGACTTCTTGCCAGCAGATGAAGGTTGTTGCTTAGCAATCTCCTTAGCAGTAAGCTCGTAAGTAAGAGCTTTCTCGATGAATTCGGCCAGAGTGGTGCAATTATGATTAAGCAACTATAGCCGCATACGAGGTTTCAGCCTCTTGCTGAAATACTTGATCTTGTCCGCCTCAGAGTGAATGATAGATGAGGCGAACAGAAGAAGTTCCTGAAATTTTTCGGCGATGACAAGAACATCGTCGTCCGCTGAGTGGTCAGGAGTGAGTAATTCCGACAATTTAGCCTCCCTGAGTGGGGCTGGATAATACCTCTCCATCATGAGAGTTTTGAACTGATCCCAAGTACATGATCCTTCGGTGAGCTTCAACGACAACCACCAAGAATGTGCACTTTTACCCAGATAGTAAGCCGCAACAGAAACTTTATGTCCCTCAGGACAGTCCACCATAGCAAACAGTTTCTCGAAATGCTAAAGCCAGTGAATGATATCTGCCGGTTCAGATGAACCCTCAAAAGTAGGTGGTCTTTGGCGAGAGATGTCGCCAATGATACTGCTCACACCCCTCTCTTGCTTCTGAGGTGGCGGCGGAGGAGCCTATTGATTCTGAGTAGCTGAGTTATGCATCGTCTCCATTAGTTGTGCCATGTGAGTCATTTGGGCCATCATGCCCTGCATAAAAGCGAGTGGATCAACCCGAACACCTTCTGACTGAGCTGTGCCCCGGGTATGACTCCCCGATAGTGAATGATCACGTCCAGGTGAATGAGTGGCAGCGCCGCTGCTCGATGAATTAGCATTATTTCTCGCGTTCGCACGTGTATTCACACGAGCTCTCGGGATTCGGCCCGCACCACGGCCTCGTCCTCCGCGTCCTCTTCTTGCTCTCTCCATACTGAAGTAGGAAAGTCACATGATGACTATATTCCCCGCATGAATATCATGTTATGATTATGACATGAGATGATGAAAATGAGCATACACGCTCTGACACAGCGATTACATGAATGATTAACTGAGGTGACATGATTATCTGATGAAATTATTGAAATGATTATCTTGAACAAGTTAATAAGATTAATGATATGATCTTCCAGATCAACAACTGAGTAATGAAATGAATTGAGTGATTATGAGTTAAAATGACCGTCCTGGTCATAATGAAAATGATGTTTGAGGATTGTTAACTGATGAATTATGAATGAATGATTATTGCCAGAAATTATACCATGGCGTTAGAAATCTTACAGTTCTTGGTCTGATTGGCTCAGCATTTTCACAGATCACACGTGACGCGAAAGTCCAATGATACCAGTCCGATGACGATGATTTGAAATGAAGTATTAAAAACCACGCTCCGATACCAATTCTGTAACACCCCAAACTAGGCAGATATTACAGTGTCGTGGACCCCCGACTGGGACCCACTAGGCGAATGAAAATGAATGAATTACACAGGGTAAATGTAGTACCGAACCACATTACAACAATAATTACTCCGATGAGGAGTTTCATACAACACATCCAGGATAATACAGAATACATGTATATTTTATATGGAGATAAAATATACAACACTGAATGAAATGAGTATTCAAACGGAATGTCTTCAGCGGAATGAATGAAGGAAACATAAATGACTGAAAAGACTGGGCCCCCCTTCTAGTATCATTGGGACTCCTCGCCGTCAACGTGCTCTCCCCGTGCTTTTGCCTTGCCATGACCTGAAAAACAATATCCCCAAAGGGGGTCAGTTACACAGAACAACAATCCTCAAGAGTTGAATAAACACAATCATATATACGTTGTATAAACCACAAGTTCGATCAAAATGAATCGGTTAGATTATAACCCAATCTTGTTGAAAACATACGCAATCAAACATGCTGTATGAATCAACTAACAGTACGGCTCAAAGGGTGGCACCACACTACGCCCGGGATGGAAATGTGTCCGTGCACAAGCCACCAACGAGTATCGATCGAATACAAGTGTGGTCTTGTACCTAATCAGTCTCACGAAGAAATCGACTCGTCTGCACAGTCCAATGTGAGGCCAACAACCAACACACGACTTAAATGTGCCCGACATGAAAATCCTACACATACCAACCGGCACGCCAGTATGACCCAGAATGCCACGATATAACAAAAGTGACATCGAAAATGAATAATGACTCACCGAGATGGAATGATAGTGAAATGAATAACAGCTCAATGAAATGATTGGAACCGTCGTTCCTTATGACTGAAGTGATTAATTGACAATGAAAAGTTTTGATACGGTTAATACACTGATGAATGAGTTATGATTATGAATGAACAACAACAAAAGGAATGAATATCCTTTTAACCGAGTAAGAATTAACTTACACAACACCGGTGACAATTATCCTTCCACGAACAACGTCCTAATTGAGATATCGGTCACTCGAACAACCTTGAATAATACAATTACCAACATCCGTTCAATATACGAATCAAACACGATTATAACGAACTCAAAACGTCGATACGATTAAACCAAGTTCATTGGGGCATTATATCGAACACTTTGTGGCCAAACTTCAATTGTTTATAACCAAACCTCAAAAATACCAACATCAAATTCCCAAGAAGTGTTTCAAACCAACAAAACATCTTCCATACGATCAATAATCCATTATGAATATCCAAAATTGTGATTTCAACAACAATTAATCGAAAACCCCCAAATCCAACTCAATATTCAAAGTGTTCTTGAATAATCCTTCAATAATCCAATGAATAATCAAACATATCCATAATCATGCGTATATCACTTCATACAACATGATCTTAACATCCAAAATATTATATCTCAACACAAAATCGAAATCCAAGTGGTTTGAGGAATATTACCTTTGAAGATCCAAGCACTTCGATCCGAAGAACACGCGTTGGATCAATTATCCGGGCTTCACGATCGAAAGGAGATGAAGAAAATCACACACTCAAGTGATAGATGAAGGAAAATCTCCTTCTCAAGCCTCTCTCTCGTATGGTGGAAGAAAAGGAAAGAAATGAGCTGATCACGCTCAGAAAAATACAATTATAGAGTTGACTGCCCTATGTGCCGCGGCCCAGCCGAAGTGTGCCGCGGCAGACAGGCCAAAATCACGCCTTGATGATCGGCAAAGCGGCCGCGACGATTTATCAGGCGGCAGTGACTTGGCAGTGTGCCGTGGCACAAGGTACAGAAGGGTTTGGCCGAAAATGCAACACGAGTGTGCAGCGGCCCGGACGGGTGTGCCGCGGCAGTGACTCGGCAGTGTGCCGCGGACCTGCCGGCATGTGCCGCGGCACAAGGTACAGAATGCTCGGCCAAAAACTGGAAAATGTGTGTGCCGCGGCGCAAACTCCTTGTGCCGCGGCCCACACCCCCTTGGGTCCTAAAATGATGAAAAATGACCCGGGAAGGGAATAAAAGCAATAGGAATTGATATTTGGGAACCAATAACACGAAATGGAAGTACGGAAACCCCAAAACAGTGGTTCCAAGTAATAATTACAAGGGTTTGCCAAACAAAACACGATTTGAACAATGAAAAGATTTGAAAGGACATGAATTACAACGTCAACAACGACTAATGAATCAATTACAACGATTAAGATAATACTCTTGTCTCGATTCCCGAATAAGGTTGAAACAATGAACAATATCGATACACAACTCGAAGTTATTCCGAACGGTGAACACGGACGAATGATTATTAACAAGTGAAAGATTACATAGTGACAATTACCGAATGAAATTACTGAATGATAATGACTGAATTACAACCGGGTATTACAGGCCCCCGAGATTCTCCTTATTTGCACAGAAGCCCCTGCTTTCTCCTATAAAAAGGGACTGGGCTGCAGTGTTATGAACCTTATGCGATTTCATCGGAGAAGAAGAATATTGCCGAAGAATTTTCTGAAGCTTTGACTGCCGATCGTCGATCGACTCAACCCTCGGTAAGAAACACTCATTTTCACCTCTTCTTGTTTCGAGAATGTCTGGAGTACCTTCATCGTCAGGAATGGACACCGCCTCTGTCGCCGGAACTTCGACCGTCCGGGGAAGATCCTCCGCAGAATTTCATATGGAGACAGCCGCCGAGGCTATCCGCGCTGGTATTAATCACGCGGAAGTCGAGGCATTATTCAACGAGGCCGATGCTGCCAGGGAGGCGGCGGCTGAGCAGAAGCGTTTGCTGGCGGAGAAGGATATGGTGGTGAAGGCGTATTGGGAGAAGCATAGTGCCTTTGGCCAGGACAATTTGGCCTTCGCTGAAATCATGGAGAGGTTGGCCGGTCCGTCTCCCAAATTCGATTACCGGGAGTACTCGATCGCTCATCCCTATCAATCTGCTAAGCGGTCGCTGTTGCGGGCTGCGCAGTGCTCTCTGTTGTCCCTCGGCCAGATCAGGAGCTCGGCGACCAGGAAGGACCTGGCCGTCTGGAGGGCGATGTATCATGTCCCCTCAGATGTGGATCTTTTCGCGGAGGCCGAGAACAAACGAGCCGACCAACCTCCGGAGGGTATGGTCACCGTGAATGAGACAATCATGGAGGCTGGGCTGCGGTTCCCTCTGTCTTTCGCCGTCTCCCATTTGCTGGTCGCTTGGAACGTGGCGCCGCTTCAGCTAACGCCGAATGCCTGGCTCCAGATCGTCTGTGCCCTCACCTTGTTTGGCGGTCACCGACTGTATCGCTTTCCCTCGCCATTGGAGATGAACCACCTGTTCAAGCTGATGGTTCAGAAGGGGTCGGTCGGAGGCTATCATATCCAAGGCCGTTCTGGCCGGGTGATCCTTGGGGTCCCGAACAAGGTGCGGGGTGATCCGGCGAAGTGGTTCTGGGTAGGCGGTGCATGGAATGCCTCTGCGAGCGACAATCCCACGGGCGAGCTGGACGTTCCCACAGGCTTTCGGGAGAGGAATCCGAGTAAGGGTTTTGACTCTCCCTTTGTTCGGATATGTTATGAACTGATATAATTTGGTTTTCCTTTTGCAGGTTTCCATATTCCAGCAGTCGACGAGATACCTTTCGATTTTCTGGTTGTCTGTGAACGGATACGAAGCCTTCCGGACGACGACTTAGACGCTCGCCGGATTAACAAAGAGAGCCATTGGCTGTCTGCTCGGTTATTCCGTTTTCCGCGACATCTTTCGGTCCCAGGTATGACTTTCTACGATCTCCTTTTGTTTGGCGATCGTCCTGTTTGGAGAACGTGTCTAACCATTGTTTGGTCGTTCTTTATTGCAGAGGTCCACTTCCCTCACTTCTTGGAGCCTCCGCCGGAGATTGCTATGTCGAACCCCAGAGTGTTGAGTCGCCTGCGCCAGAAGAAGTCGAGCCGAGTTCCTCCGGTGGTGCTCCCTCTTGTTCCGGAGGAGAGGCCTCACGTTGAGCCGATCGCAGTGGAGGAGGAGGTTCGGGAGGAGGGACTCCGGTCGAACCGCAAGCGACAGAGGTCGGGGGAACCCCCAGTCTCTGCCCCTGCTGGTGAGGTGCCGATCGTCGCGCCTCCGCTCTCCGCGGTCCCCTTGGACGATGAGCCTACGCCTTCATCGGCCTTCCTGCAGGCCATGGCGATTGCCGAGGCCGAGACCCCTCATGGGAAACCGTACTTTGGTCGCGACCCTGAGAAAGCCGAGAGGTAAACTTCGCTTTGTTTTGCTGAGTTTCGTCACTTGCATAGGAGATGTGCTAACTCTTCTGTTTGATGCAGGATCTGCAGCACTAACCCGGCTTGCCCGCCGCTGGTATTGGATTTCCTCGCGAGCCGATCTCCTCGCGCGGCCTGTAATGTTCCGCTATACGTCAACCGGCTGTTTCTGCTTTCGCGAAGGCCTGGACGACCGACTTGGATGCGATCGCCCGCCAGCGATTCGGGAACACGATGCAGGCTGCTTTCACTCTCTCCCTCCAGGCGGCGACGATGGCTGCCCAGGCGGTGAAGGAATTCGAGGGGCGTCCTTCTACTGCTCATCTTCAGGCGGACCTCGAGGCTGCTCGGAAACAGAATTTCGAGTTTGCCGACAGGATTGTGGCTATGGAGAAGGACTCCTTGGATGCAGCTAAACGGGCAAGTCAGGATCTTGAGCTGGCGAGACAGGATTCCGAGCGAGCCCGGGCGACGGTCGACCGACTTCGGACCAGATGACAGATGCCCGTCGGTCGTACGCGGCTTCTTAGAAGGAGGCCGATCAGCTGAAGGTGACTGTCGCTCGGCTGACTAGCGAGCTGGCATTGTCGAGGGGAGAGACGGCCGCTAAAGAGTCTGAGCTCCAGGGTGCGCAACAGGCGGTTGCGGAGTTGAAAGGGAAGCTGGAGGCGATCGAGGCCGATCCCTTTCTCAACGTGGAGTTCGTCAGTGAGTTTGCCTATTACATGGCGTTCGCTGACTCGCTCCGTGCTGCTAAGAAGGGAGGGCTCAATGTCGGCCCTCTTGCTGAAAACTTCAAGGCATAAGCGCTGGAGCATCCTCTCCATCCTGCTTTCTCCGTGCTGATCTTGGATCTCTCGGAAATCAGCGTAGACCTGAGCTGGTACCCGACTCCCGACAATCTTGTTCATCCGAATGCCCCGGAGGACGGGGAGGCAGCTCCGGAAGCTGGCGGAGGGTCACGGGCCAATCCAGTGGTCAAAGGTGAAGGCCAAGCAGGGGCATCCTGAGGCTCTACGACCTTCTTTTGTTTTTGCCTTGTAATTTTTGTAGATTTCCTTGTAGTACTTAGGCCTTCGGGCGACCGTGTATGTACTTTGATATTTCAAGTAATGAAATGAAAGTTTGCTTCTTCGATTTATTACTTGAATGATTGCTTTTCTGAGTCTTTGCATGACTTTGTACAAATGTGTGAGGAGAGATTGTTGTGCGTATAGCTCCAAGTGAATTGATAAACTCATATAGATAACTTTCACAACAAATTCGATCGCCGCACATACATCTGAAAAATTCCGATCTCCGTATGTAATTGAATAGGGACGATCGTCGTATACATAGCTCCGCCTTTGCCCCTTGTTTTTGTTCGCTTAGTGAAAGTAAGGGGACAAAAATAAATCGTTGAGTGAGCGGTCTTCAATTTTGCAGATTCCTCGAGGAAGGCCATCCATCTCGGTCTTGAGGAACCGTGCACGATCGTGGAGTTCGATGGACCGACCTCCACGACCGTGTCTTGTGCGTGAGCAACATTCCATCTGATGGCTAAGTTCTCACGACTCACTTAATTGTTAGGGTTCTCCGTAGGCTGCGCCTCGCCTCATATTTAAACGAAAGGCGTGCGGTCTTGGTCTGGAGGATTCCTTGCGCAGGGCGTCATCGGATTAATCAACTCCACGACCGCGGCTTGTTAGCACTTTTCTACCTCGGACCGCCATTAAGATGGCGACCCTCGACGGTATACGTTGTGATGGGGGAGGGACGCGTCGCATTGTCTGGGAAGGATCCACCATGTTAGGTGATGGACCTTTGAGGGCGGGCGAATATGTCCACAGATCTGTTTTGGAGGGCCCTCAGGCTACGTCCGCCTCGTATTTAAACGAAGGGCGAGCGATCGTGGCCCAAAAGGACCTTGCACGGGCACAGAGAACGGTTCCATCGTCCTCCACAGCCATGTCGACACTCTTCTACCTCGGACCATCATGTCAAATGACGATCCTCGACGGTATACGTTGTGTAAGGGAAGGTGATCGCTGGCCTAGGTTCTTCATGTTGATGAAGAACTTTAGAGGGTGAGCGGGTCATCTTCTGATTTGCTTTTGGAGGGTCCTTCGGCTACACTCGCTTCGTATTTAAACGAAGGGCGAGCGATCGAGGCCCAAAGGAACCTTGCATGGACGGATCGTCGGTTTCATCGATTTTCGCAGCCATGGCGGCACTTTTCTACCTCGTACCATCATGTCAGATGACGATCCTCGATGGTATACGTTGTGCTAGGGGAGGTAATCACTGCCTAGGTCCATCATGTTGATGACGAACTTTAGAGGGCGAGCGAGTTATCCTCTTTTTCGAGGTGTTTGCTCAGGCAGTAGCCTTTGGTTTGAAGAGGCGGGAATCGGGGAGAGACTTCCAAAGTTTCTTCCTCTTGATTGAAGCATATAGATTCAGTCGCCGAGGTTGATCGAGGGGCCGGCTCGTATGAGCTTTCCGGCCTGTTCGCGTTCGACTCTGGCGACCGTATCGGGAGATTGATGGGGCTCCGGCTAAGCCAATAAGCTGTCCAACTTGCCCTCCTCGAACAATCTCCAGAGTTGTCTGAGGAGGTCACGACATTGGTTGGTGCTGTGGCCGGGACTCTTGTGATGAGCCCAATATTGATTGTGGTCCAGATGACCGTGATCCCTTATTGCCTTTGGCTTGTTTAGCGGTTCGCGCCCCTTGATGGCGTAAAAAATGTGGGCCGGAGTTCGGTTGAACTTGTGGAGGAGATGAGCTTCCACATCCTCGAAGGCCTTGAGATCGCTGGGTGGCTTGGCGACCGCCTTTTTGGTTTTGGCGATCGCCGTCTTTCGGACAGGAGGTGGCGTTCCCTCGCCTAGGCGGAGGGTGAGTAGACTTTGTCTGGCCAGTAAGTCGGCAGCCTTAGCGCGGAAGATCGCGTAGGTTGGGGGAATCTCCTTTGTGAAATGCCTAAACATGGGCGAATGACCATAGAATCCCCCCAGGACCGAGTAGAGAGCGATCTCGTCACTGATGGGCTCGCCGTTGAGGACTATTTCATCCACCCGGTTGATGTAATCTGCGTCGGTTTCGTCTTCCCCCTGCCTGATTTTCATCATGTGGTGGGGGCCTTCTGGTCTGGCGACCTTGGCGGCAAAGTATGACGTGAAGTCACTCGCCAGTTTCTCAAAGGAGATGATCGATCGCGGTGGTAGTGAGACGTACCACCTATGGTCCAGCTCGCCCAATGTTAACGGGAAAATTCGGCACTTGGTCATGTCTGATGCCCCGCATCCGGTCATGTAGATCCGGAACTTGCTTAGGTGGGTCTCAGGGTCCGATCTCCCCTCATATAGAGGTGTTTTGGGAGGAGCGATCCTTGGTTGTATGGGGGCAAGCTCGATGTGGCCCGCGAGTGGCTCAGTCGGTCCGATGATCTTTCTACTGGTGCTTGCCCCAGTATCCAGGAGCGCCTTCATCTCGTCGAGTTGGCGTTGCATAGAGGCCATCGCCGCGGCCTGGCTGCCCACGGCTAGGCGCTCGGAGCGGGAGCCGAGGCGATCAAGTACTGATCCCCTGGCTCCGCTGTTGATGATTTCCTTGCCGCGTGGCTCGGTTTTTTGGCGGATGCGGGCCAGATGGCTGACCTGTATTTGGTTCGGAGTTGGGTAGGCCGAACTCCTGGTGACGGACTCGGATTCCGTCGTCTCGTGGTTGGGGCCAGAATGCCCTGGTCGCCATGATGGATCATTTCCCAAGCGACTGAATACGGAACCGTCCCGCCTGGCGGGTGTAACACCCCAAACTAGGCGGATATTACAGTGTCGTGGACCCCCGACTGGGACCCACCAGGCGGATGAAATGAATGAATTACAAAGGGTAAATGTAGTACCGAACCACATTACAACATTAATTACTCCGATGAGGAGTTTCATACAACACACCCAAGATATTACAGAATATATGTATATTTTATATGGAGATAAAATATACAACACTGAGTAAAATGAGTATTCAAATGGAATTTCTGCAGCGGAATAAAATGAAGGAAACATAAATGACTAAAAAAAACTGGGCCCCCCTACTAGTATCATTGGGACTCCTCGCTGTCAACGTGCTCTCACCGTGCTTTTGCCTTGCCATGACCTGAAAAACAATATCCCCCAACGGGGTCAGTTACACAGAACAACAATCCTCAAGAGTTGAATACACACAATCCTGTCGAAACATACGCAATCAAACATGCTATATGAATCAACTAACAGTACGGCTCACAGGAATGGCGCCACACTACGTCCAGGATGGAAATGTGTCCGTGCACAAGCCACCAACGAGTATCGATCGAATACACATGTGGTCTTGTACCTAATCAGTCTCACGAAGCAATCGACTCGTGTGCACAGTCCAATGTGAGGCCAACAACCAACACACGACTTAAATGTGCCTGACATGAAAATCCTACACATACCAACCGGCACGCCAGTATGACCCGGAATGCCACGATATAATAAAAGTGACATCGAAAATGAATAATGACTCACCAAGATGAAATGATGGTGAAATGAATGACAGCTCAATGAAATGATTGGAACTGTCGTTCCTCGTGAATGAAGTAATTAAGTGACAATTACAAGTTTTAAAACAGTTAGTACCTTATGAATGAATTATGATTATGAATGAACAACAACGAAAGGAATGAATATCCTTTTAACTGAGTAAGAATTAACTTACACAACACCGATGAAGAATGTCCGTCCACGAACAACGTCCTAAATGAAATGTCGGTCGCTCGAACAACCTTGAATAACACAATTACCCATAATTCGATCAATACATGCATCAAACACGATTATAACCAACTCAAACGTCGGTACAACAATATCCAACTCGTAGGTGCACTCTAACGAATACGTTGAAAATATCCTTCCCGTTGGTTACAACCAACCCAAATTATCGAAACCAACTTTCAAATGATTGATTCAAACCAGCAAAACAATATCAATGGCATCAATAATCCAATAGGAATCCACAATTCAAGATTACAACAACATCAATCGGAAATCCCCATATTAACTGAAGTCAACCCCAAGGGTTCTTGAAATAAATCCCCAAAATAGCCGTTAAATCTGTAGGAATATATTTATCCAAGGTATATAATCCATATCTAACATATTCCAACAACAATCCAAGCTTACACGAAGAAATCGGAAGGAAAGACCTAAAAATCCGAAATTCTAGATCCAAGAGATTAATACCTTTGATTTGATGTTTTGGAGATGATGAAGTGATGATTAATCCAACTCAAAGACTTGAAGATGATGATTGATGATTACACCTCGAAGAATACTCTTCAAATCGCTCCAAATCGCCCGAAACCGATGAGAGAATGAGAAGAAATGATAAATGCCGAAATCAGGCTACCTTTGTCAATTTATAGAAATTCCAGTTTAGCGCGCGCTAGCCCCAGTTCTTAGCGTGCGCTAACGGGTGTTTTGGTAAGTCCAGTACTCACTGTCCGACAATAGTAGCGCGCGCTACGTACCTTCTTGTAGCGTGTGCTACAGCTGAAAACTTAGCGTGTGCTAACCCCAAAATGTTAGCGTGCGCTAACGAATTATCTGATGCCCAGTACTGGAGTCCAGAACCTTCTGTCCTCTGATCTGATCGCAGTTGCGTGCGCTACAATCAATATTTAGCGTGCGCTACAACATCGTTTGCGTATGCTGAAAATCACTCATAGCGTGCGCTATGAATTAATCCAATGCAGTCCAGTAGCGACTGGACTCAACCTGATCCGACCTTAGCGCGCGCTATACCGGCTGCATAGCGTGCGCTACTCCAGCCTACTGGCGCGCGCTACTTACCATTTGTAGCGTGCGCTACTTATAACCCAACTGCAGTCCAGTGCCTTCTGGACTGCCTGCTTGAAACATACTAGCGTGCGCTAGTGTTGAGAGGTAGCGTGCGCTACCCGTACTCAATTAGCGCACGCTAAAGAGAGTACGTAGCGTGCGCTACTCCTCACACACAGCACACTATGAAATGACAACTATGGTAAACACCGCACGATTCTCCAACTAGATTGATGATGAATGATGATTGATACACGATACAATTACTGTGAACAATGAATACAATGATTGAATATGAGTGACAAATGATCATTAATGAGTGAAAAATACTGAGTGACAATTACTGAATGATAAATACTGAATAATAATAACTGAATTACAACCGGGTATTACATACAGCCCCCCTTAAAAGAGTTTCGTCCCCGAAACTAAGGGTCAAACAACTCGGGATAATTCTCCCGTATACTATCCTCGGTTTCCCAAGTAGCCTCTTCGACTCTGTGTCTAGACCACTGAATTTTAACCAAAGGAATCGTCTTGTTCCTCAACTGTTTGATTCGCCGCTCTAAAACTCGTATAGGACGTTCCTCATATGAATGATCATCGGCGATCTCGATTTCGTCAAACTGAAGTATGTGACTCGGGTCGGCAACATACTTCCGTAACTGAGAGACGTGAAACACATTATGAATTCGGCTCAACGCCGGAGGTAGGGCCAATCGATATGCTAACTCGCCTACTCGATCCAAAATCTCAAACGGTTCAATGAATCTCGGACTCAACTTCCCCCTCTTCCCAAAACGGAAGATACCACGACTCGGGGATACCTTGACCAAAACATGGTCACCCGTCTCGAACTCTAATGGTCGACGATGATTATCTGTATATGATTTCTGTCGACTCTGAGCGGTCAACAAACGACTCATGATTAAAGCTACCTTCTCACGGGCGGCTATAAGCATATCGGGCTCAGTGCCGATTGATTCTGATAAGTCATCCCAACACAAAGGAGATCGACAACAACGACCGTACAAGGACTCGTAAGGTGCCATCTTGATCGAAGCATGCCAACTATTATTGTACGTGAACTCGATCAACGGTAGTTGGGCTTCCCAATCATCTTTCCAATCAAGGACACATGCCCTCAACATGTCCTCCAAAGTCTGAATAGTCCTCTCTCATTGTTCGTCGGACTGAGGATGAAAATCTGTACTGAGATTAAGCAGAGTTCCCATAGCACGATGAACTGATTTCCAAAAATGAGACACGAATCGTCCGTCACGATCGGAAACGATACTTTTAGGAGTACCGTGCAATCTCACTATCTCTTTGATAAACAACTGGGCAAGTCTCTCGGGACCCCACGTATCCTTAATTTCAAGGAAATGAGCTGATTTAGTTAAGCGATCTACAATTATCCAGATTGTGTTCATGCCATGATGACTCGTCGGCAAACTCGTGATGAAGTCCATAGAAATATCCTCCCACTTCCACTCTGGAATAGGGAGAGGTTTCAGCATACCCGCCGGTCGCTGATGTTCTACCTTGACTTGCTGACAGGTTAAGTATCTCGAAACAAATTCCGCGACTTCTCGCTTCATATTACTCCACCAGTAATTTTGTTTCAAGTCTTTATACATCTTGCTAGACCCCGGGTGAACGGAATAAGGGGTAGCATGAGCTTCTCTCAAAATCGAGTTTTTCAACTCGTCATTCGTCGGTACGCACAACCGATTCTTAAAATGCAAAAGTCCATCCTCGTGGACCACAAATTCGGGGGCTTTCCCCTGAGTCACATACTCTCGAATGCGTAACAAAAATGGGTCTGAACCCTGATTTTCCCTGATCGCCTCCTCAAGTGGAGATGAAATCTCCAACGTACAAAGTTGTCCTTGTACTCGCTGTAACCAGACCTCGATCTCGAGTCTCAGAAATTCTTGCTGAAGTTCCTTCTGAACTGTTAATCGAGCAAGCATCTGCTCCTGAACGGACTTACGACTCAAGGCGTCGGCGACAACGTTCGCCTTGCCCGGGTGGTAAAGAATCTCGATATCATAATCTTTGATTAATTCCAACCACCGTCTCTGTCGCATATTTAACTCCTTCTGAGTAAATATATACTTTAAACTCTTATGATCGGTGAATATCTGATAGGTAACGCCATAAAGATAATGACGCCAAATCTTCAATGCAAATACCACGGCTGCTAACTCCAGATCATGGGTGGGATAATTAACCTCATAAGGTCTCAATTGCCGTGAAGCATAAGCAATGACTTTCCCGTTCTGCATTAGTACACATCCGAGACCCTGTCCGGACACATCACTATAGACCACAAATCCTTCCGTCCCTTGCGGTAAAGAAAGGACAGGTGCTGAAATTAACCGGCGCTTGAGTTCCTCAAAACTCTGTTGACACGCGTCGGACCACGTGTATTTCTTATCCTTCCGTAAAAGGTTCGTCATGGGTTGGGCGATTTTAGAAAATCCCTCCACAAATCGCCGATAATAACCGGCTAATCCGAGAAAGCTTCGGATCTCCTTAACATTCTTCGGAGGTAGCCAATCTCGAATAGACTCCATCTTTTGAGGGTCGACACGAACTCCGTCTGATGAAATTACATGTCCGAGAAACGTCATTTCGGACATCCAGAACTCACATTTGGAAAACTTTCCAAAAAGTTGCTCTCATCTCAACACATCGAGCACTTGATGAAGGTGAAACTCGTGTTCCTCCCGGTTACGAGAATAAATCAAAATGTCATCAATGAAGACAACCACGAACTGATCCAAATAGTCGATGAAAACCCGATTCATTAACTCCATGAATACCGCAGGTGCATTAGTCAATCCAAACGGCATAACCACAAACTCATAACGACCATAGCGTGTTCGGAATGCCGTCCTCGCGATATCTGACTCTCGAATCCGCAACTGATGATATCCAGATCTTAAGTCGATCTTGGAAAATACTGAAGCTCCCTGAAGTTGATCCAAAAGATCATCGATACGGGGTAAAAGGATACTTATTCTTGATCGTCACCCGGTTCAATTCCCGATAATCAATACACAAGCGGAACGAACCATCCTTCTTCTTGACAAACAACACTGGTGCTCCCCACGGGGACGCACTCGGTCGGATATAACCTTTCTCGAACAATTCCTCAAGTTGGTTCTTTAATTCGTGCATTTCTGTCGGGGCCATCCGGTACGGTGCCTTCGATATCGGGGACGTACCGGGCTCCAACTCAATCGTGAATTCCACATCTCTCTGTGGAGGCAAACCAGGTAACTCGTCTAGAAAAACATCGACATATTCCTTCACTACCAGAATATCCGTCAACATTACTGGTGATTTCTCGGTTTTGATCATATAGCACCAATAACCAACACACCCCTGACTGAGCAATTTCACTGCTTTCATCAAGTTAATGACCTTACAAGAACAGTCGGGATTACCTCCCTGAAAAACACATTCAACCCCACCGTCTGAAATGATAGTGACCATACGCTTACAGACGCTAATGATGGCATCGTGACGATCCATCCAATCCATACCCAAAATGACGTCGTCTATCGATAAATCTACCACGATTAGGTCTGCTAGCCATACACGACCATAAAGCTGAATCAGATAATCCTTAATCTCATGATTACCGATAATTCTTCTACCATCAGGTAGGCCAATGACATAAGGCTCACAACTAGTAGCACTACCCAGACGTAGTCTACTCAAGCATGACTCGGAAATGAATGAATGCGATGCACCAGTATAAAAAAGGGTACACATAGGTTGAGATAAAATATCGAGTGTACCTGAGATCATCCGGGCCTCTGGATCGTCAGTCTTCTTCATCTCATAAATTCGGGGCTTGCCGGCCCCCGAACCAGATGCTCCCGTCTGATAGCTCTTGGCTCCACCTTTAGCTCCTGTCGTCTTGAACGACGCTGACTGAGTGGCCTGATTCTGCACCGCTGAATGTCATGGGGCCTGAGATGACGCCGGAGTAGGTTTAGAGTCCCTTCTGCAAAAATGGGCCCTATGCCCAGCAATCCCACAATTGTGGCACGTGACAGTCTGTTTCGTACACTTGGTGCTGAAATGACCCTGTTCTTCACAGTTGAAACAGGTGATGGCCGAACTGGCCGCTCGTGATTGAGATTCCGCGGGTTTAGGCGCCATAGGAGGTCGCTCAAAAAAGGCAGAGCCCGCACGTGGTTTCTTGAAAGTGGCCTGACTGCCGCCAGACTGATTACGGTTCTTA
Source organism: Orobanche coerulescens (assembly GCA_033398695.1). Taxonomy (NCBI): domain Eukaryota; kingdom Viridiplantae; phylum Streptophyta; class Magnoliopsida; order Lamiales; family Orobanchaceae; genus Orobanche; species Orobanche coerulescens. The sequence continues at coordinate 71,510,375 of CM065815.1, forward strand.
GACTTCTTTCCAGCAGATGAAGGTTGTTGCTTAGCAATCTCCTTAGCAGTAAGCTCGTAAGTAAGAGCTTTCTCGATGAATTCGGCCAGGGTGGTGCAATTATGATTAAGCAACTGTAGCCGCATACGAGGTTTCAGCCTCTTGCTGAAATACTTGATCTTGTCCGCCTCAGAATGAATGATAGATGAGGCGAACGGAAGAGGTTCCTGAAATTTTTCGGCGATGGAAAGAAAATCATCGTCCGCTGAGAGGTCGGGAGTGAGTAATTCCGACAATTTAGCCTCCCTGAGTGGGGCTGGATAATACCTCTCCATCATGAAAGTTTTGAACTGATCCCAAGTACATGATCTTTCGGTGGGCTTCAACGATAACCACCATGAATGAGCGCTCTTACCAAGATAGTAGGCCGCAACTGAAACTTTATGCCCTTGAGGGCAATACACCATAGCAAATAACTTCTCGAAATGCTCAAGCCAATGAACAATATCCGCCGGCTCAGATGAGCCCTCGAAGGTAGGTGGTCGCTGGCAAGAGATATCGCCAATGATACTGCTTACACCCCTCTCTTGCCTCTGAGGTGGCGGCGGAGGAGCCTGTTGATTTTGAGTAGTGGAGTTATGCATCGTCTCCTTTAGTTGTGCCATCTGAGTCATTTGGGCCATCATGCCCTGCATAAAAGCGAGTGGGTCAACCCGAACACCCTCTGACTGAGCTGTGTCCCGGGTACGACTCCCTGATAGTGAATGATTACGCTCAGGTGAATGAGTGGCAGCGTCACTGCTCGATGAGTTAGCATTATTCCTAGCATTCGCACGTGTATTCACACGAGCTCTCGTGTTTCGGCCTGCACCACGGCCTCTTCACCCACGTCCTCTGCCAGCCCTTTCCATACTGAAGTGGAAAGTCATATGATGATTATATATCTCGCATGAATATCACATTATGATTATATTATGAAATGATGAAAATGAGCATATGTGCTCAAATACAATGATTACATGAATGATCAACTGAAATGACGTGATTATCTGATGAAATTCTCGAAATGAATATCTTGAACAAGTTAACAAAATTAATGACATGATCCTCAAGATCAACAACTGAACAATGAAATGAACTGAGTGATTAATGAATTCACATGATCGACTTGATCACAAATGAAAATGATAGATGAGGAAATCTTACTGTTCTTTGGTCTGAGGGGCTCGGCTCTTGCACAGGTCACACGCGACGCGAAAGTCTAATGATACTAGTCTGATGAACGATGATTTCAAATGAGACATGACTCGGAAGGTAGTATTCAAAACCACGCTCTGATACCAACTCTGTAACACCCCAAACTAGGCGGATATTACGGTCTGTGGACCCCATTTAGGACCCACCAGGCGGATGAAAATGAATGAATTACACAGGGTAAATGTAGTACCGAACCACATTACAACATTAACTACTCCGATGAGGAGTTTCATACAACACACCCAAGATATTACAGAATACATATATATTTTATATGAAGATAAAATATACAACACTGAGTAAAATGAGTATTCAAACGGAATGTCTGCAGCGGAATAAAATGAAGGAAACATAAATGACTAAAAAAAACTGGGCCCCCCTACTAGTATCATTGGGACTCCTCGCCGTCAACGTGCTCTCCCCGTGCTTTTGCCTTTCCATGACCTGAAAAACAATATCCCCCAACGGGGTCAGTTACACAGAACAACAATCCTCAAGAGTTGAATACACACAATCCTGTCGAAACATACGCAATCAAACATGCTATATGAATCAACTAACAGTACGGCTCACAGGAATGGCGCCACACTACGTCCGGGATGGAAATGTGTCCGTGCACAAGCCACCAACGAGTATCGATCGAATACATGTGTGGTCTTGTACCTAATCAGTCTCACGAAGCAATCGACTCGTGTGCACAGTCCAATGTGAGGCCAACAACCAACACACGACTTAAATGTGCCTGACATGAAAATCCTACACATACCAACCGGCACGCCAGTATGACCCGGAATGCCACTATATAACAAAAGTGACATCGAAAATAAATAATGACTCACCAAGATGAAATGATGGTGAAATGAATGACAGCTCAATGAAATGATTGGAACCGTCGTTCCTCGTGAATGAAGTAATTAAGTGACAATTACAAGTTTTAAAACAGTTAGTTCCTTATGAATGAATTATGATTATGAATGAACAACAACGTAAGGAATGAATATCCTTTTAACTGAGTAAGAATTAACTTACACAACACCGATGAAGAATGTCCGTCCACGAACAACGTCCTAAATGAAATGTCGGTCGCTCGAACAACCTTGAATAACACAGTTACCAATAATTCGATCAATACACACATCAAACACGATTATAACCAACTCAAACGTCGATACAATAATATCCAACTCGTAGGTGCACTCTAACGAATACGTTGAAAATATCCTTCCCGTTGGTTACAACCAACCCAAATTATCGAAACCAACTTTCAAATGATTGATTCAAACCAACAAAACAATATCAATGGCATCAATAATCCAATAGGAATCCACAATTCAAGATTACAACAACATCAATCGGAAATCCCCAAATTAACCGAAGTCAACCCCAAGGGTTCTTGAAATAAATCCCCAAAATAGCCGTTAAATCCGTAGGAATATATTTATCCAAGGTAGATAATCCATATCTAACATATTCCAACAACAATCCAAGCTTACACGAAGAAATCGGAAGGAAAAACCCAAAAATCCGAAATTCTAGATCCAAGAGATTAATACCTTTGATTTGATGTTTTGGAGATGATGAAGTGATGATTAATCCAACTCAAAGACTTGAAGATGATGATTGATGATTACACCTCGAAGAATACTCTTCAAATCACTCCAAATCGCCCGGAACCGATGAGAGAATGAGAAGAAATGATAAATGCCGAAATCTGGGCTACACTGTCCAATTTATAGAAATTCCAGTTTAGCGCGCGCTAGCCCCAGTTCTTAGCGTGCGCTAACGGGTGTTTTGGTAAGTCCAGTACTCACTGTCCGACAACGGTAGCGCGCGCTACGTACCTTCTTGTAGCGTGCGCTACAGCTAAAAACTTAGCGTGCCCTAACCCCAAAATATTAGCGTGCGCTAACGAATTATCTGATGCCCAGTACTGGAGTCCAGAACCTTCTGTCCTCTGATCTGATCGCGGTAGCGTGCGCTACAATCAATATTTAGCGTGCGCTACAACATCGTTTGCGTACGCTGAAAATCACTCATAGCGTGTGCTATGAATTAATCCAATGCAGTCCAGTAGCCACTGGACTCAACCTGATCCGACCTTAGCGCGCCCTATACCAGCTGCATAGCGTGCGCTACTCCAGCCTACTGGCGCGCGCTACTTACCATTTGTAGCGTGCGCTACTTATAACCCAACTGCAGTCCAGTGCCTTCTGGACTGCCTGCTTGAAACATACTAGCGTGCGCTAGTGTTGAGAGGTAGCGTGCGCTACCCGTACTCAATTAGCGCACGCTAAAGAGAGTACATAGCGTGCGCTACTCCTCACACACAGCACACTATGAAATGACAACTATGGTAAACACCGCACGATTCTCCAACTAGATTGATGATGAATGATGATTGATACACGATACAATTACTCTGAACAATGAATACAATGATTGAATATGAGTGACAAATGATCATTAATGAGTGAAAAATACTGAGTGACAATTACTGAATGATAAATACTGAATGATAATAACTGAATTACAACCGGGTATTACAGCGGGAGCCTTTTCTCGCGAATCGGGGCTTTCTACGATCGTTCGCCTAGTAACCCCTTGAACTTCCGTTTGCCCACGCGGCGGATGGCCGAGGGAGTTATAGCGGGCGTTGTGCATGCTCTCCGTCGCTCCTTTAGGATGGCCATAGCCTCCTCAATCTGTTCCGCAGTTTGGAACTGGTCGAGTGAAAGGCTGGGGCCGTCCCTCAAGTGCGGGATCGAGAGTCTCGCGTCGCCGCGGCTACCCTCTGCCGTCGGCTGGGGCTCGAATCGAGCCGGTATATGAAGTCCGGCGGTTCGGAGAGCGGCTCTCTTCGATGTGGTGGCAGACGTCATGACTCTGAAGGTTTTCTTTGAAGAGCAATGAGTGTCTCTTCAAGTATATGCCCCGGAGAACAGTGAGTGTTCTTCGGGACGGTAGGAATAAAAAATGAAGGTTAAGATCCCCTTCTTCTAGCGCGAATTGTTGTTACCCAAAATATTATCCGGAGATGATATTGCTGGAAAGGTCGAGTAACAAACAAATGCGAGAGCACGTCCGTGGAGAAAGTGAATAACACAAGATTTGCCGGGGTTGTTAGTCCCGGGTTTGAATGCTCTCGCGAGATATTATTAATACAAATACTTGGGGGTACAAATATTAATGTTAGAGTACAATTACAATGAGTGTAAAGACCCTAGTTATCTTAGCTGTTGAGCGTGAAGATTGCCGGAAGAACCAGATATGATGCTCTGTGAGTTCTTGTAACAACGATGGGGTGCTGTGACGACTGTGAGAAATCGACGGTCTCTCACAGTGTGTATTAGTTGGAAGTCTGAGCTCCTGGGCTTGCGAGTCTCTTCGAGTCTGTCTGTAGGGAGTTCTTGCCTCTGTCGACCGTCTTTTGGTTGAGAGGTGCTGAGAGAGAAATCCTAAGATAGATTCAAGAGAGGAAGCCGAGAATCTGTAAATGTGTATGTATGTGCGTATTTCCGTGAATGATTTTCTGAACCTTTTTTCAGTTGCTGGAGGTTCTCTATTTATAGCACTGGATGTTGCTGGGCGATCGCCTCCGCTGTATTTTAATAAGCGGGCGATCGTCTTTAGCACATGGTCTCCTTAAAGTCCGCAGGAGTTGCTGGCTGCTAGAAGTGCGAACCAATGAGAGGCCAACACGCGTCTGAGTCGCTGTCATGGGAGGCCCTACTTAGGACCTTTCGGCGGGTCTATCGGTAGGTGAGGCCGTCCATGTCATTGACAGCTGCTGATGGGCTGGAGTCAACGATCCATGTTCTGCAGCGCCTTTTGCGGATCTGCACATGGGTCCTTGCTTCGTGATCCAGTCTTCGTAGACTTTGACGGACGAAGGCCTTGTTCGTGGCATAGGTCGGTCGTCCTTGGTCGGGCACCAGAGTCGATCGCTAGGTGCCAAAAGGCGATCGCCTTGGAGTCGATCGCTAGATGCTTGAAGGTGGACAGTTATCTTCGTTTAGAAAAGTTCGTCGTAGCTCGTTTGGTCGCGAACTTGGTCGCTCGGCCCTTATACCGATCGCCATTGAGGCGTATAAATCGCCGCACAACAATGTACAAGGATGTGAAAAGCAATTATTGGTGGAGTAATATGAAGAATGATGTTAAGGAGTTTGTATCGAAATGTTTAGTATGTCAACAAGTCAAGATTGAACACCAACGACCAACAAGATTGTTGAAATCACTCCCGATTCCAGAATGGAAATGGGAAGATCACGATGGATTTTGTCAAAAATATGCCGAGGACACTTACGGGGATGAGCATGATTTGGGTTATCGTCGATCGACTAACCATATCAGCTCATTTTCTGGGAATTAAGAATAATTGGGGACCCGAGAAGTTAGCTCGTATGTTTATTGCAGAAATCGTTCGATTGTATGGCATTCCGAAGAGTATTATTTCCGATCGAGATGGCAGATTTATGTCGCATTTCTAGCAGTCCATTCACCGAGCCTTGGGAACAGAGTTGAGGCTCAATACATTGTACGACCCTCAGACTGCTGGGCAATCCGAGAGGACAATTCAGACTCTGGAAGATATGTTGCGAGCATGTGCCTTGAATTAGAAGGACGATTGAGAATCGCACTTGCCATTAATTGAGTTTGCGTACAACAATAGTTGGCATGCGTCAATTAAGGTGGCACCGTTTGGAGCTTTATATGGACGAAGATGTAAATCCCCACTATGTTGAGATGATTCGTCTGATAGTGGAGACCAGAGATAAAATTGCCCTAATCCGCGATAGACTTCTGGCTGCCCAAAGCCGACAGAAGTCATATGCCTACAATCGACGTCGTTTGTTGGAATTCGAAGTCGCCCACTGAGACGAACGTTTTGGTTATTTGGTTCTTATTGTTTAAAACATCATTCCGTTTAAAATATGTGCAACAAATCTATTTGGCAACAATTATGTATTGATTATCTCAATATTAGAAAAAAAAAAAAAGCACTGAGTAAAAAAAACACGACCAAATAATAGCTGGGACGAAATAAAATCAACAATTAGAAAAACCCACCAAAAATCATCCATAACTTAATAACCAGATTAAAAATCATTTTTCTGCCCCATGGTACCAACATAAACAAACGAATCAAATCAACCATCAAAAGTTGAATTTCAGCAGTTATATATCAGCAGAACGGTTTTGACATCCTTACAAACAAGGACACGTTATAAACTATTCTTCTTGCTATATCTGTCATCCAGAAAATAGGACGCCAATATTTTTCCTGAAAAGAAGACCAAACTCCATGGAGAATACAAAAGGACTTTATCCAAAGACCTCAATTGCTTTGGTGAAACAAATTATCCGTGTAAAAAACTCGCAAAAAACAAGATTGTGCCACAAAATGGGAAATAAGTATATATATATCCATAAAGTCAATACCACTTAACCATCAAAAAGTTCACTCATCAATGATAACATTGACTTCCGAGTGTAGGTTTATTGTCATAAAATCCGCCCCGCAGGGGGCGATACCATTTTACATACTGTAAAATTTAGTCCAAAATAACAAAAATGACGTACATCTCTTCAACCACTGCAAGCTTCAAAGTCACAAACTGATTGGATCAGGCTGCAAGGCTTTGTGGACGATTTCATTTTGCTCTTTGGTGTGAACTTGGTAGAATCCAGTAGCAGTGGCGGCAGATGGACCACGGCCAATGTACTTTATGTCATCCACAGTACCTCTACCAAGAGCTTTCATGGCAGTGCCGAGACGAGGCACAATGTAGCTGTATGCACCCATGTTCATTGGCTCTTCCTGGCACCAGACGATCTCTGCATCTGAAAAGGATCACAGAGAGAAAAGGCAATTTACTTTCCCTCTTTTTAATGAATAAAGACTATTACGCTTCGCTTTTTAAAACAAAGTTATACACGGGCCAGACATACTCGGGTATCTTTTAAGTTCACGCTGGACGAGGTCATATGGGAAGGGACAAAGCTGTTCCACCCTACAGATTGCAATGTCTTTTCCATCAACCTTTTTCCTTTCTTCATCAAGCTCATAGTAAACCTGCAAACAAGCAGCACAAATGTCTTTCTCGTCAAATGTAAGATTAAAGCATAAAACTAGATGTCTGAACAAGTAGAGTTTTTTTACTGCACTAACACTATATTTAATTCAGGTCGAAGAAATTCATTCAATCAGACATCACACACACACACACAAACACACATGATCCCAAAACCTACAAAATAAATATATTGTTATCTAATTTTGTTATTGATTATTATTGCTAGACCAATATTATCAATAGTATCATATATAATTTTTAGTATTATTAATGATTTTATTATTTATTATTATTGATATCAATATTATCAACAGTATTACATGTAATTTGTAGTATTATGAATAAACAAGAGTGATATGATGAAAAAGGGTACAGATCGATAAGGCAAGCAAGAAAATAATCCACACCTTTCCGGAGCACAGAACCAGACGTCTAATGCCCTCTTCAAGATCTGAGTGGTAAATTTGGTCCTTAATAAGGCGTTTAAATCTGGTTCCTTGTTTGTCAAAACCTGGGTGGCCTTCAACATCGTCGAACTCAGATAGATTAGATTTGCAGTCCTTGTGACGGAGTAAGTTCTTCGGTGACATCACAATCAGAGGTTTACGGAATTCCCTATGTATCTGTAACATACAAAAAAAGTGAGATGTGAGAATATAGACTTCTCTAATAGCACACAGCTTCAAAGAGTTGGATCTGCTTACCTGGCGTCGTAGAACATGGAAATAATTTGCCGGGGTAGTTACATTCACCACCTGCCAGTTGCATTCCTGAATCTGTTTCCTGAGGGTTGAGTCCATCTCAGGGATAACATATGGATTATCATCACTCATCTGCAATACAACATAAAAGGTCAAATTCACAGTACTGGATTAAAAAAAATTAAACTCAAAAGTTAAAGAGGGGGTTATTGTGTGTTTGCAAAAAGTGGATGGCGAAGACTGACAACAACAACAAGGATATAATTTTTTCGTACAATCATCATGAAAATTAAGCAAAATCATTCAACTGTTAGAAGTTGAAAAGCTAACAAGTGCCAAAAAGGAGAGGAAATCCTTCATGTGATTTTCAATTTGAACCTTCTGAACTATGCTGGAAAGGGCATGCATTAGAAAATAGGGAGCGACAGGAAATTTCAATACAATCCGATGCGAAGTAACTTAGTTGATCTGGTTGATCTGACATTGGCGACATAACATCTCATGCCTACCCCCTGCAACCCTATCTCAAAGTCAAGAGAGGAAAAAGAGAAATAGGAAAGCACTCAGTCACCTTAATGACATCTCATAAAATTTCACATGATGAGTTGAGATCTCTCAGCGCCAACATAGAATAAAGATGTATACCGACTCTAAGCAAAATAGTAATGTTCCACAAGATACATGTTGATTTTAAAATATTCATCATGAAATGAAGCATGACTATAGCAATTATCTCAGCTCATCACAGTCTCATGATACTTTCCATAAAACTATATAAACCTATGAATCTATAATTATGACACTTATCGAATTCCACCTCGTTTCTCCTTCACTTGAAGGTTGTGAGGCAGAGTTGAGGCATTTTGGCTGAATGATGTGAGGCGTAAGCCCCGATAATTATTTTATTTTTCCCAATAATATGCAGTAGTCAATTAATAATTATTTAATATTTGACACAAATAGTATAAATACAAGTTCATCCCATAAATCATAAGAATATAATTTTTCAAATATTTTAATCCCAAAAAATTTATACCACATCATAATTCAAACAATTTTATATTTGCATGAAATGAAATAAAAAAGCGCTTGCTTCTTACAAAAGTTTAATCTCAAATAATATTTCTAATTATATACAAAAATGTAATATTTACCACCAACACCAATATATATTATACATCAACTTTTTTTTCATGTTTTAAAATATTTTGTCAGGTCTATACATGAATTTTGAAGCAAAGATTCAAACCCTTTTTTATAGGAAGCCTTTAAGGCAATCTTTTGATTTAGCCACACGTTAGTCAGGAGAGTAGGGAAGACAATACGTTGTCAAGGTACAACATCGGGGGGTGAAAACTTTTATCTCTAGTGTGGTAGAATACGAAAACGGATCTCATACTTAAGCTCTTCCATGCTTAAGCCATGCTTAAATATACTCCAGAGCGACTGAATACTCCAGTACTCATTATAGTATCATACTTAAGCTCTTCCATGCTTAAGCCATGCTTAAATATACTCCAGAGCGACTGAATACTCCAGTACTCATTATAGTATCATATTAAATGAGTACTATAGTACTCATTTGGCCGAACACATGAGTACTATTGTACCCATAATCCTTAAGCAAGGAAGACTTAAACACCGGATCCGCGTCGTAGAATACAGCTTCTTGATGTATCTTTGTCAGACTTTCAATATTTTTTTGTTCTACTCTAGAGCTCATTTCTCCTTCATATGAAGGTTACGACACGAAAGGCATCCGGCGTAAAACATTGCCACTGTCTTTTGCATGAATTGTAGTTAGGCCAGTAAACAATTCGAGCTTTTTTCAAGCAGTTCGAGTTCGACTCGAAAAAAGCTCGACTCGATACTCGATAATTCGAGCTCGAACTCGAATCCGAGCACATATTAGAGATCGATATATTAATCGAGCCGAGTTCGAAATATATATACTCGGCTCGAAAGCTCGACGAGCTGCTCGATATTTATTAATATATATTTATTAATTTATATATATATATATATATATAAAACCTAACCCTAATTCGAACTTGGTAATTTTCGAGCTCACGAGCCGAGCTCGAATAGGAAAAAATTATATCGAGCTCGAGCTCGAGTGGTGACGCTCGGCCGAGTTCGAGCTCTCGAGTTCGAGCCAATGTGTTTTAATGCGTGACAAGCCGAACTTTGTGAAAGCTCGACTCGGCTCGACTCGTTTACAGGCCTAATTGTAGTGTTAACTAATTTTCGATAATTAAATAGCACTATAATTTTCATGCCACCGACCCCAACATAGTTGGGATTAAGGCGCAGTTGATGATGATGACTCTACAGCTCATAATGAGGTGGACTTAACACTTAATGGACACAACCCCCTTCCCAGAAAAAAACAAAAACAAAACAAAAAAAAAGGCAGCAAAATTAGAGAAACATCAAGACAAGCAAGCTTCAAAAGAAGATATTACAAAGAGGAACAGAAGGCTCCTTTACCTGCAACACTTTTCACGTGTTTACAAATATATCATATATGCAAGTGAAAATACGAGAATTCAGCCACATAAGCTGCCACATAAAAAGAGCAATACCTGAAGGAAGCGTTCTAAGCGCGCACTTGAGTGCTCTGGGCCTTGCCCATCATATCCATGAGGCAGAAGGACAACTAAGCCAATTTGACGCAGCCATTTGGCCTCACCACTGCTCAGAAATTGGTCAAACATCACCTGGGCCCCATTTGAAAAATCACCAAACTGGGCTTCCCACATTACCAGAGAATTGGGATTCTCCATTGAGTAACCTAATTCAAATCCCAAAACTCCAAACTCTGACAGAGAGCTGGATAGGACCAAACAATTATCACCAAAAGTTATTCATGATCAATATAAGATTCTCAAAAGCAGAATGAAAAAGGGGAATTGAAGAACCCAAAGTAATATTATGTGCATGGAATAAGCAGTTGTGAACTCTGTATCTGAATATTAAAAAAAAAACATTAAAGCACGGAAAGTAATCAAATGATGCATATGTCCAAGCAATCAGTCAATTCAATGTCATGCATGAGGAACAAATTAAACCATGCCTTCAGAGGACAAGATAAATAACTCTACATAAATAAAGAGCAGCAGACATCATACAACCAACACAAAATAAACAGTAAACTGAGAATTTCAAGCAAAAGGTAGCACTATCTTTACTACATTTCCATGCGAAGAGCAATATGTACATAAATGACTACACTACTTAGAAAGATAACATTTTATATTAAGAAAGTAGGATAAACAAGTTCTGAATAAAGACATATGTCCTCCAAGAACAATTTCTCCACTGAATTCCTTCAATTAAGGTCCACAAGCATTACTTTTCCCATACTCACGAACAGTTCCAAGTCCAGTTCAGAAGGTGGCAGTATTATAATTTCTTTAGTAAGATACACTAGCCCAAAACAGTAAGATCCACTTATACATTGGCGTAGGAATAATACTCTGATATTTATTTATGCATCTGAGTGAACGGATGAAAGCCTTGGGCAGATGGATCCATTAAAAAGATGAATCAATATATGATCTTTAGATTAACTGGTCAGCACCCTTGGTTAGTGATCAGAATTCAAACTCAGAGAAGGTGTGTGCCTAAGTGCAGACCCCAAAAGGTGCACCATTGAACTCTTTTTCTTCTTCATCAGGCACAAAATTACTTTAAGTAAGGTCATGTTTGTTTTGTGTGCTCGAGCCCAAATTGCATTTCACAGCATGAGCAGACAAAAAAAGTGTGTTTGGAAAACCCTTTTAAAATAACCATGTTTTATTTAGATAAAAGTATAACCAATTGGCAATGATTTATGTAGCAGAATGTGTTTGGCTTCGAACTTATCTATTTATATCTTAATGCTACAGAAAGTTATCAGTCAAAAGATAAATTGCTTAATTTTGAGAATGCCATGTATGACAAGTGACAACCTCGCCCAGTCGCCCTATTTCTGACATTGAAGGTCCTAGGAGACCTAGACATCTCAATACGACAACAATGACCAAACCCATAATAAGGAATCTCAAATCATCCAACTCGAACCCCTGAGACTTCATAAATCCATAAAGTTTAGATCTCCAAAACACAGACACCTCAAACTAGTTAAATTGTGAAATTATACATTTATACTTCATTCTAAAATCGTGGCAAGTGTTAAAAAGTTCAAATGTACCAAGGCAAATATAACAAATTAATAGTATGTGATAGAATAACAAACATACAGAAAAAAACCAGCAGGTATATAAAAAATAGACACTTGGTCTCTCTGCACCAAAGTATTTATCAAAATTTCCCACATTTTAAAATAAACTTATCAGTGACACTTTCTGGTCCATCAAATTTCATATTCAATGCTTAAACTTCTTGTAGCAATTTATAGATTTCTGAACAAAAAATATTATTTACAGCAATTTTAGGGTCACTTCAAAACATTATAATGAAAAAAAAAAAAACTGAATGGTATATTTCAGAATGCTTTTGGACATAAATGTGAGATTATGATGATTCTGGGGGCATCAGTTGTACAGCCGAAACAAAACTGTCAACCAGGACATGAAAGAAAAAAGTAGAGGTTTTACATACATAAGGATGGTGCATAAAGCAGGCAAGTACCAGAAATTACCTGTTGCTCACAGTAAACATCTCTTCGTCTTGGTTCATTATTACATGATCTAAAGGGCAGTATATTTCCCCAGTTTCCTGATCATGAAGAACAGCGTGTCTATGGCTGAAAGTACCTCGCTCAACATCCTGCCCACTCAACCTGACATGATTTCCCTCCACAAGCAAAGTCGCAAAAGCGAGAGCTTCTCCCACTGCCCAGTCAATACCCTCCCCTGTCTCGATCATTTTTGCACGGTCTTCAAAAATCCTCTTAACTGCTCTATGAGGTTTAAAATTTTCTGGAAGACTTGTGATAGCCTTGCCAACATTCTTCAGTATTCCTGGTTTTACCCTGCAAAGCATAATATTTAGCGCTCCAAAATTCAACGAACATTAACGAACTAGATAATATAAAATTACAAATTAATTATTACCCAGTGTTACGGATGCGTGAAAGCTGTTCAGGAGACTTGAAACCAGCCCAGTAAGCTGAAAGCCAGTCCCTTCTTTGAGGTATATAGTCTTTACTGGCCAGAAACTCTTCATTGAGAATTGAAGTCACTTTGTTGTTTATCTGATCAATGTTTTCTTTTGTGACCTGACCCGATTCTAGAAGTTTATTCTGGTAAATCTGAAGTGCCGAAGGATGATTTCTTATAACCTATAAAAACCAGTCAGGAAGTTAGATAGAGACAGGAATAGGATATTAGGAAAGTAGTAAATCAAAGGGCACAAGTGTCTCAAGCTTAAGAATGAAAATGATACAAAAATTTGATAAGAAAAATAATGGCTGAAAGAAAGCTAATGATGAGGGTCTGGTCTATATATATGATTAAAATAGGGTAAAGAAAAAACAGGATGAAAGGAAAAAGGAGAATTACTGTACATACCTTATACATTTTAGGTTGAGTGAATGATGGCTCATCAATCTCATTGTGCCCAAATCGACGATAGCACACGATATCAACCACAACATCAGTATGGAAAGTCTGACGCCACTCAGCAGCAAGTTCACATGCATGAGCAACTGCCTCTACATCATCACCATTGACGTGGAAAATGGGAGTACTCAGAGCTTTGGCAACATCAGTACAATACTGGGAAGATCTTCCCGATTGTGGGTCAGTAGTAAAAGCCACCTGATTGTTTACAACAATGTGAATGGTCCCACCAGTAGTGTAATTCGGCAGAGCACTGAGATGCAAAGTTTCATAGACAACACCTTGTCCAGCAAAACTACCATCACCATGAATCAAAATACCCATGTTTTTTGTTCTATCGGTGTCATTAGAATAATATTGTTTGGCTCTAGTTTTTCCAACCACAACAGGGTCCACTGCTTCTAAGTGGCTAGGATTTGCAACCAACGACAAGTGAATTCTCTTACCCCCTCTTGTTGGTCGATCATAAGATGTTCCCAGATGATACTTAACATCACCAGTTCCAGTGTAAAGGCCAACCTCGTCCACAGGTTTTGTACCACCACTGAATTCACTAAAAATCTGCCGCAGAGGCTTCCGGACAACATTACCCAGTACATTCAGCCTTCCTCTGTGCGACATCCCAATGACTATGTTCTCTACCCCAAGATCTGCTGACCTATCAAACATCTCCTTCATACCAGGAATCAGTGTCTCACAGCCTTCAAGACCAAACCTTTTGGCTGCAGTCCATTTGGCTGCCAAGAAGTTCTCAAATAGGGTACTCCAAATAAGGCGGTCAAGGATCACCTCACGCCGCTCTCGGTTATATTGAGTCGATGTCGGAGTTTCAATTTTGTCTCTCAACCAATTACACTTCTCGCGATCAGCAATATGCATGTACTCATAGCCAATATTTCCACAGTAAGCTTGTTCTAGTCTTGTCAATATAGCCCTTAAGGTTTGCACAGGACGATTCTCAGACAAGAACCCAGCCATTCTCCAAACGCCGACAAAGAATTCTCTATCGAGGTCGGCTTCCGAAAACCCATAAAGAGCTGGATCTAGATCATCAGGAATGGGCCTCTGTTCCAAACCTAAAGGATCTATCTTCGCCTTCATGTGACCATAAACCTGGTAAGCTCTGACAAGCAACAGCAGACGCATGCTCTCTTGAATCGTTTGACCAGAAATTCCAGGAGATGTGGTGGCCTGGCCAACAAAATTTCTGAAAAAATTGTCCCATGATTCATCTACACTATTGGGATCTTGCTCCCAGGCTCTCTGTAGCTCCTCCAGATAAACACTGCTTGTGCCATCTAAAAAGCTATCAGTGAGCCTGGAGAGAGGAACAGGACGAGGAACAGGCGCAGATTGAGCCTTTGACTTAAAAACTGTGGTATGAAAATATCGGTTCGGTGCTGTCCGCGCTCTGTAAGAACTGGTTTGTGATAAAGTTCGTCTAATTGCAAGCTTTGACAAACTACACCCAGCTCTAAACCAGGCCATTGCTATTCACCCAATCGCGAAACTAAGACCGCAATGTTAGGAAAAAATGCTTTTAAGACCAAATTGAGTGCTATGAACTGTTATTCCATCCAGAGAACAACCTAACCAAACAAAAGAACACTGATAAAAGCATTGAAAATAAATCAATTTCGTCATAAACAAATGTCATTGGCACAACATATGATACAACAGCATTCAATGCAATAGTATCCAAGAGCAGTCAACCAAATAATATCTATTTGACATAAAATAAATGTCGATAAATTAAATCGAGTCATATAACATAAAAATGCGGAAAATGATTATTCTGAGACAAAAAAAGAGCGAGAGAGTGAGAAATGAACAGCGTCAAAAGCAAATCAGTGGCGCACGAAAATCATACAGCAACATAAACATTACCAATAAATATTTCATATATTAGATTCGCCATGACGAAAGTTCAAATTAATTGCTAGAAATTTGATACCTGGGATGGGAACGAGGGGGGGATGCTTTGTGAGAAAACCCTAAATCTGAATAACCTAATCTATGAAGTTTGGTTCTCGTTTTCTTTTTGCATTTCTGATGCAGCTCTTTACTAATTTTCCAAATCAAAGTCAAATTTTCTTGTCAGAAGTAGAACAAATCGAAGTCAAATTTAGATTCTTTGGAAACAAAAAAAAAAAAAAGGAAATTGTTGTAATTAATGTATTTACTAATGAATGACCTTTATACCCCTGAAACCCTAGATGTGTACCTATAAATAAAGCGATTCTACTTCATAAAAATACACACATTATTCTTCTTCTCTTCCAATTTTTCTCTTTTTCTCTCATGTTTATAACACGTTATCAGCACGATACTCTACGAGTAATTTTTTTCTCCCCGATTTTCGGAAAAAAAAAAAAAAAACGCGAGCAACTTTTCTGCACTGCGAGATCGCGCTAAAATCGCGATTCCCATTTTGTTAACCGTCGGATCATCATGAAATATTTACAGTATCTTCCTCACAAGCAGATCTACAAATTCAATGGTGGAGATCGGATTCTAAAACGTATTGCATGCATAAAAAAAAAGTCCGAACAGAAATAGTCTTTTTTTTACATTGGTGAAAGGTATTAATTCTATTTACTCCTTCAAAAACTTTCTTGCATATGATGATTTTGAGGAAAAATATATTATATTTACTTATTAAATTTTATATTTTTGTGTGCATCATATATAAATAATATATATGATGACCGCAAAATTTATTATCAAATCATATTCCTCTTTGTTTCCGGAAGAAACACGATTCAACAATACTTAATAATCCAGAAGATTATTAAGATAAAAGATTTGTTGTAGTCCTTGAAGAAGGACAACATTATCTCGTCATATTCTAGTTGAATATGATGTGTTCATGAAGAACACTACGAGATCTAATAATTTGTGCAATTCCTAATGAAAAATACAAAATAATATTCCTAAAGAATATTGTAAGTGCTCTTGAAGAAGCAACTATTTTAGTTTAGTTATTTCGAGCCTTGATTAATTCTCGTACTATTTTTTCCTTTGTATATTCAATTATGGATCTTAAAATTATTACTCCCGAAGTAGCACAATTAATTGTAATATTCTTGAAGAATATTACTATTCTAAGTGAATAATTCTTATTTATACATGAATTATGTGATGATACAATATTCCTGAAGAATATTGATTTGTTATTTATAAATATAATAGCATAATTAAATCATTATGCCCTTGATGTAGCATGATATTTTCCCTGAAGGAAAATATAACTTATATCTCAAATAAAAAAAATATTAATATGATTTGAGAATATCCTCTATCGAGATTGTACAAGATATGATATATTCCACAATCATAATCCGACTGTGCTCCAATGATAGCAAGATTAGTAAGTGGTCGAATATTCCTATCAAGTTGTTCCCGGAAGTGAACAATATTAAATTAAAAACTTCAATATTACATGGCTCAAATTTTATCTCCCGAAGTAGATAAAATTTAGAGTTTATCCTTGTAGGAGATAATTATTTATAAATTTTATCTCGTGGAGTTGATATATCAACGGTTAATGATAAGGACACGAAAATGATAATCTTAAGATTATATGTCAATATATAATCTTATATATTGTGTAGTTTAATATTTTACTATCTCTTATGATATATTGTGAGTTTTTATCAATATAAGATATGATGTCATACCTGGAGTATGATTTGAATTGATCGTTGCTATATAATTAGTGATAAAATGGTCAAATATCATGAAGATATTTGTATCATTCAAATTATTGGCCTATCTTTCTTCTTTTTGTGAATAGAATGCCAAGTTATTAGGATTAAATAGTGGTCATAATTTATTGTCTCATCAAAGTGCAAATATGTATGATATCTTTAGAATGATACTTTTCGTATGGAAAAAAAAAGGTAGTGCTAAATTTATTGACAGTTAATGAAGAACCACTAAATTTCTTCCTACAGGGTCGAAGATTTTGCACTATTATCTTCTAAGTATCGATAAATCTATGGATTTTTAAACTATCGCTTGAAATATGTATGATTCCGCGATAACAAGTGAGACAAATGACATATACAATTTCTGAAGAAAAGAAATTGGTATTAGAAAAAATATCAGGGGATGCTTGGTTGAGGGGTTTGGGGAGTAAGGTATGGGAATCAAAGTCATAGTGTGTGCTTGGAATTACACTACTATGACTCTAATTCCCCCAAAATGAGGAATCCCCCATACCCCAACAATTTGAGTGGTATGGGTATCATTACTTTCCATTCCCTTTCCCATTCCCTTTCCATTCCTTCTTATTTTACCAAGCATCCCCTCAATGTAAATAATATTCACCACTTATCAGACCAGAAGTCTATTAATCCCAATACTTTCAATATTTACATATTTAAATTTACGTGTTTGGTGTTAAAGTCTATTTATATTATTTTTATATATTATTTAACTATATGTTTATTTATGATATATATCCTGAAGATATATTAATACAAATTCACACATATTGTATGATAAATATCACAAATTACTAGTAAATATCATGAAGTACATTTATACACTTAAAATTGTATTATTTTGAGTTGACCAATTTTCATCAACATCTTATAGATGTTGGATTAATTACATAATAATTATTGCACTTTCTTCTGGAAGAAGAGTAATAACGATAGTTATTATATATTATATTGATGATGATACTTGTATCATTGATATAAAATTATTTGTAATGATTCTTTTAATACATTACATTAGTATATTTTCATGGTTTCCTGAAGAAACATGAATTTGTAATTTTAATAATCCAGAAGATTATTAAAAAGAAATTATTGATGTTCTTGATAAAACACAACGATATATAGTCATATTTTTATGATAGTATTTATGATAAACACGTCAATTAAAGTTAATATTCCTGAAGAATATTAAACAAAAAAAGGCATTATTTTGAATATTTTCTATATGGCCTTGTGTTATTGAATTGCTTTTATTATCACCACATTGATATAAATTGTTGCTCATGACGTAGCACAATTAATACTTTTAATTAATATTTACATACTCTTTAGAGTAATTTATATTTTGGGTGTTATATGCTTATAAATTGTTGCTCCCAAAGTAGCATAATTAATACTTTTGAAAAATATCACATACTCTTGATTAGTACTTCATATTTTCGGTAATATATGATTATCTTTGATTTAAATTGTTGCTCCTGAGTTAGCACAATTAATATTTTTGAAGAAAAATACATGCTCCTGGAGAGCAATTTACATTTGAAGTTGCATGTATTTATTTCAAATGAAAAATACATAACTTTATGTCATATTGATTCGTTCAATTTCTACTTGAGGAATGGAAAGACAATCCCCGAATGATTGGTATAATTTCATATGGCAATATTCTTATTGTCGGCTCTAAAAGGAGCTTTATTCAATGAGTATTGAATTAATTATAAGCGTTATAATATTTTATCCAATGATCATGTTGCGACGAATTTCAAATTCAAGTATCCATATCAAAGGCACAATATTTGAGTCACGCCCTCTGTTATTAGTGCACCTTTTGAAGAGGATTGATTTGATAATCCAATCCCAACTATTTCCGATATTAGAGGGAGATATGAAATATAAATAAGAGAAAGTCGGAAAATTCTCATTGGGTTGGATATTTAAATTTACGCACTATGAACTCGAAGTTCAACAAGTTATTGATTGCCAAATGAGTGATGAAATCTCATATACCAGTTGTATATGTACCATAAAGAATTAAAGTCGAATGTGAACGAAATATATTTGTTGATACTCCTCGACGCCAGAAGCGTGAGAGACGTATTCTTTATTGGTATTAAAGATAAAATCCGCGGAATACAAATAGATTAAACTACAACATCACTTCAAAAACCTCCTGAAGAGGATCGTCCCGAAGATGAGAATCTCAATACCTTAATTTGCACGTGCACTAAATAATTACAGTATTGGATTATGGGACGACCAAATCAAATGTTATGGGAAATGTTGAAAATTTGATTTTGTTGAAGTTGTCATTGACTTTGTGAATATGGGAGAATTGTTTATAAGAATGATAGTTGTCGACAACACTTTGTGTCTCAACAATTGCTAGTGGAGTGCCTGAAGCACTAAATAAAATATAAGCAATTGAGACAAAGCTTAACTCGCAAAAATAAAGTGGTGAAAGATAAGCGAGATTAGTATATCAAGGGTTTAAGCGCATACCCAAAACATATTCTCCCGTTGGCACTAAATTTCGTCATTTAATATACATATGACAATTATTATGAATATAGATATTCAATCAGTGATGTCATCACCACATTTTTCTATGGGTCATTGGACGCGAATATCTATATGAAAGTCCCTGACGGACTTGAGGTTCCTAAAATAATAGGAACGTGAAATTCGCAACATGTACTATTTTGAGTTATAAATATTTATACATTTTGAAATAGTCTGGTGGATCAACCGACTAAGTGAATTCCTCCTGAAGAGGATATATGTGAATTATTTGAACTCGTGTCTAAATACAAAGTTCAAAATGAAAAAACTTAGATAAAACTAAGTATTAGTATTGTCTCGACTTGTAGATCGAGCATATATGATGGAAAGTTTTTATCCATTTAGCTACCTAAAGGTTGTCTTGCCACTTGAAGTGGATACCGACTCATATAGATCTCAAGAAAATAACAAAGATATAAGAGGACCAGAAGTTCCGTACTTGTATGCTATTGAAGCATTACATCATCAGGCCTGATATACAAATTGAAGTTAACATGCTAGCAAAATTTAATATTTCTCCAAGAAGGAGAATGTGGAATGGTGTTAACCATATTGGTTTATTACATGAAAGAGATCGAGATTCGATATTGGTGGCTATTAGGGATTATGATTTCATATTTGTTCTCATACTGCCTATTTATTATGATGATAAATATTTTCCATTTATGTGTTGCATATAATGTTTGGGCAAGTAAGATGAAACTTATTTCCACACGAGCTTCAGAAGAGCAATAATGATAATCTAGCAGATTTATTCACTAAATTTCTCCATGTCTGAAAATTATATTCATGGTATTGGAG
Organism: Orobanche coerulescens; assembly: GCA_033398695.1. Classification (NCBI taxonomy): domain Eukaryota; kingdom Viridiplantae; phylum Streptophyta; class Magnoliopsida; order Lamiales; family Orobanchaceae; genus Orobanche; species Orobanche coerulescens. The sequence continues at coordinate 71,531,044 of CM065815.1, forward strand.
TGCAAGATTGTTATCTTGAGGGGGAGAAGTGATAACTTTTAAATTAGCTTGAAGATTATGTCGACCCACAAGGTCAAAAGGTCCTGAAGACCAAATGGTTGTACTCTTTTTCCCTTTCTAAGTTTTTTCCCACCGGGTTTTCTTAGTTAAGGTTTTTAACGAGGCAACCAATGCAACACATGAGCAAATTTATACTGTGTACTCTTTTTCTCTATCGGTTTTTTCCCACAGGGTTTTTCCGAAGGAGTTTTGATGAGGCATGAACATCATAATATTCAAGTGGAAGTATTGTATGAAGACGATATCACTTGTATCTCAAAGGTAGATACATCAAATATTCACTTAAGTGATTAATTGACGAACTTAGTCACAAAGACGTTGCCGACATCAACATTCAGAAGACTAGTACACAAGATCGGAATGCGTTAACTCAAAGATCTTATGTAATCGATTTCAGGGGGAGTAGTTGTACTCTTTTTCCTTCGATCGGGTTTTTTCCCACTGGGTTTTCCCGACAAGGTTTTAATGAGGCAGCATGTATTAAAGATCATTCAAGGGGGAGTGTTGTAATTAATGTATTTACTAATGAATGACCTTTATACCCCTGAAACCCTAGATGTGTACCTATAAATAAAGGCATTTGGCCCTCATAAAAATACACACATTATTCTTCTTCTCTTCCAATTTCTCTCTTTTTCTCTCATGTTTATAACAGAAATCAACTATTTATCCATTTCGGTAAAGTTTTTTTTTTTTTTTAAAGATACTATGTCCGAATCGTGCATCTTATTTTTTTTATTGGGGTTGTAAAAATTTAGTGATGCTCTTTTTGCTGTTTTGAGGTCATTTTCTATTTTTATTTTCAAAAATACTAAAAACGTGTTATTTTATCATTTTCGAAAATGCATTTTGAAAAACAAAAAAAATATTTGTACACAAAATGCAAAATGCTCAAAACCTCGTTTTGAGCGTTTTGTGTGTATTTCAACAAAAAATCTTCAAAATGCATTTTGAGTTTATTTTTTGGATTATTCTAATTTGAAACTAAGTCTAAAATAAAGATTTATGAATTTAATATTAATATTACAAAAAAATTATTTTGTAAATAAATTTATCAGAACGCGTTTTCAACAACTTTGAAAACAAAAATAAAAATAAAACATTTTGCAAAATGAAAGTACAAAACAAAATACAAACAGAATGCCCCCTTAACTTCTAAACTGAATACGGGTTGACCGAAGGAGTTGGGGACGGGCTAGGCTTCTTTGGACTTCGGTATGTGCCACAAGATTGCGCAACAATTTGGGACGCGACTGGATTCGAGTTGTGGATTGCAGGTTGGTCGTGGGGAGGAACGGATGATATTTGGAAAAATGAGTTGAATAGCCTTCACATATAAAGCATTTGTTTAAATAGCGACCAAAATAAGAATATAAAACAAAAAAAATATATTAATATTTCAAATGACATTTTTATCCTTAATATAATAACGAAATTGAAATCGTTACTATATACGCATAACGACGTTAAATTCGTTACAGTAACAGGTAAAAATATTAAAAATAATTTTGAATTGCCTTAGTATATGAACTTTTAAAGTCGTTACGGTGTACACATAACGATATTAACGTCGTTACTGATGCAAATATGAGAGCAAGATCGGTATATGCGCCGTATTGCGGAAGCGTAAATTAAATTATGGAAATTAAATGACGCACGGATTTATAGAGGTTCGGCTATAATCGAGCCTACGTCCTCTCTCTGTATCTTTTTCTATAGGTTAAAGATATAAACCTTTGCACCCCTCTTCTATCGGTCGAGGGATAACCGTTACAATCACGTCTTCTATTGGTCCGTGATAAACCACTCGTACATGTCTTTGTGTCGGTCCACGTTAAACCGTTTTTCTTTTCTATCGGACAAGGAATCAACCGCTCTAGCTTTCTATCGGTACTAGATAAACCTCACTTAGATATTGATTGCGATTCTAATAATGTCGGATCCTTGATCCTAATAACACCAAATCCATTCGTATCTTTTCTTTTACCTCTCGTGTATGTGTTGAATGTATAAACACTCAAACTAACAATATAAGCTCAATATCACAACAACAATGTAAGTATATCAATCTCAGGTGAATGTATCGTTTGCTTGAAGTTGTTGTATGGATGAATACCAAGAATGTGGTATTTATAGGCTCCAAAGCCTCAACTAGCCGTTAGCTTCCTGTGCCTTCATTACGTACGCTATATCCTTCATGTTACGTACGCTAGCTCGTGTTACGTACGTTATTCCATCAGTGTTACGTGTAACACCCCCAGAGCCGACCGAGAATATTACAGCGCCGTGGGCCCCGAGATGGAACCCACAAGGCTGAAGGATATTTTCGCAAACATTTACAAACGCCCAAGAGGCCAACAATGGTACTATCTTTTAAAAACATTCGAAGACTTTACGAAACTCGTTTATCAAGACCGTCGTAGAATCTCATTTGAAACCACAAGGCCCAAAATGCCAAAACTCAACAGTTTAAAAACATACGTTAAGCTATCGCTTACACATACCGACAGAACAAATTTAGAAATCGATTTCCAAAGTAACCTAAGTTACCAGATACCACAAGGCCATTTAAAAAATACTCACGCAGCGAATAAAGACAAAAAATTAAAATACTCTAGCAGCGGAATACAACAACTGATCAGAAACTCAATACACAAATACATGTCCTAGCCAGTATCCCCTGGGAAGCTCATCTCTTCACGACCGCTACAAACTCGATATCTCAAGAACCTAAAAAGAAAGCCCACGACGGGGTCAGCCATAATATCCAACAATGATAACCATCACATCACGTCAATAATTACATATCAATGGAAATACTAAGTAAGAATACGACCAATGTAATCTTACTGTCATAACTTTACGAAAATTCACGATTCGTATCCTTAACAACACAATAAGATAATACCGAAATATCTGTACGGTATCTCAACAATACCCAAAGTTCTCAAAATATTATCATAACTCGCGATACGGAAATTATACCAACTCTGGCCAATTCAATCCATCGGATAACATCGACAATTCCAATACGATAATCGATTGTCCATCAAAGACAAGTATCAAGGAAATACGGAACATACCACAAGATACAAAATACCATGACGAAATCACGTCAGTCTAATCCAAGATTAGATCAACACAACATACGGACATGGTCCTAACGCAAGACCTACAAATGCATACTCATATGACAACGTCAATATGCTCACAACAATAACAACAATGTATACTTATGGCAAATCCATAATATACATATGCACAACAACAATACATATGGTAATCCAACGATCCAGCGCACACAGCTATAGATTCCCATGATGATCCCGTCGGACCAACGCATGGTGGCATTACCTGTCCAGCGATCCAGGGCACACAACTATAGATTCCCATGATGATCCCGTCGGACCAACTCATGGTGGACATACGACAACAATGCACGACTGCACAAGACAATAGTACACAATGCACGACAACAACCGTGCACAAATGCATGACAACAACGATACACGAATGTATCACAACATGATCGACACAAAATGACAAAAATGATTAGAGTACTTGTCCCGAGTCCTTCGAGAGCAATCTCGATGTCCAAACCATCACGGACAATTATCCTCAATACTCGACGGTACAAAATACCACGGACGGTAAATAATTCACGTCTTCGTCTATACCACAATGTATCCTCGATGTACAAGTATACCAATAACAAAAAATAATCATATATATTATGATTTAGATTCCCAAAACTCGAATACGATTTATAATCCCAAATATCCTGTGATTACGATTATAAATATTACTATACGAATTATACACGAATGAAACTGAAACCATTCATTAAATACTATAAATTGAGCAAGTAAATAACTTACCTCAATACCGATACGACGATGATGAATCCGCTACCAATCTCATTGCCTTCGTCTATGAGCTCCTCGGCCCTGACCTATGTAATTCACGAACATACTCGAACACGACCGCAACATACGGTTATAATCACCGATCAATAATCTCAACCTATTACAATAATCGATAGACAACAAGTTCGATAACAATCAACAATCGATAAAACCAAATCACAAACCCAACGGCTTGACAATATCCCGATTAACCACTAGTCGGGTCAATCCAACTCAAACCAGCACGAATTCAGAACCACAACACAAAAATACTGCACTTTCTGCCTTCTTAGCGCACGTTAATCACTTAACATAGCATGCGCTAAGTTGCTCCCATTAGCGCGCACTAGGCAGTAAGCTTAGCGTGCGCTAATGCTGTACAGATGCATGCTTTTCAGATACCGATCAACATATGGCGATTATCAAGAACACTAAGTGATTCTAGACCATGTTCATAGCTATCAAAACAACGAAGTCCGATATCCTTTAACATACAAACAATCATTCAACTTATAATCCAAGTCCTATATCCATATATCATCTTCCTCAATATCAACATCATGAAACATTAAGAACGTAACAACACTTCCATAATCTATCATTACAGGGAGTAATCATCAACAATAACATCAACATCCGTAAAGGAGAAGGAGGATTAACCAACTTATCTCAAGAAAACGAACTACACAATTCAAGTCACCCAAATCATATTAATATCATCATACTCCGGTAATCCATCTCATAATCATGCTTATCAACTTGTTTATGTAATAATCATCAACTCAAGAACATCAACATTCAATCCAAAATGAAATTCAAAGGTGAAGAGTGATTACCTTTTTGAAGGAATGGATTGATTTCCAAGGTTGAATCCATTTCCAAGAATCGCCAATGATTTAAAGAACAAAGCTTTAATCCATGATTTTCATCTTTAATCTTGTTAAAGAGGATCATCCCTCGGTGTTTAGGAACTCCAAATGTCCTACCAAGGTTCTCTCTATTGTTTGCAAGAAGAGAATTGACGAAATGAGGAATGACAGCTAACTACTCATATATATACACTGTACATTATTAACGTACGCTAATATCTAAAATTAACGTACGTTACACGTTTAGCGTGCGCTAACTGTCTTTGTTAGCGTGCGCTATCGAAGTCCAGAGGCTACTGACTTACTGCATACAATGAGTTACGTACGCAATGCCCATGCAATAGCGTACGTAATCTCCTCTATTTAGCGTATGGAAGCCTTCAACCGTAGCGTGCGCTACTCATAGTTGACTCCTTTGTCTGTATGCTCCGAAGACGGGTCCACACACCGACAGCTCTGACTAGGATAAGATTCCCTTTGGACAGATCTGATGTTAGTGTGCGCTAATCAACATGCATTAGCGTGCGCTAACACTTCCCAACAAACATCCGTTGACCTCGTCGGCACATGCGCCGAAAGTGACCGGGTCCACACATAGATTCCCTCTGAGATGTTCTGCACTAGCGTACGCTAACATATGCCCGTAGCGTGCGCTATACCTGCACGATAGCGTGCACTATACATGAGTATTAGCGTGCGCTAACAAGGCTATATTTAGCCATTTTCAGCTACTCTTGTCCAACGTCTCGACATGCAGAATACGACGGCATACGGAATACATATACTCAACACATTATATCCTCAAATGCAATTGTCGACCAAATACGACAATTATACCAATACTGACATCTCACTCCTTAATTTATTTTATCTATACTATATAGATTCCACGCTGTACAACATAACTCGGATAAAATAACATTAAACAATAGTAGTAGAAATTTCGGATATTACATTACGTACGTTAGCTTAGTCCAATTCTAGTCCAGAACATTCGTTTCTTTCCTTACGTACGTTATCAACTATCCATTATGTACGTTAAGTATACGTCATTGCTGACGTCATATATCCGTTGCCGCCTTTGACTCTTCCCAACGTTAATCTGGTTTGAACTCTGAAACACATCTTTACGTACGCTAAGTGACTTACAGTACGTACGTTATATAGCTTATGCTACGTACGTTAAGCTTGCAGTTTCCAGCTTTTTTCACTTCGTTTCCTTCGATGCTTTGCTTCGTCTCTTTGTTGTTTTGTTTTGTGTAACAACTTAATCATCAAAACATTATTAAAGCATGTATCGAACAAAATGTTCCAACAATCTCCCCCTTTTTGATAATTACAAACAACACTTCGTCAATGGGATTTCTTGACTGAAAGTATTTTGATGATGATTATATTCAAAACATTTAACAAAAATATATCCCATCGAGTTGTTGCATTGAAGGAAAATCATGTTCCTAGCGCACGCTACAGTCTGAATGGTAGCGCACGTTATTGATGGAAGGTCACCTGCAGTCAGGCAAGTAATCTGCAGTCTAGTTGGAGTCACCTGATGGATAGCGCACGCAAAGTACATAATATTAGTGCACGCTAAAGTTGTCAATCTTAGCGTACGCTATCATCTATCTATAGCGCATGCTATCGCACTCAAGACAGAGAGTCAGTAAGGTCTGGACAGAAAAAGAAAAAGCATTTTCGCACGCTACGGACATACACTTATGTACACTATTCATAGGCCTTAGCGTACGTTGCATGTCAAACCTTGCGTATGCTACCGGAAATCATATTGGTAGTCCAGTAGGCTCTGGACTCAAATCAAGGAAGCTATTATGTACACTAAATAAGCTAACGTACGTTATCTGGAAAGGTCATAGCGCACGCTACAATACATGTGTTAGCGCACGCTAAGCGTTCAAATTCCTACCGTTAGTCAACGTATCCGTTGGAACGCAAACGTCAAAAAGGAGATCCGTAAAATCTGGAAAGCTAACATTAAATAATGTTAGCGCACGCTAATGTATCAGTACTAGTGCACGCTAAGTACTTTTTATCCGTTGGAAAAGAGACGTTAGGGAGACAAACCGACAAAGATTCAACAGTCAAAAGTGAAGACCTGTTGACCGACGATAACACACGCTACAGAAGACCGACTAATGCACGCTAGACGTGTATTATGACCGTTGGTACAGTTTAATGACCGTTCAGATCAGTCAAGTCAAAGCTCGTTAACGCACGCTTGAAGGATTATTAGCGCACGCTAACAATACATTTTTCAGTATATGAAGAAGGACTTGATACTATAAATACCCATAGGACTTGGGTATCTCTTACACAACTTCAAGCATTCAAGTATACAAGTATTCAAAGCATTCTTGAGCTCAGATTTCTATCTATTATTGCATTCTAAGGTGTGAGGAAAAAGATACAAAGAGTGATACACATTGTAATATTTAGTATACCTTGTATTCTTTTCATTTGGTTGTGAGTGTTGCATCACTCATAAAAGAGCGTTAGAGAAACGAATTAAGAGTCACTAATCCGGTGTTATTAGGATCCTTGATCCGGCATTGTTAGGATTACACTCCAATATTCGTAAGTAAGGATTATATAGTTCGGATAGAACACTAGATACATAAAGTTTATTTTGAGAGTGGTTGTGCTTGGACCAATAGAAGACAAGCGGTTGTAACGGTTGTTTTACTTAGACCGATCGAAGACGAGACAAGTGTGTGGTTGTTCTTGAGCCAATAGAAAAAGAAGTCGGAGAGAGGACGTAGGCAAGTTGCCGAACCTCTATAAATCTTTGAGTCTTTTACATTTCGCACTATTTTCTTTTATTCGCGAGAAAGTTCGATATTCCGCATTACCACTATTCAACCCCCCTTCTAGTGGTGAATTTATCTCTTCAGTTGGTATCGGAGCGGGTCTCTTTTTAAGGGTTTAACCACCTAAGGGAAAAAGATCCGCAAATGGCACTTCTTGGCCAAATCGAAGGAAATGCTCTCAACCACCCTCCCTTCTTCGACGGTTCCAATTTCCTGACATGGAAAAAGAAAATGGCTATATTCGTTCAAGCCTATGATATCGAAATTTGGAAAGTCATTGCACTTGGTCCAAAACTTGCCAAGAAAGAAGATGGATCGTTGAAAAAGTTCGACGAGTTCAACGATGAGGACTGGAGGAACACGTACATCAATTCACGTACTACTCAACTTCTCTATTGCGCCCTTAATCCCGAAGAACTCAATTGGATATCTTCCTACGAAAGCGCAAAGGAAATTTGGAAAATCCTCGAAGTAACTCATGAAGGAACCACCCAAGTTAAGGAGACTAAAATCAACATTCTTCTTCATAACTACGAACTCTTCTCCATGAAGGACGAGGAAACGATCACCAATATGTTGGATCGGTTCTCGGCTATAACCAATGGACTTGCATCTTTCGGAAAGCCTATATCTAGTAGCGACAAAGCTAAGAAAATTATTTGCTCGTTGCCACGTGAATGGGATGCCAAGGTTACCGCGATCATGGAGTCCAAAGATCTCAACAAGCTCGAGTTTAGTGCCCTCATCGGGTCACTCATCAACTATGAGATCGTTCTCAAGTCTAGAGGCACTAAACCAAAGCCTCATGAAAAGGTAGTCGTATTCAATGTTGATAGCGATGTTGAGGAAGATGTTTCCGAGGATGAAGATGACGAGGAAATTGCTCTCTGCGCCAAGAACTTTAGAAGGTATAAAAATCTAATTCAAAGAAGGCGAAATTTCCTTGGTCGGGATGGTAAGGCGGAACAAAAGAAGAATAACTATGTTCCTATAAAGAAGTTCGACAATAATTGTTGGAAATGCGGTCAAGCCGGTCACTATGCCAAGGAATGTCGAGGATCCTCTTCAAAGACTCAAGTCAAAAGATTCAAAAAGAAGGAGGTTCTAATCGCGTCTTGGAGGGATGACGAGGAAGAGATTGAAAGATCTCTCGATACTAATCTCGCATTTATGGCACTCGACTCCGAAAGCAATATCGAGGTAAGCTCTAAACTTAATGATGATGAATATGATACTTTCGATTTTTACGATTCACAAGAAGTTCATCATGACGATGAGTTATTAAGTGCGTTTGAATCTTTGAACATAGAATACGACGAGATAGTTAAATTAAATATGTCTTTAAAGAAGAAAATTGTTGTGAGGAAATCTCTCACACTATGTCGCAAGTGCCCGGTGTCAACAAGTAATAAAGTGATAAGTAAGATATCGTTCCCTCGAGGACTGATTTCACAAAGTACCAAAATATAGTCAACTCGTAATTTTATTTGAAGAATAATTATATAGAATTTATTTCTAAACTAATTGCAGAAAAATAAATAGAAAATAATAATAGTAATAATAATAATAATAATAATAATAATAAGGGCGTAGGATTATGATTTTCACCTCAAACAATCAGGAATGATTTTTATTTAATTCAATTCACTTTTATTCAATTGATTGTAAGCCAGGAATTCCTAAATTATTCTAAAGTCTTTCCCAAGGTCGATAGAAAATACTAAGAATTATTAACTCGATATATCCCTATTCGAATTAGATAATTAATAGCTAAAACTGTTCATGAATTCCCACAATAAATAGGCTTCACAATTACCATGAGTATATCCCTATATCACGACAATCATGATTTTTCTCACAAGAACTATGCCTAAATTTCATCTCCAGAATCCATAAAGACGTTCAAATCAATTCAACTGTTGGCCAGACAACTAAAAGGCGTTAAGAACAATGAGAAACATCCAACTCAATACGAATAACGAGTGAATTAAAATAAAAATAAATAAATCAAACCGTCATGTAATCGGCTACAATCACAATCATACTCAAACAGGTCTAGAAAATAAGATGCGGAAAAATTAAGAAAAACCGTAAGGGATCCGTGGTCTTGTCGTCGCCCACAAATCTCTTCATTTCCGCTCTCCCCGGATTCTTGTGTTCTTCGATCCCGTCCTACGATGTCTTCGATCTCCCCTATTTTCATACCTTAAACCCCTATTTATAACTATCCTTAGCCTCCAAAACGCGTCTAGGGATCGGGTCGAAAAAGGGCTTCAAAATCGGCCTAGAAACGCGGCAAATTCCTCAAAACCACCCCGTGGGCCGCGGCTCAGTAAATGTGTGTCGCGGCCCCTAACCTTCAGTACCTATACCTGGTCGTCTATTTTTCTTCCTGGGCCGCGGCTCAGCATCCTTGTGTCGCGGCCCCCGGTACAGTTCGCTCGGCGTTCTCTGTGTGCCGTGCGTGTGCCGCGGCTCAGTATATGGGTGCCGCGGCCCCAGGCCAAAAATTGTCGTTTTGGCCCGTTTTTCGCCGTTCAAGCTTCCGGACTCCAATTTCCTACAAAATATATAAAGATAGTGCATTAAAAGCTCTTTTATGCAGACTTAGGCTCAAAATGGATATAAAATAATGATAAATAAGCGCATAAAAATACGCCTAACAAATACCCCCAAACTTGAGCATTTGCTTGTCCTCAAGCAAAAATCAATTTTCAAGTAAAAAGTATCGTGAATGATCGTGCAAATCCATAGTGCTCAACTTAATCATTACTACCCTGAAAATCTCAAAGAATAATACGAGTATCGTAATAGTGAGTCACATCAAGGACACCGACTCCAAAAAGTAACCATTTTTAGTGCTAATCGATCGTTCATGAGGAAAATCAAGCTCAAAGATTAACAAGCGTGAATTTAACCGACCGCCAATACGAAGGGTTAGAGTAAACAAGCCAACTCGCCCAGTCCCACATTCTAATGGCATAAATTCAAGAGTTTCATCATCAAAAATAAACCTCGGACAACATTCCCTTATGTATGATCAATAATATGATTCGAGTTAACCACTAGGTTTCGGATCTCGGGATGTTTCATCGGGATAACCGTAGGGTGGATTTCCATTCTCATGTATTGGGGAACCGTTTGACGTAAAAGACACTCATGGGGCACATGGATGCTTCTAGTTACTAAGTCCCCCTCTATAGCGGAGAAAAAACTCGAATAGCTATTCCCGCACGTCCGATTCAAGGTTGCTGTTTTACACGAAAGTAAACAATGGGTTGCGTGAATACCCCGGTTACTAGGCTTCCCATCATCGGCAAATGCGATATTTCTAAACCATTAGTCTATTCAGGGTTGTCGTTTTACGTGAGAGTAAACAACGGGTCACGTGAATACCCCCGGTTACTAGACTTCCCATCATAGTACATGTATAAATTCTCAATTTTTTTGGGAAAAACTGTCCGACTCTAAACTCACTTTAAATGCCCACAAGACTCATGTTACTGGACGACTAGCTGCGCGAAAAGTGTAACCAAACGTATAGACGGTGATTTGAAAACACGTATGTCTCCTTTTTTATCTGCTAAGATTTCTACAAAAACGAAAAAATTTCGGACCTAAATGAATACTCAACGGAAACAGATATCGCTGACTGCAACTCGATCAAAAGCCAACCGTTTCTTCAAAAAGAAATCAGTATCGTAACATCAGTTTTACACACGGAAGCACGAAAAATTCACGTTTTTGGCATAAACCATCAACAACATGCAAGAAAAATAAAGCAATGATGAAATCGCAATTTATAACCAAGAAAAATTAAGAAAAATATCGCATGCTTCAATTTATTCCACTACACATAAAGTCATCAACAATAAAACTCATGTGAAAATAAAAGAGATAAGGAAAAGTGAATCTTATTCCAAATGTCTTCTTGAACGCCAGCACATGTCTGAGTGGAATCGTCTGTCAATCCATACTTCAAATAATGCCCAACATCACCAGGGACCCCCAAACTTGGTCTCTAGTCATGAAATAACTATAGACATTAAGTCAAAAAAGACTAGAATATGAAGGATAATAACTCATTGGGGTTAACAAAAAAATATTAGAGAAATAAGGGCCAACAATAATACACGAATCCAAACGAAATAACAAAACAAAGAAAAAAAAATTATTAATGAAAAATCAAATAAAAACAACTAACTAGAAAGCAAGTAAAAATAATGGGTTGCCTCCCATCAAGCGCTCTATTTTACGTCTTGAGCACGACGTGGCAAAAAATTTAACATGGCTTCTTTCTAGGGAGATTGCCAAATACCCCCTTCTTGCAATCTATAAGCCTCTTATTCTACAAGGGAGGCTTTGGTTCATGCCTGGTTGCCAAAAATAATGAGTAAGGATAATTATGCGGACAACCAAAAAATAATGAAAGAATATAATAATTATAAGGTATGAAAAAATAAGCAGAGTTCGAATGGGTAAATAATAAAGACATATCATGAACAACCTCATTAGATCTCAAAGAATCAGCCTCAACAAAATCAAAAGTAATGGGGCCAATCTCTCCCAATATGGATTTAGGAAAAATTATGCGTGGCACCATTAATAAAATTTTAGGCACAAAAGTGTTCACCTTATTATTCGAAGTTTGATGACAAATTAATGAAATTTCTTTGGAAACATCATCAATGGTAACTTCTTCTACAAGCTCATCACACTTTATGTAATTATCAGGTGCTGGGGGATCGACCCTAAAACTCAGCATGTCTTTCTTCTCAACCTCCCCTTCAACTTCACTACTAAATCGATGAGCTGGAAAATAACCATAGTGAATCTCAAGACCACGACTTGCACATTCTCGCTCAAGAGGGGTACTATCAGGATTTTTGAGAGCGTCTACACATTGTTCAAGCATGGTCTTTTATTTTGGGGGAGGGGGCTGACTGACCCTTTTAGGCAAATTATTAAGATCATCGAAATTTATGAAATGCCAAGGGTCACGATAATCAAAGGAAAACATAATGAAAAAAAAATAAGAAAGAAAAAAAAATAGAAACTAAAGAAAAAAACTTCAAATTAAAATTAGAGTCGCTTGGTAATGATATTAGCGAAAAATCAGTCCCCGGCAATGGCGCCAAAAACTTGTTGTGAGGAAATCCCTCACACTATGCCGCAAGTGCACGGTGTCAACAAGTAATAAAGTGATAAGTAAGATATCGTTCCCTCGAGGACCGATTTCACTAAGTACCAAAATATAGTCAACTCGTAATTTTATTTGAAGAACAATTATATAGAATTTATTTCTAAACTAATTGCAGAAAAATAAATAGAAAATAATAATAGTAATAATAAAAATAATAATAATAATAAGGGCGTAGGATTATGATTTTCACCTCAAACAATCAGGATTGATTTTTATTTAATTCAATTCACTTTTATTCAATTGATTGTAAGCCAGGAATTCCTAAATTATTCTAAAGTCTTTCCCAAGGTCGATAGAAAATACTAAGAATTATTAACTCGATATATCCCTATTCGAATTAGATAATTAATAGCTAAAGCTGTTCATGAATTTCCACAATAAATAGGCTTCACAATTCCCATGAGTATATCCCTATCTCACGACAATCATGATTTTTCTCACAAGAACTATGCCTAAATTTCATCTCCTGAATCCATAAAGACGTTCAAATCAATTCAACTGTTGGCCAGACAATTAAAAGGCATTAAGAACAATGAGAAACATCCAACTCAATACGAATAACGAGTGAATTGAAATAAAAATAAATAAATCAAACCGTCATGTAATCGGCTACAATCACAATCATACTCAAACAGATCTAGAAAATAAGATGCGGAAAAATTAAGAAAAACCGTAAGGGATCCGTGGTCTTGTCGTCGCCCACAAATCTCTTCATTTCCGCTCTCCCCGGATTCTTGTGTTCTTCGATCCCGTCCTACGATGTCTTCGATCTCCCTTATTTTCAGACCTTAAACCCCTATTTATAACTATCCTTAGCCTCCAAAACGCGTCTGGGGATCGGGTCGAAAAAGGGCTTCAAAATCGGCCCAAAAATGCGGCAAATTCCTCAAAACCGCCCCGTGGGCCGCGGCTCAGTAAATGTGTGCCGCGGCCCCTAACCTTCAGCGCCTATACCTGGGCGCCTATTTTTCTTCCTGGGCCGCGGCTCAGTATCCTTGTGTTGCGGCCCCCGGTACAGTTCGCTCGGCGTTCTCTGTGTGTCGTGCGTGTGCCGCGGCTCAGTATATGGGTGCCGCGGCCCCAGGCCAAAAATTGTCGTTTTGGCCCGTTTTTCGCCGTTCGAGCTTCCGGACTCCAATTTCCTACAAAACATATAAAAATAGTGCATTAAAAGCTCTTTTATGCAGATTTAGGCTCAAAATGGATATAAAATAATGATAAATTAGCGCATAAAAATACGCCTAACAAAAATAAAATCTTTAGAACTTGAAAAATCCCCTCTTCAAAACAAAGGCAAAACTATTGAACTCGACCATACCTTATGCCTTGAAAAAGAAAACGTTTTGAAAATTGAGTTGACGAAAACTCAAAAGGAGCTAAAATATATTTTGAACAAGTTCACTCTCGGAAATGAGAAATTCGAAAAGCTCTTATCCATTCAAAAATCTCCATTGTTAAAACACGGTCTTGGTTTCAACCCGTTTAAAAGGGAACAATCCCTTATCAACCTTGACAAAATAAAGAAAACCGAAGCCGAGAATTCAAAAACTCCTTCAAACAACGAGTTCATGATAATGTTCGTTCAAAGTTGAGAACCATCAAAGTTAAACAAATATGGGTTCCAAAAGGAACAATTGTTCCGAATGCTATAAGTATCGTTAACTTTGGAGGACCCAAAAGGGCTTGGGTACCGAAACAACCGAGAAATACTATTTTTGTAGGTACCAGCACCAAGGAAAAGCAAGTGGTACATTGATAGCGGATGCTCAAGGCACATGTGTGGCTCCGAGGACTTATTTGAAGACCTCGAATATCAAGAACAAGGACATGTGACCTTTGGCGACAATTAAAAGGGAAAGATCAAAGGCATCGGAAAAGTCGGTAAAGAACCTTCTCCCTCTATTAACAAAGTATTATTTATTGAAGGTTTGCACCACAATATACTTAGCGTTTCTCAACTATGTGATGAAGGTTTTAAAATTCTCTTTGAGCAAACTCATTGCATGGCATTTAGAAATAATAAAATTGCATTCATCGGTTTGAGATGTGGAAATATTTACATTGTTGATCTTAATGATAAAAGTTCATTTAATGAAAAGTGCCTTATTACTTTGGATGATAATGCATATTTATGGCATCGAAAATGTAATACCCGAGATTTCTGATGTGTATTTGAACCTTTTGATATTGTATTTGTTGTATTTTGATCCAAGTATTTTCCTCCGTATTTCATGATCATGTGTTGTTGAGCGTATGATTTCATGCATGTTGTTCATACTTGCATTTTTGTGCACTTGTAGCGCACGCTAACATCTTAGCATTAGCGCATGCTAATTGAGTTAGCTAGCGCACGCTACGTATGAGTTGTAGTGCGCGCTACACGTAGTCAGCGTGATTGAGACAGGTTGGTAGGTGAGATCAGACCGCGGATTTCGTTGGGATTATGTCGGGATGAACCCGGACGGCTTTTTGGGAAAGTCGAGTCAATGGTGTTTAGCGCCCGCAAATGGTTTGAGGTTAGCGCACGCTAAGTCTAGTATAGTGAGGTCAGTGAACTTTCGTTCAGTCGTTAGCGCACGCTAAAAATAGTTGTTAGCCTACGCTAATCGTTGATTTTAGCGCAAGTAAAGCTATTTAGCATACGCTATGGCGAGAGCTGTCAGAGACAGTAGACTGCTAGCCCGTTAATGCACGCTAATTTAGGAGAGTAGCGCGCGCTAATAACCTTTTTCTATAAATAAGACATCACCTAACTTCATTTTTCAGTTTACACCTCTCCCCACACCCGATTTTTGAGACTTTGAGAGTCACTCCCTCCATCAAAATCCTGCATACCAGTCTCCTAACATCACCATTGAAGACAAAGGAGCTTTGAGGATTGGTGTTCTAGCTCTTGGACGTGGAGTTTATCAAGATATTTCAACAATTCTTTCCGAATAAGGTATGTTATGATTTACCAAGCCGAAATTCGCGTTCTCAGCAAATGATCTTATGAATCCAGCAACATATTTTTTTTGAAGATTGAAACCCAGTTATACCTTGTTTTTCTTTCATTACTAAGAGTGTTGATCTAGCCTCGGTGGATAAAAACCTTAGGATGTAGTATCCTTAATTCGTTTGAATCATGAACATGATTTTAGTTAGATTCTATGAATTCCTATGATGTTCCACCGATGAAATTCATGTTTGCTAGGGGTATTTGTTTTGATAATATTCTTCATGTTCATGAGGATGATGAATCGGTCATGTCATTGAACTCAATCCGGATCACCGTAGTATCATTTTCCTTGCGTAATACTTGGGCATGCTTGCTATCTTGAGTCACATTTGTGGTATAATCGTAATAGCCGAACATATGAGAATTTGGGATTGAAGCCCATATTTAAACCCGAAATCTTTAATAAACTTGTATATCCTTGAATCCATAAACATCGGCACTTCGCCTCCGAAATGATCATTGAACTCACATGAAGTGTATCATTATTTTCCGGTTCAGCTTTCATCTAAGTATACTGTTGCGATATTTTCTTGAACGCAAGTGTACGTTATCGTATACAAGTAATAAAGTGATGAGTGAGTATCGTTCCCACAAGGACTGAATCACTAATTACCGATTTTTATGTATTCTAGTTTTATTCGAACAATCGAACTTTGGGTTTGCAATTAATTACTAAAAGAATTAATAAAAGACTAAATAGTAAAAATGATCGCTTGAGGAAAGAAAATCAAATGATGAATAAGTCTAGGATTCTGAATCCACCTCGGTTTATCCGAATTTACTCTCGATTATCTGAAGTTAATGATTTTCCCAATTTATTGAAGGCGAAGATTGCTAATATACTCTACCGCATCTCCCGAGGTCAATAGATTTTTCTAAAGGCGAATAACACACTCTATCCCTAGGTGAATTAATTCGTCAATAGGCAAAAAGCATAAAATCTCCAAAAGGCCACGTAGTTCCTATGAGTATATTCCTATGTCAGAGAATAAAACGGTCCTCACCAATAGTTCCTCACCAACTCTCCTCTCCCGATTCGAATTGAATGATTAAAACAATACAACTATTGGCCAGATAATTGAAAGCATTAAACACGATTGGGAAAACTCAACAAAAAGGGAATTAATTAGATAATCTCAAACAAATCCGTCAAAACGTAGGTTTCATCAAAATCCTAGATTAGGGTTTTAGCCTGACATGCTAATAAATGAAAATACAGAATTAATAGATAAAAGCATGAAAATCAAACGCAGATGAAGCTCGGATTCTTCCGTTCTTCTGGCTTCCGCCCTCTGCTCTTGAAGTCTTCTGCTTATCTTCCTCTTCTGCCGTCTCCTCCAAGATTCTCCGATTCCAAGATTTTTCCCCGATCCAAAGATGATTAATTAGGGTCTTAAACCCTTATTTATAGCTCTGCACAGTCTCCAAATCGCGTCCGTGTGAGTAGGTCGAGAACTGGCTTCAAAACGGCCCAAATCCGCGCGGAGCACATCAAAACCGCTAAGTGTGCCGCGGCTCACTAAATCTGTGTCGCGGCACATGGTCTTGACTCGGCCGCACAGGCGCCTTTTAATTCATCTCGGGCATGACTCACTGACAGGTGTGCCGCGGCACAGTCTGATCTACTCTGGTTCTCGCTGGTTGCCTTCCTGTGCTGGGGCCCACTTGCCTTGTGCCGCGGCTCACGGCCAAAATTCACCGTTTTCGCCCGTTTCGCCTCGTTTTACCTTCCGGACTCCAATCTCCTGACAAACATACAAAATTAAGGCATTAAAAGCTCATTTAAGCAAATTTACTCTCCAAAATAATACAAAATAATGATAAATAAGCGTATAAAAATACGCCTAACAAATACCCCCAAACTTAAGCCTTTGCTTGTCCTCAAGCAAAAAGAATTAAATTCAACAAAAGAATGTCGTGAATAATCGTGCAACTCATAGTGCTCAACCTAATCAATACTATCCTGAAATTCTCTCTGAAAAATACGAGTATCATAATAGCGAGCTACACTCAGAACACTGATTCTTCAAAGTAACCAAGTTCAGTCCTAATTACTCGTTCATGAAGAAAATCCAGCTCAAAGATTAACAAACGTGAATCTAATCGACCGTCAATATGAAAGGTTAAAATAAACGAGCTAAATTCGCCCCGTTCCACAGTCTAATGGCAAAATTTTCACGAGTTTCATAAAAATAATCCTCGGACAGTATTCCCTTATAGATATATGCTCAAGAATTGATTCGAGTTGACCACTAGGTTCGGATCTCGGGATGTTTCATCGGGACAATCCTAGGGTGGAACTTCCATTCTCATGTATTGGGAAACCGTTTGACGTAAAAGACACTCATGGGGCACATGGATGCTTCTAGTTACTAAGTTTCCCTCCACAACGGAGAAACAACTCGAATAGCTAATTCCTGCATGTCCGAATTAAGGTCGCTGTTTTACGCGAGAGTAAACAACGGGTCACGCGAATACCCCCGGTTACTAGGCTCCCTATCATTGGCACATGCGAAATTTCTAAATTACTAGTCTAATCAGGGTCGTCGTTTTACGCGAGAGTAAACAACGGGTCACGCGAATACCCCCAGTTACTAGACTTCCCATCATAGAACAAATATTATCTCGACTATTGGGAAAAACTGACCGACTCTAAACTCAATCTCAGTGCCAACACGACTTATGTAACTGGACGACTAGCTAACCGAAAAATGTAACCAAACGTATCGACGGTGATTTTAAAACACGTATGTATCCTCTCTTATCCGCCAAGACCTCTACAATCACAAAAAAAATTTCGGACCTAAATGACGACTTAGCAGAAATAGAAATCACTGACTACAACTCGACTAAAACTCGACCGTTTCTTTAGAGAGAAAAACAGTGTTGTAACATCAGTATTACACAAATAGAAGCACGAAAAATTCACGAATAGAGTAAAATCAAGACAAGCAAGGCTATCGACAAAATATAACTAAAAAATAACAAAAAGTGCAACGAAATAAGTACAGCAATAAACGTAGCGACAGAAAGTAAACCCCCCCAAACTTAGGACGTACATTGACCTCAATGGACAAAATATAATATGCAATAGAATAAGAAGGTCAAGTACTCCCCTCCAGTCCTCTCACGAGCTGGTGCCGGCATCATCCGGTGAGGAGGGTGGTGTGGCTGGCCGAGCAGGTGCAATAAATGGCCTGTCTGGGTGCATGATGTGGGCCGTCCATGCGGCAAGGTGCTCCTGATGGTAGGCGTCCCTCGCTGCCAGATGCCTCGCCTCACGCCGGTTGGCCCGGCGGGCCTGCTCTCGCATCTCACCCCTGACGGCAGCAATAATGCTCTCTC
Source organism: Orobanche coerulescens (assembly GCA_033398695.1). Lineage (NCBI taxonomy): Eukaryota > Viridiplantae > Streptophyta > Magnoliopsida > Lamiales > Orobanchaceae > Orobanche > Orobanche coerulescens. Next base: position 71,550,249 of record CM065815.1, read on the forward strand.
GCTCCGTCCGCTGCTCCTCTCGCATGGCAGCCAGCATACTCTCCCTCTGTCTCCTCATCTCCTCTCTCTCTCTCCTCATATCCTCCCTCAGATCCTCTCTCTTTCCTCATATCCTCCCTCAGATCCTCTCTCATCGCCTGCAATCTCTCTCTGTCGGGCGGCGGGCCGGCATCTGCCTGCCCCTGTGTCAGCAAAAGAGGCTCGGGGGACCCCTCGTGGGCCTCATCCAGTAGAAATCCTCTCCCCCGAGCGTGCGCCGGCGCTCCTCCCCATTGGTCAAAATGTGAGATGATGCGGTGGTCAATCGGGGACTGGGGAGCCAGCATCGGCTCGTCGTCCGACCACGTCAGCCCCGACTGCCGGCACAGAGCGCAGATAAGAGAGGGGTGCTTCAAACCCGTCTTGGCCCCTCCCTGAATGCACTGAAATATAGATCGGACCAAAAGAGGGGCCACATCGAATCGCAGCCCGGATGTGATCGCATATAGTGTCCGGGCGCGGGAGAGAAAAACAGTGCGGATCTGAGATGTGGGGTCTATACGAGCGCAAATAAAATATAGCCAGGCATGCCCGAGCCGACTGAGGCACGAGCTCTTGAAGTGGAAAGTGGAAGAACCCGGTGCGCGCTGCTCCCAGTCGGAGTCGGGCTGCGTAATAGTCTCGAGCAGAGCCTCCTTCGTGAGGCTAGTCATAACTCGGTCATAAGCCGTCTCATCTACCACCGGCAGCCCAAACAACCTCCGAATAGCAGCTGTGGAAAAATCAACCGTAACACCTCGGACATCGACCTGAGTCCGAGTATCTAACTGCTGTAACATCTGGCCTGCTCGAATGTGCTTCAATAGCGCACTGGCATAGAACTCCTGCACTATCGATATTACCGCTGGCTCGGGGGGTGCAGCGAATCGGGCCCACCCCATCTCGTCTATCATCATAAGCAGTTCCCCGTCTTGGGGGGCTGGAATAAATCCCCTCTCCGGGATAAGAGGTCGCGGCCGAATCTTCTCATTGAAGATTTTGTGGATCTCAGGGTCAGAAAACTGGTGCGCCTCAGACTCGGCGTGGCTACGAGAGGTTTCCCCTCGAGTGGGGGATGACTGAGTCCTTGCCCTCTTGCTCAGCTTCTTAGTCCTAGCCATAGCGATCCCTGAAAAAAAATTAAACACCAGAGTTTATTTACGCAAACAATAACGAAAATAATCATCACTCGGCTAAAGGTATCCAGCCGTAAATCAAGAATTTAACAAGATAGCACATCCGTGAGAAAAAAAATGAAATTGAACTTTAACGTTTAAACTAGACGTAAGGGTTGGGCTTGCTGTAATTTCAGAACGAATACGTTGCGCAAAGATTCAAAATATTGCCTTAACAAAGAAAATCTTTCATTCAGGCATTTCATCGAACACTTAAAGGGCAAGAGTTCACTTGAAGAATAAATATGGCAATAGCTCGATTAAATCTCCAAGAACAAAAACACGAATCATTCACCATCAAAAACGACATACTCGATTCATTCGTAATCCAAAATAACCATGAAAATTTGATCAAAACCATCATGTCATCACTTAACTATCATAGAACTTTTGAAGGAAATAAACCTATTCAACCATCAAATACACTACACAACTTCACATTCAAATTCATGGAACAATTTGAGATTAGGAATTTAGACATACCTTGCCTGGGTTGTGGAAAATGCAAGAAAATCGCAAGAAGAAGAAGGTGAGAAGAATGTTGGCCGATCGCGCGCAAGGGAGAGGAAGGGAAGAAAGGAAAGTATACCTGGGGTGGCCGGCCGAATGCGGGTTATAAGGTACCTGGCTGTTCAAATTCCGCATGGTGTGCCGCGGCACAGCTCAAGTGAGCCGCGGCACAAAGTACAGTCCCTTTTTGCCTGTTCGCATGTTTTGTCGTGGGCCGCGGCTCAGGTTTCGTGTGCCGCGGCTCAGGGCTCATGTGTGCCGCGGCTCAGTAATGTTGTGCCGCGGCACAGAGTATAATTTGTTTAGCTCTCCCTTTCAATTTGTGTGTGCCGCAGCTCACAATTCTTGTGCCGCGGCTCAGGCATCAGTTTCTCCCCTGGGACTTTTCCTGCACAGAATTTCAAGAAGAACACGTCACGAGCGAGTGGTAAAAGCAAATCAAAACACAAAATGATGAAAAATAAAAATTCAAGAATGCAAGAAAAATATAGAAACACAAAAATCTACAACTACGAACTCGGGTTGCCTCTCGAGAAGCACTAAGTTTATAGTCTTCAGCCGGACCTATTTAGAAAATCAGTTCGCTTTTCGCAAACTCCATTTGACCTCCGCCCCATTCATCGAACCATTAATATGATTTTTAAAATTTTGACCATCGGTCATTAACGATTCGATTTTCGGTTCGGACACCCAATGTTGTTTGCGGAAAGGTTTTGACGAGAACAACTTTTCGAAACACCCGTTTTTCTCATGACTAGACGTTCGTTTGGCTTCCGGCTTATTCCCCTCTTTCACGAACGCACTTAAGACCGCAGCAGACTTTTCCGAGTGTGGCTGGTCATATGGCGATGATTTCATGTTCACATGCTTGAGAAATGTGATTCTTTCTACATCTTTCTCAGAAGTCAGACCATCTGAAAATGAGTCTTTTGACCGACGATGTTTTCGGTGTTTTTCTTTTGCAACGGCTTCCACACTTTCACTTTGTGAGCTCTTATCAACACCTCCGGGCCATGAAAAGGATTTGAATACTTGGAACGTAACATGCTCGTCTTGAACCCGCAGAGTTAATTCTCCTTTTTCCACGTCTATAAGAGTTCTTCCGGTCGCTAAAAATGGTCGTCCCAAGATAATCGGGATATCTTCATCTTCCTCCATGTCGAGAACAATAAAATCCGCTGGAAAGATAAATTTATCCACTTTCACTAGCACGTCCTCAATCACTCCTCTCGGATACTTAATAGACCGATCGACCAATCGTAAGGAGACCGTCGTCGGCTTTGCTTCTCCAATTCCCAGCTTCTTGAAAATAGACAGAGGCATGAGGTTAATACTCGCACCGAGATCGCACAATGCCTTATTAAAAGAAAGATTTCCCATGGTGCACGGTATGTTGAAACTTCCCGGATCTTTCAATTTTGGTGGAAGCTTCTTTTGAAGAATCGCGCTGCATTCCTCCGTCAAGGCGACTGTTTCAAAATCCTCGAGTTTTCTTTTCTTTGACAATATCACTTTCATGAATTTAACGTAGCTTGGCATTTGTTCCAACGCGTCGGCAAATGGGATGTTAATATGAAGCTTCTTGAACACGTCGAGGAACTTAGAAAATTGCTTGTCCGCCTTTTTCTGCTGTAGTCTCTGCGGAAACGGGACGGATGGCACATATGCCTTCGGGTTATCCGGAAACGTTATCAAAGGTCTCCAATCTTGTGACTCCTCTGTCGCTAAATTATTCTTCTCCTCAATTTCACTCCTCTTTTCACACCTCTCGGGCTGGTCACATACCTCCTTCCCGCTTCTCAAACTGATTGCATTTAGACTTTCTCTAGGATTTGTCTCGGTCGTACTTGGCAATGCTCCCTCCGGGCGGGCTGTCAACACATTGGTAATCTGGACCAGCTGGACTTCCAAGTTGCGAATGGAGGCGGAATGATTTTGCAATGTCGCTTCAGTACGGGTCATGAACTGACTCGTATTTGCTGCCAATTTCGCAATTGCTTCCTCGAGAGAAACTTTTGGAGCGGGAGGGGGCTGCTGTTGGTTTTGAGCGAACGGAGGCTGGTTCGAGTTCTATCCATTTCTCCACGAAAAGTTGGGATGATTACGCCACCCCGGATTATACGTGTTGGAGTACGGATTATTTTGCCGGTTTTCGTTTCCTACAAACTGAGCTTGTTCAATTTGGGGCTGCTCGAACGGATTTCCGACTTGACACTCCGCGCAAGGGTGAGATCCGTTACACCAATTGCAAGACTCAATGGTAACGGGGGAAGGAGCATGCGAAAATGCTTGGAGCTGCTACATTAATGCTGCGACTTGGGCTGACAATGTAGATATCGGGTCATTACTCGAAATTTCCAAAACTCGCTTCGGCGTTATTCGTTCGGATGGCCATTGATATGCATTTGCGGCCATAGCTTCCAACAACGAGTGTGCCTCGGCCATAGTCTTTCCCATCAAAGCCCCACCGTGCCGCATCCACGAGTGCGTGTAGAGGCACTCAATCCATTGTAGAACGTCTGAATTTGAAGCCAGTCTGGAAGGCCGTGATGTGGGCATCTCCGTAACAAATCTTTGTATCGCTCCCACGCCTCGTGGAGCGATTCCATATCATACTGACCAAAGGTGGTGATCTCGTTTCTCAATCTCGCCGTCTTAGAAGGTGGGAAGAATTTAGCAAGGAATGCTTGCGCTAACTCTGCCCATGTCGTGATCGAGCCCGGCGGTAAGGAATTCAACCAAAATTTCGCTTTATCCCTCAAAGAGAAAGGGAAAAGCCGTAATCGGATAGCATCGTCGGTGACACCATTGTTCTTGAACGTGTCACCAATCTCAAGAAAAGAAGCAATATGAGCGTTTGGGTCGTCATTCGGCAATCCACAGAATTAGCTCGCCTGTACCATCTGAATAATAGCAGGCTTAATTTCGAAATTGTTCGCCTGGATAGTGGGGCGCCGAATCCCCGAAAAATTAGCATTAATTTGTGGTATAGCATAGTCTCTAAGTGCCATTTCCGGTTGAGCTTGCTGCACAATATTATTTCCTCCATGAATTTCGATGTTTTCGGCCATGTTGACTTTTGTCGGTAACTCTCGTTTCTCCTTCTTGTTCCTTCGAAGAGTGCGCTCGAGTTCGGTATCCAAAGGTAGTAGGCCTTTGTTACCGAGTTTTCTCATGCACCACGCGAAAGATCCTGAAAGGAAAAACAAATAAATAAATTAAGTACACGAAAATAAGTAAAAAAAAAACGTTCAAACTAAGACTAGAAATACTGAAATCGATATTAGCAAAATTTCAGTCCCCGGCAACGGCGCCAAAAACTTGTTGCGATATTTTCTTGAATGCAAGTGTACGTTATCGTATACAAGTAATAAAGTGATGAGTGAGTATCGTTCCCACGAGGACTGAATCACTAACTACCGATTTTTATGTATTCTAGTTTTATTCGAACAATCGAACTTTGGGTTTGCAATTAATTACTAAAAGAATTAATAAAAGACTAAATAGTAAAAATGATCGCTTGAGGAAAGAAAATCAAATGATGAATAAGTCTAGGATTCTGAATCCACCTCGGTTTATCCGAATTTACTCTCGATTATCTGAAGTTAATGATTTTCCCAATTTATTGAAGGTGAAGATTGCTAATATACTCTACCGCCTCTCCCGAGGTCAATAGATTTTTCTAAAGGCGAATAACACACTCTATCCCTAGGTGAATTAATTCGTCAATAGGCAAAAAGCATAAAATCTCCAAAAGGCCACGTAGTTCCTATGAGTATATTCCTATCTCACAGAATAAAACGGTCCTCACCAATAGTTCCTCACCAACTCTCCTCTCCCGATTCGAATTGAATGATTAAAACAATACAACTATTGGCCAGATAATTGAAAGCATTAAACACGATTGGGAAAACTCAACAAAAAGGGAATTAATTAGATAATCTCAAACAAATCCGTCAAAACGTAGGTTTCATCAAAATCCTAGATTAGGGTTTTAGCCTGACATGCTAATAAATGAAAATACAGAATTAATAGATAAAAGCATGAAAATCAAACGCAGATGAAGCTCGGATTCCTCCGTTCTTCTGGCTTCCGCCCTCTGCTCTTGAAGTCTTCTGCTTATCTTCCTCTTCAGCCGTCTCCTCCAAGATTCTCCGATTCCAAGATTTTTCCCCGATCCAAAGATGATTAATTAGGGTCTTAAACCCTTATTTATAGCTCTGCACAGTCTCCAAATCGCGTCCGTGTGAGTAGGTCGAGAACTGGCTTCAAAACGGCCCAAATCCGCGCGGAGCACATCAAAACCGCTAAGTGTGCCGCGGCTCACTAAATCTGTGTCGCGGCACATGGTCTTCAGCTCGACGCCTGGGCGCCTTTTAATTCATCTGGGCCGCAGCTCACCTGGACTGTGCCGCGGCACAGAGTACAGTCTACTCTGGTTCTCGCTGGTTGCCTTCCTGTGCTGGGGCCCACTTGCCTTGTGCCGCGGCTCACGGCCAAAATTCACCGTTTTCGCCCGTTTCGCCTCGTTTTAGCTTCCGGACTCCAATCTCCTGACAAACATGCAAAATTAAGGCATTAAAAGCTCATTTAAGCAAATTTACTCTCCAAAATAATACAAAATAATGATAAATAAGCGTATAAAAATACGCCTAACATATACTAACCGCGAACCGGCCTTACGTCACTATTTCACAATTCTAATATAAGATATTCGATGATCATACGTTAGTTTTGAGTAGAATGTTGAGTTCCTTGTTATCTCTTTTGATCAAGGTCCGAACCTTGCATAGTGATCGATCAAGCGACGGCGGCCTGCGGACGTGTGACATTCGTGGGAGTATTTAGTCCTTGCCATCTTTGAGGCAAGTATCGTATGTTGAGTTTGGTTTATATTGGAACTTTGATCATGCATACGGTTTTGTTTATGTTGTCGAGTATGAGATTATTTTCTTGATTTTTCGTGGTATTTGTTATAAATTGTTCGTGTTGATGAACATATTGAATTGCATATGTGTATGCATGATTGCATGGTTTATATTGTAAATGATCCGAGGGGGTCATGAGGATCTATGCTGAGGGCACTGGATCGAATGTCCACCATGCGTTGGTCCGACGGGATCATCATGGGGATCTATGCTGAGGGTGCTGGATCATTTGACGGGTTTTCCACCATGCGTTGGTCCGACAGGATCATCATGGGGATCTATACTGAGGGCCCTGGATCGTTGGATTACCCTGTATTGTGTTGATGGAATCGTGAGGATTCGCATCGTTGCATTCCGGTGACGGGAGTCCGTTTTGTATGTTTTATGATGCATCGTTGATTTATGTATTATGATACTTGTACTAGCATCGTTTTGCTAACCCCTTTGGGGGTGGACATTTGTTTTGATGTTCAGGTAGCCGATGAGCGAGGAAGCAACCACAGTACCGACATGACGATGAAGTGGCTCAGTGATGTGGATTATGTTGTCTTGTTTTCTGATTATTTTTCAGTACTCGAGTACGCTTATGTTGTTGATGTTTTGGGGATGTTTTGTAAAATTGGACTCATTTGAATTGTCGAACGGGTTTTGAATTTCTTTTTCATTAATGACACTTTACTATTATTTCTGTATTTCTCAAATTAGCCTTGTAAATTCTTATACAAAGGATTTACGGTGCTGTAATTATTCCGAATACATCGGGGTGTTACAGAAAATTGGGACATACATCTCTACCCATCATTTATATTTTATCGAGACATGATCTTGTCCGTGGTTTACCCAAACTCAAATTTGATCAGAAGCATTTGTGTGAATCATGCATAAAAGGGAAACATACTCGAGAATCTTTCAAACCGAAATTCGAGATTTCCACTAGCCGTATTCTTGAACTTGTGCATATGGATTTGATTGGACCATCTAGATATGTTAGTCTAAATGGTAAGCTTTATACTTTGGTCATTGTTGATGATTATTCCCGTTTTACTTGGGTTAGATTTATTGCTCATAAAGATGATACATTTTTCGAGTTTTCCAAATGGTGTCGTTTGGTGCAAAATGAGAAAAGTCTCTCTATAATTTCTATCCGCACTGATCACGGAGGTGAATTTGATTGCACTCCGTTTGAGCTTTTATGTGACAAATATGGTATTAATCACAATTTTTCGGCTCCTAGAACGCCTCAACAAAATGGGGTTGTTGAAAGGAAAAATCGATCTTTGGAGGAAATGTCAAGGACTATGCTTAATGAATATTCTCTTCCATAATATTTTTGGGCCGAAGTAATTTTTACGGCATGCTATGTGATTAACCGAGTTCATGTTCGTAGAACTAACCTTAAAACTCCGTATGAATTATGGAAGGGCAAAAAGCCAAATATATCTTATTTTCATCCTTTTGGTTGCAATGTGTTTATCCTAAATAATGGTAAAGATAACTTGGGGAAATTTGATGCTAAATCCGACTCCGGAATATTTCTTGGTTATTCTACAAATAGCAAAGCATATCGTGTTTATAACATTAATACAAATAAAGTTGAAGAATCCATTCATGTTAAATTCAACGATATGATCTCACCCCCGAGAAAGGTAGAATGTTTTGATGATGCATGTATTTTTCCGGATTCTCATCCCTCAAACGAAATGGAGAAAATTTCGGAAATCCAATAGAAGACAATCGAGAGTCTACCGAAAAATTGGAGGCACGTCAAAGACCATCCAAAAGATCTCGTGATTGGAAATATTGAAGACGGTGTTCAAACTCGAAGGAGAACCACCGAATATATGGCTCATTGTGCTTTCGTATCCGAAATAGTTCCCAAAAATATATCTGAGGCTCTTAATGATGAAAGTTGGATGATGGCTATGCAAGAAGAGCTTGTACAATTCATGCACAATAATGTATGGAATTTAGTTCCCACTCCTAAAGATAAAACAATTATCGGAATTAAATGGATGCACAAAATCAAGTGAGACGAAGACGGTTACCCAATTCGAAATAAATCTCGTTGGTCACACAAGGGTATAATCAAGAGGCAGGCCTTGATTACGAAGAAGGTTTTGCTCCCGTGGCTCGACTCGAAGCCATCCGTTTGTTATGTGCATTTGCCGCTCACAAAAAGATCAAGCTATTTCAAATGGATGTGAAAAGTGCATTCTTGAATGGCTATATTCAAGAAGAAGTCTATGTCAAGCAACCTCCCGGTTTTGAAGATCATCAATTTCCGGATCACGTCTACAAGCTCAACAAGGCACTCTACGGGTTGAAACCAGCACCCCGAGCATGATATGATCGTTTAAGTCAATTTTTAATTGCAAATGATTATAAAAGAGGTAAAGTCGATAATACCTTGTTTGTGAAAATATTGAATAATGATATACTTGTTTGCCAAATCTACGTTGATGACATTGTTTTTGGAGCTACTAACGAATCATTGTGCCAAGATTTCTCTAATCTTATTAAGGGAGAGTTCGAGATAAGTATTATGGGAGAATTAACATTCTTCCTCGGGCTTCAAATCAAGCAATACGAAGATGGAATCTTTATTCATCAAACAAAGTACTCAAACGATCTCCTAAAGAAATTCAAAATGGAGGGTAGCAAAGTGATTTCAATGCCAATGTCTTCATCATTGAAATTAGAAAAAGATGAAAATGGCAAATCCGTAGATCAAAAATTATATCGAGGTCTGATCGGATCTTTGCTATATTTGAATGCTTCTAGGCCAGACATAATATTTGCTACATGCTTATGTGCCCGATTCCAAGATAATCCTAAGGAATCACATTTAATTGCTTGTAAACGCATTTTTCGTTACTTGAATGGGACCATCGGACTAGGTCTATGGTATCCCTCTTGCTTGGACTTTAATTTGATTGCATATAGTGACGCCGATTTCGGCGGATGCAAAATTGATAAAAAGAGTACTAGTGGTACATGTCATTTCATCGGTTCATGCTTAATATCTTGGGGAAGTAAAAAGCAAACCAGTGTAGCTTTGCCTACAGCTGAGGCCGAATACGTTGATGCAGGGAGTGCCTGTGCTTAGGTATTATGGATTAAAAATCAACTCCGCGACTACGACATTTATTTTGAAAATACCCCTATATTATGTGATAATACTAGTGCTATTAATTTGAGTAAAAATCCCGTGTTGCATAGTAGAACTAAGCATATAGATATTAGATATCATTTTTTATGCGATCATGTGCAAACGAAAGATATCTGCTTAATTTTTGTCGGGACGAAGGACTAACTTGCTGATATATTTACGAAACCTCTTCCCGAGGAATCATTTAATACTATTCGTTTGCAACTTGGTATGTGACATCTAGACAATTTTTGAAATTAGTTTTCTACTCAAGAAATCAATATCTTAGAAACATTCCATTCGCTAGCGCGCGCTAGCTTCATTCTTTTAACGTGCGCTAACTTTTGTCTTCGATAGCGTACTCTAATCCCTTATCACTTGCGTGCGCTAATTAAAATCTTCATATTTCGATATATGCTACTGGACAGTCCAGTGAGCTACCCATATATTCATAACGTACGCTAATTATACACTCTTTGCGTACGCTAATTTAACCGGTTCAGTTCCCTATATAAACCCTGTTCAGTCTAGAAACAATTTCACCATTTCATAACGCATGCAAACACATCAGATCCCCTTTCAGCAAGAACCCTAGCCAAAAAACCGATTCATACAATCCCGATTCCTTCTTCAATCTCTCAATTCCTTTCATACTCATGTCGATCAAGGGCCGCAATGCTATGGAGAAGACTTACAAAAACGCAAAACACACTCGTGAACTAGAGTATGATGCATCCCGTTTCGTGTCATATACCACCTCCGAGGTCTTTTCTGAAATCCTTCCTCAGGAACAATTGACGGACTGTTACTACTTCAATTTTCACAGCCTGGAACGGGTGAATGTTGTTATTTCTGATTTTTTCTCTTCTATTGGAATTGCCCGCTTTGTTGAATGTAAGGAACCTATCTTTCCCGAGTTAGTTCGCGAATTTTACGCAAACCTTCATATTGCTGAGAGTGAAGGTTCCTCATCTTTAGTTTTAGAGAGTTTGGTTGGAGGAACTGTAGTGAAAGTCTCTTCGGAGATTTTGACTCAATTATTTGGTTTGTCGTCCGATGGCTTTTCCTGTTCTGGGAAATCGATTACTGAGGAATTTGGAATTACCGAGATTGATGTCAAGTAATTTTTGAGTTCGAAAGCCGTAATCGACATCACCGACAAGGCTTTTGAGAATAATGATTTCAGGATTAACATTCGACTCCTTTTGGTCGCACTCACTAAGTGTATAATGCCCAAAGTCAACACGCAACATAAGTTAGTCGGAATCGATAAACATGTTGTGTACCGAGTGCTAAATGATGACAGGGTTGACTTTGCCGCGATTGTCACAAGCTGGATGAAAGTTAAGGGCGACCTATTTCGGTCGAAGAATTACGCTTCACGGTCCCGCAAGGCTGGAATGCCGTATGGCTCCATCCTAACAGCGATCTTCAAATTTCATCAAGTGGATTTATCAAAGGACAAAGCCGTTCCCGTTTAACTCGGCCATGAGATCTCGGATTACTCACTCAAGGCCATGCACTATGTTCGAACGATCAACCGGGGCTGGATTCTCTTTCCATACCTTCATGAAGACGACCAAGTGGAGAAAGGGACTCGTATGCCTACATCAGAAGAGCGAATCACTCGACGAGGGCCACACACCCTTCGGGAAATGCAAACAGGGGAATTTGTGAGGAAGCCCACTTCTAAGGGAAAACGTCCAATGAGAGAGACTCTTACCGAGGAAGAGGAGAGTGACCTCGTTTCACGGATGCGCAGCATCGAGACTTCACAATTGGAGATCCATGAAGACGTTCGTTCTCTTCAAGCTGAGGTTCAAGGAGTGCACGGGCTGCTTGAAGATTTCATTCGCTTCACTCATCCATCGTTCCCGCTTCCACCTTCCTCATCCGAGCACGCACCTTCGTTTTAGGACATTGATTCTCGTTGTAGCGAATCCTTGTTTCACATGTTTTTGATGTCTTGTGCTTTGGATATTCATGTGTAATGCTTGAATTATTTTCATTGAAATACGCATTTCTCTTCATTTGGTTTTCATGTACTTTGGCATTTGTTAATTATGTGTTTTCGTTTTGGCACATGGCATTTGATTGGTATCTGATGGGATTCGGTGATTAAAAACGAGTTACGCAGCGGAAAAAACCCGGTCAAACTGGATAAAAACCAAACCCCAAAACCGGATCGATCAAGCATCGTATAAACGAATATAAATGTACGAAGATAAATTAAGAATTCATACCCTCGTAGACCTTTGATAATATCTTCTTGATTCCGAGTACGAGCACAAATCCAATCGAACAAGCTTTTGGAAATTCCCGAGCACCAAAAACACCGTGCCTCTACGTATCACGCGTCGGAAGATGACCGGAAAATATTTCTATCAATTTATACTCTAAGTATACGGCTAGAAATTGATAGAATTAACTTATATATATTTTTATAAATACTCTAAGTATTTTATAAAAATTGTTTTCTCTCAAAATACACTTAGAACTTAAAATGTATAAAGTTAGAAAACTTTCTCTCTTTCATTTACCCCAACTCACGGCAGCTCAATGTCATATTAATGGAGGTGGAAACTATGTATATATAAATACAAGCATAACACACTCATCATCTCAATCATTAAGATATAATTAATTCATTAAATAAATTAATTAAAACCCCACATAATATAAAATGTCTTCTAAAGACAAAATAGATAATTCATCACCATGATGAAGTGAGTGGGGCGGCTATGATGAGATTTTAGGTGTTGGTCCGTTTTGATCCGTGAAACGGACCCTCGTGTATCTAATCCGATAGATAAACCTTGGTACGTCTCAATATTAATACAATTAATTAATCCAATTAATTAATTATATTAAAAATAAATTCTATAAGAAATAATATGAATAAATTAATTACCCAGTAATTTATTTAATTCACGAGACCGATTTAATTTATCCAATAAATTGAATTAGGCATCCAATGTCCAATATTAACCAAGAGAGAATAAGTTAAATATAATCCGTCGTCAATTCCTGTGCCGTGACTCTGTAGGTTCGTCTTAGTTAGCATTGGGAGGATCCAATGAGTGTTAGCACCACTTAGCCAGTCTCGTGGCCCACACCATAACCTAACTAAGAACGAATGATAGGATCATTCCAAAACCACTATGTCATGAATACCGCATATGTATAAACCCTTCAATCATATGTCCCGGTCAAGTATTAAGGTCACGGTAAAGTCAAACCCTATTGTATCTTGACTCTATGCATTTGTTTATACAAATCGAGATCATCGAGCTCTCGTGTATCAAATACAACTAGCTCTAACTGCTTTGGCCAAAGACTTATGATGTCATTTGCCATTAACCGCATAGGACATTTACCTGCTCACTAACAGGAGAAAGATATCTATCTTGGTATTCAGTAGAGACTGCTACTTGCCCACTAAGTTGCATTTCGAGGTTGACCACACCAATCGGCGATTGGATCGAACTACTCTAATGACTAACTTAATGTCACAAGCACATCTCCTACTGAAACCTCAAGTCAAAGGTCCACGTATACCTATCACAACCTTTCGATCCAGTCATTGACAATCCCTGAGTGATATCCATGTGACCGAATCGAGGTGAGTCGTGTTCGAGTATACTAATCCCATTAGCATACCTATAACGTGTGCTCCCACTAACTGTTAGTGAAAACTTGTACTCTACATGTCAAAGTACACGTTATACAAGTCTTGTCTAAACTTACTGCCCAATTAAGTTTTATCGACTTGCGAACTAGTTAAGCATTTGAGCTGTAAACACTTCTAGTGCATATCTCCTTATCTCCATATGGAGTAGAATGTTCGCTCTCAAATGCAAGGACTATTATTCTATATACTAAATCACAATGCCAGTGATATACAATAATATAGAAATAATAACTGCCTTATTAAATATTCATAATTACAATACAATTGCTCTCACTCTCTCATCCTCTGAGTGGCATTTGAGGGAATATTCCTAACAATCTCCCACTTGCACTCAATGCCACAAACTATGGTATCTAATTCCCATACTCTCCAGATGTCTTTCTAAGACCTTCTGAGATAGTGGCTTGGTAAGCGGATCAGCAACGTTATTTGCTGTGTCTACTCTCTGCAGATAACATTCCCATCTCGAACCATTTCTCTAACAAAATGATATTTTCTCACAATATGTTTGGTGTTGTGGTGAGCCCTAGGCTCCTTAGCACATGGCTTGACTCCGTCGTTGTCACAAAACAAGTGTCACGGGCTTCTCCGCATTAGGAACCACTTGAAGTTCCTCGGTGAACTTCTTAATCCAAAAGCTTCTTTAGCGACCTCCGTGGCTTCCCGATATTCGGCTTGACATGTAGAGATAGCATCGAACTTTGCTTGGCACTTCTCCAAGAAATCGCCCCACCATTCGAGTGAATATATACCCTGATGTGGACATCTGAGCATCCATGTCCCCCGAAAAATCTGAGTCTGTATAACCCATCACTCTTAGTTCTCCACCGCCGTATGTAAGAGCCAAGTCTTTAGTCCTCCTTAGGTACTTAAGAATGTTCTTTACAGCAGTCCAATGTTCCTGCCCTGGATTTGACTGAAACCGACTTACTACGCTCACAGCATAGGCAATGTCCGGTCTAGTGTAAATCATTGCATACATAAGGCTACCTACTGCCGAAGCATAAGGTACCTTGCTCATTTCCTTTCTATCTTCCTCACTTTGAGGACACATCTCTAAGGAAAGTTTTGCTCCATGTTGCATAGGTAGAAACCCTCTTTTAGAATCTTCCATCCTAAATAGCTTCAGGATCTTTTCTATGTAGAGGGCTTGGGAAAGACCTAACATTCTTTTCGCTCTATCCCGGTAGAGACGAATACCCAGAATATAGGTAGCTTCTCCTAAGTCTTTCATTGAGAACTCTTTAGAAAGCCAAGCTTTCACAGAACTGAGCATTCCTACGTCGTTTCCTATAAGTAGAATGTCATCTACATATAGTATTAAGAACGCAATTTTGCTCCCACTAACCTTCTTGTAAATACAGGGCTCCTCTTCGTTTTGGACAAAATCAAACTATTTGACTGTCTCGTTAAAACGAAGATTCTAACTCCGTGAAGCTTGCTTCAGTCCATAAATGGCACGCTGAAGTTTGCATACTTTATGAATATTGGTTTGAGATATGAATCCCTTAAGCTGTTCCATGTAAATCTCCTCCTCGAGGAATCCATTTAAGAATGCCGTTTTCACATCCATTTGCCATATTTCATAATCTAAGTGGGCTGCTATGGCAAGCATCATGCGAATAGACTTAATCATAGCTACAGGCGAGAAGGTCTCGAAGTAATCAATTCCTTCTCTTTGGGAATAACCCTTTGCCACAAGCCTGGCCTTATAGGTATCAACCTTGCCATCTCCATCAGTCTTTCTTTTATAGATCCATTTGTTTCCAATAGGCACTATGCCTTTAGGACGATCTACTAAAGTCCAGACCTGATTAGCATGCATTAAGTCTATCTCAGCTTCCATAGCTTCTTGCCACTTGGTGGAGTCAACATCTACCATAGCTTGGTCGTATGTAGAAGGATCATTCTCTTGACTACTTTCTGTCATCTCATGGACACCCAGTTCATCTTGATGCAGATAGCCATACCTCTCAGGTAATTGAGAAATTCTACTAGACTTGCGAGGTTGTGTTTGTATTTCAAAAGGTTGGGTTCTAATATCTTGCATAGGTGTCTCATTTGGTGTTTCTTTTATTTCTTCCAAAGAAATATTTCTACCTGCCCCTCCTTCCCGAATAAACTGATCTTCCAGGAAGTGTGCTTGTATAGCAATGATGATCCTATTATCTTCATGCATGTAGAATAGATATCCCATGGAATCCCCTGGATATCCTATGAAACGACCTTTCACAGACCTAGCTTCCAATTTCTCTACTTTAGTCTTCTTGACCCCAAATCCTAATGTGATTAAGACTTGGTTTCCTACCTCTCCACATCTCATGTGGAGTCTTAGGAACGGATTTGGAAGGACATCTGTTCAAGATATGCACAGCAGTAAGGAGCGCGTAACCCCACAGATATATCGGTAGATCAGTATAGTTAAGCATGGAGCAAACCATGTCCAACAAGGTTCGGTTCCTTCTTTCTGATACACCATTTAATTGTGGAGTAGCTGGAGGAGTGAATTGTGACACTATTCCTAGTTCTTTTAAGAACTCATCAAATTCGGTACTCATGTACTCACCACCTCGATCGTGAAGAGTCTTAACACGGTTACTGTTTGATTTTCAACTAGGGCTTTAAATTCCTTGAATTTATCAAAAGCTTCGACTTATGTTTCATTAAGTACACGAATCCATATACGGTATGGTCATCGGTGAATGTAATGAAATCAAAGCCATCCGTGCCATTTCAAAGGGCCACAGACATCGGTATGGATCAATCCAAGTTTTTCGACTCTTTCAAAAGTCCCGAAGGGTAACTTAGTCATTTTGCCTTGAAGGCAAGATTCACAAGTTGGATAGGGATCTATCCCAATGGACCCGTAAGCCCATCTTTCTCCATTTTATGAACCTTGGTCTGACCAATATGACCAAGTCTAAGATGCCACTTAAGTGCTTGGTTCGTTTCATCCCTACCACGCTTCCTAGTTATAGTGTTCACAATTGTTTTATTCTTTAGATTTAAATGGTATAAACCATTTAATAATGTAGCAATACCAACCAATTTATTTCTGAAATAAATACGACAGGACCCATCTCCAATAAAGAAGTGAAATCCCTTTCGGTCCATGACCGGAATTGATACAATATTCTTGTGCCCCTTGGGCAAAACAAGTACATCATCTAAAGTAAGAATAAAACCAGATTCTAAATCCAACATAAGGGATCCGATATCAGAAGCCTCAACACTATGCCCACTTCCGACGGTGACCATCACCTCCCCTGAATCCAACTTCCTACTTCGTTCCAGATCCTGATTCATTGTACAAATGTGAGAACTCGCACCGGAATCAAGTATCCAAGAAGTAGAATATACAGTTACAGAACAATTTGTTTCTAAAACCAGTAGTTCCGTACCTGAAGGCGCATTACGGTCAAGCTTTGGACAGTACCTCTTCCAGTGGCCCAGCTCACCGCAGTTGAGGCATACATCCGTTTTCTTGGCCCCCTTGCTCTTTTGAACCATTGGGGCCTTGCCCTTTCCCTTGTCGATCTTGGCTATTGGACCTAACTGCTTCTTGTTCTTTTTCTTCTTATTCTTGGACTTCCGAGTCCCAGAAGAAATCACAAGTGCAGCTTCCTTTCCCTTTGTCTTCATCTGAGACTGGGCAGTCGTCAGTTTGTTCATTAGCCCAGCTAAGTTACATGCAATCTCATTGCAGTTGAAGTTCATGACAAATTGTGAAAAGGAGTTAGGAAGTGACTGCAGGATAAGGTCAGTTTGGAGAGATGCATGCATCTGAAAATCAAGTGCTTCCAATCTCTCAATCATCGAGATCATCTTGAGGACATGGTCCCCAACCCTCTCTCCTTCCTTCATCCTGGCGCCGAATAATTGCTTCGATATCTCATATCTAGCAGTTCGGCTATGCTCTCCATAGAGCTCAGCCAGGTGCGATAAGATGGCTCTTGAAGACGTCATCTTTTCATGGGCACGTTGAAGCTCATTGGTCATTGAGCCTAACATGTACCCTCGCACTCTTATGTCGTCTTTTACCCATTTCTCATGGGCATCGACATCTTGCTGATTGGCTCGGGTTCTTGCAGGAGCTGGGATGTCCGCCTCAAGACGTATCCCGGCATTTCCATAGTTAGGACAATCCTCAAGTTCGAAGCCGATCCACATAGTTCGGACGATCAGACGTTCTTTTCAAGTAGTATAGCGAGTGGGTTCATTGTCATATTGAGAGTTTTGTTAACTGCAGAGAATAATTTAAGATTCGTTAGTGATTATTTAATTATGATCCGAGTAAAGAATTTAAGGACTTTCTTTATTCATAACTCGGCTCCCACTATTTTATCGGCATTTCACACTCCCATGTTAAATCCGGAAGTCTTGGGTGACTTCATAGTGGTGATCGATTTCTTTACAAAGTTTAATAGAGGGCAACCCATACGGTTTATATTCTATTATTCTTTATAAAGTGGTGTCTAACACCAACCCATCTAATGGATGATTCGATCTTCTTTTACCCCTAGTTCACTTGCCCTCAACCCATTCGGTTTCTATGGCTCGCTGAACTATCTAAGTTTAAACCGTCAACTCCTATTAGTCTGACAATTGAATCTTACCCGGCAACCCATACGGTTTATAGGGGTTTGATTTGTCACAACCAAAGGCATCTAATGCACTCTAGGAATTTATCAACTTTCCCCAAAATATTACCCCGACATACTCGGATGAATAATATTCGGTTTAGATTTCAATTTTCCATGAGTTTGACGGAGGGTAGGAAACCTCGTAACCTTTATAACTTAGTGTTTGTAAGTGGGAGTATTAACGCGATTATATGTTACACTTTGCACATTAATCTGTTTATAAGCGCGGTTTGTCGGTTTGTTTGTTTGTCATACAATATGAAAACATACACAACCTAAAACTAACAACATGCAGATCATGGACCGTTCTAGAACAAAAACATCGTAATCTAATTACATGTCTTCGGTCTTGAATCTTCGTCTTCTCGGCGGATCTTCCTCGGTCTTCGTCATTACAAATAAATTTTACATTTGAAAAATTGCATCCTACACAAATTTTCTAGTAAAATAAATAGGCTCAAAACGGCCTTTACAACCCAATCGAACAAAACAAACGATTCAAAACTAGGTCCATGAACTACATCCCCATTCAAAATTAATGCAACAATTACATTAAAATAAATGGCAATAATGATTAATCTAAAATTGATCTAATCAACAAGAAATAATCCAACAATTAGAATTAATCCAATTAATTCACTTAACCGTTAATTTTAATTTGCTCCGGACAAAATAAATATTTCATTAAATTAATTCCCTTAAAATAAATTACCATAATTATATTTTAGTCAAATTAAATCCAATTTAATTTGCGGAAAATTAATTTACCGAACGAAATATAAAAACGGAGTCGGAAAACATAAGGCCCGGGCCAAGCCCGTGTGGCATTTCAGCCAAGCAATTTCCAATTTGAAACAATTGACCAAATTGAATTATTAAATTTATTGACCCGGCCAGTCAGCGGTCCTACCAATTTTCCGGCTCATTTGTTTCGTCCCGAATCCAAAAATAATATTTTTCTAATTTTTATATAACACAATTAAATCAGTTTTTCAAAAGAAAAATAGATTTATATTGTAACATAAAATCATGAAAAATAATTTTTAAATGAACAATTAAACATCAACAATTAAAACGATTATGATTCTAAATCATAAAAAAAAAATCAAGCATTCCAAATGCAAATATCGAATATACGATTGCATAGACCTCGCTCCGATACCACTGATGGGAATCGGTGATTAAAAACGAGTTACGCAGCGGAAAAAAACCCGGTCAAACCGGATAAAAACCAAACCCCAAAACCGGATCGATCAAGCATCGTATAAACGAATATAAATGTACGAAGATAAATTAAGAATTCATACCCTCGTAGACCTTTGATAATATCTTCTTGATTCCGAGTACGAGCACAAATCCAATCGAACAAGCTTTTGGAAATTTCCGAGCACCGAAAACACCGTGCCTCTACGTATCACGCGTCAAAAGATAACCGGAAAATATTTCTATCAATTTATACTCTAAGTATACGGCTAGAAATTGATAGAATTAACTTATATATATTTTTATAAATACTCTAAGTATTTTATAAAAATTGTTTTCTCTCAAAATACACTTAGAACTCAAAATGTATAAAGTTAGAAAACTTTCTCTCTTTCATTTACCCCAACTCACGGCAGCTCAATGTCATATTAATGGAGGTGGAAACTATGTATATATAAATACAAGCATAACACACTCATCATCTCAATCATTAAGATATAATTAATTCATTAAATAAATTAATTAAAACCCCACATAATATAAAATGTCTTCTAAAGACAAAATAGATAATTCATCACCATGATGAAGTGAGTGGGGCGGCTATGATGAGATTTTAGGTGTTGGTCCATTTTGGTCCGTGAAATGGACCATCGTGTATCTAATCCGATAGATAAACTTTGGTACGTCTCAATATTAATACAATTAATTAATCCAATTAATTAATTATATTAAAAATAAATTCTATAAGAAATAATATGAATAAATTAATTACCCAGTAATTTATTTAATTCACGAGACCGATTTAATTTATCCAATAAATTGAATTAGGCATCCAATGTCCAATATTAACCAAGAGAGAATAAGTTAAATATAATCCGTCGTCAATTCCTGTGCCGTGACTCTGTAGGTTCGTCTTAGTTAGCATTGGGAGGATCCAATGAGTGTTAGCACCACTTATCCAGTCTCGTGGCCCACACCGTAACCTAACTAAGAACGAATGATAGGATCATTCCAAAACCACTATGTCGTGAATACCGTATATGTATAAACCCTTCAATCATATGTCCCGGTCAAGTATTAGGGTCACGGTAAAGTCAAACCCTATTGTATCTTGACTCTATGCATTTGTTAATACAAATCGAGATCATCGAGCTCTCGTGTATCAAATACAACTAGCTCTAACTGCTTTGGCCAAAGACTTATGATCTCATTTGCCATTAACCGCATAGGACATTTACCTGCTCACTAACAGGAGAAAGAATTCTATCTTGGTATTCAGTAGAGACTGCTACTTGCCCACTAAGTTGCATTTCGAGGTTGACCACACCAATCGGCGATTGGATCGAACTACTCTAATGACTAACTTAATGTCACAAGCACATCTCCTACTGAAACCTCAAGTCAAAGGTCCACGTATACCTATCACAACCTTTCGATCCAGTCATTGACAATCCCTGAGTGATATCCATGTGACCGAATCGAGGTGAGTCGTGTTCGAGTATACTAATCCCATTAGCATACCTATAATGTGTGCTCCCACTAACTGTTAGTGAAAACTTGTACTCTACATGTCAAAGTACACGTTATACAAGTCTTGTCTAAACTTACTGCCCAATTAAGTTTTATCGACTTGCGAACTAGTTAAGCATTCGAGCTATAAACACTTCTAGTGCATATCTCCTTATCTCCATATGGAGTAGAATGTTCGCTCTCAAATGCAAGGACTATTATTCTATATACTAAATCACAATGCCAGTGATATACAATAATATAGAAATAATAACTGCCTTATTAAATATTCATAATTACAATACAATTTCTCTCACTCTCTCATCCTCTGAGTGGCATTTGAGGGCATATTCCTAACAGTATCTTGTTATATACGCAACAACACAGGGGAGTCCTTTTTGTTTATGTCAAAAGGGGGAAGAAACACTCCAAAAACCGGAACGTACTAACATATCGAACAAGTTACCTTGATTCAAAAAATTTTAAAATGTTTTTGCAGGTATATATTAAATGTTTTGACATCATCAAAAAGGGGGAGATTTCTGACTCAAAGTATTTTGATGATGATTATATTCAAAACATTTAACCAAAATCTATCCCATCGAGCTGTTGCATTGAAGGAAAATCATGTTCCTAACGCACGCTACAGTCTGAATGGTAGCGCACACTATCGATGGAAAGTCACCTGCAGTCAGGAAAGTAATCTGCAGTCTAGTTGGAGTCACCTGATGGACGGCGCATGCAAAGTACATAATATCAGCGCACGCTAAAGTTGTAAATCTTAGTGTATGCTATCATCTATCTATAGCGGACGCTATCACACTCAAGGCAGAGAGTCAGTAAGGTCTGGACAGAAAAAGGAAAAGCATTTGCGCACGCTACGGACATACACTTACGTACGCTATTCATAGGCCTTAGCGCACGTTACATGTCAAACCTTGCGCACGCTACCAGAAATCATATTGGTAGTCCAGTAGGCTCTGGACTCAAATCAAGGAAGCTATTACATACGCTAAACAAGCTAACGTACGTTATCTGGAAAGGTCATAGCGCACGCTACAATACATGTGTTAGCGCACGCTAAGCGTTCAAGTTCCTACCGTTAGTCAACTTATCCATTGGAACGCAAATGTCAAAAAAGAGATCCATAAAATTTGGAAAGCTAACATTAAATAATGTTAGCGCACGCTAATGTATCAATACTAGCGCACGCTAAATACATTTTATACGTTGGAAAAGAGGCCTTGGGTAGACAAACCGACAAAGATTCAACAGTCAAAAGTGAAGACTTGTTGACCGACGATAACGCCCGCTACAGAAGACCGACTAGTGCACGCTAGACGTGTATTATGACCTTTGGTACAGTTTAATGACCGTTCAGATCAGTCAAGTCAAAGCTCGTTAATGCACGCTTGAAGGATTATTAGCGCACGCTAACAATACATTTTTCAGTATATGAAGAAGGACTTGATACTATAAATACCCATAGGACTTGGGTATCTCTTACACAACTTCAAGCATTCAAGTATACAAGCATTCAAAGCATTCTTGAGCTCAGATTTCTATCTATTATTGCATTCTAAGTTGCGAGGAAAAAGTTACAAAGAGTGATACACATTGTAATATTTAGTATACCTTGTATTCTTTTCATTTGGTTGTGAGTGTTGCATCACTCATACAAGAGCGTTAGAGAAACGAATTAAGAGTCACTAATCTGGTGTTATTAGGATCCTTGATCTGGCATTGTTAGGATTACACTCCAATATTCGTAAGTAAGGATTATCTAGTTCCGATAGAACACTAGATACACAAAGTTTATTTTGAGAGTGGTTGTGCTTGGACCAATAGAAGACAAGCGGTTGTAACGGTTGTTGTACTCGGACCGGTCGAAGACGAGACAAGTGTGTGGTTGTTCTCGAGCCAATAGAAAAAGAAGTCGGAGAGAGGATGTAGGCAAGTTGCCGAACCTCTATAAATCTTTGAGTCTTTTACTTTCCGCACTATTTTCTTTTATTCACGAGAAAGTTCGATATTCCGCATTACCACTATTCAACCCCCTTCTAGTGGTGAATTTATCTCTTCAGGATTTACCTGCAAAAAGTACAAATATATGTATATGTGTACAGTCCAGAGTTTTTCGACTTTGTCCGTTTCTTTAGTTTCTTCTCCCATTTCTTTTTCGACTTCTTGTTTCCTTCCCTGTTTCTTTTCTCATTTTCAAATTTTCATCATCTGTTCGACGTCTCCTCATTTTTCTTTTTCAACTGCATCTTTTCGTCTTTTCTTCTCTTTTTCTCCTTTCAACTTCTAATTTTCTTTTCAATTTCAACTTTTCGACTTTTTTTCGATTTTTCTCCCCCTTTCAGGGGTAATCCCATTCTCCTTTCTCCCCCTTTTTGTTTTCATCAAAAAGTGTAAAAAAAAAATATAATGATACCAAATATAAAATATGCATGATACTAAATGATAAATATAATTATATGCATGGATAGGGTATAACTCCTCCTAAAAATATTATCTCCCTAAAAAAAAAATTATTACTCCCCCTAAGTAAAATATATTTTGATAAAAATCAATTTTTGGGGATCCAACTGATAGTTGGTTTTTGTTTGGAAACGTAGACGATATTTGAAATAATTGTTCCTTTAGTAACCCAAATCTTTTTAATTTTAATCGTCCGACATTGGCTTTTACAGCTCGAAATATGATGCCCAATTTTCAAATATTTTTCGCAACGGGGTATCTTTAAATTTAAGGATTCATTTTTAGAACGAGGTGTGAATCCCAACCCCTATTTATTTAAAGTAAACTTTTGAACCGAGAGCATATTTTCAAATTTCTCGTTTCCGAGAGAAAATTTCTTCGTTAAATTTTTGAGCTCGGTTTATATTTTAACAAGATCACCCTTTAAAATATTTTCATTCTCAATGCATTTAGAATGACCGATCTCGACAAATTTTCCCTTTTCAAGAATTTTGGAATATTCAATTTCCAATGATTTATTTTTAGTATTTAAGTGTTTTAATTTCGGATAAAGCATTTTGATAATCCGTATGCAATAATTCAAATGCTTCAAATAATTTATCGTGAGAATTACTTACTTGGCTTTCGACGTCGCTATCGTCGAATGAACTCCGAGCCATGAGAGCATGTTGGAATATTTATTCCACACATTATTTAATTTATGTTTTGATGATTAAAGTTGCTAAACAACAAAACAACATCGAGGCGAAGCAAAACGACGAAGCAGACGAAGACGCAAAAAGTTGCAATCTGGACTGCATTAGCGCACGCTAAGGCATGTATGTTAGCGCACGCTAACGAGGAGTAAGCTACATTCCAGCCAAGTTTCGAAGTAAGCTGCAGTGAAGTCAGCTGTTGAGATAGCGCACGCTACGCGGTAGCATTAACGCACGCTATCGAGCCATGTTACTGTTGTGGAAGAATTCAAACACAGAATAACGTATGCAATGAAGTCATCATTAGCGCACGCTACACAGTATGATTAGCGCACGCTAAGTTGTTTGAATCTTGTCAATCCGAACGTTGGGAAAAGCAAGTCAAAGTCAAGCATCAAACGGATAGTTTGACAAGGAAAGACAACGGATATATTACGTTAATGCACGCTACTCAATCATGGTTAACGTACGCTAAGTAAGTGAAATAACGTACGTAAGGAAGGAGGCATAACGTACGCTAAAGAAGAAACAAAGCTACTGGACTGAAACTGGAAATATCTAGCGCACGCTACAAAAGAAGGCTAGCGCACGCTAGCAAGTCAAAACAGCCAGCAACGGCTAGTTTATGGGAAATGCCTATAAATACCATCCCTATGGTATTGTTTGAGCACAACAACTTCAAGAAAACGAGATATACATCTGAGAATCATATACTTACATTGTTGTTGTAATATTAAGCTTATATTGTTAGTTTGAGTGTTTATACATTCAACATTATACACGAGAGGTAAAAGAAAAGAATCGATTGGATTCGGTGTTATTAGGATCAAGTATCCGGCATTGTTAGAATCGCAATCGATATCTAAGTGAGGTTTATCTAGTACCCATAGAAAGCTAGAGTGGTTGATTCCTTATCCAATATAAAAGGAAAAATGGTTTTACTCGGACCGATAGAAGACGAGCTTGTAACGGTAATCCCTCGACCGATAGAAGAGAGGCGTAGAGGTTTTGATCTTAAGCCTAAAGAAAAAGATACATCGAGAGAGGACGTAGGCATCGTTAATAGCCGAACCTCTATAAATCCTTGTGTGATTTATTTCCTGCAATTTTATTTACGCTTCCGCACAAACGGCGCAAATATCCGATTTGGTACCCAACAGAGCAGATTATTTGGATTGATAAAATCAACATCTTCGTCATCATCGCTCTATGTTGCAACGAGAACCTTCTTCTTGGGTTTAGCTCGGTAATTCTTGGCAAAGTGGCCTGGTTTACCACATAATCGACAATTATTGTCGAATTTCTTAGATTCGCCCGCGATGTCTTTCTTTTTCCGGTTTAATAAGGTTATTAATATTTTTGGCATAATATGCCGATTCTTCGTCGCTTTCGTCCACCAGGATTTCTCTTTTTGACATCTTAGCCTTCAAGGCTATTGATCGTTCCTTCGGCTTTGGCTTGAGACTTCGTGATTTTAAAACTATCTCATAATTAATTAGCGAACCAACGAGTGTGCTGAAATCAAGCGTATTGAGATCTTTAGATTCCATGATCGCAGTCACGGTGCCGTCCCATTCGCTAGGTAGTGATCGTAAAATTTTCTTGACTTTTTCACTACTAGATAATGGTTTACCAAACGAAGCAAGTCCATTTGTGATGACCGAAAATCGGTCGAGCATATTGGTGATCGACTCGTCACCTTTCATCATGAATAACTCGTAGTCATGGAGAAGCATATTGATCT
Organism: Orobanche coerulescens; assembly: GCA_033398695.1. Taxonomy (NCBI): domain Eukaryota; kingdom Viridiplantae; phylum Streptophyta; class Magnoliopsida; order Lamiales; family Orobanchaceae; genus Orobanche; species Orobanche coerulescens. The sequence continues at coordinate 71,575,997 of CM065815.1, forward strand.
TCGTCTCCTTGACTTGAGTTGTCCCTTCGTGTGTGTTAGGCGTATTTTTATACGCTTATTTATCATTATTTTGTATTATTTTGGAGAGTAAAATTGTCTAGAGCCTTTAATGCCTTAATTTTGTATATTTGTCAGGAAATTGAAGTCCGGAAGCTAAAACGAGGCAAAACGGGCGAAAACGGCAAATCTGCACTATGAGCCGCGACACAAGGAAGCAGGGCCGCGGCACAGGAAGACACCCAGCCAAAGGCAGAGTAAACTGTACTCTGTGCCGCGGCACAGCCCAGGTGAGCCGCGGCACAGAAGAAATTAAGGACGCCCAGGCATCCAGCTGAAGGCCCTGTGCCGCGGCACAGATTTAGTGCGCCGCGGCACACTTGGCGGTTTTTGTATGTCCGCGCGGATTAGGGCCGTTTCGAAGCCAGTTTTCGACCTACTGATACGGACGCGATTTGGAAGATGTGCTGAGCTATAAATAGGGTTTAAGACCCTAATTAATGATCGGGGGGATCTTTTATCTTTGGGAGCTTAAGCTTGGAGACGGCAGAAGAAGAGGGAAGCAGAAGACTTCAAAGGCAGAGGGCGGAAGCTGAAGAACGGAGGAATCCGAGCTTCATCTGCGTTTGATTTTTATGCTTTCATTTATTTATTCTGTAATTTCAATTATTAGTATGTCAGGCTAAAGCCCTAATCTAGGGTTTTGATGAAACCTAAGTTTTGACGAATTGCTTGAGATTATCCAATTAATTACCTTTTTGTTGAGTTTTCCCAATTGTGTTTAATGCTTGCAATTATCTGGCCAATAGTTGTATTGATTTAATCATTCAATTCGAATCGGGAGAGGAGAATTGGTGAGGAACTATTGGTGAGGACCGTTTTATTCTGTGATATAGGAATATACTCATAGGAACTACGTGGCCTTTGGGAGATTTTATGTTTTTCGCCTATTGACGAATTAATTCACCTAGGGATATAGTGCGTTATTCGCCTTTAGATAAATCTATTGACCTCGGGAGAGGCGGTAGAATATATTAGCAATCTCCGCCTTCAATAAATTGGGAAAATTATTTATTACGGATAATCGAGAGTAAATTCGGATAAACCGAGGTGGATTCAGAATCCTAGACTTATTCATCATTTGATTTCTTTTATTCAAGTTATCATTTTCTACTTTTAGCTTAGTAATTCTTTTAGTTATTAATTGCAAAAACCCAAATTCGATTGTTCAAATAAAATTGGAATACACAAAAATCGGTAGTTAGAGATTCAGTCCTCGTGGGAACGATACTCTACTTATCACTTTATTACTTGTAAACAATGACGTGCACTTGCATGTAAGAAATTATCGCAACAAGTTTTTGGCGCCGTTGCCGGGGATTGAAATTTTCTAATATCGATTTAAGTATTTCTAGTCTTAATTTGAACGTTTTTATTTTTATTATTTTGTGTATTTAATTTCGGTTATTTGTCTTTCCTTTCAGGACCTTTCGTGTAGTGCATGAGAAAACTCCGTAACGAAGGCCTACTACCTTTGGATACCGAGCTCGAGCGCACTCTAAGAAGGAACAAGAAGGAGAAAAGAGAGTTGCAGACGACGGTCAACATGGCCGAGAATATCGAAGTTCAAGGAGGAGATAACCAAGTGCGGCAAGTTCAACCGGAACTAGCTCTTCGAGATTATGCCATGCCGCAGATCAATGCTAATTTTTCGGGAATTCGGCGTCCCACTATCCAAGCCAATAATTTTGAGATCAAGCCCGCTATTATTCAGATGGTGCAAAGTAGCCAATTACGTGGATCGCCGAATGACGACCCGAATGCCCATATTGCTTCTTTCCTTGAGATATGCGACACGTTCAAGACTAATGGTGTCACCGACGATGCCATCCGATTGAGGCTTTTCCCTTTCTCTTTGAGGATAAAGCGAAATTTTAGTTAAATTCCTTACTGCACGGGTCGATTACAACATGGGGAGAGTTAGCGCAAGCCGTCCTTGCCAAATTCTTCCCACCTGCTAAGACGGCGAGGTGGAGACACGTACTCACCACCTGTGGTCAGTACGAGATGGAATCGCTCCACGAGGCGTGGGCGCGATATAAAGATGTGTTCCGAAGATGCCCTCATCACGGCCTTCCTGATTGGCTTGATTCGGACTTTCTATACTGGTTTGAGTGCTTCTACACGCACTCTCGTGGATGCGGCCGCTGGTGGGGCCTTGATGGGAAAGTCTATGGCCGAGGCACACTCGCTTTTGGAAGCTATGGCCGCAAATGCATATCAATGGCCATCGGAAAGATTGACACCGAAGAGAGTTATGGAAGTTTCAAGTAATGATCCGATTTCCACCTTGTCAGCTCAAGTCGCCGCTTTGACCCAACAGCTCCAAGCATTTTAGCACGCACCTTCCCCCGTTACCATAGAGACATGCAATTGGTGTAACGGATCACACCCGAGCGCAGAGTGTCAAGTTGGAAACCCGTTCGAGCAACATCAGATGGAGCAGGCTCAATTCGTGGGAAATGGAAATCGGCAGAATAACCCGTACCCCAACACTTATAATCCGGGGTGGCGAAATCATCCCAACTTTTCGTGGAGAAACGGATAGAACTCAAACCAGCCCCCGTTCGCTCAGAATCAACAGCAGCCCCCTCCCGCTCCCAAAGTTTCTCTCGAGGAAGCACTTGCAAAATTGGCGGCGAATACGAGTCAATTTATGACCCGTACTGAAGCGACATTGCAAATTCATTCCGCTTCCATTCGAAACTTGGAGGTCCAGCTGGGCCAAATTGCTAATGTGTTGACAGCTCGCCCGGAGGGAGCATTGCCGAGTACAACAGAGACAAATCCTAGAGAGAGTCTAAACGCAATCAGCTTGAGAAGTGGGAAAGAGGTGTTGGATCAGCCCAAGCGGTGTGAAAAGAAGAAGGAAATTGAGGAAAAGAATGATTTAGAGCCAGAGGAGTCGCAAGATTTGAAACCTTCAATAACGTTGCCGGATAACCCAAAGACATGTGTGCCCCCCGTCCCGTTTCCGCAGAGACTACAGCAGAGAAAGGCGGACAAACAATTTTCTAAGTTCCTTGATGTATTTAAAAAGCTTCACATTAACATTCCGTTCGCCGACGCGTTGGAACAAATGCCGAGCTACGCTAAATTCATGAAGAATATATTGTCGAAGAAAAGAAAACTCGAGGAGTTTGAAACTGTCGCCTTGACGGAGGAATGCAACGCAATTTTACAAAAGAAGCTCCCACCTAAATTGAAAGATCCGGGAAGCTTCAACATACCGTGCACCATGGGGAATCTTTCGTTTAATAAGGCACTGTGCGATCTCGGTGCTAGTATCAACCTCATGCCTCTATCGATTTTCAAAAAGCTGGATATTGGGGAAGCCAAGCCAACAACAGTCTCTTTACAATTGGCGTATCTATCTATTAAGTATCAGGAGTGATTGAGGATGTATTAGTCAAAGTTGATAAGTTCATCTTTCCGGCCGATTTCATCGTACTCGACATGGAGGAAGATGAAGATATCCCAATCATCTTGGGACGACCATTTTTAGCGACTGGCCGAACCCTTATAGACGTGGAAAAAGGGGAGTTAACTCTGAGGGTCCAAGACGAGCAAGTTACTTTTCAAGTATTCAAATCTTTCCCATGTCCCGGAAGTGTTGATAAAAGGTCACAAGGTGAAAGTGTAGATGCAGTTGAAAGAGAAAAGCACCGAAAACATAATCGGTTGAAAAATTCAGATTCGGTGGCAGATGGTTCAATTTTTAAGAAGGGTGCAGAACGAGTAGCGTTTCTTGAGCATGCTGACAAATCTGCTGCAGTCTTGAGTGCGTTCGTGAAGGAAGAGAGTAAGTCGGAAGCCCAGCGGACATATAGTCATGAGAAAAACGGGTGTTTCGGGAAGTTGTTCACATCGAAACCTTTCCGCAAACAACATTTGAGGCCCAAACCGAAAGTCGAATCGTTAACGACCGATGGTCATAATTTTGAAAACCATATGAACGGTTCGATGATCGGGGCGGAAACCAAATGGAGTTTGCGAAAAGCGAACTAATATTTTCAAAAAGGTCCGGCTGAAGACTATAAACATAGTGCTTCTCGGGAGGCAACCCGAGTTCGTAGTTGTAGATTTTTGCATTTCTTTATTTTTCTTGCAGTCGTGATTCTTATTTTTCATCATTTTTGTGCTTCAATTTGCTTCTGCCTCTCGCTTTTAACGTGATCTTCTCAAAATTCTGTGCAGGAAAGTCCCAGGGGAGAAACTGAAGTATGAGCCGCGGCACAGGTATTGTGAGCCGCGGCACACACAAAACGAAGGAGATGAGCTAAACCCACTGTACCTTGTGCCGCGGCACGGCATAAATGAGCAGCGGCACACTTGAGCACTGAGCCGCGGCACATGAAATCTGTGCCGCGGCGCACGACGAAACGAGCAAGCAGGTAAAAGGGATCGCACTGTGCCGCGGCTCACTTTATCTCGTGCCGCAAGACACTATGCGGAATCGAAGGGGCGCTGTGTACCTTATATCTCTCAATCGGTCGAACACCCAGGTACGTTTTCTTCTCCTGTTCATTTCCCTCCCCTGCGCGCAATCGGCCGAAACAATCTTCAAAAGTTTTTCTTGCGATTTCTTCTTGCACTCTTCACAAAACTAAAAGGTATGTCCCAATCTTTAATCTCTACTTGTTTATGGATTTAAATTTGAAGTTGTTTATGCTTTGGATGGATTGAACATGTTAATTTTCCTTCAAAATTTCTAGGATGGGTTAGGGAATAAAATAGTAGTTTTAATCGAATTTTCATGGTTAGTTTGGTATATGAATGAGTTGAGTGTGTTGTGTTGATGATGAATGAATTGTGTTTCTGTTCTTGGGGGTTGAATCGAGCTATAGCCATGTTTATTCTTCAAGTAAACTCGTGCCCTCAAGGTGTTTGATAAATTGCCCAAGTGAAAAATTTTCTTTGGAAAAGCAATCTTTTGAATTCTCGTGCAACGTATACGTTCTGAAATTACAGCAAGCCCAAACCTTACATCCAGGTTAAACGTTTAAGTCCAATTTCATCCTTCTCTAACGAATGCGCTATTTTTTTAAATTCGGGATTTCTGGCTGGACATCCTTAGCCAAGTGTAGATCATTGTTATTATTGTTTGCGTAAATAAACCCTCGTGTTGTACTTTTCAGGACTGATTATGGCGAGAACAAAGAAACTGAGCAAGAGAGCTAGGACCCAGTCATCCCCCACTCGAGGGGAGACCTCTCGTAGTCGGGCCGAGTCGGAGGGGCACCAATTTTCGGACCCTGAAATTCACAAGATCTTCAATGAAAAGATCCGGCCACGACCGCTTATTCCAAAAAGGGGATTTACTCCAGCTCCTCAGGACGGAGAATTGCTTACCATGATTGATGAGATGGGGTGGGCCAGATTTGCTGCACCTCCCGAGCCAGCGGTTATCTCGATTGTGCAGGAGTTCTACGCCAGCGCACTACTGAAGCACATTCGGGCAGGGCATACGTTGCCGTCATTAGAGTCTCGTACTCAGGTCGATGTCCGAGGGGTTACAGTTGATTTCTCCACGGCTGCTATTCGGAGGCTGTTTGGGCTTCCGGTGGTTGATGAGTCGGCCTATGACCGAGTGATGACCAGCCTCACGAAGGAGGCCTTGCTCGAGACCATTGCACAACCCGATTCCGACTGGGAGCAGCGAGCACAGGGTTCTTCCACTTTCCACTTCAAGAGCTCGCGCCTCAGCCGGCTCGGGCGTGCCTGGCTTTATTTTATCTGCGCACGCATTGACCCCACCTCCCAGATCCGTACTGTCTTGCTCTCCCGCGCCCGGACACTTTATGCTATCACTTTCGGGCTGCGTTTCGATGTGGCCCCCATCCTGGTCCGATCTATCTTCCAGTGTATCCAGGGGGGCAAGACGGGGTTGAAGCACCCCTCTCTCATCTGCGCTTTGTGCCGGCAGTCGGGGCTGACGTGGTCAGACGACGAGCCGATGCTTGCCCCCCAGGCCCCGATCGACCACCGCATCATATCACACTTTGACCAGTGGGGAGGAGCGCCGGCGCACGCTCGGGGGAGAGGATTTATGCTAGAGGAGGCCCACGAGGGATCCCCCGAGCCACTTTTGTTGACACATGGAGATGCCGGCCCGCCGCCCGACAGAGCGAGGTTGCAGGAGTTGTTTGATGGGCTGAGGGAGGATCTGAGGAGACAGAGAGAGGAGCAGAGAGAGGATCTGAGGAGAGAGAGAGAGAGGAGCTGAGAGAGGAGACGAGGAGAGATAGAGATGAGATGAGGAGAGAGAGGGAGAGTTTGATGGCTGCCATGCGAGAGGAGAAGCGGACGGAGCGGGAGAGCGTTATTGCTGCCGTCAGAGCCGAGATGCGAGAGCAGCCACGGCCGCCCGACGAGAGGCGAGGCGTCTGGCTGCGAGGGATGCTTATCATCAGGAGCACCTTGCCGCATGGATGGCCCATATCATGCATCCCGACGGGCCATTTATTGCTCCAGCCCGGCCAGCCACACCACCCTCCTCACCGGATGATGCCGGCACCAGCTCGTGAGCGGACTGGAGGGGAGTACTTGACCTTTTACTTTTACTGCATATCATATTTTGTCTATTGAGGTCAATGTACATCCTAAGTTTGGGGGGGGGGGATTTACTTTTCGTCGCTACATTCATTGCTGTACTGATTTTGTTGCACTTTTCATTACTTTGCGTTAATTTTTTTCGATAGCCTTGCTTGTCTTAATTTTTCTCTATTCGTGAATTTTTCGTGCTTCTATTTGTGTGATACTGATGTTACGACACTGTTTTTCTCTCTGAAGAAACGGTCGAGTTCTAGTCGCGTTGTAGTCAGTAATTTACATTGCTTAGTATTCATTTAGGTCAGAAATTTTTTCGTGATTGTAGAGGTCTTGGCAGATAAGAGAGGATACATACTTGTTTTAAAATCACCGTCAATACATTTGGTTACATTTTTCGGTTAGTTAGTCGTACAGTTATATTAATCGTGTTGGCACTTAGATTGAGTTTAGAGTCGGTCAGTTTTTCCCAAAAGTCGAGTTAATGTTGTTCTATGAAGGGAAGTCTAGTAACCGGGGGCATTCGCGTGACCCGCTGTTTACTCTCGCGTAAAACGACGACCCTGATTAGACTAGTGATTTAGAGGTTTCACATGTGCTGATGATAGGGAGCCTAGTAACCGGGGGTATTCGCGTGACCCGTTGTTTACTCTCGCGTAAAACGGCGACCTTGATTCGGACATGCGGAAATTATATATTCGAGTTGTTTCTCCACTGTAGACGGGAACTTAGTAACTAGAAGCATCCATGTGCCCCATGAGTGTCTTTTACGTCAAACGGTTTCCCAATACATGAGAATGGAAGTTCCACCCTAGTATTATCCCGATGAAACATCCCGAGATCCTAACCTAGTGGTCAACTCGAATCAAATTCTTGAACATATATATAAGGGGATCTTGTCAGAGGTTTATTTGTTATGAAACTCGTGAAAATTGTGCCAATAGACTGTGGAACGGGACGAACTAGCTTGTTATTTTAGCCTTTCATATTGACGGTCGATTTGACTCACGTTTTGTTAATCTTTGAGCTGGATTTTCTTCATGAACGAGTGATTAGGACTGAACTTGATTACTTTGCGGAATCATTATTCTGAGTGCAGCTCGCTATTATGACACTCGTATTATTTAGAGAGAATTACAGGATAGTATTGATTAGGTTGAACACTATGAGTTGCACAATGATTCACGACATTCTTCTATTGAATTTAATTCTTTTTTGCTTTAGGACAAGCAAAGGCTTAAGTTTGGGGGTATTTGTTAGGCGTATTTTATACGCTTATTTATCATTATTTTGTATTATTTTGGAGAGTAAAATTGTCTAAATGAGCCTTTAATGCCTTAATTTTGTATATTTGTCAGGAAATTGAAGTCCGGAAGCTAAAACGAGGCAAAACGGGCGAAAACGGCAAATCTGGACTATGAGCCGCGGCACAAGGAAGCAGGGCCGCGGCACAGAAAGACACCCACCAAAGGCGAGTAAAGCTGTACTGTGCCGCGGCATGACCCAGTGAGCCGCGGCACGTAAGAAATTAAGGACGCCTGTGCATCCAGTGAAGGCCCTTTGCCGCACCTGATTTAGTCTTTTGTGGCACACTTGGCGGTTTTTGTATGTCCGCGCGGATTAGGGCCGTTTCGAAGCCAGTTTTCGACCTGCTGATACGGACGCGATTTGGAAGATGTGCTGAGCTATAAATAGGGTTTAAGACCCTAATTAATGATCGGGGGGATCTTTTATCTTTGGGAGCTTAAGCTTGGAGACGGCAGAAGAAGAGGGAAGCAGAAGACTTCAAAGGCAGAGGGCGGAAGCTGAAGAACGGAGGAATCCGAGCTTCATCTGCGTTTGATTTTTATGCTTTCATTTATTTATTCTGTAATTTCAATTATTAGTATGTCAGGCTAAAGCCCTAATCTAGGGTTTTGATGAAACCTAAGTTTTGACGAATTGCTTGAGATTATCCAATTAATTACCTTTTTGTTGAGTTTTCCCAATTGTGTTTAATGCTTGCAATTATCTGGCCAATAGTTGTATTGATTTAATCATTCAATTCGAATCGGGAGAGGAGAATTGGTGAGGAACTATTGGTGAGGACCGTTTTATTCTGTGAGATAGGAATATACTCATAGGAACTACGTGGCCTTTGGGAGATTTTATACTTTTCGCCTATTGACGAATTAATTCACCTAGGGATAGAGTGCGCTATTCGCCTTTAGATAAATCTATTGACCTCGGGAGAGGCGGTAGAATATATTAGCAATCTCCGCCTTCAATAAATTGGGAAAATGATTTATTACGGATAATCGAGAGTAAATTCGGATAAACCGAGGTGGATTCAGAATCCTAGACTTATTCATCATTTGATTTCTTTTATTCAAGTTATCGTTTTCTACTGTTTAGCTTAGTAATTCTTTTAGTTATTAATTGCAAAAACCCAAATTTGATTGTTCAAATAAAATTGGAATACACAAAAATCGGTAGTTAGAGATTCAGTCCTCGTGGGAACGATACTCTACTTATCACTTTATTACTTGTAAACGATGACGTGCACTTGCGTGTAAGAAATTATCGCAACTGTGTGTGATTTCAAGAATTGTCCATATTTCTTTAGCACTTTCACACGATGAGATACGATTGACCTCTTCCGGATTTAAGGCACAATATAGAAGTTGAGTAGCCTTACAATTTAGATGGTCGTTCTTCCAATCCTCGTCATTATATTCTTCGAAACTCTTAAGAGATCCGTCAGGTTTGATTGGAACTTTTGGGCCAAGACAAATGATCTTCCAACTCTCAATTTCATACGCTCGGATGAATATTAATATCTTTTTCTTTCATGTCATGAAATTTGCACCATAAAAAAATGGTGGTCAGTTAAGAGCAAGACCTTCGACTGGGGCAAATTGAAATGCCATTTGGATCGACTCCTCGGATGTTAAGCCATGTATTGGAGGTACTGCTCCGATACCAATTGCTGGAGCAAGATCGGTAAATGTGCCGTGTTGCGGAAGCATAAATTAAATTGCGGAAATTAAATGACGCACGGATTTGTAGAGGTTCGGCTATAATCGAGCCTACATTCTCTCTTGGTATCTTTTTCTATAGGTTGAAGATATAAACCTTTGCACCTCTCTTCTATCGGTCGAGGGATAACAGTTACAATCACGTCTTCTATTGGTCCATGATAAACCACTCGTACTTGTCTTTGTGTCAGTCCAAGTTAAACTGTTTTCCTTTTCTATCGGACAAGGAATCAACTGCTATAGATTTCTATCGGTACTAGATAAACCTCACTTAGATATCGATTGCGATTCTAATAATGCCGAATCCTTGATCCTAATAACACCGAATCCAATCGTATCTTTTCTTTTACCTCTCGTGTATTTGTTGAATGTATAAACACTCAAACTAACGATATAAGCTCAATATCACAACAACAATGTAAGTATATCAATCTCAGATGAATGTATCATTTGCTTAAAGTTTTTGTATGGATGAATACTAAGGATGTGGTATTTACAGGCACTACCACAAATATGACTTTTAATGACAGAAATTTTATGACGTTTGGCCAAAAACGTCATTTAAGGTCTTTCCATGACGTTTCCAGCCACAAAAGTCATAAATTTGAATTGGAGTTTACTTTTTATGACGTTAGTTGGCCGTCATCGTGAATCATCAATTTCATGATGTATAACAACTGTCATAAAATTTATGACGTTTTATAAACATCATATACTAATTTTCCATGACAAACTTGGGACGTCATAGTAGATTTTTTGATGATAGTTTTTAAGCATCATTGAATAGCGTTTCAATGATATTTTTAGACTGTTATTAATTTTAAATAGGACATGACAATTTTACAACGTCATAATATTTTGATCCAAAATTTGACCCACATTAGGAGAGTTCACATTTTTGGCGCCTTAGCCCAATTCTCTACCGCCCAATTTTTTTTTCAGATTTTTTTTTTCTTTTAGTTTAACAGCCAACACGGATTTTAGCAAATAAGAAAAAACTCACATAAAACCCTAAATACTCACTAAAGTCGCGATACTCAAAATCTGCTTCAGAACTTCTCTTTCTCACACGACGCCCTTCTCTTCCAGTGATCTTCTCTTCCGGGCGAACTACAATCTGCTGCAACCTGCTATTTTCTTCCGCATCCTGCTGTTTATTTTGTAAGTTCTTTTTTTTTTCTGTAATTTTTGAGTTGGATCCCATATAGTTTTTGCTTCGTAGATATAATTTGGGAAATTAGAGTTTTTGCTTTTGTGTACTTCCCTGTAGGAAATGATTTTCTATTTCATACTGCAAGCGGAGGATTGATGCAAGTTCTTTGGAATTGGAAAAACTTGCCGAAACGAGCTGGAGAGATCTATTTGCCGGGAGATGAATCAATCCCCATGAAAGTTGATAACTAGGTTCAGTGTTTTTGGCTTTGTTAAATTCAACCGAGGATGCTCGTCACTGGGAGTGATATAGTACCGGGTCAATGTTTGGTTTCTGACCCTTATTTTCTTCCCTGCTATTCATGTGCTTTTACTTGTTCTCTGATTTCTTGAAATTTTGATTTATTTTATTCAAAAAGGAAAAAAAGGGAAAAGAAAAGGAAGAAAAGGTAAGTGGTTTTAGTGTTGTAGATTTAGTAAACATGTATTAAGATCATGTTAGAATATGATAGGCTTTTGGTATGGAGTTCTATTATATAGGCAGGTGCCTGACTTCTTTTTGTGTGTAAAATTGAGCATTTTGCTTTCACTTGCTATCATTTGAAAGTGTGAATTTGATGAAAACTAGGCATCACCTGACTTCTCTTTGTGTGTACTTGGTTAGTCTCTTAGTATCACAAGCCCGATATGAACAGTTGATTGTTCAGAATATGATGAAAACAGATGGGTGTGGATACACACTTTTGTCCTGTGGTGTATGCACATCTACTATATTATTGGCTATCTGAAGTGATACCCAGAATGTGCTATCTCACAGATTTGAAGACTAGAATTGGAATGTGCTTATTAAGAAATATGTCATGATGTAATTTAGTATAACTGCTTGTTGTTGACCTGTTTATTCATGGCACATTTGAACATCTAGCCTCTTGAAATCATTTTATGAAGTTTTATAAATGTATTCTTAGTATATGTGTTGCCCCCACCCCACCCCCCCTCTCTCTCTCTCTTTAAACGTTTATTTTTCATTTTGGGGGTTGGAATGAAGGGATGTTCAGGATTTGTTGTTGAACACTTGCATTAGTGTAAAACTCCTCTAGAATTTGGTTTTTAAGTTAAAGAAGAAAGAGAATTTACTTGCAAAGCTGGACATGATTACTTTTGAAATTCCTGGTTCTAGTTGGATGGGAAAAGATTGAAGTTGGTCAACTTCAGATGTTATTTGATTTAACTTTATTGTAGGCTCTTAACATTGTGTGTGTTTTCCTATTGTAGCGTGACAAGGCGCTGAGATTGTCTTTCATATGGCTACTCTTGATTCCTCCATCAACAACCATCAGCTGCATCATCCTGTCAATGTACTAGGTTAGTCTTCCTTTGAGCTAAAAAAAAGTAGGAAAGTGTGAATCTTGATCTGACAAAAGTGGAGCTGCCGATTCGTTTAATCTGATTTCTATTTAGATTGTGGATATACAACGGTTCGTACCAAGATTATGGAATTTTTCGCCCAATTCCCAACTCTTATCAAAAATCCATTCGATTGACAGTAGAAAAATTTTGACGTCGTTCTATAGTGATCTTGAAATCTTGCGGATTTAATTGCATTCTGGATATGGTTGCATTTTAGTGATAGAATCTTTCAATCTATTGAAGAGACTTTACTTGAAATCCTATCTAAAAAACAAGGTGGAATTTTGTATGTTGATGAAACCCTTTGTAGTAGATAAAGGCTAAGTTCCTTGAGGTTTTCTGATTTGATGGATTTTGTTTCAAACTGGATTGTTCTTTCTTTCTTTGTTTTGATTTCCCTTTTTCCTAATTTTCAGCTTAACAAGGGATCAGACACGTCCATTGTCTTGAATAATCTATACCGTTTAACTGCCCTGCAGTCCACATTTTGCTGCAACACAGTGGGGTGAGCAGTTTGAAAACATTAAAGTTTTTAGATTTTTACTAAGCAAGGATATACATGGATTTTATATGTTTTAAGAGTTTTAGGAACACTAAGAGAGGTCAAGTTACTGATTACTATGCTGATATATTTTGATACAAAAAGTGATTTGCTAATATTTGCTGGCTATGAGCTGTGTTTATATCTTCAACCCCTATGTTTTGCTTTGATTTTTGTTTGTGTGCCGTGGAATCATATGAAAATAAATCTTTTCATCCATCACTGTAAGGGTTCGAATCTGAAATGGGTTCTCGAGGGCTTCTTTTAATCCTCAAACCAAAGATTATTAGCATATTGATCATTTTGATAGGAAAATCCTATGGCTTCGTTAGTGAATGAGCCTCAGAGTTTCATATCTTAGGGTCAGTATTGATTTTATTTAAAGAAGATTTTTGTTTTTCACAAGCTTTTGCTTTATATCTTGTGATATATACTTCATATACAATTGTACATATGTTGGAATTAGATTTGAACAATATTTGTCACTGTTGAATTTTATGTAAGTTACTCTTTGGTACACCAGATTATAATTTTTTGAATTTATCAATGTATAGGTGTATTAGATGATTCTAGTTTAAACATGGATAAGAGCTGGTTAAATTGGAATCCAAGAAGTGAGGAGTATCAAGATAAAGTTAAGGAGTTTATCTTAAACTCTAAGAGGTTTGCAAGGAATCCTGAGAAGGTCATTTGTCCTTGCGTTATTTATAGAAACTGTAGCCCACAAAATGATGAAACAATACTGTTCCACTTGACTAAGTACGGTTTTGATCCTTCGTATAAAGTCTGGGAATCTAGAAATACATCAGATTTATGAAGATGTGTGTTTTCAGTTAGATGTTGAAGGTGAAACTCCCTGTTTAATAAATGCAGAAGATAAGTACAAAAAAAAAATTACTCAGGCCGAAGTTCCTCTTTACCCTGGTTGTACAAAGTATACAAAACTATCAGTTACCTTAGAAATGTACAAGTTGAAAGCTGAATTTGGTCTATCCAATATTGGTTTTGATAACTTCATGAGGATTTTTCATAATATGCTGCCTGATGAAAATAGTCTTCCCAAGTCATTATCCACAGTAAAGAAGACACTTAAATATTTGATTTTGGGTATGAAAAATTGATGCATGCATAAATGATTGTTGCCTCTATAGGGGAAGTGAGTATGAGAACTTACAAAAATGTCCGAAATGTAACGCCTGGAGGTATAAAGTAAATCCACATACTGGAAAAATAAAAGAAGGGGTCGCTACAAAAGTTTTGCGGTACTTTCCTATACTTCCGAGACTTCAACGGATGTTTCTTTCAGCAACTGTAGCGGAGAACTTAACATGGCACTCTGCTCATCATAGTCAAGATGGTAAAATGCATCATCCTGTAGCCTCAATTTGTTGGAGTACAGTAGATACAAAATGGCCTACTTTCGCATCTGACCCTAGAAATTTGAGATTTGGATTGGCAACCGATGGGTTAAATCCATTCAGTCATCTTAGCTCAAAACATAGTCTATGGCCAGTGATCCTAGTCATCTATAATCTTCCACCAAATATATGTATGTCTTCTGAATACTTTATGTTAAGTTTACTCATTCCAGGCCCTAAACAACCTAGAAATGACATCGATATATATATATATATATATATATATATATATATATATATATATATATATATATATATATATTTGTAGCAGTAATTGATGATCTGGGTAAGTTGTGGGAAGGTGTTCTTATGTATGATGCCTTCACTAAAGCCACGTTTAACCTTAGATGTATCTTATTGTGGACTATTAATGATTTTCCGGCCTATGGTAATTTATCTGGGTTAACTACAAAAGGAGAATTCGCTTGTCCTATATGTAGTCCTGATACTTGCTCTCGTTGGCTGCCACTTGCAAACAAGACTATTTATATGGGTACTAGACGTTTTCTTTCATCTAACCATAGGTTCCGGTTTAAACATAAGTGGTTCAATGGGAGAAAGGAGAGAAGAGTGAGGCCTAAAATCTTTACAGGGAGAGCTACAGTTCATGCTTTGGTTGGGTTCACAAATAAATGGGGAAAAAAAGGGGACACAGGAGAAACTAAAAAGAGGTGACCCACCCAAGTTATTAAAGAAGAAGTCCATATTTTTTGACTTGCCGTATTGGGAGGTCAGCGTTTTAAAAACTTGTTATAAGTCATTGCTAAATAAATATGTTTACTGATTGTGATTATGAATTATGTGTTGTATTTGCTGTTTTATGTTGGAACTACCTGTGCGTCATAATTTGGATGTCATGCACATTGAAAAAAATGTGTGTCAGAGTGTTTTAGAAACTATCTGAGATGTGAAGGGAAAATCTAAAATTGAGGCAGCTTGCCGTAGAGATCTAGAGCTGAAGAACTTCTAGAAGATGTTTCAGTAGAAGAAAAAAAAGATATGTTGGATGTTTCTCAACCTTACACTTTAACAAAATCTGAGAAGAGAAATTTTCTTTGGAGGTTATGGATGCAGAGGTTTCGTGATGGGTATTGCTCTAATATTGGGAACTATATCAAGATGAAGGAATCTAAAATTCTTGGACTGAAGTCCCATGATCATCATGTCTTGATGCAACAACTTCTGTCTGTTGCTGTGATGGGGCTTTTACCAGTAGGTATTAGAAAAGCAATATTTCGTTTGTCTTCATTTTTTCATGACCTATGTCAAAGAGTACTTGATAGAAAAAGATTGGAAGAGATGGAAGACGAGATTATTGAGACATTTTGTTTGTTTGAGAGGTACTTCCCTCCATCATTTTTCGATATAATGATTCACCTCACAATTCACATAGGAAGAAAAGCAAAATTATGTGGTCCAGTCCATTATAGGTGGATGTACCCTTTTGAAAGGTACTTAATGTTTGTCTTTTCCTATGTCTTTTCCTGATGTGTTGTGTTCCTGTTAAATTAATGTCTATATTTCTTAAACTCTTAGATACATGAAGGTTCTTAAAGGTTATGTTAAGAATCGTGCAGCTCCAGAAGGAAGTATTGCAGAAAACTACTTAGCGTGGTCGATACATGAAACACTCATCTGTGTTTAGTACTAAACGAAAATGGAATGATGTTGTTGATGACGAGACAATAATTGAAGGATCGACACTTTCAAAAGGCCGATCAGTCAAATTGTCTAATGAATTGCATAAGGCTGTTCATTTGTGTGTGCTTAATAATAGTCAAGAAGTTGTACCTTACATTGAGTAAGTAAACATATTTGTTGAATTTTGAAAGCCTTTCTTAAAGTTAGAGTCATGATAATGTTATGCTTCTCTAGGGTTCATAAGGAAGAGTTAAAGTGCTCTGATCATCGTTTGGTGACCAATTCTAAATTGCTAGAGAAAGTGCATTCGGAGAAATTTGTTGAATGGCTACAAGCCAAGGTTTGATTTATTGATAATAGGCTTACCTGTTTAAGTGTATTGATTAAACTTTAAGATGAACCTATAAATTGCTTAATTATTGTTTCCAGATTAAAGTTCAAGCTGGTAGTATTTGTCTCGCATCTGATGAAACACTCTCTTATTTTGTAAAAGGGCCAAGACATTGTGCAATGTCCCACTCTAGTTTTGTTATTAATGGAAAAAGATTTCACACTATGGATGCTAATGTTTCTACACAAGAATATGGAGTGCATATAGAAGCAGATACTTTATCTAATTATTATGGGATTATTAGACACATTTTTGTCTTGGACTTCTACAAATTTCGGTTGGCTGTTTTCCTTTGCGATTGGGCCAACATGGCTTCTGGAGTGAAGAAAGTGGATGGATTTACCTTAGTTAACCTTCATGAGGGTTTGAGTAAAAAAGACCCATTTGTTTTAAGATCATATGCCCAACAAGTGTTTTATTCTAGAGATAATGAAACATCCAGCTGGTATGTGGTGTTGAGGCACTACCAAGGGGTTTTAATGATCAAGAAAAATTTGATGAAAGTTTTTATTCATTTTTTGTTGCTCATGAGTCGGCTGCACTTGATATAGAAAATGAAGATGGAGTTGAATCTGATTGTAATGCAGCATAGTTATCATTTTTTATAACCATGCCCTGTATTCTTTTTTTGTACTGATATTTTGAACAAATAAGGTATTGGTTTTATGTAATCGCACATTTTGTTTGAATATTGATACAATGATCTGACTTTATATGGTTATATGTACTGTCCCGAACTAACTTTATATGATTATGGGAAATAGGAAAGAACAGGCTATGGCAAAAGGAAAGAAACGAGGTAGAGCAGAAGGGGCTGATATTGAAACACTACAATCATCATACGAAATTACACAACCACGTGTTGATTCTGAGGTTACTCCTACTGACAAGGGCAAAAAAAGGGTGAGAGGTAAAACTGTAACACCCCAATTCTCAAATGGGACCTTACACGCCGTAGAGCCCTCGTAGGGTCTACCAGGCTAACACATGACACATATACAGTGCAAGAAAAATTTCCAAAGACACAAATATTAATGTAAAAATGGGGCCGTGGCCTCGGCCAAAACGTTTTAATAGACATACGAAAAATATAAGTCAATACCAAGTCATTGCCCATGCAGGGGACATTAACCAAATACAATAAAACCATTCAAATTCCGATACTCAAACAACATAAATGACTCAACATAACTAAGGACTCGAGCCTCATAATCATGCCAACACATCCTTTGCGTGCATATCCCGTGCCTGCTCCTCAGCTCTCCCGGTACCTGAAATGCATAAGACGCATTTCCCCCATTTAAGGGGTTAGCATTCGAATAGCTAGTGCAAGTACACAATTACACAACATTATAAACAAATACGGTTTTTACACAATCATCTCAATTAGAAATCATTTGCCATAAATATTCTGGAATACTACATTGGCAATCAAATCAGTTTCAATCATCACGATATCACAAAATCACAACTGGTATCCCGTGGTCGTACCCCTTAGTATCGACCCCGGACATCCGTCGAGCGCTCGGGTGGGATACCACTTCGCGGCCGTACCCCTTAGTATCGACCCCGGACATCCGTCGGACACTCCGGGTGGAAGTTCAACCACACACACACCCAAGTCCACTTCCGCGGCCGTACCCCTTAGTATCGACCCCCAGACATCCCGTCGGACACTCCGGGTGGAAGGAACACAACTCACGCACCCGAAAACCACAATTCGTCATTCATTTCGAAAACACAACATACATAATGAAATGTAATACATGTACTTGTGTGATTAATACGACGTGAAGGAAAATGGTGAACGGAAAGGTTTTGGCCCGAATAATCTTCACAAATCCAATCCTAACACAATAACGATGAACAACCAATCTTAAAACTACGAAAACGTTGGAATATATCCTAGTTCTACCCGCTGTAACCGTTTGTCGAACATAACTTGGGTATCGTCGATTATAAGTGACGAACAATGGAAACTTGGAGTTTAAAACCACAAATCCTCAATAAAAACGAAGGATTACAAGTACACGATCGAAGTCTAGCAACAATCCAATGATAATTCGGACTAAAAGAGTCAAATCACAAGAAATCCCCAAAATTTCCCCAAAATCTCAAAACAAGGGTTTCAGGGATTCTTACCTTGATTCGGATGGTGGAAAGTGTTAGGAACTTGAAGAATTCACGCAAGGAATGCACAGATGGTAGTGGATGATGATATTCAGTCGGAATCGGCCCTAACCCTCGTCTGGAATCGCTCAAAGCCGAGAAGGATAAGTAATGATGGAAAAATGACGAAGTTGGCTGCTGCTGTCCTATTTATATTAAACAGGCTTAGCGCACGCTACGCACAAGCATTAGCGTGCGCTAACGTGGTGTGGAAAAGCAGTCAGCCTACTGTCCTCTCGTTAGCATACACAAACTAACATGATTAGCGTGCGCTAATGTTAGGAATTAGCGTGCGTTAACACTGAATTAGCGTACACTACCTGGTCCAGTGCCGAAATACTGACCTTACTGCCCAGCCCGCTGAAATCATTAGCGCACGCTACTAACTCCAAGTTAGAGTACGCTAACATGATAGCGCTAGCGCGCGCAAGGAAAATAGGAGTAGCGTGCGCTACTCAGGCAGCAGTCCAGTACTACTCAGTACACTTCTGCCAACAACACAAAAAGAAGTCGAAATGCGAAGCAAGGCTAGAATCTAGAAATACGAACATAGAATATTCAAGACGACAGAGTTGAGCGCTGAAATAAAATACAACTCCGATCACCGGAGAGTCCGTAATACGATAAGGAAAAATGAAATTCCCCTAAACTTTGAGAAATTACACAAATGGCCCAAGTGTCCGAAAATCACGATACTACGTCGGATTAACAAACCAAAAGTTTCAACACGACCAACTCATCCATACAAACTTATGCAAACCAAGAAACAATGAAAACGAACGAGTTTTACGAGAATCGAACGTAAATGCGACAAGATATAATTCAAGATGAAATTATGCAAGAACATCCTCGAAACTCGTCCAAACGGAAAATCTCCAAGAACAAAATAGGTTCAGAATTTCAAAACAGTAACAAGCGAGTCGTCCGAAACAAACATACACCAAAATTAGAAATTACTAAAAATAGAAAGTACGGATATTACATTCTCTCCCCCTAAAAATAAGTTTCGTCTCGAAACTTACAACGCGAATATTGTAATACCCGTGTATTTTGTGAGTGTTATTTTGGATGTATTTTGTGGTATTGTGGTTATTTGGACCGTATATATTGATGATTGACCTTGGCATATTGATGGCTGATTATTGTTGGGTTTCGTGAGTCTCGGATTGTGCTCGTTTTAGCCGGACTTCTTGCGAATTTAAATTTGGAAAATCGCAGTTAGCGCACGCTAAGACTGTATGTCTAGCGCACGCTAACCAGGTTCGAGTAGCGCACGCTACTCTTGTGCAATAGCGTGCGTTAGGCCCGCCAGACGATAAGCTTTACGGACTCGGAATGAGGCGTTAGCGCCGCGCTATGGACGGACTAACGTCGCTATTTCGATGTACTAGCGCCGCGTTACTTGTATGATAGCGTGCGCTAGATGTCAGTCGGTGAGGAAGCGTTTACGGGCTGCAGTACTTGCGAGTAGCGCACGCTCAGTATGGAGTTAGCGCGCTAGTATCAATCGGTAGCGCGCGCTAACGAATAGTTCGGCGTACGCTAGGAGCTGCGAAAGTTACGGGTGCCTTTTTCTTCAACGATGCACCGCCCTCGGCTCGTTAGCGCCACGCTAAGCTGTAGCCGTAGCGTGCGCTAATACCTCCCGATATATATATGGGGGTAGGTTCCAACGTCATTTTCACCTCTTCCTCTTCCCTTCGCGGTGGCGATTTGGAGTGTAGTTAGACGTGGTTTTTCGACCGATTTTCACCATCCAACAACATTTTCGTGTTCCTAAGCTCAATCTAACAAGATTTCATCCGAGTGTATCATCGAATCAAGGTAAGATTGTTCAATCCTAGTTTTTGGAATTTTGAGGGTTTTGTTTAGATCTCGTCATTCTAGTCCGTTTTAAACCTTGAATTGGGTCAGATTATGATTGTGAAACCATAATCCCTTGTTTTTCTCGAAGTCTACGGATTTCGTTTGGAGTTCCCACCTATTTATTTGAGTATGAACAACTCCGCCTTAGTAGTGTTTGATAGTTTGTCCCTAAGAGTAGAGTTTGAAGGGAATCCCTTCCATTTCCGTGGTGTTGTGTTTTGATTCCATATTTCGATGTGTTAGGATCGAATCGTTGAAGGAAGTTCGGACCGTACATTCATCCGTTCGCCGTTTCTTGTGTCGTTCAAATTGAGGCAAGTACTTTGATTGTGTTCTTGTACATCGTGTGAATATGTAAAAATGGAATTTGTGCCAATTGTTGATTGAGTGTGTGTGAGCCGAGTAAAACCAGTGAGGGTCCCCTAGGGTCCGGTAGGCTGCATATCCCTACGGATCAGTCGGTTGGGCTATACACCAGTGAGGGCCTGACGAGGTGTCTCTGGGGTGTGTATCTTGCTTGATAGGTACATGTCCTGTTTAGCTCGGGAGTTTGTTTTTTGATGATATCTGTGTTGTTGTATTCCGGAATATCTGTGATGGCACTATGATTTCTGTGGTTTTGTTGATTATTCACTTGTTGTACATATTCTAGAATCATTGTACTTGCACCGGCTTCTTGCTGACCCCTTCTGGGGTGGATATACTTTTGTGTATTCGTGCGTGTCCAAGTGGGAGGACTAGCACAGACGGACACGAGTTTGGTGGCGACATTGATATCGTGCATTATTTTGAGTTGATGGTCATATGGTCATGGTCAAAGTCGTGTTTTGGTTTTGTACTCGCGGTAGTCTTGTCCGGTGTTGTATGTCATGTCATTATTAATGGTTAATGATGTTGTTGTATTCCGTGGTGAACGGTCATATTGGTTATGATTCCTCGGGATGATATGTTGTTTGGTATTGTGATGTATGTTATGTTGAAATTGAAGTTGGTTTTGAATGTATGAACATTTATGTTTGTCGTATTTAATGTGTTTTATTTGGGTCTAAGCACAGTAGGTCCTCCAAAAGGATCTACGGCGTAATATCTCGTAAATCATGGGGTGTTACGAGAATATGGTATCGAGCCTAGGTTTATGGATACCTAGGTGTCGGTGTTTGGGTCTATTAAATTGAGTCGGTTGTTATCTACGATATCATTGGCATGCTACCACCTCGTGTTGCTGTGTTGGAAGACTCTTCGGATGTTGGTTGTTTCTTTCCTTCGGAAATAATTACCTTAATATTGTGCAATCTATTATTGTAATCATTTCCTTGTTGAATCATTCTTACTCTTCGATGCCGAGAGATAGAGCTATCCGTCAACGTGGTCGTGGTAGAGGCCGTGGCGAGTGGTAGTGTCGAGTCCGAGAGGTCCGTTTGAATCGGCATCTCGCTCTGCGACTAGGTCGGACCCGATTCCTTCGGGAGGTTCGAATGGAGGCTCGGAGGCCGAGGTGCCTAACGTTCTTCAACAAGTTGTAACACAAGTGCACCAAGCGGCACAAGTGGTGCGTAATATTAATCTTGGCGGGGACGGTTGAGGATCGATGGCTTCAAGAAGTTATGAAGATGAACCCTCCCATTCGATGGTTCCGGTGATGCGAACAATTGGGATCATTGGTTAGTTGAGTGGAGAAGATCTTTGACGGTATTGGTTGTCCTGAAGCCAAGAGAGTCCCGATTGCTCAATATCGGATTGATGACGCTTGGACCGGTGGCGAGCTGTTAAGCCCAAGGACCGTGATGTCACTTGGGAAGAATTTAAAGAATTGATGGAAGCTCGGTATTGTCAGTAGGTTCGGCTAGCAAGAGTCGGTGAGTTCTTGAGCTCAAGCCGAAGATGTTCCTATTTCTGAAGCAATCAAGACATACAACAAGCAGTTAGTGTATGTCCAAGATCGAGTTAAGGATGAGATAGACAAGATACTTCATTTCGATGCAAGGATGAAACCGGAGGTCCGAAAGTATATGGCGGGCCTTGGGTGTACTACTTTGAGAGAATATCGGGATAGAGCACTTGCTTATGAGATGGTGTCGATTCGGTTCCAGCAGTTTCGAGCTCGAAGAAACCAAAATTTTACGGTAGTTTCCGAGGCGGTGGATCGCGTAGGCCTCAATCTTCTATGCAATCTTTCGGGTTCCCTCGGCTAGTGGAGCAATGACGAGGGTTTGTTTTAATTGTGGAAATCCGGGACATGTCGATTCTCCGCACTTCTCGCCCCATTGATTGTTTTAAGTGTGGGAAGCGGGGTCATCGCGCGTTATATTGTGAGTCGGTGGCGAGAATATTTTCTAAACAGTCTCCTACCCAGTGGCACGGATTCTGGTCGGCCCAACTCAAGTGTCGGACGCGGTGGCGGAGGTAAACCGAGCATAAGGATGCATCTAGCATTGGATCGGCCCCACCCCGATTGTATGAGATGAGGCGGATCGATGACGTAGGGACCGCCACTACGTCTGTATTGTTTATATTTCGATGCACCCGGTAGATGTATTGTTTGATTCTGGAGCTACTCATTCTTTTATATCATTATCTTGTGTGAATCGTTTGGGCCTAGACGGTCTCTCTACATGTGAACCTTTTATTGTTGGGTTGCCAAGTGGGGAAAGGATAGTTGGGGATCAAGAGATCGCCAATTGTCCTGTAACCATTGGCAGTAAAGATTGGTCATCCGATTTGATTGTGATCGATATGATAGGAGAGGATTTAATCCTCGGTGATGATTGGTTAAATCGGCATGGAGCGATAGTAGATTATCGTCGGAAAATAATTTCGATAGTTGCGCCGGATGGTACTGAACACATTTTTTAAGGGCAGAAACCTGGTACTTCTGGGAAGATTATTCGAGCCATGAAGGCGATGAGATTATTGCGACAAGGTTGT
The DNA here is from genome assembly GCA_033398695.1 of Orobanche coerulescens. NCBI lineage: Eukaryota > Viridiplantae > Streptophyta > Magnoliopsida > Lamiales > Orobanchaceae > Orobanche > Orobanche coerulescens. Next base: position 71,599,133 of record CM065815.1, read on the forward strand.
ACCAGTTATTGGTGTTACGCGTTGAAGTCGGAAGTTGGCGGGGTACAGTTATCCTCTGTTCCAGTTGTGAATGAATTTCCAGACGTATTTCCGGATGATTTGCCGGGATTGCCACCGCATCGTGAAGTGGAGTTCGTCATCGAATTAGAGCCCAATGCGGCGCCAATATCCAAGGCACCGTACAGAATGGCCCCATCGGAAATGTTAGAATTGAAGAAACAATTGGGTGAATTGTTGGACAAAGGTTATATTCGGCCTAGTGTGTCTCCATGGGGTGCACCGGTATTGTTTGTACGAAAGAAAGATGGGTCCTTACGGCTATGTATTGACTATCGTGAGTTGAATAAACTCACTATTAAGAACAAGTATCCGTTGCCAAGAATCGATGATCTATTTGATCAATTACAAGGGGCTACGATTTTCTCCAAGATTGATTTGAGGTCAGGATATTACCAACTGCGAATTCGAGATTCGGATATCCCCAGGTCAGCCTTTCGAACGAGGTATGGGCATTACGAATTCGTAGTTATGCCATTCGGTTTAACAAATGCTCGTGGCCTTTATGCATCTTATGAACAAAACTTTTATCGAATATCTCGATAAATTTGTAGTGGTGTTTATCGACGATATATTAATCTATTCCAAAAGTGAGACGGAACATGCCGAACACTTGAGGATCGCGTTGAGTATTTTGAGGGCTAATAAGCTTTATGCTAAATTTTCTAAGTGCGAGTTCTGGCTTAGAAGTCTCTTTTAAGGACACATCATCTCGGTAGATGGTATTCGAGTAGACCCTCAAAAGGTTGAAGCAGTCTTAGCTTGGGAGCCTCCATGGAATGTTAAGGAAGTTCGGAGTTTTCTAGGATTAGCGGGCTATTATCGTCGATTTGTTGAAGGATTCTCGAAAATTGCTCGACCGCTCACCCTATTATTGCAGAAGACACAGAAATTTGAGTGGAGTGATGAGTGTCAGAAGAGTTTTGATGAATTGAAAAAGCGGTTGACTACGTCCCCGATCCTATCCTTACCACAAGGAACGGAAGGTTTCGTTATTTATAGTGATGCTTCTAAACAAGGATTAGGATGTGTATTGATGCAAAATGAGAGAGTAGTGGCTTATGCGTCTCGACAATTAAAGCCATACGAGATGAATTATCCTACTCATGATCTTGAGTTAGCCTTGTGGTGTTTGCGTTGAAAATTTGGAGGCATTACTTGTATGGTTCTTCTTGTCGAGTGTATACGGATCATAAGAGCTTGAAGTACATATTTACACAGAAGGAGCTAAATATGCGTCAGCGGCGATGGTTGGAACTGCTTAAAGATTATGATCTTGACATTCTTTACCATCCAGGTAAAGCGAATGTCGTTGCCGATGCGTTAAGCCGCAAGTCAGTCGTCTTTGCGAAGTTGGAACTACTTACCATTCAACCGAAGCTTAGACGAGAGTTGATTGATATGGAAATTGAAGTTTGGCCTCACGGATCTCAAGGGCGATTGCGTTTCCTTGAGATTACTTCCTCCGTAATGGAAGATATTAAGTCCAAGCAGTTAGATGATCTCTCAATTGTGCAGCTTCGGGAAGACAGTGTTAGAGGAAAAGCTCCTGGGTTCTTAATCGATGAAGACGGAGTTCTTCGATTTCGAGGCAGAACTTGTGTACCTAATCGGGATGATCTCAAACAGGTAATTTTGAATGAAGCACATTCTACTCCGTACTCGATTCATCCGGTATGAGTAAAATGTATAAGGACTTGAAGAAAAACTTTTGGTGGCGAACATGAAGAAAGATGTAACGAGTTCGTGTTGAAATGCTTGACTTGTCGGCGAGTTAAAGCGGAACATCAGAGACCCGCCGGTAAATTGCAACCGCTACCAATTCCGGAATGGAAGTGGGAAGATATAGCGATGGATTTTATTGTGGGAATGCCAAAGACGCGAACTGGAGTGAATATGATTTGGGTAATCGTTGATCGGCTAACCAAATCCGCACACTTTCTGGGCATTAGAGATACTTGGGGACCGGAGAGGTTGGCTCGGTTATTTATTGCGGAGATTGTGAGACTCCATGGTACCCCAAAGAGTATAGTGTCTGATCGCGATGGGCGTTTTGTGTCGCATTTCTGGCAAGCAGTACATCGAGCACTCGGTACCAAATTGAATTTCAGCACCGCTTATCATCCCCAGACGGACGGACAGTCGGAGAGGACGATCCAAACGCTAGAAGACATGTTGAGGGCATGCGCGTTAGACTGGAAAGAAGATTGGGAGACTCATTTACCATTGATTGAATTTGCATACAATAACAGTTGGCATAGTTCGATTGGGATGGCTCCGTTTGAAGCACTATATGGAAGACGGTGTAGATCGCCAATCTGTTGGGACGAGCCGTACGAGTTACTTGGAGTAGAACCGGACTTGGTGGTTCAAACACGGGAAAAAGTTGCAATTATTCGGCAAAGGTTGTTGACTGCTCAGAGTCGACAAAAATCATATGCCGACGTTCGTCGTCGACCGTTAGAGTTCCAGGCGGGAGACCATGTGTTGTTGAAAGTATCGCCGACTCGTGGAGTTCTTCGGTTTGGTAAGAAGGGGAAGCTTAGTCCTCGATATATTGGCCCCTTCGAGATCCTGGACAAGGTAGGCGATGTAGCTTATCGACTAGCATTACCTCCGACGCTTAGTCATGTTCATAATGTGTTTCATGTTTCACAACTGCGTAAGTATGTTCCCGATCCCAGCCATGTTATTGATTATCAAGAGATTGAGGTTAGTGATGATGTTACGTATGAAGAACAACCGGTAACCATACTAGAGCGACGAGTGAAACAATTGCGACGGAAAGTGATTCCGTTAGTAAAGGTCCAATGGTCTAAGCATGGAATTGAGGAGGCCACGTGGGAGACCGAGGATAGTATGCGTGCCCGATACCCCGAACTTTTTGTATCTTAAGTTTCGGGACGAAACTTCTTTTTAGGGGGTAAGGGTGTAATACCCGTGTATTTTGTGAGTGTTATTTTGGATGTATTTTGTGGTATTGTGGTTATTTGGACCGTATATATTGATGATTGACCTTGGCATATTGATGGCTGATTATTGTTGGGTTCCGTGAGTCTCGGATTGTGCTCGTTTTAGCCGGACTTCTTGCGAATTTAAATTTGGAAAATAGCAGTTAGCGCACGCTAAGACTGTATGTCTAGCGCACGCTAACCAGGTTCGAGTAGCGCACGCTACTCTTGTGCAATAGCGTGCTTTAGGCCCATTGACAAGGTAAGCTTCGACTGCAGAATGAGGCGTTAGCGCACGCTATGGGACGGACTAACGTCGCTATTTCGATGTACTAGCGCACGTTACTTGTATAATAGCGTGCGCTAGGATGTCAGTCGGTGAGGACGAAACGTTTCGGACTGCAGTACTTGCGAGTAGCGCACGCTCAGTATGGAGTTAGCGCGCGCTAGTATCAATCGGTAGCGCGCTAACGAGATAGTTCCAGACGCTACGGAGCTGGCGTAAAAATGACCGCTTTTTCTTCAACGGTGCACCGCCCTCGGCTCGTTAGCGCACGCTAAGCTCGTAGCCGTAGCGTGCGCTAATACCTCCCGATATATATGGGGGTAGGTTCCGAAAACGTCATTTTTCACCTCTTCCTCTTCCCTTGGGCCGGGGCGATTTGGAGTGTAGTTAGACGTGGTTTTTCGACCAGTTTTCACCATCCAACAACATTTTCGTGTTCCTAAGCTCAATCTAACAAGATTTCATCCAGTGTATCATCCAAATCAAGGTAAGATTGTTCAATCCCTAGTTTTTGGAATTTTGAGGGTCTTGTTTAGATCTCGTCATTCTAGTCGGTTTTAAACCTTGAATTGGGTCAGATTATGATTGTGAAACCATAATCCCTTGTTTTTCTCGAAGTCTACGGATTTCGTTTGGAGTTCCCACCTATTGATTTGAGTATGAACAACTCCGCCTTAGTAGTGTTTGATAGTTTGTCCCTAAGAGTAGAGTTTGAAGGGAATCCCTTCCATTTCCGTGGTGTTGTGTTTTGATTCCATATTTCGATGTGTTAGGATCGAATCGTTGAAGGAAGTTCGGACCGTACATTCATCCGTTCGCCGTTTCTTGTGTCGTTCAAATTGAGGCAAGTACTTTGATTGTGTTTACTGTACTTCGTGTGAATATGTAAAAATGGAATTTGTGCCAATTGTTGATTGAGTGTGTGTGAGCCGAGTAAAACCAGTGAGGGTCCCCCAGGGTCCTAGAGCTGCGTATCCCTACGGATCACTCGGTTGGGCTATACACCAGGGAGGGCCTGACGAGGTGTCTCTGGGGTGTGTATCTTGCTGAGAGGTACAGGGCCAGTATAGCTCGGGAGGTTGTTTTGTGATGATGACTGTGATGTGGTATTCCGGAATATCTGTGATGGCACTATGATTTTCTCGTGGTTTTTGTTGATTATTCACTTGTTGTACATATTCTAGAATCATTGTACTTGCACCTGCTTCTTGACCCCTTTGGGGTGGATATACTTTTGTGTATTCGTGCACAGTCCAGTGGGAGGACTAGCACAGACGGACCACGAGCTTGGTGGGCGGCATTGATATCGTGCATTATTTTGAGTTGATGGTCATATGGTCATGGTCAAAGTCGTGTTTTGGTTTTGTACTCATGTAGTCTTGTCAGGTGTTGTATGTCATGTCATTATTAATGGTTAATGATGTTGTTGTATTCCCGTGGTGAACGGTCATATTGGTTATGATTCCTCGGGATGATATGTTGTTTGGTATTGTGATGTATGTTATGTTGAAATTGAAGTTGGTTTTGAATGTATGAACATTTATGTTTGTCGTATTTAATGTGTTTTATTTGGGTCTAAGCCTGGTAGGTCCTCCAAAAAGGATCTACGGCGCTGTAATATCTCCGTAAATCATGGGGGTGTTACAAATATCTCGGGATATCTCGACCGTATACTCTCTTCCGTCTCCCATGTGGCTTCCTCGGATCCATGCCTCGACCATTGAACTTTAACCAAAGGAATGGTTTTATGACGAAGTTGCTTCACCCGACGCTCTAAAATCTGAATCGGCCTCTCCTCGATGGTAATGTCGGGTCCCAACTCGATCTCTACAAAATCAATAATATGGCTAGGGTCCCGTACGTACTTCCTAAGCTGGGAAACATGAAATACGTTATGTACGTGACTCAAGGACGGCGGCAAGCCTAACCGATAGGCAAGCTCTCCAACTCTCTCTAAAATCTCAAACGGTCCAATATATCTCGGACTAAGTTTACCCTTCCGGCCGAAGCGGTAAACTCCCCGTGTCGGCGACACCTTAAGCAAAACATGATCTCCCACCTCAAACTCCAACGGCCGGCGATGCGTATCGGCATAAGACTTATGTCGACTCTGGGCCGTCAACAATCTATCGCGAATCAGAGCAATCTTCTGTCTCGTCTCAACTACCATATCGGGCTCGGTACCAATCAGCTCGGACGTATTGTCCCAACACAATGGCGATCTGCACCTCCTCCCATACAATGCCTCAAATGGTGCCATTTTGATCGAGGCGTGCCAACTATTGTTGTACGTGAACTCGATCAACAGCAAGTGCGACTCCCAATCATCCTTCCAGTTTAATACGCAGGCTCTCAACATATCCTCCAGCATCTGGATCGTCCGCTCTGACTGTCCGTCAGTCTGAGGGTGGTAAGACATACTGAGTCTCAACTCAGTCCCCAAAGCTTGATGAACAGCCTGCCAAAAATGTGATACAAACCGGCCATCTCGATCTGAAACAATACTCCTAGGAGTCCCATGCAATCTCACGATCTCTGCAACAAATACTCGTGCCAGCCTCTCCGGCCCCCAAGTGTCCTTAATACCCAGGAAATGAGCTGATTTGGTTAGTCGATCGACAATAACCCAAATCATGTTCATTCTAGTCCGAGTCCTAGGCATCCCGGTAATGAAATCCATAGAGATGTCTTCCCACTTCCATTCCGGAATGGGAAGTGGTCGTAGCAACCCCGCGGGCCGCTGGTGTTCAATCTTAACCTGCTGACAGGTCAAACACTTCGCCACAAACTCGCTAATGTCCATCTTCAAATTACTCCACCAATAGTTACTCCTCACATCCTTGTACATTTTGCTCGTACCAGGATGTATGGAATAAGGCGTAGTATGAGCCTCACTCAAAATCTTCTGCCTCAACTCAATGTCATCCGGTACACATAATCTGCCGCGAAACCTCAAAACTCCGTCATCCTGAATCACAAACCCAGGGTCTTTCCCCTTTCTCACATCCTCCCTCAACTGGACCAAAAACGGATCATCATACTGTTTCGCCTTGATATCATCAGTCAAAGACGAAGTAATCTCCAACGTACACAACTGACCCTGAACTCTCTGAACCAAAACCTCGATATTCTGACAAATAAAATCCCGCTGGATCCTGCTCTGTGGTGTATGTACCTCTAACATCTGTAACGCCATCGGTTTCCGACTCAACGCATCAGCCACTACGTTAACCTTACCCGGATGATACAGTATCTCGAGGTCGTAATCTTTAATTAGCTCTAACCACCTACGCTGTCACATATTCAACTCTTTCTGACTGAAGATGTACTTCAGACTCTTGTGATCCGTAAAAATCTTACACGACGACCCATAGATATAATGCCTCCATATCTTTAAGGCGAAAATGACCGCAGCTAACTCCAAATCGTGCGTGGGATAATTTACCTCATAAGGTTTCAACTGGCGGGACGCATAAGCAATCACCCTATCTCTATGCATCAAAACACATCCGAGCCTGAGGCCCGAAGCATCACTATACACCACGAAATCCTCGTTCCCCTGAGGCAATGCTAAAACGGGTGCGGAAGTCAATCGTCTCTTCAACTCGTCAAAACTATCCTGTCTGTCTGCGGTCCACTCGAACTTCTGAGTTTTCTGGAGTAACTGAGTGAGCGGTCTAGCGATCTTAGAAAATCCCTCAATGAATCTACGATAATATCCTACAAGTCCTAGAAAACTCCTCACTTCCTTCACATTCTTGGGCGGTTCCCAAGCCATCACCGCCTCTATCTTCTGTGGATCTACCCGAACTCCCTCCGCTGAAATCACGTGCCCGAGGAACAACACTTCCTTGAGCCAAAACTCACACTTAGAGAACTTCTCATACAATTGCTCAGTTCTCAAGGTGTCCAACACAATCCGGAGATGTAAGGCATGCTCCTCTCGGCTCCGGGAATAGATAAGAATGTCGTCAATAAAGATGACTACGAACTTGTCCAGATACTCGATAAAAACTTTGTTCATTAACTGCATGAACACTGCTGGGGCATTGGTTAGCCCGAAAGGCATAACCACAAACCCGTAATGGCCATATCTCGTCCGAAAAGCAGCTTTCGGTATATCGCTGTCCCGAATCCTCAACTGGTAGTAGCCCAATCATAAATCAATCTTCGAAAAGACTGTCGCTCCCTGAAGTTGATCAAACAAATCGTCGATCCTGGGCAAAGGGTACTTGTTTTTGATGGTCAACTTGTTTAATTCTCGGTAGTCAATACATAAACGAAGCGATCTATCATTCTTCTTAACAAAAATCATGGGCGCACCCCACGGCGATGCGCTCGGTCGAATATACCCTTTATCTAACAATTCCCCCAACTGTTTCTTCAATTCTAACATTTCCGACGGTGCCATACGGTATGGCGCTCGAGAAATGGGAGCCGCATTCGGATCAAGATCAATAGGAAACTCAACCTCTCGCTGTGGTGGTAATCCTGGTAAGTCATCTGGAAATACGTCGGGGTACTCGCTGACAACTGGAATCGACGATATGTCAACTCCGCCATCCTCCGCCTATAGAGCGTAACACCAATAGCCGACACAACCCTGATTCAGAAGTTTCATCGCCTTCAAGGCGCTAATCACACTTCCCGATATACCCGGTTTACAACCGACGAGAGTATGCTTGGTGCCGTCCTCAGCCACTATCGAGATAGTGTGAGTCCGATAATTCATGATAGCACCGTGACGATCTAACCAATCGTCCTCGAGGATCAAATCCTCACCCTTAAGATCTATAACAATAAGGTTCGAGGGCCAATCTCGGCTCCCGATCCTCACTAGACAATCCCTAACTTCCCGGTCCCCAACCATACGATCCCCACTAGGCGTACACACTACGAATGGTTCGCACTCATACAAGCAATCAATACCAATACGACACACACAATCCGAAGCAATAAAAGAATGAGTAGCACCCGAATCAAAAAGCACCGAAGCTGGATGAGAAAGTATCTGAGTGGTACCTGACGCCACCGGAACGTCTGTCTCCTCCGTGCGCCTCATCTAATATAACCGATGGTGGACTGAGCCCGAACTAGATGCAACCCGGCAGTCCGGATGACCCCGGCCCGAACTCTGAGGAACATAAGTAACTGGAGTCTTCTGATCAATACTAAGCTCTCTCTGAACGGCGGTGGTAGTCGAAGATGTGGCAGCCCTGGTGGCTCTCTCACAATGTGCTGCTCGGTGCCCGGTCTGCCTGCAAGTAAAGCAAGTAACTGGAGGAGAAGGGCAATCCTTCATCAAGTGCTCATATTAGTTGCAGTTAAAACAAACCCTGCCACCAGAAGCAACAGACTGGACTGAACGATTACCCTGAGATCCCCTGGCCTGATGAAACGGCCTCTTCCCAGGTGTAGGGACAGACTGTGCTCTCAAAAATCGGCCATTCTTGCCGGATGAAAAACTGCCAACCATTTTCTGTTTCTTGACCTCTGTACCCAACTCTGATTCCGGTGCGGCCATCTCGATTGCTAGAGCGCGATCCTGATACTCTTTCAAAGTGATACACATGAGCGGTGCCATACTCTGCCTGATATGCGGTTTCATGCGCATATTAAAATAACGGATCTTGTCGGCCTCGGTCCTCACCTGATTTTTCACAAATCCCAATTGCTGATGATGTCCTGAGAAATAGGCACATCCTGAGGTGTAGCGGTGAAGAACTCCACAATTCTGCGCTCCTTAACTGGCGGTGGACAATATTCTGCTTCCATAGCAGCCTTAAATTCTTTCCAAGTAGCCTGGCGGTCTCTGGGCGTCACTGCCTCCCACCATTCCGCAGCTTCCTTATCCAGGACGTACTGAGCAATATGTACCCTCCTGTCACCGGGGCAAGCTACGGCATCAAAAGTCCTGCACAACTGAAAGAGCCAATTCTCCCAACCGAGGGAGTCAGAAGTACCAGTGAAACGAGGGGGGTGCATCTTAGTTACTATCTGAAGCCATTTACTGGCTTCGTCCTCTGGAGTCGGGGGTGGATTTTGGCGTCCACCTTGGGCTATCTGAGTGAGCTGGGCTACCAACTGCTGAAGTACGGCAGTAGCCCCGGCGTCGGTGTTATTACCCGACGGCACTGAATGAGAAGCCGAATCCGTAGAGGACTGAGAAAGTGAGCCTTCCTCGTTATTAGCACCATGACCACGGCCTCGGCCGCGCCCTCTAGCTAGTCCACCGCGACCTCTCAACATACTGAAGAAAATATGAAAGGGACAAGATCAGAAAGATTCACAATTACAAGGTTGGTATCACAATTCACAATTCCGAACAACGCAAGAAAACGAATTACAGAAGTATAAGAGTTCGAGGAGACTTATAGCCACGGGTTACACAAAAAGACGGTAGCATGATGATATTAGGCTCAACGACCGACTCAAACGACTTAACTGACAGACCCAAAATTAACCGACAGCCTAGGTATTCAAAACCTAAGCTTCGATACCATAATTGTAACACCCCAATTCTCAAATGGGACATTACATGCCGTAGAGCCCTCGTAGGGTCTACCAGGCTAACACATGACACATATACAGTACAAGAAAAACTTTCAAAGACACAAACATTAATGTAAAAATGGGGCCGTGGCCTCGGCCAAAACGTTTTAATAGACATACGGAAAATATAAGTCAATACCAAGTCATTGCCCACGCAGGGGACTTTAACCAAATACAATAAAACCATTCAAATTCCGATACTCAAACAACATAAATGACTCAACATAACTAAGGACTCGGGCCTCATAATCGTGCCAACCCATCCTTTGCGTGCATATCCCGTGCCTGCTCCTCAGCTCTCCCGGTACCTGAAATGCATAAGATGCATTTCCCCCATTTAAGGGGTTAGCATTCGAATAGCTAGTGCAAGTACACAACATTATATATAAATACGGTTTTTACACAATCATCTCAATCAGAAATCATTTGCCATAAATATTCCGGAATACTACATTAGCAATCAAATCAGTTTCAATCATCACGATATCACAAAATCACAACTGGTATCCCGTGGCCGTACCCCTTAGTATCGACCCCCAGACATCCCGTCGAACGCTCCGGATGGGATACCACTTCCGTGGCCGTACCCCTTAGTATCCACCCCCAGACATCCTGTCGGACACTCCGGGTGGAAGTTCAACCACACACACACCCAAGTCCACTTCCGCGGCCGTACCCCTTAGTATCGACCCCCAGACATCCCGTCGGACACTCCGGGTGGAAGGAACACAACTCACGCACCCGAAAACCACAATTTGTCATTCATTTCGATAACACAACATACATAACGAAATGTAATACATGTAGTTGCCTGATTAATACGATGTGAAGGAAAACGGTGAACAGAAAGGTTTTGGCCCGAATAATCTTCACAAATCCAATCCTAACACAATAACGATGAACAAGCAATCTTAAAACTACGAAAACGTCGGAATACATCCTAGTTCTACCCGCTACAACCGTTTGTCGAACATAACTTGGGTATCGTCGATTATAAGTGACGAACAATGGAAACTTAGAGTTTAAAACCACAAGTCCTCAATAAAAACGAAGGATTACAAGTACACGATCGAAGTCTAGCAACAATCCAATGATAATTCGGACTAAAAGAGTCAAATCACAAGAAATACCCAAAATTTCCCCAAAATCTCAAAACAAGGGTTTCAGGGATTCTTACCTTGATTCGGATGGTGGAAAGTGTTAGGAACTTGAAGAATTCACGCAAGGAATGCACAGATGGTAGTGGATGATGATATTCAGTCGGAATCGGCCCTAACCCTCGTCTGGAATCGCTCAAAGCCGAGAAGGATAAGTAATGATGGAAAAATGACGAAGTTGGCTGCTGCGGTCCTATTTATATTAAACAGGCTTAGCGCACGCTACGCACAAGCATTAGCGTGCGCTAACGGGGTGTGTAAAATCATTCAACCTAATGTCCTCTCGTTAGCGTACGCAAGCTAACATGATTAGCGTGCGCTAATGTTAGGAATTAGCGTGCGTTAACGCTGAATTAGCGTGCGCTACCTGGTCCAGTGCCGAAATACTGACCTTACTGCCCAGCCCGCTGAAATCATTAGCGCACGCTACTAACTCCAAGTTAGCATACGCTAACCACATAGCACTAGCGCGCGCAAGGAAAACAGGAGTGGCGTGCGCAACTCAGGCAGCAGTCCAGTACTGCTCAGTACACTGCTGCCAATAGCACAAAAAGAAGTCGAAATGCGAAGCAAGGCCAGAATCCAGAAATACAAACACGGAATATTCAAGACGACAGAGTTGAGCGCTGAAAGAAAATACAACTCCGATCACCGGAGAGTCCGTAATACGATAAGGAAAAATGAAATTCCCCTAAACTTTGGGAAATTACACAAATGGCCCAAGTGTCCGAAAATCACGATACGACATCTGATTAACAAACCGAAAGTTTCAACACGACCAACTCATCCATACAAACTTATTCAAACCAAGAAACAATGAAAACGAACGAGTTTTACGAGAATCGAACGTACATGCGACAAGATATAATTCAAGGTGAAATTATGCAAAAACATCCTCGAAACTCGTCCAAACGGAAAATCTCCAAGAACAAAATAGGTTCAGAATTTCAAAACAGTAACAAGCGAGTCGTCCGAAACAAACATACACCAAAAATAGAAATTACTAAAAATAGAAAGTACGGATATTACATAAACTACCTTACAAATCATCCCAACAGGAGAATCAGTGCGTGAAACGGTTGAATGGAATGAAAAGAACAACCTATTGGACCAATATCAATAAGGTTTAGCTCAACTATTGGGGTTTTAGTGAGAGAACAGGTGCCGATCAACATAGAGAGTTGGCATAAGATGGAAGATCAGACCAAAAATGATGTCTGGAGTCTATTGTTGGTAATATGTTTGTCACTGATAACTTCCTTTTAATTTTGTTTTCTATTGTAGTATATTAATTGATAATTGTTAATAGTTTGCTATGTTGTGTTGCATCAAAAATCTCATGTGGATCTGAATTATAATCGAGTATGATAATAATTGTTAATAGTTTTTTAACTTTGATATATGACTATGAAAATTGATAATAGTTTGATATGTTGTGTTGCAGCAAAAATATCATGTGGATCTTAATTATAAGACATGCGTCTTGCAACAAATGGGAAGGCTATGGAGAGCATACAAATCCGAACTCTCGGGTAGTATTGTGAATGTTGTAGAGGTTCGACGCACTAAGACAGAAACTACACGGCTACTTGCTCTCCTTAGACCCGCTTATGTGCCACAGAAAGAGTGGGATGCATTTGTGGTTGAACGTTCTTCAGAGAGATGGAAAGTAAGCCTCTTAACATAATATACAAAGCGGAAGTGTGACTCTCAGTAAAGTATACAGAATTAATAAAGTATGTGGTTGAAAATTCTTCTTTCAGAAATTTATAAAAATTTCTGGGGCCAATCTGAAATTTTAAAAAGTATGAATTTTTTGGAAAGTATACATAATCTGATAGTTTAATTAATTACAAAAAGGGAAGTACTTCATACTATGTCATGTATATTACAAATAATCGCTGATTTGCATGTGTGATTGGCATTTGTGGTTGAACGTTCTTCAGAGAGATGGAAAGTAAGCCTCTTAACATAATATACGAAGCAGAAGTGTGACTCTCAGCAAAGTATACAGAATTAATAAAGTATGTGGTTGAAAATTCTTCTTTCAGAAATTTATAAAAATTTCTGGGGCCAATCTGAAATTTTAAAAAGTATGAATTTCTTTGGAAAGTATATAGAATCTGATAGTTTAATTAATTAGAAAAAGGGAAGTACTTCATACTATGTCATGTGTATATTACAAATAATCGCTGATTTGCGTGTATGATTGGCAGGGAAAGAGTGACAAAATGAAGGCAATAAGGGCCAGACAACTTCTTCCTCACACCCTGAGTCAGAAAGGTTATGCAAGAAAGGAATATGATCACATAAGTTCAAATTGTTTGATGTATATATATTCAAGATAAAATACTAATATGTGAACTAACATCATAAAATGTTTGTGTTCATTAAAGAAAATGGAAACCGGTGAATCATTGTGTAGAACAAGGTTATTTATTAAAGGCCACGAGAAGTCCAAAAATGAGCATGTGAAGGCCAAATGTGTAAGTGTTCTCATTCAGTTGTTGGTTTGTCAATTTAAAGATTATTTATATTGTGATATTGCTAATTATTACTTCCTGAAGTTCATATGTACTAGGCTCAGATGCAAACTAAACTTGACGAGCAACCTCCTAGTGAAGGGCATATACCTATAAAGTGGGATGTATTTACTCAAGTTCTTGGTAAGGAAAAAATGGCCGTGTTAGGGGTCTGGGAGCAGGTGTTACTCCTTCAAGGATAGATGCTCAACTACAAAGTAGCTCTTGGAAACGAGTATTAGAAGAGAAACTTGAGGCGAACTGTGCGCGGACTAAGATTCTTGAGGACTTCATTTTTAACTTGGTAAATTTTGTGGTTTGACAATTTTATAGTGATCAACATTTTATGTTTTTATTCATCTATGATGAAATGGTTTGTTATTGCTTTGAAAGAGCCAAAGTGGTACTATTGCTGGGAGCAGTGGGCATGGTCGTCAAAATAATGGTGGAAGTAAGCGCACAAGCAGTCCTGATAAAGCACAAGTAAGTTACTAGTGCATTATTCTAAATCACTGAAAACTTAGTTGTTAATATAGAAATACTCAGTTGTTTGTGTATTTACAATTTAGGATGTGCCTGATAATGGTGAAGAAAGAATTAATCATAGTCCTATGACTGGAAATTTTAAGGTAAGTTTATAATTATGCATCTGAGATCTCTTTTGCCACGCATGGCAAAATAGTGTGTTGTATGTCCAAGGTCTGTTTGGCTTTGGTAGTATTACCTGAGTATTTATTTTTCCCTCTTGAAATTTCTTATGTATAAAGTAAGTTTTGTTGTGTATAACTTGGACTTAGTTTATAAAACATTATTCAGGCCTCAGCAGTACCAAAACTAAAATTTCCATCTCTCATTTTGTTTTATTTTCAACTGTATATATCTCTCCTTTAATTATTCAAATATGTTTTGTGTATATCCCTGCTTTAATTATTTTCTAGCTGTCATTATATCTCAATTTGTTGGAAATGGGGCACCATCTGAGTTGTAATTGTGTTTTTGGTTTTTATAGTCGGTACAAGGGAGTACCCTTGGTGTTTCTCAGCACTGCATGTTACTCAATTGGGAGGGCACATATGAAATTATGGCTAAAGGCAAAATATCAGCAGTGGACCCAACAACCAAAGTGCATGGCTACAAGCTTGGACCTGATTGTTACAGAGTCAAGATTGAAGAAGCAGTCAATCCCAGAGCTGAATTCTATCGTCCCCGGCCTGAATTTTCTGCTATGGAAGATGCAGTTGGAAGCACTATTATGTGGCCAATCAAGTACATTGTCCCACACACTTGAGTATCGATAAACTTGTGTTATTCAACTCTATTTATGTGATAGTGCAAGCATGATGTTGCTGCTTTTCTTTTGTAGTGCAAGTGTAGTTCCTTTTATTTTGTTATTGGTGTGTTCCAATAAATTGAGGTTTGTGCTGTAACAATTAGGTGTGTTGGAGGTACAATGTTAGTTCTTAGTTGTTTGGCATTTTAGATGTTGACTTCTTGTGTGATGATGAATTTATTCTATATTAATTTTGAGTATAATTAAAATCCAGCAAATTGTATTTTTTTTTCAGAAAATATTTTTATTTTATGACAGTAACCAAATGACATTGAATATGTTAGTATGATGTTCGGAAGACATCATAAAAGTATATATGCCTACAAAAAAGTGTCATTAAAAGCATTGTAATCAATATTTTTTGAACGTCATAAAATAATTGATGATACTTAATCATCATGATAAAATAAATAGATGGCAATGGAGAATTGTCATAGTAAACATTTGATGACGCCTCATAAACATTGTAATAGCAACTTATAATGAGAAAAGACAAGCGTCATTGAAAACATTTTATGATACTCGCAATTGTCATGTTTCATATATTTATGACGTTTATCTACTCTCATTAAAAGGTATATAACGACGGTTTGGCAACGTCATTGATTCAACATTAGGTGATGCCTCATAAACATTATAATAGCAACTTATAATGACAAAAGCCAAGCGTCATTACAAACATTTCATGATAATAATCAAACGTCATGCTTCATATATTTATGACGCTAAGCTACTGTCATTGAAATGTATATCATGACGGTTTCTAAACGTCATTGATTCCCACATTTTCCATGACACTGGTATAGACGAAGTTGTAGATGATGGGGGTAAAACGTCATGGAATCGATTTTATGACGTTTTTTAAACGTCATTGAAAGGTATTCTGTAGTAGTGAGGCTCCAACGCCTCAACTAGCTTTTGATAATCCGTATGAAATAATTCAAATGCTTCAAATAATTCATCGTGAGAATCCGTATGCAATAATTCAAATGCATTTTGATAATCCATATGCAATAATTCAAATGCTTCAAATAATTCATCGTGAGAATTACTTACTTGGCTTTCGACGTCGCTATCATCGAATGAATTCTAGGCCATGAGAGCGACATTATTTTGATTGATAAAATCAACATCTTCGTCGTCATCGCTCCATGTTGCAATGAGAACCTCCTTCTTAGCTTTAGCTCGGTAATGTTGGAATCGTTAATGATTTTAATTTTATTTTGTAAAATTAAATATCATAGGATCGATCTACGTTCCGAGTAGATGATCGTGGTATATTCACTTTCTCTAAACCGATTCCCAATGAGTGAGAAATAGTGAATTAAAGTTTGTCACTTAATTGTGAATTAATAAGGGATGAAATCTCACATTGAATAATGAACCATCATTATTCTAGTATATAAGAAGTTACCTTTATGCATGTAATAATTAATGACACATGTGTATGGGCTTAAAGCCCAAACGCGCGTGCCGCCGCCGCCCACCCGCCTCGCCTCGGCCTCGGCCGCGAGCCGCGAGCCGTGGACCTTGGACCTTGGCCTTGGCCTTGATCTTGATCTTAGACTTGGGTCTTTGGGCCTGTTCGTGGGCTTGGCCGTGAGCTAGGCCTTGGGCTAGCTTAAAGAATTTTTTGGACAAGCTCAACAACGTAGTTGGGCTCGTATATGCATATAAGGATGTCCAGGTACATCCGTCAAGTGGTTAAAGAGCTGGACACAGTCAAGGTACATCCTGATTGTTCAAAAATTCAGCCAATATAAATTGTAACCTCCCAGAGTAATGAGGAGGAGTTAATGACAGGTTTGAATTTCGTAACCCCTGCCATTTGTTTAAAATTCGTAACTCCTGACCATAATGTAGCATAAATGACTACATTATGATACCCATTAGTGGCAGTATTAAATCCTGATCCCTGCAGGTGTGTGAGATGGCCTATAAATAGGCATGCATCTCATTTGCATCAGACACAGAAAATACGAAAAAATATTCTGCATACTTCTGCATTTCATAAGCTAGTTCAGTTCTCAACTCGTTTTTATTCGCCGGAGCTCGCCGGAATTGTTGTGCTACATCCATTGAGACGAAAGTCATTTTACCTTTGGAGATAAATTGCTAAACCGAAGAGCACTACCAGGGAAATATTTTTCTTGCAGGAAGAGGCCTCCTCTACTCGACTTACTTTACGGTTTTATTATTCAGTTTCTTGTATTTTCAATTCTGTTTCGGGTTCTATAATATCCTTCTTCGTTGAGTCCTGTAATTTCTAGATTTCGAGTTGTAATTTGTTTTTCCAGTTGTATTTTATTTTCCGCCAAGCAAGTTTCTAAAGACAGACAATCCAACAAGCGCAAGACAAATATTTACTTGCTAAATCCCACAACTGGAGATGACGACTGCTGCTTCCACCGACTCGAACACCATCGCTGCCTTTGCCTCCACGACCGCCGCTGCGATCGTGGCAAATACATTTGCCACAACCATGTCCAACAAGATGAGCTCAACTACCTCATCAATTACTCCATGGGTGTTTTCGAACCCCTTTCTGACTACCGATGGATCCACCTCGAGTGGCACCGTTGGTTCCACTTTTAGTGGTACCGTAGGATCCATGTTAGGATCTAGTGTTGGAGCTTACGAATTCAACACGAGTGGTTCCTTTTTTGGAACAACCTCGGGGCCTAGGATGATGCCTACCGCCGAGAAGCCGCCAAAGTTTGGTGGTGCTGACTTAAAAATGTGGCAACAAAAGATGTTGTTCTATTTGACAACATTGGGGTTTGCTAACTTCCTTAAGGAAGATGCACCACCGGTGCCAAATGCTCAAGAGACTAGTTTTACAGTCCGAGCTGCCTATGACAACTGGCACAATGGAGACTATCTTTGTAAATACTTTATTCTAAATTCCTTAGAAGATAGTTTGTACAATGTTTATTATGTTGTAAACACATCAAAAGAGATGTGGGAAGCACTTGATAAGAAGTACCGTAGTGATGATGCAGGTACAAAGAAGTTTGTAGTCGTCAAGTATCTGGACTACAAGATGGTTGACTCAAGGCCAATCATGGAACAAGTGCAAGAGTTCCAACTCATCATTCATGATGTCAATGCCGAAGGAATGGTTCTGTCAGACGCCTTCACTGTTGCAACTGTGATCGAAAAGTTGCCCCCGGTTGGAAAGACTTCAAGAGCTATCTCAAACACAAAAGAAAGGAGATGACTCTTGAAGACTTGATTGTGAAACTGCGCATTGAGTCAGACGTGCGCAAAAATGACCACAAACCAAAAGCCCTGATAGATGCTAAGGCCAATCTGTTGGAGCATGGCAGTCCCTCCAATAAAAGAGCTCGCCCAAGTGTCCAAAACAAGAGCAAAGGGAAGCAACCAGTCAAGAAGTTTGATGGAGATTGCTTCAACTGTGGCAAACATGGGCATGCAGCATAAGACTGTCGAAAGCCGAAGGCCAACAAGAAGAAGAAACATGTTGCCAACATCGTCGAGACTAACTGCGGATGGAAAGAGGATGACCTTGCTGCTGTGGTCACCGAAGAAGTCAACCACATTGAGAATCGAGGTGGTTGGTACGTCGACAGCGGTGCGACCGCCCACGTTGGTGCCGATAGGAGCCAGTTTAAGAACTATCAAGCTGTTGAGGGGAGGAAGCTCAACATGGGGAATCCAGCTTCATCTGAAATTATCGGAGTTGGAGAAGTGGACCTCAAGCTTACGTCCGGACAAACACTCACCTTGAAGAAGGTGCTTCATGTTCCGGATATGAGGAAGAATTTGATATCAGGCTCTATACTAGTTAAAAAGGGGTTTAAACTAGTGTTTGAGTCAGATAGAATTATCATAAAAAAGTTTGATAGGTTTCTTGGTAAGGGTTACCTCACGGAGGGACTCTTTAAACTTAATGCTTTGGCTTAACGCCATGTAACCAAGTCCAATAATGCTAATGAAAATGCTACTGCTTCCTCTTACTTGGTAGTGTTACGATTTATGGCATTGTAGATTAGGTCATGTGAATCTAAATGCTATAAAAAGATTAGTAAACTTAGATTTACTAAAATTAAATGAAGTCAATACTCAAAACAAATGTTAGATTTGTGTTGAAGCAAAAATGACGAAACTTCCGTTTAATTCGGCAAAACGAAACACACAACCCCTTGAATTAATTCACACAGATGTGTGGATTTAAAGTTTGTGCAAACTAGAGGTGGTAAGAAGTACTTTATCACTTTTATCGATGACTGCATAAGATATTGTTATCTTTATCTTTTTAGAAGTAAAGATGAGGCTATTGAAGCTTTTAAGAACTTCAAGAATGAAGCCGAAAATCAATTAGGCTGCCATATCCATATGGTTCGAAGCGATAGCGGTGGCGAATATATAGCTCCGTTTGAGTAATTATGCAACGAAAGCGGTATAATTCATCAAACAACAGCTCCATATGCACCACAATCTAATGGCGTTGCTGAACGTAAGAATCGAACACTTAAAGATATGATGAATGCCTTATTGATTAGTTCAGGGTTGCCGAGAACATGTGGGGGGAAGCTGTCTTGATAGCCAACTACATATTGAACAAGATTACAGACAAAGGTAAGGATATTACCCCTTATGAGTTGTGGAAAGGTAGAAAATTTTCATACAAATATCTCAAAGTGTGGGGGTGTTTGGCTAAGGTTGAGGTACCTCTACCTAAACAAGTTAAAATCGGACCTAAGACGGTCGATTGTATCTTTATTGGGTATGCACTGAACAGTAGTGCCTATCGGTTTGTTATCCACAAGTCAGAAGTTCCTGAAATGACTGTGGGAACAACAATTGAATCAAGGAATGCTGTATTATTTGAAAACATATATCCTTGTAAGGATTATGATAAAGTTGAGAACAATTCTAGCAATAGAGTTGAAGATGAAGGAACAAGTTCAAGACCTATGGATGTAGATCCAAAGTCACGTAAGCGATCGAGATCAAATCTGGAAGATGTAGAACCGAGACGCGGTAGTAGAGTTAGGAGACGAAAGACATTTGGACCTGCCTACATAGCATTCATGTTGGATGAAGAACCAACATCGATCACAGTAGCTTATGCCAGACTAGACGGGTTGCTCTGGAAAGAAGCTGTTCAGAGTGAAATTGACTCAATTTTACAAAACCAAACTTTGGTTTTGGTTGATTTACCTGAAGGTTGTAAGCCCTTAGGATGCAAATGGATCCTTAAAAGAAAGTACAAGGCTGATGGGTCAATTGACAAGTATAAAGCTCGTTTAGTAGTCAAAGGTTTTAAATTGAAGGAAGGGTATAATTTTTTCGATACCTATTCACCTGTAACGATAATTACATCTATTCGAGTGCTTCTCGCGATTGTTGCTTTGCACGATCTTGAGATTCATCAAATGGATGTTAAGACTGCTTTTCTGAACGGTGATCTGGATGAAGAGATCTATATGGAACAACCTGAAGGGTTTGTAGTACCTGGACAAAAGAAAAAGGTATGCAAACTAGTTAAGTCTTTATATGGATTTGAAACAAGCTCCACTACAGTGGCACTTGAAATTTGATAATGTAATGTTATCAAATGGTTTTAAAATACACGAGTGTGATAAATGTGTTTATATTAAGAACACTAATAACGGTTATGTTATTGTGTGTCTTTATATAGATGACATGTTAATCATGGGTAACAATATACAAGTGATTAACGATACTAAGAACATGTTAAAAAGAAATTTTGACATGAAAGACATGGGGCTAGACGATGTGATTCTTGGAATGAAAATTTTGAGAAAATCAGATGGAATCATCTTGACACAATCTCACTATGACGAGAAAGTTCTCAAGAAGTTTAATGCTTTTGATATCTTGCCGGCTAAGACCTCAATAGATTTAAATGATCACTTGAGCAAAAATTGAGGGGACCTCGTTGCACAAGAAGAATATGCATGAGTCATTGGGTGTTTAATGTATCTTACAAATTGCACTCGACCCGATTTAGCTTGCGCTGTGAACAAATTGAGTCGTTACACGAGAAATCCAAGCAAAGAGAATTGGAAAGCTCTCGTTAGAGTTTTGAGGTACTTAAAGTATACTCAAAACCTTGGGCTACACTATTCGAGATACCCCCGGTGCTTGAAGGGTACTGTGATGCGAATTGGATATCCGATACGAAAAGTTCATTTTTTACAAGTGGTTATGTGTTTACCATTGGGGGTGGAAGTGTCTCGTGGAAGTCCGCAAAACAAACGTGTATAGCCCGATCCACCATGGAATCGGAATTCATAACTTTGGACAAAGCTGGTGAAGAAGCTGAATGGCTCAGAAACTTTCTAGAAGATATTCCATGTTGGTCCAAGCCAGTGCCTGCAGTGATGATTCACTGTGATAGCCAAGCTACTATTGGTAGGGCGAGAAGTAACGTGTATAATGGAAAGTCTAGACATATTCGTCGACGCCATAATACCATGAGACATTTGATCAAAAGTAGGGTTATCTCTATTGACTATGTGAGGTCATTGGATAATGTAGCGGATCCGCTAACCAAAGGGTTAAACCGTGATCAAATGAATAAATTGCTAGAGGGAATGGGTTTAAAATCCACAAATTGAGAATTATCATAGTGGTAACCAAGATGACTGGAGATCCCAAGAACTTGGTTTAATGGGAGAACTAAGCTATGAGAGTTCGTGTGAAACACTCATCTAAGTTTATTCCCTATAGAGCAATTGAGTGTTGAAAGCTTGCTTAGTGGTGAGGTTAAGTCTATGACTTTTAATGATTCCTAAAGACCTCGAGGAGGTTAAGTATAGCAAGATACTCGGTAAAGAATCACCTATATAAGTTAGAAATGGGGTCCGCTTCATGAAATACACTTATGAATCCAAAGGGGTGTCCAAGGCCCGCAAAGGATACAAAACGTGAGAACGGATGAGGTTGAGGTGTTCAAGTGTTAGCACCATTATCTCGGTGCACGTCGTGGGGGAATAGTTCAAAGCATCAAGCCACTAATCCGCCTGTGTACCCAATGATGTTAACTATGGAAGGTTCAAAGTCACGAACTACCTATCCTTATACTTTAACGCCTCTTGAGGACTGCACTTGAGTCTGCATATTGCATTTGGGCTATTTTCACTCATGTGGGGGATTGTTGGAATCGTTAATGATTTTAATTTTATTTTGTAAAATTAAATATCATAGGTATATTCACTTTCTCTAAACTGATTCCCGGTGAGTGAGAAATAGTGAATTAAAGTTGTCACTTAATTGTAAATTAATAAGGGATGGAATCCCACATTGAATAATGAACCATCATTATTCTAGTATATAAGGAGTTACCTTTATGCATGTAATAATTAATGGCACATGTGTATGGGCTTAAAGCCCACACGCGCGCCGCCGCCGCCGCCCGCCTGCCCGCCTCGCCTCGGCCTCGGCCGCGAGCCGCGTGCCGTGGACCTTGGACCTTAGACCTTGGCCTTGATCTTGATCTTGGACTTGGATATCGGCAATTGGTCTTTGGGTTGGTCTTTGGGCCTGTTCGTGGGCTTGGCCGTGAGCTAGGCCTTGGGCTAGCTTAAAGAATTTTTTGGACAAGCTCAACAACATAGTTGGGCTCGTATGTGCACATAAGGATGTCCAGGTACATTCGTCAAGTGGTTAAAGAGCTGAATACAGTCCAGGTACATCTTGATTGTTCCAAAATTCAGCCAATATAAACTGTAACCTCCTAGAGTAATGAGGAGGAGTTAATGACAGGTTTGAATTTCGTAACCCCTGTCATTTGTTTAAAATTCGTAACTCCTGACCATAATGTAGCATAAATGACTACATTATGATAGCCATTAGTGGCAGTATTAAATCCTGATCCCTGGAGATGTGTGAGATGGCCTATAAATAGGCATGCATCTCATTTGCATCAGACACAGAAAATACGAAAAAATATTCTGCATACTTCTGCATTTCATAAGTCAGTTCAGTTCTCAACTCGTTCTTGTTCGCCGGAGCTCGCTGGAATTGTGGTGCTACATCCGTCGAGACGAAAGTCGTTTTACCCTTAGAGACAAATTGCTAAACCGAAGAGCACTACCGGGGCAATATTTGTCTTGCGGGAAGAGGCCTCCTCGACTCGACTTACTTTACGATTTTATTATCCAGTTTCTTGTATTTTCATTTCTGTTTCGGGTTCTGTAATTTCCTTCTTCGCTGAGTCCTGTAATTTCAAGATTTCGAGTTGTAATTTGTTTTTCTAGTTGTATTTTATTTTTCACCCAGCAAGTTTCTAAAGACAGACAATCCAACAGGTAATTCTTGGCAAATTGGCCTGGTTTACCACATATTCGACAATTATTGTCGAATTTCTTAGATTCGACCGCGATGTCTTTCTTTCTCCGGTTTAATAAGGTTTGAAACTTATTAATATTTTTGGCATAATATGCCGATTCTTCGTCGCTTTCGTCCACCGGGATTTCTCTTTTTGACATCTTAGCCTTCAAGGCTATTGATCGTTCCTTCAGCTTTGGCTTGACACTTCGTGATTTTAAAACTATCTCATAATTAATTAGCGAACCAACGAGTGCGCTAAAATCAAGCGTATTGAGATCTTTAGATTCCACGATCGTAGTCACAGTGCCGTCCCATCCGCTAGGTAGTGATCGTAAAATTTTCTTGACTTTTTCACTACTAGATAATGGTTTACCAAACGAAGCAATTCCATTTGTGATGACCGAAAATCGGTCGAGCATATTGGTGATGGACTCGTCACTTTTCATCATGAATAACTCATAGTCATGGAGAAGCATATTGATCTTCGTCTCCTTGAATTGATTTGTCCCTTCGTGTGTGATTTCAAGAATTTTCCATATTTCTTTAGCACTTTCACACGATGAGATACGATTGACCTCTTCCGGATTTAAGGCACAATATAGAAGTTGAGTAGACTTACAATTTAGATGGTCGTTCTTCCAATCTTCATCATTATATTCTTCGAAACTCTTAAGAGATCCGTCAGGTTTGATTGGAACTTTTGGGCCAAGACAAATGATTTTCCAAATCTCGATTTCATACGCTCGGATGAATATTGACATCTTTTTCTTCCAGGTCATGAAATTTGCGCCATCAAAAAATGGTGGTCGGTTAAGAGCAAGACCTTCGACTAGGGCAAATTGAAACGCCATTTGGATCGACTCCTCGTATGTTAAGACTTGTATTGGAGGTACTGCTACGATACCAATTTGTAATACCTGAGATTTTTATCTTCCAGTTACCCTGAATTATTTGTCATGTGGTTCCAATTATTTGTTTCGTAACGATTATGTGGGATATATTTTTCGATGATGCACTGTATGATTTGTACTGTTGTGTAGTTCGTCAGGTGAGACTTGTGTTGCCGGCGTGTCTTTGATTAATGTATGCTTGGAATGTGGTATGTTACGTTTCGTAAATTGGATCGTTACTGATTTGAATCATAACCGATGCATTAGTGTATCCGAGTCGTCGTCGATCGTGTTTTCACGCCGTTTATTACTTTGCGTTGCTTGTAATGTTTCGCCGTTGGGCATAAGTTACTCGTTTCTTGCGTATCTCGTTGAGTTTTCCTGATGGGATATTGCTTCTCCCTACTTGTTTTAAGTTTCGGGACGAAACTTCTTTTAAGGAGGGTAGTATATAATATCCGCAATTTCGATTTTCGGTAATTTCTTTTTTCGGCGGAAGTCCATTTTGACGACTCGCTCGTGACTGTTTCGTCATTCCGAGAATGATTAATTCTGCACTTTTTGTCATCCGAGTTCGTTTCGGTATCATTTTGTTGAGTTCCGTGTTCTTAAGCGGCTTTTCCGCACTTGAGTTTGATTCTTGCGAATCTCATTCGAAACTGTTGTTTCGAGTTTATTGTAAGTTCATTTAATGTTATTATTCATGTTCAGAGCTTCGGATTGGTGTTTCGATCGTGTATCGTGTATTTCAGACGTTTTGGGCCGTTTTCATAATTTCCCAAAGTTTGGGGTAATTACTTTCCGTTGTTGAATTTCGAGCCTTTGGGTGGTCGGAATCGTGTGTTCTCTTAGCGATTGGATTCGTATTTGCGAGTACTTTGTAACCGTATCATCGATTCATATTTAGGTTTGGGTTTCGGGGTCGTTCAGACCGTCGGAGTTGGCCACGACCGAGTCATGGCCGCACGGGCACACCTGGCCGGTTACAGCCGCAAGGGTCCGACAGTTACGGCCGTAAGGCCTGCTACGTACGTAAGCCCTGGCCGGTCACGTACGTAATACTTCCAGCAGTTCTGGGCAGTTGGCTCGGCCATGGCCGATTACGTACGTAAGGCGGCTGGCAGGCTGCCTATATAAGGCCCAGCAGACGGGTTTTACACCCATTTTCTCACTCGTTTCTTTCCCTTCCGCGGCTGGAGCTTTGGTGGGCGTGGAGGCATGTTGTCAGGCAATGAATCCATTAAATCCTAGAGTTCATATCATCGATTATACATCCTATAACATCCTTTAATCGAGCGAATCAGGTCAAATTTCCTAGAAATCCTAGTTTGGGAAAATTGGGGATTTTGTTTAGTTTTGTCAGATTTAACTGTAATAACCTAGATTTATGATGGATTGATGATTATTTAGATGTATTCTATCATTTCCCTTGTTATTAAATGGTTGGATTATATAGATTCGTTGTTTTGGTCGAGTTCTTAATCGACGCCTTGAAGGTGTCCGATAGAAGGTCTTAGAGGGGGATCCGGGCGTTATCTGATTATTATTCATCGTTCGATTGTTGAGTTATTGTTGATATGACTTAGGGACGAGATCCTTGTGAAGAACTCTTGTGGGAACCCTCCCGTTCATTGTCTTCTTCGGGGTCCGAGCTTCCCGGTTGAACCGTGTTCTTCGGAGTGTTCAGTAGCGGTTATTAAGTCGAGCATTCCCGTTACTCTGCGTGCTTTAGACTTGAGGCGAGTATCTCATCTATATTCCTTATACTTTGAGAATGTGATGTGTCGTGAATTTAGCGTGGACTTGTTAGTGACGGTATATTTAACCGTAACTTATTTTTAACGAAGATGTGATTTTACGAAAGTAATTACGAACGTAAACATGAGTTTCATGAAGTATGATAACAACCATTTCATATTATTTCGTGCTTAAAGAGGATACTAGGAATGAGTAGTTAACCGAGGAACTGTGGAATTGTGTATTTGTATTATTCGCTCATTATCCTTTTTCCTGAATGATGGTGTGCTGTGAATGTTGTGCCTTTGTGGAAGTTATGTTTCGTTAACTTATGTGTTATGTGGTTGCGGTTGTAGTGAATATTGTGACTTTTTTGTTGTTATGTGTCTTAGCGAATTGATATGTCATCTGGGTAAGGACCCGTCGAGGCCTCCGGCGGCGCGTTACTTGTGAGTACGGCCAGATGTTACGTTGTGACCATAAGGTTATCAATTCGGGTAGGTCTGGAGAGGGCTCCGAGAATCGTCACTTGCGAGTGCGATGTCATGATAACTTATGGGCGTGTTTGAATGATGTTATCTGGGTAGGGTTTCATCTAGGCCTCCAGAGGCACGTTACTTGCGAGTACGTCCAGACATTCCGAGTTGACCATAAAGTTATCTAATCGGGTAGGTCTGGAGAGGGCTCCGAGAATCGTCACTTGCAAGTGCGATGTCAAGATAACTTATAGGTGTGTTTGAGTTTATTTTTAATGAGCTAATCCGGGTGGGACCCTTCGGAGCCACGGAGACGTTTTGACTGTTGATTTAATATCTCTGAATTGTTTATATTTGAATCTTGAATCCCGATTATATTGGTGAATATGATTTTGGTATTGAGGTTTGAGTTGAGAATAAAATCATTTGTATGATTTTGTAAGAAAACCTTTTGGAAAGGAAAAACATTCATATTTCAGGATTTTACACTGAGACCTCGGAAGTCTCTAAATAATCTCTTAAAGTGATTTCAGGAGGAATTCACATAATTTGTTTTTAAGGAAATAATTTTCAAAAGACTTTAGACTCGGGGATCGTGTTACTACCTTGTCGAAATGTTATTTTCATAATGGTTGTATTCTTTATGTATAATTGTATAGCTTGGTTACTTGCTAGCGATTCCATCGCTAACCCCTCGCTGGGGATTTTGTTATTTATTCCAGGTGTTCTGACTGGAGAGTGAACAACCACAGGATTGGCTCGGAGGATGATGCAAAGTGGCGATACTAGTCACAATTGTAGCCTGTTGTCTGTCAGTGATCTGTCGGTTTGAGTTCTTGTCATCCTTGAGGGGATGGACATTTTATGTACTATGTGATCGAGTTGTATTTTTGATTCATTAGATATACGGTTATGCTGTGTTTTGAGAGACCTAAACGGTCTACGATATTATGTTTTGGTCAAGTTGACCGCATGTGGGTTTTGATTTGTAGTTTCCCGCCTGGTAGCTCCTTGTGGAAAGGGGTCTACAACGTGTAATATCCCTGAGTGGATTGCGGGTGTTACATAAATGGTATCAGAGCTTAGGTTTGCGAAAACCTAGGCAGTTGGGTCTAGTTGGGTCTTGTAGAGTCGTGTCTTGTCAAGCCACCCGTGAGCAATTGTGAACAAGTGTGATCGTGGTGATCCGTTGTGATCAATTGTGTTAAGTTGTGATTAGTATCGTGGTGCAGCCATCATCTCTGTGCAACCTGTGGACGTAAGTATCCTCTTTTATGTGAGGTATCTGTATTTCATGATTCCATCTGTGCGAATTAATTGTGGTGCATAATTTTATTTGCACGGTGTTGTGTAATGGGGTTGTATTCGATACTTGTGACACACTGTATGTGTGTACAGTTAGACATATTGATGTTTTGACTTTGAACCGCCGTGTGGGGTGGTATGATGTGAAAATTGTGAACTCTATCTGCGGTATCAGTATTGCACTCAGTTGCTTATCCTGTGTGGATATTATTGACGTATTATAAATTATCATCGTTCCTGTTAACGAGTTATGGGTGTACGCCCAGATGTTATGATTTCATAGTTCGGCTTAATTGTATTATTCTTTGACGTTATCCGAATGTGGTAATTGATTGTAGCAATGATGATATATATTGATAAGGTCACTTTGACGACACCGTTTATCGAGTAGATTGATGTTTCAAAATGTTTTGCAAATGATTTTCGAAACGAAACTTATATGATAATGAGTTCATAGTTTTGATCAAATGACCGAGGTATTAAAAACATTTCTTTTCAAAAATCCACTCCAGTAATTTTTTTTTTAATTCAGGAATTTTAAAATGCTATCATTTGGACAAGTACCTCGGAATTTGTTTTTATAATATTACCCATATTCGACCACGATGATGTGTATGTGGTTCTGACCGTGGTTTTTGTAAATATCGTACATCGTGTTGACATAGATTGGTGAATTAATTATAAATTTAAAATCTATCGTTGCGGTGATAGTTCGTGTATTTGTGTTGTGACTCAGAATGAGTATTTTATTGTGTTACCGTTGTTTGCCCTATATTGATTATGTAGTGTTTGTTTTGTCGTTCTGAACGGTTGTCTGTTCAACATGCCGAGAGGTCGGGGTCATGGTGATCAGTCGCGTGGTCAGGATCATGCTGCCGGTAATGGCATTAATATTGGTGTTTCTACTATACTCCAGCAGGTGGCAGACCAGATGACACATTTGGCTCAGGCGGTTCAGCGTAACAATGCCGCGAATGAGGATGTCGGGTCGACTCAGTATCTTAGAGAAGTGGTTTGAATGTGTCCTCCTCGCTTTGCAGGCGCGGGTGATACTTTGGGCTGGGACGGTTGGCTTTCCCAATTGGAGAAGATCTTCAAGGCAGTTGGTTGTCCCGAGGAGCGGAGGATTCCTATCGCTCAGTTCCTTGTCGTTGGTGATGCCGCTAACTGGTGGGAGGCCGTTGAGCCTTAGGATCATGCTGTTACTTGGGAAGAGTTCAAGGAGTTGATGGAAGCAGAGTTCTGCCCGAAACCGATCCAAGAGCAGAGGATCCGTGATTTTTACTTAGCCGAGCTGAAGGATATACCCGTGTCGCAGGCTATTATTGATTATAGTCGACAACTCGCTTACGTGAAGAGGCAAGTGAAGACCAAGGAAGACAGAATCCGTCATTTCGACATGCGAATGAGGCCAGAGATTCGACAGTACATGTTGGGTTTTACTTGTGTTACTTTGAGAGAGTATCAGAATTGACCCATGGCATACGAGATGGCATCGACATCTACTGGGCCTTCGCATGAGTCGAAGAGATAGAGGACGTCTGGAGATTTTTCGAACGGTGCAAGAGACGGAAATTCTTCTCATCGAGTTTCGCGTAGTCGTACGACGAAACCTTCTCGTTCTTCGTTTGGTGGAACCAAGAGTTCCAAGTTATCTTCTTTGACTCCTAGTCAGACTAGGAGGTGCTTCAATTGCAACGTTGTGGGACATGTGCAGGCCAATTGTTCTTCGAGGTCGATTACTTGTTATAACTGTGGGCTCGAGGGCCATAGAGTTCAGTATTGTGAATCGTTCCATGAGATTTCTTAGAATCGAGCTTCAGCACCCTTGTCGGGATCGACTCGTGTAGATCAGTGAGGTTATTTGTTCGTTCACTTTGATGACTGCTTGCTTCACCTTTTCTTTTTAAGTTTCGGGATGAAACTTCTTTTTAGAGGGGTAGAATGTAATACCTGAGATTTTTACCTTCCAGTTACCCTGAATTATTTGTCGTGTGGTTCCGATTATTTGTTTCGTTACGATTATGTGGGATATGTTTTTCGATGATGCACTGTATGATTTGTACTGTTGTGTAGTTCGTCACGTGAGACTTGTGTTGCCGGCGTATCTTTGATTAATGTATGCTTGGAATGTGGTATGTTACGTTTCGTAAATTAGCCTGTTACTGATTTGAATCATAACCGGTGCATTAGTGTACCCGAGTCGTCGTCGAGCGTGTTTTCACGCCGTTTATTCCTTTGTGTTGCTTGTAACGTTTCGCCGTTGGGCATAAGTTACTTGTTTCTTGTGTATCTCGTTGAGTTTTCCTGATGGGATATTGCTTCTCTCTACTTGTTTTAAGTTTCGGGACGAAACTTCTTTTAAGGAGGGTGGTATGTAATATCCACAATTTCGATTTTCAGTAATTTCTTTTTTCAGCGGAAGTCCATTTTTATGACTCGCTCGTGACCGTTTCATCATTTTGAGAATGATTAATTCTGCACTTTTTGTCATCCGAGTTCGTTTCGGTATCGTTTTGTTGAGTTCCGTGTTTTTAAGCGGCTTTTCCGTACTTGAGTTTGATTCTTGCGAATCTCGTCCGAAACTATTGTTTCGAGTTTCTTGTAAGTTCATTTAATTTTATTATTCATGTTGCGAGCTTTGGCTTGGTGTTTCAATCGTGTATCATGTATTTCAGATGTTTTGGTCCGTTTTCGTAATTTCCTAAAGTTTGGGGTAATTACTTTCCGTTGTCGAATTTCGAGCCTTCTGGTGGTCGGAATTGTGTGTTCTCTTAGCGCTTAGATTCGTCTTTGCGAGTACTTTGTAACCGTATCATCGATTCATATTCAGGTTCGGGTTTCGGGGTCGTTCGGACCATCGGAGTTGGCCATGGCCGAGTCATGGCCGCACGTGCTGGGCATTGGCACACCTAGCCGGTTACGGCCGCAAGGGTCTGGCAGTTACGGCCGTAAGTCCTGTTACATACGTAAGCCCTGGCCGGTTATGTATGTAACACTGCCGGCAATTTTGGGCAGTTGGCTCGGCCATGGCCGGTTACGGCCGTAAGCCATGGCCGATTACGTACATAAGGCGGCCGGCACGCTGCCTATATAAGGCCCAGCAGATGGGTTTTACACCCATTTTCTCACTCATTTCTTTCCCTTCCACGGCTGGAGGTTTGGTAGGCGTGGAGGCATGTTGTCAGGCGATGAATCCATGAAATCCTAGAGTTCATATCATCGATTATACATCCTATAACATCCTTTAATCGAGCGAATCACGTCAGATTTCCTAGAAATCCTAGTTTGGGAAAATTGGGGGTTTTGTTTAGTCTTGTCCGATTTAACCGTAATAACTTAGATTTGTGATGAATTAATGATTATTTAGTTGTATTCTATCATTTACCTTGTTATTCAATGGTTGGATTGTATCGGGGGATTGTTTGATGCAATACTCTTCAGCAAATTATATGCCAATTATTATCGTTATCGTCAATGGCCAGTTCAAGGCATCGATACACTTGTTATTATTATTGCTGTCAATAGATGATCTGAGGTATTGACGTATATATTGATGTGGTTGATGTTGATGTTCGATTTGAGACATCATTTTGATTATTATTATTATTATTATTATTATTATTATTATTATTATTATTATTATTATTATTATTATTATTATTATTATTATTATTATTATTATTATTATTATTATTATTATTGTTGTTGTATTGGCCGATTTAAGGCATTGACGTATCTAATTATCATCTCTGTCATCGGTGGTCGATTAAAAGCACTGAGATATCTGTTATCATTTTTGTTATCGATTGACCGATTCAAGATAATCGAGGTACTTAAATTGGGACTGTGTAGGACAGTGTCTATCCTTTGTATCATTGCTATCGATTGACCAATTCAATGCATCGAATACTTGAATTTGGACCGTCAAGGACGATGCCCATATGTTGTATTGTTGTTATCCATTAATCGAATAAAGGCAATTGAGGTAATTAAATTGGGACTGTCAAGGACGATGCCCATCTGTTGTAATATTGTTATCGATTGAGCGATTGAAGACAATCGAGTTATTTGAATTGGGATTGTCAAGGACGGTTCCTATCCGTTGTAATATTGTTATTGATTTACTGATTAAAGGCAATCGAGGAAGGACAGTGCCCATCTGTCATTTTATTGTTATTGATTGGCCATTAAAGGCAATCGAGGTATTTGAATTGAGACTGCTGAGGACGGTGCTCATCTATTATTGTATTGCTATCGATTGGCCTCTAAAGGCAATCAAGGTATTCGAATTGGGACTGTCAAGGACGATACCCATCTATTATTCTGATGTTATCGATTGTCCGATTAAAGGAAATCGAGGTATCTGAATTAGGACCGTGGTGATGGTGCCCATCGGTTGTATTGTTGATATCAATTGGCCGATTGAAGGTAATCGAGGTATTTTAATTGGGACCGCCAAGAACAGTGTCCATCCATTGATTAACATGGATGTGTTGGCTGATTCAAGCTAGTAAACTATCATTCTTGTGAATTCGGCAATTTTGTGATAGTTGCCGTTTGTGATTATTCATGTGTTGGAGGCTAGTCTCGCCTCATACTCGGTGGGTAAGTATGGGGCTTGAACTTCTCACAGTTGGTTTCTCAGCACCGGTAATTCAGTAGACTGTCATGAGGTAATCTCATTACGGGTAAGTCTGGGGCTTGAACTTCTCGCAGTTGGTTTCTCGGCGCTTGCAACTCAACAGGTCACAAACACGAGGTGATCGACTTGTGTTGGAATATAAAATGCAGTGGAAGTGAATTAATATAATATTTTTTATTCGGTTTTATATACTAACCAACATAAATAGCGGATCTATTTAGACTTGTCAATTAATTAATTAAATATATTAAATAAGCAATTTAAATACACCTATTTACGAGTACAATTGATAATTCATACCGTTGACGCGAAGTGGTAATATTACTCCTTTAGGGTCGATCAAAATCTCCTCCTTGCTCGTAGTTGATCTCCTTCAGTTTCTACCTTTTAGATCTTCTAGAGTATATCCCACCTAAGATCCAGATGCTGTGTGGGCAATAATCTACCAGATCAAACTTGGACCGCAGTACAGGGTGACACGGCCGAAACTTGATCTTCAAGAATTACCTCACAAATCTTTTCTCTATTTTTCTTGAATATTTATGTATTTGGAAAAATATTGTGTTAGCTAAATTATGGAATCCAAGACACAAGTCAAGATCCACAATTAAACACAAAGTAGAGAAAAATCGAAAATTCTTGTTCAATGAAGGATGAAAATCGGCCAACCCCTTTGTCCTATTTATAGGTGTTATGGGCTACTCTAGGTACCTTAAGGAGAATAAGGTAAGGAATCCCAATAGATCTCTTCTTACCATATTAGGAATCTTCCTAAGATTATGAGTCTATTAATATCAACTTAGTCTACTAAATAGTTGATATTGTACTTCCTACCACATCTCAAATTACGAAATTGGGCTCCTTTTTGAATTAGTTATTTCTCGTGTTTAAGATATCCCATGTCCATTAATTAATTTAAGCTACTGACGGCTTTTAATTAATTAATATATTATACATGAGCATACCATTCGACCTTTATTATTATATTGAAAAATTAATTCCACCTACAGGATTTAATATAATAATCCTTTCGAGTGTCTCAAGGGACATTATCAACTCGACTAGTGGGGACACAATTTCTAGCTATAATATTAATTATTATATAAATAGTAATATTGCCCAAAATATCGAGTATTTTGAGTCCATCATTGTGGCTCTCACCCATGATAAATCAAAGCAATAAATATAAAATATTAATGACTAAAATTAAGAAATAATAATTGTCCGATATGTACATTCTTCTTATAGTCAGTACAGAAGAATCTATCTCACCTCAATCATGTTCAACGTATACCGAATACACTAATATACGCTAATGGTCACGACCAACCAATCTCAAGCATATACTACAACCTCTCACATAACCATCTGATGTTATATAGGTTGTGAACTAATTGTTACTATATAAGGAATCGATAATGTGATCTTCTGTGTGACTCGACACACCACATTATCTACAATATAAACTAATTAGACAATATTTGCATGACCATAACGTGAATAAATATAAAAAACATGTGATGAAATGAATTAAATATTTTCATAGATAAAGACCGAGAAATTAGGTAATACAAGCATAAAGTTTGCTATGATGTATACAACCCTAACAATCTCCCACTTATACTCAAAGAATTGCTTCCATACATCTCAACCCCATTCCTTTCACATGCCCTTCAAATGACTTTGAGGGCAACCCTTTCGTGAAAGGATCAGCTAGGTTGTCTTCAGATGCAATCTTAGACACAATAATTTTCCCTCTCTTCGCAAAATCTCAAATGAGATGATATTTGCGATTGATATGTTTGCTTGCTTTGTGGGGCCGTGGTTCCTTTGAATTTGCAATAGCACCGGTATTATTACAATAAAGTGTAATACTCCTAGGCAAATTAGGAATCACACCCAAATCCTTTAGGAAGTACTTGAGCCATACCGTCTCTTCAGCTGCCTCTGAGGCTTATACATACTCGGCTTCCATGTTAGAGTCCGCTATGCATTTCTGCTTCACACTTCTCCAACTAATGGCTCCACCTCCCAAAGTGAAAACATACCCGGAAGTTGATTTAGACTTTTCTTTGTCCGTACTGAAATTCGAGTCAGTCTAACCTAAAGGACAAAGTGTATACGATTGATATACAAGCATATGCTCCCTAGTCCTTCTCAGGTACTTGAGATTATTCTTGACATCAACCCAATGTCCCAGTCCTGGTTTCGACTGAT
Organism: Orobanche coerulescens; assembly: GCA_033398695.1. Classification (NCBI taxonomy): domain Eukaryota; kingdom Viridiplantae; phylum Streptophyta; class Magnoliopsida; order Lamiales; family Orobanchaceae; genus Orobanche; species Orobanche coerulescens. Next base: position 71,633,583 of record CM065815.1, read on the forward strand.
ATCTTGCCACCATGCCTACAACATGACAAATATCAGGCCTAGTGCAAAGCATAGCATACATGAGGCTTCCCACTACCGAAGCATAAGGGACCAACTTCATGTCATCTATCTCCTTATGTGTCCTAGGATACATAACTTTAGATAGCTGAATTCCATGTATGTAAGGAAACAAACCTTTCTTGGAATTCTCCATGCTAAACCACTTTAGCACCATATCAATATAGGATGCCTGAGATAAGCACAACATTCTTTTCTTGCGATCTCGAAAGATCCTGATACCAAGGATGTTCCCAGCTTCTCCCAAATCATTCATATCGAACTGCTCAGACATCTATACCCTTACGTCTGATAATACCTTTACACTATTTCCAACTAAAAGTATATTATCTACATATAGTACAAGAAACACCAACACGTTTCCATCACAGTTTTTGTATACACAAACCTCACTAGGACATTGTACTAAACCATACGACTGGATGACATCATCAAATAGCATGTTACAAGACCTTGATGCTTACTTAAGACCATAAATGGCTCTCTTAAACTTTCACACTAAGTGCTCCTCTCATTCAGCAAGAAATCCCTCTGGTTGGTGCATATAGATTTCCTTGTCAAGACTCTCATTCAAGAACACAGTCTTGACATCCATCTGCCAAATCTATATATCCAAATGTGTTGCTATAGCTAAGAGAATCCGGATCGATTTAAGTATGGCTACCGACGAAAAGGTCTCATCGTAGTCGATGCCCTCATTCTTAGTGTAACCTTTCGCAACAAGCCTTGCCTTGAAAGTTTCAACCTTCCCTTTCGATCATCTCTTACGCTTGCATACCCACTTACTTCCAATGGGTTTTACCCCATTGGGTAGCTCTACTAGCTCCAACACTTGATTAGAATCCATAGATCCCATTTCAGATTCCATTGTTGTTTGCCAGGATTCAGCATCCTTGTCTTGAATTGCCTCCCTATATGTCCATGGATCCATTTCATCCTAGTCCGGGGAGTGGTGCAAATACGCTCCCACACCAATGAAATGATCAGGTTGACGAACAACCCTTCTACTACGACGAGGCGTGTCCTTAGTTTGCGTATCCATAATAGTGTCAATACGTGGTACACTAGGTGTTTGTACAATTGGTATTGTCGAAATCTCATCCCTAAGCTCCTCTAGAATGAGCTCACTCCTAGACTTGTGACTTATTACATAGTCCTCCTCTAAGAACCTGGCATTGGTGCTAACAATGACCTTCTGATCTTTAGAATTGTAGAATAAGCCACCTTTTGTTCCCTTCGGATATCCTACAAACACTCGTACTTCTGTACGAGATGCCGACTTATCAACTTCCTTATTTAGCACGTGTGCTGGTGAACCCCAAATCCGAACATGTCCCAGACTGGGCTTGCGCCAATTCCACAGTTCTGTGGGTGTTTTTGGAACTGATTTCGAAGGCACCAAGTTTAGAATGTACACCGTTGTTTCCAAGGTGTATCATCAAAATGAAATAGGCAAATCAGAATAACTCATCATTGACCGAATTATCTCTAATAAAGTACGATTCCTTCGTTCAGCAGCACCATTTTGTTGTGGTGTACCAGGCGTAGTGAGCTGGGAAGTAATCCCCTCATGTGCCAGAAAATCCATAAACTCTCCACTAAGGTATTCGCCACCACGATCAGATCGTAGTGACTTGATACTCTGTCCATGACGCTTTTCCATTTCAGCCTTGAATTCTTTGAACTTATGAAACGATTCAGACTTTTGTCGCATCAAATAGACGTATCCATATCTCAAATAATCATCTATAAATGTGATGAAGTATTCGAAACCACCCCTAGCCTGGATGTTGATTGGACCACATACATCGGTATGAACCAACTCCAACAGATTTTATGCATGATTTTCTTTGCTTTTGAAAGCCCTTTTAGTCATACCTTCCAGACAGGATTCGCAAATTAGAAATGACTCAACCTGGAGTGAATCCAATGGGACATCACTCACCAATCTTTGAATCATTCTAAGGTTAATATGACCCAATCGTAAATGCCACAAATATGTATGATTTATGCTCGAAGGTTATTTTCTTTTATTAGGATTAGTCAAAGAATTAAACGATTTATAATTGCAAGGGAGTTTGTGTAGTATTAATGATGTAAACCCCTTCATTATAAGTACTTGTGCAAACATATTCACTATTTCTTTTAATAACTTCTTTATCATCAAAAGAAAATGAATATCCATCACAATGCAATTTAGAAACCGAAATTAAATTCATTCTAAAATCAGGCACCAATAATACATTATTTAGGACTAGAATCCTATAATTAACTTTCAACTGCACGACTCCCACTGCAACAGCCTTCAACCTGGAATAGTCGCCCCAGTTGATAGTAATCTCATCCACACTAAGCATTTTGGTTACTTGGAATCCCTGCGAGTCATAACAAACATGATCACTGGAGCGCGAATCTACTATCCACGAAGTGATAGAATAGGCAGCCAAACATGTTTTGACTACTAGTGCATGAGACGTACCTTTCTTAGGGTAGTCACTCTTGAAATGCCCCTTCAGACCGCACTTATATCATTTTCCCCGTGGCTTTTTGTTTGCCTCTGAATGAGGAGCCTTGGACTGAGGAGCCTTGCCCTTAGCTTTGAAGATTGCCACTTGCTTCTGGCCAACCCGCTTTTTCTTCTTTCCCCATTTGGGTTTTGAAGAAGTAGCACCGGTTGTCGCCCAAATTTGATGATAACATTGTTTGAAGAGACCTTCAGCAGATTGAAGCTATGTCAGAAGTTACGCCAAAGTATATGTCATACGGTTCATATTGTAGTTAAGGCGGAACTGCTCAAAGCTTCTTGGTAAGCTGCCCAAGATAATATCGATCTGTGACTCCACATCGATATTAGCCCCCAGTATGCTCAGTTCGTTCAAATGTGACATCATTTTCAGAACATGATCCCTTACTGGAGTCCCTTCAGACATTTGGGTTGTCATCAACACCCTCATTGAATTTTGCCTAGACTTCTGGTTCAGATGACCAAACATCTCGGTGAGATTTTTCATCATCTCTGCGGCTGACCCCATCATCTGATGCTGATGCTGCAATACATTTGTTAGTGAAGCCAAAATGTAACAGCGAGCCATCTCATAAGACTTCTTCCAATTTCGGAAATCAGCCAACTCTTCAAGAGTGGCGTCCGATTTTGGATCTAGAGGGCTTTCCTCAGTTAACACAAATTTATGCCCCTCAGCAGTCAGGACAATGTCAAGGTTTCTTTTCCAGTCGACAAAGTTTGTGCCATCAAGTTTATTTTCTTTGAGAATAATAGCAAGTGGATTGAAAGACATCTGAGAATAAAATTAAAAACACCATTCATCACATAATTAGACGTAAAATATATTGAAAACCTTAAAACACAATATATATGCAATCAACGAACACCTCGAAAAACTGCACATGCAAGCCACGTTAGTGTGGGCGTTTATACATTTTTCAAGTAGATTTTAACGTCTTTAATTTTACTATCTAGTCAAGATGCGTTTTGACAAGTAAAATTAATAGTTGGTTCTTCTTGGCCATGTATTTAATTAACATAGACTACGATGGGGAGCTTATTAATTAATACACCTAAGTGAACACCATAATTTAACAAATATTAGAATATTAATAGTCCTCCAGATGGAGAGGTCCTATCATAAAAAACTAATATTCACCTTTTTGTTATCTAATTGAAGTTTAAAACTATTGAGCCAATAATTAGCACATCCGATGTGGAGGAAGACTCTAATATCATCGCATATGCTAATTATTTCACAATTTAAACCAATTACGGAGGCCAAGTGAATTTTGAAAAAAATTCAATTTTTTTAAAACCACTTAGTTATTTTAAAAAAAATAAGGTTTTTAATTTTCTCGTCATAACATGCAAGAAACATATCACGCATACATTCATAGATGCCATATATTAAAACAATAATAACCAACAAATCATTAAAACTGGATAATTAAATTTAATTATCATGGCTTTTATTTCTCGTTTTGAATAACGAGAAAATCCTTGGCTCGCTTGTTCCCACTGCTTCAAGCATATCGTCACCTCCTCCCGATTGGGCCACAAAATTGCCAAATTTAGAAACTTTCTTCCATGCAAAAATTAATTTCACAAGAAATTTCTAAATTTAAATTTATTGTGTTCTAGCGGACGCAACAAACGGTGAAAAAACTGAACAGGATTTGAAATTGCTCGACCCGATCCAAAACTGCCCGACCCAGGCTGTCGGACCCGCGGACCTGCCCAGCCCGACCCGACCACCCGAACAGTGGCACTCACGGCCAGGACTGCATGCTCTCGGCCGAGTACTGATCGGCAGCAGGCTGGTCTCAGTCAGTTTGTCCGATCGGGACTTCTTTTCGCGCTGGACTTCTTTTTCCTTCGTACTTTGTGTACTCCAACTCGATTACAATTTTACATGAAATAAAATACATCGAATTTACAACAAAAATTACAAGGTAAAATAAATCCTATTCTACCCATGGATTTTCTCATGTGAAAAACTTATACATGCCTCAAAACGGGCCAACTTACCAAAAATGCGTAAATAAAATAAAAAATTTGCATAGCCATGATAATTGGACCATATTCACCTGCAAAACAATTTCTAGCAAAAATATTCCAATACATACTACATGAATGTTTAAATTGCTAGCAAATTAATCACCAAATTAATTAATTTGAACAGAATCTAAAGACTGGCTCCGATACCAATTGTTGGAATATAAAACACAGCAGAAGCGAATTAGTATAATATTTTATATTTAGTTTCATATACTAACCAACATAAATAGCGGATCTATTTAGGCTTGTCAATTAATTAATTAAACAGATTAATAAGCAATTTAAATACACCTATTTAAACTTGTACTAGTCAATGAGATCAACATTAATATTTATGTGTATGAATGTGTTGTATCATTTGGAGACGTAGTCTCTTCATATTTTTTTGATATCGGGGGATTCTTGATGCAATACTCTTCAGAAAATTATATGCCAATTATTATCGTTATCGTCAACGGCCAGTTGAAGGCATTGATACACTTGTTATTATTATTGTTGTCAATAGCTGATCTGAGGTATTGACGTATATATTGTTGTGGTTGATATTGATGTTCGATTTGAGACATCATTTTGATTATTATTATTATTGTTGTATTGGCCGATTTAAGGCATTGACATATACAATTAGCATCTCTGTCATCAATGGTCGATTAAAAGCACTGAGATATCTGTTATCATTTTTGCTATCGATTGACCGATTCAAGACTTATGATGGAAGCTAAGTACTGCCCTCGTCTGGTGAGAGATGCTAAGGTTCGAGAATTCTTCTCCGCGCGGCCTTTGAATGTTCGGGTGGCTCAGACGATTAAGACATTTAATAAACAGTTGGCGTTTGTTCGACACCTGGTTAGAACCAACGCATAAATGATGATTCACTTTGATATGAGAATGAAGCCGGAGATACACATGTCAGGTTTTGAATGCACAACTCTCCGCCAGTATCAAGACAAAGCTCTGGCGTATGAAATGAAAGAAGCAGCTATGGAAAAGTTCTCTGAGTCCAAGTGCAGAAAGTCTCTAGTAGTTTCATGGAGCACAAGAGTAGTGGGCCCCACAAATGCCAGTTATCCTTTCATTCATCCAAGAGGCCTCCACATCCATCCAAAGGCAGAAAGAACTTTAGATCAGTATCAACACCGACAGATGTGGCCAAGAACTATTTTAATTGTGGTCGCCCAGGACACCTTTGGCGTGACTGTTGCTGTTCTCCAATGACATGTTATGAATGTGGATAGGAAGGGCATCGTGCGATGTTCTGCAAGGATGCCACTAAATTATTGGGAACTCGTACTTCACAGCTGGCCCAGAAAGAAGTGAGCATTCCACAAATGCAGCATAGTGTCCAGCTGCCCCAGAGTTTTGCTAGAGGAAGAGGCAGAGGACAGTTCGACAGAAAGGGAGCATCGAGTGATGGATTCGTTCCTCCACGCCTTTATGAGATGAGGAGGGCAGATGATCAGAATGCAGCTGTCGCATCAGGTACCGTTCAAATCCTTTCGCAACCAGTTAGTGTTTTGTTCGATACAGGAGCTACACATTCGTTTATATCATTTTGTTGTGTGAATCGCTTGAACATTTCTTGTTTTCATGAATTTGAGCCTTATATTGTGGGTTTACAAAGTGGGGAAAGAATTGTGGGGAACTTAGAAACTAGAGATTTCCTATATCTATTGGAGGCAAAGAGTAGCCCTCAAATCTGATTGTGATAGAGATACAAGGAGACGATCTGATTCTTGGAGGTGATTGGCTTAACCGATATGGAGCTATTGTGAACTACCGAAAGAGGAATATCTCGATGATAGCAGAAGATGGTTCCGAATTATTATTCTAGGGATGGAGACCAGGAAGCTCAGGAAAATTGATCAAATCTATGAAAGCCGTCAAACTGCTAAAATAGGGTTGTACTAGATACTGGTGTTACACGATGAAGAAAGAAGAAGGAAAAGTAGAGCTTTCATCCGTTCCTATTGTGAATGAATTTCCGGACGTGTTCCACGATGAATTACCTGGACTACCTCCACGACAAGATGTAGAGTTAACCATCGAGCTAGAACCAGGAGCTACACCGATTTCTACGGCTCCGTATCGTATGGCACCTATTGTGATGTATGAATTGAAGAAACAATTGGAAGAGTTATTGGACAAAGGTTATATTCATCCAAGTGTTTTGCCCTGGGGTGCACCAGTTCTTTTTGTTCAAAAGAAAGATGGATCGCTTTGATTGTGTATCGACTACCGGGAGCTGAGCAAGATGACGATCAAGAACAAGTACCCGTTGCCATGAATTGATGATTTGTTTGACCAGTTCCAAGGAGGGACTTTATTTTCCAAGATCGGTTTGAGATCGAGATATCATCAGTTGAGGATTAAGGAATCATATGTTCCAAAGTCAGCATTCAGAATTCGCTACGGCATTTGAGTTTGTGGTGATGCCGTTTGGTCTCACTAATGCGCCTGCTGTGTTTATGCAATTAATAAATCGAGTGTTCATAAAGTATTTAGACAAATTCATAGTTGTATTTATTGATGATATTCTAGTTTATTCCAAGAGCCCGGAAGAGCATGCACAGTACTTACAGATCATTTTGGACCTTTTGCGAAGCGAGCAATTATATGCCGAACTTTCTAAGTGTGAATTTTGGCTAAAGAAAGTGGTGTTCCTCGATCACGTGGTATCAGCGGAAGGAGTCCGAGTATATCCCCAGAAAGTCTAGGCAATTTTGGATTGGAAGTCTCCTAAGAACGTGAAGGAAGTCAGAAGTTTCTTAGGACTTGCCAGGTATTATCGTGGAAGGGTTTTCCAAAATTACCCGTCCACTTACTCGATTGCTGCAGAAAACTCAAAAGTTTGAATGGAACGATATGTGTCAGGCTAGTTTTGATGAATTGAAGAAGAGATTGACGACAGCACCAATTTTAGCACTACCACAAGGAACTGAAGGATTCATAGTTTACGGTGATGGTTCAAACCAAGGTCTCAGTTGTGTACTGATGACTAATGAGAAGGTGATCGCCTATGCTTCACGGAAATTGAAGCCATATGAAGTAAATTATCCAACACACGATTTGGGACAGCTGTGGTGTTTGCCTTGAAGATATAGACATTATTTGTATGGGACTCACTGTCAGATCTTCACATATCATAAGAGTCTCAAATACATCTTCAGTCAGAAAGATTTAAACATGCGGCAAAGGAGATGGGTGGAATTGATTAAAGACTATGACTTGGAAATTCTTTATCACCCAGGCAAAGCGAACGTAGTGGCTGATGCACTAAGCCGCAAACCTGTTTCTATTCGAATGCTGGAAATGCTCACGTCCCAGCCCATCATTCAACGAGAGTGGATTCGTGAAGAAATTGAAGTATGGTTGCAAGGAGTCCAAGGGCAATTGTGTGTGATGGAATTAACCTCATAATTAACTGATGAAATCAAATCTAAACAATTAGATGATCCTCTGATGATTCTGTTACGTGATTGTTGCGATATTTCTTACACGCAAGTGCACGTTATCATTTACAAGTAATAAAGTGATAAGTAGAGTATCGTTCCCACGAGGACTGAATCTCTAACTACCGATTTTTATGTATTCGAGTTTTATTTGAACAATCGAATTTGGGTTTTTCAATTAATAACTAAAAGAATTACTAAAAGACTAAACAGTAGAAAACGATAGCTAGAAGAAAGGGAAATCAAATGATGAATAAGTCTAGGATTCTGAATCCACCTCGGTTTATCCGAATTTACTCTCGATTATCCGCAATAAATAATTTTTCCTAATTTATTGAAGGCGGAGATTGCTAATATATTCTACCGCCTCTCCCGAGGTCAATAGATTTGTCTAAAGGCGAATAACGCACTCTATCCCTAGGTGAATTAATTCGTCAATAGGCGAAAAGCATAAAATCTCCAAAAGGCCACGTAGTTCCTATGAGTATATTCCTATCTCACAGAATAAAACGGTCCTCACCAATAGTTCCTCACCAATTCTCCTCTCCCGATTCTAATTGAATGATTAAATCAATACAACTATTGGCCAGATAATTGCAAGCATTAAACACAATTAGGAAAACTCAACAAAAAGGTAATTAATTGGATAATCTCAAGCAATTCGTCAAAACATAGGTTTCATCAAAATCCTAGATTAGGGTTTTAGCCTGACATACTAATAATTGAAAATACAGAATAAATGAATGAAAGCATTAAAATCAAACGCAGATGAAGCTCGGATTCCTCTGTTCTTCGGCTTCCGCCCTCTGCCCTTGAAGTCTTCTGCTTTCCTCTTCTTCTGCCGTCTCCAAGCTTAAGCTCCAAAAGATCCAAGATTCAAAGATAATTAATTAGGGTCTTAAACCCTATTTATAGCTCAGCACATCCTCCAAATCGCGTCCGTATGAGTAGGTCGAAAACTGGCTTCGAAACGGCCCAAATCCGTGCGGACATACAAAAACCGCCTAGTGTGCCGCGGCTCACTAAGTCTGTGCCGCGGCACACTGCCTTTAGCTGGATGCCTGGGCGTCATTTAATTCTTCTGTGCCGCGGCTCACCTGGACTGTGCCGCGGCACAGAGTACAGTTCACTTTGTGCCCGGCTGGGTGTCTTCCTGTGCCGCGGCCCTGCTTCCTTGTGCCGCGGCTCATAGCCAAAATTTGCCGTTTTCGCCCGTTTCGCCTCGTTTTAGCTTCCGGACTTCAATTTCCTGACAAACATACAAAATTAAGGCATTAAAGGCTCATTTAAACAATTTCACTCTCCAAAATAATACAAAATAATGATAAATAAGCGTATAAAAATACGCCTAACAAATACCCCCAAACTTAAGCCTTTGCTTGTCCTCAAGCAAAAAAGAATTAATTTCAATAAAAGAATGTCGTGAATCATCGTGCAACTCATAGTGTTCAACCTAATCAATACTATCCTGAAATTCTCTCTGAATAATACGAGTGTCATAATAGTGAGCTGCACTCAGAACACTGATCCCACAAAGTAATCAAGTTCAGTCCTAATCACTCGTTCATGAAGAAAATCCAGCTCAAAGATTAACAAAACATGAATCAAATCGACCGTCAATATGAAAGGTTAAAATAAACAAGCTAGTTCGCCCCATTTCTCAGTCTAATGGCACAATTTTCACGAGTTTCATAAAAATAATCCTCGGACAGTATTCCCTTATATATATATGCTCAAGAAATTTATTCGAGTTGACCACTAGGTTCGGATCTCGGGATGTTTCATCGGGATAATCCTAGGGTGGAACTTCCATTCTCATGTTTTGGGAAACCCTTTTACGTAAAAGACACTCATGGGGCACATGGATGTTTCTAGTTACTAAGTTCCCTTCTACAGCGGAGAAACAACTTGAATATATAATTTCCGCATGTCCGAATCAAGGTCGCTGTTTTACGCGAGGGTAAACAACGGGTCACGCGAATACCCCCGGTTACTAGGCTCCCTATCATTGGCACATGTGAAATCTCTAAATCACTAATCAGGGTCGTCGTTTTACGCGAGAGTAAACAACGGGTCACGCGAATACCCCCGATTACTAGACTTCCCCTCATAGAACAACATTTTCTCGACTTTTGGGAAAAACTGACCGATTCTAAACTCACTCTAAGTGCCAACACGACTAATGTAACTGGACGACTAACTAACCAAAAAATGTAACCAAACGTATTGACGGTGATTTTAAAACAAGTATGTATCCTCTCTTATCCGCTAAGACCTCTACAATCACGAAAAAATTTCGGACCTAAATGAATACTAAGCAGAAACAGAAATCTCTGACTACAACGCGACTAGAACTCGACCGTTTCTTCAGAGAGAAAAACAGTGTCGTAACATCAGTATCACACAATTAGAAGCACGAAAAATTCACGAATAGAGAAAAACTAAGACAAGCAAGGCTATCGAAAAAAAATAACGCAAAGTAATGAAAAGTGCAACGAAATAAAGTACAGCAATGAATGTAGCGACAAAAAGTAAAACCCCCCCAAACTTAGGACGTACATTAACCTCAATGGACGAAATATGATATGCAATAAGATAAAAGGTCAAGTACTCCCCTCCAGTCTTCTCACGAGCTGGTGCCGACATCATCCGGTGAGCTTGCACGCTTCTTGACTACATCATGCGGAGTGTGAATAAATGAGCTTGCATCATCAAAAAGGAAATTAAGTATGAGCTCTCAAGTTTAACATGATGTAAGGGTTGGGGATAATGTAATTCGATAACGTGATTCATTGCATATAATTTGAAAATGCCTGGCTTACCAATTTTTCATTGCTGCAATTTATCAAACACTTTGTGTGCACCAGTTAAAATGAAGAACAAAAATTGTGATGGTTAACTCCAAATCCCAAAAATAATAACACAGATAATAACCCTGAATAACGACAACTATCATCACCAATTCGTTCATAAATATCAATTTCATCACAATATCAAATTCCCCATATTCCAACTCCATTTCCGAAACAACATTGAAGAACAACTAGCAATATAACCTCAATTCTTTTCAAATCAAGTATCACTTATGATTAAGAAATCAAGAATTACCTGAAGAATTTGAGAAGGAGACAAAGATAAGGTTATCGAATGACCTTATTTGTGCTGTCAAAAATCCGAGGGAAGGGCCCCTTGATCTGGCCGATCAACTGAAAGAAGCATACCTGGCCATTCTTATAATGCGACGGGGGCCGCGGCACAACATAAGTGAGCCGCGGCCCAGAGTACAGTCGGACTGGGGCGCATTTGTCATACTTCCGAGTGCCGCGGCTCAGTTTGGGCGTGCCGCGGCTCAACGTGTTAGTGTGCCGCGGCTCATTTGCCCCGTGCCGCGGCACAAAGTACAGCCTCCTGGGCGTTTCTTGGACATTTGGTGTGCCGCGGCTCAGTAAGATCGTGCCGCGGCACCGAGTACAGATTGTTCGGCCATGTTTCATCAGCTGGTGCGTGCCGCGGCTCACTTTTGTTGTGCCGTGGCCCATCATTGAATTCCTCCCCTTGGCTGATTCCTGCACAGAATTTTTACACGAAAACATCAAGACGAGAGGGAAGGACGGAACAAAGAAGAATGACGACAAAGAAAGACTATAAAAATGCAAGAAAACAATAAATAATCTACAACTAATACTCGGGTTGCCTCCCGAGGAGCGCTAAGTTTATAGTCTTCAGCCGGACTTTTCTCACAATCATCCGGCGGTGGATAAGGCGACGCTCGTTTTCTGCGTGTCTATTGGATTTCCCAAGTATGCCTTCAACCATTGTCCATTAACTTTGAATTTTCGGGCATCTTTTTGTACTTCTACTGCACCATGTGGAAACACTTGAACTACGGTGAACGGTCCCGACCATCGTGAATGCAATTTCCCGGGAAATAACTTTAAGCGAGAGTTAAATAGCAACACCTCTTGTCCCGGGACAAATTCTCTCTGCGTGATGTGCTTATCATGCCAAATATTTGTCCGCTCCTTATAAAGTTTCGCATTTTCGTATGAGTCGTGGCGAATTTCTTCCAACTCGTTCAGCTGCAAACAACGCTTTTCACCAGCGGATTTCAGATCAAAGTTTAGTTTCTTTATCGCCCAGTAAGCACGGTGTTCCATCTCTACGGGTAAATGGCAACCTTTCCCATAGACCAATCTGTAGGGCGACATTCCGATAGGTGTTTTATACGCAGTCCGGTACGCCCAAAGTGCATCATCGAGTTTAAATGACCAATCTTTTCGAGACGAGCTGACCATCTTTTCTAGAATCCACTTCAGCTCTCGATTTGATATCTCGACTTGACCGCTCGTCTGAGGATGGTATGCTGTAGCAACACGATGAGTGACTCCTTATTTTCTCAAAACCGCATCAAGAAATTTGTTGTCGAAGTGTGACCCACCATCACTGATAATAGCACGTGGAGTCCCAAACCGTGTGAAGATATGTTGTTTAATAAACTTGATTACGACATTGGACCCATTCGTAGGTAGTGCCACCGCTTCAACCCATTTTGAGACATAATCTACGGCCACCAAAATATAGAGATTCTTGTTTGATGGAGGAAATGGACCCATGAAGTCGATCCCCCACACATCGAACAATTCAACTTCAAGTATGGTGTTCAGCGTCATTTCGTGTCGTCTTGAGATGTTTCCCGTCCGCTGACACCGATCACACGTGGACACAAAAGAATGAGCATCCTTGAACAAGGACGGCCAATAGAACCCCGATTGTAAGACCTTTGCCGCTGTTCTATTTCCACTAAAATGTCCACCGTAGGGTGATGCATGGCAATGGTTTAGCACACTGTGGATTTCCTCATCCGGAATGCATCTACGAATAATTTGATCGGGGCATCGCTTGAAAAGAAAAGGATCGTCCCACAAATAGTACTTAGCATCCGAGATTAGCTTTTTCTTTTGATGGCGTGAGAGGTCGTTCGGAATTGTTTTACTTGCCAAGTAGTTCACTAGATCAGCATACCAAGGCGCTTGTTTTGAATCCAACTTGTAGAGCTGCTCGTCGGGGAAGGTTTCTATGATTTGTGGCTGACTCTCTTCCTTGTCGAGGAGACTCTCTAATCGTGAAAGGTGATCGGCTATAACGTTTTCAGTCCCTTTCTTGTCCCGAATCTCCAAGTTGAATTCTTGAAGGAGTAGCACCCACCGAATCAACCTTGGTTTGGCACCCTTCTTCTCCAAAAGGTATTTTATTGCTGAATGGTCGGTCCACACTATCACTTTCTTTCCCAGTAGATAAGCCCGGAATTTATCAAATGCAAAGATCACCGCCAACAATTCCTTCTCCGTTGTGGCATAATTTCTTTGGGCGTCATCGAGTGTTCGGCTCGCATAGTATATGACATGGAACACCTTCCCTCGTCTCTGCCCAAAATGACCCCAATGGCAAAGTCGCTAACATCACACATTAACTCGAACGGAAGGTCCCAATCCGGAGCGACTATCACCGGTGCCGTGCTTAGAGCTTTCTTCAACAATTCGAAACTTTCTTTACAAGACTCGTCAAAAGTAAATGGGACATCCTTCATGAGTAGATTGCACAGCGGCTTCGTGATCTTCGAAAAATCCTTAATAAATCGGCGATAGAAACCGGCATGTCCCAAAAAACTTCTAATCCCCTTGACCGAAGTGGGCGGAGGCATCTTCTCAATTATTTCAATTTTCGCTCGGTCGACTTCAATTCCATGTGAGGATATTCGATGGCCAAGCACAATGCCCTCCTGCACCATAAAATGACACTTTTCCCAATTCAAGACCAAATTTGTCTCTTCGCATCTTCTCAAGACTTTCTGCAAATTTTTCAAACAAATGTCAAACGAATCTCCAAAAACAGAGAAATCATCCATAAAAATATCAATACACTGCTCTACAATGTCAGAAAAAATAGCCATCATACACCGTTGAAAAGTAGCCGGCGCATTACACAATCCAAAAGGCATGCGCCTATAAGCGAAAATGCCATAAGGACATGTAAACGTCATTTTCTCTTGGTCTTCGGGGGCTATGTAAATCTGATTATACCCCGAGTAACCATCGAAAAAGCAATAGAAATCGTGTCCGGCTAATCTATCTAACATCTGATCAATAAAAGGCAAGGGGAAATGATCTTTTCTAGTGGCCTTATTTAACTTCCTATAATCTATGCACATACGCCACCCCGTGACAATCCTAGTGGGAATTAATTCATTATTATCGTTTTGAACAACTGTTATCCCACCCTTTTTCGACACAACTTGGACCGGACTTACCCACTTGCTATCAGAGATTGGAAAGATCATACATGCATCGAGGAGTTTTAAAACCTCGACTTTTACCACCTCCTTCATGTTAGGATTCAGCCGGCGTTGATGCTCCACGGATGGTTTGTAGTCTTCCTCCATCAAAATCTTGTGCATGCAAATTGACGAGCTGATCCCCTTAATATCCGCAATAGACCATCCAAGAGCAGATTTGTACTCCCTCAAAACTCTTAATAATTTCGCCTCTTGATCTACCGCTAAAGTGGCCGAGAGAATAACTGGAAGGGAGTTGTCGGGCCCCAGTAATGCATATTTTAAATGAGGCGGCAGCTTCTTGAGTTCCAACTTTGGAGGTTTTTCGATCGATGGGGTTGGTCGAGTTAGTGAACTTCCGAGCTCCTCGAATGGTTTACGAATAAAAATTGGCGGGGAAGCATCCATGTGTCGTACGTAGGCTGCACGCTCTCCATTTAGTTCGGAAACAGCCCCAATTAAAACGGATTCCAATGGATCGGGTGGATAATTTTCTCGAAAAGTTCTACTCACGCACGAGTCAATGACGTCAACTTGGAAACAATTTTCAGCGTCACTTGGATATTTTACGGATCGAAAGATATTGAATGTTACTTGCTCCTCTTGAACACGTAGAGTCAACTTCCCCTTTTCCACATCGATCAAAGTTCGGCCGGTTGCCAAGAACGGTCTTCCCAAGATAATCGGGATATCTTGATCTTCCTCCATATCGAGCACAATAAAATCCGCTGGAAAGATAAATTTGTCAACTTTTACTAACACGTCCTCTATTACTCCCCTTGGATATTTGATAGATCGATCCGCTAATTGCAAGGAGACCGTCGTCGGCTTGGCTTCCCCAATGTCCAGCTTTTTAAAAATAGAAAGGGGCATAAGGTTTATGCTGGCCCCGAGATCGCATAGGGCTCTTTCAAAAGACGAATTTCCGATGATGCAAGGGATGGTAAAACTTCCCGGATCTCTCAATTTAGGTGGGAGCTTCTTTTGTAAAATAGCGCTGCACTCCTCCGTTAAAGCGACCGTCTCATATTCCTCGAGCTTTCTTTTGTTGGACAAGACTTCTTTCATGAATTTCACATAACTCGGCATTTGTTCCAACGCGTCGGCAAATGGAATGTTTATGTGCAATTTCTTCAAGACGTCGAGGAATTTTGAAAACTGCTTGTCCAGTTTTTGCTTTTGGAAATGCTGTGGGAATGGAATTTGAGGAGTGGGCTGAGTAGTCGATACTTCCTTTGGCTTGGGCGCCTCATCCTTTTCCTTCTCGTTCTGCTCGATCGGCTGCTCTTTGTTATTAATAGGCTGCCCTTTCAACTCCTTTCCACTTCGTAATTCGATCGCTTGCACATTTTCCTTGGGTTTCACTTCGGCTGCGCTGGGCGATGCACCTTGAGACCGAGAAGACAATAAATTAGCAATCTGCCCCATTTGTGTTTCTAGATTTCGGATGGAGGTAGAGTGATTTAGGAGGGTCGTCTCGGTGCGGGTCATGAATTGGCTCGTGTTAGCCGCCAATTGAGCAAGAGAATCTTCCAATGAGACCTTTGGTGGTTGAGGGGGCTGCTGTGGGGGCTGCGCGAAGTGAGATTGTGGAGGTTTCAAAGCTTGCCCGTTTCTCCACGGAAAATTTTGTTGATTTCGACACCCTTGATTATAAGTGCTGGGGTAAGAATTGTTTTGTCGATTTCCGTTTCCCACGAATTGAGCCTGCTCCATCGGATGTTGCTCGAACGGGTTTCCAACTTGACACTCCGCGCTCGGGTGTGATCTGTTACACCAATTGCATGTCTCAATGGTAACGGGGGAAGGTGCGTGCGAAAATGCTTGGAGCTGTTGGGTCAAGGCGGCGACTTGAGCTGACAATGTGGAAATTGGATCATTACTTGAAACTTCCATAACTCGCTTCGGCGTCAATCTTTCCGATGGCCATTGATATGCATTTGCGGCCATAGCTTCCAACAGCGAGTGTGCCTCGGCCATAGTCTTTCCCATCAAGGCCCCACCGGCGGCTGCATCCACGAGAGTGCGTGTAGAAGCACATAAACCATTGTAAAACGTCTGAATCTGAAGCCAGTCTGGAAGGCCGTGATGAGGGCATCTTCGTAACAAATCTTTATATCGCTCCCAAGCCTCGTGGAGCGATTCCATATCGTACTGACCGAAAGTGGTTATCTCGTTTCTCAATCTAGCCATCTTCGAAGGTGGGAAGAATTTGGCAAGGAAGGCTTGCGCTAACTCTGCCCATGTTGTGATCGACCCCGGCGGTAAAGAATTTAACCAAAATTTCGCTTTATCCCTCAAAGAGAAAGGGAAAAGCCTCAATCGGATGGCATCGTCGGTGACACCATTACTCTTGAAAGTGTCACAAATTTCCAGAAAAGAAGCAATATGAGCGTTAGGGTCGTCATTCGGCAGTCCACAGAATTGGCTCGCCTGCACCATCTGAATAATAGCAGGCTTGATCTCAAAATTATTGGCTTGTATAGTGGGATGCCGAATTCCCGAAAAGTTTGCGTTGATCTGCGGCATGGCATAATCTCGAAGAGCTAGTGCCGGTTGCACTTGCTGCACATGGTTATCTCCTCCTTGAATCTCGATATTCTCGGCCATGATCACCATCGCCTGTAACTCTCGTTTCTCCTTCTTGTTCCTTCTCAGAGTGCGCTCGAGCTCGGTGTCCAAAGGTAGTAGGCCTTCGTTACCGAGTTATCTCATGCACTACACAAAAGATCGTGAAAGGAAAAACAAATAAAATAAACAGAATTAAATACTCAAAATTAAAAATAAAAACGTTCAAATTAAGACTAGAAATACTTAAATCGATATTAGAAAATTTCAGTCCCCGGCAACGGCACCAAAAACTTGTTGCGATATTTCTTACACGCAAGTGCATGTTATCGTTTACAAGTAATAAAGTGATAAGTAGAGTATCGTTCCCACGAGGACTGAATCTCTAACTACCGATTTTTATGTATTCCAGTTTTATTTGAACAATCGAATTTGGGTTTTTCAATTAATAACTAAAAGAATTACTAAAATACTAAACAGTAGAAAATGATAGCTAGAATAAAGGGAAATCAAATGATGAATAAGTCTAGGATTCTGAATCCACCTCGGTTTATCCGAATTTACTCTCGATTATCCGCAATAAATAATTTTTCCCAATTTATTGAAGGCGGAGATTGCTAATATATTCTACCGCCTCTCCCGAGGTCAATAGATTTGTCTAAAGGCGAATAACGCACTCTATCCCTAGGTGAATTAATTCGTCAATAGGCGAAAAGCATAAAATCTCCAAAAGGCCACGTAGTTCCTATGAGTATATTCCTATCTCACAGAATAAAACGGTCCTCACCAATAGTTCCTCACCAATTCTCCTCTCCCGATTCGAATTGAATGATTAAATCAATACAACTATTGGCCAAATAATTGCAAGCATTAAACACAATTGGGCAAACTCAACAAAAAGGTAATTAATTGGATAATCTCAAGCAATTCGTCAAAACATAGGTTTCATCAAAATCCTAGATTAGGGTTTTAGCCTGACATACTAATAATTGAAAATACAGAATAAATGAATGAAAACATTAAAATCAAACGCAGATGAAGCTCGGATTCCTCTGTTCTTCGGCTTCCGCCCTCTGCCCTTGAAGTCTTCTGCTTTCCTCTTCTTCTGCCATCTCCAAGCTTAAGCTCCAAAACATCCAAGATTCAAAGATAATTAATTAGGGTCTTAAACCCTATTTATAGCTCATCACATCCTCCAAATAGCGTCCGTATGAGTAGGTCGAAAACTGGCTTCGAAACGGCCCAAATCCGTGCGGACATACAAAAACTGCCTAGTGTGCCGTGGCTCACTAAGTGCATCTGCGCGCACACCGCTTTAGCCGGATGCACAGGCGTCATTTAATTCTTACGTGCGCGGCTCACTGGGCCGTGCCGCGACACAGTCTGATTCACTTTGTGCCCGGCTGGGTGTCTTCCTGTGCCGCGGCCCTGCTTCCTTGTGCCGCGGCTCATAGCCAAAATTTGCCGTTTTCGCCCGTTTCGCCTCGTTTTAGCTTTCAGACTTCAATTTCGTGACAAACATACAAAATTAAGGCATTAAAGGCTCATTTAAACAATTTCACTCTCCAAAATAATACAAAATAATGATAAATAAGCGTAAAAAAATACGCCTAACAGTGATGAAGTGAGCAAGGGAAATGCCCCAGGATTTGTAATCCATGGAGTTCAGAGATTCCAAAGTCGACTTTATGTTCCCGATATAGATGTTTTAAAATAGACAATCATGAAGGAAGCTCGTAGTGCGCCCTATTCTATTCACTTGGGCACCAGTAAGATGTACAAGGATCTGAAACAGATTTTTTGGTGGGGCAACATGAAGAAAGATGTGGCGGAATATGTCTCTAAGTGTTTAACTTGTTAGCAGGTTAATATCGAACATCAACGACCCACCGGAATGTTGAAGCCACTTCGGATTCCTGAATGGAAGTGGGAAGATATATTGATGGACTTTATCACCAATATGCCGAAGACCAGAACATGGATGAACATGATTTGGGTGATAGTTGATCGTCTAACCAACCGGCTCATTTTCTGTACATTAAGGATACTTGGGGACCAGAAAGGTTGGCGCGAGTGTTTATTGCGGAGATAGTTCAATTGAATGGTACACCGAAGACCATTATTTCTGATCGAGATGGTCGCTTTGTGTCACATTTTTGGAAAGCAGTTCATAGAGCCTTTGGAACCAAGCTGAACTTTAGCACAGCTTATCATCCTCAGACTGATGGACAGTCCGAAAGGACTATTCAAACAGTAGAAGACATGCTGAGAGCTTGTGCCCTAGATTGGTCGACTGAGTGGTAAGTTCATCTACCATTGATTGAATTCGCTAAGAACAATAGTTGGCATGCTTATGGCAACTTTTGAAGTGTTATACGGGAGGATATGCATATCACCCCTATGTTGGGATGGTTCGTCAAACTTGATCGGGATGGAACTGGAGTTGAGAGTACAAACTCAAGAGAAGGTAGCTTTGATTCGTGAAAGGCGGTTGACTGCCCAGTGTCGGCAAAAATATTATGAATACGTGCGTCATCGCCCATTAGAATTTGGAATTGGGGACCACATGCTTTTAAAGGTTTCTCATACTCGAGGAATTTTTCATTTTAGGAGGAAAGGAAAGCTGAGTCCGAGATATATCGGACCATTCGAGATTCTTAAAAGAGTTGGGGAGTTGGCGTACAGGTTGGCCTTACCGCCGTCGCTGAGTCATGTTCTTAATGTGTTTCACGTGTCTCAATTACGGAAGTACATAACAGTTGCCAGTCATGTAATTGATTTCAGCAAGATCGAAGTCGCTAAGGATGGCACGTTCGTAGAGAAACCGTTCAAGATACTCGAGAGTCGAGTCAAACAATTGAGAAATAAACCAATCACCTTGGTTAAAGTTCAATGGTTGCGACACAGAGTCGAAAAAGCCACTTGGGAGACGGAGGATAGTATGAAGTCAAGATATCCAGAATTATTTTCGTCTTAAGTTTCAGGACGAAACTTCTTTTTAGAGGGAGAGTATGTAATATCCGGATAATTGTTGAGTTTTTTCATCTGTATTTGAACCTTGTCATATTCGACTTTGTGGTATAAATAATCGAATTGTGATTTTTCCCGTATTCGTATTCTAACAGTCATGGTCATATTAGGAAGACTTTGCAAATTCATGCATGCAGCTACGTCATAAGGTACGCTACGTACGTTATGAGCTGAGGATAGCGTACGCTATGGACAAAGCATAGCATAAGTAACAGGCAGTCAAGCAGATCAAATTGGTCGGTGAATGGGCCAGCTTGGGATGGGGTCCGGATAAGATTCTCGCGTGATCCTGGGCAGCTTTTTTGAAAAAGCAAGTCAACGAGGCATAACGTACGTTAAAGGGTTAAGATGGCGTATGCTGCACAGAGCGTATTATGTACGTAAAGGTGATGGTTAACATATGTTAAGGAGGTCAGAAAATGAGGCAGTAGCTACTGGCAAATGTTAATGTACGTAAGGAGTAGCACATAACGTACGTTAACGCTATAGTGTACGTAACACCTTGTGGCTAACGTACGTAAAGATCAGGGTCTTATAAATAAGACATCACCCCCATTTCATTTCACCCTCGTTTTCTTTCATTCCTTCTATGATTTCTGCAAACCTAGAGAGCCCTATTGCTACATAAACATTGATTTAACGTCTCTACTTAGTCGTTAAAATTGGGAAGCACCTTGGATTGGTACTCAAGCTTCCGGTGTTGGGTTTTCACCAAGTGTTCGTCATTGTCCTCTACATTAAGGTATGTTGATGATTTCCAACCTCAAATTCTTGTTCTCAGGAATGATATGAACATGCTTCTGAGATCATTGAATTCATTAGTAACCCATTAGGTTGAACTCCATGTTTTTTTAGAAGTTGAGATGAACATGTTTGGGACCTTCCATGATTAAAGAAGATTTTAAGTTGAACTTTGAGTATGTCGATCATAGGGATGAGGTTTTCTGAGATTGTAACATGCGTTTCATGGTGATTTTGAAATATTCATTTGATGAGCGTCTTGTTAACTTTATCACCTATGTTAAGAGTATTCATGAAGATAAGTGTATTAGATGAGTTTCGAAGCATGTTCATGTCTTGTAAAGATGGCCCGGATCCGATAATCTTCATAAGAATGATTAGAACAATGAGATTTCATTAATGACCATCATGTTGAATATGAAACCTTAGTATGTTAAACGTTCTCGCTGGAGAATGAAAGCCTTGTGATGAGTTAACTCAACTATATCAATCCTTATTGAGAATCATAGATTTAATCGATCCATACTTTAGAAGCGATGATCGAGATTGGAATATGAATGATAATGACTTTCATATCCTTGAACTATAGACGTCGAAATTTTATCTCCGTTAGGACCCATCGTTTCGCATGTAGTTTGGTATTCGTCCGACATAGTGTTCTTTAAGTAGTTAACCGGGGATCAACCGAACAATGATGATTACACTCGGTCGCTATCGGAATGTTTAGAATGTTGTGTGATGGTTTTGTTATGTAAGTTGAGTTTGTCATCATCTTCTTTTGTGTAAGGTTCGAGCATTGTGAATGATTGATCGTAGGGATGGCCTCCGAGTTTGTTGAAGTCGTTGAACTGCTTATTTTTTTGCCATCTTTCTAAGGCAAGTACCTTAATTTATGTTTATCCGTATTGATGTCAGTTATGTTGTTATATGTCGTGCATATGTGTTGTGATTTTTTTCCACCATGCGTTGGTCCGACGAGATCATCATGGGAATCTATAGCTGTGTGCGCTGGATCGTTGGACAGGTATTTCCACCATGCGTTGGTCAGATAGGATCATCATGGGAATCTATAGCTGTGTGCACTGGATCGTTGGAATACCACGGGTATGTTGAGACTGACATGTTGTGTTGTGCATTATTGTTGTTTCTCATTGGAGATACTTTTGTTATCTTTGTGGATATCATTGTCGTTATTATTTAGGGGTCGCTGAATAAATCGTTGTTGTATAATTATCGTACTTGTACTAGCATCGTTGTGCTAACCCCTTCGGGGGTGGACATTTGTTTTATGTTAAGGATCCAGGAGGGCGGGGAAACAACCACTAGAGGTGCATGACGATGAAGGTGAAGAGTGATGTTCCGGCCGGAATGATTGTCAGATTTTAGTTCTATTTTGATAAAGTACTAGAGTACGTTGCTGTTTTGTTGTATTTTGAAGTTTATATTCGAATGTGGACTGATTTTTACTTTTCGAACTAGTGATGTAATAATTCATTTTACGGTTGTTATTTAAATAAGGTTGTTTTCAAATTCTTATCCTTGTAAATCCTTATATCGGGGATTTACGGCACTGTAATAATCCTGAATATCTCGGGGTGTTACAAAATATGGTATCGGAGATAAGATTATAGATATCTTGGCCGTTGGGTTAAAATATGGTTCATATATGTCTTACATGGTAACCGGCCACGAATGACATCACGGTACTGCCTACGTCTTCATGTGAGCGGTGGTTGCAAGTTTCCTAAACTATAACTTGTCCTTTACATGATATACTTTTTGAATGTTACTATGATGTTGTTCCCTGTATATTGAGTATTTATGCTTACAGTATGATGAGAGGAGGACGTGGACATGGTCGCGGTCATGGACGCGGACGTAGAAATACAGAGAGGGAAGCTTAACCCTTTGTTCCTGATTCGCTATCAAATCAGGCTAACTCTAATTCTGGCGAAGAGCAAGAGTCCGTTAACAATCAACGAGAACAGACAGTGGAGACAAATGCCAATCCTTCCATTCCCAACATACTTTTCCAAGTGGTCAAACAGATGACCCAAATTTGCTCAAGTAGTGGACAGAATGCAAGTGGCGGTAGGATTGCAGCCGGGGAAAAGACAGCAAGGCATCCCAGACTTGGGAAATCGAGTAGACATATGCGTAACACCCCCAAAATCTCCCGAGGTATTATAGTACCGTGAATCCCGTGGGGGACCCACAATGCTAGTTTAGGAAATAGATATTTTAAAAAAATTGCAATAAAATGGTAAGTCCACGGTTACATATCATGAGCCGAAAGGTTTTAAGAAGAAACATAATTTAGAGTTCAATTATTACATAATGGAGGTTTTAAAGATCAAATTTAATTTAAGCAGCGGCAAGAGTTTATTCCAACACCGTTCAAGTCTGACCGGACCCCTCAGGAATGTCCTGCACATGATCAACAAATTTACCTGGTACGACAATTCATGCCAGGTAACCAGGGTCAGAGAATGCATACCAATAACGATTATTAGCAACGATATACAAAATTTTACCAAACACAGTGCCACATAACCAACATAAAATATTTCACCACACGACCGACGCTGTCTTTTTTTAATCACATAAACCCCAAGGTCGCAACCAAGGGTCACGAAAGTATCCACACGGGAATACCCCGGAATGTAGGTGCCCAATTTGGGTCTTATCCCCTAACACATTTCCATACGGGTACCATACAGGTTTTATCCCCAACACATCGGCCCATTTATAACACATTCTTAGAGAAAGACAACCATCGACAATTCACCAACAATGGCACATTCATGAATACGAACATTTCAATAATATTAAAATTTCTCGAGCAAGATTTCACTTGCCTTTGATCCGACGGTAGGTGCCTTACGATAACTGGGATCTTCCACGCCCGATCGAGTTTAACCTAGTCACGTAATATCTGATTAACACCTCGTACGGATCATGATGAATAGAACTAGTTTCCCTTCCCTTCCCTACCCGGATTCCTAATGTAGTCTTAATTGCCAACACTAGTATCGTACTTCTAAGTTCACAAGCAATACGTACCACTATGTCATTCAATTCTACGGTTAACGTTAGCTACATCGATTTGTTCAACAAGATTATCCCATTCATCATTCGGTTAGCAACAAACGACTATAGCATAATTGAATCCCATAATCTTCTAATTCAATTCTTTAGTCCGAGTACTTCAATCGGTGGATTACCATTTTACACAATGATTTCAGCATTTGATTCTCAACGACATTAATATTATCGAATTAATTCCCCTAGATAATTTAACGTTCATAATCATGTGACAAGAGTGGGTTACAATAGTTTATCAAATGGTGATGGATTCCTACAAAATTCTCCTACAATTTATTCGTCGAGTTTATATAATCCAGATGTAAATTGAGATGGAAGTTCTTTCATGTGATTGATACAACGAGTAGTATGAAAAGAAAATATACGAACAATGATATTCCCGATTACTACAATTTCGCCCTTTTAGATTGACTATGAGATTAACAAATTCTACCCAAGTACCCGTAATCCGACAAGTAATAATCAACAACATTGAAGAGATTACTACTAGGATTGATAGGCTTACCTTAGTGGATGAAGAACAATGAAGAGAGATGACGAATCAATAAGAACTACGAGGAGGAATGAAGAGTTACTTGAATGGCTTGAATAATCTTCACTGGAGCTCAAGAAATCACCTCCTCTATGTTAATTCAAGTGTATGAGAGGCCAAGAACCGAGTACAAGGCTGGGAACTGCTCCAAGAGTGTTTTCTTTCAGGGTTGAGGTCGAGTAAATGAAGAGGGGAAGTGTCTTTTTATAACACTCGATTTCCATAACGTACGTTCATGATTTACACCTTACATACGTAAAGGTCATTACGTACATAGTGTCCTAATGCTAACGTGCGTAAAGCCCGTCCAGAGGTCACTGACTGAAATGTGCCCAACTTTTACGTACGTAAGTCATTTTTACATACGTAAGGCTCCAGACTGTAGCGTACGCTAAGTTTGCCGGATAGCGTACGATATGAGGAGTTGATTCGTTTGTCTTCTAGCCCGCCAAAAGTAGCTCAATCCGCGTCAAAAGGAAGATTCTGGTCAGGAGACCAACTCAATCGTTACGTACATAAGCTAGTTACCTTATCGTACGTAATACTCAAATTTTAGCATACGCTATGCCTATACTATAACGTGCAATAGACATTGAATCCCTTAGCCACATATCACATTTCAATCCCTTAGCCATATATCACATTTTAACCATATTGGGGGTGACCATCCTTCCCACTCGTCAACAACTATCGGGGAACAAGACATTGGCCACCGTCATATTCGCACCGACGATCGTCCAACGGCGTCAAGGCGTGTCACCTCTGTTTCATCCACATCGCACAATTTTATAGCATTTAATGAAATAAATAAATAAAAACAACATCACATTATAAGAAATCACACAGTACAAGGTTATTAAGCATGAAATACCGGTGGTATTACATATCACCCCCCTTAAAAATAGTTTCGTCCCGAAACTAAGAAAATAACTCGAGATGACTCTATTTCATGCTCGACTCAGTTTCCCAAGTCGCTTCTTCCATGTCGTGGTGCGACCACTGAACCTTTACAAGGGGTATGGCTTTATTTCGTAATATCTTCATACGCCGATCTAAGATGGCGATCGGTACCTCTCTAAAGGTAGCGTCGTCGAAGATTTCCACTTCTTCGAAATTGAGCTTGTGACTCGGATCATAGACATACTTCCTTAACTGGGAGACGTGAAAGACTTTATGCACTCCATCCAGATGCGGCGGCAGAGCTAATTGATATGCAAGTTTCCCTACCCGGTCCAATATCTCAAACGGGCCTATAAATCTCGGGCTTAACTTGCCCTTTTGGCCAAAATGCCGGATACCCCACATAGGTGATACTTTGACCCAAACATGATCCCCGAATGTAAATTCTAATGGTCGCTGTTGGTTTTCGGCATAAGATTTCTGCTGGCTCTGTGCTGCTAGCATGTGCTTTCGAACGATAGAGATCTTCTTAACGGACTCCTGGATCAGATCTAACTCGGTAACCGCGGTGTCAGAAGCATCATCCCAGCATAACGGCGACTTGCATCTTCGCCCATACAGGGCCTCAAACGGTGACATGCCTATGCTTGCATGCCAGCTGTTGTTGTACGAAAACTCCACCAATCCCAGATGCCTAGCCCAATCCTTACCCCAATCGAGCACACATGCCCTCAACATATCTTCCAAGGTTTGAATAGTACGTTCGGTCTGTCCATCCGTCTGAGGGTGATAAGCCGTGCTTAAATGTATTTGGGTCCCTATAGCTTTATGGACGACTTTCCAAAAACAAGACACATATTTGGTGTCCCTATCCGAAATGTTGGACGGGCGAACGCCGTGCAGCCTCACGATCTCCCTGATGAAAATAGCGGCCAATTGCTCTGTCCCGGTTGTTTCTTGAGTAGGAATGAAATGTTACGATTTCGTCAATCGATCAACAATGACCCAAATTGTATCCTTACCTCCCACCGCCATTGGTAGCTTAGTGACAAAGTCCATCGATATGCTCTCTCATTTCCACTCCGGGATGGGTAGGGGTTGCATGATTCCGGCTGGTCTGTGGTGTTCAATCTTCACTTGTTGGCACGTCATACATCGGGCGACGAACCTAGCAACTTCCCATTTCATATTTTTCCACCAAAAACTCTATCGCAGATCTATTTACATTTTGCTCGCTCCTGGGTGAATATAATAGGGAGTGGAGTGCGCCTCCTTCAGTATAGTTTGCTTCAGCCCGTCATTAGGTGGAATACAGATCCTATTATTGAACCTCACCAAGTCACCCTGGATCTTATAGTCGGAAACATATCCTCCCTCGATTCTTGAACCAATCGCACATAATTCGAGATCCTCCATCTGTGCTAGACATATCTCGTCTAGTAAGGACGAATGTATATTGATTGAGCATAATTGTCCTTGCCTACATTGTATCCATACTTCGGTACCGCTTCTCCTGATGTCTTGTTGCAGTTCGGGCTGAACTGTTATGCTGGATACCATCACTTCTTGTGTAGTTTTCCAACTAAGAGCATCAACTACCACATTGGCTTTCCCGGGGTGATAGGAGATTTCCACATCGTAGTCCTTGATTAGCTCCAACCAGTGCCTCTGTCTCATGTTTAATTCCCTCCGAGTGAAGATATACTTCAAACTCTTATGATCCGTAAAAATTTTGCAAGTAACTCCGTAAACATAGTGCCTCCAAATCTTGAGGGCATGTACCACTGCGGCTAGCTCCAAGTCGTGCGTCGGATAATTCACTTCATACGGCCTTAGTTGTCGAGATGCGTACGTAATGACTCTGTCATTCCGCATGAAGACACGCCCCAGTCCATGCTTAGATGCATCCGTGTATATAATGAATCCTTCCGTTCCCTTCGGTAGCACTAGCACTGGAGCAGTAGTCAGCCTACTCTTGAGCTCATCAAAGCTCTTCTGACAGTCTGTAGTCCATACAAATTTGGTGCTCTTTCTCAGTAGGTTCGTTAACGGTCGAGCGATACAGGAAAAAGCCTCGAAGAATCTTCGATAGTAACCCGCCAATCCTAGGAAACTCCTTACCTCCTTGACGTTCTTCGGCGGTTCCCAACTCATTATTGTCTCGACCTTTTGTGGATCGACCTTGACGCCTTCTTCCGAGACAACATGTCCGAGAAAAATTACCTCCGGCATCCATAATTCGCACTTGGAAAGTTTCTCATAAAGTTGGTGTTGCCTCAGCATGCTCAGTGTAACACCCCCGAGATATTCGGAGAATATCACAGCGCCGTGAATCCCGACCTGGGACCCACTAGGCTTATCTTACTCACAACGTACCAAATTTGACAAAATCCACTTGGGAATCCATAAATTCAATACGAACAAAGAAGTCCAACCACGGACAAACAATACCATAAAGAAATACAAGGAGTTGTACGACAATGGAAAAGGACTTTCCTAAAGTACTCGAGTACCATTTATTATTACAAGGATAAAAGGGATCGAAGAGAACAACGACCAAACAAAATGGAACACAACTAGCCACAGTATCACGCCTCGCCATCCTCATCGTATCGTCCCGGTGCTCGCTCGTATGGATCCTTAGGACCTGAAAAACACAAAAGTAATTTTCCCCAAACGAAAGGGGTTAGGGCAAGTATTACAAGTGAAATGTCAAGTCTTATACATAAAAGCATATGCACCAATTCAAATCCATGATAATGATTTTACGGAAAATACAATTATCCAAACATATTTATAAATGATGATATCTCTTGATTAACCGTGGACTCGACAATGCGCGAATCCCTCCTCGACCCCGTCGGATCATCTCGGAGTGGCTAACCCAAATGTTCATGGAACCGACATAAGCGGAACCCTCCTCAACCCCGTCGGGTCCTCTCGGAGTGAACGAAAGCAACTCTCAAAATCACATCATTACTTTTCACATTTAAGAACATAACTTTCACAAGATTCACTTGCCTGGAATCGAGAGAAAAGGGTACGAACGATAAGGTACCAAGATTGAAGGATTCGACAACTCCGAACCTAGACAAGTTCATAATTCAATTATCAAAACCCCATCGGTATGAAAATAAGCTGGAATCACTCGAATTTACTACCCCGATACATGTGTTCCGGGAATAATTCTCTTAGATAGTGAATCGCAAGTCAAATATCCCAAATACTCAAGAACTCCGAAAATATACCAATAAATCCATAGGAAAACATGTATCCAAGGTAGATAACTCGTAATCGATATACTCTAACATAACAACAAGCTGGATTGAAGAGATAGGATGGAAAATTCCCAAATCCCGAAAATCTAGGGTTGTGAGAAGTTTACCTTGATTTGGAGCGGTGGAGAGGATTAAACGTTGATAAATCCGAATTAGTAACTCAAAGATGTTGCTAGATAATTTCAGCTCGAAGAACTCCTCAAAAATCGCCCGGAATCACCCGAAATCATCCAAGGAGGTGAAGGAAGGAACACATGACGATTTGGGAACGGAAGTGTCCTATTTATACTAAATAGGAACTAGCGTGCGCTAGTCATAAAAAATAGCGCGCGCTATCGGACTCACCAGGCAGTCCAGTAGCCTCTGCCAGCTTCGTTAGCGTACGCTAACACCTGCTAATAGCGTGCGCTAGAGACTTCAAATAGCGTGCACTAATTCTTTCTAATAGCGTGCGCTATCTGGTAGTCAGTGCCCAGTCCAGAACCTACTGTCCCCATCTCTGCTCTCTTTAGCGCACGTTACTCTAGTAACATAGCATGCGCTACCACTAAAATCTAGCGTACGCTACCAGTCACACCTAGCGTACGTTAGGAATTCCCTTTTTCAGTCCAGTAGCTACTGGACTGTCTGCCTCCAATACATTAGTAGCGTGCGCTAATTATAACGGATAGCGTGCGCTACCCTCACTAAATTAGCGTACGCTATAAGTTGTGCGTAGCGTGCGCTACCCTTTACACGAAGGTAGTATAATCGCATCAAGGATCCGAAAACAGTGACGATCCAAACAAGAAAAGGGGGTAAATCCAATTGACAAGAGTTCCGAGATTAATATAAGCTTACTAAACACTTTCACGAGTGTAAAAATTACAAAGCACAAGAGTAGAAGATTTACAAAAAGTACGGGTATTACATCCCCCCCCCTCTAAAATGAAGTTTCGTCCCGAAACTTAAGAAATGAATAACTATGGGTATCTAGTGCGCATGCTCTCTTCGGTTTCCCACGTCGCTTCCTCAACTCCATGTCGTAACCACTGAACTTTAACCAACGGTATGGTTTTGTGCCGGAGTTGTTTTACTCGATGCTCTAGTACTTTCACTGGTTTCTCTTCCAATGTGACATCCTCTGCGATCTCGATGTCCCCGTAATCAATGATATGACTCGGGTAAGGGACATACCTCCTCAGTTGGGAAACATGGAACATACTGTGAACATGGCTAAGGGTTGGAGGTAAAGCCAACCGATAGGCCAGTTCCCCAACTCTGTCGAGAATCTCAAATGGTCCAATATATCTCGGACTAAGTTTGCCCCTTTTCCCGAACCTGAAGACTCCTCTAATCGGTGATACTTTGAGTAGGACACGATCTCCCACATCAAAGTCCAAGGGCCAACGACGATTGTCAGCGTAGGATTTTTGTCGACTCTGAGCAGTTAACAATCGGTCTCGGATGATGGAAATCTTCTCTTTGGTTTCCATCAACATATCGGGTTCCGTCCCGACTAAATCCGAAGCTTCATCCCAACAAAGTGGAGATCTACACCGCCTACCATACAATGCCTCAAAAGGTGCCATCTTGATCGATGCGTGCCAGCTATTATTGTAAGTGAACTCGATCAAAGGTAGGTGTATTTCCCAATTGGTACTCCAGTCCAGGGCACACGCCCTCAGCATATCTTCCAATTTCTGGATCGTCCGCTCAGTCTGACCGTCAGACTGTGGGTGGAAAGAAGTACTCAACCTCAACTCGGTGCCCAAGGCTTGATGGACCGCCTTCCAAAAATGCAACACAAAACGACCATCACGATCGGAAACAATAGACTTTGGCATACCGTGTAATCTCACGATCTCCGATATAAAAATCTGGGACAATCGCTCCGGTCCCCACGTGTCCTTAATGCCAAAAAAATGTGCCGACTTAGTCAATCGGTCAACAACAACCCAAACCATATTCATCCCCGTTTTAGTCCTCGGCATCCCGGTGATAAAATCCATGGTAATATCCTCCCATTTCCATTCGGGAATAAGGAGAGGTTTCAACAGCCCGGCCGACCGTTGATGCTCAATTTTGACTTGTTGACATGTCAAACACCTTGACACAAACTCGGTGACATCTCTCTTCATATTATTCCACCAAAAACTCCTTTTAAGATCCTTGTACATCTTACTTGTCCCAGGATGGATCGAGTAAGGTGTAGCGTGGGCTTCTCGTAGTTTTCCCTGTCTCAGCTCCGAGTCATTCGAAACACAAAGCCTACCTTGAAATTTCAAAATGCCATCCTCGTGGATCATAAAACCAGGGGCTTTCCCTTTTTCCACATCTGCCTTCAGTTGGACAAGCATTGGGTCATTCTCCTATTTTTCCCCGACGTCGTCGATCAAGGACGGAATAGTCTCAAGAGTACACATCTGACCCTGAACCCATTGGATCCATACTTCGACTCCCTGCTCAATCAACTCCCGTCTGATCTTAACTCGAGGCGTAAGGACCTCAAGCATCTGAAGAGATATCGACTTCCGACTCAATGCATCAGCTACAACGTTAGCCTTTCCTGGATGGTAAAGGATTTCCAGATCATAATCCTTTATCAGCTCTAACCAGCGTCGTTGTCTCATATTCAGCTCTTTCTGGCTAAAAATATACTTTAGGCTCTTGTGGTCGGTATAAATTCGACATGAAGAACCGTACAAATAGTGACGCCAGATTTTCAATGCAAACACTATAGCAGCTAACTCCAAATCATGGGTAGGATAATTCAGCTCAGACGGTTTAAGTTTTCGTGAAGCATAGGCGATAGTTTTATCATGCTGTAAGAGTACACACCCAAGTCCTTGTCCTGATGCGTCACAATAAACTGAATACCCACCGATTCCCTGAGGCAGGGCTAAAACCGGTACGGTAGTCAGACGCCTTTTCAGCTCTTCGAAACTCCATTGTCTCTCTTCATTCCATTCGAACCTTTCGGACTTCTGGAGTAATTGAGTAAGTGGTCGAGCAAGTTTGGAGAACCCCTCGACGAACCTCCGGTAGTATCTGGCCAGACCCAAAAAGCTACGAACTTCCTTCACGCTCCTAGGCGGAGCCCAATCTAACACTGTCTCAATTTTTTGGGGATCCACCCGAACCCCTTCCGCTGAAATCACATGTACGAGAAACATGACTTCCTTCAGCCAGAATTCACACTTAGAAAACTTTGCATAGAGGTGCTGAGTCCTCAAAATCTCCAACACCAATCGCAAATGTTGAGCGTGTTCCTCTTCATCACGAGGGTAGACCAGAATATCGTCGATAAAAACGACTATACAATTATCAAGATGCTCAATAAATATTTTATTCATCAATTGCATAAATATCGCCGGTGCGTTGGTTAACCCAAAAGGCATAACCACAAACTCATAGTGCCCATACCTCGTACGGAAAGCGGTCTTAGGAACGTCGGATTCCTTAATGCGAAGTTGATAGTAACCGGACCTCAAATCAATTTTCGAGAACACCGCGGCTCCCTGCAATTGATCAAACAAATCATCGATACGCGGCAAAGGGTATTTATTCTTAATGGTCACTTTGTTCAGTTCCCGATAATCAATACACAAACGTAGTGAACCATCTTTCTTCCTTACGAACAAGACCGGTGCACCCCATGGCGAGGCACTGAGTGTAATATACCCTTTATCCAACAATTCTCCCAGCTGTTTCTTCAACTCTTGCATTTCTGAAGGTGCCATACGATACGGTGCCTTAGAAATCGGGGTTGCTCCCGACTCCAAATCAATTGTAAATTCAACTTCCCGCCCCGGTGGTAGTCCCGGTACTTCATCTGGGAAAACATCCGGAAAATCACTTACAACAGGAATCGAGGGAAGTTCAACTTTCCCATCTTCGACTTTCATGGCATAACACCAATACCCAACACAGCCCTTTCTAATAAGTTTTGTCACCTTCAAGGCACTAATCAAAAATTTCTGACATCCTCTCTTGTACCCCGCAAAATGATGTTCGGTACCGTCTTTGGCTAACATTGATATGATCTTCGTGCGATAATTCATTACCGCACCGTGTCTATCGAGCCAATCGTCATCGAGGATTAGATCTTCATCAACAAAGTCTATGCCTATCAAATTCGAAAACCACACTCTCTCAGCGATTAACACCGGACAATCTCTAACTTCCTTGTCCCCCACGATTCTATCACCACTGGGCAACTTAACCACAAGGACTCACACGGAGACAAGCCCTCAATATTCAATCGACGCACACAATCCAAAGAGATGAACGAATGAGAACACCAGAATCAAAAAGCACTCTAACAGGATGAGACAAAAGAGAAATGATACCTGTCGCCACGGTAGCCTCTGGATCTCCAGCTCTCCTCATCTTATAGACACGAGGTTGCACCGAACCAGCACTGGGGGCTCCCCCTCTAACAGACTGACCACGGCCTCTGCCTCGACCGTAACTCTGGGATGGCTGACCCGTAGATGACTTCTGATTAACACTCGGTTCTCCAGGCGTAGAGCTGATGCCTGAGTTCCAAGTGGATTTTCTTCTTCCATACAGTACATGGCTCTATGGCCTTCCTGGCCGCAATTAAAACACTTCAATGGGGGTAGACCACAATCATGATTAAGATGGCCCTGTTGGCCACAATTAAAACATGTCACAACCCGGTTGGATACACTAGCACCATCTCTGAAATTCCGTTTACCTCCCGATGCAGGAAGACCCTTTGGTTGTATAGCTTGCCGACTGCGATCCCCACTGGTTGCCACCTCTACTGCTAGAAAACTTTCCAGTGGTCTTCTGCTTCTTACTCTCACTTGTCGTTTCGGTAGTAGTGAAAGACATATCATAGGCTAATGCCCAATCTTGATACTCCTTCAATGTGGTACAAGCAAAGCCCGACATATAGTGCCGAACTCTTGGCTTCATTCACATGTCAAAGTGACGGATTCTATCTCTATCTTCCTTCACTTGATTTTTCACATGGTTGAGTTGACGGTTGTATTCAATGATTGCCTGAGATACAGGGACATCCTGGGGTTTAGCTTCGTAAAAGGCTCGAATCCTGGCCTCCTGAACAGGCCACGGGCAGAACTCGGCCTCCATTAATTCCTTAAACTCATCCCATGAAACCACACGATCCTGAGGTGCAACAGCTTCCCACCAACTAGCCGTATCCCTCGATAGAAAGTACTGGGCAACTGGCACCTTACGTGCCTCTGGACAATTCACGGCCATGAAAACTTTATTCATCTCATTAATCCAATCTTCCCAGCCGATCGGATCATTTGCACCAATAAATTGGGGAGGGCGCATACGAATAACATCTTGTAACCACTTCTCAGCCCCAGTGTCGGTAACAGGAGGTGGTTGGTTAACCTGTACCGCCTGGGTTAAAAGAGCCATTTTGTTCACCACTTGCTGCAGTATGGTGGCAACACCCACATCCGGTTGGCTCCCTGTAGAAGTTCCCAGACTGGATGACGGCTCCTGATGACTACCGGTGCTAGGTTGAATAGAGTCGGACAAGCTAGGCGTAGCTGAGCTTCCTACCGAGCTGAGGGACATGGCCGCTCCACCGGCTGCGCCACGCCCTCGGCCACGACCACAGCCGCGTCCACGTCCTCTACCAGTTGACATTCTAAATAAAAATGGAAGTAAAATCATAAGCATAGCTCAAAGAAATCCCATCTAGAATATGGACTTCTCATGTCCCATAATCGAATGATAATGAGTGAATAAAGAGGGTAAATAAGATAGGGAACTTACGAGTACCGATAAATGCGAGATGAGCGTATGATGATACTGTGTTCTCAGAATAATACATTTAGACCCAACAATCCGACAGCCTAGGTATCCATAAACTTAAGCTCCGATACCAAATTCTGTAACATCCCCGAGATATTCGGAGAATATCACAGCGCCGTGAATCCCGACCTGGGACCCACTAGGCTTATCTTACTCACAACGTACCAAATTTGACAAAATCCACTTGGGAATCCATAAATTCGATACGAACAAGGAATTTCAACCACGGACAAACAATATGATAAAGAAATACAAGGAGTTGTACGATAATGGAAAAGGATTTTCCTAAAGTACTCGAGTACCATTTATTATTACAAAGATAAAAGGGACCGAAGAGAACAACGACCAAACAAAATGGAACACAACTAGCCACAGTATTACGCCTCGCCATCCTCATCATATCGTCCCGGTGCTCGCTCGTATGGATCCTTAGGACCTGAAAAACACAAAAGTAATTTTCCCCAAACGAAAGGGGTTAGGGCAAGTATTACAAGTGAAATGTCAAGTCTTATACATAAAAGCATATGCACCAATTCAAAGCCATGATAATGATTTTCCGGAAAATACAATTATCCAAACATATTTAGAAATGATGATATCTCTTGATTAACCGTGGACTCGACAATGCGCGAATCCCTCCTCGACCCCGTCGGATCATCTCGGAGTGGCTAACCCAAATGTTCACGGAACCGACATAAGCGGAACCCTCCTCGACCCCGTCGGGTCCTCTCGGAGTGAACGAAAGCAACTCTCAAAATCACATCATTACTTTTCACATTTAAGAACATAACTTTCACAAGAATCACTTGCCTGGAATCGAGAGAAAAGGGTACGAACGATAAGGTACCAAGATTGAAGGATTCGACAACTCCGAACCTAGACAAGTTCATAATTCAATTATCAAAACCCCATCGGTATGAAAATAAGTTGGAATCACTCGAATTTACTACCTCGATACATGTGTTCCGGGAATAATTCTCTTAGATAGTGAATCGCAAGTCAAATATCCCAAATACTCAAGAACTCCGAAAATATACCAATAAATCCATAGGAAAACATGTATCCAAGGTAGGTAACTCGTAATCGATATACTCTAACATAACAACAAGCTGGATTGAAGAGATAGGATGGAAAATTCCCAAATCCCGAAAATCTAGGGTTGTGAGAAGTTTACCTTGATTTAGAGCGGTGGAGAGGATTAAACGTTGATAAATCCGAATTAGTAACTCAAAGATGTTGCTAGATAATTTCAGCTCGAAGAACTCCTCAAAAATCGCCCGGAATCACCCGAAATCATCCAAGGAGGTGAAGGAAGGAACAAATGACGATTTGGGAACGGAAGTGTCCTATTTATACTAAATAGGAACTAGCATGCGCTAGTCATAAAAAATAGCGCGCGCTATCGGACTCACCAGGCAGTCCAGTAGCCTCTGCCAGCTTCGTTAGCGTACGCTAACACCTGCTAATAGCGTGCGCTAGAGACTTCAAATAGCGTGCACTAATTCTTTCTAATAGCGTGCGCTACCTGGTAGTCAGTGCCCAGTCCAGAACCTACTGTCCCCATCTCTGCTCTCTTTAGCGCACGTTACTCTAGTAACATAGCATGCGCTACCACTAAAATCTAGCGTACGCTACCAGTCACACCTAGCGTACGTTAGGAATTCCCTTTTTCAGTGCAGTAGCTACTGGACTGTCTGCCTCCAATACATTAGTAGCGTGCGCTAATTATAACGGATAGCGTGCGCTACCTTCACTAAATTAGCGTACGCTATAAGTTGTGCGTAGCGTGCGCTACCCTTTACACGAAGGTAGTATAATCGCATCAAGGATCCGAAAACAGCGACGATCCGAACAAGAAAAGGGGGTAAATCGAATTGACAAGAGTTCCGAGATTAATATAAGCTTACTAAACACTTTCACGAGTGTAAAAATTACAAAGCACAAGAGTAGAAGATTTACAAAAAGTACGGGTATTACATCCCCCCCCTCTAAAATGAAGTTTCGTCCCGAAACTTAAGAAATGAATAACTATGGGTATCTAGTGCGCATGCTCTCCTCGGTTTCCCACGTCGCTTCCTCAACTCCATGTCGTAACCACTGAACTTTAACCAACGGTATGGTTTTGTGCCGGAGTTGTTTTACTCGATGCTCTAGTACTTTCACTGGTTTCTCTTCCAATGTGACATCCTCTGCGATCTCGATGTCCCCGTAATCAATGATATGACTCGGGTCAGGGACATACCTCCTTAGTTGGGAAACATGGAACATACTGTGAACATGGCTAAGGGTTGGAGGTAAAGCCAACCGATAGGCCAGTTCCCCAACTCTGTCGAGAATCTCAAATGGTCCAATATATCTCGGACTAAGTTTGCCCCTTTTCCCGAACCTGAAGACTCCTCTAATCGGTGATACTTTGAGTAGGACACGATCTCCCACATCAAAGTCCAAGGGCCAACGACGATTGTCAGCGTAGGATTTTTGTCGACACTGAGCGGTTAACAATCGGTCTCGGATGATGGAAATCTTCTCTTTGGTTTCCATCAACATATCGGGTTCCGTCCCGACTAAATCCGAAGCTTCATCCCAATAAAGTGGAGATCTACACCGCCTACCATACAATGCCTCAAAAGGTGCCATCTTGATCGATGCGTGCCAGCTATTATTGTAAGTGAACTCGATCAAAGGTAGGTGTATTTCCCAATTGGTACTCCATCCAGGCACACGCCCTCGGCATATCTTCAATTTACGGATCGTCGCTCGGTCGACCGTCGGTGTGGGTGGAAAGAAGTACTCAACCTCAACTCGGTGCCCAAGGCTTGATGGACCGCCTTCCAAAAATGCAACACAAAACGACCATCACGATCGGAAACAATAGACTTTGGCATACCGTGTAATCTCACGATCTCCGATATAAAAATCTGGGACAATCGCTCCGGTCCCCACGTGTCCTTAATGCCAAAAAAATGTGCCGACTTAGTCAATCGGTCAACAACAACCCAAACCATATTCATCCCCGTCTTAGTCCTCGGCATCCCGGTGATGAAATCCATGGTAATATCCTCCCATTTCCATTCGGGAATAAGGAGAGGTTTCAACAGCCCGGCCGGCCGTTGATGCTCAATTTTAACTTGTTGACATGTCAAACACCTTGACACAAACTCGGTGACATCTCTCTTCATATTATTCCACCAAAAACTCCTTTTAAGATCCTTGTACATCTTACTTGTCCCAGGATGGATCGAGTAAGGTGTAGCGTGGGCTTCTCGTAGTTTTCCCTGTCTCAGCTCCGAGTCATTCGAAACACAAAGCCTACCTTGAAATTTCAAAATGCCATCCTCGTGGATCATAAAACCAGGGGCTTTCCCTTTTTCCACGTCTGCCTTCAGTTGGACAAGCATTGGGTCATTCTCCTATTTTTCCCCGACGTCGTCGATCAAGGACGGAATAGTCTCAAGAGTACACATTTGACCCTGAACCGGTTGGATCCATACTTCGACTCCCTGCTCAATCAACTCCCGTCTGATCTTAACTCGAGGCGTAAGGACCTCAAGCATCTGAAGAGATATCGACTTCCGACTCAATGCATCAGCTACAACGTTAGCCTTTCCTGGATGGTAAAGGATTTCCAGATCATAATCCTTTATCAGCTCTAACCAGCGTCGTTGTCTCATATTCAGCTCTTTCTGGCTAAAAATATACTTTAGGCTCTTGTGGTCGGTATAAATTCGACATGAAGAACCGTACAAATAGTGACGCCAGATTTTCAATGCAAACACTATAGCAGCTAACTCCAAATCATGGGTAGGATAATTCAGCTCATACGGTTTAAGTTTTCGTAAAGCATAGGCGATAGTTTTATCATGCTGTAAGAGTACGCACCCAAGTCCTTGTCCTGATGCGTCACAATAAACTGAATACCCACCGATTCCCTGAGGCAGGGCTAAAACCGGTGCGGTAGTCAGACGCCTTTTCAGCTCTTCGAAACTCCGTTGTCTCTCTTCATTCCATTCGAACCTTTCGGACTTCTGGAGTAATTGAGTAAGTGGTCGAGCAAGTTTGGAGAACCCCTCGACGAACCTCCGGTAGTATCTAGCCAGACCCAAAAAGCTACGAACTTCCTTCACGCTCCTAGGCGGAGCCCAATCTAACACTGCCTCAATTTTCTGGGGATCCACCCGAACCCCTTCTGCTGAAATCACATGTACGAGAAACATGACTTCCTTCAGCCAGAATTCACACTTAGAAAACTTTGCATAGAGGTGCTGAGTCCTCAAAATCTCCAACACCAATCGCAAATGTTGAGCGTGTTCCTCTTCATCACGAGAGTAGACCAGAATATCGTCGATAAAAACGACTACACAATTATCAAGATGCTCAATAAATATTTTATTCATCAATTGCATAAATATCGCCGGTGCGTTGGTTAACCCAAAAGGCATAACCACAAACTCATAGTGCCCATACCTCGTACGGAAAGCGGTCTTAGGAACGTCGGATTCCTTAATGCGAAGTTGATAGTAACCGGACCTCAAATCAATTTTCGAGAACACCGCGGCTCCCTGCAATTGATCAAACAAATCATCGATACGCGGCATAGGGTATTTATTCTTAATGGTCACTTTGTTCAGTTCCCGATAATCAATACACAAACGTAGTGAACCATCTTTCTTCCTTACGAACAAGACCTGTGCACCCCATGGCGAGGCACTGAGTGTAATATACCCTTTATCCAACAATTCTCCCAGCTGTTTCTTCAACTCTTGCATTTCTGAAGGTGCCATACGATACGGTGCCTTAGAAATCGGGGTTGCTCCCGACTCCAAATCAATTGTAAATTCAACTTCCCACCCCGGTGGTAGTCCCGGTACTTCATCTGGGAAAACATCCGGAAAATCACTTACAACAGGAATCGAGGGAAGTTCAACTTTCCCATCTTCGACTTTCATGGCATAACACCAATACCCAACCATGACCCTTTCTAATAAGTTTTGTCACCTTCAAGGCACTAATCAAAAATTTCTGACATCCTCTCTTGTACCCCGCAAAATGATGTTCGGTACCGTCTTTGGCTAACATTGATATGATCTTCGTGCGATAATTCATTACCGCACCGTGTCTATCGAGCCAATCGTCACCGAGGATTAGATCTTCATCAACAAAGTCTATGCCTATCAAATTCGAAAACCACACTCTCTCAGCGATTAACACCGGACAATCTCTAACTTCCTTGTCCCCCACGATTCTATCACCACTGGGCAACTTAACCACAAGGACTCACAAGGAGACAAGCCCTCAATATTTAATCGACACACACAATCCAAAGAGATGAACGAATGAGAACACCGGAATCAAAAAGCACTCTAACTGGATGAGACAAAAGAGAAATGATACCTGTCGCCACGGTAGCCTCTGGATCTCCAGCTCTCCTAATCTTATAGACACGAGGTTGCACCGAACCAGCACTGGGGGCTCCCCCTCTAACAGACTGACCACGGCCTCTGCCTCGACCGTAACTCTGGGATGGCTGACCCGTAGATGACTTCTGATTAACACTCGGTTCTCTAGGCGTAGAGCTGATGCCTGAGTTCCAAGTGGATTTTCTTCTTCCATACAGTACATGGCTCTATGGCTTTCCTGGCCGCAATTAAAACACTTCAATGGGGGTAGACCACAATCACGATTAAGATGGCCCTGTTGGCCACAATTAAAACATGTCACAACCCGGTTGGATACACTAGCACCAGCTCTGAAATTCCGTTTACCTCCCGATGCAGGAAGACCCTTTGGTTGTATAGCTTGCCGACTGCGATCCCCACTGGTTGCCACCTCTACTGCTAGAAAACTTTCCAGTGGTCTTCTGCTTCTTACTCTCACTTGTCGTTTCGGTAGTAGTGAAAGACATATCATAGGCTAATGCCCTATCTTGATACTCCTTCAATGTGGTACAAGC
Source organism: Orobanche coerulescens (assembly GCA_033398695.1). Taxonomy (NCBI): domain Eukaryota; kingdom Viridiplantae; phylum Streptophyta; class Magnoliopsida; order Lamiales; family Orobanchaceae; genus Orobanche; species Orobanche coerulescens. Next base: position 71,673,893 of record CM065815.1, read on the forward strand.
AAAGCCCGACATATAATGCCGAACTCTTGGCTTCATTCGCATGTCAAAGTGACGGATTCTATCTCTATCTTCCTTCACTTGATTTTTCACATGGTTGAGTTGACGGTTGTATTCAATGATTGCCTGAGATACAGGGACATCCTGGGGTTTAGCTTCGTAAAAGGCTCGAATCCTGGCCTCCTGAACAGGCCACGGGCAGAACTCGGCCTCCATTAATTCCTTAAACTCATCCCATGAAACCACACGATCCTGAGGTGCAACAGCTTCCCACCAACTAGCCGCATCCCTCGATAGAAAGTACTGGGCAACTGGCACCTTACGTGCCTCTGGACAATTCACGGCCATGAAAACTTTATTCATCTCATTAATCCAATCTTCCCAGCCGATCGGATCATTTGCACCAATAAATTGGGGAGGGCGCATACGAATAACATCTTGTAACCACTTCTCAGCCCCAGTGTCGGTAACAGGAGGTGGTTGGTTAACCTGTACCGCCTGGGTTAAAAGAGCCATTTTGTTCACCACTTGCTGCAGTATGGTGGCAACACCCACATCTGGTTGGCTCCCTGTAGAAGTTCCCAGACTGGCTGACGGCTCCTGATGACTACCGGTGCTAGGTTGAATAGAGTCCGACAAGCTAGGCGTAGCTGAGCCTCCTATCGAGATGAGGGACATGGCCGCTCCACTGGCTGCGCCACGCCCTCGGCCACGACCACGGCCGCGTCCACGTCCTCTACCAGTTGACATTCTAAATAAAAATGGAAGTAAAATCATAAGCATAGCTCAAAGCAATCCCATCTAGAATATGGACTTCTCATGTCCCATAATCGAATGATAATGAGTGAATAAAGAGGGTAAATAAGATAGGGAACTTACGAGTACCGATCCTACGAGATGACGGCAGCGCGATGATACTGTGTTCTCAGAATAATACATTTAGACCCAGCAATCCGACAGCCTAGGTATCCATAAACTTAAGCTCCGATACCAAATTCTGTAACATCCCCGAGATATTCGGAGAATATCACAGCGCCGTGAATCCCGACCTGGGACCCACTAGGCTTATCTTACTCACAACGTACCAAATTTGACAAAATCCACTTGGGAATCCATAAATTCGATACGAACAAGGAAGTTCAACCACGGACAAACAATACGATAAAGAAATACAAGGAGTTGTACGATAATGGAAAAGGATTTTCCTAAAGTACTCGAGTACCATTTATTATTACAAAGATAAAAGGGACCGAAGAGAACAACGACCAAACAAAATGGAACACAACTAGCCACAGTATTACGCCTCGCCATCCTCATCGTATCGTCCCGGTGCTCGCTCGTATGGATCCTTAGGACCTGAAAAACACAAAAGTATTTTTCCCCAAACGAAAGGGGTTAGGGCAAGTATTACAAGTGAAATGTCAAGTCTTATACATAAAAGCATATGCACCAATTCAAAGCCATGATAATGATTTTCCGGAAAATACAATTATCCAAACATATTTAGAAATGATGATATCTCTTGATTAACCGTGGACTCGACAATGCGCGAATCCCTCCTCGACCCCGTCGGATCATCTCGGAGTGGCTAACCCAAATGTTCATGGAACCGACATAAGCGGAACCCTCCTCGACCCCGTCGGGTCCTCTCGGAGTGAACGAAAGCAACTCTCACAATCACATGCATTACTTTTCACATTTAAGAACATAACTTTCACAAGAGAAAAGGGTACGAACGATAAGGTACCAAGATTGAAGGATTCCACAACTCCGAACCTAGACAAGTTTGTAATTCAATTATCAAAACCCCATCGGTATGAAAATAAGTTGGAATCACTCGAATTTACTACCCCGATACATGTGTTCCGGGAATAATTCTCTTAGATAGTGAATCGCAAGTCAAATATCCCAAATACTCAAGAACTCCGGAAATATACCAATAAATCCGTAGGAAAACATGTATCCAAGGTAGATAACTCGTAATCGATATACTCTAACATAACAACAAGCTGGATCGAAGAGATAGGATGGAAAATTCCCAAATCCCGAAAATCTAGGGTTGTGAGAAGTTTACCTTGATTTGGAGCGGTGGAGAGGATTAAACGTTGATAAATCCGAATTAGTAACTCAAAAATGTTGCTAGATAATTTCAGCTCGAAGAACTCCTCACAAATCGCCCGGAATCGCCCGATATCGTCTAAGGAGGTGAAGGAAGGAAGAAATGACGATTTGGGAATGGAAGTGTCCTATTTATACTAAACAGGAACTAGCGTGCGCTAGTCATGAAAAATAGCGCGTGCTATCGGACTCACCAGGCAGTCCAGTAGCCTCTGCCAGCTTCGTTCTCGTACGCTAACACCTGCTAATTGCGTGCGCTAGAGACTTCAAATAGCGTGCGCTAATTCTTTCTAATAGCGTGCGCTACCTGGTAGTCAGTGCCCAGTCCAGAACCTACTGTCCCCAGCTCTGCTCTCTTTAGCGCACATTACTCTAGTAATGTAGCGTGCGCTACCACTAAAATCTAGCGTACGCTACCAGTCACACCTAGCATACGTTAGGAATTCCCTTTTTCAGTCCAGTAGATACTGGACTGTCTGCCTCCAATACATTAGTAGCGTGCGCTAATTATAACGGATAGCGTGCGCTACCCTCACTAAATTAGCGTGCGCTACAAGGTGTGCATAGCGTGCGCTACCCTTTACACGAAGGTAGTATAATCGCATCAAGGATCTGAAAATAGCGACGATCCGAACAAGAAAAGGGGGTTAATCCAATTGACAAGAGTTCCGAGATTAATATAATCTTACTAAACACTTTCACGAGTGTAAAAATTACAAAGCACAAGAGTAGAAGATTTACAAAAAGTATGGGTATTACACTCAGCACTTGCCTTAAATGTTCCTCATGTTCCTGTCGGCTTCGAGAATAGATCAGAATCTCGTTAATAAAAACCACCACGCACTTATCGAGGAAATCAATCAAAACTATGTTCATCAGTTCCATGAAAATGGCTGGGGCATTAGTCAACCCGAATGATACCACGATATACTCGTAATGTCCATACCTCGATCGAAATGCAGTCTTGGGTATATCTTCCTCCCGAATCCTCAATTGGTGATATCCGAACTGTAGACTGATCTTTGAAAACACAACTGCCCCTTGTAATTGATCTAAGAGGTCATCAATTCTTGGAAGTGGATAACGATTCTTGATAGTAACCTTATTTAGCTCCCGGTAGTCAATGCACAAGGGTAGAGAGTTGTCTTTCTTCTTAACAAAAAGTACCGGTGCGCCCCACGGTGATGTGCTCGGGCGGATCAATCCTTTCTCCAGTAGATCTTCGAGTTGTATCTTTAATTCTTTCATCTCGGCCGGTGCCATCCTGCAAGGAGCTTTGGAAATAAGTCTTGTTCCCGTCTCGAGTTCAATGGAGAGGTCAACTTCTCGATGCGGTGGCAACCCTGGTAGTTCATCGGGAAAGACATCTGGAAATTCATTCACCACCAGAATGTTTGCGACCATAAGTCGTGGAGTATCCTCTTGAAGAACATAACACCAATAGTACTTCCTTCGAGAGTCGTAGGAGACTTCCGATGCGAGAAGGCTGAGAGACCCTTTCGTACTGAAGTGTTCTCGTCCTCTGATAACATGTGTGGTACCGTCATGAGCCGTGATGGAAATAGTTAAGTGGTAGGTATCCAAGACCGTCCTGTGCAATGGCATCCAGTCCATACCTAATATGATATCTTCATTCTGAAGCGGGAAGACTATAAGATTAGCGGTCCAACTATGATCATTGATGCAGATCTGACAGTCTCGAACCTTTAAATCGCCGCATATTCTACTACCCTCGGGTAGTTTAACAGTAAATGATTCACAAGGCACACAAGCAAGATTTATACGTTCAACACATTCCACTGATACAAACGAATGTGTGTCTCCGGTATCAAATAGTACATGCACTGGCTGAGAGTTAACAAGAAGAGTACCTGAGATAGCTGGCGTGGACTGACCATCTGTAGCCCTCAGCTCAAATACATGGGACAGAACTGACTCCGTAAAGGATGAAGTACCACCACCACGCCCACGGCCTCGTCCGACACCGTGTGGCTGTGGTTGAGTCTGGTGGGATGGAGCTCGGTAGTTGGAAACGGCAGGTGTCCTGGAGGATTGCACAGAGCCTTGTTGACTTGGTTGGGAAGCTGAGTTCTGGGTGGGATTGGCTCGCCAGCAGTAATGAGACAAGTGTCCACTCTTTTCGCAAGTGAAACATTTGGTAGCCGAATTTGGGAACCTATCCTTAGTATGTCTGGACACGCCACAATTGAAGCATTCCCTATGGTAAGGCCGATCAGATGCACCCTTCCGTTGGTACGAAACTGCTGACTTAAAAGAAGATGCGGGCCTCGAGTCCGTTTTGTTGTTGCTCCCTAACTGAGCCGATGTCTTTTGCTTCTTCGAGTTATGTTCAGTGTCGGTATTAACAACAGTACCGGCATAAGCTGTGACCATGTCTTCGTATGCCCTCAGAGTCGTGCAGTGGAATCCGGCGGCATAGCGTTCTACATCCTCCGACAACCTCTGTGCAAGGTGGCATATTCGTTGATCTTCTGATGGAACCATCTGCGAGATGTAACTTAGCTCGGTTCGGTAAGCCCTAATGATCTCTGGTACTGGCATATTCTGTGGTCTGGCACTGAAAAAGTCTCGCGCGCGAGCGGTTCGGGCTGATCTGGGGCAGTATTCGCTCCGCAGTAATCGGGCAAATTCGGTCCATCCGACCACTCGGTCCTCTGGCATGTAAGTCCTCCACCAGCGGGCAACAGTGTCACGAATTTGATTAACCCCGAGCGGCACCTTCCGGTTCTCTGGGCATTCGATCACTTCAAAAGCAGTCTCCATTTCAGAAATCCAGTCGTCCACGTGTTTCTCCCCTGCCCCGTCAGACAATGGATGCCTAGCCTTCAGCATCTCTCCCAACCATCAGTCTTTTCCTTGGTTTTTCTCCACATTGATGACCGGTATCCGTTCCACCTGGTTGACCTGAGCAATTCTCATGGCGATAGCTTGGGCAAGGGCCTGAATGAAAGCCGGGTCCATGCCTCCCGGGTTGTTATTCTGGCGTTTCGCCTCCTGATCGTTTTGATTAATTGGTGGCGGCTGGTCCCCAGCAGGATGGATCTCGGCAGTATTCCTGTCCCCATCGTGGTTTGCGGCGCAACCTTGAGCATCATTCACCACCCTCCTAGCTCCTCGGCGTGCCATTACTGACAGTATTAATCTAAAGCCAGTTCCAGACACAATTTACAATTAAATGTAGTTTCCAGACAGAAAACACACATATCACTTACTTTACATTCCCACGAGGAGTTGCGGTCGCTTGGGGTGTTGGACTGGAATAACTTTGAAATTTAGGAGAAATTTTATTTAAAGTAGGAGTCGTCTCTCTAATACTATTTTCTGTAACACCCCAAAATCTCCCGAGGTATTACAGTGTCGTGAATCCCGTGTGGGACCCATGTTTTAAAGAAATTGCAATAAAACGGTAAGTCCACGGTTACATATCATGAGCCGAAAGGTTTTAAGAAGAAACATAATTCAAAGTTTGATTATTACATAACGGAGGTTTTAAAGATCAAATTTAATTTAAGCAGCCGCAAGAGTTTATTCCGACACCGTTCAAGTCAGACCGGACCCCTTAGGAATGTCCTGCACATGATCAACAAATTTACCTGGCACGACAATTCATGCTAGGTAACCAGGGTCAGAGAATGCATACCAATAACGATTATTAGCAATGATATACAAAATTTTACCAAACACAATGCCACATAACCAACAGAAAATATTTCACCACATGATCGACGTTGTCTTTCTTTTTTTTAATCACATAAAACCCAAGGTCGCAACCAAGGGTCACGAACGTATCCACACAGGAATACCCCGGAACGTAGGTGCCCAATTTGGGTCTTATCCCCTAACACATTTCCATATGGGTGCCATACAGGTTTTATCCCCAACACATCGGCCCATTTATAACACATTCTTAGAGAAAGACAACCGTCGGAAATTCACCAACAATGGCACATTCATGAATACGAACATTTCAATAATATTAACATTTCTCGAGCAAGATTTCACTTGCCTTTGATCCGACGGTAGGTGCCTTACAATAACTGGGATCTTCCACGCCCGATCTAGTTTAACCTAGTCACGTAATATCCGATTAACACCTCGTACGGATCATGATGAATAAAACTAGTTTCCCTTCCCTTCCCTAACCAGATTCCTAATGTAGTCTTAATTGCCAACACTAGTATCGTACTTCTAAGTTCACAAGCAATACGTACCATTATGCATTCAATTCTACGGTTAACGTTAGCTACATCGATTTGTTCAACAAGATTATCCCATTCATCATTCGGTTAGCAACAAACGACTATAGCATAATTGAATACCACAATCTTCTAAGTCAATTCTCTATTCTGAGTACTTCAATCGGTGGATTACCATTTTACACAATGATTTTGGCATTTGATTCTCAACGACATTAATATTATCGAATTAATTCCCCTAGTTAATTTAACGTTGATAATCATGTGACAAGAGTGGGTTACGACTAGTTTATCAAATGGTGATGGATTCCTACAAAATTCTCCTACAACGAGTAGTATGAAAACGAAATAGTATGAAAATTGAGATGTAATCCCAATGTAAATTGAGATGGAAGTTCTTGCATGTGATTGTTACAACGAGTAGTATGAAAACGAAATATACAAACAATGATAATCCTGATTACTACAGGTTCGCCCTTTTAGATTGACTACGAGATTAACAAGTCTACCCAAGTACCCGTAATCCGACAAGTAACAATCAACAACATTGAAGATATTACTCCTAGGATTGATATGCTTACCTTAGTGGATAAAGAACAATGAAGAGAGATGATGAATCAAAAAGAACTATGAGGAGGAACAAAGAGTGACTTGAATGGCTTAAATAATCTTCACCGGTGCTCAAGAAATCACCTCCTCTATGTTAATTCAAGTGTATGAGAGGCTAAGAACCGAGTATAAGGCTGGGAAATGCTCCAAGAGTGTTTTCTTTCAGGGTTGAGGTCGAGCAAATGAAGAGGGGAAGTGTCTTTTTATAACACTCGGTTTCGATAACGTACGTTAATGATTTACACCTTATGTACGTAAAGGTCATTACATACGTAATGTCCTGATGCTAACGTGCGTAAAGCCCGTACAGAGGTCACTGACTTAAATGTGCCCAACTTTTACGTACGTAAGTCGTTTTTATGTACGTAAGGCTCCAGACTGTAGCATATGCTAAGTTTGGCTGATAGCGTACGCTATGAGGAGTTGACTCATTTGTCTTCTAGCCCGCCGAAAGTAGCTCAATCCGCGTAAAAAGAAAGATTATGGTCGGGAGACCAACTCAACCGTTACGTACGTAAGCTAGTTACCTTAATGTACGTAATACTCAAATTTTAGCATACATTATGCATATACTATAACATGCGTTAGACATTCAATCCCTTAGCCACATATCACATTTTAATCCCTTAGCCACATATCATATTTTAACCATCTTGGGGTGACCATCTTTCCCACTCGTCAACAACAATCGGGGAACAAGACATTGGCCACCATCATATTTGCACTGATGATCGTCCAATGGCCTCAAGGCGTGTCACCTCCGTTCAATCCACATCGCACAATTGTATAACATTTAATGAAATAAATAAATAACAACAACACCACATTACAAGAAATCACACAGTACAGGGTAATTAAGCATGAAATACTGGTGGTATTACAATATGGCTTCAGGAGGTGGCGAATATGCACCTATCGAAATTTGATGGTTTTTCGGAGACACCGACATGGGATCACTGGTTGAGAGAATTGGAGAGAGTATTTGTCGGGATTAACTGCCAGATGACCGGAGAGCCACCATTGCTCAGTATTTTTTAACAGGAGAAGCGTCCGAGTGGTGGGAAGCCATCCGACCTGTCAGGTTTTGAATGCACCACTCTCCGCCAGTATCAAGACAAAGCTCTGGTGTATGAAATGAAAGAAGGAGCTATGGGAAAGTCCTTTGAGTCTAAGAAGAAGAAAGTCTCCGGTAGTATCACAGAGCATAAGAGTAGTGGGTCCTGCAAAGCCCAGTCATCCTTCCATTCATTCAAGAAGCCTCCGCATCCATCCAAAGGCGGAAAGAACTTCAGATCAGTATCAACACCGACAGATGTGGCCAAGAACTGTTTTAATTGTGGTCGCCCAGGACCCCTTTGGCGTGACTGTTTCCATTATCCAGTGACATGTTATGAACGCGAACAGCAAGGGCATCGTGCGATGTTTTGCAAGGATGCCACTAAATTATTGGGAACTCGTACTTCACATCCGGCTTAGAAAGAAGTGAGCATTCCACAAACGCAGCAGAGTGTCCAACTGCCCCAGAGTTTTGGTCGAGGAAGAGGCTGAGGACAGTTCAACTGAAAGGGAGCATCGAGTACTGGATACGTTCCTCCACGCCTTTATGAGATGAGGAGGGCATATGATCAGAATGCAGCTGTCGCATCAGGTACCATTCAGATCCTTTCGCAACCAGTTACTGTTTTGTTCGATACAGGAGCTACACATTCGTTTATATTATTGTCTGGTGTTAATTGCTTGAACATTTATTGCTTTCATGAATGTGAGCCTTATATTGTGGGTTTACCGAGTGGGGAAAGAATTGTGGGGAACTTAGAAACTAGATATTTTCTTGTATCAATTTAGACAAAGAGTGGCCCTCAAATCTGATTGTGATAGAGATATAAGGAGATAATCTGATTCTTGTAGATGATTGGCTTAACCGATATGGAGCTATTGTGAACTACTAAAAGTGAAATATCTCGATGATAGCCGAAGATGGTTCTGAATTATTATTCGAAGGATGAAGACTAGGAAGTTCAGGAAAAATGATCAAAGCTAAAAAAGCCGTCAAACTGCTAAAACGGGGCTGTACTAGATACTGGTGTTACGCGATGAAGAAAGAAGAAGGAAATGCAGAGCTTTCATCCATTCCCGTTGTGAATGAATTTTTGGACATGTTCCCCGATGAATTACCTAGACTACCTCCACAACGTAATGTAGAGTTTACCATCAAGCTAGAACTAGGAGCTACACCGATTTCTAAGACGCCGTATCGTATGGCACCTACTGAGATGTTTGAATTGAAGAAACAACTGGAAGAGTTACTGGACAAAGGTTATATTCATCCAAGTGTTCCGCCCTGGGGTGCACCAGTTCTTTTTGTTCGAAAGAAAGATGGATCGCTTCAATTGTGTATCGACTATCGGGAACTAAACAAGATGATGATCAAGAACAAGTACTCGTTGCCACATATTTATGATTTGTTTGACAAGTTTCAAGGAGCGATAGTATTTTCCAAGATCAGTTTGAGATCGGGATATCATCAGTTAAGGATTAAGGAATCCGATGTTCCGAAGTCAGCAATCAGAACTCGCTACAGACATTATGAGTTTGTGGTGATTGGTCTCACTAATGCGCCTGCTGTGTTTATGCAATTAATGAATAGAGTGTTCATAGAGTATTTGGATAAATTCGTAGTTGTGTTTATTGATGATATTCTGGTTTATTCCAAGAGCCCGGAAGAGCATGCGCAGCACTTACGGATCGTTTTGGACCTCTTGAGAAGCGAGCAATTATATGCCAAACTTTATAAGTGTGAATTATGGCTAAAGGAAGTGATGTTCCTCGGTCACGTGGTATCAGCGGAAGGAGTCCGAGTGGATCCCCAGAAAGTCGAGGCAATTTTGGATTAGAAGTCTCCTAAGAACGTGAAGGAAGTCAGAAGTTTCTTAGGACTTGCTGGGTATTATCATCGGTTCGTGGAAGGGTTTTCCAAAATTACCCGTCCACTTACTCGATTGCTGCAGAAAACCCAAAAGTTTGAATGGAACGATATGTGTCAGGCCAGTTTTGATGAATTGAAGAAGATATTGACGACATCACCAATTTTAGCACTACCACAAGGAACTAAAGGATTCATAGTTTACAGTGATGCTTTAAACCAAGATCTCGTTTGTGTACTGATGCAGAATGAGAAGGTGATCGCCTACGCTTCACACCACATGAATCCATATGAAGTAAATTATCCGACACATGATTTGGAACTAGCATCTGTGGTTTTTGCCTTGAAGATATGGAGATATTATTTATACGGGACTCACTGTCAGATCTTCACAGATCATAAGAGTCTCAAATACATCTTCAGTCAGAAAGAGTTAAACATGCGGCAGAGGAGATGGCTGGAATTGATTAAAGACTATGTCTTGGAAATTCTTTATCACCTAGGCAAAGCGAACGTAGTGGCTGATGCACTAAGCCGCAAACCTATTTCTATCCGAATGCTGGAAACGTTCACGTCCCAGCCCAGCATTCAACGAGAGTTGATTCGTGAAGGAATTGAAGTATGGTTGCAAGGAGTCCAAGGGCAATTGTGTGTGATGGAATTAACCTCATCATTAATCGAAGAAATCAAATCTAAACAATTATATGATCCTCTGATGATCCGGTTACGTGATGAAGTGAGCAAGGGAAATGCCCTAGGATTTGTAATCCATGAAGATGGAGTTCTGAGATTCCAAAGTTGACTTTGCGTTCCCGATATAGATGTTTTGAAATAGACAATCATGAAGGAAGCTCACAGTGCGCTCTATTCTATTCACTCGAGAACCAGTAAGATGTACAAGGGTCTGAAACAGAATTTTTGGTGGGGAAACATGAAGAAAGATGTGGCAGAATATGTCTCGAAGTGTTTAACTTGTCAGCAGGTTAATATCGAACATCAGTGACCCGTCGGAATGTTGAAGCCACTTCCGATTCTTGAATGGAAGTGGGAAGATATATAGATGGACTTTATCACTAATATGCCGAAGACCAGAACAAGGATGAATATGATTTGGGTAATAGTTGATCGTCTAACCAAATCGGCTCATTTTTTGGGCATTAAGGATACATGGGGACCAGAAAGGTTGGCACGAGTGTTTATTGCGAAGATAGTCCGATTGAATGCTACAACGAAGACCATTATTTCTGATCGAGATGGTCGCTTTGTGTCACATTTTTGGAAAGCGGTTCATAGAGCCATGGGAACCGAGCTGAACTTTAGTACAACTTATCATCCTCAGACTGATGGACAGTCCATCAAATTCTTAGCCTTGTAAATCCTTATATCGGGGATTTACGGTGCTGTAATAATCCTGAATATCTCGGGGTGTTACATAATATGGTACTGGAGCTAAGATTATGTATATCTTGGCCGTTGGGTTAACATAGGGTTCATATATGTCTTCTGTGGTAACCGGCCGCGAATGACATCACGGTACTGCCTACGTCTTCATGTGAGCGGTGCTTGCAAGTTTCCTAAACTCTAACTTGTCCTTTACATGTTATAGATTAATGTTAGTACGATGTTGTTCCCTATTTATTGAGTATTTTTGCTTACAGTATGATGAGAGGAGGACGTGGACATGGTCGCGGTCGTCGATGCGAACGTAGAAATGCAGAGAAGGAAGCTTCACCCTCTGTACCTGATTCGCTGTCAAATCAGGCTAACTCTAATTCTGGCAAACAGCAAGAGTCCATTAACAATGAATGAGAACAGACGGTGGAGACAAATGCCAATCATGCCGTTCCCGACCTACTACGCTAAGTGGTTACTAGATGACCCAATTTGCTCAAGTAGTGGATATAATGCAAGTGGCGGTAGGATTGCAGCCGGGCAAAATACAGCAAGGCATCCCAGACTTGGGAAATCGAGGAGACATATGGCTTTAGGAGGTGGCGAAGATGCACCCACCGAAATTCGATGGTTTTTCAGAGATACCGACATGGGATCATTGGTTGAGAGAATTGGAGAAAGTATTTGTTGGGATTAACTGCCCAGATGACTGGAGAGCCCCCATTGCTCAGTATTTTTTAACAAGAGAAGCATTCGAGTGGTGGGAAGCCATCCGACCTATCAGGTTTTCAATGCACCGCTCTCCGCCAGTATCAAGACAAAGCTCTGGCGTATGAAATGAAAGAAGCAACTATGGAAAAGTTCTCTGAGTCGAAGAAGCAGAAAGTCTCTGGTAGTTTCACAGAGCACAAGAGTAGTGGGCCCCGCAAAGCCCAGTCATTCTTCCATTCATTCAAGAGGCCTCCGCATCCATCCAAAGGTGGAAAGAACTTCAGATAAGTATCAATACCGACAGATGTGGCCAAGAACAGTTTTAATTGTGGTCGTACAGGACACCTTTGGCGTGACTATTTCCGTTCTCCAGTGACATGTTATGAATGCGGACAGGAAGGGCATCGTGCGATGTTCTGCAAGAATGCCACTAAATTATTGTGAACTTGTACTTCACAACCGGCTTAGAAAGAAGTGAGCATTCCACAAACGCAGCAAAGTGTCCAACTGCCCTAGAGTTTTGGTCGAGGAAGAGGCAGAGGACAGTTTGACTGAAAGGGAGCATCGAGTGCTGGATCCGTTCCTCCACGCCTTTATGTGATAAGGAGGGTAGATGATCATAATGCACCTGTCGCACCAGGTACCATTCAGATCCTTTTGCAACCAGTTAGTGTTTTGTTCGATATAGGAGCTACACATTCATTTATATCATTGTCTTGTGTTAATCGCTTGAACATTTCTTGTTTTCATGAATGTGAGCCATATATTGTGGGTTTAACGAGTGGGGAAAGAATTGTGGGGAACTTAGAAACTAGAGATTTTCCTGTATCAATTGGAGGCAAAGAGTGGCCCTCAAATCTGATTGTGATAGAGATACAAGGAGACGATCTAATTCTCGGAGATGATTAGCTTAACCGATATGGAGCTATTGTGAACTACCAAAAGTGGAATATCTCGATGATATTCGAAGATGGTTCCGAATTATTATTCGAGGGATGGAGACCAGGAAGCTCAGGAAAAATAATCAAAGCTAAGAAAGCCCTCAAACTGCAAAAACAGGGTTGTACTAGATACTGGTGTTACGCGATGAAGAAAGAAAAAGGAAAAGTAGAGATTTCATCCATTCCTGTTGTGAATGATTTTTCGGACGTGTTCCCCGATGAATTACCTAGACTACCTCCACGACGAGATGTAGAGTTTACCATCGAGCTAGAACCAGGAGCTACATCGATTTCTAAGGAGCCGTATGGTATGGCACCTACTGAGATGTATGAATTGAATAAACAACTAGAAGAGTTACTGGACAAAGATTATATTCATCTAAGTGTTTCGCCCTGGGGTGCACCGGTTCTTTTTGTTCGAAAGAAAGATGGATCGCTTCGATGGCGTATCGACTACTGGGAGCTGAATAAGATAATGATCAAGAACAAGTACCCGTTGCCACGGGTTGATGATTTGTTTGACAAGTTTCAAGAAGCGATAGTATTTTCTAAGATCGGTTTGAGATCGGGATATCATCAATTGAGGATTGAGGAATCTGATGTTCCGAAGTCAGCATTCAGAACTCCATACAGACATTATGAGTTTGTGGTGATGCCGTTTGGTCTCATTAATGCGCATGCTGTGTTTATACAATTAATGAATGGTGTGTTCATAGAGTATCTGGACAAATTCGTAGTTGTGTTTATTGATGATATTTTGGTTTATTCCATGTGCCCGGAAGAGCATGTGCAGCACTTACGGATCGTTTTGGATCTCTTGAGAAGCGAGCTATTATATGCCAAACTTTCTAAGTGTGAATTCTGCCTAAAGGAAGTGATGTTCCTCGGTCATGTGGTATCAGCGGAAGGAGTCCGAGTAGATCCCCAGAAAGTCGAGGGAATTTTGGATTGGAAGTCTCCTAAGAACGTTAAGGAAGTCAAAAGTTTCTTAGGACTTGCTGGGTATTATCGTCAGTTCGTGGAAGGGTTTTCGAAAATTACCCGTCCACTTACTCGAGTGCTGCAGAAAACCCAAAAGTTTGAATGGAATGATATGTGTCAGGCCAGTTTTGATGAATTGAAGAAGAGATTGATGACAGCACCAATTTTAGCACTACCACAAGGAACTGAAGGATTCATAGTTTATAGTGACGCTTCAAACCAAGGTCTCGTTTGTGTACTGATGCAGAATGAGAAGGTGATCGCCTAAGCTTCACGGCAATTGAAGCCATATGAAGTAAATTATCCGACACGTGATTTGGAACTAGCATATGTGGTTTTTGCCTTGAAGATATGGAGATATTATTTGTACGGGACTCACTGTCAGATCTTCACAGATCATAAGAGTCTCCAATACATCTTCAGTCAGAAAGAGTTAAACATGCGGCAGAGGAGATGGCTGGAATTGATTAAAGACTATGTCTTGGAAATTCTTTATCACCCAGGCAAAGCGAACGCAGTGGCTAATGCACTAAGCCGCAAACCTATTTCTATTCGAATGCTGGAAACGCTCATGTCCCAGCCCAGCATTCAACGAGAGTTGATTCGTGAAGGAATTGAAGTATGGTTGCAAGGAGTCCAAGGGCAATTATGTGTGATGGAATTAACCTCATCATTAATCGAAGAAATCAAATCTAAACAATTATATGATACTCTGATGATTCGGTTCCGTGATGAAGTGAGCCAGGGAAATGTCCTAGGATTTGTAATCCATGAGGATGGAGTTCTGAGATTCCAAAGTTGACTTTGTGTTCCCGATATAGATGTTTTGAAATAGACAATCATGAAGGAAGCTCACAGTGCGCCCTATTCTATTCACTCGAGCACCAGTAAGATGTACAAGGGTCTGAAACAGAATTTTTGGTGGGGAAACATGAAGAAAGATGTGGCAGAATATGTCTCGAAGTGTTTAACTTGTCAGCAAGTTAATATCAAACATCAGTGACCCGTCGGAATGTTGAAGCCACTTCCGATTCTTGAATGGAAGTGGGAAGATATATCGATGGACATTATCACTAATATGCCGAAGACCAGAACAAGGATGAATATGATTTGGGTGATAGTTGATCGTCTAACCAAATCGGCTCATTTTCTGGGCATTAAGGATACATGGGGACCAGAAAGGTTGACGCGAGTGTTTATTGCAGAGATAGTCCGATTAAATGCTACAGCGAAGACCATTATTTCTGATCGAGATGGTCGCTTTGTGTCACATTTTTGGAAAGCGGTTCATAGATCCATGGGAACCGAGCTGAACTTTAGTACAACTTATCATCCTCAGACTGATGGACAGTCCATCAAATTCTTAGCCTTGTAAATCCTTATATCGGGGATTTACGGCGCTGTAATAATCCTGAATATCTCGGGGTGTTGCATAATATGGTATTGGATCTAAGATTATGTATATCTTGGCCGTTGGGTTAACATAGGGTTCATATATGTCTTCTGTGGTAACCGGCCACGAATGACATCACGGTACTGCCTACGTCTTCATGTGAGCGGTGCTTGCAAGTTTCCTAAACTCTAACTTGTCCTTTACATGTTATAGATTAATGTTAGTACGATGTTGTTCCCTATTTATTGAGTATTTTTGCTTACAGTATGATGAGAGGAGGACGTGGACATGGTCGCGGTCGTCGACGCAAACGTAGAAATGCATAGAAGGAAGCTTCACCCTCTGTACCTGATTCGCTGTCAAATCAGGCTAACTCTAATTCTGGCGAACAGCAAGAGTCCATTAACAATGAATGAGAACAGACGGTGGAGACAAATTCCAATCCTGCCGTTCCCGACCTACTATGCTAAGTGGTTACTAGATGACCCAATTTACTCAAGTAGTGGATATAATGCAAGTGGCGGTAGGATTGCAGCCGGGGAAAATACAGCAAGGCATCCCGGACTTGGGAAATCGAGGAGACATATGGCTTTAGGAGGTGGCGAAAATGCACCCACCGAAATTCGATGGTCTTTCATAGATACCGACATGGGATCATTGGTTGAGAGAATTGGAAAAAGTATTTGTTGGGATTAACTGCCCAGATGACCGGAGAGCCCCCGTTGCTCAGTATTTTTTAACAAGAGAAGCGTCCGAGTGGTGGGAAGCCATCCGACCTGTCAGGTTTTCAATGCACCACTCTCCGCCAGTATCAAGACAAAGCTCTGGCGTATGAAATGAAAGAAGCAACTCTGGAAAAGTTCTCTGAGTCGAAGAAGCAGAAAGTCTCTGGTAGTTTCACAGAGCACAAGAGTAGTGGGCCCCGCAAAGCCCAGTCATTCTTCCATTCATTCAAGAGGCCTCCGCATCCATCCAAAGGTGGAAAGAACTTCAGATAAGTATCAATACCGACAGATGTGGCCAAGAACTGTTTTAATTGTGGTCGTACAGGACACCTTTGGCGTGACTATTTCCGTTCTCCAGTGACATGTTATGAATGCGGACAGGAAGGGCATCGTGCGATGTTCTGCAAGAATGCCACTAAATTATTGTGAACTTGTACTTCACAACCGGCTTAGAAAGAAGTGAGCACTCCACAAACGCAGCAGAGTGTCCAACTGCCCTAGAGTTTTGGTCGAGGAAGAGGCAGAGGACAGTTTGACTGAAAGGGAGCATCGAGTGCTGGATCTGTTCCTCCACGCCTTTATGTGATAAGGAGGGTAGATGATCATAATGCACCTGTCGCACCAGGTACCATTCAGATCCTTTTGCAACCAGTTAGTGTTTTGTTCGATATAGGAGCTACACATTCATTTATATCATTGTCTTGTGTTAATCGCTTGAACATTTCTTGTTTTCATGAATTTGAGCCATATATTGCGGGTTTACCAAGTGGGGAAAGAATTGTGGGGAACTTAGAAACTAGAGATTTTCCTGTATCAATTGGAGGCAAAGAGTGGCCCTCAAATCTGATTGTGATAGAGATACAAGGAGACGATCTGATTCTCGGAGATGATTAGCTTAACCGATATGGAGCTATTGTGAACTACCAAAAGTGGAATATCTCGATGATATTCGAAGATGGTTCCGAATTATTATTCGAGGGATGGAGACCAGGAAGCTCAGGAAAAATAATCAAAGCTAAGAAAGCCGTCAAACTGCAAAAACAGGGTTGTACTAGATACTGGTGTTACGCGATGAAGAAAGAAAAAGGAAAAGTAGAGCTTTCATCCATTCCTGTTGTGAATGATTTTTCGGACGTGTTCCCCGATGAATTACCTAGACTACCTCCACGACGAGATGTAGAGTTTACCATCGAGCTAGAACCAGGAGCTACATCGATTTCTAAGGCGCCGTATGGTATGGCACCTACTGAGATATATGAATTGAATAAACAACTAGAAGAGTTACTGGACAAAGATTATATTCATCCAAGTGTTTCGCCCTGGGGTGCACCCGTTCTTTTTGTCGAAAGAAAGATGGATCGCTTCGATGGTGTATCGACTACTGGGAGCTGAACAAGATAATGTTCAAGAAGAAGTACCCGTTGCCACGGGTTGATGATTTGTTTGACAAGTTTCAAGAAGCGATAGTATTTTCTAAGATTGGTTTGAGATCGGGATATCATCAGTTGAGGATTGAGGAATCTGATGTTCCGAAGTCAGCATTCAAAACTCGCTACAGACATTATGAGTTTGTGGTGATGCCGTTTGGTCTCATTAATGCGCATGCTGTGTTTATACAATTAATGAATGGTGTGTTCATAGAGTATTTGGACAAATTCGTAGTTGTGTTTATTGATGATATTCTGGTTTATTCCAAGTGCCCAGAAGAGCATGTGCAGCACTTACGGATCGTTTTGGAGCTCTTGAGAAGCGAGCTATTATATGCCAAACTTTCTAAGTCTGAATTCTGCCTAAAGGAAGTGATGTTCCTCGGTCATGTGGTATCAGCGGAAGGAGTCCGAGTAGATCCCCAGAAAGTCGAGGGAGTTTTGGATTGGAAGTCTCCTAAGAACGTTAAGGAAGTCAAAAGTTTCTTAGGACTTGCTAGGTATTATCGTCAGTTCGTGGAAGGGTTTTCCAAAATTACCCGTCCACTTACTCGAGTGCTGCAGAAAACCTAAAAGTTTGAATGGAATGATATGTGTCAGGACAGTTTTGATGAATTGAAGAAGAGATTGATGACAGCACCAATTTTAGCACTACCACAAGGAACTGAAGGATTCATAGTTTATAGTGACGCTTCAAACCAAGGTCTCGTTTGTGTACTGATGCAGAATGAGAAGGTGATCGCCTAAGCTTCACGGCAATTAAAGCCATATGAAGTAAATTATCCGACACGTGATTTGGAACTGGCATCTGTGGTTTTTGCCTTGAAGATATGGAGATATTATTTGTACGGGACTCACTGTCAGATCTTCACAGATCATAAGAGTCTCCAATACATCTTCAGTCAGAAAGAGTTAAACATGCGGCAGAGGAGATGGCTGGAATTGATTAAAGACTATGTCTTGGAAATTCTTTATCACCCAGGCAAAGCGAACGCAGTGGCTAATGCACTAAGCCGCAAACCTATTTCTATTCGAATGCTGGAAACGCTCATGTCCCAGCCCAGCATTCAACGAGAGTTGATTCGTGAAGGAATTGAAGTATGGTTGCAAGGAGTCCAAGGGCAATTATGTGTGATGGAATTAACCTCATCATTAATCGAAGAAATCAAATCTAAACAATTATATGATCCTCTGATGATTCGGTTCCGTGATGAAGTGAGCAAGGGAAATGCCCTAGGATTTGTAATCCATGAGGATGGAGTTTTGAGATTCCAAAGTTGACTTTGTGTTCCCGATATACATGTTTTGAAATAGACAATCATGAAGGAAGCTCACAGTGCGCCCTATTCTATTCACTCGAGCACCAGTAAGATGTACAAGGGTCTGAAACAGAATTTTTGGTGGGGAAACATGAAGAAAGATGTGGCAGAATATGTCTCGAAGTGTTTAACTTGTCAGCAGGTTAATATCGAACATCAGTGACCCATCGGAATGTTGAAGCCACTTCCGATTCTTGAATGGAAGTGGGAAGATATATCGATGGACTTTATCACAAATATGCCGAAGACCAGAACAAGGATGAATATGATTTGGGTGATAGTTGATCGTCTAACCAAATCGGCTCATTTTCTGGGCATTAAGGATACATGGGGACCAGAAAGGTTGGCGTGAGTGTTTATTGCGGAGATAGTCCGATTGAATGCTACAGCGAAGACCATTATTTCTGATCGAGATGGTCGCTTTGTGTCACATTTTTGGAAAGCGGTTCATAGAGCCATGGGAACCGAGCTGAACTTTAGTACAACTTATCATCCTCAGACTGATGGACAGTCCATCAAATTCTTAGCCTTGTAAATCCTTATATCGGGGATTTACGGCGCTGTAATAATCCTGAATATCTCGGGGTGTTGCATAATATGGTATTGGAGCTAAGATTATGTATATCTTGGCCGTTGGGTTAACATAGGGTTCATATATGTCTTCTGTGGTAACCGGCCGCGAATGACATCACGGTACTGCCTACGTCTTCATGTGAGCGGTGCTTGCAAGTTTCCTAAACTCTAACTTGTCCTTTACATGTTATAGATTAATGTTAGTACGATGTTGTTCCCTATTTATTGAGTATTTTTGCTTACAGTATGATGAGAGGAGGACGTGGACATGGTCGCGGTCGTCGACGCGAACGTAGAAATGCAGAGAAGGAAGCTTCACCCTCTGTACCTGATTCGCTGTCTCATTAATGCGCATGCTATGTTTATACAATTAATGAATGGTGTGTTCATAGAGTATTTGGACAAATTCATAGTTGTGTTTATTGATGATATTCTGGTTTA
Source organism: Orobanche coerulescens (assembly GCA_033398695.1). Lineage (NCBI taxonomy): Eukaryota > Viridiplantae > Streptophyta > Magnoliopsida > Lamiales > Orobanchaceae > Orobanche > Orobanche coerulescens. The sequence continues at coordinate 71,693,660 of CM065815.1, forward strand.
TTCCAAGTGCCCGGAAGAGCATGTGCAGCACTTACGGATCGTTTTGGATCTCTTGAGAAGCGAGCTATTATATGCCAAACTTTCTAAGTGTGAATTCTGCCTAATGGAAGTGATGTTCCTCGGTCACGTGGTATCAGCGGAAGGAGTCCGAGTAGATCCCCAGAAAGTCGAGGGAATTTTGGATTGGAAGTCTCCTAAGAACGTTAAGGAAGTCAAAAGTTTCTTAGGACTTGCTGGGTATTATCGTCAGTTCGTGGAAGGGTTTTCCAAAATTACCCGTCCACTTACTCGAGTGCTGCAGAAAACCCAAAAGTTTGAATGGAATGATATGTGTCAGGCCAGTTTTGATGAATTGAAGAATAGATTGATGACAGCACCAATTTTAGCACTACCACAAGGAACTGAAGGATTCATAGTTTATAGTGACGCTTCAAACCAAGGTCTCGTTTGTGTACTGATGCAGAATGAGAAGGTGATTGCCTACGCTTCACGGAAATTGAAGCCATATGAAGTAATTAACTGACACACAATTTGGAACTAGAAGCTATGGTTTTTGCCTTGAAGATATGGAGACATTATTTGTACGGGACTCACTGTCAGATCTTCACAGACCATAAGAGTCTCAAATACATCTTCAGTCAGAAAGAGTTAAACATGCGGCATAGGAGATGGATGGAATTGATTAAAGACTATGACTTGGAAATTCTTTATCACTCAGGCAAAGTGAACGTAGTGGCTGATGCACTAATCCACAAACATGTTTCTATTCGAATGCTAGAAACGCTCACGTCCCAGCCCAGCATTCAACGAGAGTTGATTCGTGAAGGAATTGAAGTATGGTTGCAAGGATTCCAAGGGCAATTGTGTGTGACAGAATTAACCTCATCATTAACTGAAGAAATCAAATCTAAACAATTAGATGATCCTCTGATGATTCGGTTACGTGATGAAGTTAGCAAGGGAAATGCCCCAGGATTTGTAATCCATGAAGATGGAGTTTTGAGATTCCAAAGTCGACTTTGTGTTCCCGATATAGATGTTTTGAAATAGACAATCATGAAGGAAGCTCACAGTGCGCCCTATTCTATTCACTCGGGCACCAGTAAGATGTACAAGGGTCTATAACACAATTTTTGGTGGGGCAACATGAAGAAAGATGTGGCTGAATATGTCTCGATGTATTTAACTTGTCAGCAGGTTAATATCAAGCATCAGTGACCCATCGGAATGTTGAAGCCACTTCTAATTCTTGAATGGAAGTGGGAAGATATATTGATGGACTTTATCACCAATATGCCAAAAACCAGAACAGGGATGAACATGATTTGGGTGATAGTTGGTCGTCTAACCAAATCAGCTCATTTTATAGGCATTAAGGATACTTGGGGACCATAAAGGTTGGCGCGAGTGTTTATTGCGGAGATAGTCCGATTGAATGGTACACCGAAGACCATTATTTCTGATCGAGATGGTCGCTTTGTGTCATATATTTGGAAAGCGGTTCATAGAGCCTTGGGAACTGAGCTGAACTTTAGTACAACTTATCATCATCAGACTGATGTACAGTCCGTCAAATCCTTAGCCTTGTAAATCCTTATATGAGGGATTTACGGCACTGTAATAATCCTGAATATCTCGGGGTGTTATAGAATATGGTATTGGAGCAAAGATTATGTATATCTTGGCCGTTGGGTTAAAATAGGTTCATATATGTCTTCTGAGGTAACCGACCGCGAATGACATCACGGTACTGCCTACGTCTTCATGTGAGCAGTGCTTGCAAGTTTACTAAACTCTAACTTATCCTTTACATGTTATACTTTTTGAATGTTAATACGATGTTGTTCCCTATTTATTGAGTATTTATGCTTACATTATGATGAGAGGAGGACGTGGACATGGTTGCGGTCGTGGACGTGGATGTCGAAATGCAGAGAGGGAAGCTTCACCCTCTGTTCCTGATTCGCTGTCAAATCAGGCTAACTCTAATTTTGGCGAACAGAAAGAGTCCGTTAACAATGAACGAGAACAAACGGTGGCGACAAATGCCAATACTGCCGTTCCCGACATACTACGCCAAGTGGTCAACCACATGACCCAATTTGCTCAAGTAGTGGAAATAATGCAAGTGGCGGTAGGATTGCAGCCGGGGAAAAGACAGCAAGGGATTAACTGCCCAGATGACCGGGAGAGCCTCCATTGCTTAGTATTTTTTAACAGGAGAAGCATCCGAGTGGTGGGAAGCCATCCGACCTGTCAGGTTTGGAATTCACCACTCTCCGCCAGCATCAAGACAAAGCTCTAGCGTATGAAATGAAAGAAGGAGCTATAGAAAAGTTCTTTGAGTCCAAGAAGCAGAAAGTCTTTGGTAGTTTCACAGAGCACAAGAGTAGTGTGACCCGGAAAGCCTAGTCATCCTTCCATTCATTCAAGAGGCCTCCGCATCCATCCAAAGGCGCAAAGAACTTCATATCAGTATCAACACCGATAGATGTGGCCAAGAACTGTTTTAATTGTGGTCACCCAGGACACCTTTGGCGTGACTGTTTCCATTCTCCAGTGACATGTTATGAACGCGGACAGCAAGGGCATCGTGCGATGTTCTACAAGGATGCCATTAAATTATTGGGAACTCGTACTTCACATCCGACTTAAAATAAGTGAGCGTTCCACAGACGCAGCAGAGTGTCCAACCGCCCCAGAGTTTTGGTCGAGAAAGAGGCAGAGGACAGTTTGACTGAAAGGGAGCATCGAGTGCTGGATCCGTTCCTCCACGCCTTTATGAGATGAGGAGGGTAGATGATCAGAATGCAGATGTCGCATCAGGTACCATTCAGATCCTTTCGCAACCAGTTACTGTTTTGTTCGATACAGGAGCTACACATTCGTTTATATCATTGTCTTGTGTTAATCGCTTGAATATTTCTTGCTTTCATGAATGTGAGCCTTATATTATGGGTTTACCGAGTGGGGAAAGAATTATGAGGAACTTAGAAACTAGAGATTTTCCTGTAATACCCGAGATTTCTGATATGTATTTGGAACTTGTGATATTGTAATTGTTGTACTTTAATCTGAGTATTATTCTCCGTATCTCATAGTCCGGTGTTGTTGAGCGTATAATTTCATGAATGTGATTTAAGATTTGTGATTCTGCGCATGTAGCGCACGCTTTCGTCTATGTGTAGCGTACGCTAACATGGATCCATAGCGCACGCTACAAAGGAACATTAGCGCACGCTATACATGGTCAATATGATTGAGACGTGTGGTAGGTGAGATCAGGCCGGGGATCTTGGTCGGATTGTGTCGGGATGAACCTGGACGGCTTTCGGGAAAAGCCAAGTCAACGCCTTAGCGCACGCTACTGACATGAGAATAGCGCACGCTAAGTGCTCAGTATAGTGAAGTCAGTAAGCCGTTAGCGCACGCTAAGAGTATGGACTAGCGCGCGCTAATAACCATTTCCTATAAATAGGACAACATCCTTTTCGTATTTTCAGTCCTTTCTTTTCCCATACCCGAATTATTATACTTAGAGTATTACTCTCTACATCCTAAACACTTCATATCAGCATCCTAGCTCGTGTTGAAGATTGTAGATCATTGAGTATTGGTGTTCAAGCCTTCGACGTTGGATTGCTTCGATTTCCTCCTTGTTCTTCACTACTTTGAGGTAGGTGATTCTTCACCAATACTAGTAGTGTTCTAAAGGACATTTAATCATTTTTATCTAGTCAGTTAGATTCGTTAATAGTCGAACATCATGTGTTAGAAGGATATTTTCGACGTTTCGGCACTTATTCATCGTATGAACCTTTGAACCTTTTTAGTATATGGACTCCTAAGCATTTTCAAACCGATTTGTGATCAGTATATGGAGATTTTCAAGTTCTTATGCGTTTATATTAAGGGATCATACGTTTTGGGACATATAACGGATTGAACTCAGGATATCCCTTGAAGATCTAAGATGAATTATGGTGTTGTGATGATTATACGTATCTTTGTATCTCATAGTCATTTAGTACGTATAGAACTTTCACAAACCTTATTAGCATGATATGCTCGGGAATGACTTGTATTATCACCATAGAATTCATGAGTTCATCACCATTAGATCCAGTTTTCTACCAGTAGTAATCTGCCATGCACGGTTAGCGCACGCTAACATACGTAAGTTAACGTGCGCTATCGGGGATAAGCTAATGCACGCTACGTTTGGTACGTAACGTACGTTATGATATCAGCCGAGTCAGTCGGCTGATCAGAGAGAACTGTCAGTCCATGGATAGCGTACGCTAGGCTTAGACGATAGCGTACGCTAACAGGCAGGCTTAGCGCACGTTACGTAGAGTACGTAGCGTACGCTAAGTGGTTCAGACAGATTGCATATTTTGAGCTTTTGGGCCGTAGACCGAATTGTTAGGCAATCGTTCGAGTTGAGATGATTTGTATATCATTTATTTTGTTAAGGTTCGAGCTTGCTATGTTGATCGAAGGAGGCGGCTGTTGTTGCCCAAAATATTTATCCGAAGATTAATACTGCTGGAAGACGGACAACAAACAACAATTGCGGGAGCACTTCCGAGAGAAGATAAATAATACAAGATTTGCCGGGTTTGTTAGGCCCGGGCTTGAATGCTCTCGCGAGATGTTATTAATACAAATATTCGTGGATACAAGTATTAATGTGAGAAATCTAAATACAATGAGTGTAAAAAGACTCTGTTAATCCGGCTCTTGAGCGAAGCTTGGTGTTCTTCGTCCCGCCGATAATCTGCTCGAGGAGAAAAGGCCGGGAGAAGTAAGACCGAAAGAAAGCTGTTGCCAAGAGTTGGGGATTAGCCAAGTGCTTAATGTTTGCTTCTGTATTGCGTGCTTGAATCGCAATATTGCTGAAGGAGTGTCCAAGTGCAGGGTGCCTTGCTTATATAGGGGCAGCCGGGTCCTGTCCTGTAGTTGCCGATCGCCTGCCGGCTATTATAATAAGCTGCCGATCGCCTGCCGGCCAATATAATAATGTGCCGACCGCCTGCCGGCCAATATTATAATGGGGCGATCTCCTGGGCTGTTGGGCTAAAGTCCAAGGAAGATGCTGGCTGTCGGGCTAAAGTCCAAGGAAGAGGCTGGCACAGCTTGGGCGGTCCAATAAGGAGCCATCACGTGTCCGGAGTCAGTCAACATGTGGCCCTACTGACAAGCTTTCGGCGGCCTGTCGGCTGGTGGAGGGAATCTGTCAGGCTTTGGTCAATGGCCCGAGATTCGCGGATCTTGTCTCGGTCCTTGCACGTGGTGCCAGTCTTGAGGCTCGGCCTTCGCCGACTGGATGTCCATCGGTGGTGATCGACATGAGCGGTCGTCCCTGACTGATCATCCGAGGTCGTCATCGGCCAGTGGATGGAGGTCGCCAATGGTCGGTCACCAAGGGTCGATCGGCAGATGCCGATAGAGGGTCGCCAGATGTCGGTCGCCAGGAGTCGGTCGCCGAGTACCGAGAGACGATCGTATCTGAGGTCGATCGCTCGGCAGGACTTGTCCTGGGACCTTGATTGCTTGATCTAGCATGTCCAGGTTGAGGCTTGGTCGCTGGTCGCTCGCCAGACGGCCTTGGCCGCTCGCGATAAGTCGGTCGCTCGGCCTCGGAGGCGATCGCCGGTCGGAAGGTGTTAAATCTTGACACAACAATTGCCCCACTTGCTCCTATGTTGAAGACATGGGGCGAGGTGGTTCTTGCTGGTGATCGTGTATGGATGAGGACGGGCGATCTGAGCTGACTTAGGACTCGGACTTGGGCTATCATGGTCGATTGGCTTAGCTATCTTTCGGTCTTGTACCTGCAAAAAACAACATTGGCCGATCCCCCACGGAAACTTGGTGGTTTCGCTTGCTTGAGGAATCGTGCACAGTCGCGGAGATCGATGGACCGACCCCATAACCGTGTCTTGGTGCACAAAGACAATGAGTGCCTCGTGACTCACTTTATTATGAGGGTCCTCTGTTAGGCTGTGCCTCGCCTCGTATTTAAACGAAGGGCGTGCGGTCTCGGTCTAGAGGAGTCCTTGCGCGGGGCAGCGTCGGATGAATCAACTCCACGCCCGCGGCTTGTTAGCTCTGCTTCCACCTCGGCCAGCCATGGAGATGGCCGACCTCGACGGTGTACGTTGAGACGGGGTTGTGGAATGAGTCCACTGATTAATGTTGGAGGGCCCTCCGACTACGCCGGCCTCGTATTTAAACGAAGGGCGGGCGATCTCGGCCGAAAGGGACCTTGCATGGCGAAGCGGCGGTTCCATCGACTGCCAGGATCATGGCTTTATGAAGTGCGGTGGAGGCGATCTTATGCCTTAGTCCGTCATGTTATATGCTGGACTGTAGATGGCGATCGTGTCCACCGGGTTGCTGATGATGTTGCGATCTGGTCGGAAGACTGGCGATCGTCGCTCGGCGGCCGATCGCTTTATTCGTAGGTCGATATTGGCGATCGGGCGGCGGCTAGTCCCTCACTTAGAATGTTGGACTGTAGGCGGTGAGCGAGTCCTCCGGCTCTTCTGGATAGTAGCGATCGGGTGGTAGACCGGAGGTCGTAAATGCAGGCGCCGATCGATCTACTCTAGCCGAGAAGAAGCCTTTGCACAGACAGAAATCTGCGGCTCTAGCCGGAAGAGGCTGCGTAGGTCGTCGGCGGGGTCTTCGTGAGATGCCGAACATAGGCGAAACCCCGAAAACCCCCTAGGACCGCATAGAGGCGGTCTCATCGCTCTGGGCTCGCCGTTGAGGATGATCATGTCAACCCGGTCGATGTAGTCCGAGTCGGACTCCTGTTCTCCTTGCCTGATTTGCATCATGCGATGGCGACCTTCTGGTCGGGCGACCCTGGTGGCGAAGTGTTCCGTGAAGACGTGCGCCAGCTCGTTAAAGGAGCCAATGGACCGAGGTGGCAATGAAGTGTACCACCGGTGGGCGAGGTCGTCTAGTGTCAGAGGGAACATTCGGCACCTGGTCGCGTCCGATGCCCCACACCCGGTCATGTAGATGTTGAACTTGTACAGGTGTGCTTGGGGGTCCGATCGCCCTTGGTACACGGGTGTCTGAGGAGGGGCGATCTTGTGCTGCACCGGGGCGAGCTCGATGTCGATCGCGAGCGGCTCTCTCGGCGGGGCGATCGTCCTCACGGCGCCTGCCCCGGATTGCAGGAGCGCCTTCATATCGTTGAGTTGACGTTGCATTGCGGCAATCGCCGCGGCTCGGCTGCTTGCGGATCGGCTTTGGGAGCGGGGGCCGAGGCGATCGTGTACCGATCTCCGGACCCCGCTGCTGCCGACCTCGGGAATTTGGCGAGCGGGAGCCAGGCGGCTGGATCGTCTTGTGGGAGCCGGGTAGGCCGAGCTCCTGGTGACGGATACCAACTCCGTCGTCTCGTAGCTGGGGCCGGACTGCCCCGGTCGCCAGGTCGGGTCACTGCCCAGGCGATCGAAGACAGAGGTGCCCCGGCTGCCGAGCGCCTCTTCTTGCGGGCGAAAGCCTCCTGGCGATTGCTCGGCCAGTAGTGCCTTGAGCTTCCGCTTGATCTTCCGGCGAGACCGGGGCGTAGGCGGAGGCGTGTCGAGAGCACTCGTCGCTCTCTGTAGGGCGGCGGGGCCCCTTCGATCTGTTCCTTAGTTCGGAACCGATCGAGCGAGAAACAGGCCGCGCCGTCGAGGACGGATCGAGCGTCTCGACGCGGCGACTACCTTCCACCATCGGCCGCGGCTCGGGCGGAACAGGGGTGCAGCCGGTGGTCGGCTTTCTTCGACGGAGGCTAAGACATGTTTTCTGAAGGATTTCTTTGAAGTGCAGTAAGTGTCACTTCAAGTATCTGCCCCGAGAACAGTGAGTGTTCTTCGAGACGGTAGGTATAAAAATCGAGGGTTGGATCCCCTTCCTCTAGCGCCAATTGTTGTTGCCCAAAATATTTATCCGAAGATTAATACTGCTGGAAGACGGACAACAAACAACAATTGCGGGAGCACTTCCGAGAGAAGATAAATAATACAAGATTTGCCGGGTTTGTTAGGCCCGGGCTTGAATGCTCTCGCGAGATGTTATTAATACAAATATTCGTGGATACAAGTATTAATGTGAGAAATCTAAATACAATGAGTGTAAAAAGACTCTGTTAATCCGGCTCTTGAGCGAAGCTTGGTGTTCTTCGTCCCGCCGATAATCTGCTCGAGGAGAAAAGGCCGGGAGAAGTAAGACCGAAAGAAAGCTGTTGCCAAGAGTTGGGGATTAGCCAAGTGCTTAATGTTTGCTTCTGTATTGCGTGCTTGAATCGCAATATTGCTGAAGGAGTGTCCAAGTGCAGGGTGCCTTGCTTATATAAAGCGGCCGGGTCACATCTGTAGTGGCCGATCACCTGCCGGCCATTATAATAAGCTGCCGATCGCCTGCCGGCCAATATAATAATGTGCCGACCGCCTACCGGCCAATATTATAATGGGGCGATCTCCTGGGCTGTTGGGCTAAAGTCCAAGGAAGATGCTGGTTGTCGGGCTAAAGTCCAAGGAAGAGGCTGGCACAGCTTGGGCGGTCCAATAAGGAGCCATCACGTGTCCGGAGTCAGTCAACATGTGGCCCTACTGACAAGCTTTCGGCGGCCTGTCGGCTGGTGGAGGGAATCTGTCAGGCTTTGGTCAATGGCCCGAGATTCGCAGATATTGTCTCGGTCCTTGCATGTGGTGCCAGTCTTGAGGCTCGGCCTTCGCCGACTGGATGTCCATCGGTGGTGATCGACATGAGCGGTCGTCCCTGACTGATCATCCGAGGTCGTCATCGGCCAGTGGATGGAGGTCGCCAATGGTCGGTCACCAAGGGTCGATCGGCAGATGCCGATAGAGGGTCGCCAGATGTCGGTCGCCAGGAGTCGGTCGCCGAGTACCGAGAGACGATCGTATCTGAGGTCGATCGCTCGGCACCGGGACTTGTCCTGGGACCTTCGGTTGGCCAGTCTAGCATGTCCGCTGGGTTGAGGCTTGGTCGCCTGGTCGCTGCTCGGCAGATCAGCCTTGGCCGCTCGGCAGTAAGTCGGTCGCTCGGCCTCGGAGGCGATCGCCGGTCGGAAGGTGTTAAATCTTGACACAACAGCGGCCTTCGAGTGTGTTGAGATCATTGAAGTGTTTCGTTCTTGCCATCTTCGAGGCAAGTATCATAATATGTTAATATTGGTATTTTGAGCATGCGTATGATTATTCATGTTGTCGAACATGAGATTTATTTCGTTAAATTGTCATGATATTCGTTATCTAGTGTTTGTATGTTCATGTTGATGGACATGGCGATCTGGCCTATATGTATGTATGAGTTGTGTTTGTGTTTGTTGTGCGATCTATGCTGAGGGCGCTGGATCGGATGTCCACCTCGTGTTGGTCGGACGGGATCATCTCGGGATCTAGGCTGAGGGCGTTGGAACATTGGACGGGTTATTTCCACCTCGTGTTGATCCGACGGGATCATCTTGGGATCTATGCTGAGGGCACTGGATCATTGGAATACCCTTGCTGTGTTAATGGAATCTTGTGGATTCGCATTGTCGGATTCCGGTAGCGGAAGTCCGTGTGGTGTATCTTGTTATGTATTGTTGATGCATATTCGAATTGTTTAATATGATACTTGTACTAGCATCATTTTGCTAACCCCTTCGGGGGTGGACATTTGTTTTGATGTTCAGGTAGCCGAGGAGCGGGGAAACATTACACCGATGTGACGACGAAGGGGTTCAATGATGTTTGTCGTTTCTTTTGATTGTCTTCTTGATTCATTTTCAGTACTCGAGTACGAATGTCTTATTAATATCTTTTCGATATGGTTGTATTAATTACTCGTTGAACCAGTTGAATCGGTTTTGTAAACTTAAATTTCCGTGGTATTGATGTCTTATATTTATATTTCTTTTATTTAGCCTTGTAAATCCTTTCTAAAAGGGTTTACGGCGCTGTAATTATTCCGATTATCTCGGGATGTTACAGAATATTGTATCGGAGCTAAGATTCATGGATATCTTGGCATTCGGGTTTTAAGTTGGGTCTGTTTACGTTATTGATTTACGAGTCGTTCGTAACATCACTGTTCAGCCAAAAGTCGTCATGTGGACCGTGGTTGTAAGTCTCCCAATCTCTTATACTACCGTTTTACTTAATTACTGTTTTGTTAGTATTGACGGGCTTTATTTCAAAAACTTTGTCCTGGATATTGAGGAATTGTGTTTACAGTATGTTGAGAGGAGGACGTGGACGCGGACGCGGTCGTGGATGCGGTCGTGGACGCGGATGGGGTAACATGAGACAGGAGGATTCCGCAACTACCCCAGAATTATCAGCCAGTCGAACCGATTCCCATTCTGGAGGGCAGCAAGGATCAGCGAATGACGACGCAAATCCTAACATGCCGGGAGTGCTTCAACAGGTGGTGGCGCAGATAAACCAGTTCGCCCAGGTAGTTGACCGCATGCGAGGCAATGATGGGACAAGCGGCACCACGAGGATAGCAGGGAGACAGATGGCTTCTTGAGGTGGTCAAATTGCACCCGCCAAAATTTGACGGATCTGCTGAGGCACTTACTTGGGATCATTGGCTTAAGGAGTTAGAGAAGATATTCGCGGGTCTTAACTGTCCCGAGGACCGGAAGGTTCCCATTGCCCAGTATTTTCTGACTGGGAAGGCCTTTGATTGGTGGGAAGCTATTCGACCCGAGAATCATAATGCGGATTGGACGGAATTCAAATTAATAGATGGAAGCACGATTGTCCTCGTCCAGTTAGAGAGGCAAAGATCCGAGAGTTTTTCTCACCACAGAGTTCGGAAGCATCTGTGATGATGTAATCAAAACTTTTAATCATCACCGACTTGTGTGCGACACTTGGTCGTAGCGGAGGCGAAAAGATTTTTCATTTCGATATGCGGATGAAGCCGAGATTCAGCAGATATGTCCGGATTCGAGTGCACTACGTTGCGCGAGATCAAGACAAAGCGCGCTACGACATGAAAGAGGCGGCGGTGGAGAAATCGGTGGAGGCAAAGAAGCGAAGGTGACCGTGGCTTCTCGAGAAAACAAGAGTCTTTGGGCCCGCAAGGGCCGTCTTCCTTTATTCGGCTAGGAAACCTCCACATCCTTCTAGAGGTGGAAAGAAGTTCGACAACATCGCGATTTCGGACGCATCAAAGAAATGCTACAATTGTGGTCGGCAGGCATATTCGACGTGATTGCCGCATCTTCGTGACTTGTTACGATTGTGGACAAGAAGGGCACCGTGCGGCTTTACGTGGAGTTGCTACTAGATCTTTTGGTACTCGCACTTGCGCGATTCGAAGGAGACAAGTGAACCAGACGCAGCAGAGTGGATTTCAAAGTGAGCGTTGGGAAGAGAGAGACATCCAGTGCTGGGTCCGTTCCTCCGCGCCTGTACGAGATGAGGAAATATGACGATCAGAACACTGCTGTTGCATCAGGTACAATTCGGATCCTTTTGCAACGAGTTAGTGTTTTATTCGATTCCGGAGCTACACATTCTTTCATATCATTGAACTGTGTAAATCGTTTAAAAATCTCGTGCTTATTTGATTGTGAACCATATGTTGTGGGTTTGCCGAGTGGAGAGAGAATTGTGGGAACCCTAGAGGCTAGAGATTTTCCAGTGTCTATAGGAGGGAGAGATTGGCCATCGAATCTTATTGTAGTTGACATCTACGGTGACGATTTAATTCTCGGAGACGATTGGCTCAACCGTTATGGAGCTATTCTGAATTACCGAGAGAGAGAGTCATTTCTATCATTGCTGATGACGGATCTGAACACTTATTCCGAGGGTGGAGACCGGGAAGCTCGGTAAAATTGATTAAAGCAATGAAAGCCATGAAATTACTGAAGCAAGGATGTCATGGAATTTGGTGCTATGCCATGAGGAAAGAGGAAGGAGTAGAACTCTCGTCTATTTCAGTTGTGAATGAGTTCTCAGATGTATTTCCTGACGAACAACCTGGGTTACCTCCGTAGAGAGAAGTGGAATTCACTATCGAATTAGAGCCCGGAGCAGCTCCTATTTCCAGAGCACCATACCGCATGACGCCAACCGAGATGTATGAACTCAAGAAGCAGCTGGAGGAATTGTTACAGAAGGGCTATATTCAACCTAGCGTTTCTCCTTGGGGAGCGCCCGTTCTCTTTGTCCGGAAGAAAGACAGATCCCTCCGACTATGTATTGATTACATGGAGCTCAACAAGATGACGATCAAGAATAAGTATCCTATACCTCGGATCGACGACTTATTTGATCAACTGCAAGGGGCAAGGGTATTCTCGAAGATTGACTTACGATCAGGATACCATCAGTTGAGAATTAAGGAATCGGATATACCGAAATCTGCTTTCAGATCCCGGTACGGGCATTATGAATGTGTAGTGATGCCATTTGGACTTACCAATGCTCCTGCGGTATTCATGCAATTGATGAATCGGGTATTCTTGGAATACTTGGATAAATTTGTGGTCGTCTTCATTGATGACATCTTGATATATTCGAAGGATGCAGAGGAGCATGCCGAACATTTACGTGTGGTTTTGAGCACCTTGAGGAAGGAACAGATGTATGCAAAGCTTTCAAAATGCGAGTTCTGGCTTAGGGAAGTAACTTTCCTTGGGCATGTGATATCAGCTGACGGAGTTCAGGTGGACCCGAAGAAAGTCGAAGCAATCTTGGAATGGGAGGTTCCTAATAATGTGAAAGAAGTCCTGAGTTTCCTTGTACTTGCTGGATATTATCGCCGCTTTGTAGAGGGATTTTCCAAAATTTCTCGTCCGCTCACTCAGCTGTTACAGAAAACTCAAAAGTTTAAGTGGGATAAGAAATGCCAGGCTGGTTTTGATGAACTTAAGAAGAGACTGACGACAACACCTATATTAGCGTTACCAGATGGAACTGATGGATTCATGGTGTACAGCGACGCTTCAAATCAGGGTCTAGGATGTGTGTTGATGCAAAGAGATAAGGTGATTGCCTATGCTTCTCGGCAGCTGAAACCATACGAGGTTAATTACCCGACTCATGATCTGGAGCTAGCAGCTGTAGTCTTTGCATTGAAAATTTGGCGACATTATTTGTACGGCACTCATTGTCAGATCTTTACAGATCATAAGAGCCTCAAGTACATTTTCAGTCAGAAAGAATTAAACATGAGGCAGAGAAGGTGGCTGGAATTGATCAAGGATTACGACTTGGATATTCTCTATCATCCGGGGAAAGCAAACGTAGTAGCCGATGCATTGAGCCGTAAACTTGTTTCTCTTCGAGTGTTGGAAGCTCTTACGTCCCAAACAAGCATTCAACGAGAACTGATCCGCGAAGGGATTGAAGTATGGGCACCAGGAATTCAAGGGCAACTATATGTGATGGAACTGACTTCGTCACTAGTCGAGGAAATCAAATCTAAACAGTTAAACGATTCTCTGATCCTTCGGTTATGTGGCGAAGCAAAGAAAGGAAAGGCCCCAGGATTCGTGATACAAGATGATGGAGTTCTGAGATTTCAGAGCCGACTTTGCGTTCCCAATAATGATGAATTGAGACGGACTATTCTGAAGGAAGCTCACAACGCGCCCTATTCTATTCACCCAGGCAGCAGTAAGATGTATATGTTAGGAATATGCCCTCGAATGCCACTCAGGGGATGAGAGAGTAAGGGCATTGTACTTGTAATTATGGAATAATTAATAAAAAGGCAATACGATTCATTCACTGTTTATTGTATTTCAATTGCATTCTTGACTTGGTAAACATTGAAGTGAAGTCCATGTAAATAAATGGAATATTCCATTCTCGTTATGGGATAAGAGAAAATGCACTGGAAGTGTTTAAAGTTTATTTACGTAAATTGTTCGCAAGTCAATAAACTTAAAATGGGCATTAAGTTTTAATACGACTTGTATAACTGATGCTAGGACGTGTGCACGTCTTGATAGCATAGTTATAAGTATATTGGTGGGACCAGTATACTCGAACACGACTCATACTCGATTCAGTCACACGGTATTCACTCTCGGAGAGTCGATGACGAATCGAAAGGTTGTGATAGTATACGTGGACCTTTGACTTGAGGGTTCAGTAGAAGATGTGCCTGTGACGTTTAGTTTGTCATTAGAGTAGTTAGACTCATTTGCTTAATTGCTGAGTCAACCTCGAAGTGCGGACTATACGGGTAGGTAGCAGTCTTTACTGTACGCCAAGAAAGGATTTTATCTCTTGTTAGTGAACAGGCGAATGTCCTATACGGTTAATGGCAAATAAGATCATAAGTCTTTGGCTAAAGCATTCTGATATAGTCGTATTAGATACACTATTAATTAGTCGGTCTTGATTTGCATTAACACATGTATAGAGTTTAGTCAACAGTAGGGTTTGACTTTACCGTGACCCGAAGACTTGACCGGGACATCTGATGAAGGGTCTATACGTATATAGTATTCACGACATAATGGTTCTGGAATGATCCCTTCATTCATTCTCAGTCGGGGTTTACAGTGCGGCCCGCTAGGCTGGCTAAGTGCTGCCCGCACTCATTGGTTCCTCCCAATGCCGGCTGAGACGGACCTATGGAGTCGCGCATTAGGAGCGTTGACGGATTAATGTGAATTTATTATCTTTCTAATTATATTAGATATTGGATATATAATTATGATTTATTGGATAAATCATAAATAGCGGTCTTATAAATTAAAATTAAGTTACCGGGTAATTAATTTAATTCATAAATTATATTTCGTGGAGAAATATATTTGTATTTGATATAATTAATTAATTGGATTAATTAATTTATATAAATACATTGGTGATTAAACGGAGTGTTTTTTAACTGAGTCATTTGACGAACGTCCGGTACACGAGCCGAGTAGCTCGGCTCGTTTTATAGGAAACTTCCTTGGACCCCCCCTCTCCCCACCTCACATGGTATGGTCTTGTGATAACATGGTGGTGATTTGGTGTATGATAATGATGAGATTCCATCTTTATTTTATATCTCTATTATGAGTTTGGTGTGGCCATTTTTATATATTGATATCTCATCATTTCATGTGAGCTTAACATAATTTTTTCATACACTTTTTTGAGGCTGCCTGGACGAGAGCAGAGGTGAGAGTGGGAGAAAAAAAAAAATTCTTTTCTTAGATTTATCATCTTTGAGGTGATACAATATCAAGAAAAAGAGAGATATAAATTCCTATAGTAATTTCTAGCCGTGTTCTTGGAGAACGGATTGCTATCGAATTTTTCCGGGCAACTTCCGACGCGTGTGAAGTAGAGGCTTCGTACCTTTCGATGCTTGGAACAAAGGGATTTCGTGTTCGGGACGGGGTTCGTGATCATCATCATTTTTACGAAGATTTATTTCAAAGGCTTCAAGGGTATGATCTTTATCTTCATATTTATATTTTCGTATATACGTTACTTGATCGATCCTGTTTGGGATTCGTATTTATTTCCACTGCGTATTTCGTTTTATTTTCGGAATCCCAACAGTGGTATCGGAGCAAGGTCAATGTTTCCGTATATACGATTATTTGTGCATTTTGAATGCTTTTGGATGATGATTATGATTTAGAATCATGTTTGGAATAATTGTAGATTTTAAATTGTTCGTTGTAGCATCACGTTTTTTGAAACGGGCCGAAAAACGAAGAAACGGGGCTGTCGGCAGGGTGCTGGCAGCACTACCTGGGCTGCCTGCCCAGGCTGCCGAGCATGCTCGGCAATGATCGGCCATGTCTTGGCCACAGCGGCCGAGAATGATCGGCCAGCCTGCCGAGCAGTGGCTCGGCCAGGCAGCCCTCGGGTTTTTGGCCCGATTTTGAATCGGGCCGCGGGCTGGGCCTAAAATTGGATTGTCCGGGACTCCGTTTTAAGTTTATATTTCGTTGTAATTATTTTCCAAAATTTAAATTGGATTTTAATTTGACTAAATTAATATTTGGAATATTTTTTTAGTTAAAGGAAATAAATTAAACGAAAATATTATTTTGGCCGGATTACTTCGAATGAATTTAAATGACGATTATTAGTATTAATTGGATTAATACCATTAAAATTGAATAGATTAATTTTATATTGATTGGATTAATATCTTAATTGATTATTTAATTTTAATGCCACTTTATATTAATTGGATTAATATAGTAGAAATTGAATAGATTAATTTATAGATTAATTAGATTAATTTATATTAAAATTAATTGTTTAATTTTGTTGCCATTACATGTTGTATGGAATCCTTATGTGATGGTGATATAGCTCGTGGACTTAGTTTTTGATTTGTTCGATTCGATTGGGTTGTAAAGGCCGTTTTGAGCCTATTTATTTTTACTAGAAAATTTGTATAGGATGCAATTTTTCAATGATGTAATTATTATTTTGGCTATAACGAAGACCGAAGACAACCGACCGAGAAGACGAAGATTCGAAGACTGTGTTTTTATTTATTGGGTCATTCGCAGCCCAAGATTTAGGAATTAGGTCCATGAGCTATATGTTGGTAGTAACTAGGTTACTGTTTTCTGTTTTTCATTTTGAATGATTGACAAACCAACAAACGCGCGTATAAATAAATTAATGTGCAAAGTGTAACATTAATCGCAAAATTCTCCCGACTACAAACACACTAAGTTATAAAGGTTACGAGGTTTCCTACCCTCCGTCAAACTCATGGAAAATTGAAATCTAAACCAGAATATTATTCTTCCGAGTATGTCGGGGTAATATTTTTGGGGAAATTTGATAAATTCCTAGAGTGCATTAGATGCCTTTGGTTGTGACAAATCAAACCCCTATAAACCCTATGGGTTGCCGGGTAAGATTCAATTGTCAGACTAAGAGGAGTTGACGGTTTAAACTTAGATAGTTCAGCGAGCCATAGAAACCGAATGGGTTGAGGGCAAGTGAACTAGGGGTAATAGAAGATCGAATCTTCCATTAGATGGATTGGTATTAGACACCACTTTATAAAGAATAATAGAATAGAAACCGTATGGGTTGCCCTCTATTAAATTTTGTAAAGAAATCGATCACCACTATGAAGTCACCCATGACTTCTGGATTATAACATGGGAGTGTATAGTTCCGATAAAATTAGTGGGAGCCGAGACAAGAATTATACAAGCCCTTAAATTCTATACTCGGTCATAATTAAACAAGTTACTAATTGAATCTTGTCTAACTCTTTGCAGAAAATGAAACTGAATCTATCTAAAAATGGCTAAAAACCCACTTGCAATACTACTTGAAAAGAATCTCCTAACTGGACCCAATTTTGTTGACTGGTTGCGGAATTTGATGATTGTACTCAGTATGGAGTCTCTGGGATACGTCTTGGAGGCGGACATTCCACCGACTCCAATCCGAACCAGGGATAATCAGGAAGATATTGACGTCCATGAAAAATTGGTCAAGGATGACATGCTAGTCCGTGGCTTTATGATGGGCTCAATGACAAATGAGCTGCAGAGAGCGCACGAGAAAATAACTTCTGCTAGGCAGATTCTCGCACACTTGACTGATATTTATGGAGAGCACAGTAGGACTGCTAGATATGAGATATCAAAGCAGTTCTTCAGTGCTAGGATGAAAGAAGGAGAGAAAGTGGGAGACCACGTCCTCAAGATGATCTCTATGATTGAGAGGCTCGAGGTGCTCAACTTTAATATGGATTTATCCCTTGAAATTGATCTCATCCTTCAATCTCTCCCTGACTCTTTCACGCAGTTTGTAATAAATTTCAACTGTAATGAAATTACATTCACATTAGCTGGGCTAATGAATAAACTGGTGACGACGCAGTCTAACATAAAGACTAAACTGAGAGAGATTGTTCTTGTGATTTCTTCTGGGCCTCGGAGGTCCAAGAACAAGAAGAAAAATACCTACGAGCAGTACAAACCCAAGAAAGGGGTACAGAAAGGAAAGGGCAAGGCCCAAAAAGGTTCAAAAGGTAGATGGTCCAAAACCTATGGGTAAATACCTTGAATGCGGTGAGATGGGCCACTGGCGAAGGAATTGTCCTAAGATTAATGGCGCATCAGGTACGGAACTTTTTGTTTTTGAAACAAATTGTTCCGCTACTGTATATTCTGATTCATGGATTCTGGATTCAGGTGCCACTTCTCACATTTGTACTATGAATCAGGATCTAGAACGAAGTAGAAAACTTGAAGCTGGGGACATAATGATCACTGTCGGAAGCGGACAAAGTGTCGAGGCAACCGATATTGGATCAATCCTACTGTGTTTAGAATCCGATTTTATTTTGACATTAGATGAAGTACTTGTTTTGCCCAAGGGGCATAAAAACATTGTATCCATTCCAGTCTTGGACCGAAAAGGATTTTGTTTCTTCATTAGAAATGGTAGTTGTAAAATTTATTTTCGAAATAAATTGGTTGGCACAGCTACATTGTTGAATGGTTTATATCATCTGAACATGCAAAATAAAACAGCAGTGAACACTATAACTAAGAAACGTGGTAGGCAAGATACTAATCAAGCTCTTAAATGGCACCTTAGAGTTGGTCATGTTGGTCAGACCAAGATTCAGAAAATGGAGAAAGATGGATTTTTAAGTCCATTGGGTGTAGAACCCTATCCAACTTGTGAATCTTGGCTTAGAGGCAAAATGACTAAGTCCCCCTTCACAGGGACTTTTGAAATGGCTGCCGATAAACTTGGATTGGTACATACCGATGTTTGTGGTGCTTTCGAAGTAGCCCGAGATGGATATCAATATTTCATAACGTTCACAGATGATCATACTAGGTATGAGATTGTGTACTTAATGAAACATAAATCCGAAGCCTTTACTAAATTCAAAGAATTTAAGGCCCTAGTTGAAAAACAGACTGGATGTCATATCAAAGCACTTCGGTCGGACCAAGGTGGCGAATATATGAGCACAGAGTTTGATGAGTTCCTCAAGGAACATGGAATAGTTTCACAATTGACGCTGCCAGGAACCCCACAGTTAAATGGTGGTTCAGAAAGGAGAAATCGAACTTTGTTGGACATGGTTCGCTCTATGTTAAATTACACTGATTTACCTATTTACCTGTGTGGGTATGCCTTACTAACCGCTGCCTATAGACTTAATAGATGTCCTTCCAAATCTATTCCTATCACTCCGCATGAGATGTGGAATGGTAAGAAACCAAGCCTTAATCACATAAGGATTTGGGGATATCCAGCATATGTCTAGAAGGCTAAGATGGAGAAACTGGAAGCAAGGTCCATCAAACGACGTTTCATTGGATACCCAGATGACTCGATGGGTTATCTATTCTATATGCCAGAAGACCATAGGGTCGTTGCGGCATTACAAGCGCACTTCCTTGAGGATGAATTCATTCAGGAAGGTGGCTCGGGTAGAAATATCTCTTTGGAAGAGCATAATGAAGGTCCTAAGGAGACATCTGATCAGGGATAAGGAACCGAACCTATTGTAACACAACCTCCACTTCGAAGGTCTGATAAGGTGTTTAAGCTACAACGAGCCATTTATGGGCTGAAGCAAGCTTCTCGGAGTTGGAACCTTCGATTTGACGAAGCAGTCAAGGACTTTGACTTCGTACGAAATGAGGAGGAACCGTGTGTTTACAAAAAGGTCAGTGGGAGCAACATTGTGTTCTCAGTACTATATGTAGATGATATTCTACTTATAGGAAATAACGTAGCAATGCTCAGCACTGTGAAAGCTTAGCTTTCTAAAACGTTCTCCATGAAAGGCTTGGGAGAAGCTTCCTATATTATAGGGATCCGTCTTTACAGAGATAGACCGCGGAGAATGATAGGACTTTCCCAAGCCCTCTATATAGATAAAATCCTGAGAAGATTCAAGATGGATGAATCTAAAAGAGGGTTCCTTCCCATGCGACATGGAATTCATCTCACCACGAAAATATGTCCTCAAAGTGAGGAAGACAAGAGAGATGAGCCCTATGCCTCGACAGTGGGTAGCCTCATGTACGCTATGTTGTGAACGAGACCGGACTTAGCCTACGCTGTGGGTATGGTAAGCCGATTTCAAGCAAACCCGGGTAGGGAACACTGGACTGCCGTAAAGAACATTCTTAAGTACTTGAGAAGAACTAGAGATTTGGTTCTTACTTACGGTGGTGGAGAACTGAGGGTGATTAGATTCACTGATTTTGATTTTCAAGGAGATAATGACGACTCTAAGTCGACATATGGGTATTTGTTTACTCTCAATGGAGGAGCAGTATCTTGGAGAAGCTCCAAGCAAACTGCTACTGCAGATTCCACCTGCCAAGCAGAGTATCAAGCTGCCTCAGAGGCTAGCAAAGAAGCATTTTGGATGCAGAAGTTTATGCAAGAACTTCAAGTGGTGCCTAATGCGGAGCTGCCTATATCACTATTCTGTGATAATGATGGAGCTGTCACCCAAGCCAAGGATCCTAGGGCTTACCACAACACCCAGCATATAGAGAGAAAATACCACATCGTTTGAGAGATGGTGAAAAAAGGATATATTTCATTGCAAAGAGTAGACTCAGAAGACAATGTCTCTGACCCGCTGACTAAGCCATTATCTCAGGCCGTCTTAGAAAGACATCTGAAGAACATGGGTATTGGATACCACGATGTGTGGCATTGAGTGCAAGTGGGAGATTGTTAGGAATATGCCCTCGAATGCCACTCAGGGGATGAGAGAGTAAGGGCATTGTACTTGTAATTATGGAATAATTAATAAAAAGGCAATACGATTCATTCACTGTTTATTGTATTTCAATTGCATTCTTGACTTGGTAAACATTGAAGTGAAGTCCATGTAAATAAATCGAATATTCCATTCTCGTTATCGGATAAGAGAAAATGCACTAGAAGTGTTTAAAGTTTATTTACGTAAATTGTTCGCAAGTCAATAAACTTAAAATGGGCATTAAGTTTTAATACGACTTGTATAACTGATGCTAGGACGTGTGCACGTCTTGATAGCATAGTTATAAGTATATTGGTGGGACCAGTATACTCGAACACGACTCATACTCGATTCAGTCACACGGTATTCACTCTCGGAGAGTCGATGATGAATCGAAAGGTTGTGATAGTATACGTGGACCTTTGACTTGAGGGTTCAGTAGAAGATGTGCCTGTGACGTTTAGTTTGTCATTAGAGTAGTTAGACTCATTTGCTTAATTGCTGAGTCGACCTCGAAGTGCGGACTATACGGGCAGGTAGCAGTCTTTACTGTACGCCAAGAAAGGATTTTATCTCCTGTTAGTGAATAGGCGAATGTCCTATATGGTTAATGGCAAATAAGATCATAAGTCTTTGGCTAAAGCATTCTGATATAGTCGTATTAGATACACTATTAATTAGTCGGTCTTGATTTGCATTAACACATGTATAGAGTTTAGTCAACAGTAGGGTTTGACTTTACCGTGACCCGAAGACTTGACCGGGACATCTGATGAAGGGTCTATACGTATATAGTATTCACGACATAATGGTTCTGGAATGATCCCTTCATTCGTTCTCAGTCGGGGTTTACAGTGCGGCCCGCTAGGCTGGCTAAGTGCTGCCCGCACTCATTGGTTCCTCCCAATGCCGGCTGAGACGGACCTATGGAGTCGCGCATTAGGAGCGTTGACGGATTAATGTGAATTTATTATCTCTCTAATTATATTAGATATTGGATATCTAATTATGATTTATTGGATAAATCATAAATAGCGGTCTTATAAATTAAAATTAAGTTACCGGGTAATTAATTTAATTCATAAATTATATTTCTTGGAGAAATATATTTGTATTTGATATAATTAATTAATTGGATTAATTAATTTATATAAATACATTGGTGATTAAACGGAGTGTTTTTTAACGGAGTCATTTGACGAACGTCCGGGACATGAGCCGAGTAGCTCGGCTCGTTTTATAGGAAACTTCCTTGGACCCCCCCTCTCCCCACCTCACATGGTATGGTCTTGTGATAACATGGTGGTGATTTGGTGTATGATAATGATGAGATTCCATCTTTATTTTATATCTCTATTATGAGTTTGGTGTGGCCATTTTTATATATTGATATCTCATCATTTCATGTGAGCTTAACATAATTTTTTCATACACTTTTTTGAGGCTGCCTGGACGAGAGCAGAGGTGAGAGTCGGAGAAAAAAAAATTTCTTTTCTTAGATTTATCATCTTTGAGGTGATACAATATCAAGAAAAAGAGAGATATAAATTCCTATAGTAATTCCTAGCCGTGTTCTTGGAGAACGGATTGCTATCGAATTTTTCCGGGCAACTTCCGACGCGTGTGAAGTAGAGGCTTCGTACCTTTCGATGCTTGGAACAAAGGGATTTCGTGTTCGGGACGGGGTTCGTGATCATCATCATTTTTACGAAGATTTATTTCAAAGGCTTCAAGGGTATGATCTTTATCTTCATATTTATATTTTCGTATATACGTTACTTGATCGATCCTGTTTGGGATTCGTATTTATTTCCGCTGCGTATTTCGTTTTATTTTTGGAATCCCAACAGTATAAGGATTTAAAACAAAACTTCTGGTGGGGCAATATGAAGAAGGACGTAGCAGAGTACGTTTCGAAGTGTTTGACTTGTCAGCAGGTTAAGATTGAACATCAGTGACCTGCCGGAATGTTAAAGCCGCTTCCGATCCCTGAGTGGAATTGGGAGGATATCTCGATGGATTTCATCACCAATATGCCAAGGACTAGAACGGGAATGAACATGATTTGGGTTATAGTTGATCGACTAACCAAGTCGGCTCATTTCCTAGGAATTAAAGATACATTGGGACCCGAGAGATTGGCGCGAGTATTTATTGCGGAGATAGTCAGATTGCATGGGACGCCGAAGACCATTATTTCGGATCGAGATGGTCGTTTCGTGCACATTTCTGGAAGGCAGTTCACAGGGCTTTGGGGACTGAGCTCCACTTTAGCACAGCTTATCATCCCCAAATGGACGGTCAGTCCGAAAGGACTATACAAACGGTAGAAGACATGCTTAGAGCTTGTGCCTTAGATTGGTCGACTGATTGGGAAGTTCATTTGCCGTTGGTTGAATTCACTTACAATAATAGTTGGCATGATTCTATTAAGATGGCACCATTTGAAGCTTTGTACGGGAGAAGATGCCGATCACCCCTGTGTTGGGATGATTCTTCGGATTTGATCGGGACGGAACCGGAATTGATAATTCAGACTCAAGAGAAGATAGCTTTGATTCGAGAAATACTGTTGACTGCCCAGAGTCGACAAAAGTCTTATGCAGACGTACGACGTCGTCCTCTATAGTTCGACGTTGGGGAACATGTACTATTGAAGGTGTCTCCTACACGAGGGATTTTCCGTTTTGGGAAAAAGGGTAAGCTAAGTCCGAGATATATCGGACCATTCGAGATCCTCGAGAGAGTTGGAGATTTAGCATACAGGTTGGCCTTACCGCCATCGCTGAGTCACGTTCACAATGTGTTTCACGTATCCCAATTGCGGAAGTATGTACCAGATCCCAGTCATATCATTGAGTTCGATGAAATCGAGATAGCTAATGACGGCACCTTCGAGGAGAGACCAATCAAGATACTTGAGAGTGGGATCAAACAGTTGAGGAATAAACCAATACACTTGGTTAAAGTACAATGGTCGCGACACGGAGTTGAAGAGGCCACTTGGGAAACGGAGGACAGTATGAAGACTAGATATCCGGAGTTGTTTTCATCTTAAGTTTCGGGACGAAACTTCTTTTTAGGGAGGAAGGATGTAATACCCGAGATTTCTGATATATATTTGGAACTTGTGATATTGTAATTGTTGTACTTTAATCTGAGTATTATTCTCCGTATCTCATAGTCCGGTGTTGTTGAGCGTATAATTTCATGAATGTGATTTAAGATTTGTGATTCTGTGCATGTAGCGCACGCTATCGTCTATGTGTAGCGTACGCTAACATGGATCCATATCGCACGCTACAAAGGAACATTAGCGCACGCTATACGTGGTCAATATGATTGAGACGTGTGGTAGGTGAGATCAGGCCGGGGATCTTGGTCGAATTGTGTCGGGATGAACCTGGACGGCTTTCGGGAAAAGCCAAGTCAACGCCTTAGCGCATGCTACTGACATGAGAATAGCGCACGCTAAGTGCTGAGTACAGTAAAGTCAGTAAGCCGTTATCGCACGCTAAGAGTATGGACTAGCGCGCGCTAATAACCATTCCCTATAAATAGGACAGCAGCCTTTTCGTATTTTCAGTCCTTTCTTTTCCCACACCCGAATTCTTATACTTAGAGTATTACTCTCTACATCCTAAACACTTCATATCAGCATCCTAGCTCGTGTTGAAGATTGTAGATAATTGAGGATTGGTGTTCAAGCCTTCGACGTTGGATTGCTTCGATTTCCTCCTTGTTCTTCACTACTTTGAGGTAGGTGATTCTTCACCAATACTAGTAGTGTTCTAAAGGACGTTTAATCATGTTTATCTAGTCAGTTAGATTCGTTAATAGTCGAATATCATGTGTTAGAAGGATATTTTCGACGTTTCGGCACTTATTCATCGTATGAACCTTTGAATCTTTTTAGTATATGGACTCCTAAGCATTTTCAAACCGATTTGTGATCAGTATATGGAGATTTTCAAGTTCTTATGCGTTTATATTAAGGGATCATACGTTTTGGGACATATAACGGATTGAACTCAGGATATCCCTTGAAGATCTAAGATGAATTATGGTGTTGTGATGATTATACGTATCTTTGTATCTCATAGTCATTTAGTACGTATAGAACTTTCACAAACCTTATTAGCATGATATGCTCGGGGATGACTTGTATTATCACCATAGAATTCATGAGTTCATCACCATTAGATCCAGTTTTCTACCAGTAGTAATCTGCCATGCACGGTTAGCGCACGCTAACATACGTAAGTTAACGTGCGCTATCGGGGATAAGCTAACGCACGCTACGTTTGGTACGTAATGTACGTTATGATATCAGCCGAGTCGGCCGATCGAGAGAATCGCTACCCATGGCTAGCGTACGCTAGGCTTAGACGATAGCGTACGCTAACAGGCAGGCTTAGCGCACGTTACGTAGAGTACGTAGCGTACACTAAGTGGTTCAGACAGATTGCATATTTTGAGCTTTTGGGCCGTAGACCGAATTGTTAGGCAATCGTTCGACTTGAGATGATTTGTATATCATTTCTTTTGTTAAGTTTCGAGCTTGCTACGTTGATCGAAGGAGGCGGCCTTCGAGTGTGTTGAGATCATTGAAGTGTTTCGTTCTTGCCATCTTCGAGGCAAGTATCATAATATGTTAATATTGGTATTTTGAGCATGCGTATGATTATTCATGTTGTCGAACATGAGATTTATTTCGTTAAATTGTCATGATATTTGTTATCTAGTGTTTGTATGTTCATGTTAATGGACATGGCGATCTGGCCTATATGTATGTATGAGTTGTGTTTGTGTTTGTTGTGCGATCTATGCTGAGGGCGCTGGATCGGATGTCCACCTCGTGTTGGTCCGACGGGATCATCTTGGGATCTAGGCTGAGGGCGCTGGAACATTAGACGGGTTATTTCCACCTCGTGTTGATCCGACGGGATCATCTTGGGATCTATGCTGAGGGCACTGGATCATTGGAATACCCTTGCTGTGTTAATGGAATCTTGTGGATTCGCATTGTCGGATTCCGGTAGCGGAAGTCCGTGTGGTGTATCTTGTTATGTATTGTTGATGCATATTCGAATTGTTTAATATGATACTTGTACAAGCATCATTTTGCTAACCCCTTCGGGGGTGGACATTTGTTTTGATGTTCAGGTAGCCGAGGAGCGGGGAAACAGCCACAGTACCGATGTGACGACGAAGGGGTTCAATGATGTTTGTCGTTTCTTTTGATTGTCTTCTTGATTCATTTTCAGTACTCGAGTACGAATGTCTTATTAATATCTTTTCGATATGGTTGTATTAATTACTCGTTGAACCAGTTGAATCGGTTTTGTAAACTTAAATTTCCGTGGTATTGATGTCTTATATTTATATTTCTTTTATTTAGCTTTGTAAATCCTTTCTAAAAGGGTTTACGGCGCTGTAATTATTCCGATTATCTCGGGGTGTTACAGAATATTGTATCGGAGCTAAGATTCATGGATATCTTGGCAGTCGGGTTTTAAGTTGGGTCTGTTTACGTTATTGATTTACGAGTCGTTCGTAACATCACTGTTCAGCCAAAAGTCGTCATGTGGACCGTGGTTGTAAGTCTCCCAATCTCTTATACTACCGTTTTACTTAATTACTGTTTTGTGAGTATTGACGGGCTTTATTTCAAAAACTTTGTCCTGGATATTGAGGAATTGTGTTTACAGTATGTTGAGAGGAGGACGTGGATGCGGACGCGGTCGTGGACGCAGACGGGGTAACATGAGACAGGTGGATTCCGCAACTACCCTGCATTATCGGCCCGAACCGATTCCCATTCTCGAGGGCGCAAGGATCGGCGAATGACGACGCAAATCCTAACATGCCGAGTGCTTCAACAGTGGTGGTGCGTATAAACCAGCCGCCTGTAGTTGACCGCATGCAGACGATGGGATAGCGGACCACGAGGATAACCGGGAGACAGATGGCTTGGCCGAGGTGGTCAAATTGCACCCGCCAAAATTTGACGGATCTCACGAGGCACTTACTTGGGATCATTGGCTTAAGGAGTTAGAGAAGATATTCGCGGGTCTTAAGCGTCCCGAGGACCTAAGGTTCCCATTGCCCAAGATTTTCTCGACCGGGAGGCCTTTGATTGGTGGGAAGCTATTCGACCCGAGAATCATAATGCGGATCGACGGAATTCAAACTAATGATGGAAGCATGATTGTCCTCGTCCAGCTAGAGAGGCAAAGATCCGAGAGTTTTTCTCACCACGAGTTCTAAGCATCTGGATGATGTAATCAAAACTTTTAATCATCAGCTGACTTGTGTGCGACACTTGGTCAGAACGGAGGCAGAAAAGATTTTTCATTTCGATATGCGGATGAAGCCGGAGATTCAGCAGTATATGTCCGGATTCGAGTGCACTACGTTGCGGCAGTATCAAGACAAAGCGCTGGCCTACGACATAAAAGAGGCGGCGGTGGAGAAATCAGTGGAGGCAAAGAAGCAGAAGGTGACCGACAGCTTCTCAGATAACAAGAGTGGTGGGCCCCGCAAGGGCCAATCTTCCTTTTATTCGGCTAGGAAACCTCCACATCCTTCTAGAGGTGGAAAGAAGTTCCGGACAACATCAGCAGTTTCGGACGCATCAAAGAAATGCTACAATTGTGGTCGAGCAGGGTATATTCGACGTGATTGCCCCACATCTTCTGTGACTTGTTACGATTGTGGACAAGAAGGGCACCGTGCGGCCTTCTGTGGAGTTGCTACTAGATCTTTTGGGACTCGCACTTCAGCGCCAGTTCCGAAGGAGACAAGTGTGAACCAGACGCAGCAGAGTGGATTTCAGCAGCAGAACGTTGGGAAGAGAGAGACATCCAGTGCTGGGTCCGTTCCTCCGCGCCTGTACGAGATGAGGAAATCTGACGATCAGAACACTGCTGTTGCATCAGGTACAATTCGGATCCTTTTGCAACCAGTTAGTGTTTTATTCGATTCCGGAGCTACACATTCTTTCATATCATTGAACTGTGTAAATCGTTTAAAAATCTCGTGATTATTTGATTGTGAACCATATGTTGTGGGTTTGCCGAGTGGAGAGAGAATTGTGGGAACCCTAGAGGCTAGAGATTTTCCAGTGTCTATAGGAGGGAGAGATTGGCCATCGAATCTTATTGTAGTTGACATCTATGGTGACGATTTAATTCTCGGAGACGATTGGCTCAACCGTTATGGAGCTATTCTGAATTATCGAGAGAGAGTCATTCTATCATTGCTGATGACGGATCTGAACACTTATTCCGAGGGTGGAGACCGGGAAGCTCGGTAAAATTGATTAAAGCAATGAAAGCCGTGAAATTACTGAAGCAAGGATGTCATGGAATTTGGTGCTATGCCATGAGGAAAGAGGAAGGAGTAGAACTCTCGTCTATTTCAGTTGTGAATGACTTCTCAGATGTATTTCCTGACGAACTACCTGGGTTACCTCCGCAGAGAGAAGTGGAATTCACTATCGAATTAGAGCCCGGAGCAGCTCCTATTTCCAGAGCACCATACCGCATGGCGCCAACCGAGATGTATGAACTCAAGAAGCAACTGGAGGAATTGTTACAGAAGGGCTATATTCAACCTAGCGTTTCTCCTTGGGGAGCACCCATTCTCTTTGTCCGGAAGAAAGACGGATCCCTCCGACTGTGTATTGATTACAGGGAGCTCAACAAGATGACGATCAAGAATAAGTATCCTATACCTCGGATCGACGACTTATTTGATCAACTGCAAGGGGCAAGGGTATTCTCGAAGATTGACTTACGATCAGGATACCATCAGTTGAGAATTAAGGAATCGGATATACCGAAATCTGCTTTCAGATCCCGGTACGGGCATTATGAATTTGTAGTGATGCCATTTGGACTTACCAATGCTCTTGCGGTATTCATGCAATTGATGAATCGGGTATTCTTGGAATACTTGGATAAATTTGTGGTCGTCTTCATTGATGACATCTTGATATATTCGAAGGACGCAGAGGAGCATGCTGAACATTTACGTGTGGTTTTGAGCACCTTGAGGAAGGAACAGATGTATGCAAAGCTTTCAAAATGCGAGTTCTGGCTTAGGGAAGTAACTTTCCTTGGGCATGTGATATCAGCTGACGGAGTTCAGGTGGACCCGAAGAAAGTCGAAGCAATCTTGGAATGTGAGGTTCCTAATAATGTGAAAGAAGTCCGGAGTTTCCTAGGACTTGCTGGATATTATCTCCGCTTTGTAGAGGGATTTTCCAAAATTTCTCGTCCGTTCACTCAGCTGTTATAGAAAACTCAAAAGTTTAAGTGGGATAAGAAATGCTAGGCTGGTTTTGATGAACTTAAGAAGAGACTGACGACAGCACCTATATTAGCGTTACCAGATGGAACTGATGGATTCATGGTGTACAGCGACGCTTCAAATCAGGGTCTAGGATGTGTGTTGATGCAAAGAGATAAGGTGATTTCCTATGCTTCTCGGCAGCTGAAACCATACGAGGTTAATTACCCGATTCATGATCTGGAGCTAGCAGCTATAGTCTTTGCATTGAAAATTTGGCGACATTATTTGTACGGCACTCATTGTCAGATCTTTACAGATCATAAGAGCCTCAAGTACATTTTCAGTCAGAAAGAATTAAACATGAGGCAGAGAAGGTGGCTGGAATTGATCAAGGATTACGACTTGGAGATTCTCTATCATCCGGGGAAAGCAAACGTAGTAGCCGATGCATTGAGCCGTAAACATGTTTCTCTTCGAGTGTTGGAAGCTCTTACGTCCCAAACCAGCATTCAACGAGAACTGATCCGCAAAGGGATTGAAGTATGGGCACCAGGAATTCAAGGGCAACTATGTGTGATGGAACTGACTTCGTCACTAGTCGAGGAAATCAAATCTAAACAGTTGAACGGTTCTCTGATCCTTCGGTTATGTGGCGAAGCAAAGAAAGGAAAGGCCCCAGGATTCGTGATACAAGATGATGGAGTTCTGAGATTTCAGAGCCGACTTTGCGTTCCCAATAATGATGAATTGAGACGGACTATTCTGACGGAAGCTCACAACGCGCCCTATTCTATTCACCCGGGCAGCAGTAAGATGTATAAGGATTTAAAACAAAACTTCTGGTGGGGAAATATGAAGAAGGACATAGCAGAGTTGGTTTCGAAGTGTTTGACTTGTCAGCAGGTTAAGATTGAACATCAGCGACCTGCCGGAATGTTAAAGCCACTTCCGATCCCTGAGTGGAAGTGGGAGGATATCTCGATGGATTTCATCACCAGTATGCCAAGGACTAGAAAGGGAATGAACATGATTTGGGTTATAGTTGATCGACTAACCAAGTCGGCTCATTTCCTAGGAATTAAAGATACATGGGGACCCGAGAGATTGGCGCGAGTATTTATTGCGGAGATAGTCAGATTGCATGGGATGCCGAAGACCATTATTTCGGATCGAGATGGTCGTTTCGTGTCACATTTCTGGAAGGCAGTTCACAGGGCTTTGGGGACTGAGCTCCACTTTAGCACAACTTATCATCCCCAAACGGACGGTCAGTCCGAAAGGACTATACAAACGGTAGAAGACATGCTTAGAGCTTGTGCCTTAGATTGGTCGACTGATTGGGAAGTTCATTTGCCGTTGGTTGAATTCACTTACAATAATAGTTGGCATGCTTCTATTAAGATGGCACCATTTGAAGATTTGTACGGTAGAAGATGCCGATCACCCCTGTGTTGGGATGATTCTTTGGGTTTGATCGGGACGGAACCGGAATTGATAATTCAGACTCAAGAGAAGATAGCTTTGATAATTGTCGTTGGTTGAATTCACTTACAATAATAGTTGGCATGCTTCTATTAAGATGGCACCATTTGAAGATTTGTACGGTAGAAGATGCCGATCACCCCTGTGTTGGGATGATTCTTTGGATTTGATCGGGACGGAACCGGAATTGATAATTCAGACTCAAGAGAAGATAGCTTTGATTCGAGAAAGACTGTTGACTGCCCAGAGTCGACAAAAGTCTTATGCAGACGTACGACGTCGTCCTCTAGAGTTCGACGTTGGGGAACATGTACTATTGAAGGTGTCTCCTACACGAGGGATTTTCCGTTTTGGGAAAAAGGGTAAGCTAAGTCCGAGATATATCGGACCATTCGAGATCGTCGAGAGAGTTGGAGATTTAGCATACAGGTTGGCCTTACCGCCATCGCTGAATCACGTTCGCAATGTGTTTCACGTATCCCAATTGTGGAAGTATGTACCAGATCCCAGTCATATCATTGAGTTCGATGAAATCGAGATAGCTAATGACGGCACCTTCGAGGAGAGACGAATCAAGATACTTGAGAGTCGGATCAAACAGTTGAGGAATAAACCAATACACTTGGTTAAAGTACAATGGTCGCGACACGGAGTTGAAGAGTCCACTTGGGAAACGGAGGACAGTATGAAGACTAGATATCCCGAGTTGTTTTCATCTTAAGTTTCGGGACGAAACATCTTTTTAGGGAGGAAGGATGTAATACCCGAGATTTCTGATATGTATTTGGAACTTGTGATATTGTAATTGTTGTACTTTAATCTGAGTATTATTCTCCGTATCTCATAGTCCGGTGTTGTTGAGCGTATAATTTCATGAATGTGATTTAAGATTTGTGATTCTGCGCATGTAGCGCACGCTATCGTCTATGTGTAGCGTACGCTAACATGGATCCATAGCGCACGCTACAAAGGAACATTAACGCACGCTATACGTGGTCAATATGATTGAGACGTATGGTAGGTGAGATCAGGCCGGGGATCTTGGTCGGATTATGTCGGGATGAACCTGGACGGCTTTCGGGAAAAGCCAAGTCAACGTCTTAGTGCACGCTACTGACATGAGAATAGCGCACGCTAAGTGCTGAGTACAGTAAAGTCAGTAAGCCGTTAGCGCACGCTAAGAGTATGGACTAGCGCGCGCTAATAACCATTTCCTATAAATAGGACAACATCCTTTTCGTATTTTTAGTCCTTTCTTTTCCCACACCCGAATTCTTATACTTAGAGTATTACTCTCTACATCCTAAACACTTCATATCAGCATCCTAGCTCGCGTTGAAGATTGT
The DNA here is from genome assembly GCA_033398695.1 of Orobanche coerulescens. Lineage (NCBI taxonomy): Eukaryota > Viridiplantae > Streptophyta > Magnoliopsida > Lamiales > Orobanchaceae > Orobanche > Orobanche coerulescens. The sequence continues at coordinate 71,725,513 of CM065815.1, forward strand.
ATATCATTGAGGATTGGTGTTCAAGCCTTCGACGTTGGATTGCTTCGATTTCCTCCTTGTTCTTCACTACTTTGAGGTAGGTGATTCTTCACCAATACTAGTAGTGTTCTAAAGGACGTTTAATCATGTTTATCTAGTCAGTTAGATTCGTTAATAGTCGAATATCATGTGTTAGAAGGATATTTTTGACGTTTTGGCACTTATTCATCGTATGAACCTTTGAACCTTTTTAGTATATGGACTCTTAAGCATTTTCAAACCGATTTGTGATCAGTATATGGAGATTTTCAAGATCTTATGCGTTTATATTAAGGGATCATACGTTTTGGGACATATAACGGATTGAACTCAGGATATCCCTTGAAGATCTAAGATGAATTATGGTGTTGTGATGATTATACGTATCTTTGTATCTCATAGTCATTTAGTACGTATAGAACTTTCACAAACCTTATTAGCATGATATGCTCGGGGATGACTTGTATTATCACCATAGAATTCATGAGATCATCACCATTAGATCCAGTTTTCTACCGAGTAATCACATGCACGGTTAGCGCACGCTAACATACGTAAGTTAACGCGCTATCGGGATAAGCTAACGACGCTACCTTTGGTACGTAACGACGTTATGATATCAACCGAGTCGGCTGATCGAGAGAATCGACCCATGGCTAGCGACGCTAGGCTTAGACGATAGCGTCGCTAACAGTGTGCTTAGAGCACGTTACGTAGAGTACGTAGCGTACGCTAAGTGGTTCAGACAGATTGCATATTTTGAGCTTTTGGGCCGTAGACCGAATTGTTAGGCAATCGTTCGACTTGAGATGATTTGTATATCATTTCTTTTGTTAAGGTTCGAGCTTGCTACGTTGATCGAAGGAGGCGGCCTTCGAGTGTGTTGAGATCATTGAAGTGTTTCGTTCTTGCCATCTTCGAGGCAAGTATCATAATATGTTAATATTGGTATTTTGAGCATGCGTATGATTATTCATGTTGTCGAACATGAGATTTATTTCGTTAAATTGTCATGATATTCGTTATCTAGTGTTTGTATGTTCATGTTGATGGACATGGCGATCTGGCCTATATGTTTGTATGAGTTGTGTTTGTGTTTGTTGTGCGATCTATGCTAAGGGCGCTGGATCGGATGTCCACCTCGTGTTGGTCCGACGGGATCATCTTGGGATCTAGGCTGAGGGCGCTGGATCATTGGACGGGTTATTTCCACCTCGTGTTGATCCGATGGGATCATCTTGGGATCTATGCTGAGGGCGCTGGATCATTGGAATACCCTTGCTGTGTTAATGGAATCTTGTGGATTTGCATTGTCGGATTCCGGTAGCGGAAGTCCGTGTGGTGTATCTTGTTATGTATTGTTGATGCATATTCGAATTGTTTAATATGATACTTGTACTAGCATCGTTTTGCTAACCCCTTCGGGGGTGGACATTTGTTTTGATGTTCAGGTAGCCGAGGAGCGGGAAAGCGACAAAGATCCGATGTGACGACGAAGGGGTTCAGTGATGTTTGCCGTTGCTTTTGATTGTCTTCTTGATTCATTTTCAGTACTCGAGTACGAATGTCTTATTAATATCTTTTCGATATGGTTGTATTAATTACTCGTTGAACCAGTTGAATCGGTTTTGTAAACTTAAATTTCCGTGGTATTGATGTCTTATATTTATATTTCTTTTATTTAGCCTTGTAAATCCTTTCTAAAAGGGTTTACGGTGCTGTAATTATTCCGATTATCTCGGGGTGTTACATTTCCTGTATCAATTGGAGGCAAAGAGTGGCCCTCAAATCTGATTGTGATAGAGATACAAGGAGACGATCTGATTCTCGGAGATGATTGGCATAACCGATATGGAGCTATTATGAACTACCAAAAGTGAAATATCTCGATGATAGCCGAATATGGTTTTGAATTATTATTCGAGGAATGGAGACTAGGAAGCTCAGGAAAAATGATCAAAGCTAAGAAAGCCGTCAAACTGCTAAAACAGGGTTGTACTAGATACTGGTGTTACGCGATGAAGAAAGAAGAAGGAAAAGTAGAGCTTTCATCCATTCCTGTTGCGAATGAATTTTTGGACATGTTCCCCGATGAATTACCTGGACTACCTCCACGACGAGATGTAGAGTTTACCATCGAGCTAGAACTAGGAGCTACACCGATTTCTAAGGCGCCGTATCGTATAGCACCTACTAAGATGTATGAATTGAAGAAACAACTGGAAGAGTTACTGGACAAATATTATATTCATCCAAGTGTTTCGCCCTGGGGTGCAGCAGTTATTTTTGCTCGAAAGAAAGATGGATCGCTTCAATTGTGTATCGACTATCGGGAGCTGAACACGATAACGATCAAGAACAAGTACCTGTTGCCATGGGTTGATGATTTGTTTGACAAGTTTCAAGTAGCGATAGTATTTTACAAGATCGGTTTGAGATCAGGATATCATCAGTTGAGGATTAAGGAATCCGATGTTCCGAAGTAAGCATTCAGAACTCGCTACAGACTGTCAGTCTTCTCTTAAGTTCATCAAAACTAGTCTGACATTTCTCGTCCCACACGAATTTCTGAGCCTTCTGTAATAGCTGAGTAAGTGGACAAGTAATTTTGGAAAATCCTTCCACAAAACGACGATAATATCCAACATGTCCTAAGAAACTTCGGACATCCATTACGTTCTTAGGAGATTCCCACTCCAAAATTGCCTCACCTTTTTTCGGGTCTACTTGTACTCCGTCGATTGATATCATGTGCCCAAGGAACGTTACTTCCTTAAGCCATAACTCGCATTTGGAAAGTTTTTCATAAAGTTTCTTAGCTCTCAAAGTATTCAAAACAATTCGCAAATGTTCTGCATGCTCTTCTGGATCCTTCGAATAGATCAAGATGTCGTCGATGAAAACGACCACGAATTTTATCCAAAGATTCTAAGAATACCCGATTCATCAACTGCATAAACATAGCCGGAGCATTAGTAAGACCAAATAGCATCACCACAAACTCATAGTGCCCGTACCGGGATCTGAAAGCGAATTTCGGTATATCAGATTCCTTAATCCTTAACTGGTGGTATCCTGATCTCAAGTCAATCTTCGAGAATACCTTCGCCCCCTACAGTTGATCAAATAAATCGTCAATCCGATGCAGTGGGTATTTATTCTTGATCGTCACCTTGTTTAGATATCTGTAATCAATACACAATCGGAGAGATCCATCTTTCTTTCGAACAAAAAGAATGGGCGCACCCAAAGGAGAAACACTAGGTTGAATGTAACCCTTCTGCAATAATTCCTCAAGCTGTTTCTTTAACTCATACATCTTGGTTGGAACCATATGGTATGGTGCTCTGGAAATAGGTGCGGCTTCTAGTTCTAATTCGATATTAAACTCTACAGCTCTACGTGGAGATAATCCAGACCGTTTTTCAGGGAATACGTCTGAGAATTCGTTCACAACTGGAATAAATGAGAGATATACTCCTTCTTCGTAACAAAGGGAATCAGACAGGACCAAGCTGTGGTTGGTAGGTGGGGCCCGGTGTCGGCAGCTTTCGGCGCGAATGTGGACAGGCGAGTCAACCTCGAGCATTACGTATGCTATGCAGGGTGTATTACGTACGTTAAGAGGGTAAGTTACTGTAGCAAGTCAACGGCTATATTACGTACGCTACAGAGAAAGGATTACGTACGTAAGCAAGTGAACGAAATATGTCAGTGAGTTCTGGAATGATGTTACGTACGCTATGTGGGATGTGTAGCGTATGCTAGAGAGCATTACGTACATTAACATTGAGCGATAACGTACGTAATGAAAAATGCAGTTTATAAAATGAAGTGTGGACTTTCATTTCCTCACGAACCAAAGAGATGTTCCTCTCCATATCCATCCTTCTTCACTTCTAAGTTTGTTCTAGACACTTTTAACTTGGTTATGAGCTTGGGAGCATGGATTTGAGGCTTGGATATGAAGATGTTAATGATTCTTGAAGTGTTTGATGGTATTATTCATCTTCAAGAGGTATGTTGGATAATCCCTCTTTTCTATTTCGAATTTTGATGTTGTTGTTGATGTCTTCCTCGTATGATGATGGTTATGGTATTATTGTTGTGCTTCTTGATGATATATGAGGTGTATATTGAAGAAGATGATGATTATGATGAGTATATGTTTCAAGTGTTTATGTTTTAGATATGAACATGGAATGTTGATATTTAGAACAAGTGATGATGATTATAGATGTTAAGGGACAAGTTATGTGAATGGTGATTTGATCTTCCATATGGCCTTGATGATATACGAATTGTGATTATGAATTTGACAAGAACATTTCTTTGAGGATATGTGTTCATATGAGTCAAATGATCCTAAGTGTAGTTTCGCTTGAGATTGATAAATATATAAACAAGGGATAATCATATAATGCTGAATTTAAGTTTGAAATCGGAATTGAATACGTTGATTAAACTTGCTTCATACTCGAATCAACTGTTATTGAGATGAATTGATCGTTTATATGATCATCAGTATATGGAATCATATTATGGTTATGGATTCGTAATTGATTGGTTCGGGTTGTTTGGATTTATGTTTAATCGGGATAATTGTGGAGCCGTTGGGTTTATTGATCGGTTGTATTGATTGTTGATTGTTATTGAACGCATCGTTAATTGATCATTGCGCTAAGTTGCGTTAACTGATCGTTGATGATTAACCGTTGTGCTGCGATTAGAATTGGAGGATGCAGGAATCGCCTTGGTCGGGGCTGCGGAGCTTGTAGATGAAGAAGACGGAATTGGTCATAACTTCGTCATATCGGTATCGAGGCAAGTTATGCTTGTTCAGTTCATAATATTTAATAAATGATTTCGTTTTCATTTCATTTATGATTCATATAGCAATGGTATCATGGAATATGAATTGTCGGGATGATGGTATGTATATTATGCTTGGACTAAGATAAATCATAATGTATATGATTTTAAAGATGTCTAGTGGAAACGGAGACGTGAATTATATTTGGTCTATTGTGTGAGAGATTAGATATCAAGGCTAGTTATCATGCCGACATTGAACTCGAGGTGGTGGTTTGATATTAGTCATGGACTGTTGGTCTAATTATTTTTGGATTACTCGGATCATTGCGTATTCGTTCAGGGATATTGGTCGTGGAAACGTTAGCGTCTCTAGCTTGAGGTAAATTAATATTGCTAGATTATGATAATCATCCTGTTGCATTATTGCATGTATGTGTTGATATTTCATGTGGTGAGTGTGAACCATTGTTTGTTATGTTTTGTGATGTGCTCTTTCTTGAGCTGTAATCTGTTGGGCTGATGTGTTAGGGGATAAGACCTAAATGGCACCTATGTCCAGAGTATTCCTAAGTAGATGCTTTCGTGACCCTTGGCTACTGCCTTGGGAGTTTATGTGATATTGTCATATGCATTGTTGAGCATGTTGTGAACTGTTGTCTGACGGAATACAACATTGTGGTCGTGTCGGTCTTTCATGATCGAGTTATTGCTGATCTCATGGAAAGTCTGCTGATCCTTTTTGGATATGCATTTCTTCGAGATTTGTTGTCATGTTGTATCGTGACATATCTGGAGTCACATACATTCTGATCATTCATGTGTAGGATTTTTAGGGCGGGCACTGTAGCATATGTTGGTTTTGACCACATATTGAACCGTGCGCACGAGACGTACTTCGTGAGACTGATTAGGTATGAGACCAGACGTGTATCTGATCAATACCGTGGTTGGCTTGTATATGGACACATGTCCGGATCGGGCGTATCGTGACGTCCATCTTGAGTCTTATTGATTGATCGTTCATAGTCCATGTATAGTAGGATCTGTTCGATGGTCGGGTTGTCCTTGAAATCCCGTATATATGATTTGTATATGGTTGATGATTTTATTCTCTCGTGTACCTGTCCCCATTAACCATTTACTTATCTCGTTTGGAGTTACCATATCGATGCTCAACTCGTTTGTTATTGACCCTTTATTAATCTCGTTTGGAGTTCCCCCTATCATTGGTAATCTCGCTCGTTATTGATCCTTATTGATTCCGTTTGGGAGTTTGCCTTACCGTTGGTATTCTCGGTTGTTGATGCCTTATTGCTCTTGTTGGAGTTACCATATCATTGGCATTCTCGGTTGTTGGTCCTTGATTGATCTTGATGGAGTTTACTGTATCGTCGGTATTCTAGGTTGTCGATCATTTATTGATCTTATTGGAGTTTATCGTGCCGTTGGTATTCTCGGTTGTTGATCCTTTATCGATCTTGTTAGAGTTTACCGTGTCGTTGGTATTCTCGGTTGCTGATCCTTTATTGATCTTTTTGGGGTTTACCGTATTGTTGGTATTCCCGGTTGTTAGTCCTTCATTGATCTTGTTGGAGTCACCACATCATGGTATTCTCGTTCGTGGTTGATCCTTGTCGATCTTGTGAGGAGTTATCATGTCATTGATATTCCCGTTTTGATGCATTGGTTGTTTATCATTATTGATTGTGTGAGCATTCATGCTTTGTATTGATATCCGGGACTTGCCATTGTTTAGGGACAGCTGGTTTACAGATGTACCGTGTGATATCAGTTTTATCAGAATTGGGATCCGATTGTGCGACCCAGCGGACGGGATTGGTCATGGATAGATTACTCCGTATTTGAGATGTATTTATGTTTTCGGGGATCTCGGCATTGTTTGACTACAGTACAGATGATTATTTTGAATTTATTCATCACTTGAGAATACGAGGTGTGAATTGAGGTAAGGGTTGGTTTAATATAAGTTACCACGAATTGGTAAGGTTATGTCGGTAAGATTACGTAGGGGAATGTTCTTACTCTGTAAATTACATTGATATGTAATCGTTTTGTGATGTGATCGTTATCATTGTTGAGTATTATAGTTAACCATGTCGTGGGCTTTATCTTTTAGGTACTCGGAGTTCGAGCTAGTGGCGGTCGTGAAGGGATGAGTTTTCCGGTGATACTGGTTATGGCATGGTTAATGGGATTCGAGTGTTCTTTCTAGTTTTATAATTCCGCTGCAAATGTATTTAATTATGTCTCTATTCGCTGCGTGTGAAATTTTATAATGGCTTTCAGTATTTTTCCAACTCGTGTTTACTTTCTAAATACCCTTTTGGCGTCTTTGCCTTGTATTTTCAAATGGTATTTTCTGACGGTAATTGGGAACAACGTTCTTAAAAATATTTGAGTATTTAAAACATTACCATCATCGGCCTTTTGGCATTTTTAAATGTTTGCGAAAGTGATTTTAGCCTTGTGCGTTCCATTATGGGCCCCACGCGCTATAATATTCCCGGTCGGTTTTGGGGTGTTACAAAAGATGGTATCAGAGCTTGGATTTCGTAAAACCTGGACATGTGTGTTATGTGGCTCTACCGGTGCGGTAGTAGCATGACTTTTAAAAATAATTTTCCGACTTTCAAGTCAAACTGATTGTTGGATATTCCAAAATTTTTGAAATATTTTCAAATTGCTATATTTGCGATGCCAGTGTGTTGTTATTGTGTTGAGACTTTGTATGGGAGTCGTATGCCAGTATCACGGGAGATCATCAACTTCACGGACCTGTAAGTATGTTCTTTCAGTTATTCAGTTTTGATGATGATTATTTGAGCATGGTGACATAATTTTAAGATATTTCGGGATTAAGATATGGATTATGACAGGATTTAAGTTTCGAGGATGAAACTTATTTAAGTGGGAAGATATGTAATATCCTAGAATTTCGCTACGATTTTTTGGATTATTTTATCTGAGTTGTACTGTACAGAGTGGGACCGATACAACATGGGTGAAAAGGTTCGCATCTCCAGCTTGAGGTAAATTAATATTGCTAGATCATGATAATCATCCTATTGCATTATTGCATGTGTGTGTGGATATTTCATGTGGTGAGTGTGCACCATTGTTTGTTACGTTTTGTGATGTGCTCTTTCTTGAGCTGTAATCTGTTGGGCCGATGTGTTAGGGGATAAGACCTAAATAGCACCTATGTCCGGAGTATTCCTAAGTAGATGCTTCTATGACCCTTGGCTGCTGCCTTGGGAGTTTATGTGATATTGTCCGGAGTATTCCTGAGTAGATACTTCTATGACCCTTGGCTGCTGCCTTGGGAGTTTATGTGCTATTGTCATATGCATTGTTGAGCATAATGTGAATTGTTGTCTGATGGAATGCGACATTGTGGTCGTGTTAGTCTTTCATGATCGAGTTATTTCTGCTCTCGTGGAAAGTCTTCTGATTCTTGTTGGATATGCGTTTCTTCGAGATTCGTTGTCATGTTATATCATGACATATCTGGAGTCAGATACGTTCTGATCATTCATGTGTAGGATTTTCAGGGCGGGCACGTGTAGCATATGTTGGTTTCGACCTCATATTGAACCGTGCGCATGAGACGTACTTCGTGAGACTGATTAGGTATGATACCAGATGTGTATCTGATCAATACCATGGTTGGCTTGTATACGGACACATGTCCGGATCGGTCATATCATGACGTCCATCTTGAGTCTTATTGATTGGTCGTTCATAGTCCATGTATAGTCGGATCTGTTCGATAGTCGGGTTGTCCTTGGAATCTCGTATATATGATTTGTAAATGGTTGCTGATTTTATTCTCTCGTGTACCTATCCCCATTGAGCCTTTACTGATCTCGTTTGGAGTTACCATATCGATGGTCAACTCGTTTGTTATCGACCCTTTTTTAATCTCGTTTGGAGTTACCCCTATCATTGGTAATCTCGTTCGTTATTGATCCTTATTGATTCCATTTGGGAGTTTACCTTACCGTTGGTATTCTTGATTGTTGATCCCTTATTGCTCTTGTTGGAGTTACCATATCATTGGCATTCTCGGTTGTTGGTCCTTGATTGATCTTGTTGGAGTTTACTGTATCATCGGTATTCTCGGTTGTCGATCCTTTATTGATCTTATTAGAGTTTATCGTGTCGTTGGTATTCTCGGTTGTCGATCCTTTATCGATCTTGTTAGAGTTTACCGTGTCGTTGGTATTCTCGGTTGATGATCCTTTATTGATCTTGTTGGGGTTTACCGTATTGTTGGTATTCCCGGTTGTTAGTCCTTCATTGATCTTGTTGGAGTCACCACATCATGGTATTCTCGTTCGTGGTTGATCCTTGTCGATCTTGTGAGGAGTTATCATGTCATTGATATTCCCGTTTTGATGCATTGGTTGTTTATCATTATTGATTGTGTGAGCATTCATGCTTTGTATTGATATCCGGGACTTGTCATTGTTTCGGGACAGCTGGTTTACAGATGTACCGTGTGATATCGATTTTATCGGAATTGGTATCCGATTGTGCGACCCAGCGGACAGGATTGGTCATGGATAGATTACTCCGTATTTGAGATGTATTTATGTTTTCGGGGATCTCGGCATTGTTTAACTACAGTACAGATGATTATTTTGAATTCATTCGTCACTTGAGAATACGAGGTGTGAATTGAGGTAAGGGTTGGTTTAATATAAGTTACCACGAATTGGTAAGGTTATGTCGGTAAGATTACGTAGGGGAATGTTCTTACTCTGTAAATTACATTGATATATAATCGCTTTTGTGATGTGATCGTTATCATTGTTGAGTATTATGGCTGACCTCATCGTGGGTTTTATCTTTTAGGTACTCGGAGTTCGATCTAGTAGCGGTCGTGAAGGGATGAGCTTTCCGGTGATACTGGCTATGGCATGGTTAATGGGATTCGAGTGTTCTTTCTGGTTTTATAATTCCGCTGCAAATGTATTTAATTTTGTCTCTATTTACTGCGTGTGAAATTTTATAATGGCTTTCAGTATTTTTCCAACTCATGTTTACTTTCTAAATGCACTTTTGGCGTCTTTGCCTTGTATTTTCAAATGGTATTTTCTGACGGTAATTGGGAACAACGTTCTTAAAAATATATGAGTGTTTAAAACATTACCATCATCGGCCTTTTGGCATTTTTAAACGTTTGCGAAAGTGATTTTAGCCTGGTGGGTTCCATTATGGGGCCCACAGCGCTGTAATATTCCCGACCAGTTTTGGGGTGTTACAGAAGATGGTATCGGAGCTTGGATTTCGTAAAACCCGGGCATATGTGTTATGTGGCTCTACCGGTGCGGTAGTAGCGTTACTTTTGAAAATAATTTTCTGACTTTCATGTCAAATTGATTTTTGGAGATTCCAAAATTGTTAAAATATTTTCAAATTGCTATATTTGCGATGCCGGTGTGTTGTTATTGTGTTGAGACTTTGTATGGGAGTCGTATGCTAGTATCACGAGAGATCATCGACTTCACGGGCCTGTAAGTATGTTCTTTCAGTTATTCAGTTTTGATGATGATTATTTGAGCATGGTGACATAATTTTAAGATATTTCGGGATTGAGATAAGGATTATGACAGGATTTTAAGTTTCGAGGACGAAACTTATTTAAGTGGGAAGATATGTAGTATCCTATAATTTCTCTACAATTTTTCGCATTATTTTATCTGAGTTGTACTGTACAGAGTAGGACCGATACAACATGGGTGAATAATTTTGGGAACTATGACAGACGTGCCAGTACATCTATCGAGGTTATTTTAATTCTAGGATATTACATGGTTGATATGTTTTTGGATGTCGGATATACTATATGAGTATTTGTACGATTGCCGTACTTGGTCGATAGTTGTATTTCAGGATATCGTGCACCAGATGTATCGTATGAGAATGTTATCAGAACGTGCATGTGTATTCAGTATGTCATATGTTCGTATCCAGTATGTCGAGACAGACGGGAACAGTTGGATGTTGGCAAAGTATAGAAGGCCATTACGTATGCTAGCATTAAAGACTTACGTACATTAAATTACATGTTTTACGTACGTTATGCCTAAGGTATTACGTACGTAACAAAGAGAATCAGACAGGACCGAGCTGTGGTCGGCAGGTGGGGCCAACTGTCGGCAGCTTTCGGCGCAGATGTCGATAGGCGAGTCAACCTCGAGCATTACGTACGCTATGCAGGGTGTATTACGTACGTTAAGAGGGTAAGTTACTGTAGCAAGTCAACGGCTATATTACGTACGCTACGGAGAAAGGATTACGTACGTAAGCAAGTGAACGAAACATGTCAGTGAGTTCTTGAATGATATTACATACGCTATGTGGGATGTGTAGCGTACGCTAGAGAGCATTACGTATGTTAACAATGAGCGATAACATACGTAATGAACAATGCAGTTAATAAAATGAAGTGTGGACTTTTATTTCCTCACGAACCAAAGAGATGTTCCTCTCCATATCCATCCTTCTTCACTTCTAAGTGTGTTCTAGACATTTTTAACTTGGTTATGAGCTTGGGAGCATGGATTTGAGGCTTGGATATGAAGATGTTAATGATTCTTGAAGTGTTTGATGGTATTATTCATTTTCAAGAGGTATGTTGGATAATCCCACTCTTCTATTTCGAATTTTGATGTTGTTGTTGATGTCTTCCTCGTATGATGATGGTTATGGTATATGAAGGGTATATTGAAGAAGATGATGATTATGATGAGTATATGTTTCAAGTGTTTATGTTTTAGATATGAACATGGAATGTTGATATTTAGAACAAGTGATGATGATTATGTATGTTAAGGGACAAGTTATGTGAATGGTGATTTGATATTCCGTATGGTCTTTATGATATATGAATAATGATTATGAATTTGACAAGAACATTTCTTTGAGGATATGTGTTCATATGAGTCGAATGATCCCTAGTGTAGTTTGGCATGAGATTGATAAATACATAAACAATGGATAATCATATCATGTTGAATTTAAGTTTGAAATCGGAATTGAATACGTTGATTAAACTTGCTTCGTGCTCGAATCAACTGTTATTGAGATCACCGGATTATGAGATTGAATTGAAGGTATGAATCAGATTTGTTGGGCATAAGAACATTTGATCCGTACATAGTTGGAATCGAGTATGTTATGAAATCCTTAATATCGGGATGAATTGATCGTTGATATGATCATCAGTATATGGAATCGTATTATGGTTACGGATTCATAATTGATTGGTTCGGGTTGTTTGGATTTATGTTTAATCGGGATAATTATGGAAACGTTGGGTTTATTGATCGGTTGTATTGATTGTTGGTTGTAATTGAACACGTCGTTAATTGATCATTGCGCTAGGTTGCGTTAATTGATCGTTGATGATTAACCGTTGTGCTGTGATTGGAATTGGAGGACACAGGAATCGCCTTGGTCGGGGCTGCGGAGCTTGTAGATGAAGATGACGGGATTGGTCACAACTTCGTCATATCGGTATCGAGGCAAGTTATGCTTGCCCAGTTCATAATGTTTAATAAATGATTTCATTTTCATTTCATTTATGATTCATATAGCAATGGTATCATGGAATATGAATTGTCGGGATGATGGTTGTATATTATGCTTGGACTAAGATAAATCATAATGTATATGATTTTAAAGATGTCTAGTGGAAATGGAGACGTGAATTATATTTGGTCTATTGTGTGAGATATTAGATATCAAGGCTAGTTATCATGCCGACATTGAACTCCAGGTGGTGGTTTGATATTAGTCATGGACTGTACTTCATTTTGGATTATTCGGATAATTGTGTATTCGTTCAGGGATATTCATCGTGGAAAGGTCAGCGTCTCTAGCTTGAGGTAAATTAATATTGCTAGATTATGATAATCATCATGTTGTGTTTGTTACGTTTTGTGATGTGCTCTTTATTGAGCTGTAATCTGTTGGGCCGATGTGTTAGGGGATAAGACCTAAATGGCACCTATGTCCAGAGTATTCCTGAGTAGATGCTTCCATGACCCTTGGCTGCTGCCTTGGGAGTTTATGTGATATTGTCCTGAGTATTCATGGGTAGATGCTTCCGTGACCCTTGGCTGCTGCCTTGGGAGTTTATCTGCTATTGTCATATGCATTATTGAGCATGATGTGAACTGTTGTCTGACGGAATACGACATTGTGGTCGTGTCGGTCTTTCATGATCGAGTTATTGCTGCTCTCGTGGAAAGTCTTCTGATCCTTGTTGGATATGCATTTCTTCGATATTCGTTGTCATGTTATATCATGACATATATGGAGTCAGATACGTTCTGATCGTTCATGTGTAGGATTTCCAGGGTGGGCACGTGTAGCATATGTTGGTTTCGACCTCATATGAACCGTGCGCAAGAGACGTACTTCGTGAGACTGATTAGGTATGAGACCAGACATGTATCTGATCAATACCGTGGTTGGCTTGTATACGGACACATGTCCGGATTGGGCATATCGTGACGTCCATATTGAGTCTTATTGATTGGTCGTTCATAGTCCATGTATAGTCGGATATGTTCGATAGGAGGGTTGTCCTTGAAATCCCGTATATATGATTTGTATATGGTTGCCGATTTTGTTCTCTCGTGTACCTGTCCCCGTTGACCCTTTACTGATCTCGTTTGGAGTTACCATACCGATGGTCAACTCGTTTGTTATCGACCCTTTATTAATCTCATTTGGAGTTTCCCCCTATCATTGGTAATCTCGTTCGTTATTGATCCTTATTGATTCCATTTGGGAGTTTGCCCTACCGTTGGTATTCTGGATTGTTGATCCCTTATTGCTCTTGTTGGAGTTACCATATCGTTTGTATTCTCGGTTGTTGGTCCTTGATTGATCTTGTTGGAGTTTACTGTATCATCGGTATTCTCGGTTGTCGATCCTTTATTGATCTTATTCGAGTTTATCGTGCCGTTGGTATTCTCGGTTGTTGATCATTTATCGATCTTGTTAGAGTTCACCGTGTCGTTGGTATTCTCGGTTCTGATCCTTTATTGATCTTGTTGGGGTTTACCGAATTTTTGGTATTCCTGGTTTTTAGTCCTTCATTGATCTTGTTGGAGTCACCACATCATGGTATTCTCATTCGTGGTTGATCCTTATCGATCTTGTGAGGAGTTATCATGTCATTGATATTCCCGTTTTGATGCATTAGTTGTTTATCATTATTGATTATGTGAGTATTCATGCTTTGTATTGATATCCGGGACTTGTCATTATTTCGGGATAGCTGGTTTACAGATGTACCGTGTGATATCGGTTTTATCAGAATTGGGATCCGATTGTGCGACCCAGCGGACAGGATTGATCATGGATAGATTACTCTGTATTTGAGATGTATTTATGTTTTCGGGGATCTGGGCATTGTTTAACTACAATACAGATGATTATTTCGAATTCATTTGTCACTTGAGAATACGAGGTGTGAATTGAGTTAAGGGTTGGTTTAATATAAGTTACTACGAATTGGTAAGGTTATGTCGGCAAGATTACGTAGGGAAATGTTCTTACTCTGTAAATTACATTCATATGTAATCATTTTTGTGATGTGATCGTTATCATTGTTGAGTATTATGGCTGACCCCGTCGTGGGCTTTATCTTTTAGGTACTCGGAGTTCGAGCTAGTAGCGGTCGTGAAGGGATGAGCTTTCCGGTGATACTGGCTATGGCATGGTTAATGGGATTCGAGTGTTCTTTCTGGTTTTATAATTCCACTGCAAATATATTTAATTGTGTCTCTATTCGCTGCGTGTGAAATTTTATAATGGCTTTCAGTATTTTTTCAACTCGTGTTTACTTTCTAAATGCCCTTTTGGCGTCTTTGCCTTGTATTTTCAAACAGTATTTTCTGATGGTAATTGGGAAAAACGTTCCTAAAAATATTTGAGTGTTTACAACATTACCGTCATCGGCCTTTTGGCATTTTTAAACGTTTGCGAAAGTGATTTTAGCCTTGTGGGTTCCATTATGGGGCCCACGGCGCTGTAATATTCCCGGTCGGTTTTGGGGTGTTACAGAAGATCTCGGGTATTACAATAAAATCATGCAACAGTTAGGTTTAGGATCTCGACTGCCAGTGGAAATGATACAGCAGCTAAGACAAAAGTACCCGACTGTCAACAGTTCAGATGCCAGTTGAAAATCAGTTAATATACGGAAGTCTTGTAGATGACTTAATTTGCTTATATAACAATTAAGATTGTTGTATCAGTTAAGTATGATGCATAAAGCAATAAATAACACAACGTTTATAGTGGTTTAGGAGGTGGGATAGTCCTCTACTAGTCCACTTTTCTCCAATCCACTTGGAGATGGATTCACTATAACTTTGAATAGTTACAATTAAAGTTACTATAACTTTCGACCAGTAAAAACCCTTGACTGTAACTTCTTACTTCCCTAGTTGCTTGTTATATTTTGACCGAAAATCCTTGGATGCTTCACAACTCTCATGTTGTTTATTATTTTCCAATCAAGAACCTATGGATGTCAGAAAACCTCAACTTTCAAGAACCTCATACAAGAACGTACCCCGAACTCAAATCAAGTTGACAAGAGTTATTGATTCTCCAACATAATATCTTCGCTTGATTTGTATCTTAAATCTCAGCTCTTCAAGGTGATTAGTATTGCAGAGGGTATATCTTGCTTTTTTGTGTTATATTTGAATGTGTTATAGCATCATACACAACTCTTCATATATTTAGATATTTATAGAGTGGTCTTGAGCTCTTCTTCGTAGCCGTTGCATCATTTGGAGAGGGATGTCCTTGTTTAATATTATCTTCTGGCATTGGCTTTTGATTTTTTCTTTAATTTAACATACTTAGCTGTCCTTCAAAGTTTTTCTTTAATATAAAAAGTTGTTCATGCAATCCTTGAATTATTTAATGAAGAGAATATCTTGGGCATGAATTTGGAGGAATACTTTATTCATATTTTCCATACATGTTGTGTGATTGCCTCGATGTATCCCTTATTTGTTTATTTTACATCTCCATGTGTTTTTTGTTTATTTACTTTTCAACGTGCTGATGTGGATAGTGAATAATAATTAGAATTTTCCTAAGTACTCGAACTTGATTGTCCATACTTGGCTGTCGATGCCATCTACTGATAATTCTACTTGTCTGCTCAACTTGGCTGTTGACTAATCTTACTGAGCTCTCGCGTATTGATCTTAGTTGTCGACCATTTTCGAAACCCGGCTGATGTCGATTTAAACTTAGCTTAAAATCTAAATGTGAAATTTAGCGACTGTAGAAGATACTCATTTGGTTCTTCTTTACAACGCCAAGTAACTTTAAAATTACATTTGAATCTTAACATATCACAATATGTATGACATCATCAAAATCTTAAGTATATTCCTAATAAATTCACCATATTTTGGCGATGACAAAACTTAAACTTGTTCAAATGTAGAATCATCACAAATAAATAAATAATTGCACAAATTAAAACCTCAGCCTATTTGAGATAATTACATATTGTCATTCAAGTCAAATGTATATACCTTTAATTCCATTAAGTATTATACAGTTCTGAATTTGAAGAAAAAGTACATAAAGTAAAATTACACAAAAAAAGCTTAATTTCTTCTTCTTCCTTTTCTTCTAGCTGCTGTTGGAGGAAGCATCTTCAAAGGCTTAGCTCCAGTAGGCTTTTCCACAACAAGAATTATCCAATATTTCTTCTTTACTAGCTAGATGGCAAAGTCTTGATCTCCAGCAGAAATATATTTACTTTCAATGTAGATTTGCTGAACTTATTTATGTAGGGCATCACTATCTAGATTTCCTTCATCATCCGGATGGGGTTATTCAGCTCAAAAGAAAGGTATCTTTGGATAAGCATCAAACAACTTTCCAGCATGCTTCAGAAGGATTATCTAGAGATTGGGCCAATTTTTCTCCATAAAATCTATGAAAAGCTATGGAGGAGTACCTTGAGAGTCATGCAGATTTTCCATATATAATATTATTCAAAGAATTGCTTCTTGATAGTGAGCCACATGGTAAGGGCTTATTTGGGGCACAAGTCTTCTATTGGGTATCGGTTCCTTATTGTTGTTCCTTTTCCTCTTGCTTGGGGGAGCTGGGTCTTGCAGATCGAAACTAGAAGGGATCTTCTTTGAGCTTTCTGTTTTGTTATCTGGGTGTACAACATGTTGGGGAAATTAAGTGGTTGGAACCACATCCAGGGATATTCTTTAATTTTAACTTTATCTTCTTCTCCTTTTTGTCCTATCAGATGCATAAGTTTACTTTCAACTTTGTTCATCTGCATTCTTAAGGGCATTCTGACTGAGGCAAGTGAAGGAGATGTTTCTTTCTTGTTAAGAATTGCATCATCTTGCTGTTTTAACTCCTTTAAATAAGGCTCAACCTTACTTGTCAAAATTCCTTCAATAACCTCCTCAATCATCTTCTTTGTGTCCTCAGGCAGAATTTGAGAGGTACTTGGTGATTCAAGATGTGCAACTTGTAATATCCGGAATTTCTACTACTATTATTTAATGTTATTTTATCCGAGTTACGTTGTACAGCATGGAGTCTATACAGTATGGATAAAATAAAAGGACTGAGACATCTGTATTTGTATAATTGTCGATATCATGTGTCAGAACTATCGTATGAGAATATTATTGGATTAAGTATATGTATTCAGTACGTGTGTATACGTATCTAATATGTCGAGACGGACAGGAGCAGTTGGATTTGGCTAAGTTAGAGCCCTTAACATACGCTAAGCTTAAGGACCTACGTACGCTAAGTTTCTAGTGTTACGTATGTTATGGCCGAGGCATTACGTACGTAACAAGGGAATCAGACATGACGAGTTGTGGTCGGCAGGTGGGACCCCGTGTCAGAAACTTTCGGCGCGGATGTGGAAAGGTGAGTCAACCCCGACCATTACGTACGCTAAGGACGGATCATTACGTATGTTAACGAGTATGTTACTGTAGCAAGTCAACGTACGTATTACGTACGTTATGAGGAATTGTTACGTACGTAAGGATGTGAACGAAATGGGTCAGTGAGCTCTGGACTGATATTACGTATGCTACGAAGGACACTTAACATACGTTAGGTAGCATTACGTACGTTAATGTTGCTGGATAACGTACGTAATGAGGGATGTAGTTTATAAAATGAGATCGGTCTTTCATTTCTTTACGAGAGAAAATCTTTTTCCTCCTCCAACCTTCGTCCCTCCGAGCATATTAGTGAGATATAACCTCTTCCATCTTGATTACAAGCTTGGAAACATGGATTAGAGGCTTGGATATGAAGATATCAAGGATTCTTGAAGAGTTTGATTGTGTTATTCATGTTCTTGAGGTATGTTGATGAACTCTACACCTTGAATTCGGATTTTGATGTTATTGTTGATGAATAATTCGTATGAAGATGATTATGGTATTGGCGTTACAATTCTTGAGGCTATATGAACTATATGTTAAAGGATATGATGGTTTAAGTCTTGATTATGTTGGTTATGATTATAGAATCATAGTGTTCTTGGTGTTCTTGGTAAATTTGTTTCGATTCTTGATGTTAGGAGGATCATATATTGGAAAATACGATAATATACACCTTGGATTATGAATGAGGATTGTTTAGATGTTAGAGGATATCGAATAACATTGTTTTGATGACTATGAACAAGGTTTCGAATCATTTAGTGTTCTTGAGGAACTTCTTGATGAATTTAACATAGCAAGACGATCTTATATTGAATTATCGGTATTTTTAGATATGAAGATCGAATTTGGAGTTGGTAATGTTAGACCCTTGTTGGTTTAATTTGATTATTCATATGGCTATCGGATTATGGATCGTGTTGTGGTTTTGAGTTCATGATCGATTGTTTTGGTTGTTCGGAATTGTGTTTAATCGGGATATTGTAAAATCGTTGAATTTGTCGATCGGTTATATTGATTAGTAATTGTCGGATTTCGGTTCATATGATGGATATGAATTCATAAAATGGTTTGAGTATATTATTTGGTTTTATATATGATCGAGGTATCGTTGATCCGTTAAGTTTGATCGGTTGGTTATGTCGGTTGTTGATTGTTATCGGATCGTTGATATTTGATTACTTCAATAGGTTGAGATTATTGATCGGTGATTATAACCGTATGTTGCGGTCGTGTTCGAGTATGTTCGTGAACTGCATGGGTAAGGGCCGAGGAGCTCGTAGACGAAGGCAATGAGATTGGTAGCGGCTTCATCATCGTCATATCGGTATCGAGGCAAGTTATTACTTACTCAGTTATAATGTTTAATGAATAGTTTCAGTTTAATTTCGTTTATAATGCATATAGCAATGATTATTACTGCAAATTCTGAAGATTTGGATTACTTGTTGACTTTCTGATTTTGGGAGTTAAATCATAATGTATTTGTTTTATCTCGGTTATTAGCATATTCGGGTGTCAAGGTTACGTTGCGATAAAGATGAGGATATACGTATCTATAGTTCATGGTACGTTTGGATCGCAGAGCATTGAGGATAATCGCCGGTGATGATTTGACATCGAGATTCCTCCTAAAGGACTCGGGACAATTATCTTGGTTTGATTCGGTTTAGTGTTGATGTTGTTGATCATGCAGGTTGTCATTCATGTTGCTGAACATGAAGTCGTACTAGTGTTTCATCATAGTGTCGTTCGTGTTTTGATTCATATGTTGTTCATATTGATGAACATATTGAGTTGCATATGTGTATGCATAATTGTATTGTTTATGTTGTGTTGATCCTGTGAGATCAAGTGATCTATGCTGAGCTGGATCGGATGTCCACTATGCGTTGGTGCAACGGGATCATCATGGGATCTATGCTGAGGGCGCTGGATCATTGGACAGGTTTTCCACCATGCGTTGGTCCGACGGGATCATCATGGGGATCTATGCTGAGGGAACTGGATCGTTGGATTACCAGTATTGTGTTGATGGAATCATGTGTATTCACATCATTGATTTTATCATGTGTTATTGTGCATATGTATATTATGGGGTTGCCATAAGTATACATTGTCGTTATTAATGTGAACATATTGATGTTGTCATATGAGTATGCATTTGTAGGTCTTGTGTTAGGACCATGTTCGTGTGTAGTATTGATATGATCTCGGATTAGACTGATATGATTGTCGTGGCACTTCATATCTCGAGATATGTTACGTATTTCCTTTGGTATTTGTCTTTTGATGGACAACCGGTTATTGTCTTGGGATTTGATGATGCTATCCGACGGATCGTATTGGTCAGAACTGGTATATTTCCGTATCGTGAGTTGGCGATGATAGTTTGAGAATCTTGAGTATTGTCTGAGGTACAATACAAATATTATATTCGAATTTATTGGTTAATCGAGTACAAGATGTGAAATGTGATTCTGTTGAGGATTATTTGAGTAAGTAAAGTTATGACGATAAGATTACATTGGTCGTATTCTTATTTTGTATTCTCATTGGTATGTAATTATTAATGTGATGTGATGGTTATCATTGTTGGATATTATGGCTGACACCGTCATGGGATCTCTTTTTAGGTTCTTGAGATATCGAGCTTGTAGCGGTCGTGGAGAGATGAGCTTCCTGGAGGATACTCGCTAGGGCATGTAATTGTGTATTGAGTTTCCTGTTCAGTTGTTGTATTCCGCTGCTACAGTATTTTAAATCGTTTGTCTTCTCCGCTCCGTGAGTATTTTTGGCCTTTTGGTATCTGGTAACTTAGGTTACTTTGGCAACCGTTTTCTAAACTATTTTGTCGGTACGTTTAAGCGATTGCTTAACGTATGTTTTTTTTAAACTGTTGAGTTCTAGCATTTCCGGCCTTGTCCTTTCAAACGAGATTTTACGACAGTTTTGATAAACGAGTTTTATAAAGTCTTCAAATGTTTTAAAGATAGTACCGTCGTTGGCCTCTTGGGAATTTGTAAATGTTTGCAAAAATTTCCTTTAGCCTTGTGGGTTCCATCTCGGGGCCCACGGCGCTGTAATATTCCCGGTTAAATCTGGGGGTGTTACAGAATATGGTATCGGAGCTTAGGTTGAGAAAACCTTGCAGTCGGGTCGAGTTGGGTTGTGCTTTTGTCGTGTCATTCGAGTTGTCGATTGACAAATATTAGAGCCGTGAGTTTTTGTTATTCACTCGGGCTTGTGCATTATGTGATTTACCAGTGTGGTACTGGGTTGTTGTAACCTTTTCTAAATGATGTTAATGTGTTTCTTCAGATAGAGCTATGTTACGTTCTCGAGTTGAACTGAGTTTGCAAAATGTGTGTTTTGAAAATATCTGTGTCGAGTACTTTCTGGAGTTGAGACACATGCCAGTATCACCGGGAATCGTCGGCTTCACGATCTGTAAGTATTTGGATTTTGGATTTCATTGAGATTTATTGCCGTTCTAAGTTGATACGTTTTGAGATTCAGAAAGATATTATGCGTTACATAATGAGATGACAGAATTGGGACAGGATTGATGATTTGAGAAACTATGATTTTGGAAATCAATATGTCGGTTAAGTTTTGGAACGGAATTGTGTATTCGGGAGAAGGACTGTGGATTGTTGAGAAGAACATGTAGTCATGTTAGTTCATTTTGTGATATATGAACTGTTTTTGAGCATTTGAAAACAATACCTTTCAAAATAAATGATTTACGGATGTTTTACGGAAAATGATTTTTGGGCCGAGACCCAATCGATTTTGAAATAGTTTTGTAACTCATGACTTGGAGTCCGAAAAGAGTTTTCTACTTTTTAAACTTCTTGTAATGCGGAACAAGATACGGGCTGAGACCCTAATGTTTCAAAAGAAAGCTTTTCTGTTTTCTAAAACTCCCGAGATTTGTAAAACACTTTATCAATCGTTTATCTGTTTCGTTTCTGTCTTTCGCGGTATTGATTTACTCGATCAAAGGAAACTTCTCGGGAAGTCTTTCACTGTGTTGAGTTGTTTCAATGTTTTGTCATAGCATAATTGAAGTGATCCAAGATGGGTTAATGGTCGTCGTTGCCAGCCATGTGTGGAGGAGTTTTTATCGGAGTTTATATATTAAGGTTTTGGAACTATACCGTGTAGTTTTCCGATGGGATGTCAGTGGAATTTGTGACGAGCCGGACTGGTATACAGGAGTATGGGTGTGGTCAATCATTTGCTTAGTTTTTATTTTAAAACTTCGAAATCGTGTGGATTCGAAGGACACTGTTATTGAATACTTGACGTAAGCAAACCGATTTAATTGTTCGAAAATTAATTTACTCGTCTTACGAAAATTTATGTCTTGAGTTTTCAAACTCTTGAAAGAACTTTCGAAAATTTGTCTTTTGACAAGACTAAATGATTTCAAACTGGTTTTGAAAATGTGATTGATATACATATGCATTTAGTGCATAGTACATATCATGGTGAAGTTATGAGTGTGACTCACGAATTGGATAAGGCATCAGTATGTAACGATGAATAGAGATTTCGAACTTTAGTATGGTAGTTTGGTTATCCAGGGATGATCGGTTGATTTATTAGATAAGAGAAATATGCTGCATGTTGTAGATTCATGCACATGATGTAATTTTGGAACTTTGGATTTCGTGAAATCGAGATATATGTGCTATGTGATTCCATTGGTATGGTAGTAGTGTGATTTTTACCATAGTGATCTTTGAATGATTTATTTGTAAATGTAGATTTGGGGATGACGACCCCATGTTGACTGTTTTGGATATTGAGTGGTTGTTCCCACTCCATGTATGATTTGGTATGTTCATCGATTTACGATTGGTTGTTCGTATGCCGAGGGGTATGTTCACCAGTCGGGTATGTTTATTGAGATCCACTGTATATGATTTGTTTAACGTTTTGAATATTTTGCTCTTTCGTATATCGGTCTCTGTGATTCTGTGTTCATCACATTGGAACTTACCGTGTGAAGGTATTCTCGGTTGTGTTTTGACCTTTGGATTGGTCGTATTGGAGTTTATCATGTGGATAATATTCTCGGTAAATTTATTGATTGATCAATACTGGTGATCATCTGAGCATTCGGATTTTGTGTCGATGTTTCGGGACTTGTTGCCATTTCTTTGGGCAGTTGTTTCATAGATGTATCGTACACTGTTGGTTTTTCAGCAAATTGGGACTTGATTGTATAATCAGGCAGATGAGATTTAGCACGGATAGATTATTTCATCCAAAGATGATATACTTTGTTAGGACTCATGAAATTGTGATTGTAAACATGTTGAGGCTTTACCGTGAAGTCACTTGCTAGTATCTCAGGAGATCGTCAGCTTGGCACATATGTAAGTATACTGTTTTGGTTATTCATTAATAACAATGATTGATCATTGTCGTGATGATTGCGGGATATTTTGGTCGAACGGGTTGTTTATTTTTATGACGGATTGCAAATTTCGAGGCCGAAACTTATTTTAAGTGATGTAGTACGTAATATCCGGAATTTCTACTACTGTTATTTAATGTTATTTTATCCGAGTTATGTTGTACAGCATGGAGTCTGTATAGTATGGATAAAATAAAAGAAGGACTGAGATATCTGTATTTGTATAATTGTCGATATCATGTGTCAGAAGTATCGTATCAGAATATTATTGGATTAAGTATATGTATTAAATACGTGTGTATACGTATCCAATATGTCGAGACGGCAGGAGCAGTTGGATTTGGCTAAGTTAGAGCCCTTAACGTACGCTAAGCTTAAGGACTTACGTACGCTAAGTTGCTAGTGTTACGTACGTTATGGTGAAGGCATTATGTACGTAACAAGGGAATCAGACATGACGAGCTATGGTCGGCAGGTGGGACCCCGTGTCAGCAACTTTCAGTGCGGATGTGGACAGGCGAGTCAACCCCGACCATTACGTACGCTAAGGACGGATCATTACGTACGTTAACGAGTATGTTACTATAACAAGTCAACGTACGTATTACGTACGTTATGGGGAATGTGTTATGTACGTAAGGATGTGAACGAAATGAGTCAGTGAGCTCTGGACTGATATTACGTACGCTACGAAGGACACTTAGCGTACGTTAGGTAGCATTACGTATGTTAATGCTGCTGGATAACGTACATAATGAGGGATGCCGTTTATAAAATGAAGATCGGTCTTTCATTTCTTTACGAGAGAAAATCGATTTCCTCATCCAACCTTCGTCCCTCTGAGCATATTAGTGAGATTTAACCTCTTCCATCTTGATTACAAGATTGGAAACATGGATTAGAGGCTTGGATATGAAGATATAAAGGATTCTTGAAGAGTTTGATTGTGTTATTCATGTTCTTGAGGTATGTTGATGAACTCTACACCTTGAATTCGGATTTTGATGTTATTCTTGAAGAATAATTTGTATGAAGATGATTATGGTATTGTCGTTACGATTCTTGAGGCTATATGAACTATATGTTGAAGGACATGATAGTTTATGTCTTGATTATGTTGGTTATGATTATAGAATGATAGTGTTCTTGGTAAAATTGTTTCGATTCTTGATGTTAGGAGGATCATAGATTGGAAAATATGATAATATACACCTTGGATTATGAATGAGGATTGTTTAGATGTTAGAGAATATCAAATTACATTGTTTTGATGACTATGAACAAGCTTTCGAATCATTTAGTGTTCTTGAGGAACTTCTTGATGAATTTAACATAGCAAGACGATCCTATGTTGAATTATCGGTATTTTTAGATATGAAGATTGAATTTGGAGTTGGTAATGTTAGACCCTTGTTGGTTTAATTTGATTATTGATATGACTATCGGATTATGGATCGTGTTGTGGTTTTGAGTTCATGATCGATTGTTTTGGTTGTTTGGAATTGTGTTTAATCGGGATATTGTAAAACCGTTGAATTTGTCGATCGGTTATATTGATTAGTAATTCTCGGATTTCGGTTCATATGATGGATATGAATTCATAAAATGGTTTGAGTATATTATTTGGTTTTATATATGATCGAGGTATCGTTGATCCGTTAAGTTTGATCGGTTGGTTATGTCGGTTGTTGATTGTTATCGGATCGTTGCTATTTGATTACTTCAATAGGTTGAGATTAATGATCGGTGATTATAATCGTATGTTGTGGTCGTGTTCGAGTATGTTCGTGAATTGCATGGGTCAGGGCCGAGGAGCTCGTAGACGAAGGCAATGAGATTGGTAGCGGCTTCATCATCATCGTATCGGTATCGAGGCAAGTCATTACTTACTCAGTTATAATGTTTAATGAATGATTCGTTTATAATGCATATAGCAATGATTATTACTGCAAATTCTGGAGATTTGGATTACTTGTTGTCTATCCGATTTTGGGAGTTAAATCATAATGTATATGCTTTATCGGTTATTGGCATATTTGGGTATCAAGGTTACGTTGAGATAAAGATGAGGATATAAGTATCTATAGTCCATGGTACGTTTGGATCGCCGAGCATTGAGGATAATCGTCGGTGATGATTTGACATCGAGATTCCTCTTGAAAGACTCGGGACAATTATCTTAGTTTGATTCGGTTTAGTGTTGATGTTGTTGATCATGCAGGTTGTCATTCATGTTGCTGAACATGAAGTCGTCCTAGTGTTTCAACATAGTGTCGTTCGTGTTTTGATTGATATGTTGCTCATATTGATGAACATATTGAGTTGCATATGTGTATACATAATTGTATTGTTTATGTTGTGTTGATCCTGTGAGATCATGTGATCTATGCTGAGGGCGCTGGATCGGATGTCCACTATGCGTTGGTCCGACGGGATCATCATGGGGATCTATGCTGAGGGCACTCGATCATTGGACAGGTTTTCCACCATGCGTTGGTCCGACAGGATCATCATGGGGATCTATGCTGAGGGCGCTGGATCGTTGGATTACCCAGTATTGTGTTGATAGAATCATGTGAATTCGCATCATTGATTTTATCATGTGTTATTGTGCATATGTATATTATGGGGTTGCCATAAGTATACATTGTCGTTATTAATGTGAGCATATTGATGTTGTCATATGAGTATGCATTTGTAGGTCTTGTGTTAGGACCATGTCCGTGTGTAGTATTGATCTGATCTCGGATTAGACTGATATGATTGTCATGGCACTTCATATCTCGAGATATGTTCTGTATTTCCTTTGGTATTTGTCTTCTGATGGACAACCGGTTATCATCTTTGGATTTGATGATGCTATCCGACGGATCGTATTGGTCAGAACTAGCATATTTCCATATCGTGAGTTGGCGATGATAGTTTGAGACTCTTGAGCATTGTCTGAGGTACAATACAGATATTATGTTCGAATTTATTGGTTAATCGAGTACGAGATGTGAAATGTGATAATGGTTATTCTGTTGAGGATTATTTGAGTAAGTAAAGTTATGACGATAAGATTACATTGGTCGTATTCTTATTTTGTATTCTCATTGGTATGTAATTATTAATGTGATGTGATGGTTATCATTGTTGGATATTATGGATGACCCCGTCGTGGGATCTCTTTTTAGGTTCTTGAGATATCAAGCTTGTAGCGGTCGTGGAGAGATGAGCTTCCTGGAGGATACTGGCTAGGGCATGTAATTGTGTATTGAGTTTCATGTTCAGTTGTTGTATTCCACTGCTATAGTATTTTAAATCGTTTGTCTTGTCCGCTGCGTGAGTATTTTTGGCCTTTTGGTATCTGGTAACTTAGGTTGCTTTGGCAACCGTTTTCTAAACTATTTTGTCGGTACGTGTAAGCGATAGCTTAACGTATGTTTTTTTTTTAAACTGTTGAGTTCTAGCATTTCCGGCCTTGTCTTTTCAAACGATATTTTACGACGGTTCTGATAAACGAGTTTTATAAAGTCTTCAAATGTTTTAAAGATAGTACCGTCGTTGGCCTCTTGGGCATTTGTAAATGTTTGCGAAAAATTCCTTTAGCCTTGTGGGTTCCATCTCGGGGCCCACGACGCTGTAATATTCCTGGTTAAATCTGGGGGTGTTACAAAATATGGTATCAGATCTTAGGTTGAGAAAACCTAGGCAGTCGGGTCAAGTTGGGTTGTGCTTTTGTCGTGTCATTCGAGTTGTCGATTGACAAATATTAGAGCCGTGAGTTTTTGTTGTTCACTCTGGCTTGTGCATTATGTGATTTACCAGTGTGGTACTGGGTTGTTGTAAACTTTTCTAAATGGTGTTAATGTGTTTCTTCAGATAGAGCTGTGTTACGTTCTCGAGTTGAACTGAGTTTGCAAAATGTGTGTTTTGAAAATATCAGTGTCGAGTACTTTCTAGAGTTGAGACATGTGCCAGTATCACGGGGAATCGTCAGCTTCCCGATCTGTAAGTATTTGGATTTTGGATTTCATTGAGATTTATTGCGGTTCTAAGTTGATACGTTTTGAGATTCATAAAGATATTATGCGTTATAGAATGAGATGACAGAATTGGGACAGGATTTATGATTTGAGAAACTGTGATTTTGGAAATCAATATGTCGGTTAAGTTTTGGAATGGAATTGTGTATTCGGGAGAAGGATTGCGGATTGTTGAGAAGAGCATGTAGTCATGTTAGTTCATTTTGTGATATATGAACTGTTTTTGAGCATTTTAAAATGATACCTTAAAAATGAATGTTTTACAAATGTTTTACGGAAAATGATTTTTGGGCCGAGACCCAATCGATTTTGAAATAGTTTTGTAACTCATGACTTGGAGTCCGGAAAGAGTTTTCTACTTTTTAAACTTCTTGTAATGCGGAACAAGATACGGGCCGAAACCCTAATATTTCAAAAGAAAGCTTTTCTGTTTTCTAAAACTCCCGAGATTTGTAAAACACTTTATCAATCGTTTATCTGTTTCGTTTCTATCTTTCGCGGTTTTGATTTACTCGATCAAATGAAACTTCTCGGGAAGTCTTTCACTGTGTTGAGTTGTTTCAATATTTTGTCATAGCATAATTGAAGTGATCCAAGATGGGTTAATGGTCGTCGTTGCGAGCCATGTATATGGAGGAGTTTTTATCGGAGTTTATATATTAAGGTTTTGGAACTATACTGTGTAGTTTTCCGATGGAATGTCAGTGGAATTTTTGATGAGCCGGACTGGTATACAGGAGTATGGATGTGGTCAATCATTTGCATAGTTTTTATTTTAAAACTTCGAAATCGTGTGGATTCGAAGGACACTATTATTGAATACTTGACGTAAGCAAACTGATTTAATTGTTCGAAAATTAATTTACTCGTCTTACGAACATTTATGTTTCGAGTTTTCAAACTCTTGAAAGAACTTTCGAAAATTTGTCTTTTGACAAGACTAAATGATTTCAAACTGGTTTTGAAAATGTGATTGATATACATATGCATTTAGTGCATAGTGCATATCATGGTGAAGTTATGAGTGTGACTCACGAACTGGATAAGGCATCAGTATGTAACGATGAATAGAGATTTCGAACTTTAGTATGGTAGTTTGGTTATCCAGGGATGATCGGTTGATTTATTAGATAAGAGAAATATGATGCATGTTGTAGATTCATGCACAGGATGTAATTTTGGAACTTTAGATTTCGTGAAATCGAGACATATGTGCTATGTGATTCCATTGGTATGGTAGCAGTGTGATTTTTACCATAGTGATCTTTGAATGATTTATTTGTAAATGTAGATTGGGGATGACGACCCCATGCTGACTGTTTTGGATATTGAGTGGTCGTTCCCACTCCATGTATGATTTGGTATGTTCATCGATTTGCGATTGGTTGTTCGTATGCCGAGGGGTATGTTCACCAGTCGGGTATGTTTGTTGAGATCCACTGTATATAATTTGTTTAACGTTGCTCTTTCGTATATCGGTCTCTGTGATCCTGTGTTCATCACATTGGAACTTACCGTGTGAAGGTATTCTCGATTGTGTTTTGACCTTTGGATTGGTCGTATTAGAGTTTATCATGTCGATGATATTATCGGTAAATTTATTGATTGATCATTGCTGGTGATCATATGAGCATTCTGATTTTGTGTCGGTGTTTCGGGACTTGTTGCCATTTCTTTGGGCAGTTGTTTCATAGATGTATCGTACACTGTTGGTTTTTCAGCAGATTGGGACTTGATTGTATAATCAGGTAGATGAGATTTAGCACGGATAGATTATTTCATCCGAAGAGGATATACTTTGTTAGGTCTCATGAAATTGTGATTGTAAACGTGTTGAGGCTTTACCGTGAAGTCACTTACTAGTATCTCAGGAGATCGTCAGCTTGGCACATATGTAAGTATACTATTTTGGTTATTCGTTAATAACAATGATTGATCATTGTCATGATGATTGTGGGATATTTTTGTCGAACGGGTTGTTTCTTTTTATGACAGATTGCAAGTTTCGAGGCCGAAATTTATTTTAAGTGATGTAGTATGTAATATCCGAAATTTCTACTACTGTTATTTAATGTTATTTTATCCGAGCTATGTTGTACAGCATGGAGTCTGTACAGTATGGATAAAATAAAAGAAGGACTGAGACATTTGTATTTGTATAATTGTCGATATCATGTGTCAGAAGTATCGTATGAGAATATTATTGGATTAAGTATATGTAACGCTCGGTTTCTTTTTTTTTCGGTACGTTAATTATTTTCATGGTATTTAATTATTTTAAATGATGGGTTTAATTAATTAGCCAAGTTAGATTAAAATACAAGTTTTGGGCTAAGTTAATTAAAAGATTTAATTATATTGGGCTAGTAAGAAATGAGTTTTGAGCCTAGCCCATTAGTGTAGTCATTAGGCTTTATCCTAAAATGACTTATAAAAATATCACAAACCCTAACTCCCTCCTCTCTTCCCCATTTCGGCCGATCCCATCTCCCATCTCTCTCTCATTTTTCTCTTCCAAAGCCACAATCATCTTCTCCTTCATTTCCTTGTTGGTGTAACAAGCTTAGGTAAGATCTTTTAAGGTGTTCTAATCTTTTCTTTTGATTTATATTCAATTAATTGTTTTAAGTGTTGATTATCATCTAGAAATTTCATCACCATCTCCTATACATGGTGTATGATGAGCCTAGATGATCATATTATGTAAAAGATCTATATGATTCATAAAAATCATCAAGTTGTAACTTGTGTGATTTAAAGAAGATAGATCTTATGGTTTTAACCAATGTTGTTATTGTTATAAGTTGTATGTTATCATCATCTCTAGATTATATCTACACCTTATACATGGTGTATGATGGATCTAGATGATTATATAAAATACAAGGTCTAAATGAACCATGGAAATCACCAAGTTTTATTTAGGTGATAAAATGTGATAGATCTTGTGAATGGTTATAATTCTTGTTAATTATTATTTTGATTCTCAACATATCCATATCCATATGTTTATATCTAAGTATACAACTTTATAGCATCTTCTAAGATGTGTATATAAATATTTGTGTATTTGAAAGATCAAGGAACCCTTAAGAAAGGGGAAAATTATGAGTTTAAGTGGTTTGTCATATATTATGTTGATTTGATTCTTTTCCTTGTGACTAAATGAAATGCCAATGACCCCTAGCCCTTTTTAGTGCCACCATGTTCATAGGGGACTGAATTTGGGTGATAAACACATCTAGGAATGTGTTTCAAAAGGGAGAGGAATGGATTGGTTAAAAAGATTAAGGGTTGGCTACGATTCTGTTTCCATCAGATTTTGTAGTCATCTTACAAAAATCATAACTTGAATTCTATAACTCAAACGGATCTCAAACCTATGCCAAAAGTTTACAAATTGTGTTGGGAACTTTCTTATGAAGGTCACTCTCACTAATTAAGACTTTATCCATGGGCAAGAACGGCACCTTTGCTGGTAGGTCTGATCCGGGTCTGATCTGATAGGTCAACTTGTTTTATTCGTTTCTAGGGCTTGGGAAATGATCTAATGGGATTCCAAGTTCCCACATGTGTGTTATGACCTAAAGTTGTGATCTGGAGTTTATGGGATGTTATCTCCAAGTATTTCTTGGTCATATTGAGTTCACACTCCAGATCAGTTTTCTGTCATCAGCTTTTAAGGGTTTTGTAATTAGTCATGTTGTGAATTTCGTATCTAGAGTTTGGGAAACCCTTTTTGGTCGATTCCAACTCTGAAACTTTGGTATTTATGTCTATTATCTCTGTGATTTTTAGTTTGGACAATGTCTACCCACAAGTTGGGTAGAATTGGCCAACACTACTGATTCCTATGATTTGGGACTGCACTGCGATGTCTTTTTAAAAGCATCATAATAAATTCATATTTTGGAGTTAGAGTGAGTTCTTTACTGTTTTAAAAAGGGGAAAGACTCTAGTTTCTTAGAAAAATTTAATATTGATATGTTAATACTTAGGAAAATTAAGTAAATCCATCTTTAACAGCGGGTCTGTTTTTAGACCTTGCTGTCCAGATTTTTGTTTAAGTCTTTAAGCTTCATCTTTGGGTATATCCTAACTCCTAGTTTATAATAGGTGAAGTTTTGGCATTTGCTCAAGTGTGGTAGCTTTTTGATTTAGCAATCTCCTTAAGTATTCAAGGTGAGTTCTCTAACTACATTATCTCAAAATTTATGATTGCTAGGTTAGCACGTGAGTGTTAAATTATTATTATGGTATGATAATGTGGATGCATGCTTAAATTGTTAATCATACATGTGCACCGTATGTTTATTGTTGAGGGATCATAGCAATTATCCGGCTTTTGTCCGGTGCGCGTGGTTTGGTATAATTACTCCAATACCCTCCGGGATGTGAGGTGAGGGTAAGATTAACCCAATACTCTTCGGTTTGTGAGATGCGGGTAACCTACTAGCCCTCCTTATAAGCCTTGATTTGTTCTTGGCTTATGTTTAAATGTTATAACCGTATATTTTAATCTAGGTCTAGTGATTGTGGATATTGGTATAATGTTGTGTTTGAATTCACTAAGCTTTGTGCTTACGGTTTACTTAACATTTTTCGTGTTTTACGATTAAGGAGGCTAGGGACTGACGGGAGCATTCGTGACACACTGCTATTTATTTTACGTCAATGAACATTTTTAGTACTTCCGCTTTTGACATTTCTATATTAGAAAGTTTTACTTATGTTGTTTTCTTTAGAAGTTTGATAACTTGATTGCCATTATTGGCTTATTAAATTAAATAAATGAAGTTCCTTTATGAATTGGTGTCAAACTTTATATTATTTCGATAAAAAAATAAAAAAAAAAAAAAATAAATAAATAAATTTTGGGTGTTACAAGTTGGTATCAGAGCTTTTCATTTGAGTGAACTAGGCCTTCTTAGGGATGTCTAGACTCAAATTTAAAACATTTTATTTCTCTTGTACAAAGTTTATTAAAAACTAGCAGTGAAGATGTCACGGTGCGCAGTCATTGACCCAAGTAAGTTGTATTTACTAATTGAGTTTAAATTTTGTTACTTATCAAACACAATAGTATGCTCCATTTATGACATATCCCAAAGACTAGCCTAGGAGGATAATTATATGCCTTTAGTGCTACTATCTACCATGTGAGAATTTAGGCCTTTTAGATCTACCGTGAGTGTGAATTAAACTGTTACGGCTAGGAGCAAGCTGAAATTTTGAAACTAGACCAAAACCGAAATTGGAACTTCTATATTGAATAATAGAAGGGCCCCTATTATTCAATATATTGGAGCCGGTTTTGGGGACGGGGCAAGGTTGAAAAGTTTTCAATAAGTGAGTGTTTTCGATCTCTTAGACATGCATAGGTTGAATCGTTTTTTCTTATCAATTTTAGATGGCTCCCGCTCGCCTCAATGCAATTCAAATAGCTCAAGTTAGGGAACTCGTTCTTTGAGGAGTTCAATAATGCTTTTAACGAGATCATTCCGAATGTCACGGCTAACATCATTGATCAAGTTCGTGCTCTGCTAGATGAGCGTATGGCGGATGCACCTCCGCCTGGGGGCTCCCGATCCTCCTGTTCGTGATTTAATGTACTACTACGAGAAGTTCGGCAAGTGCACCCACCTCATTGGGATGGGGAGGACGACATACAGGCGCTAAGCACCGGTTATCCGACGTGGAGGGCGCCTTTATGACTATAGGGTGCCCAGACCGGTTTAGAGTGTTGGTAGCAAAGAACCACCGAGGAAGCGGGTTAAGACATGGTGGAACACCACCACGGGAAGAATGATCAAGAAGGCTGAAGGGCGATTACTTGGGCCCAGGTTGTGGAGTGGTTCGAGGCACGGTATGTGCCTAGGTGGAGCAACAAAGAATGATGCAGAGTTCATGGCGTTACAACAGACCACCGAGTCTCATAGTGATCTGAACGCCAAGTTCATGGAGATGCTTTCTCGTCCTACTTTTGCCGGAGATGAAGCATGGCTTGTTAGTCGGTACATCTCGATTTTACGTACCGACATCCGGGAATTTGTGAGCATGCAAGACTTTACGACCTTGGGTGCAATCATGGGGGCACTGAAGAGAGAGATTGAGCCGCAAACTCAATCTAAGAGGAAACTGAGAGCACTTTTTCAAAAACTTCTAATGAGGCTCATAAGAAGACAAAGTTCGGATAAACCAAGATATGAATACAAGCCATCTGCAAGGTGGTGATCGACCCCATTGGTGTGTTATAACCGTAAGAAGGAAGGGCATCACTGGAAGAATTGCAAGGCTCCAAAAGCCATTCTGACCTCCCTGTGTTACTATTGCGGCGGTACCAGCTTGTTACAATTGCCAAGAGAAGGGGCACAAGAAACCTGATTGCCCAAAGTCAAGAAGTATGGGAATGCAAATCCCAATACGCTTCGACCTCTAACGGACCAACTATGTTGACACGAGGACGTGTCCACCATCTTACGAGGGAGGAGCTGCGAAGCCTGCGACTGAAGCAGGTAAACATCACTTCATTATCTTTCATTTTATGATATGCAATAGATTAATTGTTTTATATCTTAAATATTATGAATCGTGCACTTATCTGTTAGATTCTCACCCTGCCGCTGTTATGTTTGATTCTGGCGCTACTCACTCCTTCGTGTCACGCACATTCATAAATCGTTTGGGGTGTGGTGTCGGGAAACTAGCACGTCCCATGGTTATCGAAGTTGCCGACAATCGAACTATCTTCGTTACTGATGTTTATCGGGGTTGTACCCTTGAATTTTCGGGAGTAGAATTCCCCATTGATCTTATCCCTATTGCTATGAGGGAACTTTGCGTTATTGTGGGTATGGATTGGCTCGATGCATTCGATGCAGAAATTCTTTGTCGCAAGAGACAAGTTCGTGTTCAAAACCCTAGGGGTGGAGAACTTATTATTCAAGGAGATATTCCCCATTTGGATATTGCTTCTTGTACCTCTGCTATTGCACTCGATAATGTTCCAGTTGTTTCCGACTTTGGTGACGTCTTTCCTGAGGAACTCCCGGGTTTGCCACCTATTAGGCAAGTGGAGTTTCGCATTGATTTAGTACCTGGCGCTGTTCCGATCGCCAAATCTCCTTATCGTTTGGCGCCACCTGAGATGAAAGAGCTTCAAGATCGATTCAGGAGCTTAGTGATAAGGGGTTTATACGGCCAAGTTTCTCGCCGTGGGGTGCTCCTATACTTTTCGCGAAAAAGAAGGACGGTTCTCAAAGAATGTGCATAGATTATCGGGAGTTGAATAAACTCACGATAAAGAACCGTTATCCTTTACCTCGTATCGACGATCTTTTCGACCAACTCCAAGGAGCGTCTTGGTTTTCCAAGATTGATTTGCGTTCCGGTTATCATCAGATGCGAGTTCGTGACTGTGACATTGAGAAAACGGCGTTTCGAACCCGATACGGACACTTTGAATTTGTGGTGATGCCTTTCGGACTCACTAATGCACCCACGCTTTTATGGATCTTATGAATCGGGTGTGTGGTCCGATGCTCGACCGTTCGGTCATTGTGTTTATTGACGATATTTTGGTCTATTCTAAGACCGTGGAGGAGCATGAAAGGCACATTCGGGAACTTCTAGAGACACTACGGAGAGAACGGCTTTATGCTAAATTTTCTAAGTGTGAATTTTGGTTAGAAGAGGTTCAATTCTTGGGCCACGTGGTGAACAAGGAAGGTATCAAGGTCGATCCGGCCAAGATTGATGCGGTTAAGAAATGGGAAGCTCCTAAATCGCCTTCGGAGATTCGTAGTTTCTTGGGTTTGGCCGGTTACTATCGTAGGTTTATTGAAAATTTCTCAAAGATTTCTCTACCTCTTACGCGATTGACCAAGAAGTCGGAGAAATTTGTTTGGGGTCCGGAACAACAGTTTGCATTTGAAGATCTTAAGACGCGGTTGTGTAATGCCCCGGTTTTGACCTTACCGGAAGGAGTGGAAGACATGGTAGTGTACTGCGACGCATCCCTCCTGGGTTTTGGTGCTGTGTTGATGCAACGGGGTAAGGTGATAGCTTAT
Source organism: Orobanche coerulescens (assembly GCA_033398695.1). Lineage (NCBI taxonomy): Eukaryota > Viridiplantae > Streptophyta > Magnoliopsida > Lamiales > Orobanchaceae > Orobanche > Orobanche coerulescens. The sequence continues at coordinate 71,760,890 of CM065815.1, forward strand.
GCGTCTCGCCAGCTAAAACCTCACGAAAGGAACTACCCCACTCATGACCTGGAGTTAGGAGCTGTTGTTTTTGCTCTCAAGATATGGAGGCACGACCTTTACAGGGTTAAGTGTATCATTTACACTGACCATAAAAGTTTGAAGTACCTTTTCGATCAGCGGGATTTGAATATGAGGCAGGTTAGATGGTTAGATGTGGTGAAAGATTACGACTGTGAGATTCACTACCACCCCGGTAAAGCTAATGTGGTAGCTGACGCACTCAGTCGTAAGCAATCTGTCGAACCGATTCGAGCTAAATGTCTTCGGATGACTATGGAGACATCATTATTGGGTATGATTCGAGATGCTCAAGATGTGGCGACACAAGAGGGGAACCCAAATCGTGAAAGGATTGTGAATGAGTTACCTAAGATGGAGCGAGATGGGCGTGGATTACTAACTCGTTATGGTAGGGTTTGGGTTCCATTTTCGTGGGAACCGGAAAACTCTTATGGAAGAAGCTCACAGTCCAAGTTTTCTATTCATCCGGTGCTACAAAAATGTACCGAGATCTTCGTGAGGGTTATTGGTGGCACGGGATGAAGAATGATGTGGCCCGATATGTAGAAGAATGCCTAACATGCCTGGAAGGTCAAAGCCGAACACCGAAACCTCATGGGAAATTGCAACCTTTGGAGATTCCCGAGTGGAAATGGGAGCACTTAACCATGGACTTTATTACAAAACTTCCTAAGACTGCAAGGGGAGCGGATACGATATGGGTAGTTGTGGATCGATTGACGAAGAGTGCTCATTTCGGCCATCAAGGAAAGTTCTTGGTGAAAAATTGGCGAGATTTTTGTTCGGGAGATAGTTTCATTGCACGGGTGCCCATATCTATTGTCTCGATCGAGATACTCGATTCACCTCTCGATTTTGCGTAAATTCCAAGAAGAATTGGGTACCCGATTGCATTTCAAGATTGCGTTCCATCCGCAAACCGATGGGCGAGTGAGCGGACGATACAGACTTTGGAGGACATGCTTCGGGCATGTGCAATTGATTTTGGAGGCGGTTGGGATGATCATCTTCATTTAGCCGAAGTTTTCATATAACAACAGTTATCATTCTAGCATCGACATGCCCCGTATGAAGCAATCGTATGGTAGGAAGTGTAGAACCCCGAGGTGTTGGGGTGAGGTTGGACAGAGGGTGCTCGGTAGCACCGATATTGTTTTGCAGACCACGGAGAAAATCAAAATGATCAGGGATCATTTGGTCACCGCTAGGAGTCGTCAGAAGAGTTATGCAGATAAGCGGCGCTCCGATCTTGAGTTTCAGGTTGGGGATCATGTGTTATTAAAGGTCTCCCCTTGGAAGGGTGTGATTAGGTTCCGCAAGCGTGGAAAGCTGGGACCTCGATTTATTGGACCTTATAAGATCATAGCTCGCGTTGGTAAGGTAGCGTACCGATTGGAGTTGCCTGACGAGCTTAGTTTGATTCATAACACCTTCCACGTGTCTCAGTTGAGGAAGTGCATTGTTGACGATACCGCCGTGGTACCTCTGGAAGACATCCAAATTGACGAACGGCTCAACTATGTTGAGAAACCTATCGCGGTTGTTGATCGAAAGTCAAAGACCCTTCGGAGCGGTAAGACTGTTTATTCTGTTAAGGTTCAGTGGCAGCATAGGAAGGGATCTGAGTGTACATGGGAACCTGAAGACGAGATGAGGGCGCATTATCCCGAGTTATTCAGAGGGATCGACTTCGAGGCCGAAGTCCCTTCTTAGTAGGGAGAGTTGTAACGCTCGGTTTCTTTTTTTTCGGTACGTTAATTATTTTCATGGTATTTAATTATTTTAAATGATGGGTTTAATTAATTAGCCAAGTTAGATTAAAATACAAGTTTTGGGCTAAGTTAATTAAAAGATTTAATTATATTGGGCTAGTAAGAAATGAGTTTTGAGCCTAGCCCATTAGTGTAGTCATTAGGCTTTATCCTAAAATGACTTATAAAAATATCACAAACCCTAACTCCCTCCTCTCTTCCCCATTTCGGCCGATCCCATCTCCCATCTCTCTCTCATTTTTCTCTTCCAAAGCCACAATCATCTTCTCCTTCATTTCCTTGTTGGTGTAACAAGCTTAGGTAAGATCTTTTAAGGTGTTCTAATCTTTTCTTTTGATTTATATTCAATTAATTGTTTTAAGTGTTGATTATCATCTAGAAATTTCATCACCATCTCCTATACATGGTGTATGATGAGCCAAGATGATCATATTATGTAAAAGATCTATATGATTCATAAAAATCATCAAGTTGTAACTTGTGTGATTTAAAGAAGATAGATCTTATGGTTTTAACCAATGTTGTTATTGTTATAAGTTGTATGTTATCATCATCTCTAGATTATATCTACACCTTATACATGGTGTATGATGGATCTAGATGATTATATAAAATACAAGGTCTAAATGAACCATGGAAATCACCAAGTTTTATTTAGGTGATAAAATGTGATAGATCTTGTGAATGGTTATAATTCTTGTTAATTATTATTTTGATTCTCAACATATCCATATCCATATGTTTATATCTAAGTATACAACTTTATAGCATCTTCTAAGATGTGTATATAAATATTTGGGTATTTGAAAGATCAAGGAACCCTTAAGAAAGGGGAAAATTATGAGTTTAAGTGGTTTGTCATATATTATGTTGATTTGATTCTTTTTCTTGTGACTAAATGAAATGCCAATGACCCCTAGCCCTTTTTAGTGCCACCATGTTCATAGGGGACTGAATTTGGGTGATAAACACATCTAGGAATGTGTTTCAAAAGGGAGAGGAATGGATTGGTTAAAAAGATTAAGGGTTGGCTACGATTCTGTTTCCATCAGATTTTGTAGTCATCTTACAAAAATCATAACTTGAATTCTATAACTCAAACGGATCTCAAACCTGTGCCAAAAGTTTACAAATTGTGTTGGGAACTTTCTTATGAAGGTCACTCTCACTAATAAGGACTTTATCCATGGGCAAGAACGGCACCTTTGCTGGTAGGTCTGATCCGGGTCTGATCTGATAGGTCAACTTGTTTTATTCGTTTCTAGGGCTTGGGAAATGATCTAATGGGATTCCAAGTTCCCACATGTGTGTTATGACCTAAAGTTGTGATCTGGAGTTTATGGGATGTTATCTCCAAGTATTTCTTGGTCATATTGAGTTCACACTCCAGATCAGTTTTCTGTCATCAGCTTTTAAGGGTTTTGTAATTAGTCATGTTGTGAATTTCGTATCTAGAGTTTGGGAAACCCTTTTTGGTCGATTCCAACTCTGAGACTTTGGTATTTATGTCTATTATCTCTGTGATTTTTAGTTTGGACAATGTCTACCCACAAGTTGGGTAGAATTGGCCAACACTACTGATTCCTATGATTTGGGACTGCACTGCGATGTCTTTTTAAAAGCATCATAATAAATTCATATTTTGGAGTTAGAGTGAGTTCTTTACTGTTTTAAAAAGGGGAAAGACTCTAGTTTCTTAGAAAAATTTAATATTGATATGTTAATACTTAGGAAAATTAAGTAAATCCATCTTTAACAGCGGGTCTGTTTTTAGACCTTGCTGTCCAGATTTTTGTTTAAGTCTTTAAGCTTCATCTTTGGGTATATCCTAACTCCTAGTTTATAATAGGTGAAGTTTTGGCATTTGCTCAAGTGTGGTAGCCAGTTTTGATTTAGCAATCTCCCTTAAGTATTCAAGGTGAGTTCTCTCACTCCATTGTCTCAATATTTATGATTGCTAGGTTAGCACGTGAGTGTTAAATTATTATTATGGTATGATAATGTGGATGCATGCTTAAATTGTTAATCATACATGTGCACTGTATGTTTATTGTTGAGGGGATCATAGCAATTATCCGGATTTTGTCCGGTGCGCGTGGTTTGGTATAATTACTCCAATACCCTCCGGGATGTGAGGTGAGGGTAAGATTAACCCAATACTCTTCGGTTTGTGAGATGCGGGTAACCTACTAGCCCTCCTTATAAGCCTTGATTTGTTCTTGGCTTATGTTTAAATGTTATAACTGTATATTTTAATCTAGGTCTAGTGATTGTGGATATTGGTATAATGTTGTGTTTGAATTCACTAAGCTTTGTGCTTACGGTTTACTTAACATTTTTCAGGTTTTACGATTAAGGAGGCTAGGGACTGACGGGAGCATTCGTGACACATCGCTATTTATATTACGACAATGAACATTTTTAGTACTTCCGCTTTTGACATTTCTATATTAGAAAGTTTTACTTATGTTGTTTTCTTTAGAAGTTTGATAACTTGATTGCCATTATTGGCTTATTAAATTAAATAAATGAAGTTCCTTTATGAATTGGTGTCAAACTTTATATTATTTCGATAAAAAAAAAAATAAAAAAAAAAAAAATAAATAAATAAATTTTGGGTGTTACAGTATATGTATTCAGTACATGTGTATACGTATCCAATATGTCGAGACGGACAGGAGCAGTTGGATTTGGCTAAGTTAGAGCCCTTAACGTACGCTAAGATTAAGGACTTACATACGCTAAGTTGCTAGTGTTACGTACGTTATGGCCAAGGCATTACGTACGTAACAAGGGAATCAGACATGACGAGCTATGGTCGGTAGGTGGGACCCCGTGTCAACAACTTTCGGTGCGGATGTGGACAGACGAGTCAACCCCGACCATTACGTATGCTAAGGACGGATCATTTCGTACGTTAAATAGTATGTTACTATAGCAAGTCAACGTACGTATTACGTACGTTATGGTGAATGTGTTACGTACGTAAGGATGTGAACGAAATGAGTCCGTGAGCTTTGGACTGATATTACGTACGCTACGAAGGGCACTTAGAGTATGTTAGGTAGTATTACGTACGTTAATGCTGCTGGATAACGTACGTAATAAGGGGATGTAGTTTATAAAATGAAGATCGGTCTTTCATTTCTTTACGAGAGAAAATTGATTTCCTCCTCCAACCTTCGTCCCTATGAGCATATTAGTGAGATTTAACCTCTTCCATCTTGATTACAAGATTGGAAACATGGATTAGAGGCTTGGATATGAAGATATCAAGGATTCTTGAAGAGTTTGATTGTGTTATTCATGTTCTTGAGGTATGTTGATGAACTTTACACCTTGAATTCGGATTTTGATGTTATTGTTGATGAATAATTCGTATGAAGATGATTATGGTATTGTCGTTACGATTCTTGAGGCTATATGAACTATATGTTGAAGGATATGATAGTTTATGTCTTGATTATGTTGGTTATGATTATAGAATCATAGTGTTCTTGGTGTTCTTGGTAGAATTGTTTCAATTCTTGATGTTAGGAGGATCATATATTGGAAAATATGATAATATACACCTTGGATTATGAATTAGGATTGTTTAGATGTTAGAGGATATCGAATTACATCGTTTTGATGACTATGAACAAGGTTTCAAATCATTTAGTGTTCTTGAGGAACTTCTTGATGAATTTAACATAGCAAGATGATCGTATGTTGAATTATCGGTATTTTTAGATATGAAGACCGAATTTGGAGTCGGTAATGTTATACCCTTGTTGGTTTAATTTGAGTATTAATATCATTATCGAATTATGGACCGTGTTGTGGTTTTGAGTTCATGATCGATTGTTTTGGTTGTTCGGAATTATGTTTAATCGGGATATTGTAGAATCGTTGAATTTATCGATCGGTTATATTGATTAGTAATTATCGGATTTCGGTTCATATGATGGATATGAATTCGTAAAATGGTTTGAGTATATTATTTGGTTTTATATATGATTGAGGTATCGTTGACCCGTTAAGTTTGATCGGTTGGTTATGTCGGTTGTTGATTGTTATCGGATCATTGCTATTTGATTACTTCAATAGGTTAAGATTATTGATCGGTGATTATAATCGTATGTTGCGGTCGTGTTCGAGTATGTTTGTGAATTGCATGGGTCAGGGCCGAGGAGCTTGTAGATGAAGGCAACGAGATTGGTAGCGGCTTCATCATCGTCGTATCGGTATCGAGGTAAGTTATTACTTACTCAGTTATAATGTTTAATGAATGATTTTAGTTTCATTTCGTTTATAATGCATATAGAAATGATTATTACCGCAAATTCTGGAGATTTGGATTACTTGTTGTCTATCCGATTTTGGGAGTTAAATCATAATGTATATGCTTTATCGGTTATTGGCATATTCGGGTATCAAGGTTACGTTGCGATAAAGATGAGAATATAAGTATCTATAGTCCATGGTATGTTTGGATCGCCGAGCATTGAGGATAATCGTCGGTGATGATTTGACATCGAGATTCCTCCTGAAAGACTCGGGATAATTATCTTAGTTTGATTCGGTTTAGTGTTGATGTTGTTGATCATGCAGGTTGTCATTCATGTTGCTGAACATGAAATCGTCCTAGTGTTTCATCATAGTGTCGTTCGTGTTTTGATTCATATGTTGTTCATATTGATGAACATATTGACTTGCATATGTGTATGCATAATTGTATTGTTTATGTTGTGTTGATCCTGTGAGATCATGTGATCCATGATGAGGGCGCTGGATCGGATGTCCACTATGCGTTGGTCCGACGGGATCATCATGGGGATCTATGCTGAGGGCGCTGGATCGTTGGACAGGTTTTCCACCATGCGTTGGTCCGACGGGATCATCATGGGAATCTATGCTGAGGGCGCTGGATCGTTGGATTACCCAGTATTGTGTTGATGGAATCATGTGGATTCGCATCATTGATTTTATCACGTGTTATTGTGCATATGTATATTATGGGGTTGCCATAAGTATACATTGTCGTTATTAATGTGATCATATTGACGTTGTCATATGAGTATGCATTTGTAGGTCTTGTGTTAGGACCATGTTCGTGTGTGGTATTGATCTGATCTCGGATTAGACTAATATGATTGTTGTGGCACTTCATATCTCCAGATATGTTCTGTATATCCTTTCGTATTTGTTTTCTGATGGACAATGGGTTATCGTCTTGGGATTTGATGATGCTATCCGACGGATCGTATTGGTCAGAACTAGTATATTTCCGTATCATGAGTAGGCGATGATAGTTTGAGAATCTTGAGTATTGTCTGAGGTACAATATAGATATTATGTTCGAATTTATTGGTTAATCGAGTACGAGATGTGAAATGTGATAATGGTTATTCTGTTGAGGATTATTTGAGTAAGTAAAGTTATGACGTTAAGATTACATTGGTCATATTCTTATTTTGTATTCTCATTGGTATCTAATTATTAATGTGATGTGACGGTTATCATTGTTGGATATTATGGTTGACCCCATCGTGGGATCTCTTTTTAGGTTCTTGAGATATCGAGCTTGTAGCAGTCGTGGCGAGATGAGCTTCCCGGAGGATACTAGCTAGGGCATGTAATTGTGTATTGAGTTTCCTGTTCAACTGTTGTATTCCGCTGCCAGAGTATTTTAAATCGTTTGTCTTCTCCGCTGAGTGAGTATTTTTGGCCTTTTGGTATCTAGTAACTTAGGTTTCTTTGGAAACTGTTTTCTAAACTATTTTGTCGGTACGTGTAAGCGATAGCTTAACGTATGTTTTTTTAAACTGTTGAGTTCTGGCATTTCTGGCCTTGTCCTTTCAAACAAGATTTTACGACGGTTTTGATAAACGAGTTTTATAAAGTCTTCAAATATTTTAAAGATAGTACCGTCGTTGGCCTCTTGGGCATTTGTAAATGTTTGCGAAAAATTCCTTTAGCCTTGTGGGTTCCATCTTGGAGCCCACGTCGCTGTAATATTCCCGGTTAAATCTGGGGGTGTTACAGATCATGGTATCGGAGCTTAGGTTGAGAAAACCTAAGCAGTCGGGTCGAGTTAGGTCGTGCTTTTGTCGTGTCATTCGAGTTGTCGATTGACAAATATTAGAGCCGTGAGTTTTTGTTGTTCACTCGGGCTTGTGCACTATGTGATTTACCAGCGTGGTACTGGGTTGTTGTAAACTTTTCTAAATGGTGTTAACGTGTATCTTCAGAAAGAGCTGTGTTACGTTCTCGAGTTGAACTGAGTTTGCAAAATGTGTGTTTTGAAAATATCTGTGTCGAGTACTTTATAGAGTTGAGACATGTGCCAGCATCACGAGGAATCGTCGGCTTCACGATCTGTAAGTATTTGGATTTTGGATTTCATTGAGATTTATTGCCGTTCTAAGTTGATATGTTTTGAGATTCAGAAAGATATTATGCGTTACAGAATGAGATGACATAATTGGGACAGGATTGATGATTTGAGAAACTATGATTTTTGAAATCAATATGTCGGTTAAGTTTTGGAACGGAATTGTGTATTCGGGAGAAGGACTGTGGATTGTTGAGAAGAACATGTAGTCATGTTAGTTCATTTTGTGATATATGAACTGTTTTTGAGCATTTGAAAATGATACCTTTCAAAATGAATGTTTTGCGGATGTTTTACGGAAAATGATTTTTGGGCCGAGACCCAATCGATTTTGAAATAGTTTTGTAACGCATGACTTGGAGTCCGAAAAGAGTTTTCTACTTTTTAAACTTCTTGTAATGCGGAACAAGATACGGGCTGAGACCCTAATGTTTCAAAAGAAAGATTTTTTGTTTTCTAAAACTCCCGAGATTTGTAAAACACTTTATCAATCGTTTATCAGTTTCGTTTCTGTCTTTCGCGGTTTTGATTTACTCGATCAAATAAAACTTCTCGGGAAGTCTTTCACTGTGTTGAGTTGTTTCAATGTTTTGTCATAGCATAATTGAAGTGATCCAATATGGGTTAATGGTCGTCGTTGCGAGCCATGTGTGGAAAAAGAGTTTTATCGGAGTTTATATATTAAGGCTTTGGAACTATACCGTGTAGTTTTCCAATAGAATGTCAGTGGAATTTGTGACGAGCCGGACTGGTATACAAGAGTATGGATATGGTCAATCATTTGCATAGTTTTTATTTTAAAACTTCGAAATCGTGTGGATTCGAAGGATACTGTTATTGAATACTTGATGTAAGCAAACTGATTTAATTGTTCGAAAATTAATTTACTCGCCTTACGAAAATTTATGTTTTGAGTTTTCAAACTCATGAAAGAACTTTCGAAAATTTGTCTTTTGACAAGACTAAATGATTTCAAACTGGTTTTGAAAATGTGATTGATATACATATGCATTTAGTGCATAGTACATGTCATGGTGAAGTTATGAGTGTGACTCACGAACTGGATAAGGCATCAGTATGTAACGATGAATAGAGATTTCGAACTTTAGTATGGTAGTTTGGTTATCCACGGATGATCGGTTGATTTATTAGATAAGAGAAATATGCTGCATGTTGTAGATTCATGCACAGGATGTAATTTTGGAACTTTGGATTTCGTGAAATCGAGACATATGTGCTATTTGATTCCATTGGTATGGTAGTAGTAGAATGATTTATTTGTAAATGTAGATTTGGGGATGACGACCCCATGATGACTGTTTTGGATATTGAGTGGTCGTTCCCACTCCATGTATGATTTGGTATGTTCGTCGATTTGCGATTGGTTGTTCGTATGCCGAGGGGTATGTTCACCAGTCGGGTATGTTTATTGAGATCCACTGTATATGATTTCTTTAACGTTTTTGAATATTTTGCTCTTTCGTATATCGGTCTCTGTGATTCTGTGTTCATCACATTGGAACTTACCGTGTGAAGGTATTCTCGATTGTGTTTTGACCTTTAGATTGGTCGTATTGGAGTTTGTCATGTCGATGATATTCTCTGTAAATTTATTGATTGATCAATGCTGGTGATCATCTGAGCATTCGGATTTTGTGTCGATGTTTCGGGACTTGTTGCCATTTCTTTGGGCAGTTGTTTCATAGATGTATCGTACACTGTTGGTTTTTCAGCAGATTGGGACTTGATTGTATAATCAGGCAGATGAAATTTAGCATGGATAGATTATTTCATCTGAAGATGATATACTTTGTTAGGACTCATGAAATTGTGATTGTAAACGTGTTGAGGCTTTACCGTGAAGTCACTTGCTAGTATCTCAGGAGATCATCAGCTTGGCACATATGTAAGTATACTGTTTTGGTTATTCATTAATAACAATGATTGATCATTGATGTGATGATTGCGGGATATTTTGGTCGAACGGGTTGTTTCTTTTTATGACGGATTGCAAGTTTCGAGGCCGAAACTTATTTTAAGTGGTGTAGTATGTAATATCCAGAATCTCTACTACTGTTATTTAATGTTATTTTATCCGAGTTATGTTGTACAACATGGAGTCTGTATAGTATGGATACAATAAAAGGACTGAGACATCTGTATTTGTATAATTGTCGATATCATGTGTCAGAAGTATCGTATGAGAATATTATTGGATTCAGTATATGTATTCCGTACGTGTGTATACGTATCCAATATGTCGAGACAGACAGGAGCAGTTAGATTTGGCTAAGTTGGAGCCCTTAACGTACGCTAAGCTTAAGGATTTACGTACGCTAAGTTGCTAGTGTTACGAACGTTATGGCCAAGGCATTACGTACGTAATAAGGGAATCAGACATGACGAGCTGTGGTCGGCAGGTGGGGCCCCGTGTCAGCAACTTTCGGCGCGGATGTGGACAGGCGAGTAAACCCCGACGATTACGTACGCTAAGGACAGATCATTACATACGTTAACGAGTATGTTAATGTAGCAAGTTAACGTACGTATTACGTACGTTATGGGGAAAGTGTTACGTACGTAAGGATGTGAACAACATGAGTCAGTGAGCTCTGGACTGATATAACGTACGCTACGAAGGACACTTAGCGTACGTTAGGTAGCATTACGTACGTTAATGCTGCTGGATAACGTACGTAATGAGGGATGTAGTTTATAAAATGAAGATCGGTCTTTTATTTCTTTACGAGAGAAAATCGATTTCCTCCTCCAACCTTTGTCCCTCTGAGCATATTAGTGAGATTTAACCTCTTCCATCTTGATTACAAGCTTGGAAACATGGATTAGAGTCTTGGATATGAAGATATAAAGGATTCTTGAAGAGTTTGATTGTGTTATTCATGTTCTTGAGGTATGTTGATGAACTCTACACCTTGAATTCGGATTTTGATGTTATTGTTGATGAATAATTCGTATGAAGATGATTATGGTATTGTCGTTATGATTCTTGAGGCTATATGAACTATATGTTGAAGGATATGATGGTTTATGTCTTGATTATGTTGGTTACGATTATAGAATCATAGTGTTCTTGGTGTTCTTGGTAGAATTGTTTCGATTCTTGAGGTTAGGAGGATCATATATTGGAAAATATGATAATATACACCTTGGATTATGAATGAGGATTGTTTAGATGTTCGAGGATATCGAATTACATTGTTTTGATGACTATGAACAAGGTTTCGAATCATTTAGTGTTCTTGAGAAACTTCTTGATGAATTTAACATAGCAAGACGATCATATGTTGAATTATCAGTATTTTTAGATATGAAGATAGAATTTGGAGTCGGTAATGTTAGACCCTTGTTGGTTTAATTTTATTATTGATATGACTATCAGATTATGGATCGTGTTGTGGTTTTGAGTTCATGATCGATTGTTTTGGCTGTTCGGAATTGTGTTTAATCGGGATATTGTAGAATCATTGAGTTTGTCGATCAGTTATATTGATTAGTAATTATCGGAATTTGGTTCATCTGATGGATATGAATTCATAAAATGGTTTGAGTATATTATTTGGTTTTATATATGATCGAGGTATCGTTGACCCGTTAAGTTTGATCGGTTGGTTATGTCGGTTGTTGATTGTTATCGGATCGTTGATATTTGATTACTTCAATAGGTTAAGATTATTGATCGGTGATTATAACCGTATGTTGCGGTCGTGTTCGAGTATGTTCGTGAACTGCATGGGTCAGGGCCGAGGAGCTCGTAGACGAAGGCAATGAGATTGGTAGCGGCTTCATCATCGTCGTATCGGTATCGAGGCAAGTTATTACTTACTAAGTTATAATGTTTAATGAATGGTTTCAGTTTCATTTCGTTTATAATGCATATAGCAATGATTATTACTGCAAATTCTGGAGATTTGGATTACTTGTTGTCTATCCGATTTTGGGAGTTAAATCATAATATATATGCTATCTCGGTTATTGGCATATTCGGGTATCAAGGTTACGTTGCGATAAACATGAGGATATAAGTATCTATAGTCCATGGTACATTTGGATCACGGAGAATTGAGGATAATCGCCGGTGATGATTTGACATCGAGATTCCTCCTCAAGGACTCGGGGCAATTATCTTAGTTTGATTCGGTTTAGTGTTGATGTTGTTTATCATGCAGGTTGTCATTTATGTTGCTGAACATGAAGTAGTCCTAGTGTTTCATCATAGTGTCGTTCGTGTTTTGATTCATATGCTGTTCATATTGATGAACATATTGAGTTGCATATGTGTATGCATAATTGTATTGTTTATGTTGTGTTGATCCTGTGAGATCATGTGATCTATGCTGAGGGCGCTGGATCGGATGTCCACTAGCGTTGGTCCGACGGGATCATCATGGGGATCTATGCTGAGGGCGCTGGATCGTTGTACAAGTTTTCCACCATGCGTTGGTACGATAGGATCATCATGGGGATCTATGCTGAGGATGCTGGATCGTTGGATTACCCAGTATTATGTTGATGGAATCATGTGGATTCGCATCACTGATTTATCATGTGTTATTGTGCATATGTATATTATGGGGTTGCCATAAGTATACATTGTCGTTATTAATGTGAGCATATTGACGTTGTCATATGAGTATGTATTTGTAGGTCTTGTGTTAGGACCATGTTCGTGTGTGGTATTGATCTGATCTCGGATTAGACTGATATGATTGTCGTGGCACTTCATATCGCGAGGTATGTTTCGTATTTCCTTTGGTATTTGTCTTCTGATGGACAACCGGTTATCGTCTTGGGATTTGATGATGCTATCCGACGGATCGTATCGGTCAGAACTAGTATATTTCCATATCGTGAATTGGCGATGATAGTTTGAGAATCTTGAGTATTGTCTGAGGTACAATACATATATTATGTTCGAATTTATTGGTTAATCGAGTACGAGATGGGAAATGTGATAATGGTTATTTTGTTGAGGATTATTTGAGTAAGTATAGTTATGATGATAAGATTACATTGGTTGTATTCTTATTTTGTATTCTCATTGGTATGTAATTATTAATGTGATGTGACGATTATCATTGTTGGATGGTTGACCCCGTCGTGGGATCTCTTTTTAGGTTCTTGAGATATCGAGCTTGTAGCGGTCGTGGAGAGATAAGCTTCCCGGAGGATACTAGCTAGGGCATGTAATTGTATATTGAGTTTCCTGTTCAGTTGTTGTATTCCGCTGCTAGAGTATTTTAAATCGTTTGTCTTCTCCGCTGCATGAGTATTTTTGGCCTTTTAGTATATGGTAACTTAGGTTACTTTGGCAACCGTTTTCTAAACTATTTTGTCGGTATGTGTAAGCGATAGCTTAACGTATGTTTTTTTAAACTGTTGAGTTCTGGCATTTCCGGCCTTGTCCTTTCAAACGAGATTTTACGACAGTTTTGATAAACGAGTTTTATAAAGTCTTCAAATGTTTTAAAGATAGTACCGTCGTTGGCCTCTTGGGCATTTGTAAATGTTTGCGAAAATTTCCTTTAGCCTTGTGGGTTCCATATCGGGGCCCACGGCGCTGTAATATTCCCGGTTAAATCTGGAGGTGTTACACAACTCGGAGAAACTCAGCTGGGTGAGGTGAGTCAGCTATGTGAGCTGATATGATCTCAGCTTGTGGGGACTTGGCTCACTCAACTTCTTCAGCAGTGGGTTCCTCACACCAAGGTTGTTCCCCCTACTATTCTTCCTTCATTGATTCTCCTTATCCAGTCTCATCCTAATTACCCTGGTCTCCACCCTCATCACAATTTCCACCTTGCATGCCTTCAGGGGCAGTTCCGCCATGATCTTCATCATCATCAGGAATGTTGACTATCTCCTTCTTTATTCTTTTCTTCTTCATCTTTTTATTTTTCAACCTCTTACTTTTCAATGTTTTTCAACTCCTTCAAAGCTTCCAACTTAGTTTTCAACTTTTTCAAGCTTTTCAACTTCTTGTCCTTTCTCTTCCTCTACAGCCTTATCTTTACTCAATGATTTTCCTTGAGCAACACCCTTATCACAGAGTAAATATATGAATCCAAATTGTCTTCGAAATTCCTAACAAAAGCTCATCGTGTTGGGTTTTACGTGTATCTAATAGAATAAATTTGAGCAAAAACACAGCAGAATAATTATCGAAAATCTCATATGAGGATCTTCATGCAGTAATGTAATTGATTTTTAATGATTTCGTCGAGTTACCTTAATCCAAAGAACAAATCTGAACCCGGACCAAAATCTCATGAAAATCGTCTTCCTCTTTCGGTTATCCACACACGAACAAATGGTACAAGTCGGATTGCTAGATCCTTACAAATTATGTTGATAAACAGTACAACAAATAATTCCTTGCTAGAAGGATTTGTACTATTGATCAAAATCAACTAAGGGAAAAAGACGGAGATGGCCGGACCGGAGTTTCTTCACAACAAAGGGGGCGGCCGATTTTCTTTGGGGGGGTTAATTTTTATTTTACACAATTAGGATTGTGTAATTTTAATCTCATGACAACTCCTTGTCCAAGACCCTTTATTTATACTAAGTAAATCCTAGAGTCAAACTCTAGTATTTGCTTAGTTACCCCCTAACTTATTAAATACAATATATACAATATCATATATTATATACTACTTATAATTAATCCTCTAATAAATATAATATCCAATATTATATTTACCATTCCCACTTGATATAATTAAATAATATAATATATATAATATCATATATTATATTACTCATTATTCAATTTATTAATAAATATAATATCCAATATTATATCTATTAATTATTCTTGCTTGTCTTTATGTGTGACCCAAAAGGCTCATATTATGTTGGCAATTATTTAATACCTCATTACATGATAAATCATAAGCGGTCTCTAGCCAGACATTATGACTACCCATATAATATAAGTTTATAATCTATTAAACCATTTAACGTGTCAAATCCCTTTGTCGCGTGATACCATATTTGAACTAAGTCATGAAAATTGTTATACTTATTATCTTCAAATACTTTCTCGATCTTAAGTAGACTAATTGAATCAAATGACTCTTCATTTGAGCATGGCCATGCAT
Source organism: Orobanche coerulescens (assembly GCA_033398695.1). NCBI lineage: Eukaryota > Viridiplantae > Streptophyta > Magnoliopsida > Lamiales > Orobanchaceae > Orobanche > Orobanche coerulescens. The sequence goes on from CM065815.1 coordinate 71,776,222, forward strand.
TTCTTTCAATCGTACTTATCGAGGGGTCCAGCATGTATCTATCTCCCTAAAGAGAGGGACAAATTCCCATCTTGATTATTCATTGCCCTCTATATTACTCTCACTAATCCCGATCGCTAACCTTTATGATCACCATGTTTCATATGACGTTGGATTACGTCAAGGCATACAGTTATCATGTTGGGCTTTATGATAATCTCAGGTTTAAAGATTTATTGACATACTGTTATATTAAGATTCACTTATGATATTTCCATGCAGTGATCTCAATGCGGGTTTGTCAAGTATTGCATTCTCCAACCAATACCCTTTAGTTTGATCCGTACCATATGCATAATGATCTGATGATTATCAATCAAACATATACTAATATATTATTTACTTTGAGTCTCCACTCTACATGATTGGACCAAGGATATTTGAATAATCTTATTATTCATAAATAAAGATTATTCGATTATTATAATTTTAAAACATGCATACATTATAATAATCAACGAGAAATAGATGATACTCCTTCTGCCCCCTCATATATAGGCCCAGTTTGACTTTTTCGGTCAATCATCTCCGACTTTGACTACCAATTAATATTAAACTGCAAATATAAAATGTTCGATTGAATTATGTAATGAAAATTTAGGTACTAAAGTTTCATTATATGATTTAATTAGAGATTTTACATTTGTGGTTTAAGATTAATTCGTAGTCAAAGTCAGAGACGTTTGACCGAAAAAGTCAAGCTGGGCCTATATATGAGGGACGGAGGGAGTATCAAATAACTTTATTTAAATATGATAATTACAAATCTAGGTACATTGAATGTCCTAGGGCACTATTCCCAACACTTCGTCCATGAGTTTTTCCATGTCTTTGTCTCTACAGAAGGTGTCTAACAACTCCTAAGTAGCAACAGGGAATCACCACCCAGTTTGTGTAACAAACTCCTTAAGATCTTTCATACTCATACATTTAAATACTCTCTATTTCAGTTTATGCATAGTTGATGGGAGTTTTTTAAATATATTGGTTGTGTACCTTCTGTAACTATTCGGTTGAGAGGGAGAATGGGTTGTTATCTTCCAGAATGAATTTATAGTGGAAGTTTATGTTAGGAGTATGCCCTCGAATGCCACTCAGAGGATGTTGAGTGAGGGCATTGTACTTGTAATTATGTAAATCATTTATATAAGGCAATGAATGTTTCTTTATTTACTGGTAGTTACTGGCATTCCTAACTCGTAGAAATATATATAGAAACTAGTCCGTGTATTTGAGAGCAAAACGTTCCACTCCTTATTGGATAAGGGGGTATGCACTGGAAAGGTTTATAGCTCAAATACTTAATCGTTCGCAAGTCGATGAAACTTGACCCGGTTAGCGAATAAACATATATTAACAATACGAAAATATAATAACACGCCCGGTGCAACCGGCGTAATAAACATCAACCGACAAATATAGCAACTTCAACGAATACAAACCACAATCTGGAGGGAAACGCCTAAGTACTCGCGAGTACATTCTATAAGTTTATAAATTTGAAAACAACCACATCGAAAGAGACAACAGAAATAAGGAGACCCTAATGCACACGTCAACAACCCTGGCCAGCATCCTCGTACTGTCCCAGCACCCGCTCGTTCGGCTGAACATAACCTGAAATCCATTACAAGAATTTCCCCAAAATTGGTCCCCAAAAGGGTTAGCAATTACGCTAGTACAAGTAATCAAGGCAAACCATTCGCATACACATTTCATAGTACATGCACCACTACATTTTAAACCAAAACCAGACATGTCTTTTCCGGAAACAAACAGTCAATCAACAATTTGCCTTGGGACCGGGGCTATACCACTGGTCCCACTCGAGGCCTCTAAGGACCCTCCCAAGCTGGGCCTATAATAAAAAAAATCACGCACAGGCACCGCCTTGGGATCGGGGCTATACCACTGATCCCACTCGAGGCCTCTAAGGACCTTTCCGAGCTGGCTGGCGAATCAAACTCTTGAATCCAGGGCTATACCATTGGATTCCTTGAGGCCCCGTTGGACCCTCCCGAGGTTAGCAAAGCACACACAATATACATCACCATTTCATGTTAAGCATAAAGGTTTCTAAAAATACTTGCCTTAAGTAATTGATGACGACACGAACAGAAGGAAATCAACGCGACCGCTAGGAACCAACGAAACCGAACCTAACGATTCGAAGAATACAATCACAACCATTTCTAAATGAATACGGAAACGGAATACACCCGAAAACCCGACTATGATTCATGTGTATTCGTACAAAACAACAACGAGGACGGATCGCAACCAAACCCTCTCGATTACACAAGTACCACGAAATACACCATGAATCCATAGGGAAACCAAGAATACCAACAAGATTAATCATATTCATCATGGATTAATCAACAACACGGCGAAAACCCCCAAATTACCCAAAAGTAGGGTTCTAAGAGATTACCTTGGATTAGGATGAATGATTCAAGTAAAAGTCGATAATCTATAACAAAAACTCGAGGTGGATGATCTCTCCAAGTTTGAAGATGCCAAAATTGCCCAAAAGTCGCCTCTAAATCGCCCAAAACGAGAGAAAAAAGAAGAGAGGAGAGGAAATGAAACCCTCTCCCAAAATCCCGCCGAAATATAGCCTGACTGACCCGCGTGCCGCGGCGCAGGTTGAGTGTGCTGCGGCCCGCGGCTAAAAATGGAGAGCACTTTTTTTGGTTGGGGCCGCGGCCCAGACTGTTGCGTGCCGCGGCCCGCAGTACAGGCGGCCCAGGCTCTCTCTTTGCGAAGGCTGTGCCGCGGCGCACAATCTTCTGTGCTGCGGCACACACTGTTTGAGCACAAAATTGATGAAAAACGACCCCAAACATGATATAATCGATCGACGCATAATCCCAACCATTTAAAGGCGTCAATGAACTATCACGAACCCTCGTGTGGTGACTTCACATCAAACACGGTCGGTCCAAACACGATGGTAATATCAAATGAATCGAAAAGAGAACAAACGCAATGAAAACCTAAAACTTTGGAATATAACGGAATAACCCAACACGATACTCGATCGAAACACCAATAAAAGTTCACAACATCCATAATAACATGATATGGATTTACAGGAACCCTAAACGGCAGTTCCAAACAATGATTATGAGAATTGAACCCAACGGCGACAAAAGTGACATCTAACACGGAAATGAGTAAAACAAGTCCGAAACAAGCTCGGATGATGAGAAGTTTAGTATTACATAGTCTCAAAACACTCATACAGTTACAAGCGAGTCACTAAGAATGAAAAATACACCAAAAATGAAAATACCGGAAAAAGGAAAAATACGGATATTACATTCTCCCCCTCTAAAAACAAGTATCGTCCCGAAACTTACGAAACAAATAACTCGGGGTACCTAGCACGCATGCTATCCTTGGTTTCCCAAGTTGCCTCCTCGACACCATGTCTCGACCACTTCACTTTGACCAAAGGGATGGTCTTATGCCTCAGTTGCTTCTCACAGTGCTCCAAAATCCTCAAGGGACGCTCCTCGAAAGTAATATCCGCGGCTATACCAATCTCACCATAGTCGATGACATAACTAGGATCCGGGACATATTTTCTCAGTTGGGAAACATGAAAAACACTATGAACATGGCTCAAAGCCAGGGGCAACGCCCAACGGTAAGCCAACTCGCCTACTCTCTCGAGAATCTCGAAAGGCCCAATAAATCTCGGACTCAACTTTCCTTTCTTCCCGAAGCGGAAAACTCCCCTCATCGGCAACACCTTCAGCAAAACATGGTCTCCTTCCACAAATTCCAAAGGTCGACGAAAGACGTCGACATATGACTTCTGTCGGCTCTGAGCAGTCAACATCCTCTCTTGAATCAATCCACCTTCCATCTCGTCTCTAAAGCGATATCCGGTTCGGTCCTGACCAAATCGGATGCCTCATTCCAACAAATCGGCGATCTCAAACACCAACAATCGAACAACCATGATCGAACAACAACGATCGAACAACAATTACGAAGTTCACACTTCAACTCAAGGCATTAAAAGGACTTGTAGAGACTAAAATATGTTAATTTCGAACAAGACTTGGCCATTTAAAAGAGGGAGTTTGTAAATTTTCAAACATGTCATTTTAAAAATTTGCCAGTGCATATATCTACAGTGACTTTTTATGAGTATCATATAGTGTTGAGATCTTATGTTCGTGGAAATTGGAGTGGAACTTTTAGTGTAGAGACATTTTGGTCTTGGAAAGTGGATAGGGATGAGCGATATTATGATACTGTGGGATCACGAGCGACGATACAGAACCGCGTGTTGCTGATCTTGTGATACTTGGGATTAAAATTCATCGTATTGAGATGCTTTTGAGCTGAGATATATGTTGCTACTGCATAGTTGCTACCTTCGAGTATATTAGTTTTTGCTGATTAACTTATATTAAATCGGTATGCATGAAATATTTGGAGTAACGTTATAGGGAGATGGGTGATGATATGATCCGATGGCAAAAATTAATTTGATAACAAAACCAGCGGATCGAGAATTGTGGAGGTTCGTAGTCAGCATTGAAACATGTACTAAATTTGGACTAGAATTTGCAAGATGTATTTATTTTGGTTCGATCTTGAATTACCTCCACGTCAAACTAGGCTCAATTAGGCGAGTTCAATTTTATGATTTCAAAACTTGTATGGTGTTCCAAATTCTATTCATGCCTGGTCAATGCACATTATTTCCCCTCTTCTACAGATCAGGATGAAAACACACAAACCTTCACACACTGACCGTGCGACAGAGTGAAGACAATGAAAACCACAACACTGGATACAAAGCGCACCTTCCGGCCTTCACGACGTCGGAGAGAACTAACGAGAATAATCAGTTGGATGATGGAAGAGACAACCAAAGTGGAGCTCCGAGAATGGTAATTTTTTTGCAATGGTACAGAATTCGTCAGAGATGTGTGTCCGACAACTGTATTTTGGGGCTACGATTTTGATGTATCCGAATTGTGGTAGTTATGGGCGATGTGAGAATGATGGACGTTTGGTTGTTCATGACCCGAGTTGCGGGATGGAGCCTCGTGTGATGGGTTTGTGATTCTGATCGGATTTTGCCAGTGCATTACAGATTTGTTGGGATGGCTTTACGGCAACGAGGGTGGGACGTCAGTCGCGGTGTACTGACTGTAGATAGTCTCGGATTTATTTCGGGCTGTGTTTTGTCGAGTTGGGCCGGGTGCCCTCCCCATCGACTGATGGTGTGTTTGTATATAAATATGCATGTGTGTGCAACTTCATGTGTGTGAGTTTGCAACAGTGTGTGTACCTGTGTGCGTATGTGTGTGTGCATACCAGGATGTGAGTGTGTGTTTGTGTGTGTATGTTTGTGTGTGGGTGATGAGTCGATTCTTGATCGACTCATTCTGTTCTATTTAGTCGTGTTTTTATTTGCTTTTTAGTATTTTTGTTCTATTTTATGTGTGGTATGTTGTGTTTTTGTTTATAGGTAACCAAGCGAAGATTGTGATGAAGTATGCGCTTTCATAGCTAATATTGGAGTTTATGACGATCAAGAGCTAAAAAGGGGCCTAAAACGATAAAAGATTGAAGCAATATCGGTCGTATCTTCTAAATTCCAGAATCACCACTCCGAATTAAGATGTGTTCTCCTTTGATATAAATTCCTCGTGAAATTAGCTTCGAAACGGTATATCATATGCTAAATTCCGAAGTATATTGATACAAGAACGAAGGATCAAGCCGAAAAAGACCAAAAACCGGAATCAAAACAGAAGAAAATAACTCGGGCCGCATCAGGCAACTTGGCCGTGCCATAGGACACGGTCGGGTCTCTTTACAGTTAAAATCCCATTTTCCGGAAGAGTACAACATGACCATGTCTTCTATGACACGGCCAAGCCCCTATCCATCCTAAATTGCATTTCCTGTGCAGTACAACACGGCCGTGTCAGGGGACACGGCCGGGTCCGTTGACAGTACACTTTTTCTTCTTTTCAGGGTAGTACGACACGGGCCGTGTCACCTTTCGGTGCAAGTCATTTTTCTTGACATTTTTGCACAATTTTGAGCCCTTTTCTTGATTCTTTGGCTATAAAAAAAGGTGTGGAGACCCTAGGAAAGATATTCAGATTTCATTTGAGAGATTTTGGTGTGAAAAACACAAGATTGAGGGAGACAAACACCAAAAAGTGAGGAAAAAGGGAGATTGTTTCATCATCTTCATTGTATGTTCTTGGAGTGAAAAATACATTTGTGAGATATTACATTTCCTTGTATGAATTGTCATACCTTCATCGGGAATTCATTTTCGGCTTTTACAAGGGAAGTTTCTACCATGTTTTGTTTTACAATTTCGATTATTATTGTTGAAATAATCATGAGTAGCTAAACATTTCATATGGGTTTTTAGACTTAGCCACACACATGTTATCGATTGTTAGTTTCTATTGATTTTCCTGGTAAAAGTTTGGGATTGTTCCTCCTTGTTTGTTCTTCGTATAAGAACTTTTGATTTAGATCATCAAACCTATTTCTTAATTGCTATTATTATTAAAATCGAGGGTTTTTGTCGGTGCTCGCCATCAAACGACCCGATAGTAGCAATTGTGAATGTTCTAAAACCTTTTTCCGCGATCTTTTAGCGAATTACCCCATCAAAAGTATTAGCTAGTCGATTGTTGTTAGAGATTCGTCCCCATCAAAGGAGTGTCTCTTATTTTCGTTGAGAACAATCGTGATTTTAGAATTTCCGCCATCAAACGGATTTCTTTTAATCGTGAGCAATCAATAATTCCAAACCTTAATTCTTTGTGTATCGGAACTAATAATTGATTACGTGTGTGTCGTTGATTCTAAATTCCCATATCATTCTCATTATTGTAATCCCTTAATTATTCGACTATTCAATTGGTGTTTGTAACGCTTAGTTTATTTTAATTTTATGTATTAGTAATTGTATGTAACAGCCCAAAAACAGTGGCTATTACAGTGCCGTGGACCCCTACCGGGACCCACCAGGCGATATCACAATATACATTTAAATTCTGACAACGTGGCACCGTACCACAATATTTATCAAAACCCCGGTGTGGAGTATGTGTTATTCATGTCTTTAAATACGAGCAAACATACACAGGATCCAAATTCGGTACAGACCATATGACGATGGGCAGTACCTAACAAATTTTAGTACATTCATCCGACACAAAATAAAATGAAAGTCACAATAAAACATAATCGAACAACCAAAAGACTCGGGCCCCCCGAAATAGCATACTTCAGAATCCTCCGTCGCCGTTGTGCTCCTCCTGTGCCTTGCCGTTTCCTCGCCCTGAAATACAAGTATTTCGCCCCAAACCACAGGGTCAGCTATACATAATAATGATTCTCATGACATTATACAATTCATATATATACTGATCTCAAAGAAAACCACCGACTACTGAATATACCCCGAAGGCGTATAAACAATCAGTCCCAACTGTCGAACATAACCAAATATACGAACGACCATATACTATGGCTCAAGACGGACGTCACAGTACGCCCGATCCGGAAATGTGTCCGTGCACATGTCCACCCCGTATACGGAATCCAGAATATACGTGGGACGATGTACCTAATTAGCCTCACGAACTACGTCTCGTGTGCACGATCTAAATGCGGAAAACCTCCACGCATGATCATCAAGTTCCCGGCTAAAAATCCTACACATAACCAATCGGCGCGCATATATGACTCCAGAGATGTCACGATACAACATGACAACGAAACTCAACGAATTACACTTTTACCAAGGAATCGAGCAACTCACCGAAGTGTCAACAAAGCTCAAAAGGACTAACGGTAACAAGGACGTTAATTTCGGGTATATCATCCCCAACACCATGACAATACGATTAAGGGTATCACCATATCATGAATCATAGATTATCAGAACATTTCATACACACGAAACGCACAATAATCACAAGAATTCAACCATCATTATAACCAAGCAAGATAACTTGCCTCAATTCCGTAGATGAATAATCCTTCTTTGAATGGTCAAACGAACGGTATCCTCGTCTAACAATACTCACGTGAACAAGCAACCTTGAATGAAATGTAATTCATTCAACAACACATTCGCATTTATAATGGTATTATTACATAAATAATATTCGTAAATTTACTTGAATAAATCAATCATCCTATTGATCATTTTAATGTTCTTATTACAAATCATCGTATGTTTATCATGTTCATTCACATATTCTAACCTTAATGTCAAATACTTGATGTCTAGTTTATTATCAATGTAATATCGCGAAAATATCTTTTCAAATCATCGACACTTTAGATTACGATATAAGTTTGTGTTTAATTACGTTCTTTCATTATTTTACCAATGATTACATTCAAAACTTGATTACTATATGAAACATAAGTTTAAGTTTTTAGTGAACTAAGAACATCATCTTAATTTACGTCTCTTAACACGTACGGATTAATGAAATGGAATTCGGCTACTCATCTACCGCATTTGTATCATCATATTCAACACAATCCTCTTAAGAACATTATCAACCTATTAATGTAGTGATTACCACTCTTTAACGAAATCGATTAATTTGAACATATGAAGATTACAACTTCCTTCTATCAACATCCATTGTTTTACTTTGAAGAATTTATTAAAAGCCTAGTTATATCATTGGATACTTGAAATTTTTGAAGTAACTTCATCCCATCTAGCGAAGATCATCTTCAAAGGGTTAACATAATCTTTCCAACAATTTTATTACAAAGGATTTAGAGGCCAAAAATCATGGTTCCATACTACCTTCAAGAATCAATAGAATGTTCAAGACAAATTTAACATTTCTCACTTTTAATCATTAAGGATATCATCCCTAACATGTTCCTAGTGTTGAGACTATAATCAACTTCCGATTATCATGTTATACATCAGGTTTTATGTATATCATTATCAACACAATCACATTATGAAGTTATTTACATCAAGAAGTAACACTAATACCTTCAATGTTAATCTTCACTTAGTTTGAGCATGATTCAATTAACTTATCATGTTTGCACTAGTTTAAACTAACATTATGTGAAGTATTTATCTACTAACATCATCATAAGCATGGAATTGATATGAGTTAAAGAAAGACCAACCTTAAAATGAAGAATAGCACCAACACTTCAAGGGATACACTTCAATCTCTAACTCTTCAAGTCAACAATCAAGTGCTGAAGCTCCAACACAAGTTAGAAAGGCTTAGAAACGAAGTTGGAAGGGAAAGGAATCGTTCCTCAGTTGGGAGGTTGAAAAGGGTCGAGTAGGAAGTGAATGGCAAGTCATACTTTTATAATCTGAACTCGGCATTACGTACGTTAACGAACGTGGTTAACGTATGTTATAGCCCTTACGTACGTAATCTTATGATCATTACGTACGTAACCAATTTCATCATATCTTACTGCCTCAAAACACGCAATTCGTTACGTACGTAACTATGTAGCTATTACGTACGTAATAGCCGTTGACTTGGCTATCGCAATCGACTCCAGACCACCTACCCCCGCTCGGCCCCACCCGCCGAAAGGCGGACTGCTGGAGGATCTTCCGCAGTACGTACGTTAACGTATTGATGTTACGTACGTAAGGCGACATACATAGCGTACGTTATGAAGACAGGTTAACGTACGTTAAGTACTATAACAAACATAAATGGAATTCTCCCAATATCACCCAACAACTAATATAGTATGAATGACCATGAATCAAACTTAACATAATTCGTCGATACTTGCTACAACATCACAGATATGGTGCGAAAACACTTAACTTAAATCATGAAATACAATATTAAAGGCGAGGGTATTACATACTCCCCCCCTTAAAAGGAGTTTCGTCCCCGAAACTAAGGGGTAAATAGTTCGGGGTATTTCTCTCGCATGCTATCTTCAGTCTCCCACGTAGCTTCCTCGACTCCATGTCTCGACCACTGAATTTTTAATAAGGGAATCGTCTTGTTCCTCAGCTGTTTAATTCTTCTCTCGAGTATCTGCACAGGCCGTTCTTCATACGAATGGTCGTCGGCTATTTCGACCTCGTCGAATTGAATAACGTGACTTGGATCAGCAACATACTTCCTTAACTGAGATACATGGAATACGTTGTGAATCCGGCTCAAAGCTGGTGGTAATGCTAAACGATAGGCTAGGTCGCCTACTCGTTCCAGGATCTCAAACGGACCAATATACCTTGGGCTCAATTTGCCTCTCTTCCCGAATCGGAAAACACCTCTAGTAGGAGATACTTTGACTAGTACATGGTCACCAACCTCAAACTCGAGTGGTCGTCGACGATTATCTGCATATGATTTCTGGCGGCTTTGGGCCGTTAATAGACGGCTCTTGATCAGGGAAATCTTCTCGCGGGCTGCCAATAACATATCAGGTTCCGTACCAATAGATTCAGACAATTCGTCCCAGCACAAAGGGGACCTACAACGATGACCAAACAATGCCTCATAAGGTGCCATCATGATCGAGGCATGCCAGCTGTTATTATATGTGAATTCTACCAACGACAGTTGGGCTTCCCAGTCAGGCTTCCAATCGAGAGCACATGCCCTCAACATATCCTCTAGAGTTTGAATTGTCCTCTCAGACTGACCGTCGGTCTGAGGATGAAAAGCCGTACTGAAGTTCAACTGTGTACCCATAGCACGATGAACTGCCTTCCATAAGTGCGACACGAACCGTCCGTCCCGATCTGATACAATACTCTTAGGGGTGCCACGCAGTCTCACAATCTCTTTGATGAATAATTGGGCCAATCTCTCAGGGCCCCAAGTATCCTTGATCTCCAAGAAGTGGGCTGATTTAGTCAATCGATCCACAACCACCCAAATCGTATTCATGCCTCGACGGCTCGTCGGCAAGCTAGTAATAAAATCCATCGATATGTCTTCCCACTTCAACTCGGGAATTGGAAGCGGTTTCATCATGCCCGCTGGTCGTTGATGCTCAATCTTGACCTGCTGACAGGTCAAACATTTCGAAACGAATTCGGCAACCTCCCGTTTCATGTTACCCCACCAATAATACGGCTTCAAATCCTTATACATTTTGTTCGATCCCAGGTGTATGGAATACGGGGTAGCATGAGCCTCCCTCATAATAGTATTCCTCAACTCTTCGTTTGCTGGTACACATGCTCGATTTTTGAAGCGTATCAGTCCATCCTCGTGAACCACAAATCCAGGGGCCTTCCCTTGATCGATTTCTCCTCGAACTCTGGATAAGAATGGGTCCGTCATCTGTTTCGTCCTGATCGTCTCATCAAGGGATGGTGAAATCTCAAGCGTGCACAGTTGTCCCTGAATGCGTTGTAACCAGACCTCAATCTCTGGTCTCATGAACTCTAATTGCAACTCCCTCTGGGCGGTCAAACGAGCTAGTATCTGTTCCTGCACCGTCTTGCGGCTCAAGGCATCGGCAACCACGTTTGCCTTGCCTGGATGATAAAGGATCTCGATATCATAGTCTTTGATTAGCTCTAACCACCTCCTTTGTCTCATATTCAACTCCTTCTGGGTAAAAATATACTTCAGGCTCTTGTGGTCCGTAAAAATCCGGCAGGCAACTCCATACAGATAGTGGCGCTAGATTTTTAAAGCAAACATTACGGCTGCTAACTCCAAGTCATGAGTCGGGTAGTTGACCTCGTAAGGACGAAACTGTCTGGATGCATAGGCGATCACTTTCCCGTCCTGCATTAACACGCAGCCAAGGCCCTGCCTCGATGCATCGCTATATACCACGAATCCTTCCGTTCCTCTAGGTAGTACCAAAACAGGTGCTGAAATTAATCGACCTTTGAGTTCATCAAAACTTTGCTGACATGCTTCCGACCACAAGTACTTCTTATCTTTTCTCAACAGATTAGTCATCGGTTGAGCAATTTTGGAAAATCCTTCCACGAATCGTCTGTAATAGCCTGCTAGACCCAGAAAACTACGAACTTCCTTCACGTTCTTCGGGGTAGCTGATCTCGGATAGCTTCCGTCTTCGTGGGTCTACTCTTACTCCCTTTGCTGATATCACATGTCCCCGGAAAAATAACTTGGACATCCGAATTCACACTTAGAAAATTTTCCATAGAGTTGTTCTCGCCTTAATGCATCGAGAACTCAGCGGAGGTGACACTCATGCTCCTCATGATCACGAGTAGACCAAGATGTCGTCAATAAAACGACTACAAAATGATCCAGATAATTTATAAAAACCCGATTCATCAATTCCATGAACACCGCAGTGCATTAGTCGATCCAATGGCATGACAACGAACTCATAATGCCCATAGCGAGTGTGAAAAGTCATCTTCGGGACGCCGACTCTCGAATCCGAAATTGGTGGTACCGGACCTCAAGTCGATATTGGAAAATACAATGCTCCCTAGAGCTGATCCAATAGATCATCGATGCGAGGTAAAGGATATTTGTTCTTAATTGTTACTTTGTTCACTCCGTAATCAATACACAAACGCAAATGATCCGTCCTTCTTCCGCATTTAATAACACCGGCGCTCCCCAATGGGATGCACCGGGTCGAACATATCCTTTCTCGCTAATTCTTCGAGTTGTCTTTTCAACTCCTGCATCTCGATCGGGGCCATACGATATGGTGCTTTCAAAGCGGGACGTCCCTGGATCGATCCAACTCAATGGTGAATTCTACCTCTACGTGGGGGTATTCCTGAAAGCTCGTCTGGAAATACATCTGGATAATCTCGAACTACTGGAATATCAATCAATTTGACTGGCCGGTCAGTTGTCTTAGTCATGTAACACCAATAACCAATGCATCCCTGGTTCAGTAATCTCATAGCCTTCATAGCGCTGATGACTCTCCCAGAATGATTGGGATTATCACCCCGAAAAATACACTCGACGCCATCATCCGATGTGACGGTCACCATTCGCTTACGGACGCTAAGCACGGCATCGTGACGATCCATCCAGTCGATACCCAAGATTACATCATCTTTAGGTAAATCAACCACAATCAAGTCGGACAACCACTCACGGTTGTTCATGCTAATCAGACAGTTCTGTACTTCATGACTCCCAATAATTCTTCTACCATCGGGTAGACCAATTACATAAGGTTCACAATCGGTAACATGATTCAAATGCAAATGACTCAAACAAGAACTAGACAAAAAGGAGTGTGAAGCACCAGTATCAAAAAGAACACAAACGGGCTGAGAGTGGATCTCGAGAGTACCTGCAATCATGCTGGCTTCGGGATCATCGGCTTTCTTCATCTCGTAGACTCTGGGTTTTGCAACCCCAGAAGTAGGTGTACCAACTTGATTTCCAAGGCCCATCCCTTTGTTCGCCCCGGTAGTCTGGTAAGAAGCGGATGGAGGAGCACGTTCTGAGCAAGACCGCATCTGGAGCAAGAGACGCTACTGGAGTACGCCCGAGTCCACCCCGGCAATAGCGAGCACGATGACCGTTCTTCCCGCAAGTGTGACAGGCAACGGCCGGCTTCAGACACTTGGAGCTGATATGCCCCTGGTCCCCAGTTATAACACACGACAGGTGAGCTGATTGCCCGAGAGTGCGTTCCTGCCGGTTTCGGTGCCATAGGTGGCCGCTCAGAAGGATTTGGTACAGGCTGGGGTTTCTTGAATACCCCCCGGTTACTGTCTCCTTGGGTCTGGTTCCTGGATCTCTTGTTGGAAAACTGAGGCTGCTTCTTAGAAATCTCCTTCGCAGTAAGTTCATACTCCAAAGCCTTCTCAATAAACTCCGGTAAGGTCGTATAGTGGTGATTGAGTAATTGCATCCTCATTCGGGGTTTAAGCCTCTTGAGGAAATATTTGATTTTATCGGCTTCAGAACGGACAACCGACGTAGCAAAAGGGAGAAGTGCTTGGAATTTTTCGCAATCGCTAACACATTCTCGTCTTCCGATGGGTCGGGTTTAGTAATTCGGACGATTTGGCTTCACGGAGGGTGCGGGATAATAACGATCTAGCATAAGATTCTTGAATTCCTCCTAAATCTTGGCGCCTTCGGCAGCCTCACGAAAGCCACCAAGTATGGGCACTCTTACTAAGGTAGTAGGTCACACAAAGAACTCGATTTTCCTCTGGGCACTCCACCATCTCGAACAGTTTCTCGAAATGCTCTATCCAGTGTACAATGTCGCAGGCTCGGATGAGCCTTCAAAAGTCGGAGGTCGCCGTCATGATATGTCGCTAATAATCCGGCTCACGATCCCGCCAGCACCATAGGCGGAGGCCGTTGCCCCTGCCGTTGACCAGTAGTATTCCTCTGCATAGCTTCCATCACCGACCCATTTGGGTCATCTCGCCATCATACCCTGCATCACGGTGTAAGGATCGACACGTGCATTCTCTCCGGTGTGGTGTGATTGGTCCCTAGAAGGCGAATCGCACTGCGGAACTCGCTCCACATTCGCGCGTCTGTTAGCTCGTGGTATCGAAATTCGGCCTCTTCCGCGGCCTCGTCCCCCTCTGCCACGGCCTCTCGGGTTCCTTTCCATACTGAAAGAATCAAGTCACAAGTACAGTTCGATTTATCAATCATAATTCATGCTAAGTTAATAGCAACAGGGAATTTCCTATCCAACAAAGCAGTTTGTAAAGAATCACTGGCACTACAAGTGTTACACACTCAATATCATATCAACATTAAGTCGAAACAATTCCAATCACATAATTAATTTAGGTTCACCTCAAACAGATGAATTTTGCCTCATGGTAGCAAGATGCCAAGATAAGTAAGGAGACCAATACATCGTCAATATCATGCTAGTAATCAAATTATGGTTCATGAGAACATACCGTATTCGACAGGTCAGGCGCTTGCACAGGTTACACGTGGCACGAAGGTTTCTTGATGCTATTTCGATTCTACAATGACTCAAAATAAAAACACACTCTCTGATACCATATTCTGTAACAGCCCAAAAATAGTGGCTATTACAGTGTCGTGGACCCCTACCGGGACCCACCAGGCGATATCACAATATACATTTAAATTCTGACAACGTGGCACCGTACCACAATATTTATCAAAACCCCGGTGTGGAGTATGAGTTATTCATGTCTTTAAATACGAGCAAACATACACAGGATCCAAATTCGGTACAGACCATATGACGATGGGCAGTACCTAACAAATTTTAGTACATTCATCCGACACAAAATAAAATGAAAGTCACAATAAAACATAATCGAACAACCAAAAGACTCGGGCCCCCCGAAATAGCATACTTCAGAATCCTCCGTCGCCGTTGTGCTCCTCCTGTGCCTTGCCCTTTCCTCGCCCTGAAATACAAGTATTTCGCCCCAAACCACAGGGTCAGCTATACATAATAATGATTCTCATGACATTATACAATTCATATATATATACGATCTCAAAGAAAACCACCGACTACTGAATATACCCCGAAGGCGTATAAACAATCAGTCCCAACTGTCGAACATAACCAAATATACGAACGACCATATACTATGGCTCAAGACGGACGTCACAGTACGCCCGATCCAGAAATGTGTCCGTGCACATGTCCACCCCGTATACGGAATCCAGAATATACGTGGGACGATGTACCTAATTAGCCTCACGAACTACGTCTCGTGTGCACGATCTAAATGCGGAAAACCTCCACGCATGATCATCAAGTGCCCGGCTAAAAATCCTACACATAACCAATCGGCGCGCATATATGACTCCAGAGATGTCACGATACAACATGACAACGAAACTCAACGAATTACACTTTTACCAAGGAATCGAGCAACTCACCGAAGTGTCAACAAAGCTCAAAAGGACTAACGGTAACAAGGACGTTAATTTCGGGTATATCATCCCCAACACCATGACAATACGATTAAGGGTATCACCATATCATGAATCATAGATTATCAGAACATTTCATACACACGAAACGCACAATAATCACAAAAATTCAACCATCATTATAACCAAGCAAGATAACTTGCCTCAATTCCGTAGATGAATAATCCTTCTTTGAATGGTCAAACGAACGGTATCCTCGTCTAACAATACTCACGTGAACAAGCAACCTTGAATGAAATGTAATTCATTCAACAACACATTCGTACGATAATGGTATTATTACATAAATAATATTCATAAATTTACTTGAATAAATCAATCATCCTATTGATCATTTTAATGTTCTTATTACAAATCATCGTATGTTTATCATGTTCATTCACATATTCTAACCTTAATGTCAAATACTTGATGTCTAGTTTATTATCAATGTAATATCGCGAAAATATCTTTTCAAATCATCGACACTTCCGATTACGATATAAGTTTGTGTTTAATTACGTTCTTTCATTATTTTACCAATGATTACATTCAAAACTTGATTACTATATGAAACATAAGTTTAAGTTTTTAGTGAACTAAGAACATCATCTTAATTTACGTCTCTTAACACGTACGGATTAATGAAATGGAATTCGGCTACTCATCTACCGCATTTGTATCATCATATTCAACACAATCCTCTTAAGAACATTATCAACCTATTAATGCAGTGATTACCACTCTTTAACGAAATCGATTAATTTGAACATATGAAGATTACAACTTCCTTCTATCAACATCCATTGTTTTACTTTGAAGAATTTATTAAAAGCCTAGTTATATCATTGGATACTTGAAATTTTTGAAGTAACTTCATCCCATCTAGCGAAGATCATCTTCAAAGGGTTAACATAATCTTTCCAACAATTTTATTACAAAGGTTTTAGAGGCCAAAAATCATGGTTCCATACTACCTTCAAGAATCAATAGAATGTTCAAGACAAATTTAACATTTCTCACTTTTAATCATTAAGGATATCATCCCTAACATGTTCCTAGTGTTGAGACTATAATCAACTTACGATTATCATGTTATACATCAGGTTTTATGTATATCATTATCAACACAATCACATTATGAAGTTATTTACATCAAGAAGTAACACTAATACCTTCAATGTTAATCTTCACTTAGTTTGAGCATGATTCAATTAACTTATCATGTTTGCACTAGTTTAAACTAACATTATGTGAAGTATTTATCTACTAACATCATCATAAGCATGGAATTGATATGAGTTAAAGAAAGACCAACCTTAAAATGAAGAATAACACCAACACTTCAAGGGATACACTTCAATCTCTAACTCTTCAAGTCACCAATCAAGTGCTGAAGCTCCAACACAAGTTAGAAAGGCTTAGAAACGAAGTTGGAAGGGAAAGGAATCGTTCCTCAGTTGGGAGGTTGATGTTAGGAATATGCCCTCGAATGCCACTCAGGGGATGAGAGAGTAAGGGCATTATACTTGTAATTATGGAATAATTAATAAAAAGGCAATACGATTCATTCACTGTTTATTGTATTTCAATTGCATTCTTGACTTGGTAAACATTGAAGTGAAGTCCATGTAAATAAATCGAACATTCCATTCTCGTTATGGGATAAGAGAAAATGTACTGGAAGTTTTTAAAGTTTATTTACGTAAATTGTTCGCAAGTCAATAAACTTAAAATGGGCATTAAGTTTTAATATGACTTGTATAACTGATGCTATGACGTGTGCACGTCTTGATAGCATAGTTATAAGTATATTGGTGGGGCCAGTATACTCGAACACGACTCATACTCGATTGATCACGGTATTCACTCTCGGAGAGTCGATGACGAATCGAAAGGTTGTGATAGTATACGTGGACCTTTGACTTGAGGGTTCAGTAGAAGATGTGCCTGTGACGTTTAGTTTGTCATTAGAGTAGTTAGACTCATTTGCTTAATTGCTGAGTCGACCTCGAAGTGCGGACTATACGGGCAGGTAGCAGTCTTTACTGTACGCCAAGAAAGGATTCTATCTCCTGTTAGTGAGCAGGCGAATGTCCTATACGGTTAATGGCAAATAAGATCATGAGTCTTTGGCCAAAGCATTCTGATATAGTCGTATTATATACACTATTAATCAGTCGGTCTTGATTTGCATTAACACATGTATAGAGTTTAGTCAACAGTAGGGTTTGACTTTACCGTGACCCGAAGACTTGACCGGGACATCTGATGAAGGGTCTATACGTATATAGTATTCACGACATAATGGTTCTGGAATGATCCCTTCATTCGTTCTCAGTGGGGGTTTACAGTGCGGCCCGCTAGGCTGGCTAAGTGCTGCCCGCACTCATTGGTTCCTCCCAATGCCGGCTGAGACGGACCTACGGAGTCGCGCATCAGGAGCGTTGACGGATAAATGTGAATTTATTATCTCTCTATTAATATTAGATATTGGATATCTAATTATGATTTATTAGATAAATCAAATAGCGGTCTTATGAATTAAAATTAAGTTATCGGGTAATTAATTTTATTCATAAAATTATATTTCTTAGAGAAATATATTTTTGTATTAGATATAATTAATTAATTAAATTAATTAATTAATATAAATACATTGGTGATTAAACGGAGTGTATTTAACGGAGTCGTTTGACGAACATCCGGTACACGATCCGAGTGGCTCGGCTCGTTTCTAGGAAACTCCTACATGGGCCGCCCCCTCTCACATGGTATGATCACCATGCATGTGTTTTGTGTTGTCTTGTCATGCATAATTGTTAAGTTGAGATTCTTTCTCAATTTATAATTACATAAATGAGTTGTTTTATATTTATATAAAAACCAACTCATATGGTGTATGATGAAGGCTTGAAACACACACACATACACTTTCTTTGCTGCTCCTAGCCGTGAGAAAAAGTGAGGAAAGAGAGAAATTTTTCTTTTCTATATTTTTCATCTTAGAGGTGTTATAAAAGTTAAGAAAAATTGAGAGAAAAAATTCCTACGAGTTCCCTAGCCGTGTTCTTGGAGAACGGAGTCTCGTCGAAAATTTTCCGGGCAACTTCCGACGCGTGTGAAGTAGAGGCTTCGAACTTTCGGTGCTTGGAACAAAGGGATTTCGTGTTCGGGACGAGGTTCGTGATCGTCATCAAATTTACGAAGAATTATTTCAAAGGCTTCAAGGGTATGATCTTTATCTTCGTATTTTTTTTTCGTATATACGTTACTTGATCGATCCTGTTTGGGATTCGTTTTTATTTCCGCTGCGTATTTCGTTTTATTTTCGGAATCCTAACAGTGGTATCGGAGCGAGGTCAATGATATCGTATATACGATTATTTGTGCATTTTGAATGTTTTTGGATGATGATTATGATTTAAAATCATATTTGGAATAATTTTAGATTTTAAATTGTTCGTTGTAGTATCACGTTTTTGGAAACGGGCCGAAAAACGAAGAAACGGGGCTGCTGGCAGTGGTGCCGGCAGCACTGCCTGGGCTGCCTGCCCAGGCTGCCGAGCGTGCTCGGCCATGACTCGGCCAGGAGCTGAGAGTGCTCGGCCAGGGGGCCGATCATGATCGGCCAGTCTGCCGAGCAGTGGCTCGGCCAGGCAGCCCTCGGGTTTTTGGCCCGATTTTGAATCGGGCCGCGGGCTGGGCCTAAATCGGATTGTCCGGGACTCCGTTTTAAGTTTATATTTCGTTTTAATTATTTCCCAAAATTTAAATTGGATTTTATTTTGACTAAATTAATATTTGGAATATTTTGAGTTAAGGGAAATAAATTAAACGAGAATATTATTTTTGGCCGGATTACTTCGAACGAATTAAAATGATGATTATTAGTATTAATTTGATTAATATCATTAAAATTGAATAGATTAATTTTATATTGATTGGATTAATATATTAATTGATTATTTAATATTAATGCCACTTTATATTAATTGGATTAATATAGTAGAAATTGAATAGATTAATTTTATATTGATTGGATTAATATATTAATTGATTATTTAATTTTAATGCCACTTTATATTAATTGGATTAATATAGTAGAAATTGAATAGATTAATTTATATTAAAATTAATTGTTTAATTTCGTTGCCATTACATGTTGTATGGAATCCTTATGTGATGGTGATATAGCTCGTGGACTTAGTTTTTGATTTGTTCGATTCGATTGGGTTGTAAAGGCCGTTTTGAGCCAATTTATTTTTACTAGAAAATTTGTATAGGATGCATTTTTTCAATGATGTAAGTATTATTTTGGGTATGACGAAGACCGAAGACAACCGACCGAGAAGACGAAGAATCGAAGACTGTATTTTTTTATTTATTGGGTCATTCGCTTGGCCCAGTACTTAGGAATTAGGTCCATGAGCTATATGTTGGTAGTAACTAGGTTACTATTTTCTGTTTTTCATTTTGAATG
The DNA here is from genome assembly GCA_033398695.1 of Orobanche coerulescens. Lineage (NCBI taxonomy): Eukaryota > Viridiplantae > Streptophyta > Magnoliopsida > Lamiales > Orobanchaceae > Orobanche > Orobanche coerulescens. The sequence goes on from CM065815.1 coordinate 71,796,640, forward strand.
ATTGACAAACATACAAACGCGTATAAATGAATTAATGTGCAAAGTGTAACATTAATCGCGAAATTCTCCCGACAACAAACAGACTAAGTTTGAAAAAGGTTACGAGGTTTCCTACCCTCCATCAAACTCGTAGAAAATTGATACCCGAGCTGATGTGCTATGCTTCCGAGTTATCGGGGTAGTACATTTGGTAGAGGTTGAAAAATTCTTGAGTGCATTAGATGCCTTCGGTTGGTGATAAATTTCGCCCTAGAAACCGATAGGTTGCCGGGTGAGATTCAATAGTCAAACCGATAGACGTTGATGGTCAACAACTTAGATAGTCTGGATTGCCAAGAAACCTGATAGGTTGAGGGCATGAAGACTAGGGGTAAAAGAAGATCAAATCATCCGTTAGACGGGTTGGTGTTAGACACCACTTTACAGAAATTAATTGGCAAGAAACCTGATAGGTTGCGTCTGTTAAAATTTGTAAAGAACTTGATCACCACTAAGTAGTCGATCTAACCATGATTTCCGGATTATAACATGGGAGTGTATAATTCCGATAAAATTAGTGGGAGCCGAGATAAGAATTATACAAAGCCCTTAAGTTCTATACTCGGTCATAATTAAACAAGTCACTAATTTAATCTTGTCTAAATCTTTGCAGAAAACGAAATTGAATCTCTCTAAAATGGCTAAAAACCCACTTGCAATACTACTTGAAAAGAATCTCCTAATCGGCCCTAACTTTGTTGGTGGTTGCGGAATCTGATGATTGTACTCAGTATGGAGTCTCTGGGATACGTCTTGGAGGCGGACATTCCACCGACTCCAATCCGGACTAGGGGTAATCAGGAAGACATTGACGTCCATGAAAAATGGGTCAAGGATGATGTGCTAGTCCGTGGTTTTTTGATGGGCTCAATGACTAATGAGCTGCAGAGAGCGCACGAGAAAATGACTTCGCTGGCGATTCTCGCACACTTTACCGAACTTTATGGAGAGCACGGTGGGATGCTAGATATGAGATATCAAAGCGGTTGTTCGGTCTTAGGATGAAAGAAGGGGAGAAAGTGGAGACCACGTCCTCAAGATGATCTCTATGATTGAGAGGCTCGAGGTGCTCAACTTTAATATGGATTTATCCCTTCAAATTGATCTCATCCTTCAATCTCTACGACTCTTTCACGCAGCTTTGTAATGAATTTCAACCGTAATGAAATTACATGCACATTAGCCGGGCTAATGAATAAACCGGTGACGGCGCAGCCTAACATGAAGACTAAACCGAGAGAGGCTGCTCTTGTGATTTCTTCCGGCCTAAGAGGTCCAAGAACAAGAAGAAAAGACCTACGAGCAAGACAAACCCAAGAAAGGGGTGCAAAAGGAAAGGGCAAGGCCCGAAAGGTTCAAAAGGTAGGCGGTCCAAAACCTACGGACAAATGCCTTGAATGCGGTGAGTGGGCCCTTTGGCGAAGGACTTGTCCCAAGATTAATGGCGCATCAGTGCGGAACTTTTGTTTTTGAAACTAATTGTTCCGCTCTGTATATTACGCTTCATGGATTAAGGATTCAGTGCCACTTCTCACATTTGTACCATGAATTAGGATCTGAACAGTAGAAAACTTGAAGTCGGGAAATAATGATCACCGTTGGAAGCGGACAAAGTGTCGAGGCAACCGATATTGGATCAATCCTTCCGGGTTTAGAATCTGGTTTTATTTTGACATTAGATGAAGTACTTGTTTTGCCCAAGGGCATAAAACATTGTATCCATTCCATCTTGGACCGGAAAGGATTTTGTTTCTTCATTGGCAATGGCGATTGTAAAATTTATTTTCGAAATAAATTGGTTGGAGCAATACATTGTTGAATGGATTATATCATCCGAACATGCAAAATAAAACAGCGGTGAACACTATAACTAGGAAACGTGGTAGGCAAGATACTAATCAAGCTCTTAAATGGCACCTTAGACTTGGTCATGTTGGTCGACCAAGGTTCGAGAAAATGGAGAAAGATGGACTTTTAAGTCCATTGGGTGTAGAACCCTATCCAACTTGTGAATCTTGCCTTAGAGGCAAAATGACTAAGTTCCCCTTCACAGGACTTTTGAAAGGGTGCCGATAAACTTGGATTGGTGCATACCGATGTTTGTGGTGCTTTAGAAGTAGCCCGAGACGGATATCAATATTTCATAACGTTCACGAGATGATCATACTAGGTATGGGATTGTGTACTTAATGAAACATAAATCAAGCCTTTGCTAAATTCAAAGAATTTAAGGCCCTAGTTGAAAAACAAAGTGGATGTCATATCAAAGCACTTGGTCGGACCTAGGTGGCGAATATATGAGCAGAGTTTGATGAGTTCCTTAAGGAACATGGAATAGTTTCACAATTCACGCCTCCGGGAACCCCACAGTTAAATGGTGTTTTGAAAGGAGAAATCGGACTTTGTTGGACATGGTTCGCTCCATGTTAAATTACACCGATTTACCTATTTACCCGTGGGGTATGCCTTACTAACCGCCTATATCCTAAATAGATGTCCTTCCAAATCTGTTCCTATCACTCCGCATGAGATGTGGAAGGGTAAGAAACCAAGCCTTAATCACATAAGGATTTGGGGATGTCCACCTATGTCAAAAAGGCTAAGGTGGACAAACCGAAGCGAGGTCCATAAAAGGACGTTTCATAGGATACCCGAGGACTCGATGGGTTATCTATTCTACATGCCGAGAAGACCATAGGTCGTTGTGGCATTACAAGCGCACTTCCTTGAGGATGAATTCATTCAGGAAGGTGGCTCGGGTAGAAATATCTCTTTAGAAGAGCAAAATGAAAGTCCTAAGGAGACATCTGATCAGGGATCAAGAACCGAACCTATTGTAACACAGCCTCGAAGGTCTGATAGGGTATCTCACTTACCTGAGAGGTATGGCTATACACATGTCGAGGAACTGGGTCTCCACGACACACCTGATAGCAGTGAAAACGACCCTGTCACCTATGACCAAGCGATAGTGGATGTAGACTCCGATAAATGGCAAGAAGCAATGAAAGCTGAGATAGACTCGATGCATACCAATCAGGTCTGGACTCTAGTAGATCTTCCAACTGGCATGAGGACTATTGGAAATAAATGGATCTATAAGAGAAAGGCGATGGGGATGGCAAGGTTGATGCCTATAAGGCCGGGCTTGTGGCAAAGGGTTATACCCAAAGGGAAGGAATCGATTATCATGATACCTTCTCGCACGTAGCTATGATAAAGTCGATACGCATGAAGCTTGCCATTTCTGCCAATTATGATTATGAAATATGGCAAAAGGATGTAAAAACTGCTTTTATAAATGTATAACTCGATGAGGAAATCTATATGGAATGTTCTAAAGGTTTTGTGTCCAAAGCTAATATTCATAAAGTGTGTAAGCCGCAACGAGCCATTTATGGTCCAAGCAAGCTTCTCGGAGTTGGAACCTTCGATTTGTGAAGCGATTAAGGACTTTGACTTGAGCGAAATGAGGAGGAACCGTGTGTTTACAAAAAGGTCGGTGGGAGCAACATTGCGTTCTTAGTACTATATGTAGATGATATTCGCTTATAGGAAATAACGTAGCAATGCTCGGACCGTGAAAGCTTGGCTTTCTAAAAGCGTTCTCCATGAAAGACTTGGGAGAAGCTTCCTATATTCTAGGGATCCGTCTTTACAGAGATAGACCACGAAGAATGATAGGACTTTCCCAAGCCCTTTATATCGATAAAATCCGAGAAGATTCAAGATGGATGAATCTAAAAGAGGGTTCCTTCCCATGCGACATGGAATTCATCTCACCACGAAAATGTGTCCTCAAAGTGAGGAAGACAAGAGAGAGATGAGTAAGGTACCCTATGCCTCGGCATGGGTAGCCTCATGTACGCTATGTTGTGTGTACGAGACCGGACTTAGCCTACGCTGTGAGTATGGTAAGTCGATTTCAAGCAAACCCGGAAGGGAACATTGGACTGCCGTAAAGAACATTCTTAAGTACTTAAGAAGAACTAGAGATTTAGTTCTTACTTATGGTGGTGGAGAAGCGAAGGTGATTGGATTCACCGATTCGATTTTCAAGGAGACAATGACGACTCTAAGTCGACATCCGGTATTTATTTACTCTCAATGGAGGAGCGATCTTGGAGAAGCTCCAAGCAAACCGCTCATCGGATTCCACTGCCAAGCAGTATCAAGCCGCCTCGGAGGCTAGCAAAGAAGCATTTTGGATGCGAAGTTTATACAAGAACTTCAAGTGGTGCCTACGCGGAGTTGCCTATATCACTATTGTGATAATGATGGAGTCGCCCAAGCCAAGGAGCCGAGGGCTCACCACAACACCAAGCATATAGAGAGAATGTACCACATCGTTCGAGAGATGGTGGAAAAAGGATATGTTTCATTGGAAAGAGTAGACTCAAGACAATGTCTCGACCCGCCGACTAAGCCATTATCTCAGCCGTCTTGGAAAGACATCGAAGAACATGGGTATTGGATACCATGATGTGTGGCATTGAGTGCAAGTGGGAGATTGTTAGGAATATGCCCTCGAATGCCACTCGGGGATGAGAGAGTAAGGGCATTATACTTGTAATTATGGAATAATTAATAAACAGGCAATACGATTCATTCACTGCTGATTGTATTTCAATTGCACTCTTGACTTGGTAAACATTGCAGTGAAGTCCATGTAAATAAATCGAACATTCCATTCTCGTTATGGGATAAGAGAAAATGTACTGGAAGTGTTTAAAGTTTATTTACGTAAATTGTTCGCAAGTCAATAAACTTAAAATGGGCATTAAGTTTTAATATGACTTGTATAAATGATGCTATGACGTGTGCACGTCTTGATAGCATAGTTATAAGTATATTGGTGGGGCCAGTATACTCGAACACGACTCATACTCGATTCAGTCACACGGTATTCACTCTCGGAGAGTCGATGACGAATCGAAAGGTTGTGATAGTATACGTGGACCTTTGACTTGAGGGTTGATGAAGATGTGCCCTGTGACGTTTAGTTTGTCATTAGAGTAGTTAGACTCATTTGCTTAATTGCGAGTCGACCTCGAAGTGCGGACTATACGGGCGGGTAGCGTCTTTACCGTACGCCAAGAAAGGATTCTATCTCCTGTTAGTGAGCAGCGAATGTCCTATACGGTTAATGGCAAATAAGATCATGAGTCTTTGGCCAAAGCATTCTGATATAGTCGTATTAGATACACTATTAATCGATCGGTCTTGATTTGCATTAACACATGTATAGAGTTTAGTCAACGATAGGGTTTGACTTTACCGTGACCCGAAGACTTGGCCGGACATCCGATGAAGGGTCTATACGTATATAGTATTCACGACATAATGGTTACGGAATGATCCCTTCATTCGTTCTCGATCGGGAGTTTCTGATGCGGCCGCTAAGTGGCTAAGTCTTGCCGCACTCATTGGTTCCTCCCAATGCCGGCCGAGACGGACCTACGAGTCGCGCATCGGGAGCGTTGACGGATAAATGTGAATTTATTATCTCTCTATTAATATTAGATATTGGATATCTAATTATGATTTATTAGATAAATCAAATAGCGGTCTTATGAATTAAAATTAAGTTATCGGGTAATTAATTTTATTCATAAAATTATATTTCTTAGAGAAATATATTTTTGTATTTGATATAATTAATTAATTAAATTAATTAATTAATATAAATACATTGGTGATTAAACTGAGTGTATTTAAAGGAGTCGTTTGTGAACGTCCGGTACACGAGCCGAGTGGCTCGGCTCGTTTCTAGGAAACTCCTACATGGGCCGCCCCCTCTCACATGGCATGATCACCATGCATGTGTTTTGTGTTGTCTTGTCATGCATAATTGTTAAGTTGAGATTCTTTCTCAATTTATAATTACATAAATGAGTTGTTTTATATCTATATAAAAACCAACTCATATGGTGTATGATGAAGGCTTGAAACACACACACATACACTTTCTTTCTTTGCTCTAGCCGTGAGAAAAAGTGAGGAAAGAGAGAAATTTTTCTTTTCTATATTTTTCATCTTAGAGGTGTTATAAAAGTTAAGAAAAATTGAGAGAAAAAATTCCTACGAGCTCCCTAGCCGTGTTCTTGGAGAACGGAGTCTCGTCGAAATTTTTCCGGGCAACTTCCGACGCGTGTGAAGTAGAGGCTTCGAACTTTCGGTGCTTGGAACAAAGGGATTTCGTGTTCGGGACGAGGTTCGTGATCGTCATCAAATTTACGAAGAATTATTTCAAAGGCTTCAAGGGTATGATCTTTATCTTCGTATTTTTTTTTCGTATATACGTTACTTGATCGATCCTGTTTGGGATTCGTTTTTATTTCCGCTGCGTATTTCGTTTTATTTTCGGAATCCCAACAGTTGAAAAGGGTCGAGTAGGAAGTGAATGGCAAGTCATACTTTTATAATCTGAACTCGGCATTACGTACGTTAACGAACGTGGTTAACGTACGTTATAGCCCTTACGTATGTAATCTTATGATCATTACGTACGTAACCAATTTCATCAGATCTTACTGCCTCAAAACACGCAATTCGTTACGTACGTAACTATGTAGCTATTACGTACGTAATAGCCGTTGACTTGGCTGTCGCGATCGACTCCCGACCACCTACCCCCGCTCGGCCCCACCCGCCGAAAGGCGGACTGCTGGAGGATCTTCCGCATTACGTACATTAACGTATTGATGTTACGTACGTAAGACGACATACATAGCGTACGTTATGAAGACAGGTTAACGTACGTTAAGTACTATAACAAGCATAAATGGAATTCTCCCAATATCACCCAACAACTAATATAGTATGAATGACCATGAATCCAACTTAACATAATTCGTCGATACTTGCTACAACATCACAGATATGGTGCGAAAACACTTAACTTAAATCATGAAATACAATATTAAAGGCGAGGGTATTACATTGTAATCCTATCAAACCAATTATGTATTTTAATTTATTTTACTTTTGTTCATTCGACTAATTGCCGAACATTATCAAACTTTAAACCGTTTCCAATTCCTCGAGAGATCGACCTCGGAGTTACTTGCCGCTTCCTACAAAAGCGATTCGTACACTTGCGAGTTTATAATTTGTTCATCAAGTTTTTGGCGCCGTTGCCGGGGAATTGGCATTTTATTTTTAATATTGTTCTAATAGTAGTTGAATTGTTATTCTTGATCATTTTATGTTCGTTCTCATAAAATTTTAAAAATTCGCTCTAAATTCTTTTGTTTATGCTTGGTAGGAGATCGTTGGGTAACCTGATTCTTCCGCCCATAGACGAATTTCAAAGGATTAGAGCACCAAAAATAATGGCCACAACATCAATGGCAAACGACGAGGTGAATCCGGATCTTGAAGAGCAACTTTTGCTCCAAGAAGATAACCCTCGTCAACCGAGGGTTGAGAATGTTGCACAGAATATAGATGAGGAAGACGTTCGTCAACCAAGGTTTCCGAGATATGAGAATGTTGGGCGCAATCAAGGGATAGCCGAAGCTCAACAAGGGAGATACTTCTATCCAAGACAACCACCCGTTAGAGTGCAATATGGAGCGAATTATTATCCCGGACCTCAATATGGCATGGAAGCAAACTACAACATTCCGCAACAACCTCCGGTCGAACATCTAATGCGGGACTATGCAAAGCCCATGGTGAGCACCGCCATTTCATGCATCCAATTAGCACCGGCCGTAAGGAACTACCACATAAGCGGATTTCACATCGAGAAATTGCCCTCATTTCACGGATTAGCACGTGAGGATCCGTTATCATTCATCCGAGACTTCTATGTGGCGATTGACTACTTCCTATTAAATGGATTGAGCGAGGATCAACTAAGAATGAAGTGCTTCCCTTATACACTCAAGGATCGGGCGAAACAATGGTTGATGACTTTGGCGCCCGTCTCACTAACAACATGGGATGAAGTTTACGATAAATTCATTACCAAGTACTTCTCTCATTCAAAGACTACGCAATTGAGAACTCAAATCTCAACGTTCGGACAACAAGACGGAGAAGCATTTCACGAAGCATGGGACCGATTCAAAATGTTCCTCATTCAATGCCCACACCATTACTATCTGCTTCAACTACTTAATCAATTCTTCTATGATGGATTGACTCAATATTGCCAAGGAGCGGTAGATAATGCAGCCGGTGGTTCGCTTTGGGGTTTAACGGAGAGACAAGCATATGATGTGTATGAAACGTTGGGAGCCAATTCTCAACAAAAAAGTGTATGTGTTCGTAGGGGAGCCGTAAACCAAGTAAGCGAGAAGGACGAGATGCAATCTAAAATCGATGAGTTGACAAATGAACTAAGACAACTCAAGACTCAAAATAAAACTTCTAGCTCATGAGTTTGTGAGATTTGCGGAGCACCCGGACATGATGCCAATTCATGCCCTCATACTTTTCCGGGAGAACAAACCAAACAAGTTAATTAGGCTATGGGACAAAGCACGGGAAGGCCCGAGTGGGAAGAGAGGAGAAATAATTATGGCGGAAACGCAAGAAATGCACCTATCCCAAATACTTATCATCCTGGGCTAAGAAACCATCCGAATTTCTCATGGAGAAACAACAACCCGATGCCATACGACACAAGCGCCCAAGCTCAATACAACGGAGGAAACCGAGCCCAACAACCAACGCAAAGTGAACCACCTCCACAACAAAGGAACTCTCTTGAGGAAAGTATTGCAGCATTCATTAAGGAGAGCAAGGAAAACCGAGCGGAGAACAATAAAAGGTTCGAATCTTTAGAAGCTTCGATGAAGAAAATGGAGATTCAAATCGGGCAACTTGCTACCGAGGCACGTAGACAAGAAAGGGGTAAACTACCAAGTCAATCCGAGCAAGATCAAGCTATTACCACTCTCCGAAGTGGTAAAGTGATTAATAAAGAAGCTAATTCCGAAGTAAAAGAAAGGGGCGATGAGAAAGAAGACGAGTCAGAAAATCAAGAAGAGAAAATAGACGAAGCTTCACAAATCTGCTCAACCATATAAGCCACCAATCCCTTTTCCGAGCCGACTTAGAAAAGCATAGCAAGATGAGCAATTTTCCGAAATCTACGACATGCTTTCAAAGGTTCATGTCAACTTACCTCTCTTGGATGTTGTGAAGAACATTCCCGCTTATACAAAATTTTTCAAAGAGTTGACCTCCAACAAAAGAAGATACAATGGGAACGAGAAAGTGGTGCTCTACGAGGTAGAAGCAAGGGCTCAAAATAAAGGCGATCCCGGAAGTTTTATGATCGACATCACTATGGGAGATAAGAAAGTTGATCGTGGGATGTTAGATTTGGGAGCAAGTGTAAATCTCATGCCATACTCGACATATTTGAGGCTTGGACTCGAGGGAATTAAACCGACAAGAATGACTCTTCAAATGGCGGATAGGTCAGTGAAATACCCCAAGGGAGTCATTGAAGACCTATTAGTGCAAGTGGACAAGTTGGTGATTCCGGCCGATTTTGTTATCTTGGAGATGAGCGATTTTGGTGTTAGGAGTATGCCCTCGAATGCCACTCAGTGGTTGTTGAGTGAGGGCATTGTACTTGTAATTATGTAAACCATTTATATAAGGCAAAAGAATGTTTCTTTATGTACTGGCATTCCTAACTCGTAATTAAATATATAGAAACTAGTCCGTGTATTTGAGAGCAAAACGTTCCACTCCTTATTGGATAAGGGGGTCGGCACTGGAGAGGTTTATAGCTCAAATACTTAATCGTTCGCAATTCGATGAAACTTGACTGGGCGTTAAGTTTATGTGAAGATTTGTATGATGTGTCCTTTGACAAGGAGAGTGCCTGTCGAATGCTAATGGTTAGTGGGAGCACACGTTATAGGTATGCTAATTAGATTAGTATACTCGAACCGATTTACCCTCGATTCGTCACACAGATTTCACTCCGGGACAATCAATGACGGAATCGAAAGGTTGTGATAGGTATTCGTGAACCTTCGACTTGAGGATTTAGTAGGGATGTGCTTGTGACGTCAAGATTTTCATTAGAGTAGTTCGACCCTGTAAACCGGAAGGCGGGGGTCAACCTCGACGTGTATCTTGACGGGCAAGTAGCAGGTCCTACTGAATACCAAGATAGAATTGTTTCTCCCGTTAGTGAGCGGGTTATATGTCCTATGCGGTTATTGGTAGATGAGATTATAATGTAATACCCGCTTGTAAATTCATTCAGTAATTGTCACTCAGTGGATTTTCATTCATTAATAATCATTCACCATTCATGTTAATTCATTCGTGTTCACTGTTCGGACTAATGTTGAGTCGTGTATTGATATCGTTCATTGTTTCAACCTTGCTTGAGAATCGAGATGAGAATATTATCTTGATCGTTATAATTACTTCATTAATCGATGTTGATATTGGAGTTCATGCCATTTCAAATTTCCTTCTTGTTCGAATCATGCTATTATTGGGTACATTTGTGGTTCTTGTGTATCTCGTTGAGTTTTTCTAGCGGGATATTGCTTCTCCCTACTTGTTTTAAGTTTCGGGACGAAACTTCTTTTAAGGAGGGTAGTATGTAATATCCGCAATTTGGATTTCCGGTAATTTTATTTTTTTGGTGGAAGTCCATCTTATGGACTCTATTGTTACCTTTTCGTCATTCCGAGGATGATTAATTCTACACTTTTTGTCATCCGAGTTCGTCTCGGTGTCGTTCTATTGAGTTCCGTGTTCTTAAGCGACTTTTCCACGTATGAGTTCGATTTTGTAAAATCACCATTAATTTTTGGAAACTCCAAAAATTCTGAATCTTTTCAATATTATAGAGCATCAAGTTAGCTTTCCAATGGTTCAAACGGTGAGTCAATCGGAGTTCGGACGAGGGAGTTATGCTCGAAATAGCTAAGTCACTCACATTTTTTCCAGTTTTTGCCGAGCAGCCTGTACCGGGGGCCGCGGCTCCTGCCGGAAGGGCCGCGGCACACTGCCGAGTCACTGTCGCGGCACACTTGGCTGAGCCGCGGCACACTCACATTTTTCAATTTTCGGCCAACCCGTCTGTACCGGGGGCCGCGGCTCATGCCAACAGGGCCGCGGCACACTGCCGAGTCACTGCCGCGGCACATTCGTCCGGGCCGCGGCACGTTGCCGATCACTGGGGGCAGTTTTGGCCCTGTGCCGCGGCACACTTCGGCCGGGCCGCGGCACACAGTGCAGTATGCACTATAATTGCATTTTTTGTGAGAAACAACTCATTTTTCAACACTTCTTCACCTTGGTCCGAGAGAGAGGGTTTGTGGGAGAGAATCTTCATCATCTATCACTTGAGTGTTTGATTTTCTTCATCTCATTTCGATCGTGAAGCCCGGATAGTCGATCTAACGCGTGTTCTTCGGATTAAAGTGCTTGGATTTTCAAGAGGTAATTTCTTCAACATCTTGGATTTCGATTTTGTATTGAGATATGATGTTTTGGATGTTAAGATCATGTTGTATGAAGTGATATACGCATGATTATGGATATGTTTGATTATTCATTGGATTATTGAAGGATTATTCAAGAACACTTTGAATATTGAGTTGGATTTGGGGGTTTTCGATTAATCATTGTTGTAATCATGAATTGGAATATTCATATTGGATTATTGATCGTATTGAAGATGTTTTGTTGGTTTGAAACACTTTTTGGGGATTTGATGTTGGTATTATTGAAGTTTGATTGTAAACAATAGAAGTTTGGCCACAAAGTGTTCGATATAATGCCCCAATGAACTTGGTTTAGTCGTATCGACGTTTTGAGTTCGTTATATTCGTGTTTGATTCGTATGTTGAACGGATTGTTGGTAATTGTGTTATTCAAGGTTGTTCGAGCGACCGATATCTCAATTAGGACGTTGTTCGTGGAATGATAATTGTCACCGGTGTTGAGTAAGTTAATTCTTACTCGGTTAAAAGGATATTCATTCCTTTTGTTGTTGTTCGTTCATAATCATAACTCATTCATCATTGTATTAATCTTATCAATACTTGTCATTGTCAATTAATCAGTTCAGTCACAAGGAACGACGGTTCCAATCATTTCATTGAGCTATCATTCATTTCACTATCATTTCATCTCGGTGAGTCATTATTGATTTCGATGTCACTTTGTTATCTCGTGGCATTCCGGGTCATACTGGCGTGCCGGTTGGTATGTGTAGGATTTTCATGTCGGGCACATTTAAGTCGTGTGTTGGTTGTTGGCCTCACATTGGACTGTGCACACGAGTCGATTGCTTCGTGAGATTGTACAAGACCACACGTGTATTCGATCGATACTCGTTGGTGGCTTGTGCATGGACACATTTCCATCCCGGGCATAGTGTGGCGCCACCCTTTGAGCCGTACTGTTAGTTGATTCATACAACATGTTTGATTGCGTATGTTTTCAACAAGATTGGGTTATAATCTAACCGATTCATTTTTGATCGAACTTGTGGTTTATACAGCATATATATGATTGTGTTTATTCAACTCTTGAGGATTGTTGTTCTGTGTAACTGACCCCGTTTGGGGATTTTGTTTTCAGGTCATGGCAATGCAAAAGCACGAGAATAGCATGTTGACGGCGAGGAGTCCCAGTGATACTAGTAGGGAGCCCCAGTCCTTTCATTCACCGTGTTTCCTTATTTCATTTCCGCTGCAGATTTCCGTTTGGATTTTGAGTTCATTCAGTGTTGTATATTTTATCTCCATATAAAATATACTTATATTCGGTCATTTCCTTGGGTGTGTTGTAATAAAACTTCTCATTGGAGTAATTAATGATGTAATGTGGTTCGATACTACATTTACCCTGTGTATTTCATTCATTTTCACTCGCCTGGTGGGTCCCAGTCGGGGGTCCACGGCATTGTAATATCCGCCTAGTTTGGGGTGTTACAGAGTTGGTATCAGAGCATGGTTTTGAATACTACCTTCCGAGTTATGTCTCATTTGAAATCATCATCATCGGACTAGTATCATTGGACTTTCACGTCACGTGTGACCTGTGCAGATGCCGAGCCCATCATACGGAAAGAACTGTAAGACTTCTAATGCCATGGTATAATTTCTGGCAATAATCATTCATTCATAATTCATCGGTTAACAATCCTCAAACATAATTTTTCATTTTGATCATGTTGATCATGTTAACTCATTAATCACTCAGTTCATTTCATTACTCAATTGTTAATCTTGAAGATCATATCATTAATCTTGTTAACTTGTTCAAGATAATCATTTCAAGAATATCATCAGATAATCAGGTCACCTCAGTTAATCATTCATGAAATCACTGTGTTAGAGCGCGTATGCTCATTTTCATCATTTCATGACGTAAATCATAATGCGGTACTCATACGAGATCTATGATTATCATGCGACCTTCCTACTTCAGTATGGAGAGAGCTGTCAAGGGATGCATGGGGAGAGGCCGCGGCGCGGGCCGAAATCTAGGAAATAATCACTCACTGCCAGGAAGTCGTACCCAGGACTCAGCTCGATCAGAAGATGTTCGGGTTGACCCACTCACTTTTATGCAGGTCATGATGACCCATATGCAATTGCTTAATCATCATTACGCCACTCTAGCCGAATTAATCGAGAGGACTCTCACATATAAGCCTACTACTAAGGAAATTGCTGAGCAACAACCTTCATCTGGCAGCAAGAAATCAACGAAGTGTAATCAGTCCGAAGGCGGTCAGTCAACCTTCAAGAAGCCTCGTACGAGCCCTAACGTTTCTGAGCGACCTCCTACGGCGCCTAATCCTACGGGATCTCAGTCCCAAGCAGCCAGCTCAGCCATCACGTGTTTCAATTGTGGAGAACCGGGTCATGTCAGCGCTAAGTGCCCGAGGCAGACTATCACGTGCCATAAATGCGAAATTGCTGGGCATAAGGCCCGTTTTTGCCGAAGGGACCCCAAGCCGACTCCGGTGGCATCTCAGGCCCCGAAGCAATCAGCGATTCAGAATCAGACTGCTCTGTCAGCATCGTTTAATACGACAGAAGTGAATAAAGGCGGAACTCATATTTATCAGAGGGGAGCGTCCGGTTCGGGGGCCGGCAAGTCCCTGATTCATGCGATGAAGAGGACCGACAATCCGGAGACCTGAATGATCTCAGGATTACTCGTAATTTTATTTCAACTTGTGTGTACCTTTTTTATACTGGTGCACCACATTCATTCATTTTCGAATCGTGTTTGAATAGACTTAACTTGGATAGTCTTATTAATTGTGGGCCTTATATCATTGGTCTACCTGGCGGTAGAAGAATTTTTTTCGAAAATCATGGGGTTAAGAACTGACAGAATTAAACTTAATGACCGCGAGTGTTTGGTGGACCTAATCGTGGTGGATTTACCTAAGGACGATGTAATATTGGGTATTAGTGGGATGGATCGTCATGATACCATTCTCAATGTTCGTAAGCGTATGGTCACCATCATTTCCGTCGTTGGAGTCAAGTGCGTATTTCAGGGAGGTGATCCCCGTTGTTCCGGAAGAATCATTATTATGATGAAAGTAGTAAAATTACTCAATCAGAGTTGTCCAATCATTCATTATATCATTATCATCGATTGGCCGTTCATAGGTAATCGAGGTATTCAATCATTCATTATATCATTGTCATCGATTGGCCATTCATAGGTAATCGAGATATTCAATCATTCATTATATCATTGTCACTGATTAGCCGTTCTTAGGCAATCAAGGTATTCAATCATTCCTTATATCATTGTCATCGATTGGCCATTCTAAGGCAATCGAGGTGTTCATCTATTCATCGTATCGTTGTCGTCGATTGGCCATTCTCAGGCAATCGAGGTGTTCAACCATTTTGGTATCATTATTATCGTTTGATGATGTACTTCCAGATGAGCTACCTGTTTTACCTCCACCGAGGGATATGGAATTCACGATAGAGTTGGAGCCTGGTACGTCCCCATTATCGAAGGCACCGTACCGGATGGCCCCGACCAAAATGCAGGAATTGAAGGATCAATTAAAGGATTCGACCGAGAAGGGTTATATCCGACCGGGTGCGTCCCTGTGGGGAACACCAGTGTTTTTTGTCAAGAAGAAGGATGGTTCGTTTCGTGTGTGTATTAATTATTGGGAGTTAAATAGGGTGACGATCAAGAATAAATATCCCCTACCCTGTATTGATGATCTTTTAGATCAACTTCAGGGAGCTTCAGTATTATCTAAGATCGAACTAAGATCTGGATATCATCAGTTGCGAATTCGAGAGTCGGATATCGCAAGGACAGCGTTTCGTACACGCTATGGTCATTATGAGTTCGAAGTTATGCCGTTCGGGCTAACTAATGCATCTGCAGTATTCATGGAATCAATGAATCGGGATTTCATCGACTGTTTGGATCGGTTTGTGGTTGTCTTTATTGATGACATTTTAATTTATTCTCATGACCGGGAGGAGCATGAGTTTCACCTTCATCAGGTACTCGACGTGTTGAGACGAGAGCAACTTTTTGGGAAGTTTCCCAAATGTGAGTTCTGGATGTCCGAAGTGACGTTTCTCGGGCATGTAATTTCATCAGATGGAGTGCGTGTTGATCCTCAGAAGACGGAGGCTATCCAAGATTAGTTATCTCCGAAGAATGTAAAGGAAATACAAAGCTTTCTCGGATTAGCCGGTTATTATCGGCGGTTTGTGGAAGGATTTTCTAAAATCGCTCAATCCATGATGAACCTTTTAAGGAAGGATAAGAAATACACGTGGTCCGACGCGTGTCAGCAGAGTTTTGAGGAACTTAAGAGCCGGTTAATTTCAGCACCTGTGCTTTCTCTACCGCAAGGGATGGAAGAATTTGTGGTTTATAGTGATGCGTCCGGACAGGGTCTCGGATGTGTACTCATGCAGAACGGGAAAATTATTGCTTTTGTTTCACGGCAATTGAGACCTTACGAGGTTAATTATCCGACCTACGACCTGGAGCTAGCAGCCGTGGTGTTCGCATTGAAGATCTGGCGTCATTATCTTTATGGCGTTACCTGTCAGATATTCACTGATCATAAGAGTTTAAAATATATATTTACTCAGGAGGAGTTAAATATGCGACAGAGACGGTGGTTGGAACTAATCAAAGATTATCATATTGAGATACTTTACCACCCGGGCAAGGCGAACGTTGTCGCCGACGCCTTGAGTCGTAAGTCCGTTCAGGAGCAGATACTTGCTCGATTAACAGTTCAGAAGGAACTTCAACAGGAATTTCTGAGGCCCGAGATCGAGGTCTGGCTTTAGAGAGTTCGACAACTTTACATGTTAGAGATTTCATCGCTGCTTGAGGAGGCAATCAGAGAGAATCAGGGTTCAGACCCATCATTGTTGCGCATCCTTGAGGATGTGGCTCAAGGGAAAGCCCCTGGATTCGTGGTCCACGAGGATAGACTTTTGAGATTTAAGAATCGGTTGTGCGTACCGGCAAATGACGAGTTGAAAAACTCGATTTTGAGGGAAGCTCATGCTACCCCTTATTCTGTTCATCCGGGGTCTAGCAAGATGTACAAGGACTTGAAACAAAATTACTGGTGGAGTAATATGAAGTGAGAAGTCGCAGAATTTGTTTCAAGATGCTTAACCTGTCAACAAGTCAAGATTGAACATCAGCGACCGGCGGGTATGCTGAAACCTCTCCCTATTCCAGAATGGAAGTGGGAAGACATTTCTATGGATTTCGTCACGAGTTTGCCGACGAGTTGTCGTGGCATGAATATGATCTGGGTGATTGTGGACCGTTTAACTAAATCAGCTCATTTCCTAGAGATTAAGGATACATGGGGTCCCGAGAGACTTGCCCAACTGTTCATCAAAGAGATAGTGAGACTGCACGGTACTCCTAAAAGTATCGTTTCCGATCGTGACGTACGATTCGTGTCTCATTTTTGGAAATCGGTTCATCGTGCCATGGGAACTCAGCTTAATTTCAGCACAGCTTTTCATCCTCAGTCCGACGGACAATCAGAGAGGAGTATTCAGACATTGGAGGACATGTTGAGGGCATGCATCCTCGATTAGAAAGACGATTGGGAAGCCGAGGATAGTATGCGGGAGAGTTATCCCGAGTTGTTTGACCCTTAGTTTCGGGGACGAAACTCTTTTAAGGGGGGGTGTATGTAATACCCGCTTGTAAATTCATTCATTTTTCATTCAGTAATGTAACACCCCCAAAACCGACCGGGAATATTACAGCGCCGTGGGCCCCATATTGGAACCCACAAGGCTAAAATCATTTTCGCAAACGTTTAAAAATGCAAAAAGGCCAAGTAAACACACACACGCAGCGGATAAAAACACAGTTCAAAGATTACCGAAAGCCATTTTAAATATACACACGCAGCGGATAAAAACACAATTAATTACATTTGCAGCGGAATTAGAAAATCAGAAAAGAATACACAATCCCAACAAGCACGCTATAGCCAGTATCACCGGAAAGCTCATCCCTTCACGACCGCTACTAGCTCGAACTCCGAGTACCTAAAAGATAAAGCCCACGACTGGTCACCATAATACTCAACAATGATAACGATCACATCACAAAAACAATACATATCAATGTAATTACAAGGTGAGAATAATTCCAATGTAGTCTCACCGTAGTAACCTTACCAACCTGTCACAATCCATAACAAATCAATTCTTACCAACCCACGCCTCGTGTCCTTAGTGATGAATGAATTCAAAAGTAACCACATGCATCAGTATCCGAAACGATACAAAAATTTCCAAACTTATCATATTTCAATTATAGAATGATCGGCCATGAATAACTCTATCGACCGGTCGCACCATCGGATCCCAATCGATAAAACCGATATCACACGATACATCGCAAATCAACTGTTCAAACAATGGCAAGTCCCGGATATCAATACAAAGCATGAATGCTCACACAGTCAATAATGATAAACAATCGATGCATCACAACGGAAATATCAATGACATGATATTTCCACACAAGATCGACAAAGGATCAACATGGATGAGAATACCATGATCTGGTAACTCCAACAAGATCAACGAATAATCAATAACCGAGAATACCGACGACACGGCAAATCCCAACAAGATCAATAAAAGGTCGACAACCGAGAATACCGACGACACGGTAAGGATCAATGAAGAATCAATAATCGAGAATACCGACGACACGGTAAACTCCAACAAGATCAATAAGAGTCGACAACCAGAAATACCAACGACACGATAAACTCCAATAAGATCAATAAAGGGTCGACAACCGAGAATACTGACGACACAGTAAACTCTAACAAGATCAATAAGGACCAACAACTGGGAATACCAACGATACGGTAACTCCAACAAGAGCAATAAGAAATCGACAACTGAAAACACCGACGACACGGTAAACTCCAATAGGAATAATAAGGGATCAACAACCGAGAATACCAACGGTAAGGCAAACTCCCAAACGGAATCAATAAGGATCAATAACGAACGAGACTACCAATGATAGGGGGAACTCCAAACGAGATTAATAAGGATCGATAACAAATAAGTTTACCATCGATATGGTAACTCCCAACGAGATCAGAAAAGGATCAACGAGAACAGATACACGAGAGAATAAAATCGTCAACCATATACAAATCATATATATGGGATTTCAAAGACAACCCGAATATAGAACAGATCCAATTATACATGGACTGTGAACGACCAATCAATAAGACTCAAGATGAACGTCACGATACGCTCGATCCAGACATGTGTCCGTGTACAAGCCAACCACGGGTATTGATCAGGTACCCGTCTGGTCTCGTACCTAATCAGCCTCACGAAGTACGTCTCGTGTGCACGGTTCAATATGAGGTCGAAACCAACACATGCTACACGTACCCGTCCCGAAAATCCTACACATGAACGATCAGAACGTATCTGACTCCGGATATGCCACGATACAACATGACAACAAATCTCGAAGAAACGCATATCCATCAAGGATCAGAAGACTTCCCAAAAGAGCAACAGTAACTCGATCATGAAAGACCGACACGACCACAATGTCGTATTTCCATCAGACAACAGTCCACATCATGCTCAACAATGCATATAATGTTAACACATAAACCCCAAGGCAGCAGCCAAGGGTCACGGAAGCATCTCACAGGAATACCCCGGAACATAGGTGCCATATAGGTCTTATCCCCTAACACAGTTCATGCAATCACAAAATACCCCAAGGTCGCAACCAAGGGTCACGAAAGTATCCACACAGGAATACCCCGGAACATAGGTGCCATATAGGTCTTATCCCCTAACACATCGGCCCAACAGATCACAGCTCAAAGGAAGAGTACATTACAAAACGTAACAAACAATGGTGCACACTCACCGCATGAAATATCAACACACACATGCAATAATGCAACATGATGATTATCATAATATAACAATATTAATTTACCTCAAGCTGGAGACGCCAACCTTTCCACGACCAACATACGAGCGAATACACGGTTTATCCGACAATCGAAATGAAGTACAGTTCATAACTAATACCAAACCACCATCCCGAATTCAACATCGACACGATAACTAACCTTGATATCCAACTTCTCATGCAATAGACCAAATTATAATTCACGTTCCCATTTCCACTAGACATCCTTAAAATCATATACATTATGATTTATCTTAGTCCAAAAATACCATACATACCACCATTCTGACAATTCATATATTCCATAATACCATTGCTATATGAATCATAAATGAAATGAAAACGAAATCATTTATTAACATTATGAACTGAGCAAGCATAACTTGCCTTGATACCCATTCGACGAAGCCGCTATCAATCCCGCCGTCTTCGTCTACAAGCTCCGCAGCACAACGGTTAACTTCAACGATCACTAAACGCAACCTAATGCAATAATCAATTAACGATACGTTCAATAACAATCAACACCGAAATGACCAACTAATCAAACTTGACGATATCTCGATCATACAAAATCAAACCATATCAACTCTTAACAATACGAACACAAGCCGAAATTCGGTGTTCAATAGTTCTACCAACATCTACAACATTATCGGTTCCGACTTCAATCTGAAATTCGGACTAACACGGCTCATTCTTGAAAATTCATAGGAATACAATTACCGGCTATCATCATGAATAATCATATACCAAAATTAACCGTAATCCTTCCAATTTACGGACATATATCATTCAAGAATTCTTCAAGAGCATGAATTAATCCATAATCACGTTTGAAGCCAACAAAACGACGTAATTCAATGTGTTCTAACATATACCATCATCTAATCCATACTCCAAGGCATGTATCATCATATTCTCCAACATACGATCCTCTTAACATCAAGAATCGAAGCAATACTACCAACATCACCAAGAACAACATGATTCTATAATCATAGTCAACATATTCAAGACAAAACCAACATATCATCATCTTCCTTCAACATATAGTTCATATATCCTCAAGAATCGTAACAACAATACCATAATCATCTTCATACGAAGAAGAACATCAACACTAACATCAAAATCCGAATTCAAGGAGTAGAGTTCATCAACATACCTTTTGAAGATGAATAACACAATCAAACATTTCCAAAACTCCAAGAACTCCAAGTTTCAAGCTTCCAATCATCCTTATCAAAGTCTTAACAAGGGTATGAGGGTGCAAAATGGGTTTGAGGGTGAAGAGGGACGAGTGGGGAGGAGGAAATGTGTTTCCTTTCGTGAGGAAATGAAAGTCCTGTTCTTATTTTATAAATTGCGCATCTCGTTACGTACGTTAAGTCCCAAAGTTAACGTCGTAAGGCCTTTAACGTCGTTATATGTCCCGTATAGCGTCGTAATCGTCATCCAGGTTAACTGTACTATTTTGTACCTTGCGTTACGTACGTAATACCATCACCATAGCGTCGTAATGTAGCGATTGACTTGCTACAGTATCAACCCATATTACGTACGTAATGTGCCATGCATAGCGTACGTAATGCCGAGGTTGACTCGCCTGTCCACATCCTGCGCCGAAAGCAGCCGACACTGGGTCCCACCTGCCGACCACGGCTCGATCCTGTCTGAATTCCTTCTTAACGTACGTAATGTACGTTCCTTAACGTACGTTAATCCTGCTTACTTACGTACGTAAGACTCCTTACATAGCGTACGTAATGGTTTCCATACTTAGCCATTTCCAGCAATTCCTGTCCAACGTCTCGACATAACAAATATGAACATACGGCATACTGAACACATACACGAAATCCCGAAAGTATTTTCATACGGTACGTCTAATGCACGATATCCTCAATTACAACTGTCGACCAAGTACGGCAATCATACAAGTACCCATACGGTATATCCGACATCGAAAAACACATCAAGCATGTAATATCCTAGAATTAAAATAACCTCGATGACATACCGGCACAACTGTCATGGTTTCCAAAATTATCCGCTCATATCGTGTCGGTCCCACTCTGTACAGTACATCCCAGATAAAATAATGCGAAAAAATTCATAGTGAATTTCTAGGATATTACATATACACCCACTTAAATAAGTTTCGTCCTCGAAACTCAAAATCTGTCCACACCGTATCTCAATGCCGAAATATCTCAAAATCACGACACCATACTCAAATAATCATCATCAAACCGAAATACCGAAAGAACATACTTACAGTCCGTGAAGTCGATGATCTTCCGTGATACCAAAGATACGACTCCCATACAAAGTCTCAACACACTAACAACACACCGGATCGCAATTACAAGAATTTGAAAATATTTCAAAATTTTGAAACCTCCAAAATCGGTTTGACTCAAAAGTCGAAAATCATTTTCAAAAGTCACGCTACTACCGCACCGGTAGAGCCACATAACACACATGCCCGGTTTTACGAAACCTTGCTCCGATACCATTTTCTCGTAACACCCCAAAACCGACCGGAATATTACAGCCGTGGCCCCATATTGGAACCCACAAGGCTAAAATCATTTTCGCAAACGTTTAAAAATGCAAAAAGGCCAAGTAAACACACACACGCAATGGATAAAAACACGGTTCAAAGATTACCGAAAGCCATTTTAAATATACACACGCAATGATAAAAACACAATTAATTACATTTGCAAATGAATTAGAAAATCGAAAAGAATACACAATCCCAACAAGCACGCCATAGCCGTATCACCGAAAGCTCATCCCTTCACGACCGCTACTAGCTCGAACTCCGAGTACCTAAAAGATAAAGCCCACGACGGGGTCAGCCATAATACTCAACAATGATAACGATCACATCACAAAAACAATACATATCAATGTAATTACAAGGTGAGAATAATTCCAATGTAGTCTCACCGTAGTAACCTTACCAACCTGTCACAATCCATAACAAATCAATTCTTACCAACCCACGCCTCGTGTCCTTAGTGATGAATTAATTAAAAAGTAACCACATGCATCAGTATCCGAAACGATACCAAAATTTCCAAACTTATCATATTTCAATTATAGAATGATCTCGCCATGAATAACTCTATCGATCGGGTCGCACCATCGGATCCCAATCCTGATAAAACCGATATCACACGATACATCTGCAAATCAACTGTTCCGAAACAATGGCAAGTCCCGGATATCAATACAAAGCATGAATGCTCACACAGTCAATAATGATAAACAATCGATGCATCACAACGGAAATATCAATGACATGATATTTCCACACAAGATCGACAAAGGATCAACATGGATGAGAATACCATGATCTGGTAACTCCAACAAGATCAACGAATAATCAATAACCGAGAATACCGACGACACGGCAAATCCCAACAAGATCAATAAAAGGTCGACAACCGAGAATACCGACGACACGGTAAGGATCAATGAAGAATCAATAATCGAGAATACCGACGACACGGTAAACTCCAACAAGATCAATAAGAGTCGACAACCGTAAATACCAACGATACGATAAACTCCAATAAGATCAATAAAGGGTCGACAACCGAGAATACGACGACACAGAAACTCTAACAAGATCAATAAGGACCAACAACCGGGAATACCAACGATACGGTAAGTCCAACAAGAGCAATAAGATATCGACAACCGATAACACCGACGACACGGTAAACTCCAATAGGAATAATAAGGGATCAACAACCGAGAATACCAACGGTAAGGCAAACTCCCAAACGGAATCAATAAGGATCAATAACGAGCGAGACTACCAATGATAGGGGAACTCCAAACGAGATTAATAAGGATCGATAACAAATAAGTTTACCATCGATATGGTAACTCCCAACGAGATCAGAAAAGGATCAACGAGAACATATACACGAGAGAATAAAATCGTCAACCATATACAAATCATATATATGGGATTTCAAAGACAACCCGAATATAGAATGTATCCAATTATACATGGACCGTGAACGACCAATCAATAAGACTCAAGATGAACGTCACGATACGCTCGATCCGGACATGTGTCCGTGTACAAGCCAACCACGGGTATTGATCAGTGCACCCGCTGGTCTCGTACCTAATCGCCTCACGAATGGCACGCCTCGTGCACGGTTCAATATGAGGTCGAAACCAACACATGCTACACGTACCCGTCCGAAAATCCTACACATGAACGATCGAACGTATCCGACTCGGATATGCCACGATACAACATGACAACAAATCTCGAAGAAACGCATATCCATCAAGGATCGAAGACTTCCCAAAAGAGCAACAAGAATCGATCATGAAAGACCGACACGACCACAATGTCGTATTTCCATCGACAACACCACATCATGCTCAACAATGCATATAATGTTAACACATAAACCCCAAGGCAAGCAGCCAAGGGTCACTAAGCATCTCACAGAATACCCTAACATAGGTGCCATATAGGTCTTATCCCCTAACACAGTTCATGCAATCACAAAATACCCCAAAGTCGCAACCAAGGGTCACGAAAGTATCCACACAGGAATACCCCGGAACATAGGTGCCATATAGGTCTTATCCCCTAACACATCGGCCCAACAGATCACAGCTCAAAGGAAGAGTACATTACAAAACGTAACAAACAATGGTGCACACTCACCGCATGAAATATCAACACACACATGCAATAATGCAACATGATGATTATCATAATATAACAATATTAATTTACCTCAAGCTGGAGACGCCAACCTTTCCACGACCAACCGCCCTGAACGAATACACGGTTTATCCGACAATCCAAAATGAAGTACGATTCATAACTAATACCAAACCACCATCCCGAATTCAACATCGACACGATAACTAACCTTGATATCCAACTTCTCATGCAATAGACCAAATTATAATTCACGTTCCCATTTCCACTAGACATCCTTAAAATCATATACATTATGATTTATCTTAGTCCAAAAATACCATACATACCACCATTCGACAATTCATATATTCCATAATACCATTGCTATA
The DNA here is from genome assembly GCA_033398695.1 of Orobanche coerulescens. NCBI lineage: Eukaryota > Viridiplantae > Streptophyta > Magnoliopsida > Lamiales > Orobanchaceae > Orobanche > Orobanche coerulescens. Next base: position 71,821,237 of record CM065815.1, read on the forward strand.
TGAATCATAAATGAAATGAAAACGAAATCATTTATTAACATTATGAATCGAGCAAGCATAACTTGCCTTGATACCCATTCGACGAAGCCGCTATCAATCCCGCCGTCTTCGTCTACAAGCTCCGCAGCACAACGGTTAACTTCAACGATCACTAAACGCAACCTAATGCAATAATCAATTAACGATACGTTCAATAACAATCAACACCGAAATGACCAACTAATCAAACTTGACGATATCTCGATCATACAAAATCAAACCATATCAACTCTTAACAATACGAACACAAGCCGAAATTCGGTGTTCAATAGTTCTACCAACATCTACAACATTATCGGTTCCGACTTCAATCTGAAATTCGGACTAACACGGCTCATTCTTGAAAATTCATAGGAATACAATTACCGGCTATCATCATGAATAATCATATACCAAAATTAACCGTAATCCTTCCAATTTACGGACATATATCATTCAAGAATTCTTCAAGAGCATGAATTAATCCATAATCACGTTTGAAGCCAACAAAACGACGTAATTCAATGTGTTCTAACATATACCATCATCTAATCCATACTCCAAGGCATGTATCATCATATTCTCCAACATACGATCCTCTTAACATCAAGAATCGAAGCAATACTACCAACATCACCAAGAACAACATGATTCTATAATCATAGTCAACATATTCAAGACAAAACCAACATATCATCATCTTCCTTCAACATATAGTTCATATATCCTCAAGAATCGTAACAACAATACCATAATCATCTTCATACGAAGAAGAACATCAACACTAACATCAAAATCCGAATTCAAGGAGTAGAGTTCATCAACATACCTTTTGAAGATGAATAACACAATCAAACATTTCCAAAACTCCAAGAACTCCAAGTTTCAAGCTTCCAATCATCCTTATCAAAGTCTTAACAAGGGTATGAGGGTCTGAAATGGGTTTGAGGGTGAAGAGGGACGAGCTGGGGAGGAGGAAATGTGTTTCCTTTCGTGAGGAAATGAAAGTCCTGTTCTTATTTTATAAATTGCGCATCTCGTTACGTACGTTAAGTCCCAAAGTTAACGTACGTAAGGCCTTTAACGTACGTTATATGTCCTGTATAGCGTACGTAATCGTCATCCAGGGTTAACTGTACTATTTTGTACCTTGCGTTACGTACGTAATACCATCACCATAGCGTACGTAATGTAGCAGTTGACTTGCTACAGTATCAACCCATATTACGTACGTAATGTGCCATGCATAGCGTACGTAATGCCGAGGTTGACTACGTCCACATCCTCGCGCCGAAAGCACCCACACCGGGTCCCACCACGGATCGATCCTGTCTGAATTCCTTCTTAACGTACGTAATGTACGTTCCTTAACGTACGTTAATCCTGCTTACTTACGTACGTAAGACTCCTTACATAGCGTACGTAATGGTTTCCATACTTAGCCATTTCCAGCAATTCCTGTCCAACGTCTCGACATAACAAATATGAACATACGGCATACTGAACACATACACGAAATCCCGAAAGTATTTTCATACGGTACGTCTAATGCACGATATCCTCAATTACAACTGTCGACCAAGTACGGCAATCATACAAATACCCATACGGTATATCCGACATCGAAAAACACATCAAGCATGTAATATCCTAGAATTAAAATAACCTCGATGACATACCGGCACAACTGTCATGGTTTCCAAAATTATCCGCTCATATCGTGTCGGTCCCACTGCATGCAAGACATCCCGGATAAAATAATGCGAAAAATTCATAGTGAATTTCTAGGATATTACATATACACCCACTTAAATAAGTTTCGTCCTCGAAACTCAAAATCCTGTCACACCGTATCTCAATGCCGAAATATCTCAAAATCACGACACCATACTCAAATAATCATCATCAAAACTGAAATACTGAAAGAACATACTTACAGGTCCGTGAAGTCGATGATCTTCCGTGATACCAGCATACGACTCCCATACAAAGTCTCAACACACTAACAACACACCGGCATCGCAATTACAGCAATTTGAAAATATTTCAAAAATTTTGAAACCTCCAAAATCGGTTTGACTCAAAAGTCAGAAAATCATTTTCAAAAGTCACGCTACTACCGCACCGGTAGAGCCACATAACACACATCCCCGGGTTTTACGAAACCTTGCTCCGATACCATTTTCTGTAACACCCCCAAAACCGACCGGGAATATTACAGCGCCGTGGGGCCCATATTGGAACCCACAAGGCTAAAATTATTTTCGCAAACATTTAAAAATGCAAAAAGGCCAAGTAAACACACACACGCAGCGGATAAAAACACAGTTCAAAGATTACCGAAAGCCATTTTAAATATACACACGCAGCGGATAAAAACACAATTAATTACATTTGCAGCGGAATTAGAAAATCAGAAAAGAATACACAATCCCAACAAGCACGCCATAGCCAGTATCACCGGAAAGCTCATCCCTTCACGACCGCTACTAGCTCGAACTCCGAGTACCTAAAAGATAAAGCCCACGACGGGGTCAGTCATAATACTCAACAATGATAACGATCACATCACAAAAACAATACATATCAATGTAATTACAAGGTGAGAATAATTCCAATGTAGTCTCACCGTAGTAACCTTACCAACCTGTCACAATCCATAACAAATCCATTCTTACCAACCCACGCCTCGTGTCCTTAGTGATGAATGAATTCAAAAGTAACCACATGCATCGTATCCGAAACGATACCAAAATTTCCAAACTTATCATATTTCAATTATAGAATGATCTCGCCATGAATAACTCTATCGACTAGGTCGCACCATCGGATCCCAATCTGATAAAACCGATATCACACGATACATCCGCAAATCAACTGCTCAAACAATGGCAAGTCCGGATATCAATACAAAGCATGAATGCTCACACGATAATAATGATAAACAATCGATGCATCACAACGGAAATATCAATGACATGATATTTCCACACAAGATCGACAAAGGATCAACATGGACGAGAATACCATGATCTGGTAACTCCAACAAGATCAACGAATAATCAATAACCGAGAATACCGACGACACGGCAAATCCCAACAAGATCAATAAAAGGTCGACAACCGAGAATACCGACGACACGGTAAGGATCAATGAAGAATCAATAATCGAGAATACCGACGACACGGTAAACTCCAACAAGATCAATAAGAGTCGACAACCAGAAATACCAACGATACGATAAACTCCAATAAGATCAATAAAGGGTCGACAACCGAGAATACGACGACACGATAAACTCTAACAAGATCAATAAGGACCAACAACCGGGAATACCAACGATACGGTAACTCCAACAAGAGCAATAAGAAATCGACAACTGAAAACACCGACGACACGGTAAACTCCAATAGGAATAATAAGGGATCAACAACCGAGAATACCAACGGTAAGGCAAACTCCCAAACGGAATCAATAAGGATCAATAACGAACGAGACTACCAATGATACGGGGAACTCCAAACGAGATTAATAAGGATCGATAACAAATAAGTTTACCATCGATATGGTAACTCCCAACGAGATCAGAAAAGGATCAACGAGAACAGATACACGAGAGAATAAAATCGTCAACCATATACAAATCATATATATGGGATTTCAAAGACAGCCCGAATATAGAACAGATCCAATTATACATGGACTGTGAACGACCAATCAATAAGACTCAAGATGAACGTCACGATACGCTCGATCCGGACATGTGTCCGTACAAGCCAACCACGGGTATTGATCGTGCACCGTCCGTCTCGTACCTAATCGGCCTCACGGCACGCCTCGTGTGCACGGTTCAATATGAGGTCGAAACCAACACATGCTACACGCATTCGTCCCGAAAATCCTACACATGAACGATCGTAACGTATCCGACTCGGATATGCCACGATACAACATGACAACAAATCTCGAAGAAACGAATATCCATCAAGGATCGAAGACTTCCCAAAAGAGCAACAAGAACTCGATCATGAAAGACCGACACGACCACAATGTCGTATTTCCATCGCACAACATCCACATCATGCTCAACAATGCATATAATATTAACACATAAACCCCAAGGCAAAGCGGCCAAGGGTCACCGAAGCATCTCACAGAATACCTAACATAGGTGCCATATAGGTCTTATCCCCTAACACAGTTCATGCAATCACAAAATACCCCAAGGTCGCAACCAAGGGTCACGAAAGTATCCACACAGGAATACCCCGGAACATAGGTGCCATATAGGTCTTATCCCCTAACACATCGGCCCAACAGATCACAGCTCAAAGGAAGAGTACATTACAAAACGTAACAAACAATGGTGCACACTCACCGCATGAAATATCAACACACACATGCAATAATGCAACATGATGATTATCATAATATAACAATATTAATTTACCTCAAGCTGGAGACGCCAACCTTTCCACGACCAACCGCCCTGAACGAATACACGGTTTATCCGACAATCCAAAATGAAGTACAGTTCATAACTAATACCAAACCACCATCCCGAATTCAACATCGACACGATAACTAACCTTGATATCCAACTTCTCATGCAATAGACCAAATTATAATTCACGTTCCCATTTCCACTAGACATCCTTAAAATCATATACATTATGATTTATCTTAGTCCAAAAATACCATACATACCACCATTCCGACAATTCATATATTCCATAATACCATTGCTATATGAATCATAAATGAAATGAAAACGAAATCATTTATTAACATTATGAACTGAGCAAGCATAACTTGCCTTGATACCCATTCGACGAAGCCGCTATCAATCCCGCCGTCTTCGTCTACAAGCTCCGCAGCACAACGGTTAACTTCAACGATCACTAAACGCAACCTAATGCAATAATCAATTAACGATACGTTCAATAACAATCAACACCGAAATGACCAACTAATCAAACTTGACGATATCTCGATCATACAAAATCAAACCATATCAACTCTTAACAATACGAACACAAGCCGAAATTCGGTGTTCAATAGTTCTACCAACATCTACAACATTATCGGTTCCGACTTCAATCTTAAATTCGGACTAACACGGCTCATTCTTGCAAATTCATAGGAATACAATTACCGGCTATCATCATGAATAATCATATACCAAAATTAACCGTAATCCTTCCAATTTACGGACATATATCATTCAAGAATTCTTCAAGAGCATGAATTAATCCATAATCACGTTTGAAGCCAACAAAACGACGTAATTCAATGTGTTCTAACATCTACCATCATCTAATCCATACTCCAAGGCATGTATCATCATATTCTCCAACATACGATCCTCTTAACATCAAGAATCGAAGCAATACTACCAACATTACCAAGAACAACATGATTCTATAATCATAGTCAACATATTCAAGACAAAACCAACATATCATCATCTTCCTTCAACATATAGTTCATATATCCTCAAGAATCGTAACAACAATACCATAATCATCTTCATACGAAGAAAAACATCAACACTAACATCAAAATCCGAATTCAAGGAGTAGAGTTCATCAACATACCTTTTGAAGATGAATAACACAATCAAACATTTCCAAAACTCCAAGAACTCCAAGTTTCAAGCTTCCAATCATCCTTATCAAAGTCTTAACAAGGGTATGAGGGTCTGAAATGGGTTTGAGGGTGAAGAGGGACGAGCTGGGGAGGAGGAAATGTGTTTCCTTTCGTGAGGAAATGAAAGTCCTGTTCTTATTTTATAAACTGCGCATCTCGTTACGTACGTTAAGTCCCAAAGTTAACGTACGTAAGGCCTTTAACGTACGTTATATGTCCTGTATAGCGTACGTAATCGTCATCCAGGGTTAACTGTACTATTTTGTACCTTGCGTTACGTACGTAATACCATCACCATAGCGTACGTAATGTAGCAGTTGACTTGCTACAGTATCAACCCATATTACGTACGTAATGTGCCATGCATAGCGTACGTAATGCCGAGGTTGACTCGCCTGTCCACATCCTGCGCCGAAAGCAGCCGACACTGGGTCCCACCTGCCGACCACGGCTCGATCCTGTCTGAATTCCTTCTTAACGTACGTAATGTACGTTCCTTAACGTACGTTAATCCTGCTTACTTACGTACGTAAGACTCCTTACATAGCGTACATAATGGTTTCCATACTTAGCCATTTCCAGCAATTCCTGTCCAACGTCTCGACATAACAAATATGAACATACGGCATACTGAACACATACACGAAATCCCGAAAGTATTTTCATACGGTACGTCTGATGCACGATATCCTCAATTACAACTTTCGACCAAGTACGGCAATCATACAAATACCCATACGGTATATCCGACATCGAAAAACACATCAAGCATGTAATATCCTAGAATTAAAATAACCTCGATGACATACCGGCACAACTGTCATGGTTTCCAAAATTATCCGCTCATATCGTGTCGGTCCCACTCTGTACAGTACATCCCAGATAAAATAATGCGAAAAAATTCATAGTGAATTTCTAGGATATTACAAGTAATTGTCACTCAGTGGATTTTCATTCATTAATAATCATTCACCATTCATGTTAATTCATTCGTGTTCACCGTTCGGACTAATGTTGAGTCGTGTATTGATATCGTTCATTGTTTCAACCTTGCTTGAGAATCGAGATGAGAATATTATCTTGATCGTTATAATTACTTCATTAATCGATGTTGATATTGGAGTTCATGCCATTTCAAATTTCCTTCTTGTTCGAATCATGCTATTGTTGGGTACATTTGCGGTTCTTGTGTATCTCGTTGAGTTTTTCTAGCGGGATATTGCTTCTCCCTACCTGTTTTAAGTTTCGGGACGAAACTTCTTTTAAGGAGGGTAGTATGTAATATCCGCAATTTGGATTTTCGGTAATTTTATTTTTTTGGTGGAAGTACATCTTAGCGACTCCACTGTTACCGTTTCGTCAGTCCGAGAATGATTAATTCTACACTTTTTGTCATCCGAGTTCGTCTCGGTGTCGTTCTATTAAGTTCTGTATTCTTAAGCGAGTTTTCCACGTATGAGTTCGACTTTGTAAAATCACCATTAATTTTTCGAAACTCCAAAAATTCTGAATCTTTTCAATATTATAGAGCATCAAGTTAGCTTTCCAATGGTTCAAATGGTGAGTCAATCGGAGTCCGGAGGAGGGAGTTATGGTCGAAATAGCTAAGTCACTCACATTTTTCCAGTTTTGGCCGAGCAGCCTATACCGGGGGCCGCGGCTCCTGCCGGAAGGGCCGCGGCACACTGCCGAGTCACTGCCGCGGCACACTTGGCCGAGCCGCGGCAGACTCACATTTTTCAATTTTCGGCCAACCCGTCTGTACCGGGGGCCGCGGCTCATGCCGACAGGGCCGCGGCACACTGCCGAGTCACTGTCGTGGCACATTCGTCCGGGTCGCGGCATGCTGCCGATCACTGGGGGCAGTTTTGGCCCTGTGCCGCGGCACACTTCGGCCGGGCCGCGGCACACAGTGCAGTCTGCACTATAATTGCGTTTTTTTGTGAGAAACAACTCATTTTTCAACACTTCTTCACCTTGGTCCGAGAGAGAGGGTTTGTGGGAGAGAATCTTCATCATCTATCACTTGAGTGTTTGATTTTCTTCATCTCATTTCGATCGTGAAGCCCAGATAGTCGATCTAACACGTGTTCTTCGGATCAAAGTGCTTGGATCTTCAAGAGGTAATTTCTTCAACATCTTGGATTTCGATTTTGTATTGAGATATGATGTTTTGGATGTTAAGATCATGTTGTATGAAGTGATATATGCATGATTATGGATATGTTTGATTATTCATTGGATTATTGAAGGATTATTCAAGAACACTTTGAATATTGAGTTGGATTTGGGGGTTTTCGATTAATCGTTGTTGTAATCACGAATTGGAATATTCATATTGGATTATTGATCGTATTAAAGATGTTTTGTTGGTTTGAAACACTTCTTGAGAATTTGATGTTGGTATTATTGAAGTTTGATTGTAAACAATCGAAGTTTGGCCACAAAGTGTTCGATATAATGCCCAAATGAACTTGGTTTAGTCGTATCGACGTTTTGAGTTCGTTATATTCGTGTTTGATTCGTATGTTGAACGGATTGTTGGTAATTGTGTTATTCAAGGTTGTTCGAGCGACCGATATCTCAATTAGGACGTTGTTCGTGGAAGGATAATTGTCACCGGTGTTGAGTAAGTTAATTCTTACTCGGTTAAAAGGATATTCATTCCTTTTGTTGTTGTTCATTCATAATCATAACTCATTCATCATTGTATTAACCGTATCAATACTTGTCATTGTCAATTAATCACTTCAGTCACAAGGAACGACGGTTCCAATCATTTCATTGAGCTGTCATTCATCTCACTATCATTTCATCTCGGTGAGTCATTATTGATTTCAATGTCACTTTGTTATCTCGTGGCATTCCGGGTCATACTGGCGTGCCGGTTGGTATGTGTAGGATTTTCATGTCGGTCACATTTAAGTCGTGTGTTGGTTGTTGGCCTCACATTGGACTGTGCACACGAGTCGATTGCTTCGTGAGACTGATTAGGTACAAGACCACACGTGTATTCGATCGATACTCGTTGGTGGCTTGTGCACGGACACATTTCCATCCCGGGCATAGTGTGGCGCCACCCTTTGAGCCGTACTGTTAGTTGATTCATACAGCATGTTTGATTGCGTATGTTTTCAACAAGATTGGGTTATAATCTAACCGATTCATTTTTGATCGAACTTGTGGTTTATACAGCATATATATGATTGTGTTTATTCAACTCTTGAGTATTGTTGTTCTGTGTAACTGACCCCATTTGGGGATTTTGTTTTCAGGTCATGGCAAGGCAAAAACACGGGAATAACATGTTGACGGCGAGGAGTCCCAGTGATACTAGTAGGGGGCCCCAGTCCTTTCATTCACCGTGTTTCCTTATTTCATTTCCGCTGCAGATTTCCGTTTGGATTTTGAGTTCATTCAGTGTTGTATATTTTATCTCCATATAAAATATACTTGTATTCGGTCATTTCCTTGGGTGTGTTGTAATAAAACTCCTCATCGGAGTAATTAATGATGTAATGTGGTTCGATACTACATTTACCCTGTGTATTTCATTCATTTTCACTCGCCTGGTGGGTCCCAGTCGGGGGTCCACGGCACTGTAATATCCGCCTAGTTTGGGGTGTTACACATAAGTCTTTAGCCAAAGCATTAGAGCTAGTTGTATTGGATACACTAGAGCTCAATGATCTCGATTTGCATTAACACATGCATAGCGTCAAGTACAGATAGGGTTTGACTGACCGTGACCCTATAACTTGCTCGGGACATGTGAAAGAAGGGTTTATACGTATACTGGTATTCACGACATAATGGTTCTTGAATGATCCCATCATTCGTTCTCAGTTGGGGTACAGTATAGGCCGCCAGGCTGGCTAGGTGGTGCTACTACTCTTTGGTTCCTCCCATTGCTGACTGAGACGGACCTACCGAGTCGCGAAATAGGATTGGCGATGGAATGTATCAAGCTTATTATCTCATTATGAATATTAGATATTGAATATCTAATTTGGGACATTAGATGTTTAAACCGATTTATTAGATAAATTGATTTATGGCCTAATGAATTAAATAAATTACTGGGTGATTAATTTAATTCGTGTATATAATTATTTCTTGGAGAAATTAATTATATTGTTTTGTATTTGATATGTTTAATTAATTGGATTAATTAATCGATATAAATACATCGAAACGGAATCGGAGTTTATCTGTTTGGACTTTCGGGAGTCCAAAACGAACCGAACTCGTCCGCTTTTCCATCATGGCCACCCTCCTCCTTTCCACCTAATTTCCCCTTGTCTTTTGTTTCCATTTTATATGGATGATATTGACATGGTGGGGATACCTCTCATGAGAATGAGTTGTATTGTTTGGTGGAAGGTGTATAAAGAATTATATGTTAGCTTGTGATTGAGAAGACTTCATGATATCACATACATAATTCACACCAAAAAGGAGAGAGGAACGTGAGAGAGGTTGGGATAGAGAGAGAAAAGAACTTAGAGTTCATTTCATGGTGTTCATACTCATCTTCATCTTCTTCACTAACTTCTTCTTCATTTTTCTTGGAGAAAATTAAGAGAAAAATATTGAGAGAATTTTTATAAACATACTTGGAGTATATTCATCAAAATCAATAGCTTCATCACCTAGCTCTAGCCGTATCCTGGGGGGATAGCAAGGTGTTGTCATTCCATTCGTTTTTCCGGCGCGTGGCAAGTAGAGACGCGGTGCTTTCGGCGTTGGATCGTTCAAGGGCTTGGAGCGGAATAGATTCGTAGAGATCAAGCAAAGCTTGGGGAATAGCTCAAGAGAAGGTTATCCATCTAATCAATGGACTACAAGGCTGAGTTTCTATATCTCTTGTGAATTCATTTTTTGATATTCGTATATACGTAGCTCGATCGATCCTCGTAGGGATTCGGATCGAATTAATTTTCATTTTACCGCTTCCGCTGCGCCTTCGTTTTAGGCACCGAATCTCAACAGTGGTATCGGAGCGTAGGTCTTGCGATCGTATATACGATATTAGCATTTGGAATGCTTGATTAGATGGTGAATGATTTGGAATCATTTTAGTCATAATCGTGGTATCTGTTTTTACGTTCATTGTAGTTATATTTTTTATAAGTTTATGTCTAAATATAAATCTTAATTTCTTGGAAATATGATTTATATTGAAGATATGAATGTTGGAGAATATAGATATTGGATATCCGGTCGAAAAACTAGCCCCAAAATGCCGTTGGACGGTCCGGGAGGGGTCCGGGAGGAGGGGGCCGCGACCCAGGCTCAAGGGGCCGCGGCCCAGGGCCGCTGTCCGTGTCCTGGCCGGCAGCTGCCGAGCATGACTCGGCCATGCCAGGCCTGTCTGCCGGCATGCTGCCGAGGGTGACTCGGCCATGGCAGGCCATTCTCGCCCCGGCTCGATTTTTTCGTGTATTCTTGAAAATTAATCTCCCACATGTTAAATTGAATTTAATATGATTAAAATGATTTATGGTATTTCATTTTATAAGGGAAATTTGATTAATTGTAATATTTATGGTCGACCGAATTATTTTGAATGTTATCATATTACCGATTGTGTGAATCGATTGTATCGGTTCGTATTGTTGATTGGATCAATGTATCTCTATGCTTTTCATTTATATAGTATTTATTGGATGAATGCTTTTGAATGGGGATGTGGTTCATGGACTTAGTTTTTGAATCGTTCGTTTTATTCGATTGGGTTGTAAAGGCCGTTTTGAGCCTATTTATTTTACTAGAAAAATTTGTATCTAGGATGCAATTTTCAATGTAAAATTTATATGTAATGACGAAGACCGGAGGAAGATCCATTTCGAGAAGACGAAGATTCAAGACGAAGACTTGTAATTAGATTACGGAGTTTTTGTTTTCTAGGAACGGTCCATGAACCACATGTTGGTAGCAACTAGGTTGTGAATGGTTGTTTCATATTGTATGAATGCCACAAACGCGCTTAAACGATTAATGTGCAAAGTGTAACGTTAATCGCGAAAATTCTCCCATGATAAATTATTAAGTTTATAAGGTTTCAAGGTTTTCCTTCCCTCCATCGAGTTTTCGGGAAATTGAAATCAAAACCGGATGTGCTATGCTTCCAAGTTATCGGGGTACTCGTTCGGGGAGGACGGATAAATTACCGGGAGCGCATTGGATGCCTTTGGTTGGAGCAAATTTTATCCCTAGAAACCTGATAGGTTGCCGGATAAGATTCAATTGTGAAACTGATTTGCGTCAATGGTATAAACTTAACTTGTTCACGAACCATAGAAACTGAATAGGTTGAGGGGAGTGAACAAGGGGAAAAAGAAGATCGAATCATCCATTAGACGGGTTGGTGTTGGATACCACTTTATGAAAATTAATAGACTAGAAACCTGTTCGGTTGCCCTCTATTAAGATTTATAAAGAACTCGATCACCACTATGAAGTAGAGCGACGATACTTCCGGATTTCACATGGGAGTGTGTTATTCCGATAAAAATAGTGGGAGCTGGGTAATAAGAATAGAAAAGACCTTAATTCTATACTCAGAACATAATTAAATGAGTCACTAATTAATCTATCGTACTTAATGCAGACTCAAATCTCAATATGACAATGAATCCTATTGCAATTCTACTCGAAAAGAACACCCTGATTGGACCTAACTTTGTGGACTGGATCCGCAATCTGATGATAGTCCTCAGTATAGAGGCACTGGGACACGTCTTGGAGACGGACATTCCGGCGCCTCCTGTGCGGACCAGAGCCAATCAGAAAGAGATTGAAAACCACAAAAAGTGGGTTAAGGATGACGTGAAAGTCCGTGCTTATATGATGGCTTCCATGTCTAATGAGCTTCTGAGAGCTCATGAGAAAATGACTTCTGCTAGGCAGATTCTATCTCACTTAACCGAGCTTTATGGTGAGCACAGCAGAACTGCTAGATATGAGCTATCCAAGCAACTGTTCGGTGCAAGGATGAAGGAAGGTGAGAAATTTGGGGAACATGTCCTCAAAATGATATCTATGATCGAGAGATTGGAGGCTCTTGATTTTAAAATGGATACTTCTCTCCAAACCGACCTTATCCTACAGTCTCTTCCTGATTCCTTCTCACAGTTTGTTATGAACTTTAACTGCAATGAGATTGCATGTAACTTAGCTGGGCTAATGAACAAACTTGTGACCGCTCAGTCTCAGATGAAGACTCCGCGGATGAAGGAGTCTGCACTTATGATTTCTTCTGGACTTCGGAAGTCTAAGAACAAGAAGAAAAAGACCAAGAAGCAAACTGGACCACAAGTTAAGGACCTTAAGGGAAAGGGCAAGGCCCCGATGGTTCCGAAGAACAATAAGAAGAAGGATGCTTGTCTCAAGTGCGGTGAGCTAGGCCACTGGGCTAGAGACTGTCCGATTCTTCATGGCACTTCAGGTACAGAACTTTTAGTTTTGGAAACAAATTGTTCTGCTACTGTATTTTCTACTTCTTGGATACTGGATTCTGGTGCTAGTTCTCACATTTGTACCGTGAATTAGGATCTAGAACAAAGTAGGAAGCTTGGAGCTGGAGAAGTTATGATCACAGTCGGAAGCGGGCATAGTGTCGAGGCGACCGACATAGGATCACTTCTTTTGGGTTTAGAATCCGGCTTTGTTTTGGCTTTAGAAGATGTACTTGTTTTGCCCAATGGGCACAAAAACATTGTATCCATTCCGGTCATGGACCGAAAAGGCTTTTCATTTTTCATTGATGATGGTTCCTACAAAATTTATTTTAGAAATAAACTAGTGGGTACTGCTACATTGTTGAATGGATTGTATAATCTAAATCTCAGCAACAAAGTAGTTGTGAATACTATGACTAGAAAACGTGGTAGGGATGAAACCAATCAAGTTTTGAAATGGCATCTTAGACTTGGTCATGTTGGTCAGACCAAGGTTTACAAGATGGAAAAAGATGGACTTATGGGTCCAATGGGATCAGATCCTTTCCTACTTGTGAATCTTGCCTTAAAGGCAAAATGACTAAGTCCCCCTTCACAGGGACATTTGAGAGAGCCGCTGATAAACTGGGATTAATTCATACCGACGTATGTGGTGCTTTGGAAGCAGCATGTGACGGATATCAATATTTCATTACGTTTACAGATGATCATACTAGGTATGGTTATGTATACTTAATGAAACATAAATCCGAGGCCTTTGAGAAATTCCAGGAATTCAAGGCCCTAGTCGAGAAACAAACTGGTAATCATATCAAAGCACTTCGGTCAGACCGAGGTGGCGCATATATGAGTACGGAGTTTGACGAGTTCCTTAAAGAACATGGAATAGTTTCACAACTAACACCTCCAGGTACTCCTCAGTTAAATGGTGTGTCAGAAAGAAGGAACCGGACCTTGTTAAACATGGTCCGTTCCATGCTGGGCTATACTGACTTACCAATTTACCTGTGGGGGTATGCACTCCTGACTGCTGCTTATATCTTAAACAGATGTCCTTCCAAATATGTTCCTAAAACTCCACATGAGATGTGGGAGGGAAGGAAACCAAGTCTTAATCATATTAGGATTTGGGGATGTCCCGCCTATGTCAAGAAGACTAAGGTGGAAAAGTTGGAAGCTAGGTCTGCGAAGGGACGTTTCATTGGATTCCCGTTTGGGACGATAGGATATCTATTCTACATGCCCGAAGATCGAAAGATCGTTGTTTCTTTACAAGTACACTTCCTGGAAGATGAGTTCATTCAGGAAGGCGGAGCAGGTAGAAGTATTTCTTTAGAAGAATACAATGAAACTCCTCGGGAGACACCTATGCAAGAAACTGGAACCGAACTTTCTGAAAAACAAGTACAACAACCTCGTAGGTCTAGTAGGGTGTCTCATTTACCTGAGAGGTATAGATTTATGCACTTGGAGGAACTGGGTTTCCACGAGGTTCTAGGTGATAAACAAGAGATCGACCCGCAACCAATGACCTAGCAATGGTGGATGTAGACTCCATGATATAGACTGTAACAGTCTTCATGTTGTTGGGACCTTCGTTTTGACGAGGCAGTCAAAGAGTTTGACTTCGTGCAAAATGAAGAGGAATATTGTGTATACAAGAGGGTTAGTGGGAGCAAGATCGCATTCTAAGTACTATATGTAGATGCCATTCTACTAGTAGGAAATGATGTGGGAATGCTCAGTTCTGTGAAAGCTTGGTTTTTGAGTAATTTCTCCATGAAAGACTTGGGAGAAGAATTCTATATTCTTGGGATTCGACTCTATTGGGATAGATCGAAGAGAATGATAAGTTTTTCCCAAGCCCTATATATAGATTAAATCTTAAAGAGGGTTCCTTCCGATGCGACATGGAATAAAACTCACCTTGAAGTTGTGTCCTCATAGTGAGGAACAGTGAAAGGAAATGAGTTATATACCATACGATTCGGCAGTGGGTAGCCTTACATATGCTTTATTGTGTACGAGACCTGAATTGCACATGCTGGGAGCGTGGTAAGTAGGTTTCGGGCTAACCAAGTTCGGGAACATTAGACCGCCATAAAGAACGTTCTCAAGTACTTTAGAAGGACTAGAGATCTGGTTCTTATATATGGTGGTGGAGAACTGAATGTGATGGGATTCACTGTATAGGACTTCCTAGGACAGAAAGACGATTCTATGTCTACTTCTGGCTACATTTACTCTTAATAGAGGAGCAGTATCATGGCATAGTGCCAAGTATAGCGCGACTGCTAATTCCTCCTGTTAGGCTGAGTATAATGCGGCCTCGGAGGCTTCCAAAGGAAGAATTTAGAAGTTACTGGGTAAACTTCACGTGACACCTTGTGCTGCGCTGCCAGAGCGGTAGCATAGGACTAGGAGCCGAGGTTTCACAACAGTACCAAACATATTGAGAGAGAGTATCATCTCGTAAGAGAATTTGATCGCATAGAGATACATTGTGCTGCATAGAGTAGAGTCATCCGACTACGTCGCTGATCCACTGACCAAGCCACTTTCTCAGATTAGGTTGGAGCGTCATCTGGAGAACATGGGTATTAGATACCATAGTGTGTGGCATTGAGTGCAAGTGGGAGATTGTTAGGAGTATGCCCTCGAATGCCACTCAGTGGTTGTTGAGTGAGGGCATTGTACTTGTAATTATGTAAACCATTTATATAAGGCAAAGGAATGTTTCTTTATTTACTGGTAGTTACTGGTAGGGCTGAGCACAAATGGTCCGGACCCGGTTTTACCTGCACTGACCGGACGGACCGGACTGACCGGACACGACACTAGGTCCGGTTCCGGTCTGCATTTTGTCCAAAACCGGGTTCGGGCCGGACCGGTCAAAGCTTGGAAAATCCGGGTCTAGCGAACGACCCGGTAAAAATAAAAATATAAAAAAAAATATTTTTTTGTAATTTACCCTCGGTGGTGATGAAATAATGATAATTAATGGCTCGATTATGATTGCACATTATTCTAATTAAGTTTATTTATACTAAAATATTGTTGAATTTGGGAGTTTGATGACTAAATGAAGATATTAAGATTGATAATTGTATTTTATGGGAGTATGTAAAGAAGAAAGCATTTTATATGTAATAAAAGGACACTTAATATGCAAAAAAAAAAATTAAAATTTTTTTTTTTTACAAAATCGGGCTAGAACCAGTTAGCTGGACCGACCCGGTTCTGAACAGGTCCGGGCTTCGGGTCGATAAAGTCCGACCATTTATAATCCGGGCCATTCCGGACCGGGTCGGTCCGGGCCGGGTCAGACCTGGTGCTCAGCCCTAGTTACTGGCATTCCTAACTCGTAAATAAACATATAGAAACTAGTCGTGTATTTGAGAGCAAAACATTCCACTCCTTATTGGATAAGGGGGTCGGCACTGGAAAGGTTTATAGCTCAAATACTTAATCGTTCGCAAGTCGATGAAACTTGACTGGGCGTTAAGTTTATGTGAAGACTTGTATGACGTGTCCTTTGACAAGGAGAGTGCTTGTCGAATGCGAATGGTTAGTGGGAGCACACGTTATAGGTATGCTAATTGGATTAGTATACTCGAACCGACTTACCCTCAATTTGTCACACGGATTTCACTCCGGGACAGTCAATGATGGAATCGAAAGGTTGTGATAGGTATTCTTGAACCTTCGACTTGAGGATTTAGTAGGGATG
This sequence comes from Orobanche coerulescens, assembly GCA_033398695.1. Classification (NCBI taxonomy): domain Eukaryota; kingdom Viridiplantae; phylum Streptophyta; class Magnoliopsida; order Lamiales; family Orobanchaceae; genus Orobanche; species Orobanche coerulescens. Next base: position 71,838,098 of record CM065815.1, read on the forward strand.
TGCTTGTGACGTCAAGATTTTCATTAGAGTAGTTCGACCCTGTAAACCGGAATGCGGGGGTCAACCTCGACGTGCATCTTGACGGGCAAGTAGCAGGTCCTACTGAATACCAAGATAGAATTCTTTCTCCCGTTAGTGAGCGGGTTATATGTCCTATGCGGTTATTGGCAGATGAGATCATAAGTCTTTGGCCAAAGCATTAGAGTTAGTTGTATTGGATACACGAGAGCTCAATGATCTCGATTTGCATTAACACATGCATAGCGTCAAGTACAGATAGGGTTTGACTGACCGTGACCCTATAACTTGATCGGGACATGTGAAAGAAGGGTTTATACGTATACTGGTATTCACGACAGAATGGTTCTTGAATGATCCCATCATTCGTTCTCAGTTGGGGTACAGTGTAGGCCGCCAGGCTCGCTAGGTGGTGCTACTACTCTTTGGTTCCTCCCATTGCTGACTGAGACGGACCTACCGAGTCGCGCAATAGGATTGGTGATGGAATGTATCAAGCTTATTATCTCATTATGAATATTAGATATTGGATATCTAATTTGGGACATTAGATGTTTAAACCGATTTATTAGATAAATTGATTTATGGCCTAATGAATTAAATAAATTATTGGGTGATTAATTTAATTCATGTATATAATTATTTCTTGGAGAAATTAATTATATTATTTTGTATTTGATATGTTTAATTAATTAGATTAATTAATCGATATAAATTCATCGAAACGGAATCGGAGTTTATCTGTTTGGACTTTCGGGAGTCCAAAACGAACCGAACTCATCCGTTTTTCCATCATGGCCGCCCTCCTCCTTTCCACCTAATTTCCCCTTGTCTTTTGTTTCCATTTTATATGGATACCTTTCATGAGAATGAGTTATATTGTTTGGTGGAAGGTGTATAAAGAATTATATGTTAGCTTGTTATTGAGAAGACTTCATGATATCACATACATAATTCACACCAAAAAGGAGAGAGGAACGTGAGAGAGGTTGGGATAGAGAGAGAAAAGAACTGAGTTCATTTCATGGTGTTCATACTCATCTTCATCTTCTTCACTAACTTCTTCTTCATTTTTCTTGGAGAAAATTGAGAGAAAAATATTGAGAGAATTTTGATAAAGATATTTGGAGTATATTCATCAAATCCAATAGCTTCATCACCTAGCTCTAGCCGTATCCTCGAAGGATAGCAAGGTGTTGTCATTCCGTTCGTTTTTTCGGCGCGTGGCAAGTAGAGACGCGGTGCTTTCGGTGTTGGATCGTTCAAGGGCTTGGAGCGGAATAGATTCGTAGAGATCAAGCAAAGCATGGGGAATAGCTCAAGATAAGGTTATCCATCTAATCAACGGACTACAAGGGTGAGTTTCTATATCTCTTGTGAATTTGTTTTTTTGATATTCGTGGGGATTCGGATCGAATTAATTTTCATTTTACCGCTTCTGCTGCGCCTTCGTTTTAGGCACCGAATCTCAACATTCAGAACAAGCGAAAATGAAGGGACAATACTTCTAGGACGGCCATTCATGCGTACAACAAAAACAATCATCGATGTTGATGAAGGAAAGGTCACCATGACCGTCTTGGGTGAAACTGTGGAAATCGACATGTTCGGTTCATCTCCTATCCCTTCTCATATTTATGATGCCCATGATGTGAATTTTATTGATTGCGTTGATTCTTTGGTTAATGATATATATTTGCATGATGATGTAGGGGACACGTTGCATGATGCTCTAACCGTTGAGAATGATATGGGGATGAATAATTTAGAAATTGGAGAATATGTTGCATTGTTAGATAATTCTGAAACCATTGATGAAGTTGACGGTCTTAAGATACCATTGGAATTAAATTTTGAGGAGCCCGTTGAAATCACCCACCCCAACTTGAATTGAAAGAACTTCCGGCACATCTTAAATATGTTTTCTTAGGCAAAAGTGACACTTACCCTGTAATTGTCTCTTCCGAATTAACTCCCTTGCAAGAAAAAAAATTAGTAGAAGTTCTGACTAAATTAAAGGAAGCAATTGGGTGGAGTATTTCCGATATCAAGGGGATAAGTCCTGTTAGGTGCATGCCTAAAATAATTCTTGAGGATAATGTTAAACCTCTTAGGCAACCTCAAAGGCGTTTGAATCCGAACATTCAGGACGTTGTGAAAAAGGAAGTTTTGAAATTGCTAGATGTCGGAGTCATCTACCCGATATCCGATAGTAAGTGGGTGAGCCCTGTGCACGTAGTGCCTAAGAAATCTGGAATAACGGTGGTTCGTAATGATAAAAATGAATTGGTGCCCACTAGAACAGTAACCGGTTGGAGAATGTGCATTGATTATCGGAAATTAAATGCCGTAACAAAAAAAGATCATTTTCCCCTTCCCTTCATTGATCAAATGTTGGAACGTTTAGCTGGGCATGATTATTACTGTTTTCTAGATGGTCTTTCAGGTTTATATCAGATTCCCATTGCTCCGGAGGATCAAGAGAAGACCACTTTCACTTGCCCTTTTGGCACTTTTGCCTTTAGGAGGATGCCGTTTGGTCTTTGCAATGCTCCCACTACTTTTCAAAGGTGCATGCTTTCCATATTCTCCGACTTGTTAGAAAAATCTATCGAGGTATTCATGGACGACTTTTCTGTGTTTGGAACCACTTTTGATGATTGTTTAAATAATTTGACTATTGTGCTAGAACGATGTATTGAGTGTAATCTTACACTTAGTTGGGAAAAGAGTTATTTTATGGTAAAACAAGGTCTTGTTCTATGTCATGTGGTTTCCAATAAAGGAATAGAGGTTGATAAGGCTAAAGTTGATTTAATTGTTAAATTACCTCCGCCTTCATGTGTCAAAGAGGTTCGAAGCTTTTTAGGGCATGCCGGGTTTTATAGGCGTTTCATTAAAGATTTTTCGAAAATTGCCCGCCCTTTAAGTAACCTTTTGTGTAAGGATGCCAAATTTGATTTTACCGAGGAATGTTTAGTCGGTTTTAATGCTTTGAAAGAAAATTTAACTTCCACACCTGTTGTTGTTGCTCCCGATTGGTCTCTCCTATTTGAAATCATGTGTGATGCGTCCGACTTTGCTATTGGTGCCGTTTTAGGGCAAAGAGTGAATAAATTTTTCCACGTAATTTACTATGCTAGCAAAACGCTCGATGAAACTCAGGCTAATTACACCACCAGCAAAAAAGAATTTTTAGCCGTTGTGTTTTCTTTAGACAAATTTCGATCCTACTTGGTTGGCTCAAAAGTAATTGTGCATACGGATCACGCCGCATTGAAATATTTATTAAAAAAATCCGATACAAAACAAAGATTAATTCGGTGGGTTCTTCTGCTGCAAGAATTTGATTTGGAGTTTAAGGATAGAAAGGGTTAGGAAATCGTAGTTGCCGACCATCTATCCAGGTTAACCGAGAGAGATAATTTTAAACTCGATAATTCTTTGCCGATTGTTGAAACTTTCCCTGACGAGCAATTATTCGATGTAACAAGGACACCTTGGTATGCTGATATTGTTAATTACATTGTTAGTGGTGTTTTACAGCCCGACTTGACCTATCAAGGGAAGAAGAGGTTTGTTTCCATGTGCAGGCATTACTTTTGGGACGAGCCCTAGTTATTCAGGTTGGGGCCTGATCAGATATTCCGATATTGCATCCCGGAGGAAGAGCACGAGAGCATATTGTCATTTTGCCATGAGTTGCACTGTGGGGGACATTTTAGCGCAAAGAAAACGGCGCACAAGGTCCTTCAATCGGAATTCTAATGGCCAACATTATTTAAGGATGCCTATTCCCATTGCAAGAGTTGCGATCATTATCAACGAACGGGGAACATAAGCAAAAGGAATGAGATGTCGTTGACAAACAATCTTGTTGTGGACCTTTTCGATGTTTGAGGAGTTGATTTTATGGGTCCTTTTCCACTTTCCCTTGGCTTTGAATATATTGTAGTTGCTGTGGACTACGTCTCTAAGTGGGTGGAAGCAATTCCAACCCGAACTAACGATGTTAACGTAGCTTGCAATTTTTTTAGGGATGTGATTTTCTGCAGGTTCGGGATGCCTAGAGCTGTAATTAGCGATAGAGGCACGCATATTTGCAATAAACAACTTGCAGGCTTGCTTAAGAAGTATAATGTGATGCATAAGGTCGCAACGGCTTACCATCCATAATCTTCTGGGCAAGTCGAAGTGAGCAATAGACAAATAAAGGTAGTACTCGAAAAGACGGTGAAACCGACAAGGAAGGACTGGGCATTGAAGTTGAACGATGCTTTATGGGCATATCGCACGGCCTACAAAACTCCAATTGGAATGAGCCCGTATCGCCTAGTATTTGGGAATGCATGTCACCTACCCGTTGAGTTAGAACACAAGGCATATTGGGCAATCAAAGCGCTCAATTTAGATCAAGAAAAGGCGGGCGAGGAACGACTTTTACATTTAAATGAGCTAGATGAGATGCGATATGAGGCGTACGAAAATGCTAAGCTCTACAAAGAACGGACGAAACGATATCATGATAAGCGTATCGTTCGCAAATCTCTCGAACCTGGGATGGATGTTTTGTTACATAACTCCCGTCTTAAGCTCATGCCCGGAAAATTGGTGTCGCGATGGGGCGGGCTGTTCAAGGTCGTTCAAGTATGGCCACACGGAGTGGTAGAACTTATTGATCCATGGAAGAACGAGCAATTTAAGGTAAACGGGCATAGAGTGAAACCGTATTTCGGAAGAATCGAAGAAATCAATGCGTCTGAGTGCATAGAAGTGCATGATGTTGAAGCTTGAGCAAGATGGGAAGAAGTCGAGCTAATGACTATAAAAAAGCGCTACTTGGGAGGCAACCCAACGGTTTAGTTAGATTTTTCATCTTTTGTTTTTCGAATTTATTTTCCTTATTTGTTTTTACTCGATTTTCGAAACAGACCGGTTCAACTGTGGGTGTTAAAAATGCAGGAAACGAGTGCATTATCAGAAACTAACAATCTGGGCAGGTAGGACACGGCCGAGTTGCCTCTGACACGGCTGAGTCTCAAAATAAAAAGAATTCGGTATTGTGGGCTAGTGTGACACGGCCGTGTCACAGGACACGGCCGAGCTTCAAAATAGTGAAATTTTGTTTTTCCAGGATAGTACGACACGACCGTGTCACAGGACACGGCCGAGTCGATAAGACAGTGTGTTTGTGCTTATTTTGAACAGTTCGACAAGACCGTGTCAGATACAACACGGCCGTGTCAGTCGGGCCTTTATATAGGAAAACACGTCCGAGTCGCCATTTCCATCTTCTCCAGTTTTTATTTTTCTCCCCCTCCGATCCCTAGCATCATCCTATTAATTTTTCTCTTCAATTTCAAAGGAATTTTGTGCAAAATCAAGGGGAGATACAAGAATCAATTACATAATCATCATTTTTCAACCAATTCCACTCTTCAAAGGGGCAAATCGGACGAATTGGTACTGGTTTTTAATTTTTTTTCTCTCTTCAATATCTCCGAAATCTAGGTATGTTTCTCATGTTTTTATGATTATTCTTGGTTATGAACATGCTATGATGATTAGAATCACTAGTCCTTGATTATCTAGGTTTTTTGAATAAATTGAAGATGATGAAATTGGGGATTTTCGATAATTCTCCATGCTTGATGATTAAATTTCTCGATTGGAAATTCTTGTAGTTAAGGGATATTTTTTATGATGAAAATGATGAATTCAAACGATAAATTTTGATTGGGAGTTGTTTTGATCAAAAATGGTTATATTAGGGGGTATTTCATTGTTTGTTTTAAGTTTGGGGGAGGAATATTTTATTAAATGATAAATTGAATTTTTTTGCAGAAAATGGCACGAGGACGTGGACGAGGGAATTCTCAGCGCGGAAGGGGTAGGAACGGCGGAGAACAAGTGTAGCCGGCAAGAATGGCGATTCAAAGGGCTGTCGAAACTCCAGATTCTTATGGAATTGATCTCCCTGAATCACAAAATGCTAGGTGGGAGATGCTGGGCCAGAAGAAGATGCTCCCTACGCGATGGCCCGATGTTGAATGAATGAACGCAATGGGAATAAGAGAAGACGTGATGAAATTCCTTGAAAGAGTGAATCGGGTCTGGATGATGACGCAACATTAGATGACTTATAGGTGTCTCACGATGGAGTTTCTCAGCACTCTTACTTTCAGAAGAGGTCCGGTGACTCGTGAACTAACCGAAATGACATTCCGGCTCAACAATAATGAAGAGAGACTAACCATCGTCCAACTGGAAGATATTTATCATGCGAGACACAACGGACATTACCCAATAAACCGTTTCGCATGTGAAACCTATTGGAGATCTATGGTGGAATACCCGGGGAGCGAGGCGAGATATTATGTTGCAAGATCGGCTAAAGGATCAAACATTCGCAATCCAATACTCCGATATCTACACAAGGTGATTGCGAATACTATATATGGCCGAAAGGAAACCGGGCCCATTTCACTGTGGGAGTTATACATCCTGATTCACATGCTCGATAACTCAATTCCAGCAACCGGGGCTATGATAGCGGAACATTTTGAGGATGTCGCGACAAAGCCAAAAGGGGAGATATGGATAGGGGGTTTGATTACCCTATCGCACTTCACTTCGAGATTTCCTTATCTCAGAGGACTCCCCTTCCAGGAAACATGCTACTCTCTATCTCCGTGATGAAAGTAATGAACATCCTGGATTATAAAACGCGCACAGTCTTCCTCCAGACCGACAATGACCACTTTCTTCTCCCGAATACACCTTTGACGACCATAAATAATATTCGGGACATGGGAAATCTGCAAATGGCTACGGAAGCACACCGACGAGCACGGATGGCAGCTGGATTGGCTCCCCCAGGTCACAGCTCTCTCGATCGAAATGTTCGACCTCAGCGCATCATGCATGAAGATAGAGCTGAGAGGATGGAAGAGGAGGAGGCTTATGAAAGAGGCCCGGATGAAGAGGAAGAAGAGGAGAATGAAGAAGAAGAAGAAGAAGAAGAAGAGGAAAGCTCCAGAGATCGGCCCGATACGTCAAGGCAGGCTGAAATTGGACATGCACCCTCGCGCCCAACATTAAGGGAGGAGTGCGTAGCCTTCCAAGAGGAGTTCGTAGCCTTCCGAGAGGATACTAGACAGAGGCTAGAGGAGGCTAGACAGGAGCGACACGAGATATTATCTCTTATGAGACAAATGTATGGGTGGCATGTGCAGCAAGGCCACCTCCCTCCACCCCACCAGTAAAACCGGTCGTAAGTATTTCTTGACCAATGAAATTCTTTTGTTTAAATACTATACCCCCTTCGTTCGTATATTCTTTAATTCAAGTTTGGGGGGGGGGGGGATTGGTCAAGAAATACTTCATTACTCTTGTTTTTGTTTGTTTTTGGATACAATTATGCTTGTTTGTTTATTTTTTGTTGTTTTTGTTAGTAGACTTATTTGTGGTGTGTTTTTAGTTACATTTGGTGTGTTTTGAGCATTTTGCAAACTTGATAAAAACTTTGAAGTATGAACTCTTTTCTTCGAATGCCTTGGGATTTATTTCGTTGTTTTGATATACAAATCAAGGATAATTTGTAGAGGACAAATTGTTGATAATCGAAACGGGTGTGAAATTGAATAAGTAGTTTAAATATCTTGGAGGTATGAACAAACCTACTTGTGAGCTATCGAGCCTTCGTGCATTTTCTAAAATGCAAGTTTCATTGTCGAGTGTTTCATTCTTGATTTAAGACTCTAGAACTTGCCTTGGTATCTTGATCAAAACTACTAGTGTGTGTGTGTGCAATTGAGTGGAAATGATTTTTGGCGCCTTTGATCTTAACCCTTAGATTTTGGCCAACCCGACATTTGATAATTCCTTAAATAAACCCAATTGAGGTCATTATCTATTTCATTGTTAAACCACATATCGAGCTTTCCATTGCTATAATCCTTTGATCCATACTTGAGCATTAGAAATAATTTTTGACGAGGATACTAAGATTGTGGTGACATTGGTTGATATACATATTGTTGGGAGTGTTGAAATGGTGAAAATTATTACTCCGCTATTTTTGGGAACTTAGTAACCGGGTGTATTCATGTGACCCATGTTTATATTCGCGTAAAATGGTTACCTTAGATATGAATATGCTTGGAAGCAGTTGTGTATATTTTGATCCTAGTAACCGGGTGTATTCATGTGACCCATCGTTTACATTCACATAAAATGGATCCTAAAACAACCCAAGCCAAAAAAAAAGAAAAAAAAATCGGAGCAATAAGGAGGGTTTCACGCTGCGTTTTTCACTTTCAATAGTGCTTGTTGCAAGTGGTTCATAATTAAGGGGATGAAAGAAGCAAACCTCAAAAATCTTGAGCTTCTAAAGTGACTATGGTGATTTAGTTCTAAAAATTGCTCAAGTCAAGTCACTTTAGCCATATTTATCCCACCACGACCAAAGCCTACATTACAAGTCGAGTAAAGCCTTTTTTGATTCACGAAAATTTTGCATGCACAAAACAGTGGCAGAGATGAAGACGATTAGCAAGCCTATGGGGTTCCTTATTTCATTGAATGAGTTCCGAGCATATACTTATCCCTATCACTTTGAGAGTGTGTGAATACACTTGACCGGTAAGGTTTATATTGCCAAGTATTGACTATGATGTTAAGGAAGCACCCCGGAGGTTTGAAAACTTTGTAGAACTCGACTTATTTTACTTGTGAGTATTGATGAAATTTTCGAAGAGGTCCTTTGAGGCATTTTAACAGTTGAGTTCCCCTTTCAGAGTGGTTATTTTAAAGTGATTTGCTCGGGACGATCAAAGTTCAAGTTTGGGGGGATTTGATGTGTCGATTCTTGATCGACTCATTCTGTTCTATTTAGTCGTGTTTTTGTTTGCTTTTTAGTATTTTTGTTCTATTTTATGCATGGTATGTTGTGTTTTTTTATTTATAGGTAACCAAGCGAAGATTGTGATGAAGTATGCGCTTTCATAGATAATATTGGAGTTTATAACGATCAAGAGCTAAAACGGGGCCTAAAACGATAAAAGATTGAAGCAATATCGGTCGTATCTTCTAAATTCCAGAATCACCACTCCGAATTAATATGTGTTCTCCTTTGATATAAATTCCTCGTGAAATTATCTTCGAAACGGTATATCATATGTTAAATTCCGAAGTGTATTGATACAAGAACGAAGGATCAAGCCGAAGAAGACCAAAAATCGGAATCAAAATAGAAGAAAATAACTCGGGCCGCATCAGGCAACTCGGCCGTGTCAAAGGACACGGCCGGGTCTCTTTACAGTTAAAATCCCATTTTCCGGAAGAGTACAACACGATCGTGTCTTCTATGACACGGCCAAGCCCCTATCCAGCCTAAATTGCATTTCCTGTGCAGTACAACACGGCCGTGTCATGGGACACGGCCGGGTCCGTGGACAGTACACTTTTTCTTCTTTTCAGGGTAGTACGACACGGGCCGTGTCACTTTTCGGTGCAAGTCATTTTTCTTGACATTTTTGCACAATTTTGAGCCCTTTTCTTGATTCTTTGGCTATAAAAAAAGGTGTGGAGACCCTAGGAAAGATATTCAGATTTCATTTGAGAGATTTTGGTGTGAAAAACACAAGATTGAGGGAGACAAACACAAAAAAGTGAGGAAAAAGGGAGATTGTTTCATCATCTTCATTGTATGTTATTGGAGTGAAAAATACATTTGTGAGATATTACATTTCCTTGTATGAATTGTCATGAGTTTTTGAAGCAAGATCATCATACCTTCATCGGGAATTCATTTTTGGCTTTTACAAGGGAAGTTTCTACCATGTTTTGTTTTACAATTTTGATTATTATTGTTGAAATAATCATGAGTAGCTAAACATTTCATATGGGTTTTTAGACTTAGCCACACACATGTTATCGATTGTTAGTTCCTATTGATTTTTTGGGTAAAAGTTTGGGATTGTTTCTCCTTGTTTGTTCTTCGTATAAGAACTTTTGATTTAGATCATCATGTAACACCCCCAATCCGCTCAGGGATATTACACGCCGTAGACCCTCACCTCGAGGATCTACCAGGCTGATAACTAAAATCAAACATCTAGACATCGCCTTTCAGGCTAAAATGACACAGTAGACCGATTTGGTCTTTCAATAATAACATACAACTCAATTCCAATCACATACCCATGCAGGGGTCAAAATACAATAAACTCCCGTACAACGGGGAAAAGATACTGCAGCGGAAAAGAAAATACAACTAGACCAGTACGACATCAACGGATCCTCGTGTGATTAGTATCGTTCATCTTTCATCATCCCTCGTGCCGACCCTGTGCCATGCTCCAAAACCTGAATGCAAAAATAGACATCCACCCCCCGAATACTCGGGGGTTAGCAAAACTCCACTGTTTTGCTAGTGCAAGAACAAAGTGCAAATACGAGCCATACAATTCACATTCCACGAATAACAACAACCAGGAATCCTCAAAGATCCAAACGAAACGAAAAGTACTTCCCGAGGCAAGAGTTTGAGAAAACCTTTCAAAATCGAAATATCATAAATCAATTGAAATAATTTATAACACGGTTTAGAATGCCATCGAGAGTTTTAATAGAAAACAATTTAGGATTATCAAATCCTACTTTTCAAAAAATCCAAAAGACAAAAGGGGTCATCGCCCCAAAAGTTTACTTTCCGTAAAATAACCTTTACCAAACCGTTGGGATTTCAGCCCCAAATCCGTCAAATGACCTTTACAAAACCATTGGGATTTTAGCCCCAAATCTCATCAACTCACAGTACACAAGAACGACCACAAGGTTCGTCTTCCAACATTAAAATCCACAATTAAAGGATTTAACACAAACAACAAAATACTCTATAGCCATCCTAGCCAAGTAGGCCAAACGAACAACTTACCTCTTACACACTTAGTCAATGCATGCAATCATGAAAACCGTTCAAAAGCACTCATTTCCGGAAATGCCAATATCAAATCACATTTGTAAAATTTCACCACAATTAACCGTCGATCCACGTCTCTGTGGACCCCTACCGAGACCCCGTCGGATCTAACCCGTAGTGGTTAAAAGCAAGCTCGTCGATCCACGTCTCTTGTGGACCCCTACCGAGACCCCGTCGGATCTAACCCGTAGTGAGCATACACACACACACGTTACTCATGCAATACTAACATGCTAAGAATGTAAGTTCATTAAGAATACTCACTAGAGATGGCCATTAACTCGACACCATTACCAAACTCTTCAAAAATACAATAACAAGATTAAATACGGAATACACGATTCCATAACTTAAACAATAGGAGTAAAAATCCTTCAACGTTCAAAATAACCAAATCATAATCAATTCTCAAAACACCGTTCACAAATCACCCTCGTTTTGAAAGAAAGCCTTTAACGAGGCCAAACTGAAATCCTTTGAAACTTCATTTCAAATAACCAAACAAACACATCAAGACGACCACCGGTCATCATATCCATAAAACGAGAAAAGTATGGGCAAGGTACTTGCCTCGATACCACGAGCACGGAACCACGAACGGATACGGCTCAACCGGGAAGCTTCGGAACGCCCGATGCTAACGAAAAGGAAGACGACAACGAACGGAATGGAAGAATCAAGCACGACCGCGAGGAACCGACGAAAATGAACCTAACGATTTGAATAGCACAATCACAACCACTTCTAAACGATTATGGAAATGGAATACACCCGGAAACCCGCCTATGATTCATGTATATTCGTACAAAAATAACAAAGAGGGCGGACCACAACCAAACCCTCTCGATTCCGTAAAAATCCGCAAAATATCCATGAATCCGTAGGAAAGCTAAAGATACTAACAATATTAATCGTATTCATCATGAATCCACCAACAAAACGGAACGAATCGGAAGAAAAACCCAAAACCCCCAAATTAATCGAAAATAGGGTTCTAGAAATATTACCTTTGAAGATTCAAGTACTAAGATCCGTAGAACACGCGTTAGATTGATTATCCGAGCCTCACAACCGAAGGGAAATGATGAAAATCGACCCCCGAATGAAGAATGCTTGAGAAGTTCTCCCCCCCTTGGATCTCCCTCTCTCGCGCAGGTGAAATGGAGGAGAAAATGGCCGATCTCGTCTAATAAGGACGAGATTGCACATTTGACCGCTTTGTGTGCCGCGGCACAGCCGAAGTGTGCCACGGCACAGGCCAAAATTTTACTCCCAGGTTTCGGCAGTGTGCCGCGGCACCCGGTCTGATCGGGTTTTGGTCGCAGATGTCACACGGGTGTGCCGCGGCACCGGACGGGTGTGCCGCGGCTTGACTTCGTGCCGCGGCACCGGATGGGTGTGCCGCGCACACGCATGGTCGCTCGACCAACAACTGAAGAAATTTGTGTGCCGCGGCACACATATCTTGTGCCGCGGCCCACACCCCCTTTTGGGTCCCAACATGATGAAAATGATCCGGAAAGAGAATAAAATGATAGGAATCAATATTTGGGAACCAATAACACGAAATGGATCCACGGCAACCCCGAAACGGCAGTTCCGCACAATAATAACGAGAATACAGTTCAACAGTTGACAGGAAGGACACACTGAAAGGTACACGAGGGTCACTACGATCGAGAAATACACCAAAAAAAAAGAAAATTACCGAAATTCGAAATTGCGGATATTACATTCTACCCTCCTTAAAAGAAGTTTCGTCCCAAAACTTAAAACAAGTAGGGAGAAGCAATATCCCCGCCAGGAAAACTCAACGAGATACACAAGAAATGCGTAACTTACGCCCATCGGCGAAACGTTACAAGCAACGCAAAGGAATAAACGGCGTGAAAACACGCTCCAGGACGACCAACACAACGCCACCGGTAGAGACATAATAAAATCAACAAGTGACAAGTGTCATCAAACAGATAACACAATCAAGTCGATTATCCAAACAATCACAAAACACAACCAACGAAAATCAATACGATTGACCAACCCAACGGTATATCAATCAAAACATGAGCCACACGCTGAACAAATACGGAATTCCACCGCCCAAGGGTTGGAAGATCGAAAACGAGACTAATTTCACGAACTTAAGGAAATTTCGAAGGAGTCTGAATGTTCAACAATCACGAAACGAGATCAACAAAACCGAACAATCAAACGATCGAACCACAAAGATCGAGACAACAAAAATTGAACGATCATGTTCGGATCACGAAGAACAATAAGGTTCAACCGACAACTCCGAGGTTCACATCTCGACTCGAGACGAAACATGATCCGGTGAAAACAACAAGATGCACACTCGCATAAGATCCACAGGATAGGGAATAACGATTGAAAGGTCACAACGACGAACGAGTAATTCCGAAATAATACCACCCTCGTTCGATCAACAAAAGCAAGGGGCAGGACAAGCTCAGAAAATGTCAATGAACATGATGAGTCGACAAAGTCGAAAATACAAGAGTTCCAAATCCGATCCACTTCGAATAAAAGAACTAATAGAAACAGATGATGTCACTCCCGAACAAGGTTCACAAGAGTCGAACCGAACCCGAAAAGTCACGGCGATAAGCAGATCGACCCATAACAAGATCGCAGTTCGTTCGGACGATGAAACCGAAATACAGAACAAGTTCATAAAGTATCAACGAACATGAGCGAATCGATAGACTGGAGAAAGAGAAGATACGGAAGTCAAAATAGTTCGAGTATTACCTCCGACCTCATCCACGAAATTCACAAAAATAGGAGCAAGGTAACAAGACATTAAACAACCGACACATAACGGAACGATCACCGATGCACACGGCCATACCAACCCAAGCTCTAACAGCTCGCACATGCGCGACAACGCAGAAATCACCACGAGGCGACAATATTCAACACCGACATCCCACCTCTCACAAGGGGCTAACACAACAAATGTGTGGAAAACGACTCAACGCTCACACCGCCAATTCGGTCATACTCGGGAGCAAACATCAAAATAACAACGCGAACATCATACATATATATCCAGCCCTCAAACGGGAATGGATAGGTTTTAAAAACGAAAACCTCATTTTATTAATAATTTAAAAGAACACCGATTGATCTTGAGTATCACCTTTCAAAAAGTACAAACGTGAAACATCGTTATCGAGACTTTGGAGAACCATTTCGCATTTGATAAAAATGAGGACACTTTCTCTTAGTGAAAACTTTCAGAATATTCGACCCTCGGGTCCAAATAAAAGTGTTTCTAAAACATTGAAAATATCTCAAAATATTTTGGTCCTCGAGGCAGAAAAATTTTGAAATATATTGTGGCACCTGGATATACCACAAGAAAATAACTCATTTGAAAAAAAATATGTCTCGAAATTTATTTCTAAGATACTCAAGTTTTCGAAAATAATTCAATGCCAAAAAGGACGATGCCAAAAAGGTTGATGACGGTAATATTTCAAAAAAAAACTCACAAAATCCATTTACAAAATACTAAATTCCGTCATAAGAATTTCGCCAAAATGATCAAGGCCATAATGCCAAAAACTCGGTTAAGGGAATCGATTTTCGAAATAAAACTCAGTCGGTAAAATACCGAAGGCCATTACAAAAGAACTCACGCAGCGGATAAAAGAAATAAAGTCAAACATGCACAAGACAGCAACACTACTCCTCATATGAACGAAAAATGGGAGTCAAATAATCACATATCACGAAATCAAAATCCATAAGAGGATTCCGTCAATTAACTCATAATCATAAAAATAGCTCATGTCACACGAGGCACAACACAAAGAAGGGAGACTTACATCCACAGGTCGCATGAAGATGATGATCGCCCACGATACTAATCATGACCAACAAACTCAGACGACGCGTCGCGACACGACTTAGTCAGACAAAATCCGACGAGACAAAAACTCAATAGACACCACTGACCCGACAGCCTAGGTTTCCACAACCTAAGCTCCGATACCATTTATGTAACACCCCCAATCCGCTCAGGGATATTACACGCCGTAGACCCTCACCTCGAGGATCTACCAGGCTGATAACTAAAATCAAACATCTAGACATCGCCTTTCAGGCTAAAATGACACAGTAGACCGATTTGGTCTTTCAATAATAACATACAACTCAATTCCAATCACATACCCATGCAGGGGTCAAAATACAATAAACTCCCGTACAACGGGGAAAAGATACTGCAGCGGAAAAGAAAATACAACTAGACCAGTACGACATTAACGGATCCTCATGTGATTAGTATCGTTCATCTTTCATCATCCCTCGTGCCGACCCTGTGCCATGCTCCAAAACCTGAATGCAAAAATAGACATCCACCCCCCGAATACTCGGGGGTTAGCAAAACTTCACTGTTTTGCTAGTGCAAGAACAAAGTGCAAAATACGAGCCATACAATTCACATTCCAAGAATAACAACAACCAGGAATCCTCAAAGATCCAAACGAAACGAAAAGTACTTCCCGAGGCAAGAGTTTGAGAAAACCTTTCAAAATCGAAATATCATAAATCAATGGAAATAATTTATACCACGGTTTAGAATGCCATCGAGAGTTTTAATAGAAAACAATTTAGGATTATCAAATCCTACTTTTCAAAAAATCCAAAAGACAAAAGGGGTCATCGCCCCAAAAGTTTACTTTCCGTAAAATAACCTTTACCAAACCGTTGGGATTTTAGCCCCAAATCCGTCAAATGACCTTTACAAAACCATTGGGATTTGAGCCCCAAATCTCATCAACTCACAGTACACAAGAACGACCACAAGGTTCGTCTTCCAACATTAAAATCCACAATTAAAGGATTTAACACAAACAACAAAATACTCTATAGCCATCCTAGCCAAGTAGGCCAAACGAACAACTTACCTCTTACACACTTAGTCAATGCATGCAATCATGAAAACCGTTCAAAAGCACTCATTTCCGGAAATGCCAATATCAAATCACATTTGTAAAATTTCACCACAATTAACCGTCGATCCACGTCTCTGTGGACCCCTACCGAGACCCCGTCGGATCTAACCCGTAGTGGTTAAAAGCAAGCTCGTCGATCCACGTCTCTTGTGGACCCCTACCGAGACCCCGTCGGATCTAACCCGTAGTGAGCATACACACACACACACGTTACTCATGCAATACTAACATGCTAAGAATGTAAGTTCATTAAGAATACTCACTAGAGATGGCCATTAACTCGACACCATTACCAAACTCTTCAAAAATACAATAACAAGATTAAATACGGAATACACGATTCCATAACTTAAACAATAGGAGTAAAAATCCTTCAATGTTCAAAATAACCAAATCATAATCAATTCTCAAAACACCGTTCACAAATCACCCTCGTTTTGAAAGAAAGCCTTTAACGAGGCCAAACTGAAATCCTTTGATACTTCATTTCAAATAACCAAACAAACACATCAAGACGACCACCGGTCATCATATCCATAAAACGAGAAAAGTATGGGCAAGGTACTTGCCTCGATACCACGAGCACGGAACCACGAACGGATACGGCTCAACCGGGAAGCTTCGGAACGCCCGATGCTAACGAAAAGGAAGACGAAAACGAATGGAACGGAAGAATCAAGCACGACCGCGAGGAACCGACGAAAATGAACCTAACGATTCGAATAGCACAATCACAACCACTTCTAAACGATTATGGAAATGGAATACACCCGGAAACCCGCCTATGATTCATGTATATTCGTACAAAAATAACAACGAGGGCGGACCACAACCAAACCCTCTCGATTCCGTAAAAATCCGCAAAATATCCATGAATCCGTAGGAAAGCTAAAGATACTAACAATATTAATCGTATTCATCATGAATCCACCAACAAAACGGAACGAATCGGAAGAAAAACCCAAAACCCCCAAATTAATCGAAAATAGGGTTCTAGAAATATTACCTTTGAAGATTCAAGTACTAAGATCCGTAGAACACGCATTAGATTGATTATCCGAGCCTCACAACCGAAGGGAAATGATGAAAATCGACCCCCGAATGAAGAATGCTTGAGAGGTTCTCCCCCCCTTGGATCTCCCTCTCTCGCGCAGGTGAAATGGAGGAGAAAATGGCTGATCTCGTCTAATAAGGACGAGATTGCACAGTTGACCGCTTTGTGTGCCGCGGCACAGCCGAAGTGTGCCGCGGCACAGGCCAAAATTTTACTCCTGTGTTTCGGCGGTGTCGCAAGACCACTGCGTGTGCCGCGGCACCGTACGATCGGGTTTTGGTCGCAGATGTCACACGGTGTGCCGCGGCATCGGACGGGTGTGCCGCATCGACTTGACTGCACCGTGCCGCGGCTACGGATGGGTGTGCCGCGGCACACAGTACAGTTCGCTCGACCAACAACTGAAGAAATTTGTGTGCCGCGGCACACACATCTTGTGCCGCGGCCCACACCCCCTTTTGGGTCCCAAAATGATGAAAATGATCCGGAAAGAGAATAAAACGATAGGAATCAATATTTGGGAACCAATAACACGAGATGGATCCACGGAAACCCCGAAACGGCGGTTCCGCACAACAATAACGAGAATACAGTTGAACAGTTGACAGGAAGGACACACTGAAAGGTACACGAGGGTCACTACAATCGAGAAATACACCAAAAAAAAAAGAAAATTACCGAAATTCGAAATTGCGGATATTACACATCAAACCTATTTCTTAGTTGTTATTATTATTAAAATCGAGGGTTTTTGTCGGTGTTCGCCATCAAACGACCCGATAGTAGCGATTGTGAATGTTCTAAAACCTTTTTCCGCGATCTTTTAGCGAATTACCCCATCAAAAGTATTAGCTAGTCGACTGTTGGTAGAGATTCGTCCCCATCAAAGGAGTGTCTCTTCTTTTCGTTGAGAACAATCGTGATTTTAGAATTGCCGCCATCAAACGGATTTCTTTTAAATCGTGAGCAATCAATAATTCCAAACCTTAATTCTTTGTGTATCGGAACTAATAATTGATTACGTGTGTGTCGGTGATTCTAAATTCCCATATCATTCTCATTATTGTAATCCCTTAATTATCCGACTATTCAATTGGTGTTTATAACGCTTAGTTTATTTTAATTTTATGTATTAGTAATTGTAATCCTATCAAACCAATGAT
This sequence comes from Orobanche coerulescens, assembly GCA_033398695.1. Taxonomy (NCBI): domain Eukaryota; kingdom Viridiplantae; phylum Streptophyta; class Magnoliopsida; order Lamiales; family Orobanchaceae; genus Orobanche; species Orobanche coerulescens. Next base: position 71,856,302 of record CM065815.1, read on the forward strand.
GTATTTTAATTTATTTTACTTTTGTTCATTCGACTAATTGCCGAACATTATCAAACTTTAAACCGTTTCCAATTCCATGAGAGATCGACCTCGGAGTTACTTGCCGCTTCCTACAAAATCGATTCGTACACTTGCGAGTTTATAATTTGTTCATCGGTGGGATGTCTGTACGCTGTGTGTATATGGTGCTTGTATTATGTGTGTGTGTATCTTGGTGTGTATGTGTGTGTGCAGCTGTGAGTGTTATTGTGTGTATGTTTGTGTGGTGTTTGTCATGTTTATATATATATATATATATATATATAGGTGTTTCAGGAGAAAGTAAAACATAGTAAATATGAGTCAATCAATTGTATTCATAACATTGATGGAGGGGCCTTTATATAGGCCTTACAATTAGAGTCCTTCCATACATAGGATTCCTAGATAAGGTAAGACATCTAATAGGAACCTACTACCTCTAGAAGGGTCTATAACCTTCCATCTTTGTATCCCCCTAAACCAGTATTAGGTAAGACACCAATAAGGGAAGGATATCCCGGAACACTCCCCCTGTGTCGAGCACTAATACTATCATGGTGCATAAGATGTTGCCTCGGTAAAAAACCATTACAAGTTAAACAAAACCCCGTGGGAAAAAACAAAGACTTGGTGAGTAAAAAGAGCACAACGCACAAACTACAAATGTCAGAATCATGTGAAGTATACTCCCCCTGAGGTATACACAACAGCTCATCCCAATGAGCTATCATTAGTTGAGCTCGGATAATCGACACATGCCGATGCTTCTCACATGTTTCTCAAATGTAGATTTTGGCAGAGACTTAGTGAACAAGTCTGCGATATTCTCATCAGAACTCACTTGTTTCACTTCGATATTCAACAATTTCTGCTGTTGCTGATTATAAAATAACTTCGGCGCGATATGCTTGGTATTGTCACCCTTAATGAAACCTAACTTCATCTGCTCAATGCATGCCGCATTGTCCTCAAAGATGCAAGTAGGGGTTGCTGTAGTGGGATATAATCCACAAGTTCCTCGTATATGGTCTATGACTGACCGAAGCTAAATCCACTCCCTTACGGATTCGTGCAATGCAATTATCTCTGCATGGTTCGAGGAAGTAGTGACCACTGTTTGGTAGATTGCCAAGATATCACCGTATTCCCAATGGTGAACACATAACCACTTTGGTAACGTCCTTTATGCGGGTCATAGAGATAACCGACATCATCAAATCCAACTAACATATTGTTAGGATTCTCTGCATAGGGGGTAAGTTTGCTTGCATTAGCACTTCTGGTAGTCAAGATGCCATGCTTCGCTGCAATATCAGAGGAAGCTCGATGGTCGGTATGCATCGTCTTAACCTCAACAATTCCTTTCGGAATATCGCTCTCTCTTGCATAGGGAAAGAACAATCCAAGATCACTGGAGCTTTTTAAGTATCGAAAGATGTGTTTTACTCCATTCCAATGCCTTATCATGGGAGCGGAGCTAAATCTCGCTAACAGATTTACATAGAATGCGATGTCTAGACGAGTACATTGAGCCAGATACAACAACACACCGATTGCGCTATGGTACGGTGTTTCTGCTCCAAGGACCTCTTCATCCTCCTCGTTAGGACGAAACGGATCTTTGTTCATTTCCAGAATTCGACCAACCATGGAGGTAGCAAGAGGATGTGCCTTGTCCATACTAAATTGCTTGAGCATTTTCTGGACATAGGCAGATTGATGAATGAGTATACCATCATCTCGATGTTCTAGCTCTAAACCCAAGCAGAATCGAGTCCTCCCCAGGTCTTTCATCTCGAATTCAGATTTAAGGTAGCAGGCCGTTTCATTGACCTCATCTGTGGTACCGATAACATTCATGTCATCTGCATAGACGGCTACAATCACGAATCCTGTATCTGTTCTTTTCATAAAAATGCATGGGCAGATATCACTGTTCTCGTATCCCTTCCCAACTATGTATTCACGTAGGCGGTTGTACCACAACCTTCCAGATTGTTTCAACCCATACAATGAACGACGCATTTTCACAGCGTAAGTGCTCCGTTACTTAGAGCTACTTGATTTGGGAAACGAAATCCCTTCGGGTACTTTCATATAAATATCCGTATCTAGATCCACATAAAGATATGCTGTAACCACATCTATAAGCTGCATATTCAGTTTTTCGGACACTACCAAACTGACTAAGTAGCAGAAAGTGAAGATGTCCATAACGGGAGAATATGTCTCCTCGTAGTCAATGCCAGGGCGCTGCGAGAAGCCTTGGGCAACTAGTATCGCTTTGTAACACATGACCTCATTCTTATCATTGCGTTTACGAACAAAGACCCACTTATGTCCAACTAGTTTAATGCCCATGGGTACTGGCTCGATACGGCCAAATACCTCACATTTAGCCATTAAGTCTAGTTCATCTTGCATTGCATCTTTCTATTTCGGCCAATCGGCTCGTCGTTGACATTCAGCAACCGAGCGCGTCTCAGCATCGTCGTCTTCAGTAATTTCTTGAGCGACGGAGTAGGCAAAAGCATCATCGACTAGCATGGACGACTTGTACAATAGTACGTATTCACTCGTACATTGCATCGAGATTTCTTTATTCTCTTACATCAACAAAGTTTCCGATGCGTCCGTCGATTGTTCCATTGTTGATTCGAGGACATATCCGTAGTCAGACATAATCTCATGTGACGGAGTCACTATGTTGATAATGAGAGGATTTTGTGCCTCCGTTTCTCTTCTCTTTCGAGGTTCGGTATCCTTTCTACCCACTGGCCTCCCCCTATTTCGAGCAGGGATAAGAGCAGCTGAAGCAGCCGTCCCACCACTAAGGTCGATGTCGGGGGCATCATTCCTTTGGGCGGCTAAACCTTGCCCTATAACTGGGACTTCTAACCTTGCAGGAACATTCACATCGGGAATGGTAGAACTTGTCACTTTCGCAGTATCAGTAAAGGTGTCGGGCATCGAATCCACAACTTTCTGAAGACTGAGAATACGTTCCACTTCTAGCTCGGATCGAGCCGTGCGGGGATCTTGATGAGGCAAGGAGGGAGCACACCAGACAATTTCCTGGCGTTCAACTGGACATTCGATTCCTCTCTCCCCCTAATGATGGGTAGTTTATCTCATCAAAGTGATAGTCTGCAAATCTTGCAGTAAATAGATCTCCTGTCAAAGATTCCAAATAGCGGATAATTTTAGGCGATTCATGGCCAACGTATATACCTAATCGTCTTTGCGAACCCATTTTAGTACGCTGTGGAGGCGTAATTGGCACATAGACTGCACAACTAAAAACACGTAAGTGTGAAATATCAGGCTCATATCCAGTTACCAACTGGTACGCACTAAATGGTTGATTGGCAGTGGGTCAAAAGCGAATAAGTATATCCGCATGCAAAATTGGATAACCACAGGCAGAAATTGGCAAGTTGGTGCGCAATATAAATACTCGAGTGATAAGTTGTAACCGCATAATCATAGCATCAGCAAGGCCATTCTGCGAATGAATATGGGGGATGGGATGTTCAACTTCAATACCAATTGACATGCAATAGTCATCAAAGGATTTTGACATAAACTCACCAGCGTTGTCCAATCTTAATGACGAGATTTAAAAGTCGGGGTGGTTATCCCGTAACTTGATGATTTGTGCTAGGAGTTTAGCAAATGCAGCATTTCTTGTGGATAGCAGAGCGACGTTTGACCATCACATCGATGCATCAACCAGAACCATAAAGTGTCTGAATGGTCCGCACTCTGGTTGAATAGGTCTACAAATGTCCCCTTGAATTCTTTGTAAGAAGCGAATATTTTGTGTTGAGTATTTAGCAAAGGACGGAGAAGGTGTCAACTTTGCTAGTGAACGGTCTTTAAAAACGATTTATGGGCATTGGAAATTACCACGGAAGCTTCGGGATTTACGAGAGATGCACTGTCAACCTTATCAGGGCGTGCGATCTTTAATCCCGGTGATACGATATCAGACTCACTCACATCAATGCCGATATCGATTGGTGCTTCCAATCATTTTCTGGACTTGAAAAACAGATGACCTGTGAGTTTTTCAATAGGCGAATCATCATGTCACATCCAGGGTGACCGAGTCGGTTATGCCATAGTTGGTATGCTTCGGAATCACAAAGTTCGTGACTCACAGCATAGGATTCAATAACCCTTATTGTAGTCTGGTATAAACCACAACTTAGACTCATAAGTTTTTCGAGAACGCGGCGTCTTCCGCATTCTGCCAGAGTAACACACAAAAATTCTATCCCATTCTCACAGTGTGTATCAAGGTGATAATTGTTGGCACGGAGGTCCCTAAAACTTAGCAAGGTTCGGTTTGCTCTTGGGGCATAAAGAGTATTTGTGACATGAATATGCTTACCATTAGGTAGCAAGAAATGAGCAGGTCCCCTCCCTTGAATTACTTGGGAGGAACCAATCATTATTGTCACTCAGGATATATATGGCAAAATATCCTTAAATAGTTGCCTATTCTGAAGAATAGTGTGGGTTGTTCCACTATCAGCAAGGCATTCAATTTCGCCACGAGACATATACAATAAGACATGAAACTCAATTAGTCTTGTGATGAAAGACATAGCGAAAACTCATTAACTTCGAGTTTGGGGAAATTCGACCAAGTTGGTTAGGATCAAAGTTAGCACAATCGGTCGAAATAATTTCCGCGTAGCTTGACCTTTGTTCACTAAGACAGCAATAACTTCTTCGTTAAGAAGCCTATGGACGAACGGTCAGTTCTGGAAACTAGACTTCCGTATCTTTCTGTCCATAGGTCGTGCACTTTCTGTATCATTAAACTCAGGTCTCAGTGCTCGTTTTAAGTTGTTATTTTGGTATTTCCCTATTGTTGAGTTATAGAGCAAGGTTGAAGCCTTTTTCAAAAGCATTATTGTTGATACAATACTATGGAAATATGGCCATAAGAGCGTTTAAACATTTCAAAATGCATCAGAGTATTCGATTTATATCTCGACTAATGATCCTTTCGGTAACTCCAACTTGGTAGACTTGCAGAGAAATTAGGAATGTCGGTACATCTAAGGCTGTTTAAAAACTACTGATTCTGTTTGAACTTTCAAAGCATAAACAAATACCAAGGAGGATGCGCCTAGTCTTGATCAAAAGTTTTGATGAAATCCACCAATGTATCAAATTAACCAAGCAATTCTTTACTGAGCAATTGTTTTGTGATAAACCAAACATGCTTTTGAAGGGAAAAATAAAATTCATTTTTGCACAATCACAGCAATTTAAAGAATTTTATTCATCATGACCAACTTTATTACATTCATAGAAAATCCCAAAGTAGTTTTCGAAAGAAAGCTAGAAACAAGACAAAACATAACCAAAGCATAAAAACTAGTCAAACTACAATGATCTAGTCAATGTCAGCAACATCTAAATTTTGGTCTTTGTCCGCAATGATGAGAGGAGGGATCTCAATATGGTTCACCTCCATATACTCATTATCTTCCTCCATGTAATTTGACTCTTGAGTCAAGTACTGTTTATAGTGCTTGTATTAGGCTTGGATGTTCTTTGGCGCCTTGCAATTGCGGTAAGTATGCTTCTTTGAGCCGCAAGTATAGCAATCCTGGCCTTCCTTTGGAGTGGTTCCAATCCCGGCGGCAGGAGGCGGTCCACATGGCTGGGCTCCACTAGGATCCATGGCCCAGCCACCTTGCCTCTTCCACACATTGGAACGACAACCTCATCTTTTCCCTCGCTTGCTCGAGTCATGCACCCGTGGCGCTTGCAGAAACTGAGTAGCATTGCCTTTTCTATTTTGTCGTGGTGCCTTCCTATGGGTAGCGTGATTCACTTCCGGAATTGGCTTCGTACCAGCTGGGCGCGCATTGCTGTTGAGAATAATCTCATGGTGCCTTTCTTTTTTCGCGAGGTGGGAGATAAGATCACTAAAATTTTTAATTCTCCCTTCCTCATAGGCAACGCGCAGCTGATGAGCAATCACACTTGCTCCCACGGGAAACGTGTTAAGAGTCTTCTCGATCAAGTCTTGATCATACTTCTTGACACCACAAAAACCAAGATCAGCATGAAGATCGAGGATGGCTTGGTTATAAGCCTCCACATTCGCATAATCCAAAAACCGGATTTGCTCCCACTGAAGTTGCAATTCGGGGAAGCGCTGATCATGCACATTATTAAATCGTTGTTCGAGTGTATCCCATAGTTCTTTGAGGGTTTGCAAATTCATGTAACACTTTTTCAATAACAGATGTATATGTCTATGCAAGTACACCAGTGCATTAGCCTTGGTTTCCTCGCTCGGTTCTTGAGCGGTAGGCTCATTAGAGGGAAAGATGGTGGTGGTAAATCTCTTACCGACGAACGCCAAGCGAACGTCTGAGACCCACCTATGGTACTCCTTACTAGCATGGTCAAGGATGTCGAACTCCGGATTAATATTGGAGCTTTATGCCATCTACAAGATATAAACAAGAGGAAGTTAGTCTTGTTGGATTTTCAGTGACAATGTAAACGGTCACAATTGATACTTTTAAAAGCATGTAACATAACCGTTACTCGATGTAATTACCTTAATTGTTGTTTAGTAAAGTCGACAAAAAAGGCTATATCAAATCGCACCCAGATACGTGGTGTATGAAACAACCACAAGTATCGACTTTCAACAATTCCGTGACTCCCCCAGGACCATCACACAGTTTTCTTTGACACACAGAGATACCGATTTCTCTCGCGGTCTCATCGACCGCAAAGTAGTGTGGGAGATAAAGAACCCAATAACCCATGTCCCCAAAAGAAAAAATTCCCAAAACAATGAATTGAATAGGGACAAGTTCAGGTAATTACCTCGATTATAAAATTAGTTACGTGATATGGATGAATTTGTGGTGTGCTTCGATCTACCGGTTGGTACTGTATGCGACGACGTGAAACCGGGGGCGCAATTTTGGCGGTTTCCGAAAATAAATTAAGTTGATGTCCGGGTTTTTGGTCTGAGATTCTGAACCGGGTCGTACTGGCTGGGCTGGAGCTGGTCGAATCGCGGCTGGGGTGGATCGGCGGTGGCGGCGGTCGTGGCTGGACTAGATCGGCCGGTGTTAGGTGGGATCGACAAGCACCGGCGAGGGTTGGCAGTGGTCCGGCTGTGGTTGGCGGTGGTGGTCGGCAGTGGTGAGCAGCGGCGGTCCAGCGGCGGTCCGGCGGTGGTGAGCAGCAGCGATCCGGCGTGGTGAGCAGCCATCGGTCCGGTGGTGGTGAGCAGCGGCGGTCCGGTGGTGGTGAGCAGCGGTCGGTCTGGCGGTGGTGAGCAGCGGTCGGTCTGGCGGTGGTGAGCAGCGGTCAGTCCGGCGGTGGTGAGCAGCGGCGTGGTCGGCGGCGGTGGTCCGGCGGTGGTGAGCAGCGGCGGCGGTCCAGCGGTGGTGGGCAGTGGTAGTAAGGGCCGTTTTTTTTTCTCTTCGAGCTACGTGCTGATAACGTGTTTCAGGAGAAAGTAAAAGATACTCCCTCCATTTTTCTTTAGTCGTTTGACCTTTTCACACACATTTTTAGGTGTTTTGACCATATAGTTAGAATTATTATCCTTAAATAATTTTTTTGCGAATTAAAATTTAGATTGTATATTTTTATTCAAAAAAATAAAATTTAAAAAATGATAAATTTAACTACCCGGTCAAAGCACCTAAAAATGTGTGTTAAAAAGCCAAACGACATCTAAAGAAAAATGAAAGGAGTAGTAAATATGAGTCAATCAATTGTATTCATAACACTGATAGAGGGGCCTTTATATAGGCATTACAATGAGAGTCTTTCCATACATAGGATTCCTAGATAAGGTAAGACATCTAATAGGATCCTACTACCTCTAGAAGGGTCAAGAACCTCCCATCTTTGTATCCCCCTACAACCAGTATTAGGTAAGACACCAATAAGGGAAGGATATCCCAGAACAATAGGAAATATATCATATGAAAATTAATTATCTTGTGAAATCTAGAAACTTTTGTCGGCCATTGATATTAGTGATCTAACGACTGTAGATGAGTAGGATTATATACATTTATGTATTTTTTATTGCAATATTGTTGCATATACTAGCGCCCAGCTTGATGCAATAAATAATAACAAGCATGCAATGAAATTGCTTAATAATGCAACAAGTATAGATTGGTTTCTAGATTTCACCATTAAGGAGGTTTCCACCATAATCAATCCCTATATATATATATCATATGAAAACTAATTACCTTGTGAAATCTAGAAACTTTTGTAGGCCATTGATATTAGTGATCTAACGGCTGTAGATGTGTAGGATTATATACATTTATGTATTTTTTTATTGCACTATTATTGCATATACTCTCGATCAGCTTGATGCAACAAATAATAACAAATATGCAATGAAATTGCTTAAATGCAATTGGTTTCTAGATTTCACCATTAAGGGGGTTTCCACCATAATTAAATGAGAATGGTTCTTATGCTGCGAATTGCGAATATGCATGAGTTTTGTACTAATTATGCATGAAGTATATGCATTCCGTGCATCAAAATTTCAATGCATTAAAATATGCATTATATGCATCAAAATATCGATGCATTAAAATATTGCATTATATGCATCAAATTTTTGTGAGAATAAATCTAGGCCATCCATTTATCAAGATCTATGGATCAGATTCATTCTTATTTCTTAACTTAAATTGCATTCTCACCTGAACCCACCCCTATATATATACTGTTTACATATACGTGTGTATAAGTATGAGCATTTGTGTGTGCAAGATTTTATGTGTAAAAATATATGTGTGATTGAAGATGTGTGGGTGGGTGTATATATATATATATATATATATATATATATATATATATATTTGTGTGTGTAACCATGATTGTCAATACGTGTTCGTGCTGGAATTGTGAACGGAGAAGACGTAGGCAAGTCTTGATATATTGGTCAACATGACGATTGGGGTAATTAGGCCTACGGGGTGAGTCCGTATTCGGAGTTTGTGGTCAAAGCAATAGTTTAAGAATTGTGATTATGATTCCCATCACCCCATCGTGGGCTTTATTTTTTTAGGTTCTCGGAGATCGAGCTTGTAGTGGTCCTGAAGAGATGAGCTTTCCGCATGATACTGGCTACGATGTATATTTGGAATTGAGTATTTTGTTTGATGGTTTTATTCCGCTGCAATGTATTTTAACTGTTGATTATATCCGCTGCGTGAGTATTTTAAAATGGCTTTCTGGTATTTTGCAACATGGGTTATTTTGGAAAAAAAAATTCTCAACTATTTTGTCGGTACGTGTAAGCGGTGACTTAACGTACATTTTGAAACTTTTTAGTTTTGACATTTCTGGCCTTGTACTTTTAAATGAGATTTTATGACTATATTTGGTAAATGAATTTTGTACAGCATTGAGTATTTTGAAAGATAATACTGTCGCCAACCCTTTTGGCGTATTTGAAATGATTACAAAAATATATTTTAGCCTTGTGGGTTTCGGTGTGGGCCCCACAGCGCTGTAATATTGGCTCTAGGGTTGTTACACTATACATCTCATATTTTCCCTCTATATAAATATGCTTGTCATTATTTTTGTTACTGCCTTAGTGTGATTGTGTTAGTGATTAAGTGACCTAATTTATTCTAATTATATTATTTAATAACTATTTACAGATATGTGGCTATTGTTGCGAATCATGTTGTTTGAGATGAGAGAGTACTACTATGATTGTGATATTTGTGCGCTTGTGTTATTTCGTGACTCGAGGATTCGTGTAAATGACTGTTATGAAATTCATAGTTGATCTAACATTGGACGATCAATGTCTACTAGATTGATCATAAATATATTATTTCTTAGTTGGTTATATATCGACTAAAATGACAATTTCTAGCAAGTGCCTTGACTATATGTATTATATCTAAACGTTTCGAAGCTTGTGAATTTGTGAAGAATTCATGAGCAGAAAATGTTGTGTTTCATTCACCCAGGGATGGCTGACGGGGCATATGAGGATCTATGTTAACGGTGCTGGATCACAAATGAGGGTCATTCACCTAGGGATGCCTGACTGGGCGTATGAGGATCTATGCTAAGGGTGCTGGATCACGAATGAGGGTTATCCACCTAGGGATGCCCGACGGGACATATGGAGATCTATGCTAAGGGCGATGGATCATGGATAACCATGAGTGTTGTGCATTGCTATTTTCGATCGATGACCCTTGTTGTTTTTGATGATAAATGGGATATTTTCAAGATATCACAAGGTTTAGTTTTCCATGTTGAGATATATTATATATGTTGAGATAAACAATCCAGTATCATGTTTTGATAATAGCCATCATACATCAAAGGATTTGAAATGTCGCTAAGTATGGAAGCTGTCTGGAATCTCCACATCCCCTTCCATACAGCATTGAAGATAGTCTATTCTACAGAGTCTACAGCTACAGCAATAAAGACGTAACATGTTGGATTCAGCATACAAGCTGAAAAGTGTTGGGAAATCAAGCACTTATCTAACAGGACTGAAGACCGTTGCGATAGAATCTACTTTATTCACAAAAGTCTAAACACCATTTTGAAAGAAGTATTTAAATACTAATTGGATAAAGTATTTAAATCCAACCAACAAAGAATCTTCAGACAAGAATCAAAATGCGGATCAAGCATCTTGAAAGTCAAACAGTCAATCAGAATGGACTTTTGCTCACCAACTAGCCAACATACATATTTATAATGGATCTATTCCAAAGTTATAAATAGTCCATGCAAGAGGACATTGCATACAATGAGAACAAATGATATATACGACGAGATTGAAAAGTGAAAGATTGAATACTGATATTCGTACGTGAATAAACACAGAGAACAATATATCAAGCTTGCAAGAGCAAACATATTTCTACAAGTGTATTGCAATACCTGAGAGAACAAATATACTACTCCTCAACGAGAACAGCACATCATCAGCTTAAGCTCATCAAGCATTCAAGCAGCTGTTCAAAACTGTAATTTTACTTTTACCGTTGAAGAAATCTATTGGGATAAGCAAATCTTGTATCTTGTTTTGATAATTGTCAACATACAGCAAGTTGTCAAGCCATCATACAGCAAAGAAGTCGAAATGACACTAAGTATGGAAGCTGTCTGGAAACTCCATACAGCACCCTTCCATACAGCACTGGAGATAGCCAACGGCGTTGAAGACTACAGCTACAACATTAAAGATGTAACATGTTGGATACAGAAAACAGGCTGAAAGTGTTGGGAAAACAAACACTTATCCACAGGACTGAAGACCGTTGCAACGGAATCTACTTTGTTCACTAAAGTCAAAACATCGTTTGAAAGAAGTATTAAATATTGATCAAATGAAGTAAAATACCAACCGACAAGGATCTTCAGACAAGGAGCAAAATCCGGATCTAGCATCTTGAAAGTCAATAAACCAATTAGAAAGGACTTTTGCTCACCAACCATCCAACGGACATATTTATAGCGGATCTATTCCAAAGTTATAAATAGTCCATGCAAGAGGACATTGAAAGGTACAACTAAAACTGAAAAATGATGAATACGAATGGAAAGCAACGACAACGATAATAGAGATTATTCTGCTAATCAAGTTTACAAGAGAAAATATATTTCTTCGAGCATATATTAATATCTGAGAGAAGAAATATACTCAGTCAACGTGAACATCACATCATTAGCCTAAGATCATCAAGTGTTCAAGCTGGTGTCCAAACCAGTGATTTCACCATTGTTTACCTTTGAGTAAACTTAGCCCTGTTGGATTAATGAAAAGAAGCTTCAATCTGTGTGGGATGAATAGGATGAAGCTTCAATCTGTGTGAGAAGAAGCAAGTCAAAGAAGCCTACAACCACTCTGTGTGAACGATTGAAAGCTACAGTCTTTGTATCAATCTGTGTGAATGATACAAGAATAGGTTTTATTAAAGTCGCGTAGTTTTATACGTAGTGATTTTAATAAACATTTTACTCCTGTGTGGAGGATCAGTGGACGTAGAGGGGTTTACCTCGAACCACTTTATATTACGTGTTATTACCTTTTGCCTTTTGTGTTTTCATAACTGTGATTTATACAAGTATACATTGCAAAACCCTGTACGCACCAAGCCAACAGGAGAAAGCCTAGTTGTTGTACTTACAGCAACTCACTTAAATGAACTTACGCTACGCACTCACATTTGAAAATCGTACAGCTTGTTGTACTAACACTTTTCTAAGTTGTATTCTGTATACTTAGTATCCTACAAGTGGTATAAGAGCGGTTGATTTTAAAAAGAATTAGTCGTATTTTTAACCGAATCAGATCCAAAAATCATCCATTCTTTTTGAAAACAGTCTTATCCTTACTATTCTCTTACATGGATACCTCAATGATAAACAAGGTTCCTATGTTTTCTATTAACGAATTTGATGATTGGAGAATTAGGATGGAAGAACATCTTGCCGCCATGCACGAGGAGATGATTTTGGTCATCCAAGATGGCCCTATCAAGATAACGAAGGTTAATCCCACCACAAGGATAGAAGAACAACCTCATGCAGAGATGCTCGAGAAGGAGCATGAGCAATTGACAACCGATTTCGCAAGCGCGCGAACCTCAACAATGTTTCTAAGAATGCGCTGTTTGTCACTCTTGACAAAGGCACATTCTCGAAGGTAAAGAGCTGTAAGACAGCCAAGGAAATCTGGGATAAACTCAAGATGATTTGTGAGGGAACTGAGCTCTCAAAAGAATGTAATATTTCAAAACTCACTCAGCAATTTTAATAATTTGAAATGAAATATTCTGAAACTCTTGAGGAGCTTGACCTCAGATTCACTGGCATTGTCGGTGAACTTGAAGCATTGGGTAAAGTGTATACCCAAAAGGAGAAAAATTTGAAAATTTTTAGATCACTCCCTGCCCGATGGGACATTAAAACCACAGATATGCGTATGTCATGTAATCACAATGACATTTCCACTTTTGACCTCTTCTCTGACCTCAAAGCTTTTGAGTATGATATTGATAGGAGAGAGAAAGTCGAAGAGTCACCTGCTAAGACTACAGCATTAGCCACTGTATCTAACAGGAGACACAACATGTACAGCACATCCAAATCTGCCCACAAGAATGCTGACAGTGAAGATGATATACTGTCACAAGATGAAATGGCCCTTCTCATGCACAAATTTAAAAAGTTCATCAAACAGTCTGGAAAGACTGCATACAGGCCCAAGCCTTTTCACAAGGTAAATTCAGAATCTTCTCCATCTAGTGATTCTAATCTATGATACAACTGTAGGAAACCTGGGCACTATGCAAATAAGTGTCCGGATCCAAAAGTCCAAAAATTGCAGGAAGCCGAGCACCAGAAAAAGGTGAAAGGAGGCGTGCTTGGAAAAACAAGCTTAAGGCCCTGATTGGCGAATCAGAAGCCTCGCCCACACCAACGAAGACCGAGGAGTGTCTTCAGGCAGTCACTGACAGTGACTCGTCCGATGATGATCTCGAAGATAAAGCATATATGTGCTTTATGGCCAAAGAAATAGAGGACGATAAAGATAGCGATGATGAGGTAAGCTCAACATCCAATACTCCTATAAATGCATCTCATACTTTCGAAAATATGATGAATGAATTTAAAACATTCAAAAGGCCCATGAGATGCTGAAATAAGAAAACATACAGTTCCATATTTAAAACTTAGAGCTGAAAGAAGAAAATAACTTGCTGAAAAATAATTACGAAAATATGTCCATCGATTGTGAAAAAAGCAAAGTCACACTTGAACAACTCATGGAAGGTAATCATCAACTTGCCCATGATCTAAATGAGACTAAGTCTCATAATGAGAGTTGAAGACAAATTAAAAACTCTCGATAAACGAGAAGGAGAATTGGAGACCATCTTGAAATATTTCAAGAAATCCTCTAAGCGAATGGAAGAAATTCTAAACATCGGGCAACATGCTCATGATAAAAGTGGCTTAGGATACAACTCATTCTCCAATAAATGGAAATCTAGTACAGTGTTTGTCAGGGGTGTGGACACTAGTACAAAAAGTCATATAGGCCACATTTAGAAAGCGTGTCCATAGTCTTTTAGCCATGGATTTTTTTACTCTAAAACTGTTACCGTAGGTGGCGTAACAAAAGGGTACCTCTACGGCTACATAAACTTTGAGTGACTATTTCACATTATTTTTCGTAGTTGTACCTCTGTAACCGTGTCTATACAATACCCCCTTTTTGTTTGTAGGTAAAGCATGTTTTCCATAACCATAGCCATAAGATCCTTACCGACACACAATTTTATTTTTTAGTGGCTATTGTTTTCCTTTTGGACACTGAAAAATTGTAAAGGGTGGTCGTATTTTTTCTTTTTGATACTGAAAAATTGTAAAAGGTGGCAGTTGTTTTCCTTTTGGACACTGAAAATTTATAAAAAGTGGCTGTTGTTTTTCTTTTGGACACTGAAAATTGTAAAAGACAGTCGTTGTTTTCCTTTTGGATACTGGATGATTGTAAGAAGTGGTTGTTTGTTTTCTTTTTGGTCACTGAAAAATTATAAAAGGTGGCCGTTGTTTTTCTTTTGGACACTGAAAAATTATAAAAGGTGGCTATTGTTTTCCTTTTGGACACTGAAAAATTGTAAAAGTTCGTCGTTGTTTTCCTTTTGGACACTGAAAAATTATAAAAGATGGTTGTTATTTCCCTTTTGGACACTAAAAATTTGTAAAAGATGGCCGTTGTTTTCTTTTTGGACACTGAAAAACTATAAATGGTGGTCATTGTTTTGTTTTTGGTCACGGAAAAATTATAAAAGGTGGCCGTTGTTTTGTTTTTGGTCACGGAAAAATTATAAAAGGTGGCCGTTGTTTTCTTTTTGGACACTGAAAATTTGTAAAAGTTGGATGTTGTTTTCCTTTTGGATACTTAAAATTATAAAAGGTGGTTGTTATTTCCCTTTTGGACACTGAAAGTTTGTAAAAGATGGCCGTTGTTTTCTTTTTGGACACTGAAAAATTATAAAATATGGTCGTTGTTTTCCTTTTGAACACTGAAAAATTGTAAAAGGTGGCCGTTGTTTTCATTTTGGACACTGAAAAATTGTAAAAGATGGCTGCTGTTTTCTTTTTGGACACTGAAAATTTGTAAAAGATGGCCGTTGTTTTCATTTTGGACATTGAAAAATTGTAAAAGGTGGCCGTTGTTTTCCTTTTGGACACTGAAATTTATAAAAGGTGGTCGTTGTTTTCCTTTTAAAAACTCAAAAATTATAAAAGGTGGTCATTGTTTTCCTTTTGGGCACTGAAAAATTGTAAAAGGTGGCCGTTGTTTTCCTTTTGGACACTCAAAATTGAAAAGGATGGTCGTAGTTTGTCCATTGGCCACAGTTTCACATCTAAAAGGTGGTCGTAGTTGTCCATAGGCCATAGTTCACATCTAACTGGTGGCTGTATTTCATATTCAGCCACAAGAATGTATTATTGGCCACCTATTTTATCGAGTATTTAAGGACCTATTTGCCAACTACTTCTAATGTGAAACATAAACTTATTAACAACCATTGATGCAAAATTGATCCAATTTTTTTATTACTCATATGATAAAAAGTTAAATATCTTGATCAGATAAATGAAAAATGTTTAAAAAACAATAAATCAACTGTTTTGATTCAAAAAAAATAAACATTAAACGCCTACAGAAGCATAACTATTTCTCTTATTTTAACTAGGCTACAGTCTTGATTCTCTTACTGGTTCTCAGAGGCTTCAATATCCCGTCATTCATATCAGAAGCTTTCTTCTTCTTCTTAATCTTCTTAGTCTTTTCAACTGTCTTCTGGCTATCATCATGTTGTTGATCGGAGCTTTCAAGTGTCCTCTGGTTGTCATCATGTTCTTGATTAGAGCTTTCAAGTATCTTGTGGTTGTCGTCCTGTTGATCAAAACATTCGAATGGCTTCCTCTGTATGTAGCAAAAAGGTATTTTATGATGTACATATGCATAGACAAAGGTTTTAGCAAAATATACTTGAAGTTGTGGAGTAAAGCAACTTACAGTAGAGAGATTGATCAACCATTCTTTTGGCCGTGCTACCAAACTGTTTTTAGCATCCTCTACTGTTTTAAATTCTTATGTTATGTAGGGTAAACCGGCATTTGGATGTATTGGTCCATCAATCCAAACTCTGAAGCAATCTTCTTCAAGATCAACTCCATGTATCTTCTGCTTTGGAGACGAGTCCAGAATAACACGTCCATTTGCAATAATGTTTATCTGTCGGCCATGTGCCTGTTTGCTTTTTTCAGTCTACAAACATATATGACATAACAACGTATTAAACAGGGCTAATACATACAAGTCTGAACATAGAAAAAAAAATCATAGCATGAAAAATTTGTTCATATAAGAATTTTTGAAACAACCATTCAAACAACTAACTTCATCAGATCATATCAAATCAAAAGAAATGGTACAATATATCAATGTGCATGAATAGACTAGAACCAATTAAGAAAGATATAAAATGGTACAAGCTTAGTGGTTTAGTGTTATTAGTTGATTATATATATTTCCAATAGTTGGAATCTTAACAGACTTGGTTTCTTATTGTATTCATACATTTTGGTTGAATTGTCTTCTTGATCGATGAATATGCTTACAATGTGTCACACCTGTTTCCTTATTGACGACATAGCAACATATAACAGTGTGTCATTACAAGAAGAATCAAATAACTCCTCTTGTTAGACATACATATAAGAATATAAATATTCTACATGTTAGTATCTCAGAAGTTGTAGCCTTGTCACAACACTCAAGTCAACATCAGTATATAATTTATATTTACCACAGTTTAAATGCCTCCATAAAGAATTAAATACTTTCAAAAAGAACATACCCTTAGGAATTCCTGGCCTTCGGTTGTAGACTGACATCTAACACGCATAGCAGACATGTCTTGAGCAGGGGATTCCTGTGTGGTAACGGGAGATACCGGTCTGGCTCCATTAGAATGCTGGCTAGATGCAGGAGTTGAGTGATTGGTCTTTATAGATTTCTGAAGAGTACATGCAATAAACATTTTGAAGAAATATTAGGTGCTGAAATTTTGATTAAAAATCCCATAACATTCATTAAAACAAGCATTCAATAAGAAAATCATACTTTATAATGTATTTAAATACATAGACAGGAAGCACATGTCACGCCCCCACACCGGGGTTGGACGAGAACGCGGACGTTAACGTAATAGATAACGTTTGTGATAATATATTCTAGTAAAGCATACATATGCCAGATCTCAGCCCGGTGAACTAAGACTGGTTAATTCATACAAAAGAATATTCAAGAGTACAGCGGAATTATTACATCAATTGTAAAAGAGTACATCGGAAACCAAAATATATTATGACACAGGAATAAAAAGAAGCATTAAAGCAGCATCCTAATTACTACGTCTTGGTAATACTTTGAGGACGGTCTTCAGAGGTCGTCAGCATCTGCCTCTTCTTCTTGGTTCTCTTCATCTAGTGGGTTTTAGAAAACAATTCAAAATGGGGTGAGAATAATGGATTCTCAGTGAGTTGGGTTTGGGTATTTAATGAGTTTATTATTTAATAAACACTATGTTTCTCCAACTTTTGAAAAATAGTGTTGTTTAAAAATTGGTGCAAGTTTTAAAGAAGAATATTATGAATTATGACATGAATGTATAGTCAATCTCCGTAGATTGCGGTTGCGTATGAATAATGCACGGCGTCGAGCGCCCAATTGAGTATTTAGCTTTCGGAGGTCATCTACATGACTAATCCCTTAGCCTCCTTATAACGTCTTAGACCGTTATTGTAATATCCGGAATTTCTACTACTGTTGTTTAATATTATTTTATCCGAGTTATGTTGTACAGCGTGGAATCTGTACAGTATGGATAAAATAATGAAGGACTGAGATGTCAGTATTGGTATAATTGTCATATTTGGTAGACAATTACAATTGAGAATATCGCGTATCAGGTTATCGCACTTTTGATATTGGGTATATCGTATGAGAATATTATTGGATTCAGTGTCTGTGTTCAGTGTGTCGTATGTTCGTTTTTGGTATGTCAAGATGTTGGACAGAAATTGCGGGAAATGGCTAAGTGTATCATTATTAGTGCACGCTAATATGCATTCCTAGTGCACGCTATCGTGCAGGTTTAGCTCACGCTAATGGTAAAAGATAGCGCACGCTAGTTCAGAACAGGTCAGAGGGAATCTACGTGTGGACCTGGTCACTTTCGACGCATGTGCCGACGAAGTCAACTGATGTTTGTCATAAAGCATTAGCGCACGCTAATGCCTGTTGTTAGCGCACGCTAATAATCAGATCGGTCAACAGGGAATCTTGGCTTTATTAGTTGCTTTTTGGCATGTGGGGGCACGAGTGGTAGGTGAATACTGTAGTAAGTCAACTTCGGATAGCGCACGCTAAGGGCAAAGGACTTGCGTACGCTAGACAGTGTAAGTTACGTACGCTAATGCATGGGCATTACGTACGCAAGCACATGTACGAAGCCAGACAGTGGCCTCTGGACCACGATAGCGCACGCTAACAATGTCAGTTAGCGCATGCTAAGGCTGTTGTGCACGCTAAACAGGAGATGTTAGCGCACGCTAGTAATGTATTCTATATAAAGGGGAAAGGCGGGTTTTGAGATGCATTTAGTCCATTCTTTCTCCTTCAGTCGATAGAGAGAGCTTTGGGAGGTTCTTGAGGTTCCCAAACACGGTCAGATGATGATCTTTAACAATATTAAGATGGAGAGGATGGATTCAAGCCTTGTTCTTCAAGTTATTCATGATTCTTGGAATGGAGTCAAGTGTTCTTATTCTTGGTTCATCCAATCCAGGTAATTTTCGTATCCCTTTGATGGTGGTTCGTTTTTCTTGGATGATTACATGTGAGGAACATGTTGGATAATCAGATGATGATGTTATATGAGATTTAATGGAATTTTGATAACAGTTTCGGATGTTAGTTAAGATTCTTCATATTATAAGGATGTTGATTCATTTAGCCTGATCTAAGATGGATTTCTGAATCTTGGTAATTATATTGGTCGATTTAGATGAGATGAATCATGATACTAGGTTGAATTCCAGAGTATGATATGATCCTTGTTATCGAGTCGGTTTGATTGTTGATGTTGTTATTGATATATGGACATTGATATGATCCTTGTGATAGTTATGGTGTCGTTTATCTTCAAGAGATATGGAGATTTATGTCTCCCTTCATTAGGATTCGTAGTCGCAAGATGTTAGTCGATGCTTGGAATGCATGCCACTGTACAGCATTAGTGCACGCTAAGCTTACTGGCTAGCGCACGCTAACGGGAGCAACTTAGCGCACGCTACGTTATGCGTTTAACGTGCGCTAAGTAGGCAGATAGTACAGTCTTTTTATGTTTCGATTATAAATTCGTGATGGTTTGATTTGGTTTGTTCAGGCTGTGTTTAATCGAGGTTTTTATTGAACCGTTGAGTTGATTGGTTGGTCGTGTCGGTTGTTGATCGTTATCAGATTGTTGTTAATTTATTATTGCGATAGGTTGCGATAATCGATCGGTGATTATAACCGTATGTTGCGGTCATGTTTGAGAATGTTCGTGAATTGCATTGATCATGGCCAAGGGACTTGTAGATGACGGCAATGGAATTGGTAACGGCTTCATCGGTATCGAGGCAAGTTATTACTTGCTCAGTTATAATATTTAATGAATGGTTTCAATTTCATTTCGTTTATAATGCATATAGCGATGATTATTATTGTGAACTCTGGGTATTTGGATTGTATATCGTTCTTCCAATTCTGGGAGGTAAATCATAATGTCTATGCTTTATCAGAGTTATTGGTATGTTTGAGTATCAAGGTTACGTTGAGATAAAAATGAGGATATGAGTATCTATAGTCTATGGTATGTTTGGATCGCCGAGCATCGAGGATAATCGCCGGTTATGATTTAACATTGAGATTTCTCCTGAAGGATTCGGGACAGTATCTTAGTTTGATTCGGTTTAGTACTGATGATGTTGATCATGCAGGTTGTCATTTATGTTGCCGAACATGAGGTCGTCCTAGTTGTTTATCATAGTGTCGTTTCATGTTTTGATTCATATGTTGTTCATGTTGATGAACATATTGATTTGCATATGTGTATGAATAATTGCATTGTTATGTTGTAAATGATCCGAATGGATCATGAGGATCTATGCTGAGGGCGCTGGATCGGATGTCCACCATGCGTTGGTTCAACGGGATCATCATGGGGATCTATGCTGAGGGCGCTGGATCGTTGGACAGGTTTTCCACCATGCGTTGGTTCGACGGGATCATCATGGGGATCTATGTTGAGGGCGCTGGATCGTTGGATTACCAGTATTGTGTTGATGGAATCTTGTGAATTCGCATCATTGATTTTATCATGTGTTGTTGTTCATATGTGTATTGTTGGTTATCCACCTTATGATGATCTGATAAGATCATCAAGGGGATCTATGCTGAGGGCGCTGTATCGTCGGATTTCCATTGAGTATACATCATTGTTATTGTTGTAATCATATTGACATTGTCATATGAGTATGCATGTGTAGGTCTTGTGTTAGGACCGTGCCCGTATGTTGCATTGATCTGATCTAGGATTAGACTGATATGATTGTCGTGTTATTGTGCATCTCGAGGTATGTTCCGTATTTTCCTTGGTATTTGTCCTTGATGGACAATCGGTTTTTGTGTTGAGACTTGATGATGTCACCCGATGGATTTGGGTTGGATAGAGTTAGTGGATTTTCGTAGCAGTGAGTTATGGTGACATTTTGAGGATTTTGGGGTATTGTGTGAATCACAGTACGAGATGTGAATTTTGGTAGAATTATGACGATAAGATTACATTGGTCGTATTCTTATTTCTTTGTATTCTCATTGGTATGTAATTATTAATGTGATGTGACGGTTATCATTGTTGGATATTATGGCTGACCCCGTTGTGGGCTTTATTTTTAGGTCCTTTGGATATCGAGCTTGTTGCGGTCGTGAAGAGATGAGCTTCCCGGAGGATACTGGCTAGGGCATGTTTTTATGAACTGAATTCCTGATCAGTTATTGTATTCCGCTGCTAGAGTAATTTTACTTGGTTGTCCTTTCCGCTGCGTGAGTATTTTAAATGACTTTTTTTTTTATATCTAGTAACTTGAGTTACTTTGGAAATCGTTTTTTAAACTATTGAGTTCCGGCCATTGGGCCTTGCCCTTTTCAAAATGAGGTTTTACGACGCTGTTGCTAAACGAGTTTTATAACGTCTTCGAATATTTTTAAAGATAGTACTGTCGTTAGCCTCTTGGGCATTTGTAAATATTTGCGAAAATTTCTTTTAGCCTTGTGGGTTCCATCTCGGGGCCCACGGCACCGTAATATTTCCGGTTAAATCTGGGGGTGTTACAGTTATCAGTGTATGGCCTTTGACTATCGCCACGACCTTTGGTTTGATAACCGTAGCCTTGGGCGTTTGTCGGACCGTCACTATAACATTGGCCTTTGAGCTTTATCGCTCTCACGCTTGTTGATGTGCTGCCTTATCTCTTATATGGGCTCGATATGTCCTTATCTTGGGTCTATGCCCGGATGATATCGTAATCGTGACTATACCCGAACTCTACGACCCAGTCACCTTAGGATCACTCCGTCCTTCGGCTTCAAGGGAATAGGATACGACGGTAGCTTTGCCTAGAACCGCAGCCATGCTGCTCGATTCGTGACTTAGACTAACCGCCCCTCATGCATATAAATAGAAAAAGGGACACTAGAGGTACTCGTACAGACTCTAGCGGTGGTTTCCGCCCGAAGGTCGTAGCACTTAGCTCCGCACAACACTTACTCCCGATTTCTTTTGAATAACAATTATTGTCGTGATTAACAATGATTATGCATGTTATAAGATATCAATATGATTATTTGATAGTAAATGGACTTGGATAAACTAGAGGAATTAGTTCAACCGGTTGATGATTAAATTGCTATTGTGCGAGTCTTAGCATAATCTTATAATAAATTCATAAATTTGAATAGTTCGGTATGGATTGATTATAGGTCCGAAAATTACGAACTTTATTGCGAAAAGTCCGTTATGATGTGAGGATTGAAGGTCAGAAGTTGCATGAAAGTTTTACCTTTCGGAAATTACAGTTCTGCCCCTTCGTCTTTTAAGTACTATCATTATTTTTACTAAATTTTATAAATTTGGATAATTCAGTACAGATTGATTATAAGTCCGAAAATTATGAACTTTATTGCGAAAAGTCTGTTATGATGTGAGGATTGAAGGTCAGAAGTTGGATAAAAGTTTTACCTTTCAGAAATTACAGTTCTGCCCTTTCGTCTTTTAAGTACTATCATTATTTTTACTAAATTTTATAAATTTGGATAATTCGGTACGGATTGATTATAAGTCCGAAAATTATGAACTTTATTGCGAAAAGTCCGTTATAATATAAGGTTCTGAGATCAAAAGTTGCATGGAGGTTTTTCCTCCCATATATTACAATTATGCCCTTTCGAAATTATAGTACTATTTTTATTAATTTTATTTAGTTTTATCTTATAATTTTGATTAATTCTGCCCTTCCGCCCTCTGCCCTTGATGTCTTCTGCTTCTCTCGTCTGCGATAGTCTTCTGTGATCCTCCTTTTACCAAGACTCCAAGATCCTTAATTAGGGTCTTAAACCCTTATTTATAGCTCTCAACAGCCTTCAAATCGCGTCCGTGTGAGTCGGTCGAGAACTGGCTTCAAAACGGCCCAAATCCGCGCGGAGCACACCAAAACCGCCCTGTGTGCCGCGACTCACTTAATATGTGCCGCGGCACATAGCGTGTAATTTAAAACCTGGGCACTGGGTGTTTCTTCTGGCCCGCGGCTCATCAGAACAGGCTGCGCTCGTGCAGTACGCCTACTCGTGCCCACTGTCCTCTCGCGTGTGCCGCGGCCCACTTGCCTTGTGCCGCGGCCCACGGCCAAAATTGCGCTGGGCCGCCTCGTTTTAGCTTCCGGACTCCAATCTCCTGACAAACATACAAGATTAAGGCATTAAAAGCTCATTTATGCAAATTTACTCGCCAAAATAATACAAAATAATGATAAATAAGCGTATAAAAATACGCCTAACAAATACCCCCAAACTTGAGCCTTTGCTTGTCCTCAAGCAAAAAGAATTAATTTCAACAAAAGAATATCGTGAATAATCGTGCAACTCAAAGTGCTCAACCTAATCAATACTATCCTGAAATTCTCTCTGAATAATACGAGTATCGTAATAGCGAGCTACACTCAGAACACTGATTCCACAAAGTAACCAAGTTCAGTCCTAATCACTCGTTCATGAAGAAAATCCAGCTCAAAGATTAACAAACGTGAATCTAATCGACCGTCAATATGAAAGGTTAAAATAAACAAGCTAGTTCGCCCCGTTCCACAGTCTAATGGCAAAATTTTCACGAGTTTCATAAAAAATAACACTCGGACAGTATTCCCTTATATATATGCTCAAGAAATTGATTCGAGTTGACCACTAGGTTCGATCTCGGGGTGTTTCATCGGGATAATCCTAGGGTGGAACTTCCATTCTCATGTATTTGGAAACCATTTGACGTAAAAGACACTTATGGGGCACATGGATGCTTCTAGTTACTAAGTTCCCCTCCACAGCAGAGAAACAACTCTAATAGCTATTCCCGCATGTCCGAATCAAGGTCGCTGTTTTACGCGAGAGTAAACAACGGGTCACGTGAATACCCCCGGTTACTAGGCTCCCTATCATTGGCACATGCGAAATTTCTAAACCACTAGTCTAATCAGGGTCGTCGTTTTACACGAGAGTAAACAATGGGTCACGTGAATACCCCCGGTTACTAGACTTTCCATCATAGAACAAATGTTATCTCGACTTTTGTTGAAAAACTGTCCGACTCTAACTCAAGTGCCAACACGACTTATGTTACTGGACGACTAGCTAACCGAAAAAATGTAACCAAACGTATCAACGGCGATTTGAAAACATGTATGTCTCCTCTCTTATCCGCTAAGATCTCTAAAAAAATGAAAAAATTTCGGACCTAAATGAAGACTTAGCAGAAACAGAAATCATTGACTACAACTCGACTAAAGCTCGACCGTTTCTTCACAGAGAAAAACAGTGTCGTAACATCAGTATTACACAAATAGAAGCACGAAAAATTCACGAATAAGAGTAAAATCATGACAAGCAAGGCTATCGACAAAAAGATAACTAAAAATAACAAAAAGTGCAACGAAATAAGTACAGCAGTAAATGTAGCAACAGAAATAGACTCCCCCCCCCCAAACTTAGGACGTACATTGACCTCAATGGACAAAATATAATATGCAATAAAAGTGAAAGGTCAAGTACTCCCCTACAAACAGCTCACGAACTGGTGCCGGCATCATCCGGCAAGCTTGCACGCTTCTCGACTACATCATGCGGAGCGTGAATAAATAAGCTTGCATCATCAAAGAGGAAGTTAAGTACGAGCTCTCAAGTTTAACATGATGTAAGGGTTGGGGACAATGTAATTCGATAAAATGATTCATTGCATATAATTTGACAATGCTTGGCTTACCAATTTTTCATTGCTGCAATTTATCAAACACTTGGTATGCACAAGTTAAAATGAAGAACAAGAATTTTAATGGTTAACTCCAAATCCCAAATATAATAACACAGATAATAGCCATGAATAATGACAACTAATATTACCAATTCGTTCATAATTACCAATTCCATCACAATCAAATACCAAATTCCCCATATTCCAACTCCATTTTAGAGAAAACATTGAAGAACAACTAGCAACATATAACTTCAATTCACTTTTCAAATCATGTATCACTTATGATTAAGAGATCGAGATTTACCTGAAGAATTTGAGAAGAAGACTAAGAGAAGGGTATCGACCGACCTCATTGTGCGAAGGAAGGAAGGAAGGAAGGGGCCTAGTGCTGGCCGATCAAATGCATGAAGTATACCTGGGCATTCTCATATTGCGACGGGGGCCGCGGAACAACATAAGTGAGCCGCGGCCCAGAGTACAGTCGGCCTGGGACTTTTTTGTAATACCGCCGGGTGTCGCGGCTCAGTTTAGGCGTGCCGCGGCTCAACGTGTTAGTGTGCCACGGCTCATCTGGTTCGTGCCGCGGCACAGAGTACAGTCTCCTGGGCATTTCTTGAACCTTTGGTGTGCCGCATCTCAGGGAATGTGTGCCGCGGCTCAGTGACCTGGTGTGCCGCGGCTCAGTAAGATCATGCCGCGGCACATAGTACAGTTTGTTTGGCCATGTTTCATCAACTGGTGCGTGCCGCGGCTCACTATTATTGTGTTGCGGCCCATCATTGATTTCCTCCCCTGGGGTGATTCCTGCACAGAATTTTTAAACGAAAACATCAAGACGAGAGGGATAGACGGATCAAAGAAAAATGACGACAAATAAAGACTCTAAAAAATGCAAGAAAACAATAAAGATTCTACAACTAATACTCGGGTTGCCTCCCGAGAAGCGCTAAGTTTATAGTCTTCAGCCGGACCTATTTAAAAATCAGTTCGCTTTTCGCAAACTCCATTTGATCTCCGCCCCGTTCATCGAACCGTTAATATGGTTTTTAAAATTTTGACCATCGGTCATTAACGATTCGATTTTCGGTTCGGACACCCAATGTTGGTTGTGGAAAGGTTTTGACGAGAACAACTTTCCGAAACACCCGTTTTTCTCATGACTAGACGTCCGTTTGACTTCCGGCTTATTTTTCTCTTTCACGAACGAACTTATGACAGCAGCAGATTTTTCCGATTGTGGCTGGTCAGATGGCGATGATTGCATGTTCACATGCTTGAGAAATGCGACTCGTTCTACATCTTTCTTAAAAGTTGGACCATCTGAAACGGAATCTGAGTTTTTTGAACGACGATTTTTTCGTTGTCTTTCTTTCGCAACGGCCTCCACACTTTCACTTTGTGAGCTCTTATCAACACCTCCCGGATATGAAAAGGATTTGAATACTTGGAACGTAACATGCTCGTCTTGAACCCGCAGGGTTAATTCCCCTTTTTCCACCTCTATAAGAGTTCTGCCGATCGCTAAAAATGGTAGTCCCAAGATAATCGGGATATCTTGATCTTCCTCCATGTCGAGAACAATAAAATCCGCTGGAAAGATAAATTTATCCACTTTTACTAACACGTCCTCAATCACTCCCCTCGGATACTTAATAGATCGATCCGCTAATTGCAAGGAGACCGTCGTCGACTTTGCTTCTCCAATTCCCAGCTTCTTGAAAATAGACAGAGGCATGAGGTTAATACTAGCACTGAGTGTTGCGATATTTCTTACACGCAAGTGCACGTTATCGTTTACAAGTAATAAAGTGATAAGTAGAGTATCGATCCCACGAGGACTGAATCTCTAACTACCGATTTTTATGTATTCCAATTTTATTTGAACAATCGAATTTGGGTTTTGCAATTAATAACTAAAAGATTTACTAAAAGACTAAACAGTAGAAAACGATAGCTTGAATAAAGGGAGATCAAATGATGAATAAGTCTAGGATTTTGAATCCACCTTGGTTTATCCGAATTTACTCTCGATTATCCGTAGTAAATAATTTTCCCAATTTATTGAAGGCGGAGATTGCTAATATATTCTACCGTCTCTCCCGAGGTCAATAGATTTGTCTAAAGGCGAATAACGCACTCTATCCCTAGGTGAATTAATTCGTCAATAGGCGAAAAGCATAAAATCTCCAAAAGGCCACGTAGTTCCTATGAGTATATTCCTATCTCACAGAATAAAACGGTCCTCACCAATAGTTCCTCACCAATTTTCCTCTCCCGATTCGAATTGAATGATTAAATCAATACAACTATTGGCCAGATAATTGCAAGCATTAAACACAATTGGGAAAACTCAACAAAAAGGTCATTAATTGGATAATCTCAAGCAATTCGTCAAAACATAGGTTTCATCAAAACCCTAGATTAGGTTTTTAGCCTGACATACTAATAATTGAAAATACAGAATAAATAAATGAAAGCATAAAAATCAAACGCAGATGAAGCTCGGATTCCTCCGTTCTTCGGCTTCCGCCCTCTGCCCTTGAAGTCTTCTGCTTCCCTCTTCTTCTGCCGTCTCCAAGCTTAAGCTCCAAAAGATCCCAGATTCAAAGATAATTAATTAGGGTCTTAAACCCTGTTTATAGCTCAGCACATCCTCCAAATCGCGTCCGTATGAGTAGGTCGAAAACTAGCTTCGAAACGGCCCAAATCCGCGCGGACATACAAAAACCGCCAAGTGTGCCGCGGCGCACTAAATCTGTGCCGCGGCACACTGCCTTCAGCTGGATGCCTGGGCGTCCTTAAATTCTTCTGTGCCGCGGCTCACTGATCAGGCCGCGCGCAGTACTGATTACTCTGCGCTCGGCTGGGTGTCTTCCTGTGCCGCGGCCCTGCTTCCTTGTGTCGCGGCTCATAGCCAAAATATGCCGTTTTCGCCCGTTTCACCTCGTTTTAGCTTCCGGACTTCAATTTCCTGACAAACATACAAAATTAAGGCATTAAAGGCTCATTTTATCAATTTCACTCTCCAAAATAATGCAAAATAATGATAAATAAGCGTATAAAAATACGCCTAACAAATACCCCCAAACTTAAGCCTTTGCTTGTCCTCAAGCAAAAAGAATTAATTTCAATAAAAGAATGTCGTGAATCATCGTGCGACTCGTAGTGTTCAACCTAATCAATACTATCCTGTAATTCTCTCTGAATAATACGAGTGTCATAATAGCGAGCTGCACTCAGAACACTGATCCCACAAAGTAATCAAGTTCAGTCCTAATCACTCGTTCATGAAGAAAATCCCGCTCAAAGATTAACAAAACGTGAATCAAATCGACCGTCAATATGAAAGGTTAAAATAAACAAGCTAGTTCGCCCCGTTCCTCAGTCTAATGGCACAATTTTCACGAGTTTCATAAAAAATAATCCTCGGCCAGTATTCCCTTATATATATGCTCAAGAAATTGATTCGAGTTGACCACTAGGTTCGGATCTCGGGATGTTTCATCGGGATAATCCTAGGGTGGAACTTCCATTCTCATGTATTGGGAAACCGTTTGACGTAAAAGACACTCATGGGGCACATGGATGCTTCTAGTTACTAAGTTCCCTTCTACAGCGGAGAAACAACTCGAATATATAATTTCCGCATGTCCGAATCAAGGTCTCCGTTTTACGCGAGAGTAAACAATGGGTCACGCGAATACCACCGGTTACTAGGCTCCCTATCATCGGCATGTGAAATATCAAAATCACTAGTCTAGTCAAGGTCGTCGTTTTACGCGAGAGTAAACAACGGGTCACGTGAATACCCCCGGTTACTAGACTTCCCTTCATAGAACAACATTATCTCGACTTTTGGGAAAAACTGACCGACTCTAAACTCAATCTAGGTGCCAACACGACTAATGTAACTGGACGACTAACTAACTTAAAAATGTAACCTAACGTATCGACGGTGATTTTAAAATAAGTATGTATCCTCTCTTATCCGCCAAGACCTCTACAATCATGAAAAAATTTCGGACCTAAATGAATACTAAGCAGAAACAGAAATCTCTGACTACAGCGCGACTAGAACTCGACCGTTTCTTCAGAGAGAAAAACAGTGTCGTAACATCAGTATCACACAAATAGAAGCACGAAAAATTCACGAATAAAGAAGAATTTAGACAAGCAAGGCTATCGAAAAAAAAATAACGCAAAGTAATGAAAAGTGCAACAAAATGAAGTACAGCAATGAATGTAGCAACTGAAAGTAAATCCCCCCCTAACTTAGGACGTACATTGACCTCAATGGACAAAATATGATATGCAGTAAAAGTAAAAGGTCAAGTACTCCCCTCCAGTCCGCTCACGAGCTGGTGCCGGCATCATCCGGTGAGGAGGGTGGTGTGGCTGGCCGGGCGGGTGCAATAAATGGCCCGTCGGGATGCATGATATGGGCCGTCGATGCGGCAAGGTGCTCCTGATGATAAGCATCCCTCGCAGCCAGACGACTCGCCTCTCGTCGGTTGGCCCGGCGGGCCTGCTCTCGCATCTCGGCTCTGACGGCAGCAATAACGCTCTCTCGCTCCGTCTGCTGCTCCTCTCGCATGGCAGCCATCAAACTCTCCCTCTCTCTCCTCATCTCATCTCTCTCTCTCCTCGTCTCCTCTCTTAGCTCCTCTCTCTCTCTCCTCGTCTCCTCTCTCAGCTCCTCTCTCTCTCTCCTCAGATTCTCCCTCAGCCCATCAAACATCTCCTGTAATCTCTCTCTGTCGGGCTGCGGGTCGGCCTCTCCATGTGTCAGCAAAAGAGGCTCGGGGGATCCCTCGTGGGCCTCCTCCAGCAGAAATCCTCTCCCCCGAGCATACGCCGGCGCTCCTCCCCACTGGTCAAAGTGTGATATGATGCGGTGGTCGATCGGGGCCTGGGGAGCAAGCATCGGCTCGTCGTCTGACCACGTCAGCCCCGACTGCCGGCACAAAGCACAGATGAGAGAGGGGTGCTTCAACCCCGTCTTGGACCCTCCCTGGATACACTGGAAGATAGATCGGACCCGGATGGGGGTCACATCGAAACGCAGCCCGGAAGTGATAGCATAAAGTGTCCGGGCGCGGGAGAGAAAAACAGTACGGATCTGGGAGGTGGGGTCAATGCGTGCGCAGATAAAATAAAGCCAGGCACGCCCGAGCCGGCTGAGGCGTGAGCTCTTGAAGTGGAAGGTGGAAGAACCCTGTGCGCGCTGCTCCCAGTCGGAATCGGGCTGTGCAATGGTCTCGAGTAGGGCCTCCTTCGTGAGGCTAGTCATCACTCGGTCATAGGCCGACTCATCTACCACCGGAAGCCCAAACAACCTCCGAATAGCAGCAGTGGAGAAATCAACTGTAACACCTCGGACATCGACCTGAGTCCGAGACTCTAATGATGGCAACGTATGGCCTGCCCGAATGTGCTTCAGTAGTGCACTAGCGTAGAACTCCTGCACAATCGAGATAACCGCTGGCTCGGGGGGTGCAGCAAATCTGGCCCACCCCATCTCATCAATCATGGTGAGCAATTCCCCGTCCTGAGGGGCTGGAGTAAATCCCCTCTCTGGAATAAGCGGTCGTGGCCGAATCTTCTCATTGAAGATCTTGTGAATTTCAGGGTCCGAAAACTGGTGCCCCTCCGACTTGGCCCGACTACGAGAGGTCTCCCCTCGAGTGGGGGATGACTGGGTCCTAGCTCTCTTGCTCAGCTTCTTTGTTCTCGCCATAGTCAGTCCTGAAAAATACAACGCCAGGGTTTATGTACGCAAACAATAATAACAATAATGAACACTCAACTAAAGATGTCCAGCCGGAAATCAAGAATTTAACAAGATAGCACATTCGTGAGAGAAAGATGAAATTGGACTTAAACATTTAAACTGGACGTAAGGGTTGGGCTTGCTGTAAATTCAGAACGAACACGTTGCACAAAGATTCAAAAGATTGCTTTAACAAAGAAAATTTTTCACTTAGACATTTTATCAAACACCTTAAGGGCACGAATTTACTTGAAGAATAAACATGGCTATAGCTCGATTCAGCCCCCAAGAACAGAAACACAATTCATTCATCATCAAAACAACGCACTCAATTCATTCATATTCCAAACTAACCATGAAAATTCGATTCAAACTACTATGTTATCCCCTAAACCATCATAGAACTTGAAGGAAAATAAACATGTTCAATCCATCCAAAGCATAAACGACTTCAAGTTTAAATTCATAAACAAGTAGAGATTAGAGATTGGAACATACCTTGATTGGTTTTGTGAAGAGTGCAAGAAGAAATCGCAAGAAAAAAAAAATGGAAGAGTGCTTCGGCCGGTCGCGCGCGGGGGAGGGAAAGGAACAGGAGAGGAAAATTTACCTGGTATGGCCGGCCAACTGCGTGTTATATGCTACCTGGGCCTTTCAGATTCCGCATAGTGTGCCGCGGCACAGCTAAAGTGAGCCGCGGCACAGGGTACAGTCCCTTTTACCTGTTTGCTCGTTTTGTCGTGTGCCGCGGCACAGATTTCGTGTGCCGCGGCTCAGTGCTCAAGTGTGCCGCGGCTCATTTATGCCGTGCCGCGGCATAGAGTACAGTTTGTTTAGCCCTCCCTTGCGAGCTGTGTGTGCCGCGGCTCACAATACTTGTGCCGCGGCTCAGGCTTCAGTTTCTTCCCTGGGACTTTTCTGCACAGAATTTTTGAGAAAAACACGTTAAAAGCAAGAGGCAGAAGCAAATTGAAGCACAAAAATGATGAAAAATAAAAATCAAGAATGCAAGAAAAATAAAGAAACGCAAAAATCTACAACTACGAACTCGGGTTGCCTCCCGAGAAGCGCTAAGTTTATAGTCTTCAGCCGGACCTATTTGAAACTATTAGTTCACTTTTCGCAAACTCCATTTGGTTTCCTCCCCGTTCATCGAACCGTTCATATGGTTTTCAAAATTATGACCATTGGTCGTTAGCGATTCGACTTTCGGTTTGGTCATCAAATGTTGTTTGCGGAAAGGCTTCGAAGTGAACAACTTCCCGAAACACCCGTTTTTTCCATGACTATATGTCCGCTGGGCTTCCGGCTTACTCTCCTCCTTCACAAACGCACTCAAGACTGCAGCAGATTTGTCCGCATGCTCGAGAAACGCTACTCGTTCTGCATCCTTCTTAAAAATTGAACCATATAACACAAAATATGAATTTTCCAACCGACGATGTTTTCGGTGCTTTCCTCTTTCAACGGCATCTACACTTTCAATTTGTGACCTTTTATCAACACTTCCGGGACATGGAAACGATTTGACTACTTGAAAAGTAACTTGCTCGTCTTGGACCCTCAGAGTTAACTCCCCTTTTTCCACGTCTATAAGGGTTCGGCCCGTCGCTAAAAATAGTCGTCCCAAGATGATTGGGATGTCTTCATCTTCCTCCATGTCGAGTACGATGAAATCGGCCGGAAAGATGAACTTATCAACTTTGACTAATACATCCTCAATCACTCCCCTTGGGTATTCGATAGATCGATCCGCCAACTGCAAGGAGACCGTCGTCGGCTTTGCTTCACCAATTTCCAGCTTCTTAAAATCGACAGAGGCATGAGGTTAATACTAGCGCCGAGATCGCACAGTGCCTTATTAAAAGAGCGATTCCCCATGGTGCGCGGTATGTTGAAGCTTCCCGGATCTTTCAATTTTGGTGGGAGCTTCTTTTGAAGAATTGCGCTACATTCCTCCGTCAAGGCGACAGTTTCAAACTCCTCGAGTTTTCTTTTCTTCGACAATATCTCTTTCATGAACTTAACGTAACTCAGCATCTGTTCCAACGCGTCGGCGAACGGAATGTTAATGTGAAGCTTTTTGAACACGTCAAGGAACTTGGTGAATTGTTTGTCCACCTTTTTCTGTTGTAATCTCTGCGGAAACGGGACGGGGGGCACACATGTCTTCGGGTTATCCGGCAACGTTATTGAAGGTTTCAAATCTTGCGACTCCTCTGGCTCTAAATTATTCTTTTCCTCAATTTCCTTCTTCTTTTCACACCGCTCGGGCTGGTCCAACACCATTTTCCCGATTCTCAAGCTGATTGCATTTAGACTCTCTCTAGGATTTGTCTCTGTTGTACTCGGCAATGCTCCCTCCGGGCGAGCTATCAACACATTAGCAATTTGGCCCAACTGGACCTCCAAGTTTCGAATGGAAGCAGAATGATTTTGCAATGTCGCTTCAGTACGGGTCATGAATTGACTCGTATTTGCCGCCAATTTTGCAAGTGCTTCCTTGAGAGAAACTTTGGGAGCGGGAGCGGGCTGCTGTTGATTCTGAGCGAACGGGGGCTGGTTTGAGTTCTGTCTGTTTCTCCACGAAAAGTTGGGATGATTGCGCCACCCCGGATTATAAGTGTTGGAGTACGGATTATTTTGTCGATTTCCATTTCCCACGAATTGAGCCTGCTCCATCAGATGTTGTTCGAACGGGTTTCCAACTTGGCACTCCGCGCTCGGGTGTGATCCGTTACACCAATTGCATGTCTCTATGGTAACGGGGGAAGGTGCGTGCGAAAACGCTTGGAGCTGTTGGGTCAAGGCGGCGACTTGAGGTGACAATGTGGAAATCGGATCATTACTTGAAACTTCCATAACTCGCTTCGGCGTCAATCTTTCCGATGGCCATTGATATGCATTTGCGGCCATAGCTTCCAAAAGCAAGTGTGCCTCAGCCATAGTCTTCCCCATCAAAGCCCCACCGGCGGCTGCATCCACGAGAGTGCGTGTAGAAGCACTCAAACCATTGTAGAACGTCTGAATCTGAAGCCAATCAGGAAGGCCGTGATGGGGGCATCTTCGTAACAAATCTTTATATCGCTCCCACGCCTCGTGGAGCGATTCCATGTCATATTGACCAAAGGTGGTTATCTCGTTTCGCAATCTCGCCGTCTTAGAAGGTGGGAAGAATTTGGCAAGGAAGGCTTGCGCTAACTCTCCCCATGTTGTAATCGACCCCGGCGGTAAGGAATTTAACCAAAATTTCGCTTTATCCCTCAAAGAGAAAGGGAAAAGCCTCAATCGGATGGCATCGTCGGTGACACCATTGGTCTTGAACGTGTCACATATCTCAAGGAAAGAAGCAATATGAGCGTTCGGGTCGTCATTCGGCAGTCCACAGAATTGGCTCGCCTGCACCATCTGAATGATAGCAGGCTTGATCTCAAAATTATTAGCTTGGATAGTAGGACGCCGAATTCCCGAAAAATTTGCGTTGATCTGCGGCATGGCATAGTCTCGAAGTGCTAGTGCCGGTTGCATTTGCTGTACATGGTTATCTCCTCCTTGGATTTCGATATTCTCGGCCATGTTGACCGTCGTCTGCAACTCTCTTTTCTCCTTCTTGTTCCTTCGAAGAGTGCGCTCGAGCTCGGTATCCAAAGGTAGTAGGCCTTCGTTACTGAGTTTTCTCATGCACTACACGAAAGGTCCTGAAAGGAAAAACAAATAAACGAAATTAAATACACAAAAATAAAAATAAAAACGTTCAAATTAAGACTAGAAATACTTAAATCGATATTAGAAAATTTCAGTCCCCAGCAACGGCGCCAAAAACTTGTTGCGATATTTCTTACACGCAAGTGCACGTTATCGTTTACAAGTAATAAAGTGATAAGTAGAGTATCGTTTCCACGAGGACTGAATCTCTAACTACCGATTTTTATGTATTCCAATTTTATTTGAACAATCGAATTTGGGTTTTGCAATTAATAACTAAAAGAATTACTAAAAGACTAAACAGTAGAAAACGATAGCTTGAATAAAGGTAGATCAAATGATGAATACGTCTAGGATTTTGAATCCACCTTGGTTTATCCGAATTTACTCTCGATTATCCGTAGTAAATAATTTTCCCAATTTATTGAAGGCGGAGATTGCTAATATATTCTACCGCCTCTCCCGAGGTCAATAGATTTGTCTAAAGGCGAATAACGCACTCTATCCCTAGGTGAATTAATTCGTCAATAGGCGAAAAGCATAAAATCTCCAAAAGGCCATGTAGTTCCTATGAGTATATTCCTATCTCACAGAATAAAACGGTCCTCACCAATAGTTCCTCACCAATTTTCCTCTCCCGATTCGAATTGAGTGATTAAATCAATACAACTATTGGCCAGATAATTGCAAGCATTAAACACAATTGGGAAAACTCAACAAAAAGGTAATTAATTGGATAATCTCAAGCAATTCGTCAAAACATAGGTTTCATCAAAACCCTAGATTAGGTTTTTAGCCTGACATACTAATAATTGAAAATACAGAGTAAATAAATGAAAGCATAAAAATCAAATGCAGATGAAGCTCGGATTCCTCCGTTCTTCGGCTTCCGCCCTCTGCCCTTGAAGTCTTCTGCTTCCCTCTTCTTCTGCCGTCTCCAAGCTTAAGCTCCAAAAGATCCCAGATTCAAAGATAATTAATTAGGGTCTTAAACCCAATTTATAGCTCAGCACATCCTCCAAATCGCGTCCGTATGAGTAGGTCGAAAACTGGCTTCGAAACGGCCCAAATCCGCGCGGACATACAAAAACCGCCAAGTGTGCCGTGGCGCACTAAATCTGTGCCACGGCACACTACTTTCAGCTGGATGCCTGGGCGTCCTTAAATTCTTCTGTGCCGCGGCTCACCTGGACTGTGCCGCGGCACAGAGTACAGTTTACTCTGCGCTCGGCTGGGTGTCTTCCTGTGCCGCGGCCCTGCTTCCTTGTGCCGCGGCTCATAGCCAAAATATGCCGTTTTCGCCCGTTTCGCCTCGTTTTAGCTTCCGGACTTCAATTTCCTGACAAACATACAAAATTAAGGCATTAAATGCTCATTTTATCAATTTCACTCTCCAAAATAATGCAAAATAATGATAAATAAGCGTATAAAAATACGCCTAACACTGAGATCGCACAACGCCTTATTAAAAGAGAGATTCCTCATGGTGCACGGTATGTTGAAACTTCCCGGATCTTTCAATTTTGGTGGAAGCTTCTTCTGAAGAATCGCGCTGTACTCCTCCATCAAGGCGACTGTCTCAAACTCCTCGAGTTTTCTTTTCTTTGACAAGATATCTTTCATGAATTTAACGTAGCTCGGCATTTGCTCCAACGCGTCGGTAAATGGAATGTTAATATGAAGCTTCTTGAACACGTCGAGGAACTTAGAGAATTGCTTGTCCGCCTTTTCCTGTTGTAAACTCTGCGGGAACGGGACGGATGGCACATATGCTTTCGGATTATCTGGAAACGTTATCGAGGGTCTCCAATCTTGTGATTCCTCCGTCGCTAAATTTTTCTTCTCCTCAATTTCACTTCTCTTTTCACTCCTCTCGGGCTGGTCACATACCTCCTTCCCGCTTCTCAAACTGATTGCATTTAGACTTTCTCTAGGATTTGTCTTGGTTGTACTTGGCAATGCTCCCTCCGGGCGGGCTGTCAACACATTAGCAATCTGGCCCAGCTGGACTTCCAAGTTGCGAATGGAGGCAGAATGATTTTGCAATGTTGCTTCAGAACGGGTCATGAATTGACTCGTATTCGCTGCCAATTTCGCAATTGCTTCCTCGAGAGAAACTTTTGGAGTGGGAGGAGGCTGCTGTTGGTTTTGAGTGAACGGAGGCTGGTTCGAGTTCTGTCCGTTTCTCCATGAGAAGTTGGGATGATTACGCCATCCCGGATTATATGTGTTGGAGTACGGATTATTTTGTCAGTTTCCGTTTCCTACGAACTGAGCTTGTTCAATTTGGGGCTGCTCGAACGGGTTTCCGACTTGGCACTCCGCGCTAGGGTGAGATCCGTTACACCAATTGCAAGACTCAATAGTAACGGGGGAAGGAGCATGTGAAAATGCCTGAAGTTGCTGAGTCAAGGCGGCGACTTGAGCTGACAATGTGAATATCGGGTCATTACTCGAAATTTCCATAACTCGCTTCAGCGTTATTCGTTCGGATGGCCATTGATAAGCATTAGCGGCCATAGCTTCCAACAACGATGTGCTTCAGCCATCGTCTTTCACATCAAAGCTCCACCGGCGGCTGCATCCACGAGAGTGCGTGTGGAAGCACTCAAACCATTGTAGAACGTCTGAATCTGAAGCTAGTCCGGAAGGCCGTGATGTGGGCATCTCCGTAACAAATCTTTGTATCGCTCCCACGCCTCGTGAAGCGATTCCATATCATACTGACCAAAGGTAGTGATCTCGTCTCTCAGTCTCGCCGTCTTAGAAGGTGGGAAGAATTTAGCAAGGAAGTCTTGCGCTAACTCTGCCCATGTCTTGATCGAGCCCGGCGGTAAGGAATTCAGCCAAAATTTCGCTTTATCCCTTAAAGAGAAAGGGAAAAGCCGTAATCGGATAGCATCGTCGGTGACACCATTGTTCTTGAACGTGTCACAAATCTCGAGAAATGACGCAATGTGTGCGTTGGGGTCATCATTCGGCAATCCACAGAATTGGCTTGCCTGCACCATCTGAATAATAGCAGGCTTGATTTCGAAATTGTTCGCCTGGATAGTGGGACGCCGAATCCCCGAAAAGTAAGCGTTAATTTGCAGCATAGCATAATCTCGAAGAGCCAGTGCCGGTTGAACTTGCTGCACATGGTTATCTCCTCCTTAAATTTCGATATTTTCAGCCATAGTGACTGTTGTTGGTAGCTCTCGTTTCTCCTTCTTCTTTCTCCTAAGAGTGCGCTCGAGTTCGGTATTCAAAGGTAGTAGGCCTTTGTTACCGAGTTTTCTCATGCACTACCCGAAAAATTCCTGAAAAGAAAACAAATAAATAAATAAAATTAAATACACGAAAATAAGTAAATAAAAACGTTCAAACTAAGACTAGAAATACTGAAATTGATATTAGCAAAAATTTCAGTCCCCAGCAACGGCGCCAAAAACTTGTTGCAATATTTCTTGAACGCAAGTGCACGTTATCGTATACAAGTAATAAAGTGATGAGTGAGTATCGTTCCCACGAGGAATGAATCACTAACTACCGATTTTTGTGTATTCTAGTTTTATTTGAACAATCGAACTTTGGGTAGCAATTAATTACTAAAGAAAATTAATAAAAGACTAAACAGTAAAAACGATTGCTTGAAGAAAGAGAATCGAATGATGAATAAGTCTAGGATTCTGAATCCACCTCGGTTTATCCGAATTTACTCTCGATTATCTGAAGTTAATGATTTTCCCAATTTATTGAAGTCGAAGATTGCTAATATACTCTACCGCCTCTCCCGAGGTCAATAGATTTTCCTAAAGGCGAATAACGCACTCTATCCCTAGGTGAATTAATTCGTCAATAGGCAAAAAGCATAAAATCTCCAAAAGGCCACGTAGTTCCTATGAGTATATTCCTATCTAACAAGATAAAACGGTCCTCACCAATAGTTCCTCACCAACTCTCCTCTCCCGATTCGAATTGAATGATTAAAACAATACAACTATTGGCCAGATAATTGAAAGCATTAAACACGATTGGGAAAACTCAACAAAAAGGGAATTAAATAGATAATCTCAAGCAAATCCGTCAAAACATAGGTTTCATCAAAATCCTAGATTAGGGTTTTAGCCTGACATGCTAAATAATGAAAATACAGAATTAATAAATAAAAGCATGAAAATCAAACGCAGATGAAGAACTCGGATTCCTCCGTTCTTCTGGCTTCCGCCCTCTGCCCTTGATGTCTTCTGCTTCTCTCGTCTGCGATAGTCTTCTGTGATCCTCCTTTTCCCAAGCGTCCAAGATCCTTAATTAGGGTCTTAAACCCTTATTTATAGCTCTCAACAGCCTTCAAATCGCGTCCGTATGAGTCGGTCGAGAACTGGCTTCAAAACGGCCCAAATCCGCACGGAGCACTCCAAAACCGCCCTGTGTGCCGCGGCTCACTTAATCTGTGCCGCGGCACATAGCGTGTAATTTAAAACCTGGGCGCTGGGTGTTTCTTCTGGGCCGCGGCTCACTGTGTCTGTGCCGCGGCTCAGAGTAAAGTCTACTCTGGTGCCCGCTGGTCCTCTGCGTGTACCGCGGCCCACGGCATTCGCCCGTTTCGCCTCGTTTTTACTTCCGGACTCCAATCTCTTGACAAACATACAAGATTAAGGCATTAAAAGCTCATTTATGCAAATTTACTCGCCAAAATAATACAAAATAATGATAAATAAGCGTATAAAAATACGCCTAACAGGATTTCGGGCACAGCAGGTTCCGGTTCATTATTAATAGATCTCTGTGGCTCGCCTGAGCTGTGACAGGCCTGATTAGAAGGCGAAGCTTCTCTTTCGGCATTCCTTTGTCCGCATCCGCGACCACGACCACGTCCACGTCCACCTCTCAACATACTGTAAGCATAAATACTCAATATACATGAAACAATATCGTTCTAATGTTCAAGTATAAAGAGATACAACATGTAAAGGATGAGATAGAGTTTAGGAACTTATAACCACCATTCGCACGAAAACGTAGGCAGTACAGTGATGTTATTCATGGCCGGTTATCTTAAAAGACGTATACGACCCCTATTTTAACCCAATGGCCAATATATCCATAATCTTATCTCCGATACCATATTATGTAACACCCCCGATATATTCAGGCATATTACAGCGCCGTAAACCCTTTACATAAGAATTTACAAGTCTGAAGAACTAAAAAGACATTAATAGATACCAACGTACGAAAATAACGAAAATAAGGTACAACAATTCTGACCAATACTCAAAGTATGAATGTTCAACGGAAAAGTATTAATACATCACCAAATCCAAATATTCATAAATGACTACGTACTCGAGTACTTATTAAAACGATACAAACAATAGACAAATAAACCAAGTTGGAACATCACTCTGCACCCTCGTCGTCATGCAACTCCAGTGGTTGTTTTCCCGCTCTCCTGGATCCTGAACATAAAAAAATGTTCACCCCCGAAGGGGTTAGCACAACGATGCTAGTACAAGTACCACAACATATTATTCAACATCTCACGAAGAATAATAATAACATACACACATGATAATCACAACATGATATGACAACATAATATCACAACATACACATGGTAATTCCAATGATCCAACGTTCACTGCCTACACCCCAAGATGATCCCGTCGGACCAATACGTGGTGGAAAAACCCGTCCAATGATCCAGCACACGCTAGCATAGATCCCAAGATGATCCCGTCGGAACAACACGTGGTGAACATACAACAACGATATATATGCATGACATGGATAACATCAATATATAAAACAATTAAGGTACTTGCCTCGATTCGAAGACAAGAACAATACTTCCATGAAAAATGAAATACTCGAAGGTCGCCCCTTCGATCAATCACGTAGCAAGCTCGAACCTTAACAAAAGAAATAATATATAATTCATCTCATGTCGTACGAATGTCTAACGATCCAATTTACGGCCGAAAGTTCATAAAACGTAATCTGCCTGAACTACTTAGCATAGGCTAAGTATTCTACGTAGCGTGCGTTAAGCCTGCTCGTTAGCGCACGTAAACAACGAAGCCTAGCGTACGCTAACTATGTATCGACAGTCCTCTCTGATCAGCCGATTGACTCGCCTGGTGACATAACGCACGTTACATTCCAAGCGTAGCGTATGTTATCTTATGCTCGATAGCGCACGCTAACCATGAAGCTTTAGCGCACGCTAATCATGCAAGACAGTTTCTCCAGGACAGTCGACTGATCTAATCGTGGTAAAACATACGAACTCTTCAGTGTTAATATATGATATCTCCATGCATATCATGCTCATACGGTTATGAATGATCTTACGGATAACAATAACTTCGAATTCAAGAATACGTATATCATCATAAAACCATATTCCGTTTCGATTACAATTCTTCATGCGTAATTCGGAAGGCATAATGGTCGATATCAATACCTTATATCAATCGAAACTATCATCTTGTAGTTTGTTTAACACTCCATCTTTACAAGATAAATCCTTCCATGATCAATTTCTTAGATTCGTCTAATAATAATAATGATGTTAAAGTCAAGTCCGTGATTACTATGAAGACACCTTCTAGATTCAGATTACCAATGTCAGAAACTTCCTCTACTTGTTCATCGTAACAAGATTCAAATCATAATGTTCTTAACCAAGGTACTTAAAGCATAATCATCCCAATCCCCTAAACATGATGTGGTTTGGCTAAATCACCAATGAAACTTAATATCTTGATAGCATAATCCTCATATCCCTAAGAACACGAATTCAAGGTTGAAAGTAGTATAACATACCTTAAGATGAAGAAAATCACCGAGACAACAAGTAGAATCCGGCTCCGATTGCTTGTTTGCCAAATTAAGACGTTTCTCCACTCCAATGATCAAACACAAGTGACATTCAATCTCCAATGATCAAGTAGATGTGTTCTAAGTGTGTTTAAGGAGGATAATAGGCTCTCTGGACTATTAAGTAATGAGGACGAGTGAAGGGAACAAGAAGAAGTGTAGTGCTGACACTTATATAAACTTTCTGCACATTAGCTGATTAGCGCATGCTATCATACAATCCTTAGCGCGCGCTAATAAGAGTTGACTCCAAAACTGTCCAGGTTCGTCCATGGGAATCCACGAGCATCTGCTCAGGCATGGTGCTCGTGTGTTGTGGCTGGACTGGGCAGGGACCCAGCTGTAACACCCCCAATCCGCTCAGGGATATTACACGTCGTAGAACCTTTCCTCAAGAATCTACCAGGCTAGTAACAACATCGAACATCTCAACAATGCCTTTAAGGCTAAAATGACTCAGTAGACTAATTTGGTCTTTCAATAAATACATACAACTCAAACACATTATATGCCCACGCAGAGGTAGAATACAACACACTCCCGTACAACGGGAAAGAAATACTACAGCGGAAATAAAATACAACTAAACCAATACGACATCAACGCGTCCTCATGTGATTAGTATCGTTCATCTTTCATCATCCTTCATGCCGACCCTGTGCTATGCTCCAAAACCTGAATGTAATACAAACATCCACCCCCCAAATACTCGGGGTTAGCAAAACTTCACTGTTTTGCTAGTGCAAGTATAAAATACGAAGACAAGCCATACATATCATACTTCAAAGACTTAAAGATCATAAACATACTTCCCGAGGTGAATCACTTGATCAAAACGGTTAAATCGAAAGATAGGGGTAAACCCGATATACATCTTGGAAAAACATTTTACGATCTCGGGAGTTTTGAGTACATTTGGGATTTTAAGAATTCCCAAGCCTTTCGAAAACATTTAGGGACACAGTCCAAAAGTCATTTTCCCAAAACAAAATTTCGATAACAACACACGGGGTCTACGACCCGATCATACCATAACAACCTGTTTTTGCAGATTATTCGCGTCCCATGCTAGCAAGCCACGGACCTCAGATGCTACCGTAGAACAAACCTGAGTGAATAACCCACAGGGAAACTATATCAAATCACATGTCACCGTAACAACAGTCACGTGACTACAAGCACAGATACGTACTTAACCAAACCACAACCATAAGTTATCCCGGCATCGCACTAACAAGCTACGAACCTCGGAGTCCCCACAAGACATACCCGATGATAACCCCATCAGTTATCCCGGAATCGGGCTAACAAGCCACGAACCTTGGAGTCCCCGCAAGACATACCCGATGGATAACCCTACGGCCACGCCCGACCCATACTAGCAAGTATGGATCCCGGAGATTCAACAATCCTACCCGGAGGCACATCACATACAACAAGCACACAACAGTAATCACTTATCAAGCCAAACAACATTAAGCATCACAACCTCCTTTCAAAGGAGTAACAACCAATATCACCTGTCACGTATTCGCCGAACAAACACACATAACAACACGTAATCCTCGGTAAATGATTACAGTTTAATACATTCACTAAATGTGATCACAACATCTTTCAACATATGAAACTAACACACATAATCTGAGAACACATCCATTCACGAAGTATACGAATTATCGTTGAAAGACTATTTATCGAGAACATATCGATCCTTTTTAACGTTCATTAAACATTTGGATTTTGTATGAAAATCATTTATCAACAATTATGCCTATGAAACATGAAACATATGGGCAAGATACTTGCCTCGATACCACGAGCAACCGAACAACGAACGGACACAGTCGGATAGTTCTCGAGCTTCCAAAAATGACCAAGGATTCGGCAATCCCACGAATGCTACGAAAATTACATCACCATGAATCAATAACACTAGTCGGAATCCGAAACGATCCTAAAAACAACAAGGATCTAAGTGTTCTCAAGGAAATAAAGAATCATTTATCCGGGCTATAAAAATCGATGAACGGTTAACAACATCTGAAGATTACGGTCAAGACAAACAAGAATACACAACTGATCGGATGAGATCGGTTAAGAATCACAAATCCAAGGAAAAAACCCAAATTCAATAAACTAGAGTTCTAAGAAGAGATTACCTTGATTTGAGCAAAGTAGATGATTAGATGTTGTAAAACACCTACAAATCTACTCCGAGATGAAGCTTGAGGAAGAAGGTCGCTCAAAATCGCCTCTGGAGCTCGCTCCCGTCGGAAGGGATGAAGAAAAGTGAGAAATGACGAAGTGAAGCCTGCTGTCCAGTATTTATACTGGACAGTAATTAGCGTGCGCTAACCAGACAGCATTAGCGCGCGCTAACGAGGTCAACGCCCAAAACTTACCGCAAATAATACTGTTAGCATGCGCTAGACCCATGAGCGTAGCGCACCCTAACGGGTCATGAAACCAGTCCAGTGGCCCCTCGACAGATATGCACCTACCGGGTAGCGTGCGCTAGAAAGAAGAAATAGTGTGCGCTATGCAGTCGATAGCGTGCGCTAGCTATCATCCTTAGCGTGCGCCCAGTCCCAGTCCAGTAGCTCCTGGACTACCTCTGGACTGCCAGTTAGCGTGCGCTACTCATCCGGTAGCGTGCGCTAACCACCATGCAGTAGCGTGCGCTATGCCACAAGCATTAGCGTGCGCTACACCACAAAAACCCAAAAACTCACATAGTGATCCAAAACGCCTCCAAACACATGTCCCAACAAGGCACACCCAAACATGGCACAAAATTCCAACGATGAGGGCAATAACAATCCGATAAAACCCCGAAAACTCAACGAATCCGGAACAAAATTCTCGGGTATTACACCAGCGGTCGAGTCAGGGCTGCACGAGCAGGCCACACGAGCAACTGCTCGTGTGTGGTGCTCGTGTGTTGCGTCTGGGCTGGGCAGAAGACCCAGCGTTTGAGTTAGGGCCGCACGAGTAGGCCGCATGAGTTACTACTCGTGCACAGCACTCGTGCACTATGGCAGTTGCCGGCAGAAGCTTCACGCACGACCGGACGCACGGACACTTGATCGTGCGGTTTTGGTCGTGCGTCCCTGTGACCTATATAAGTGGACCGACGAGTTTTTCTCATTTTCACCATTGTCACCCCATTATTTCGCGTCTAGAGCTTGGAATGCGCTTCTGATCAGAGAATTCATCATCCAACAAGGTTTTTGGAGTTCGTATCATCGATTTATCGTCTCCTAATCTCCTCCTACCATCCGAATCAAGGTAAACATTTCTTGAATCTAAAATTTCGGGATTTGAGTGTTTTCCTTTCGATCTCTTCGTGTTAGCATGCTATTATGTTGGAATATGTTAGATATGGATTATATAGCTTGAATACATGTATTCCTTCGGATTTATCGGTGTATATTATGGATTTGATGAATATTTGGTGAAATATTCAAGAACCCTTGGGGTTTGACCTTAGATTTTTGGGGGTTCCCGATTAATGTAGTCGTAACCTTGAATTGTGGGTTCCTATTGAATCATTGATGTCGCTAATGAAGTTTTGTTGGATTGAATTACTTGTGGAGGTTGGTTCAATATATTTTTGGGGGATAGTTGTAACCAGTGGGAGAATGTTTACGACGTATCCGTTAGAATGCCCCAATGAACTTGGTTTTGTCATATCGATGTTTTGAGTTAGTTATAATTGTGCT
Source organism: Orobanche coerulescens (assembly GCA_033398695.1). Classification (NCBI taxonomy): domain Eukaryota; kingdom Viridiplantae; phylum Streptophyta; class Magnoliopsida; order Lamiales; family Orobanchaceae; genus Orobanche; species Orobanche coerulescens. The sequence continues at coordinate 71,901,115 of CM065815.1, forward strand.
TAATACGTATATTGAGCGGATTGTTGGTAATTGTGTTATTCAAGGTTGTTCGAGCGACCGACATCTCATTTAGGACGTTTGTTCGAGGAAGGACATTCTTCACCAGTGTTGTGTAAGTTAATTCTTACTCGGTTAAAAGGATAATCATTCCTTTTGTTGTTGTTCATTCATAAATCATATTCATTCATAGTATAATAATCATGTTGAAACTTGTAATTACCAAATCATTCAATTCATGAGGAACAACGGTTCCGATCATTTTAGTGAGCTATCATTCATTTCACTATTATTTCATCTCGGTGAGTCATTCTTGACCTTGTCGGATTGTTATTCATTAATATTCATCATGGTCATTCTTGTTCATATGACCTTCTGGGTTCGTATTGCGTGGCTGGGTGGGGATGTGTGGAATTTTTAGTCGGGCACATGATAGTCATGTGATCCAGTTCACCGACACAATGGACTGTGCACACGGTAAAGTACCTCCGTGAGACTAATTAGATACAAGGGCGGGTGTGTCCGGACACTCGTCTTGTGCACTTGCACATACCATTACGGGCGTACTATGATGCCCCTCTTTAGCTTAATTTCATAATTAAGATATATCATGATTGTGTTTATTCAACTCTTGAGGATTTTTGTTTTGTGTAACTGACCCCATTGGGGGATGTGGCTTTCAGGTCATGTCAAGGCTAAAGCACGGGAAGAGAACGTTGACGGCGAGGAGTCCCAGTGATACTAGTAGGGGGCTCCAGTCCTTTCAGTCATTCGTGTTTTCTCCAATTTATTTTCCGCTGCAGATTTCCGTTTGGGATATTAATTTTCATTCAGTGTTGTATATTTTATCTTCATATAAAATATACATGTATTCTGTATTTTTCTTAGGTGTGTTGTACTTGAAACTCCTCATCAGAGTAATTAATGGTATAATGTGGTTCGGTACTACAATTATATTATTTAATTCGTTAAGTTTCATTCGCCCGGTGGGTCCCAGTTGGGGTCCACGGCACTGTAATATCCGCCTAATTTGGGGTGTTACAGTCTTTACTTCTAATATTTGCTTCCACATGAAAAGAGTTCAAAACTCTATTGTGCACTATTCAAACCCCTTCTAGTGGTGGTACCAGCCTAACACACTAGAACAGCAATAACTCCTTTTGTAAGAAGTCTATGGATGAATGATCAGTTGTTCTAGAAACTAGACTTTCATATCTTTCCATCCATGGTCGTGCACTTTCTGGATCATTAAACCCAGATCATAGTGCTCGTTTCAAATTGCTATTTTGGTATTTTACAACTTTTGAGTGATAGCGCATGGTTGAAGCCTTTTCAAATGCATTAATGTTGATGCAAAAATATGGCCATGATGGCCATAAGAGCTTATAAACATGTTAAAATGCAATGGGGTGTTCTGTCTCTATATCAACCAATGATCCTTTTGGTAACCCAAACTTGGTAGACTTTCAGAGCAAGTAGGAATGTCGGTACATCTAAGGTTGTTTAAAAACTACTGATTCTGTTTTAAATATCAAAAGCATAAACAAATACCAAGGAGGATGCGCCTATTCGTGATTAAAAGTTTTTGATAAAATCCACGTAGCACATCAAATTAACCAAGCGATTCTTACTGAGCAATTATTTTGTAAAAACCAAACCAAACATGCTATTTTGAGGGGAAAATAAAATTCATTTTTGCACAATCACATCAACTAATAGAATCTTATTCATCATGACTAGCTTTCTTACATTCATAGAAAATCCCAAAGCAGTTCTCAAACGAAACTAGAAACAAGACAAAACATAAACCAAAGCGTAAAATCTAGTCAAACTACGATGATATAGTCAAAGTCAGCAACATCCAAATATTGATATTTGTTAGCGATGGTGAGATGAGGGATCTTAACATGGTTGAACTCCATACTCTCATTATCTTCCTCCATGTAATTTAACTCTTGGTTCAAATACTGTTTACACTACTTGCAGTAGGCTTGAATGTTCTTTGGCGCTTTGCAGTTGCGGTAAGTATGCTTCTTTGAACCACGAGTATAGCAATTCCGGCCTTCCCTTGGAGTGAGTTTATTCCCTACAGTAGGAGGTGGTCTATGTGGTTGGGCTTTACTAGGACTGGCGGCCGAGCCACCTTGCCTCTTCCACACTTTGGAACGACAACCTCGTCTTTTCCCCCGCTTGATCGAGTCATGCATCTGCGGTGCTTGCAAAAACTGAGCAGGATTGCCTTTTCTATATTGTCGTGGTGCCTTCCTGTGGGCAGCCTGATTCACTTCCGGAATCAGCTTCATACCAGCTGGGCAGGCATTGCTACCAAGAATAATCTCATGATTCACGAGGTGGGATATAAGGTCTCTAAAATTTTTAATTCTCCCTTCCACATAAGCAATACGCAGCTGATGAGTAATCACATTTGCTCCCACAGGAAACGTGTGAAGAGCCTTTTCGATCCAGTCTTGATCGGACTTCTTGACACCGTAAAAACCAAGATCAACGCAAGGATCGAGGTGTTAGGAATATATGCCCTCGAATGCCACTCAGAGGATGAGAGAGTGAGAGCAATTGTATTGTAATTATGAATATTATATTTAATAAGGCAATTATTATTTCTATATTATTGTATATCACTGGCATTGTGATTTGGTATATAGAATAATAGTCCTTGCATTTGAGAGTGAACATTCTACTCCTTATGGAGATAGGGAGATAGGCACTAAAAGTGTTTAGAGCTCGAATGCTTAACTAGTTCGCAAGTCGATAAAACTTAACAGGACATTAAGTTTTAATAAGACTTGTATAACTGATGCTAGGACATGTGCACGTCTTGATAACATAGTTATAAGTATATTAGTAGGACCAGTATACTCGAACACGACTCATACTCGATTCAGTCACATGGTATTCACTCTCGGAGAGTCGATGACGAATCGAAAGGTTGTTATAGTATACGTGGACCTTTGACTTGAGGGTTCAGTAGAAGATGTGCCTGTGACGTTTAGTTTGTCATTAGAGTAGTTAAACTCATTTGCTTAATTGCTGAGTCGACCTCGAAGTGCGGACTATACGGGTAGGTAGCAGTCTTTACTGTACGCCAAGAAAGGATTCTATCTCCTGTTAGTGAGCACGCGAATGTCCTATACGGTTAATGACGAATAAGATCACAAGTCTTTGGCCAAAGCATTCTGATATAGTCGTATTAGATACACTATTAATCAGTCGGTCTTGATTTGCATTAACACATGTATAGAGTCTAGTCAACAGTAGGGTTTGACTTTACCGTGACCCGAAGATTTGACCGGGACATCTGATGAAGGGTCTATACGTATATGGTATTCATGACATAATGGTTCTGGAATGATTCGTTCATTCGTTCTAGATCGGGGTTCTGATGCGGCCGCCAGTGGCTAAGTGTTGCCCGCACTCATTGATTCCTCCCAATGCCGGCTGAGACGAACCTACGGAGTCGCGCAACAGGATCATTGACGGATAAATATGAATTAATAATATCTCTTATAATATTAGATATTAGTGATTTATCGGATAAATCAAATAGCGGTCTTATGAACTGTAAGTAGGTTACTGGGTGATTACTTTAATTCATAAATTATATTTCTTAGAGAAATGTATATTTGTGTTTTATATAACTAATTAATTGGATTAATTAATTAGTATAAATACATTGGAAATAAAACGGATTCGTTTGACGGACATCCGATTCACTAGGGATTCGTTTGACGAACATCCAATACACGAGCCGAATTAACTCGACCCGTTTCTTGGAAGATTCCCTATAAGGCCCCCCTCCTCTCTACTTTGTCTCTCTCTCATTATATTATACACTTGTGGGGTCATGTGAGGTGTAGAGATGCTTTTAAAAGCATCTTCTACATGTGAGGCTTGATTGATTGTGAATAAGAAAGTCTTTTCAATTATAAAGTCTCCTTCTTCCTTCCCCAAGTGTATTTTCGTTTTTTAGAGAGCTTCAAGAGTGAGAAAAATTTTCTACAGCATATACTTGATCTTAGAGACAAGTTATTAGTAGAAAAGATCGAGAGAAAAAATTCCTACAAGCTTCCCTAGCCGCATTCTTAGAGAAAGGAAGTTTGCTCATTTTTCCGTCAAGTTCCGGTGTGTGAAGTAGAGGCACCGTGCATTCGGTGTTTGGAACAAAGGACTCATCATCATCATCATCATCATCATCATCATCATCATCATCATCATACGAAGGTTTTTCAGAGACATCAAAGGTATGGGACTTTGATTCCTTGATCTTCGTATTTCTTTTCGTATATACGTTACTTGATCGATCCTCTTAGGGATTCCGTTTATTCTTCCGTTGCATTTATTTTCTGTGGAATCCCAACAGTGGTATCGGAGAGAGGTCAAATATATCGTATATACGATCATCTTTGCATTTGGAATGTTATTTGACGATGTTTATGATTTAGAATAATAATAGATATAATCGAAGAAATTTAATTGTTCGTAGTAAGTCAAGTTTCGACTATTTTATGTGAATTATAAATCGGAAAATTTTGATTTTTGTTGATTTATAAGTTCTTCATGAAGTTAAGAAACTTTTTCGTTTTGTAAGCGAGTCGAAAAAATGAGAAAAACGGGGGTTAAACACGAACACCGCACGAAGACGCCTTGCGGGCAGCAGCCTACCGAGTCTTTGGCCGCCGAGAGTGACTCGGTAGGCTATCAGAGCCGCCGGCTGCCGGCGATGGCGAGTGACTCGGTCCGGGCGGTTCTCGGGTTTTCGGTCCGATTTTGAATCGGGCCGTGGGCTGGGCCTGATACCGGATTTTCTGGGACTCCATTTTTGTGTTTATATTTCGTTGTAATAATTTCCGAAATTTAAATTGGATTTAATTGGATTTAATAAAATATTTGGAATATTTTTTATTAAGGGAAATTATTAGACGATAATATTGTTTTGGCCGGATTACTTTGAATGGATTAAAATGACGATTATAAATATTAATTTGATTAATATTGTAGAAATTAAATAGATTAATTTTTATATTAATTGGATTAATATATTAATTGATTATTTAATTTCATTTACCGTTACATATAGTATGGAATGCCTTATGTGATGGTGGTATAGCTCGTGGACTTAGTTGTTGATTTTTTCGATTCGATATGGTTGTAAAGGCCATTTTGAGCCTATTTATTTTCACTAGAAAATATGTATAATAGGACGTATTGTTCAATGATGTAATTATTCATATGGCTATGACGAAGACCGAAGACGACCGACTAGAAGACGAAGAATCAATACTGTATTTTTCCTTTCTTTATTTGGCTTGGCCCAATACTTAGGAAAAAGTCCATGAGCTATATGTTGGTAGTAACTAGGTTGCTATTTATTGTTTTTCATTTTGAATGATTGACAAACCACAAACCGTGCTTATAACCGGATTAATGTGCAAAGTGTAACATATAATCGCGTTAATACTCCCACTTACAAACACTAAGTTATAAAGGTTATGAGGTTTCCTACCCTCCGTCAAACTCATGGAAAATTGAAATCTAAACTGGAATATTATTCTTCCGAGTATGTCGGGGTAATATTTTTGGGGAAAGTTGATAAATTCCTAGAGTGCATTAGATGCCTTTGGTTCTGACAAATCAAACCCCTATAAACCGTATGGGTTGCCGGGTAAGATTCAATTGTCAGACTAATAGGAGTTGACAGTTTAAACTTAGATAGTTCAGCGAGCCATAGAAACCGAATGGATTGAGGGCAAGTGAACTAGGGGTAAAAGAAGATCGAATCATCCATTAGATGGGTTGGTATTAGACACCACTTTATAAAGAATAATAGAATATAAACTTTGTAAAGAAATTGATCACCACTATGAAGTCACCAAAGACTTCCGGATTTAACATGGGAGTGTGCAAATGCTGATAAAATAGTGGGAGCCGAGTTATGAATAAAGAAAGTCCTTAAATTCTTTACTCGGATCATAATTAAACAAACACTAACGAATCTCAAATTATTCTCTGCAGTTAACAAAACTCTCAATATGACAATGAACCCACTCGCTATACTACTTGAAAAGAACGTCTTGACTGGTCCGAACTATGTGGACTAGCTTCGGAACTTGAGGATTGTCCTAACTATGGAAATGCTGGGATACGTCTTGGAGGCGGACATCCCAACGGCTCCTGCAAGAACCCGAGCCAATCAGGAAGATGTCGATGCCCATGAGAAATGGGTAAAAGACGACATAAGAGTGTGAGGGTACATGTTAGGCTCAATGACCAATGAGCTTCAACGTGCCCATGAAAAGATGACGTCTTCACGAGCCATCTTAGCGCACCTGGCTGAGCTCTATGGAGAGCATAGCCGAACTGCTAGATATGAGATATCAAAGCAATTATTCGGCGCCAGGATGAAGGAAGGAGAGAGGGTTGGGGACCATGTCCTCAAGATGATCTCAATGATTGAGAGATTGGAAGCTCTTGATTTTCAGATGCATGCATCTCTCCAAACTGACCTTATCCTGCAGTCACTTCCTGACTCCTTTTCACAATTTGTCATGAACTTCAACTGCAATGAGATAGCATGTAACTTAGCTGGGCTAATGAACCAACTGACGACTACCCAGTCTCAGATGAAGACAAAGGGAAAGGAAGCTGCACTTGTGATTTCTTCTGGGACTTGGAAGTCCAAGAATAAGAAGAAAAAGAACAAGAAGCAGTTAGGTCCAATAGCCAAGATCGACAAGGGAAAGGGCAAGGACCCAATGGTTCAAAAGAGCAAGGGGGCCAAGAAAACGGATGTATGCCTCAACTGCGGTGAGCTAGGCCACTGGAAGAGGTACTGTCCAAAGCTTGACCGTAATGCGCCTTCAGGTACAGAACAACTGGTTTTAGAAACAAATTGTTCTGTAACTGTATATTCTACTTCTTGGATACTTGATTCCGGTGCGAGTTCTCACATTTGTACAATGAATCAGGATCTGGAACGAAGTAGGAAGCTGGTTTCAGGTGTAACACCCCAAACTAGGCGGATATTACAGTGCTGTGGACCCCCGACTGCGACCCACTAGGCGAATGAAAATGAATGAATTACACAGGGTAAATGTAGTACCGAACCACATTACAACAATAATTACTCTGATGAGGAGTTTCATACAACACATCCAGGATAATACAGAATACATGTATATTTTATATGGAGATAAAATATACAACACTGAGTGAAATGAGTATTCAAACGGAATGTCTGCAGCGGAATAAATGAAGGAAACATAAATGACTGAAAGGACTGGGGGCCCCTTCTAGTATCATTGGGACTCCTCGCCGTCAACGTGCTATCTCTGTGCCTTTGCCTTGCCATGACCTGAAAAACAATATCCCCAAACGGGGTCAGTTACACAGAACTACAATCCCCAAGAGTTGAATAAACACAATCATATATATGTTGTATAAACTACAAGTTCGATCAAAAATGAATCGGTTAGATTATAACCCAATCTTGTTGAAAACATACGCAATCAAACATGCTGTATGAATCAACTAACAGTACGGCGCAAAGGGTGGCGCCACACTACGCCCGGGATGGAAATGTGTCCGTGCACAAGCCACCAACGAGTATCGATCGAATACACATGTGGTCTTGTACCTAATCAGTCTCACGAAGCAATCGACTCGTGTGCACAGTCCAATGTGAGGCCAACAACCAACACACGACTTAAATGTGCCCGACATGAAAATCCTACACATACCAACCGGCACGCCAGTATGACCCGGAATGCCACGATATAACAAAAGTGACATCGAAAATGAATAATGACTCACCGAGATGAAATGATAGTGAAATGAATGACAGCTCAATGAAATGATTGGAACCGTCGTTCCTTGTGACTGAAGTGATTAATTGACAAGTTTTGATATGGTTAATACAATGATGAATGAGTTATGATTATGAATGAACAACAACAAAAGGAATGAATATTCTGTTAACCGAGTAAGAATTAACTTACACAACACCGGTGACAATTATCCTTCCACGAACAACGTCCTAATTGAGATATCGGTCGCTCGAACAACCTTGAATAATACAATTACCAACAATCCGTTCAATATACGAATCAAACACGAATATAACAAACTCAAAACGTCGATACGATTAAACCAAGTTCATTGGGGCATTATATCGAACACTTTGTGGCCAAACTTCGATTGTTTATAACCAAACCTCAAAAATACCAACATCAAATCCCCAAGAAGTGTTTCAAACCAACAAAACATCTTCAATACGATCAATAATCCATTATGAATATCCAAAATCATGATTACAACAACGATTAATCGAAAACCCCCAAATCTAACTCAATATTCAAAGTGTTCTTGAATAATCCTTCAATAATCCAATGAATAATCAAACATATCCATAATCATGCGTATATCACTTCATACAACATGATCTTAACATCCAAAACATCATATCTCAATACAAAATCGAAATCCAAGATGTTGAAGAAATTACCTCTTGAAGATCCAAGCACTTTGATCCGAAGAACACGCGTTAGATCAATTATCCGGGCTTCACGATCGAAAGGAGATGAAGAAAATCACACACTCAAGTGATAGATGAAGGAAAATCTCCCTCTCAAGCCTCTCTCTCTCGTATAGTTGAAGAAAATGGGAAGAATGAGCTGATCACGCTCAGAAAAACGCAATTATAAAGTTGACTGCCCTGTGTGCCGCGGCCCAGCCGAAGTGTGTGTTGCGATTTTTGTTGAACGCAAGTGTATGTTATCGTATACAAGTAATAAATTGATGAGTGAGTATCGTTCCCACGAGGACTGAATCACTAACTACCGATTTTTATGTATTCTAGTTTTATTCGAACAATCGAATTTTGGGTTATACAATTAATTACTAAGAGAATTAATAAAAGACTAGACAGTAGAAAACGATAGCTTGAAGAAAGGGAATCAAATGATGAATAAGTATAGGATTCTGAATCCACCTCGGTTTATCCGAATTTACTCTCGATTATCTAAAGTTAATAATTTTCCCAATTTATTGAAGGTGGAGATTGCTAATATATTCTACCGCCTCTCCCGAGGTCACTAGATTTTTCTAAAGGCGAATAACGCACTCTATCCCTAGGTGAATTAATTCGTCAATAGGCAAAAAGCATAAAATCTCCAAAAGGCCACGTAGTTCCTATGAGTATATTCCTATCTCACAGAATAAAACGGTCCTCACCAATAGTTCCTCACCAATTCTCCTCTCCCGATTCGAATTGAATGATTAAAACAATACAACTATTGGCCAGATAATTGAAAGCATTAAACACGATTGGGAAAACTCAACAAAAAGGTAATTAATCAGATAATCTCAAGCAAATCCGTCAAAACGTAGATTTCATCAAAATCCTAGATTAGGGTTTTAGCCTGACATGCTAATAAATGAAAATACAGAATTAATGAATGAAAGCATTAAAATCAAACGCAGATGAAGCTCGGATTCCTCCGTTCTTCGGCTTCCGCCCTCTGCTCTTGAAGTCTTCTGCTTCTCTTCCTCTTCTGCCGTCTCCCCGCTGATTCCAAGATTTCCCAAGATCAAAGATCAAAATATTATTAATTAGGGTCTTAAACCCTTATTTATAGCTTTGCACAGTCTCCAAATCGCGTCTGTGTGAGTAGGTCGAGAACTGGCTTCAAAATGGCCCAAATCCGCGCGGAGCATACAAAAACCGCCTAGTGTGCCGCGGCTCACTAAATCTGTGCCGCGGCACATTGTCTTCAGTTGGACGCCTGGGCGCCATTTAATTCATCTGTGCCACGGCTCACTCGGGATCGTGCCGCGCATGCAGTACAGTTTACTCTGTGCTTGCTGGTTGCCTTCCTGTGCCGCGGCCCACTTGCCTTGTGCCGCGGCTCATAGCCAGAATTTGTCGTTTTCGCCCGTTTCGCCTCGTTTTAGCCTCCGGACTTCAATCTCCTGACAAACATACAAGATTAAGGCATTAAGAGCTCATTTATGCAAATTTACTCTCCAAAATAATACAAAATAATGATAAATAAGCAGTATAGAAATACGCCTAACAAATACCCCCAAACTTAAGCCTTTGCTTGTCCTCAAGCAAAAAGAATTAATTTCAACAAAAGAGTGTCGTGAATAATCGTGCAACTCGTGGTGTTCAACCTAATCAATACTATCCTGAAATTCTCTCTGAAAAATACGAGTATCGTAATAGCGAGCTACACTCAGAACACTGATTCTACAAAGTAACCAAGTTCAATCCTAATTACTCGTTCATGAAGAAAGTCCAGCTCAAAGATTAACAAACGTGAATCAAATCGACCGTCAATATGAAAGGTTAATGTAAACAAGCTAGTTCGCCCCGTTCCACAGTCTAATGGCAAAATTTTCACGAGTTTCATAAAAATAATCCTCGGACAGTATTCCCTTATATATATATGCTCAAGAAATTGATTCGAGTTGACCACTAGGTTCGGATCTCGGGATGTTTCATCGGGACAATCCTAGGGTGGACTTCCATTCTCATGTATTGGGAAACCGTTTGACGTAAAAGACACTCATGGGGCACATGGATGCTTCTAGTTACTAAGTTCCCTTCTACAGCGGAGAAACAACTCGAATATATAATTCCCGCATGTCCGAATCAAGGTCGCTGTTTTACGCGAGAGTAAACAACGGGTCACGTGAATACCCCCGGTTACTATTCTCCCTATCATTGGCACATGTGAAATCTCTAAATCACTAATCAGGGTCATCGTTTTACGCGAGAGTAAACAACGGGTCACGTGAATACCCCCGGTTACTAGACTTCCCATCATAGAACAAATATTATCTCGACTATTGGGAAAACTGATCGATTCTAAACTCAATCTAAGTGCCAACACGACTAATGTAACTGGACGACTAGCTAACCGAAAAATTTAACCAAACGTATCGACGGTGATTTTAAAACACGTATGTGTCCTCTCTTATCCGCCAAGACCTCTAAAATCACGAGAAAAATTTCGGACCTAAATGAATACTAAGCAGAAACAGAAATCACTGACTACAACTCGACTAAAACTCGACCGTTTCTTCAGAGAGAAAAACAGTGTCGTAACATCAGTATCACACAAATAGAAGCACGAAAAATTCACGAATAAAAGTAAGATTCAGACAAGCAAGGCTATCGACAAAAATAACGCAAAGTAATGAAAAGTGCAACAAAATCAGTACAGCAATGAATGTAGCAACAGAAAGTAAACCCCCCCCCCCCCCAAACTTAGGACGTACATTGACCTCAATGGACAAAATATGATATGCAATAGAATAAGAAGGTCAAGTACTCCCCTCCAGTCCTCTCACGAACTGGTGCCGGCATCATCCGGTGAGGAGGGTGGTGTGGCTGGCCGGGCGGGTGCAATAAATGGCCTGTCTGGATGCATGATATGGGCCGTCCATGCAGCAAGGTGCTCCTGATGGTAGGCGTCCCTCGCTGCCAGACGCCTCGCCTCTCGTCGGTTGGCCCGGCGGGCCTGCTCTCGCATCTCAGCTCTGACGGCAGCAATAACGCTCTCTCGCTCCGTCCGCTGCTCCTCTCGCATGGCAGCCAGCATACTCTCCCTCTCTCTCCTCATCTCATCTCTCTCTCCTCACATCCTCTCTCATATCCTCTCTCTCTCTCTCTCCTCGTCTCCTCTCTCTCTCCTCATATCCTCCCTCAGCTCGTCGAACATCGCCTGAAATCTCTCTCCGTCGGGCTGCGGTCCTGCACTCCGCCGCCTCGTGTCAGCAAAGAGGGCCTGGGACCCTCGTGGGCCTCATCCAGAAGAAATCCTCTCCCCCGAGCGTGCACCGGCGCTCCTCCCCACTGGTCAAAATGTGAGATGATGCGGTGGTCGATCGGGGCCTGGGGAGCAAGCATCGGCTCGTCGTCTGACCACGTCAGCCCCGACTGCCGGCACAGAGCACAGATAAGAGAGGGGTGCTTCAACCCCATCTTGGCTCCTCCCTGAATGCACTGGAATATAGAACGGACTAAGAGAGGGGCCACATCGAAACACAACCCGGATGTGATAGCATATAGTGTCCGGGCGCGGGAGAGAAAAACAGTGCGGATCTGAGATGTGGGGTCTATACGAGCGCAAATAAAATAAAGCCAGGCACGCCCGAGCCGACTGAGGCGCGAGCTCTTGAAATGGAAAGTGGAAGAACCCGGTGCGTGCTGCTCCCAGTCGGAGTCGGGCTGCGCAATAGTCTCTAGCAGAGCCTCCTTCGTGAGGCTAGTCATAACTCGGTCATAGGCCAACTCATCTACCACCGGAAGCCCAAACAACCTCCGAATAGCAGCTGTGGAAAAATCAACTGTAATACCTCGGACATCGACCTGAGTCCGAGTGTTTGACTGCTGCAACATCTGGCCTGCCCGAATATGCTTCAATAACGCGCTGGCGTAGAACTCCTGCACTATCGATATCACTGCTGGCTCGGGGGGTGCAGCAAATCGGGCCCACCCCATCTCATCTATCATCATAAGCAATTCCCCGTCTTGGGGGGCTGGAGTAAATCCCCTCTCCGGGATAAGAGGTCGCGGCCAAATCTTCTCATTGAAGATTTTGTGGATCTCAAGGTCAGAAAACTGGTGCCCCTCCGACTCGGCGCGACTACGAGAGGTTTCCCCTCGAGTGGGGGATGACTGAGTCCTGGCCCTCTTGTTCAGCTTCTTAATCCTAGCCATAGTGATTCCTGAAAAAATTTAATCACCGAATGTTACTTACTCAAACAATAACGAGAATAATCATCACTCGGCTAAGGATATCCGGCCGTAAATCAGAAATTTTTACGAGATAGCACAACCGTGAGAGAAAAATGAAATTGAACCATAACGTTTAAACTAGACGTACGGGTTGGGGTTGCTGTAATTCCAGAACGAATACATTGCACAAAGATTCAAAATATTGCCTTAACAAAGAAAACTTTTCATTTAGACATTTCATCGAACACCTTAAGGGCAAGAGTTTATTTGAAGAACAAACATGGCAATAGCTCGATTCAATCCCCAAGAACAACAACACGAATCATTCACCATCAAAACTACATACTCAATTAATTCATATTCCAAAATAACCATGAAAATTCGATCAAAACCATCATGTTATCCACTAAACCATCATAGACTTTTGAAGGAAAATAAACATATTCAATCCTCAAATGCATAAAACAACTTCAAATTTAAATTCATAAAACAAGTAGAGATTAGAGATTTGAACATACCTTACTTGGTTTGTGAAAATTGCAAGAAAAATCACAAGAAGAAAACTAGAAGAAGAACTCGGCCGATCGCGCGCGCAAGGGGAGGAAAGGGAAGAAAGAAAAGTAACCTGGGGTGGCCGGCCGAATGCGGGTTATAAAGTACCTGGCCCTTTCAAATTCCGCATGGTGTGCCGCGGCACAGCTCAAGTGAGCCGCGGCACCGCGTACAGTCCCTTTTTACTGCTCGTTCATTTTGTTGTGGGCCGCGGCTCAGCTCTCGTGTGCCGCGGCGCAGGGCTTAGGTGTGCTGCGGCTCAGTATTGTTGTGCCGCGGCGCAGGGTACAGTGGGTTTAGCTCTCCCTTTCTATTTGTGTGTGTCGCGGCTCACAATACTTGTGCCGCAGCTCAAGCATAATTTTCTCCCCTGGGACTTTCCTGCACAGAATTTTGAGAAGAACACGTTAAAAGCGAGAGGTAGAAGCAAATTAAAGCACAAAATGATGAAAAATAAAAATCAAGAATGCAAGAAAAATATAGAAACGCAAAAATCTACAACTACGAACTCGGGTTGCCTCCCGAGAAGCGCTAAGTTTATAGTCTTCAGCCGGACCTATTTAAAAATCAGTTCGCTTTTCGCAAACTCCATTTGATCTCCGCCCTATTCATCGAACCGTTAATATGGTTTTTAAAATTATGACCATCGGTCGTTAACGATTCGACTTTCGGTTCGGACATAGAATGTTGTTTGCGGAAAGGTTTTGACGAGAACAACTTTCCGAAACACCCGTTTTTCTCATGACTAGATGTCTGCTGGGCTTCCGGCTTATTCCCCTCCGTCACGAACGCACTTAAGACTGCAGCAGACTTTTCCGAGTGTGGCTGGTCAGATGGCGATGATTTCATGTTCACATGCTTGAGAAATGCGACTCTTTCTACATCTTTCTCAGAAGTCGGACCATCTGAAAATGAGTCTTTCGACCGACGATGTCTTCGGTGTTTCTCTTTTGCAACGGCCTCCACACTTTCACTTTGTGAGCTTTTATCAACACCTCCCGGCCATGAAAAGGATTTGAATACTTGGAACGTAACATGCTTGTCTTGGACCTGCAGAGTTAATTCTCATTTTTCCACGTCTATAAGAGTCCTGTCGGTCGCTAAAAATGGTCGTCCCAAGATAATCGGGATATTTTCGTCTTCCTCTATGTCGAGAACAATAAAATCCACTGGGAAGATAAATTTACCCACTTTTACTAGCACGTCCTCAATCACTCCCCTCGGATACTTAATGGATCGATCTGCTAATTGCAAGGAGATCGTCGTCGGCTTTGCTTCTCCAATTCCCAGCTTTTTAAAAATAGACAGAGGCATGAGGTTAATACTAGCACCGAGATCGCACAATGCCTTATTAAAAGAAAGATTCCCCATGGTGCACGGTATGTTGAAACTTCCCGGATCTTTCAATTTTGGTGGGAGCTTCTTTTGAAGAATTGCGCTGCATTCCTCCGTCAGGGCGATAGTTTCAAACTCCTCGAGTTTTCTTTTCTTTGACAATATCTCTTTCATGAATTTAACGTAGCTTGGCATTTGTTCCAACGCGTCGGCAAATGGAATGTTAATATGAAGCTTTTTGAACACGTCAAGGAACTTAGAGAATTGTTTGTCCGCCTTTTTCTGCTGTAGTCCCTGTGGAAATGGGACGGATGGCACATATGCCTTCAGCTTATGCGGAAACATTATCGAGGGTCTCCAATCTTGAGATTCCTCCGTCGCTAAATTTTTCCTCTCCTCAATTTCACTTCTCTTTTCACACCTCTCGGTCTGGTCACATACCTCCTTCCCGCTTCTCAAACTGATTGCATTTAGACTCTCTCTAGGATTTGTCTCGGTTGTACATGGCAATGCTCCCTCCGGGCGGGCTGTCAACACATTAGCAATTTGGCCCAGCTGGACTTCCAAGTTGCGAATGGAAGCGGAATGATTCTGCAGCGTTGCTTCAGTACGAGTCATGAATTGACTCGTATTCGCTGCCAATTTCGCGATTGCTTCCTCGAGAGAAACTTTTGGAGCGGGAGGGGCTGCTGTTGGTTCTGAGCGAATGGGGGCTGGTTTGAGTTCTGTCCGTTTCTCCACGAAAAGTTGGGATGATTACGCCACCCCGGATTATACGTGTTGGAGTACGGTTTATTTTGCCGGTTTCCGTTTCCTACAAATTGAGCTTGTTCAATTTGGGGCTGCTCGAACGGATTTCCGACTTGACACTCTGCGCTTGGGTGGGATCCGTTACACCAATTGCATGTCTCAATGGTAACGGGGGAAGGTGCATGCAAAAATGCTTAGAGTTGCTGCGTTAATGCTGCGACTTGGTCTGACAATGTAGATATCGGGTCATTACTCAAAATTTCCAAAACTCGCTTCGGCGTTACTCTTTCAGATGGCCATTGATATGCATTTGCGGCCATAGCTTCCAACAACGAGTGTGCTTCGGCCATAGTCTTTCCCATCAAAGCTCCACCGGCGGCTGCATCCACGAGAGTGCGTGTAGAGGCACTCAATCCATTGTAAAACGTCTGAATTTGAAGCCAGTATGGAAGGATGTGATGTGGGCATCTCCGTAACAAATCTTTGTATCGCTCCCATGCCTCGTGGAGCGATTCCATATCATACTGACCGAAAGTGGTGATCTCGTTTCTCAATCTCGCCGTCTTAGAAGGTGGGAAGAATTTGGCAAGGAAGGCTTGCGCTAACTCTGCCCATGTTGTGATCGACCCCGGCGGTAAGGAATTTAGCCAAAATTTCGCTTTATCCCTCAAAGAAAAAGGGAAAAGCCGTAATCGAATAGCATCGTCGGTGACACCATTGTTCTTGAACGTGTCACAAATTTCGAGAAAAGAAGCAATATGTGCGTTGGGGTCGTCATTCGGCAATCCACAGAATTGGCTCGCCTGCACCATCTGAATGATCGCAGGCTTGATCTCGAAATTGTTGGCTTGGATAGTGGGACGCCGAATCCCCGAAAAGTTTGCGTTGATCTGCAGCATGGCATAGTCTCTAAGAGCTAGTGCCGGTTGAACTTGCTGCACATGGTTATCTCCTCCTTGAATTTCGATATTCTCGGCCATGATCACCGTCGTCTGTAACTCTCGTTTCTCCTTCTTCTTTCTCCTAAGAGTGCGCTCGAGTTCGGTATTCAAAGGTAGTAGGCCTTTGTTACCGAGTTTTCTCATGCACTACGCGAAATATCGTGAAAGTAAAAACAATTAAACTAAATAAAATTAAATACACGAAAACAAGTAAATAAAAACGTTCAAACTAAGACTAAAAATACTGAAATCGATATTAGCAAAATTTCAGTCCCCGGCAATGGCGCCAAAAACTTGTTGCGATTTTTGTTGAACGCAAGTGTACGTTATCGTATACAAGTAATAAAGTGATGAGTGAGTATCGTTCCCACGAGGACTGAATCACTAACTACCGATTTTTATGTATTCTAGTTTTATTCGAACAATCGAATTTTGGGTTATGCAATTAATTCCTAAGAGAATTAATAAAAGACTAGACAGTAGAAAACGATAGCTTGAAGAAAGGGAATCAAATGATGAATAAGTCTAGGATTCTGAATCCACCTCGGTTTATCCGAATTTACTCTCGATTATCTGAAGTTAATAATTTTCCCAATTTATTGAAGGCGGAGATTGCTAATATATTCTACCGTCTCTCCCGAGGTCACTAGATTTTTCTAAAGGCGAATAACGCACTCTTTCCCTAGGTGAATTAATTCGTCAATAGGCAAAAAGCATAAAATCTCCAAAAGGCCACGTAGTTCCTATGAGTATATTCCTATCTCACAGAATAAAACGGTCCTCACCAATAGTTCCTCACCAATTCTCCTCTCCCGATTCGAATTGAATGATTAAAACAATACAACTATTGGCCAGATAATTGAAAGCATTAAACACGATTGGGAAAACTCAACAAAAAGGTAATTAATTAGATAATCTCAAGCAAATCCGTCAAAACGTAGATTTCATCAAAATCCTAGATTAGGGTTTTAGCCTGACATGCTAATAAATGAAAATACAGAATTAATGAATGAAAGCATTAAAATCAAACGCAGATGAAGCTCGGATTCCTCCGTTCTTCGGCTTCCGCCCTCTGCTCTTGAAGTCTTCTGCTTCTCTTCCTCTTCTGTCGTCTCCCCGCTGATTCCAAGATTTTCCAAGATCAAAGATCAAAAGATTATTAATTAGGGTCTTAAACCCTTATTTATAGCTTTGCACAGTCTCCAAATCGCGTCCGTGTGAGTAGGTCGAGAACTGGCTTCAAACGGCCCAAATCCGCACGGAGTATACAAAAACCGCCTAGTGTGCCGCGGTTCACTAAATCTGTGCCGCGGCACATTGTCTTCAGCTGGACGCCTGGGCGCCATTTAATTCATCTCGTACGCGGCTCACTCGATCGTGTCGCGCACGCAGTACGCTTTACTCGTGCTTGCCGGGTTGCCTTCCTGTGTCGCGGCCCACTTGCCTTGTGCCGCGGCTCACAGCTAAAATTTGTCGTTTTCGCCTGTTTCGCCTCGTTTTAGCCTCCGGACTTCAATCTCCTGACAAACATACAATATTAAGGCATTAAGAGCTCATTTATGCAAATTTACTCTCCAAAATAATACAAAATAATGATAAATAAGCGTATAGAAATACGCCTAACAGTGTGCCGCGGCACAAGGCCAAATCTGCCCCCAGTGGTCGGCAGCGTGCCGCGGCCCGAACGAGTGTGCCGCGGCAGTGACTCGGCGGTGTGCCGCGGCCCCGTCGGCATGTGCCGCGGCACAAGGTACAGAAGGGTTTGACCGAAAATGCAACACGAGTGTGCCGCGGCCCGGACAGGTGTGCCGCAGCAGTGACTCAGAAGTGTGCCGCGGCAGTGACTCGGCAGTGTGCCGCGGCCCTGCCGGCATGTGCCGCGGCACAAGGTACAGAGTGCTCGGCCAAAAACTGGAAAATGTGTGTGCCGCGGCGCACACTCCTTGTGCCGCGGCCCACACCCCCTTGGGTCCTAAAATGATGAAAAATGACCCGGAAAGGGAATAAAGGCAATAGGAATTGATATTTGGGAACCAATAACACGAAATGGAAGTACGGAAACCCCAAAACGGTGGTTCCAAGTAATGATTACAAGGGTTCCCTCAACAAAAACACGATTTGAACAATGAAGAGATTTGAAATGCCAGGAATTCCAACGTCAACAACGACTAATGAATCAATTACAACAATCAAGATAATACTCTTGTCTCGATTCCCGAATAAGGTTGAAACAATGAATAATATCGATACACAACTCGAAGTTATTTCGAACGGTGAACACGGACGAATGATTATTAACAAGTGAAAGATTATATAGTGACAATTACCGAATGAAATTACTAAATGATAATGACTGAATTACAACCGGGTATTACATACACCCCCCCTTAATAGAGTTTCGTTCCTGAAACTAAGGGTCAAACAAATCGGGATAACTCTCCCGCATACTATCCTCGGTTTCCCAAGTAGCCTCTTCAACTCCGTGTCTAGACCACTAAATTTTAACCAAAGGAATCGTCTTATTCCTCAACTGTTTGATTCGCTGTTCTAACACTCGTATGGGACGCTCCTCATACGAATGATAATCCGCAATCTCGATTTCGTCGAACTGAAGTATGTGACTTGGGTCGGCAACATAATTCCGTAGCTGAGATACGTGAAACACATTATGAATTCGGCTCAACGCCGGAGGTAAGGCCAAACGATAAGCTAACTCGCCTACTCGTTCCAAAATCTCAAATGGTCCAATAAATCTCGGACTCAACTTCCCCCGTTTTCCGAAATGGAAAATACCTCGACTCGGGGATACCTTGACCAAAATGTGGTCACCCGTCTCGAACTCTAGTGGTCGACGACGATTGTCTGCATAAGATTTCTGTCGACTCTGAGCGGTCAACAAACGACTCCTGATCAAAGCTACCTTCTTACGGGCGGCTATAAGCATATCGGGCTCGGTGTCGATTGATTCTGATAAGTCGTCCCAACACAAAGGAGATCGACAACAACGACCATACAAGGCTTCGTAAGGCGCCATCTTAATCGAAGCATGCTAACTATTATTACACGTGAACTCAATCAATGGTAGTTGGGCTTCCCAATCGTCTTTCCAATCGAGGACACATGCCCTCAACATGTCCTCCAAAGTCTGAATAGTCCTCTCTGATTGTCCGTCGGACTGAGGGTGAAAAGATGTGCTGAAATTAAGCTGAGTTCCCATGGCACGATGAACTGATTTCCAAAAATGAGACACAAACCGTCCATCACGATCGGAAACGATACTTTTAGGAGTACCGTGCAGTCTCACTATCTCTTTGATGAACAGCTGTGCAAGTCTCTAGGGACCCCACGTATCCTTAATCTCAAGGAAATGAGCTGATTTAGTTAAGCGGTCCACAATCACCCAGATCGTATTCATGCCACGACGACTCGTCGGCAAACTCGTGATGAAATCCATAGAAATGTCTTCCCACTTCCATTATGGAATAGGGAGAGGTTTCAGCATACCCGCCGGTCGCTGATGTTTAATCTTGACTTGTTGACATGTTAAGCATCTCGAAACAAATTCTGCGACTTCTCGCTTCATATTACTCCACCAGTAATTTTGTTTCAAGTCCTTGTACATCTTGCTAGACCCCGGATGAACAGAATAAGGGGTAGCATGAGCTTCTCTCGAAATCGAGTTTTTCAGCTCGTCATTCGCCGGTACGCATAATCGATTCTTAAAACGCAAAAGTCCATCCTCATGGACCACAAATCCGGGGGCTTTCCCCTGAGCCACGTCCTCCCGGATGCGCAACAGTGATTGGGTCTGAACCCTGATTCTCTTCTCCTCAAGTGGCGATGAAATTTCCAACGTACAAAGTTGCCCTTGTACTCGCTGTAACCAGACCTCGATCTCGGGTCTCAGAAATTCCAGCTGAAGCTTCTTCTGAACTGTTAAACGAGCAAGCATCTGCTCCTGAACGGACTTACAACTCAATGCATCGGCGAAAACATTCGCCTTGCCCGGGTGGTAAAGGATCTCGATATCGTAATCTTTGATTAGTTCCAACCACCGTCTCTGTCGCATATTTAACTCCTTCTGAGTAAATATATACTGTAAACTCTTATGATCGGTGAATATCTGACAAGTAACGCCATAAAGGTAATGATGCCAGATTTTCAAAGCGAACACCACGGCTTCTAGCTCCAGGTCGTGGGTCGGATAATTAACCTCGTAAGGTTTCAATTTCCGTGAAGCATAGGCAATAACCTTCCCATTCTGCATGAGTACACATCCGATACCCTGTCCGGACGCATCACTATAAACCACAAATCCTTCCGTTCCTTGCGGCAAGGAAAGTACAGGTGCTGACATTAACCGGCTCTTGAGTTCCTCAAAACTCCGTTGACACGCGTCGGACCACGTATATTTCTTATCCTTTCGCAAAAGGTTCGTCAAGGGTTGAGCGATTTTAGAAAATCCTTCCACAAACCGCCGATAATAACCGGCTAATCCGAGAAAGCTTCGGATTTCCTTAAAATTCTTCGGAGGTAACCAATCTTGGATAGCCTTCGTCTTCTGAGGATCAACACGCACTCCATCTGATGAAATTACATGTCCGAGAAAAGTCACTTCGGACATCCAGAACTCACATTTGGACAACTTTCCATAAAGTTGCTCTCATCTTAACACGTCGAGAACCTGATGAAGATGAACCTCGTGTTCCTCTCGGTTAAGAGAATAAATCAAAATGTCATCGATGAAGACAACAACAAACTGATCCAAAAAGTCGATGAAAACCCGATTCATTAACTCCATTGAAGAAATGAACCGCTGGGCCTTCGTTTTAAGCACCAAATCTCAACAGTGGTATCGGAGCGTAGGTCTTGCGATCGTATATACGATATTGGCATTTGGAATACTCGATTAGATGGTGAATGATTTGGAATCATTTTAGTAATAATCGTGGTATATGTTTTTCATTCGTAATAATTCTATTTTTCGTAAGTTTATGTCTAAATATAAATCTTAAATTTCTGGAAAATATGATTTATATTGAAGATATAAAAGTCGGAAAATATTGATATTAGATATCCGGTCAAAAATCTAGTCCCGAATCATCGTCGGACGACTTTTTGGTCAAAAGGTGCATTCTGGCCGAGAGTGACTCGACCCTGTCCTGGGTGACTCGGTCGTGTCCGTGATCCGCTGCACATCGCCAGTGCACTCCGATCGTGTCGGCGACACGGGCCGTGTCTGGCCGGCAGCTTCCGGAAGTGACTCGACCGTGTCAGGCGACACGGCCGAGTGTGGCAGGAAGGTCTAGGACACTGCCGGCACGACCCGACCGTGCCATTCGACACGGGCCGGGCAGGCTAATTTTTAACCCGGCTCGATTTTTTCATGTATTCTTGAAAATTAATCTCCCGTATGTTAAATTGGATTTAATATGATTAAAATGATTTATGGTATTTCATTTTATAAGGGAAATTTGATTAATTGGAATATTATGGTCGACCGAATTATTTTGAACGTTATCATATTACCGATTGTGTGAATCGATTAGATCGGTTCGTATTGTTGATTGCATCAATGTATATCTACGCTTTCCATTTATATAGTATTTATTGGATGAATGCTTTTGAATGGGGATGTGGTTCGTGGACTTAGTTTTGAATCATTCGTTTTATTCGATTGGGTTGTAAAGGCCGTTTTGAGCCTATTTATTTTACTAGAAATGTTTGTATCTAGGATGCAATTTTCCATGTAAAATTTATATGTAATGACGAAGACCGGAGGAATATCCGTTTCGAGAAGACGAAGATTCAAGACGAAGACTTGTAATTAGATTACGGAGTTTTTATTTTCTAGGAACGGTCCATGAACCACGTGTTGGTAGCAACCAGGTTGTGAATGGCTGTTTCATATTGTATGAATACCACAAACACGCTTAAATGATTAATGTGCAAAGTGTAACGTTAATCGCGAAAATTCTCCCACCACAAACTATTAAGTTTATAAGGTTTCAAGGTTTTCCTTCCCTCCATCGAGCTTTCAGGAAATTGAAATCCAAACCGGATGTGCTATGCTTCCGAGTTATCGGGGTAGTCGTTTGGGGAGGATGGATAAATTACCGGGAGCGTATTGGATGCCTTCGGTTGGAGAAAATTTTATCCCTAGAAACCTGATAGGTTGACGGATAAGATTCAATTGTGAAACTGATTTGCGTCGATGGTGTAAACTTAACTTGTTCACGAACCATAGAAACCATATAGGTTGAGGGGAGTGAACAAGGGGAAAAAGAAGATCGAATCATCCATTAGATGGGTTGGTGTTGGACACCACTTTATGAAAATTAATAGACTAGAAACCTGTTCGGTTGCCCTCTATTAAGATTTATAAAGAACTCGATCACCACTATGAAGTAGAGCGACGATACTTCCGGATTTCACATGGGAGTGTGTTGTTCCGATAAAAATAGTGGGAGTTGGGTAACAAGAATAGAAAAGACCTTAATTCTATACTCGGAACATAATTAAACGAGTCACTAATTAATCTGTTATACTTAATGCAGACATAACTCTCAATATGACAATGAATCCACTCGTAATTCTACTCGAAAAGAACACCTTAATGGGACCTAAGTTTGTGTATTGGCTGCGAAATCTGATGATTGTCCTCAGTATAGAGGCATTGGGATACGTCTTGGAGACGGACATTCCGGCGCCTCCTGTGCGGACCCAAGCCAATCGGGAAGAGATTGAAAACCACGAAAAGCGGGTTAAGGATGAGGTGAAAGTCTGTGCTTATATGATGGCTTCCATGTCTAATGAGCTTCAGAGAGCTCATGAGAAAATGACTTCTGCTAGGCAAATTCTATCTCACTTAACCGAACTTTATGGTGAGCACAGCAGAACTGCTAGATATGAGATATCCAAGCAACTGTTCGGTACAAGGATGAAGGAAGGTGAGAAGGTTGGGGAACACGTCCTCAAAATGATATCCATGATCGAGAGATTGGAGGCTCTTGATTTTAAAATGGATACTTCTCTCCAAACCGACCTTATCCTTCAGTCTCTCCCGGATTCCTTGTCACAATTTGTTATGAACTTCAACTGCAATGCAATTGCATGTAACTTAGCTGGGCTAATGAACAAACTGGTGACCGCTCAGTCTCAGATGAAGACTCCGCGGATGAAGTAGTCTGCCCTTGTGATTTCTTCTAGGCTTCGGAAGTCTAAGAATAAGAAGAAAAAGACCAAGAAGTAGACTGGACCACAAGTTAAGGACCTTAAAGGAAAGGGCAAGGCCCCGATGGTTCTAAAAGGCATGAAGAAGAAGGAAGCCTGTCTCAAGTGCGGTGAGCTGGGCCACTGGTCTAGAGACTGTCCAATTATTCATGGCACTTCAGGTACAGAACTTTTAGTTTTGGAAACAAATTGTTCTGCTACTGTATTTTCTACTTCATGGATACTGGATTCTGGTGCTCCGATATTTGTACCGTGAATCGGGATATGGAACAAAGTAGGAAGCTTGAGCCGAAAAGTTATGATCACTATTGGAAGCAGCATAGTGTCGAGGCGACCGACATAGGATCACTTCTTTTGGGTTTAGAATCCGGTTTTGTTTTGACTTTAGAAGATGTACTTGTTTTGCCCAAGGGGCACAAAAACATTGTATCCATTCCGGTCATGGACCGAAAAGGCTTTTCATTTTTCATTGGTGATGGTTCCTGCAAAATTTATTTCAGAAATAAACTCGTGGGTACTGCTACATTGTTAAATGGATTGTATCATCTAAATCTCAAAGAACAAAGTAGTTGTGAATACTATGACTAGAAAACGTGGTAGGGATGAAACCAATCAAGTTTTGAAATGGCATCTTAGACTTGGTCATGTTGGTCAGACCAAGGTTTACAAGATGGAAAAGGATGGACTTATGGGTCCATTGGGATCGGATCCCTTTCCTACTTGTGAATCTTGCCTTAAAGGCAAAATGACTAAGTCCCCCTTCACAGGGACTTTTGAAAGAGCTGCTGATAAACTGGGATTAATCCATACCGACGTATGTGGTGCTTTGGAAGCAGCACGTGACGGATATCAATATTTCATTACGTTTACAGATGATCATACTAGGTATGGTTATGTATACTTAATGAAACATAAATCTGAGGCCTATGAGAAATTCCAGGAATTCAAGGCCATAGTCGAGAAACAAACTGGTAATCATATCAAAGCACTTCGATCGGACCGAGGTGGCGAGTATATGAGTACGGAGTTTGACGAGTTCCTTAAGGAACATGGAATAGTTTCACAACTAACACCTCTAGATACTCCTCAGTTAAATGGTGTGTCAGAAAGAAGGAACCGGACCATGTTGAACATGGTCCGTTCCATGCTGGGCTATACTGACTTACCGATTAACCTGTGGGGGTATGCACTCCTGACTGCTGCTTACATCTTGAACAGATGTCCTTCCAAATCCATTCCTAAAACACCACATGAGATGTGGGAGGGCAGGAAACCAAGTCTTAATCACATTAGGATTTGGGGATGTTCCGCTTATGTCAAGAAGACTAAGGTGGAGAAGTTGGAAGCTAGGTCCGCGAAGAGACGTTTCATTGGATTCCCATCTGGGAAGATGGGATATCTATTCTACATGCCCGAAGATCGAAAGATCATTGTTGCTTTACAAGCACACTTCCTGGAAGATGAGTTCATTCAGGAAGGCGGAGCAGGTAGAAGTATTTCTTTAGAAGAATACAATGAAACTCCTCGGGAGACACCTGTGCAAGAAACTGGAACCGAACCTTTTGAAACACAAGTACAACCACCTCGTAGGTCTAGTAGGGTGTCTCATTTACCTGAGAGGTATGGGCTTGTGCACTTGGAGGAGCTGGGTCTCCATGAGGTTCCAAGTGATAGCCAAGAGACCGACCCGACGACCTATGACCAAGCGATGGTGGATGTAGACTCCGCGAAATAGCGTGAAGCTATGGAAGCTGAGATAGACTCGATGCATGTCAATCAAGTCTGAACTCTAGTAGACCGCCCCAAGGGCATAGTGCCTATTGATAACAAGTGGATCTACAAGAGAAAGACTGATGGTGATGGCAAGGTTGACGCCTATAAGGCCAGGCTTGTGGCAAAGGGTTATACCCAGAAGGAAGGGATCGATTACCATGATACCTTCTCGCCCGTAGCCATGATCAAGTCTATTCGGATGATGCTTGCTATAGATGCTTACCACGATTATGAGATATGGCAAATGGACGTAAAGACGGCTTTCCTTATGGATTCCTCGAGGAGGAAATCTATATGGAGCAGCCTAAAGTCTTTGTGTCCGAAGTCGATATTCAGAAAGTGTGCAAGCTTCAGCGTTCCATGTATAGACTGAAGCAAGCATCGCATAGTTGGAACCTTCGTTTTGACGAGGCGATCAAAGAGTTTGACTTCGTGCAAAATGAAGAGGAACCTTTTGTATACAAGAGGTTTAGTGTGAGCAAGATCGCATTCTTAGTACTATATGTGGATGACATTCTACTAATAGGAAATGATGTGGGAATGCTCAGTTCTGTGAAAGCTTGGATTTCGAGTAATTTATTCATGAAAGACTTGGAAGAAGCAACCTATATTCTTGGAATTCGACTCTACCGGGATAGAGCGAAGAGAACAATAGGTCTTTCCCAAGCCCTCTATATAGATAAAATCTTAAAGCGATTTAAGATGGATGATTCTAAAAGAGGGTTCCTACCGATGCGACATGGAATAAAACTCTCCTTGAAGATGTGTCCTCAAAGTGAGGAACAAAGAAAGGAAATGAGTAATATACCATATGCTTCGGTTGTGGGTAGCCTTATGTATGCTATGTTGTGTACAAGACCTGACATCGCGCATGCTGTAAGTGTGGTGAGTAGGTTTCAGGCAAACCCATGTAGGGAACATTGGACTGCCGTAATGAACGTTCTCAAGTACTTAAGAAGGACTAGAGATATGGTTCTGATGTATGGCGGTGGAGAGTTGGATGTGGTGGGATACACTGATTTGGACTTCCAATGACTGAAGGACGACTCGATGTCTACTTCTGGCTACATATTTACTCTTAATGGAGAAGCAGTATCTTGGCGTAGCGCCAAGCAAAGCGCGACTGCTGATTCCACCTGTCAGGCTGAGTATCAAGCAGCCTCGGAGGCTTCCAAGGAAGGGTTCTGGATCAAGAAGTTTCTAGGAGAAATTCAAGTGATACTATGTGCTGAGCTGCCTGTTCCACTGTACTGAGACAATGACAGAGCTGTAGCGTAGGCCAAGGAGCCAAGGTTTCACAACAACACCAAACATATTGAGAGGAAGTATCATCTCGTAAGAGAATTTGTTCGCAAGGGATACATTGTGCTGCACAGAGTAGACTCGGCCGACAAAATCGCCCATCCACTGACCAAGCGACTTTCTCAGACTAGCTTGGAGTGTCATCTAGAGAACCTAGGTATTAGATACCATAGTGTGTGGCATTGAGTGCAAGTGGGAGATTGTTAGGAGTATGCCCTCGAATGCCACTCAGAGGATGTTGAGTGAGGGCATTGTACTTGTAATTACGTAAATCATTTATATAAGGCAATAGATGTTTCTTTATTTACTGGCAGTTACTGGCATTCTTAACTCGTAAATATACATATAGAAACTAGTCCATGTATTTGAGAGCAAAACGTTCCACTCCTTATTGGATAAGGGGGTCGGCACTGGAAAGGTTTATTGCTCAAATACTTAATCGTTCGCAAGTCGATGAAACTTGACTGGGCGTTAAGTTTATGTGAAGACTTGTATGACGTGTCCTTTGACATGGAGAGTGCCTGTCGAATGCTAATGGTTAGTGGGGGCACATGTTATAGGTATGCTAATTGGATTAGTATACTCGAATCGAATCACCCTCGATTCGTCACACGGATTTCACTCCGGGACAGTCAATGATGGAATCGACATGTTGTGATAGGTATTCGTGAACCTTCGACTTGAGGATTTAGTAAGGATGTGCTTGTGACGTCAAGATTTTCATTAGAGTAGTTCGACCCTATAAACCGGGAGGTGGTGGTCAACCTCGACGTGCATCTTGATGGGCAGGTAGCAGGTCCTACTGAATACCAAGATAGAATTCTTTCTCCCGTTAGTGAGCGGGTTATATGTCCTATGCGGTTATTGGCAGATGAAATCATAAGTCTTTGGCCAAAGCATTGGAGCTAGTTGTATTGGATACACGAGAGCTCAATGATCTCGATTTGAATTAATGCATGCATAGCATAAGTACAGATAGGGTTTGACTGACCGTGACCTTATAACTTGATAGGGACATTTGGAAGAAGGGTTTTTACGTATACCGGTATTCACGACAGAATGGTTCTTGAATGATCCCAACCATTCATTCTCAGTTGGGGTACAGCGTAGGCCGCCAGGCTGGCTAGGTGGTGATACTACTCTTTGGTTCCTCCCATTGCTGACTGGGACGGACCTACCGAGTCGCGCAATAGGATTGACGACGAAATGTATCAAGCTTGTTATCTCATTATGAATATTAGATATTGGATATCTAAATTTGGGACACTAGATGTTTAAATCGATTTATTGTATAAATTGATTTACGGCCTAATAAATTAAATAAATTACTGGGTGATTAATTTAATTCATAGATATAATTATTTCTTGGAGAAATTAATTATGTTATTATGTATTTAATGTGATTAATTAATTAGATTAATTAATCAACACAAATATATCGGAACGGAATAGGAGTTTATCTGTTTGGAGTCACGGGCGTCCTAAACGGACCGAACTTGTCCCGGCTACTTCTAGATGGCCGCCCATTTTCCCTCCACTTTCCTTTGGTCATAGTCTCCACCTTAATTGGTGGATGACTTGAAACATCAAGGGAACAAGATCTTTTAATTAATTCCTTTTAATTATTTGGTCTTGATTTAGGAGGATTTTATGGAAGAATAAATGTGAAGACAACTCTCACTTCTCCACACCATATTCATTCCATATGTATAGTTGCAAGAGGAGAGAGATAGAGAAGTCTTCTTCATCATCTTCTTCTTTATTCATCTTCTTCATAATTTCTTAGGGAATTTTGTGAGGAAATATTGAGAAAGATAGATATTCATACACTTAGAGTGGTATTAATATCTATAACAAGCTTACTCACCTTGATCTAGCCGCATCCTTGGAGGATAACGAGGTGAGTATTGTTCCTGTCATTTTTCCGGCGCATGGCAAGTAGAGACGTGGTGCTTTCGGTAGTGGATCGTTCAAGGGCTTGGAGGGGATTGGATTCATAGAGATCAAGAAAAGCTTGGGAATAGCTCAAGAGAAGGTTACCGTTTAATCAGTGGACTTCAAGGGTGAGTTTCTTACAACTCCTGTTTTTCGTTTATATATTCGTATATACGTAGCTCGATCGATTCTCGTAGGGATTCGGATCGAATTAATTTTCGTTTTACCGCTTCTGCTGGGCCTTCGTTTTAGGCACCGAATCTCAATAGTGGTATCGGAGCGTAGGTCTTGCGATCGTATATACGATATTGGCATTTGGAATGCTCGATTAGATGGTGAATGATTTGGAATCATTTTAGTAATAATCGTGGTATATGTTTTTCGTTCGTAATAATTGTATTTTTCGTAAGTTTATGTCTAAATATAAATCTTAAATTTCTGGGAAATATGATTTATATTGAAGATATGAAAGCCGGAAAATATTGATATTGGATATCCGGTCGAAAATCTAGCCCCGAATCGTCGTCGGGCGACTTTTTGGTCAAAAGGTGCATTCTGGCCGAGAGTGACTCGACCGTATCCTGGGTGACTCGGCCGCTGTCGAGCCATCACGGCGTACCGACCGTGTCAGCGACACGGCCGTGTCCGACGGCAGCCTGGAGTGACTCGACCGTGTCGAGCGACACGGCCGAGTCTGGCAGAAGGTCTAGGACACTGCCGGCACGACCCGACCGTGCCATTCGACACGGGCAGGCAGCCAATTTTTCACCCGGTCGATTTTTTCGTGTATTCTTGAAAATTAATCTCCCGCATGGTAAATTGGATTTAATATGATTAAAATGATTTATGGTATTTCATTTTATAAGGGAAATTTGATTAATTGGAATATTTATGGTCAACCGAATTATTTTGAACGTTATCATATTACCGATTGTGTGAATCCATTAGATTGGTTCGTAATTGGACACCACTTTATGAAAATTAATAGACTAGAAACCTGTTCGTTTGCCCTCTATTAAGATTTATAAAGAACTCGATCACCACTATGAAGTAGAGCGACGATACTTCTAGATTTCACATGGGAGTGTGTTGTTCCGATAAAAATAGTGGGAGCTGGGTAACAAGAATAGAAAAGACCTTAATTCTATACTCAGAACATAACTAAACGAGTCACTAATTAATCTGTTATACTTAATGCAGACATAACTCTCAATATGACAATGAATCCACTCGCAATTCTACTCGAAAAGAACACCTTAATGGGACCTAAGTTTGTGGATTGGCTCCGCAATTTGACGATTATCCTCAGTATAGAGGCACTGGGATACGTCTTGGAGACGGACATTCCGACGCCTCCTGTGCGGACCCGAGCCAATCAGGAAGAGATTGGAAACCACGAAAAGCGGGTTAAGGATGAGGTGAAAGTCCGTGCTTATATGATGGCTTCCATGTCTAATGAGCTTCAGAGAGCTCATGAGAAAATGACTTCTGCTAGGTAAATTCTATCTCACTTAACCGAATTTTATGGTGAGCACAGCAGAACTGCTAGATATGAGATATCCAAGCAACTGTTCGGTGCAAGGATGAAGGAAGGTGAGAAGGTTGGGGAACACGTCCTCAAAATGATATCCATGATAAAGAGATTGGAGGCTCTTGATTTTAAAATGGATACTTCTCTCCAAACCGACCTTATCCTTCAGTCTCTCCCTGATTCCTTCTCACAGTTTGTTATGAACTTCAACTGCAATGAGATTGCATATAACTTAGCTGGGCTAATGAACAAACTGGTGACCGCTCAGTCTCAGATGAAGACTCCGCGGATGAAGGAGTCTGCCCTTGTAATTTCTTCTGGGCTTCGGAAGTCTAAGAATAAGAAGAAAAAGACCAAGAAGTAGACTGGACCACAAGTTAAGGACCTTAAAGGAAAGGGCAAGGCCCCGATGGTTCTAAAAGGCATGAAGAAGAAGGAAGCCTGTCTCAAGTGCGGTGAGCTGGGCCACTGGTCTAGAGACTGTCCAATTATTCATGGCACTTCAGGTACAGAACTTTTAGTTTTGGAAACAAATTGTTCTGCTACTGTATTTTCTACTTCATGGATACTGGATTCTGGTGCCAGCTCTGATATTTGTACCGTGAATCAGGATATGGAACAAAGTAGGAAGCTTGGAGCTGGAAAAGTTATGATCACTATTGGAAGCAGGCATAGTGT
The DNA here is from genome assembly GCA_033398695.1 of Orobanche coerulescens. NCBI lineage: Eukaryota > Viridiplantae > Streptophyta > Magnoliopsida > Lamiales > Orobanchaceae > Orobanche > Orobanche coerulescens. The sequence continues at coordinate 71,931,902 of CM065815.1, forward strand.
CGAGGCGACCGACATAGGATCACTTCTTTTGGGTTTAGAATCCGGTTTTGTTTTGACTTTAGAAGATGTACTTGTTTTGCCCAAGGGGCACAAAAACATTGTATCCATTCCGGTCATGGACCGAAAAGGCTTTTCATTTTTCATTGGTGATGGTTCCTGCAAAATTTATTTCAGAAATAAACTCGTGGGTACTGCTACATTGTTAAATGGATTGTATCATCTAAATCTCAGCAACAAAGTAGTTGTGAATACTATGACTAGAAAACGTGGTAGGGATGAAACCAATCAAGTTTTGAAGTGGCATCTTAGACTTGGTCATGTTGGTCAGACCAAGGTTTACAAGATGGAAAAGGATGGACTTATGGGTCCATTGGGATTGGATCCCTTTCCTATTTGTGAATCTTGCCTTAAAGGCAAAATGACTAAGTCCCCCTTCACAGGGACTTTTGAAAGAGCTGCTGATAAACTGGGATTAATCCATACCGACGTATGTGGTGCTTTGGAAGCAGCACGTGACGGATATCAATATTTCATTACGTTTACAGATGATCATACTAGGTATGGTTATGTATACTTAATGAAACATAAATCTGAGGCCTATGAGAAATTCCAAGAATTCAAGGCCATAGTCGAGAAACAAACTGGTAATCATATCAAAGCACTTCGATCGGACCGAGGTGGCGAGTATATGAGTACGGAGTTTGACGAGTTCCTTAAGGAACATGGAATAGTTTCACAACTAACACCTCTAGATACTCCTCAATTAAATGGTGTGTCAGAAAGAAGGAACCGGACCATGTTGAACATGGTCCGTTCCATGCTGGGCTATACTGACTTACCGATTTACCTGTGGGGGTATGCACTCCTGACTGCTGCTTACATCTTGAACAGATGTCCTTCCAAATCCATTCCTAAAACTCCACATGAGATGTGGGAGGGCAGGAAACCAAGTCTTAATCACATTAGGATTTGGGGATGTTCCGCTTATGTCAAGAAGACTAAGGTGGAGAAGTTGGAAGCTAGGTCCGCGAAGAGACGTTTCATTGGATTCCCATATGGGACGATGGGATATCTATTCTACATGCCCGAAGATCGAAAGATCATTGTTGCTTTACAAGCACACTTCCTGGAAGATGAGTTCATTCAGGAAGGCGGAGCAGGTAGAAGTATTTCTTTAGAAGAATACAATGAAACTCCTCGGGAGACACCTGTGCAAGAAACTGGAACCGAACCTTTTGAAACACAAGTACAACCACCTCGTAGGTCTAGTAGGGTGTCTCATTTACCTGAGAGGTATGGGCTTGTGCACTTGGAGGAGCTGGGTCTCCATGAGGTTCCAAGTGATAGCCAAGAGACCGACCCGACGACCTATGACCAAGCGATGGTGGATGTAGACTCCGCGAAATAGCGTGAAGCTATGGAAGCTGAGATAGACTCGATGCATGTCAATCAAGTCTGAACTCTAGTAGACCGCCCCAAGGGCATAGTGCCTATTGAGAACAAGTGGATCTACAAGAGAAAGACTGATGGTGATGGCAAGGTTGACGCCTATAAGGCCAGGCTTGTGGCAAAGGGTTATACCCAGAAGGAAGGGATCGATTACCATGATACCTTCTCGCCCGTAGCCATGATCAAGTCTATTCGGATGATGCTTGCTATAGATGCTTACCACGATTATGAGATATGGCAAATGGACGTAAAGACGGATTTCCTTATGGATTCCTCGAGGAGGAAATCTATATGGAGCAGCCTAAAGTCTTTGTGTCCGAAGTCGATATTCAGAAAGTGTGCAAGCTTCAGCGTTCCATTTATAGACTGAAGCAAGCATCGCATAGTTGGAACCTTCGTTTTGACGAGGCGATCAAAGAGTTTGACTTCGTGCAAAATGAAGAGGAACCTTGTGTATACAAGAGGTTTAGTGTGAGCAAGATCGCATTCTTAGTACTATATGTGGATGACATTCTACTAATAGGAAATGATGTGGGAATGCTCAGTTCTGTGAAAGCTTGGATTTCGAGTAATTTCTTCATGAAAGACTTGGAAGAAGCAACCTATATTCTTGGAATTCGACTCTACCGGGATAGAGCGAAGAGAACAATAGGTCTTTCCCAAGCCCTCTATATAGATAAAATCTTAAAGCGATTTAAGATGGATGATTCTAAAAGAGGGTTCCTACCGATGCGACATGGAATAAAACTCTCCTTGAAGATGTGTCCTCAAAGTGAGGAACAAAGAAAGGAAATGAGTAATATACCATATGCTTCGGTCGTGGGTAGCCTTATGTATGCTATGTTGTGTACAAGACCTGACATCGCGCATGCTGTAAGTGTGGTGAGTAGGTTTCAGGCAAACCCAGGTAGGGAACATTGGACTGCCGTAAAGAACGTTCTCAAGTACTTAAGAAGGACTAGAGATATGGTTCTGATGTATGGCGGTGGAGAGTTGGATGTGGTGGGATACACTGATTTGGACTTCCAATGACTGAAGGACGACTCGATGTCTACTTCTGGATACATATTTACTCTTAATGGAGAATCAGTATCTTGGCGTAGCGCCAAGCAAAGCGCGACTGCTGATTCCACCTGTCAGGCTGAGTATCAAGCAGCCTCGGAGGCTTCCAAGGAAGGGTTCTGGATCAAGAAGTTTCTAGGAGAAATTCAAGTGATACTATGTGCTGAGCTGCCTGTTCCACTGTACTGAGACAATGACAGAGCTGTAGCGTAGGCCAAGGAGCCAAGGTTTCACAACAACACCAAACATATTTAGAGGAAGTATCATCTCGTAAGAGAATTTGTTCGCAAGGGATACATTGTGCTGCACAGAGTACACTCGGCCGACAAAATCGCCCATCCACTGACCAAGCGACTTTCTCAGACTAGCTTGGAGTGTCATCTGGAGAACCTGGGTATTAGATACCATAGTGTGTGGCATTGAGTGCAAGTGGGAAATTGTTAGGAGTATGCCCTCGAATGCCACTCAGAGGATGCTGAGTGAGGGCATTGTACTTGTAATTACGTAAATCATTTATATAAGGCAATAGATGTTTCTTTATTTACTGGCAGTTACTGGCATTCCTAACTCGTAAATATACATATAGAAACTAGTCCATGTATTTGAGAGCAAAATGTTCCACTCCTTATTGGATAAGGGGGTCGACACTGGAAAGGTTTATTGCTCGAATACTTAGTCTTTCGCAAGTCGATGAAACTTGACTGGGCGTTAAGTTTATGTGAAGACTTGTATGACGTGTCCTTTGACATGGAGAGTGCCTGTCGAATGCTAATGGTTAGTGGGGGCACATGTTATAGGTATTGTAATTGGATTAGTATACTCGAATCGACTCACCCTCGATTCGTCACACGGATTTTACTCCGGGACAGTCAATGATGGAATCGACAGGTTGTGATAGGTATTCGTGAACCTTCGACTTGAGGATTTAGTAAGGATGTGCTTGTGACGTCAAGATTTTCATTAGAGTAGTTCGACCCTATAAACCGGGAGGTGGGGGTCAACCTCGACGTGCATATTGATGGGCAGGTAGCAGGTCCTACTGAATACCAAGATAGAATTCTTTCTCCCGTTAGTGAGCGGGTTATATGTCCTATGCGGTTATTGGCAGATGAAATCATAAGTCTTTGGCCAAAGCATTGGAGCTAGTTGTATTGGATACACGAGAGCTCGATGATCTCGATTTGAATTAATGCATGCATAGCATAAGTACAGATAGGGTTTGACTGACCGTGACCTTATAACTTGATAGGGACATTTGGAAGAAGGGTTTTTACGTATACCGGTATTCACGACAGAATGGTTCTTGAATGATCCCAACCATTCATTCTCAGTTGGGGTACAGCGTAGGCCGCCAGGCTGGCTAGGTGGTGATACTACTCTTTGGTTCCTCCCATTGCTGACTGGGACGGACCTACCGAGTCGCGCAATAGGATTGACGACGAAATGTATCAAGCTTGTTATCTCATTATGAATATTAGATATTGGATATCTAAATTTGGGACACTAGATGTTTAAATCGATTTATTGTATAAATTGATTTACGGCCTAATAAATTAAATAAATTACTGGGTGATTAATTTAATTCATAGATATAATTATTTCTTGGAGAAATTAATTATGTTATTATGTATTTAATGTGATTAATTAATTAGATTAATTAATCAACACAAATATATCGGAACGGAATAGGAGTTTATCTGTTTGGACTCACGGGCGTCCTAAACGGACCGAACTTGTCCCGGCTACTTCTAGATGGCCGCCCATTTTCCCTCCACTTTCCTTTGGTCATAGTCTCCACCTTAATTGGTGGATGACTTGAAACATCAAGGGAACAAGATCTTTTAATTAATTCTTTTTAATTATTTGGTCTTGATTTAGGAGGATTTTATGGAAGAATAAATGTGAAGACAACTCTCACTTCTCCACACCATATTCATTCCATATGTATAGTTGCAAGAGGAGAGAGATAGAGAAGTCTTCTTCATCATCTTCTTCTTTATTCATCTTCTTCATAATTTCTTAGGGAATTTTGTGAGGAAATATTGAGAAAGATAGATATTCATACACTTAGAGTGGTATTAATATCTATAACAAGCTTACTCACCTTGATCTAGCCGCATCCTTGGAGGATAACGAGGTGAGTATTGTTCCTGTCATTTTTCCGACGCATGGCAAGTAGAGACGTGGTGCTTTCGGTAGTGGATCGTTCAAGGGCTTGGAGGGGATTGGATTCATAGAGATCAAGAAAAGCTTGGGAATAGCTCAAGAGAAGGTTACCATTTAATCAGTGGACTTCAAGGGTGAGTTTCTTACAACTCCTGTTTTTCGTTTATATATTCGTATATACGTAGCTCGATCGATTCTCGTAGGGATTCGGATCGAATTAATTTTCGTTTTACCGCTTCTGCTGGGCCTTCATTTTAGGCACCGAATCTCAATAGTGGTATCGGAGCGCAGGTCTTGCGATCGTATATACGATATTGGCATTTGGAATGCTCGATTAGATGGTGAATGATTTGGAATCATTTTAGTAATAATCGTGGTATATGTTTTTCGTTCGTAATAATTGTATTTTTCGTAAGTTTATGTCTAAATATAAATCTTAAATTTCTGGGAAATATGATTTATATTGAAGATATGAAAGTCGGAAAATATTGATATTGGATATCCGGTCGAAAATCTAGCCCCGAATCGTCGTCGGGCGACTTTTTGGTCAAAAGGTGCATTCTGGCCGAGAGTGACTCGACCGTATCCTGGGTGACTCGGTCGTGTCTGGCAGTCTGGCCAGGCCACTGCCGGGCAGACCCGACCGTGTCAGGCGACACGGGCCGTGTCTGGACGGCAGCTTCCGGAAGTGACTCGACCGTGTCAGGCGACACGGCCGAGTCTGGCAGGAAGGTCTAGGACACTGCCGGCACGACCCGACCGTGCCATTCGACACGGGCCGGGCAGGCCAATTTTTCACCCGGGTCGATTTTTTCGTGTATTCTTGAAAATTAATCTCCCGCATGGTAAATTGGATTTAATATGATTAAAATGATTTATGGTATTTCATTTTATAAGGGAAATTTGATTAATTGGAATATTTATGGTCAACCGAATTATTTTGAACGTTATCATATTACCGATTGTGTGAATCGATTAGATTGGTTCGTAATTGGACACCACTTCATGAAAATTAATAGACTAGAAACCTGTTCGTTTGCCCTCTATTAAGATTTATAAAGAACTCGATCACCACTATGAAGTAGAGCGACGATACTTCTGGATTTCACATGGGAGTGTGTTGTTCCGATAAAAATAGTGGGAGCTGGGTAACAAGAATAGAAAAGACCTTAATTCTATACCCAGAACATAATTAAACGAGTCACTAACTAATCTGTTATACTTAATGCAGACATAACTCTCAATATGACAATGAATCCACTCGCAATTCTACTCGAAAAGAACACCTTAATGGGACCTAAGTTTGTGGATTGGCTCCGCAATTTGACGATTGTCCTCAGTATAGAGGCACTGGGATATGTCTTGGAGACGGACATTCCGACGCCTCCTGTGCGGACCCGAGCCAATCAGGAAGAGATTGGAAACCATGAAAAGTGGGTTAAGGATGACGTGAAAGTCCGTGCTTATATGATGGCTTCCATGTCTAATGAGCTTTAGAGAGCTCATGAGAAAATGACTTCTGCTAGGCAGATTCTATCTCACTTAACCGAACTTTATGGTGAGCACAGCAGAACTGCTAGATATGAGATATCCAAGCAACTGTTCAGTGCAAGGATGAAGGAAGGTGAGAAGGTTGGGGAACACGTCCTCAAAATGATATCCATGATAGAGAGATTGGAGGCTCTTGATTTTAAAATGGATACTTCTCACCAAACCGACCTTATCCTTCAGTCTCTCCCTGATTCCTTCTCACAATTTGTTATGAACTTCAACTGCAATGAGATTGCATGTAACTTAGCTGGGCTAATGAACAAACTGGTGACCGCTCAGTCTCATATGAAGACTCCGCGGATGAAGTAGTCTGCCCTTGTAATTTCTTCTGGGCTTCGGAAGTCTAAGAATAAGAAGAAAAAGACCAAGAAGCAGACTGGACCACAAGTTAAGGACCTTAAATGAAAGGGCAAGGCCCCAATGGTTCCAAAAGGCAAGAAGAATAAGGATGCCTGTCTCAAGTGCGGTGAGCTTGGCCACTAGGCTAGAGACTATCCAATTCTTCATGGCACTTCAGGTACAGAACTTTTAGTTTTGGAAACAAATTGTTGTACTACTGTATTTTCTACTTCATGGATACTGGATTCTGGTGCTAGCTCTCATATTTGTACCATGAATCAGAATCTAGAACAAAGTAAGAAGCTTGGAGCTGGAAAAGTTATGATCACTGTCGGAAGCGGGCATAGTGTCAAGGCGATCGACATAGGATCACTTCTTTTGGGTTTAGAATCCGGTTTTGTTTTGACTTTAGAAGATGTACTTGTTTTGCCCAAGGGTCATAAAAACATTGTATCCATTCCGGTCATGGACCGAAAAGGCTTTTCATTTTTCATTGGTGATGGTTCCTGCAAAATTTATTTTAGAAATAAACTAGTGGGTACTGCTACATTGTTAAATGGATTGTATCATCTAAATCTCAGCAACAAAGTAGTTGTGAATACTATGACTAGAAAACGTGGTAGGGATGAAACCAATCAAGTTTTGAAATGGCAGCTTAGACTTGGTCATGTTGGTCAGACCAAGGTTTACAAGATGGAAAAGGATGGACTTATGGGTCCATTGGGATCGGATCCCTTTCCTACTTGTGAATCTTGCCTTAAAGGCAAAATGACTAAGTCCCCCTCCATAGGGACTTTTGAAAGAGCCGCTGATAAATTGGAATTAATCCATACCGACGTATGTGGTGCTTTGGAAGCAGCACATGATGGATATCAATATTTCATTACGTTTAAAGATGATCATATTAGGTATGGTTATGTATACTTAATGAAATATAAATTCGAGGCCTATGATAAATTCCAGGAATTCAAGGCCCTAGTCGAGAAACAAACTGGTAATCATATCAAAGCACTTCGGTCGGACCGAGGTGGCGAGTATATGAGTATGGAGTTTGACGAGTTTCTTAAGGAACATGGAATAGTTTCACAACTAACACCTCCAGGTACTCCTCAGTTAAATGGTGTGTCAGAAAGAAGGAACCGGACCTTGTTGAACATGGTCTGTTCCATGCTGGGCTATACTGACTTACCGATTTACCTGTAGGGGTATACACTCCTGACTGCTGCTTACATCTTGAACAGATGTCCTTCCAAATTCGTTCCTAAAACTCCACATGAGATGTGGGAGGGCAGGAAACCAAGTCTTAATCACATTAGGATTTGGGTATGTCCCGCCTATGTCAAGAAGTAGGGGTGGGCACGGGACGGGATGGGACGGGCCTGGGGTCATCCCACGTCCCGTCCCATGTTATAACAAGCGGGACGGGACGGGACGGGATTGGTGATTTCAAAATTTCATCCCGCGCGGGCCTTATCCCGGTTGGGACGGGACGGAACGGGACGGGATGGGTTTCGTCCCGCATAAAAAAGTCCAAAATATAAATTAGAAAAAAGTAAGAAAATCTATAATTTTATACATCTAAATTCGGGAAAAATATGCAACAAAATAATTTAATAGCCTAAATTAAACTTTTAAAATAACAATTATTAACATTGAATACAACATATCCATTTTTTTTTTTGAAAAAATATCAGTTACTAACTTTATATTTGTTGATTAGGTTTGTGTATAATTATAAAATATAGATAGTAAAAATTAAAATAGTTTATTATTAAAAATTAATTAAAAAAGGGTTACAAATAATAAAAATATATGGTTTTAAAAAGGGTTAAAAACTTAGCGGGACGGGACGGGCCTTACGGGCCTCATATTTTTTGTCCCGTATCCCGTCCCGTAGTTACTCTAATGGGACGGGACGGGACGGGACGGGCCTAGTATTTTTAATTTTGGATCCCGTCCCATCCCGGGTAATTTTGGGATGAGACCGGGACGTTATCGGGATTTTGAATTTTTGTGCCCACCCCTATCAAGAAGACTAAGGTGGAGAAGTTGGGAGCTAGGTCTGCGAAGGGACGTTTCATTGGATTCCCATCTAGGACGATGGGATATCTATTCTACATGCCCAAATATCGAAAGATCGTTATTGCTTTACAAGCACACTTCCTGGAAGATGAGTTCATTCAGGAAGGCGGAGCAGGTAGAAGTATTTCTTTATAAGAATACAATGAAACTCCTCGGGAGACACCTGTGCAAGAAACTGGAACCGAACCTTCTGAAACACAAGTACAACCATCTCGTAGGTCTAGTAGGGTGTCTCATTTACCTGAGAGGTATAGGCTTGTGCACTTGGAGGAGCTGGGTCTCCATGAAGTTCCAAGTGATAGCTAAGAGACCGACCCGACGACCTATGACCAAGCGATGGTGGATGTAGACTCCGCGAAATGGCTTGAAGCTATGGAAGCTGAGATAGACTCGATGCATGTCAATCAATTCTGGACTCTAGTAGACTGCCCCAAGGGCATAGTGCCTATTGGGAACAAGTGGATCTACAAGAGAAAGACTGATGGTGATGGCAAGGTTGATGCCTATAAGGCCAGGCTTGTGGCAAAGGGTTATACCCAGAAGGAAGGGATCAATTACCATGATACCTTCTCGCCCGTAGCCATGATCAAGTCTATTCGCATGATGTTTGCTATAGCTGCTTACCACGATTATGAGATATGGCAAATGGACATAAAGACGGCTTTCCTTAATGGATTCCGCGAGGAGGAAATCTATATGGAGCAGCCTAAAGGCTTTGTGTCCGAAGTCGATATTCAGAAAGTGTGCAAGCTTCAGCATTCCATTTATGGACTGAAGCAATCATCGCGTAGTTGGAACCTTTGTTTTGATGAGGCGGTCAAAGAGTTTGACTTCGTGCAAAATGAAGAGAAACCTTGTGTATACAAGAGGGTTAGTGGGAGCAAGATCGCATTCTTAGTACTATATGTGGATGACATTCTACTAATACGAAATGATGTGGGAATGCTCAGTTCTGTGAAAGCTTGGCTTTCGAGTAATTTCTCCATGAAAGACTTGGGAGAAGCAACCTATATTCTTGGAATTTGACTCTACCGGGATAGAGAGAAGAGAACAATAGGTCTTTACCAAGCCCTCTATATAGATAAAATCTTAAAGCGATTTAAGATGGATGATTCTAAAAGAGGGTTCCTACCGATACGACATGGAATAAAACTCTCCTTGAAGATGTGTCCTCAAAGTGAGGAACAAATAAAGGAAATGAGTAATATACCATATGCTTCGGCCGTGGGTAGCCTTATGTCTGCTATGTTGTGTACAAGACCTGACATCGCGCATGCTATAAGCGTGGTGAGTAGGTTTCAGGCAAACCCAGATAGGGATCATTGGACTGCCATAAAGAACGTTCTCAAGTACTTAATAAGTACAAGAAATATGGTTCTGATGTATGGCGGTGGAGAATTGGATGTGGTGGGATACAATGATTCGGACTTCCAAGTAATGAAGGACGACTCGATGTCTATTTCTGGCTACATATTTACTCTTAATGGAGGAGCAGTATCTTGGCGTAGCACCAAGCAAAGCGAGACTGCTGATTCTACCTGTCAGGCTGAGTATCAAGCAGCCTCGGAGGCTTCCAAGGAAGGGTTCTGGATTAAGAAGTTTCTGGGAGAACTTCAAGTGATACCATGTGCTGAGTTGCCTGTTCCACTATACTGCGACAACGATGGAGTTGTAGCGCAGGCCAAGGAGTCGAGGTTTCACAACAGCACCAAACATATAGAGAGGAAGTATCATCTCGTAATAGAATTTGTTCGCAAGGGATACATTGTGCTGCACAGAGTAGACTCGGCCGACAACGTCGCCGATCCACTGACCAAGCCACTTTCTCAGACTAGCTTGGAGTGTCATCTGGAGAACATGGGTATTAGATACCATAGTGTGTAGCATTGAGTGAAAGTGGGAGATTGTTAGGAGTATGCCCTCGAATGCCACTCAGAGGATGTTGAGTGAGGGCATTGTACTTGTAATTATGTAAATCATTTATATAAGGCAATGGATGTTTCTATATTTACTGGTAGTTACAGGCATTCCTAACTCGTAAATATACATATAGAAACTAGTCCGTGTATTTGATAGCAAAATGTTCCACTCCTTATTGGATAAGGGGGTCGGCACTGGAAAGGTTTATAGCTCAAATACTTCATCATTCGCAAGTTGATGAAACTTGACTGGGCGTTAAGTTTATGTGAAGACTTGTATGACGTGTCCTTTGGCATGGAGAGTGCCTGTCGAATGCTAATGGTTAGTGGGAGCACACGTTATAGGTATGTTAATTGGATTAGTATACTCGAACTGACTCACCCTCGATTCGTCACACGGATTTCACTCTGGGACAGTCAATGATGGAATCGAAAGGTTGTGATAGGTATTCGTGAACCTTCAACTTAAGGATTTAGTAGGGATGTGCTTGTGACGTCAAGATTTTCATTAGAGTAGTTCGACCCTATAAACCGGGAGGTAGGGGTCAACCTCGATGTGCATCTTGACGAGTAGGTAGCAGGTCCTACTGAATACCAAGATAGAATTCTTTCTCCCGTTAGTGAGCGGGTTATATGTCCTATGCGGTTATTGGCAGATAAGATCATAAGTCTTTGGCCAAAGCATTGGAGCTAGTTGTATTGGATACACGAGAGCTCGATGATATCGATTTGCATTAACGCATGCATAGCGTCAAGTACAGATAGGGTTTGACTGAACGTGACCCTATAACTTGATCGGGACATTTGAAAGAAGTGTTTATACGTATACTGGTATTCACGACAGAATGGTTCTTGAATGATCCCAATCATTCGTTATCAGTTGGGGTACAGTGTAGTCCGCCAGGCTGGCTAGGTGGTGCTACTACTCTTTGGTTCCTCCCATTGCTGACTGGGACGGACCTATCGAGTCGCGCAATAGGATTGACGACGGAATGTATCAAGCTTGTTATCTAATTATGAATATTAGATATTGAATATCTAAATTTGGGACATTAGATGTTTAAATTGATTTATTGGATAAATTGATTTACGGCCTAATGAATTAAATAAATTACTGGGTGATTAATTCAATTCATAGATATAATTATTTCTTGGAGAAATTAATTATGTTATTATGTATTTAATGTGATAAATTAATTGGATTAATTAATCGACACAAATACATTGGAACGAAATAGGAGTTTATCTGTTTGGACTCACGGGAGTCCTAAACGGACCGAACTCGTCCCGGATCCTTCCAGATGGCCGCCCATTTTCCCTCCACTTTCCTTTGGTCATAGTCTCCACCTTAATTGGTGGATGACTTGAAGCATCAAGGGAACAAAATCTTTTAATTAATTCCTTTTAATTATTTGGTCTTGATTTAGGAGGATTTTATGGAGGAATAAATGTGAAGACAACTCTCACTTCTCCACACCATATTCATTCCATACGTATAGTTGCAAGAGGAGAGAGAGAGAAGTCTTATTCATCATCTTCTTCTTTATTCATCTTCTTCATAATTTCTTAGGGAAATTTTGTGAGGAAATATTGAGAAAGATAGATATTCATACACTTAGAGTGATATTAATATCTATAACAAGCTTACTCATCTTGATATAGCCGCATCCTTGGAGGATAACGAGGTGAGTATTGTTCCGGTCGTTTTTCCGACACATGGCAAGTAGAGACGCGGTGCTTTTGGCGTTGGATCGTTCAAGGGCTTGGAGCGGATTGGATTCGTAGAGATCAAGCAAAGCTTGGGGAGTAGCTCAAGAGAATGTTACCATTTAATCAACGGACTTCAAGGGTTAGTTTCTTACAACTCTTTCTTTTCGTTTATATATTCGTATATACGTAGCTCGATCGATCCTCGTAGGGATTCGGATCGAATTAATTTTCATTTTACCGCTTCCGCTGGGCCTTCATTTTAGGCACCGAATCCCAACAAGGGAATCAAGGGAATCGGGAGGTTTTGGAAATTGAGTTTTATGTTGTTTGCCGTACATGCAAGAGTCACAGAAAGACATCTTAGAGATTTTATCCTTTCCAAAACACTTTTGTTTATGCAAGATATCTAATCCCTTCATGCTCATGTGTCCTAACCTATTATGCCACAATTCAGTTTTATCCGTACAAACTAGATTAGAACATGCAGCAGTTTTAGTTTGGCACATGTATAAATTAAATTTCCGAATTCCTTTAAACAACATTAAGGAGCATCTGCAAAATTTTCATGCAACCATTCCCCCAACAACCCCTAAGGCCCTCATCTTCCAAAGTTGTACAAGATATCGGATTATGAGATAAATCAGGAATATGTCTGACATTTTTTAGAGTGAACCGAGTACCATCAGCAAATTTCAAACACACATTTCCTACTCCGGCCACAACCCGTTTCACCTTATCAAGCATATAGACATACCGATCACCAAGATTGGTATAACTTGTAAAATGCTATTTATAAGGTGTCATATGATGAGTGTGTAACACCCCCAAACCACTCGGGAATATTACAGTGCCGCAGACCCTCTCCGCGAGGATCTACTAGGCTAAATACAAAACAATGCATCACTTCACATGCCGACATGGATACGTAAAGGACCGTTAGACCGATTTGGTCTTTTATCATAACACACACAACATTACATACATGATTCTTTCCCAAAACTCATACCCGCGCAGGGGCTGGAATACAATAACGCTCCCATAAATCGGGGTAACAATACATCGGAGAAATAACCAACAAGACTATCCAGCATACTCTACAATTGGTCTTTATGTAATTAGTATCGTCGTCTTCCATCATCCTTCGTACCGATCCTGTGGTTCGCTCCCCAGAAACCTGCAAGTACCTGGACGCAATATAGACATCCACCCCCCGAATACTCGGGGGTTAGCAAAACTCCACTGTTTTGCTAGTGCAAGTATAAAACATAAGTACAAGCCATACACAACGTGCTTCAAGAATATAAAAATCTTGAATATATTTCCCGAGATAATTCACTTAATCAAAACAGTTTGATTTATAAAAGGTAGGAATAGAACCATTTATCTCATACAGAATATTTTACGATCTCGGGAGTTTGAAAACATTTGGAATTAAGGAATTCTCGAGTCTTTCGAAAACACTTGGGGACACGGCCCAAAATCATCTTTCCAAAATACGATTCCAATAATAAAACGTGGATTCACAACCCAATTCACAACAAACGGGGTCTAAAACCCAAATCATAAGCCACAGGGTCCACGACCCAAATCACATAACACATGTTCCTAAGGATTATTCGCGTCCCGTGCTAACAAGCCATGAACCTCAGATGCTCACGTAGAACATACCCGAGTGAATAACCCAATAGGAAACTATACCAAATCACATATCCTCGTGACAACGGTCACAGAACCATTCCAAACCACAACCATAAGTTATCCCGGCATAGCGCTAACAAGCCACGAACCTCGGAGTCCCCGCAAGACATACCCGATGATGACCCCCACAAGTTATCCCGGCATCGGGCTAGCAAGCCCCGAACCTCGGAGTCCCCGCAAGACATACCCGGGTTGGATAACCCTACGGTCACGCCTGACCCATACTAGCAAGTATGGATCCCGGAGATTCAACAATCCAACTCGGAGGCACATCACTTTCAACGATCACATAACAATGAGCAGAACATCAACCAAGCAACACTTAAACATCACAACCTCCTTTCAAAGGAGTAACAACTAATATCACACAATACGTTCTTACCGAACAAGTACACATAACGTTACGTACTCCCCGACAAAGGATTACGGTCTATTTAACTCACTCAAAGTGATCCTAGCATCTTTTCAACATACAAAACCAACACACATATTCCGAGAACACATATATTCACGAAGTACACGAAATATCGTTGAAAGACAGCATTTATCGAGAACATACCGATCCCTTTTTACGTTCATTAAACATTGGGTTTCGCATAAAAATCATTTTTCAATAATTACGCCTACGAAACATGAAACGTATGGACAAGATACTTGCCTCGATATCACGAGCAACCGAACAACGAACGGACATGGTCGGATAGTTCTCGAGCTTCCAAAAACGACCAAGGATTCGGCAATCGCACGAATACGACGAAAATAACATTACCACGAATCAATAACACTAATCGAAATCCGAAACGATCCTAAAAACAACAAGGATCTAAGTGTTCTGAAAGAAATCAAGAATCGTTGATCCGGGTGATAAAAATCGATGAACGGTTACAAAATCTGAAGATTACGGTTAAGACAAACAAGAATACACAACCGATCGGATGAGATCGGTTAATAATCACAAATCCAAGGAAAAACCCCAAATTCAAGAAACTAGGATTCTAAGAAGAGATTACCTTGATTTGGACCAAGAAGACGATTAGATGTTGTTAAACATCTACAAATCCGCTCGAAGATGAAGCTAGAAGAAGAAGAAGAAGAAGAAGATCGCTCAAAATTGCCTCTGGAGCTCACTCCCTTCGGAAGGGATGAAGAGAAGAAAGGAAATGACGACTTAATGCTGCTGTCCAGTATTTATACTGGACAGTTATTAGCGCGCGCTAAACACCCTGCATTAGCGTGCGCTAACAGGGTCAACGCTCCAAAGAATCTGCCTATAACACAGTTAGCGCTCGCTAGCCAAAAGCCTTAGCGTATGCTAACGGGTCACAAAACCAGTCCAGTAGCATCTGGACAGATCTGCACCTACCAAGTAGCGTGCGCTAGGAATAACGATTAGCGTGCGCTAAGCAGTCGATAGCGTGCGCTAGCTATCGACCTCAGCGTGCGCTAACAAAGCCCCAATCCCAGTCCAGTAGCTCCTGGACTGCCCCTGGACTGCCAGTTAGCGTGCGCTACACATTCGGTAGCGTGCGCTAACCACAACGCCGTAGCGTGCGCTATGCCACAAGCATTAGCGTGCGCTACACCACAAAAACCCAAAAACTCACATAGTGATCAGAAACGCCTCCAAACACATGTCCCAACAAGACACACCCAAACACGGCACAAAATTCCAACGATGAGGACAATAACAATCTGATAAAACCCCGAAAACTCAATGAATCCGGAACAAAAATATCGGGTAATACATTCTACCCCCCTTAAAAGAAGTTTCGTCCCCGAAGCTTAAAACATATGACGATCAACGCAAAACAATTCCAGATGACATAAGATATCTGCTGCCGACAGCCTGTAACGAATCACATGCAGCACGTGGCTGCTACCATGCATGTCGCTACGTCAGAAAAGATAACAGAACGCAACGAACAAAATCAATATGGTTGGCCAGCCGAACAGTACGTCAATCAAAATGCGATCTAATCGCTGAACAAATACGAAATTCTACACACAAGGATTGGAAGATCGAAAACGAAGTTAATCTCCCGAGCTCAAGGAAATTACGAAGAAATCTAAACGTTCAAAATTTACGATACAAGACTGGGCAACAAGCTATCGAACCACAACGATCGAGACACATCGGTCGAACGATCATATTCGAATCACGACGAACAATAATACTCGAACAACAACCCCAAAGTTCACATCTCGACTTGAGACAATATACGATTCGGTGAAGACAATAAGATGTGCATTCACATAAGATCCACAGGAAATGGAACAGCAATTGGAAAGTCACAACGACAAACGGGTTATTCTGTAACAATACCACAACTCGTTTGATCAACAAAAGCACAAGACAGGACAAGTTCAGAAAATATCAACGAACATAAACGAGTCGATAGAGTGGAAAGTACAGAGTTCAAAATACGATCCACTTCAAATAAAAGAAGTCAATCTCCGACAAAACAACAAAACAAGGGAAATAACTCAACATACAACTGATAGACCACGCCCCTCTGGGACTACTCAGAGTCGATCGTGATATCAGCGCTCAAGTTCGTGCCTCGGAAGGTTCGGTGCCGAACTCGCAAAACTGAACCCGGTGTCCCTCGATTCCGCACCTATAACACGTTACTGGCGGCGAAGGACAATGTGCACGAACATGTCCCGCCACATTACAGTTAAAACATCTCCTGGCTTTACCAGGAGTCAGAGCAGACAACTTGGAACTCTCAGTTCCACGCATCGAGCGATGGAGCTTCACAGCGGAAAGGCTACGACATTGGAAACTAGAGACACCAACTCCTGCACTGTCCACACGGTCATCTGACTTCCTCTGCTTCTTCGACTCGGGCAGACGCTCCGATGATAACGAAGTTAGTTCACGGGCTAATGCTCGATCTTGATAGTCCCTCAACGAAGTGCAATTGAATCCCGACATATACACGCGAATATCCGGCTTCATCCATCTGTCAAAGTGAAGGATCCTCTCTTCATCGGTTCTCACCCGATCTCGCACATAACTGAGTTGTTTGCGATAATCGATGATAGCTTGCGACACCGATATATCTTGCGGTTCTGCCAAGTAGAATTCGCCAATCCTCTATTCTCTAATCGGTTTCGGACAGAACTCAGCTTCCATAAATGCTTGGAACTCCTCCCACGTGACATCACGATCACGAGGTTTAACAGGTTCCCCCCAATTAGAGGCATATTTGTCAAGAAGGTACTGAGCGATAGGTACATTCCGCTCTTCAGGACATCCGACAGCCTCGAAAATCTTTCCCAACTGGAAAATCCAACCATCCCAGCCCAATGCATCCGCAGCACCGGCGAATCGAGGGGGATTCATACGAACTACCTCGCGAAGCCATTGATTTACACCGACGTTCTGACTCGCGTCAATGCTACGTTAAACCACCTGGGTCAACTGAGTCATCTGAGTCACTACTTGTTGCAATATAGTAGCAACTCCCAAACTAAAATCATTCCCAGCGACATTCTCTCGATTCCGCATTCGATCCCCGTGGCCATCAGCACCACGGTTACGACCACGACCTCTGCCCCTCGACATACTAACAAACAACAACCTATGGCAATGAAAGATCATAACACATAGCAAGATATTCACATCTCCGTGTTTAATCAAACACTATTAAATCATATACATATTACGATTTAATTCAAGCTAGAGCACAATATACAAACTATTATCCCGACAATCTTCATTTATAATGCCGTTGTTATGTGAATTATAAATGCAATAAAATTTAAGTCATTCGTTATATCAAAATCATTTTCTGTACGGGTTCCGCGCCGGAACACACCAAGTTGAAAACCATTTTAAAAAACGTTCAAAAATGCCAAAAAGGCCGATGACGGTAATACTTTCAAAATACTCGCCAAAAGTCATTTTGAACTTTACACACGCAGCGGACAAGAACACAGTTCAAATTACACATAACCACACACAACAATTGTTATTCATGAACAACACACACAGAGTACAGTCTCAAACGGTCAGCCTAACAATCGCAAAAGTTAGACTTACGGCCAGAATGTAGTTTCCGAGCTTCTGCTCAGACCGATTAGTGTATGATTTAACAGAGACTTAGCGTGCGCTAGCCATGCCATGTTAGTGTGCGCTAGCTATTCTAATCCAGCAACACATTCATAAGCATATACTAAATGATACCAAAAGTCGAAGGTTAAAAATAGTCAGCAACATACGAATCCAAACGCCAAGAATTTACATCCTCACTACATAACTTTTAACCGAAATTCCTGAAACCGAAAAGTTGAAGGCGAAATTCACGTCTCAAATAAACTTTTGATAGACCTCGTTTGAGCATTTAAAATTCAAATTTTGAAAATTTTCAATGCTAGATGAACATAAAATATATGTAGTTGAATTCCCAAAATCTTTGGTCTTGAGATCATCATACGAAAATCAAATCATTTTTCCCCCTCGAAGGATGTTTTTAAGTAGAATTTACGTGATTTCTCCAAAACATTTGAAGTTTAAAATACCACATTGATAAACTTTTATTGAGTAACCAATCCAAAACATCGCTCCTGTAAAAACGATTTTACACAAAGATGTATATATATATATATACGTACATACATACCGGTACTACTCTTTATCCCAGCACAATACGAGAATCAAACAAGTATGAATTAAGTATTCACGAGGCATAATTAAACTCCACATAATAACACAGAATCACATAAACTCGTATAACACGAGACACAACGAAGTAGGGAGACTTACATCCACAGATCGCACGAAGATGATGGTTGCACCTCGATACTAATCACGACCGACAACTCACGACGCATCATGACACCACTCAGTCAGACCAAATCTGACAAGACAAGACCCGACAACACACAACTCAACCCGACAGCCTAGGTTTCCTCAACCTAAGCTCTGATACCATATTCTGTAACACCCCCAAACCACTCGGGAATATTACAGCGCCGCAGACCCTCTCTGCGAGGATCTACCAGGCTAAATACAAAACAATGCATCACTTCACATGCCGACATGGCTACGTAAAGGACCGTTAAACCGATTTGGTCTTTTATCACAACATTACATACATGATTCTTTCCCAAAACTCATATCCGCGCAGGGGTTAGAATACAATAACGCTCCCATAAATTGGGGTAACAATACATCGGAGAAATAACCAACAAGACTATCCAGCATACTCTACGATTGGTCTTTATGTGATTAGTATCGTCGTCTTCCATCATCCTTCGTACTGATCCTGTGGTTCACTCCCCAGCAACCTGCAAGTACCTGGACGCAATACAGACATCCACCCCCCGAATACTCGGGGGTTAGCAAAACTCCATTGTTTCGCTAGTGCAAGTATAAAACAGAAGTACAAACCATACACAACGTGCTTCAAGCATATAAAAATCTTGAATATATTTCCCGAGATAATTCACTTAATCAAAACAGTTTGATTTATAAAAGGTAGGAATAGAACCATTTATCTCATACAAAATATTTTACGATCTCAGGAGTTTGAAAACATTTGGAATTAAGGAATTCTCGAGTCTTTCGAAAACACTTGGGGACACGACCCAAAATCATCTTTCCAAAATACGATTCCAATAATAAAATGCGGATTCACAACCCAATTCACAACACACGAGGTCTAAAACCTAAATTATAAGCCATAGGGTCCACGACCCAAATCACATAACACATGTTATTAAGGATTATTCGCGTCCCGTGCTAACAAGCCACGAACCTCAGATGCTCCCGTAGAACATACCCGAGTGAATAACCTAATCGGAAACCATACCAAATCACATATCCTCGTGACAACGGTCATGGAACCATTCTAAACCACAACCATAAGTTATCCCGGCATCGCGCTAATAAGCTACGAACCACGGAGTCCATAACCAGTGATGACCCCCACAAGTTATCCCGGCATCGGGCTAGAAAGCCCCGAACCTCCGAGTCCCCGCAAGACATACCCGGGTTGGATAACCCTACGGTCACGCCCGACCCATACTAGCAAGTATGGATCCCGGAGATTCAACAATCCAACCCGGAGGCACATCACTTTCAACAATCACATAACAATGAGCAGAACATCAAGCCAAGCAACACTTAAACATCACAACCTCCTTTCAAAGGAGTAACAACTAATATCACACACAATACGTTCTTACCGAACAAGTACACATAACGTTACGTAATCCCCGGCAAAGGATTATGGTCTATTTAACTCACTTAAAGTGATCCTAGCATCTTTTCAACACACAAAACCAACACACATATTCCGAGAACACATATATTCACGAAGTACACGAATTATCGTTGAAAGACAACATTTATCGAGAACATACCGATCCCTTTTTGCGTTCATTAAACATTGGGTTTCTCATAAAAATCATTTTTCAATAATTACGCCAACGAAACATGAAACATACGGACAAGATACTTGCCTCGATACCACGAGCAACCGAACAACGAACAGACACGGTCGGATAGTTCTCGAGCTTCCAAAAAATGACCAAGGATTCGGCAATCCCACGAATACTATGAAAATAACATCACCACGAATCAATAACACTAATCGAAATCCGAAACAATCCTAAAAACAACAAGGATCTAAGTGTTCTCAAAGAAATCAAGAATCGTTGATCTGGGCGATAAAAATCGATGAACGGTTAACAAAATCTGAAGATTACGGTTAAGACAAACAAGAATACACAATTGATCGGATGAGATCGGTTAAGAATCACAAATACAAGGAAAAACCCCAAATTCAAGATACTAGGGTTCTAAGAAGAGATTACCTTGATTTGGACCAATAAGACGATTATATGTTGTTAAACATCTACAAATCCGCTCGAAGATGAAGCTAGAAGAAGAAGATCGCTCAAAATCGCCTCTGGAGCTCACTCCCGTCGGGAGGGATGAAGAAAAGAAAGGAAATGACGACTTAATGCTGTTGTCCAGTATTTATACTGGACAGTTATTAGCGCGCACTAAACACCCTGCATTAGCGTGCGCTAACGGGGTCAACGCTCCAGAGAATCCGCCTATAACACAGTTAGCGCGTGCTAGCCAAAAGCCATAGCATACGCTAATGGGTCACAAAACCAGTCCATTAGCACCTGGACAGATCTGCACCTACCAAGTAGCGTGCGCTAGGAATAACGGTTAGCGTGCGCTAAGCAGTCGATAGCATGCGCTAGCTATCGACCTCAGCGTGCGCTAACAAAGCCTCATCCCTGGCCCAAGAGCTCTGGATCGCCTCGATCGCGCTAGCGTGCGCTACACATTCGGTAGCGTGCGCTAACCACAATGCCGTAGCGTGCGCTATGCCACAAGCATTAGCGTGCGCTACACCACAAAAACCCAAAAACTCACATAGTCATCCGAAACGCCTCCAAACACATGTCCCAACAAGACACACCCAAACATGGCATAAAATTCCAACGATGAGGACAATAACAATCTGATAAAACCCCGAAAACTCAATGAATCTAGAACAAAAATCTCGGGTATTACAGAGTGCATCCTGAGTCCAGTAACCATTCATTTTCACACAAACCAGAAAGCACAGAATTCATAGAGAGACACAAATCATCAATAACCATAAAGACATCGCCCACAGTCAAATTAGCCTAATCATTTTGTAAATTCTTTTTAGGCTTGGTGCATTCTTGTATATAATGACCAGATTCACCACAGTTATAGCATTTGCAATTCTTAGGTCGGAACTTAGATTTATCCTTCCATTGCCCCTTTTTCTTATTAGACTTCTCAGAATCAGTTTTGATAAACGGTTTCTTTTTAAGGTGTTGCGTAGACCTTACAGAATTGACATCAGACACCGGTTTAGAAACCTTATTAATTTTCAAGTCTAATTCCTTACTTTTTAAGCCACTTATAACAGTGTCTAGAGTAACAGAATCCCTCCCATATTTGATAGCATATTTCACATCATTATAAGCATCAGGGATAGCATTCAAGAGCACAATAGGGGAATAATCATCAATGTTGTAATCACCCGTTTGTTTTATATCTTGTACTAACTTTGTAAAGGCATCAAGATTACCATCAATATCTTTATTCAAATCCAGGTTATAACGGAAAAAACTTTTCGAGAAGGAATAATTTATTCGGCAAAGATGTCTTAGTAAACGTTTCCTCAAGTTTATCCCAAAGCTGTTTAGCATTATCAGTTTTACCTATTCGTCTAATCACAGAATTAGACAAGTTCAAGATTATAGATGAATGAGCAAACTCAATCAATTCCTCACGTTTCTCAGAAGACACATCAGACTGAAAAGTACCTTCAATGGCCTTAAAACATTTTTGTTGGACAAGTATAGATTTCATTTTCTGTTGCCAAATTCTAAAATCTCCTTTGTTGTCGAAAGGTGCCATTGTAAATGAAGTAAGAGAGCCCATTTTAATATTTGTAAAAATCACACAAGATTTAAAATAGCAACACAGTGTACTGTTAATAATGTAGAAACTGAGATAACGGTTAAGTATCACGTAGATATCACACCGACTAAAATCACAATAGATTTTAAAGTAAAGCGAGCTGGGATTGAATCCCGGTATCACGTATGTTGTGTCGAGAATTATACTCTCCGACCGGCGATCGCCTCGGAGATCGGGCGACCTAGCCATTGCCGAGAGGCCGAGGCAGAACTGCCGACCAGCGACCAGGCGGCCTAGCCTTAGCCCGGCAGTCAAGATAAATTGGCCAACCGAAGGTCCCAGGACAAGTCCCGGTTCCGAGCGATCGACATTAAAGACGATCGTCTCTCGGTACTTGGCGATCGACTCCTGGCGACCGACTAGTGGACGATCATCTCCCGTCACTTTCCGACCGACTCTTGGTGACCGACCGATGCCGACCCTCCGCAACTGGCCAATGCCGACCTCTGGTGACCAGCTAGAGACGACCGCCTCATGCCGCTCGAAGCTGATGGTCATCCAGTCGGCAAAGGCCGAGCCTCAGGACAGACACCACGTGCAGAGCCGAGACAAGATCCGCATATCACGGATCATTGACCATAGCCTGTCAGCATCCGTCCACCAGCCGACAGGCCCGCCGAAAGGTGTCAGTAGGACCGCATGTGACAGTAACTCCGGACGCGTGCTGGCTCCTCATTGGACGGCACAGCTGGCTGCCAGCAGCTGCCTTGGACTTTAGGCCGACAGCCCGTGTGACTTAAGGACGATCGCCCGCATTATTATATTGGCCGGAAGGCGATCGCCCGCTAGAAAACAGGGCACCTCAGCCCCTATATATAGAGGGCAGCCTGCACTTGGATTTCAGGCTAGCATTATCGCGATTTCAGCACACAATACAGAAGCAATACACAGCACTTGGCTTTCTCCTACTCTTGGCAACAGCTATCTTTTGGTTCTTTCTTCTCTCGGCCTCTCTCATTCAGAAGACGATCGGCAGGGACGACGAACACCAAGCTTCGCTCAAGAGCTGGATTAACAGAGTCTTTTTACACTCATTGTACTTAGATTCTCACATTAATACTTGTATCCACGAATATTTGTATTAATAACATCTCGCGAGAGCATTCAAGCCCGGGCCTAACAAACCCGGCAAATCTTGTGTTTATTCATATTCTCTCGGAAGTGCTCCCGCAAATTTTGTTTGTTGTCCGTCCATTCCAGCAGTATTTAATCTTCGGATCAATATTTTGGGCAACAATAATTGGCGCTAGAGGAAAGGCATCTAACCCTCAATTTTATTCCTACCGTCCCGAAGAAGACTCACTGTTCTCGCGGCATATACTTGAAGTGACACTTATTGCGCTTCAAAGAAATCTTTCAGAAATCATGTCTTCCGCCTCCGCGTCGAAGAAAGCCGCCGGCCAACCCGCCATATGCCTCGTCTTGTCTCAGTCCGAGCCTCAGCTGATGGCGGAGGGTAGCCGCCGCGGTCCGAGATGCTCGATCCCGCCCCTAAGGTCCGGCCCAAGCCTCTCGCTCGATCAGTTCCGAACCAAGGAACAGATCAACGAGGCCATAGCCGTCCTACAGGAGCGACGGAGTGTTCTCTACGCGCCTCCCGCTATCACCCCCTCGGCCATCCGCCGGAAGTCCAAGCGGAAGCTCAAGGCGTTACTGTCCGAGCGATCGCCAGGAGGCTCTCATCCACAAGGAGAGGCGCTCGCCAGCCGGGGCACCTCTGTTTTCAATCGCCTGGGTAGTGACCCGTCTTGGCGACCGGGGCAGTCCGGCCCCAGCTACGAGTCGACGGAGTTTGAATCCGTCACCAGGAGCTCGGCCTACCCGACTCCCAGAAGGCACCAGCCTGTCGCTCCTCGCCAAATAGCCGAGGTCGGCAGCAGCGGAGTCCGGAGATCGGTACACGATCGCCTCGGCTCCCGTTCCCAAAGCCGATCAGCAAGCGACCGAGCCACGGCGATGGCCGCGATGCAACGCCAGCTCGACGACATGAAGGCGCTCCTAGAATCCGGGGCAGGATCCAAGAAGACGATCGCCAAGCCAAGCGAGCCGCTCGTGGTCAACATCGAGCTCGCCCCCGTGCAGCACAAGATCGCTCTCCCGCAAACACCTTTGTACGAGGGAAGATCGGACCCCGAAATACACCTGAGCAAGTTCAACATCTACATGACCGGGTGTGGGGAATCTGACACGACCAGGTGCCGAATGTTCCCTATGACGCTGGACGACCTCGCCTACAGGTGGTACGCCTCATTACCGCCTCGGTCCATCAGCTCCTTCAACCAACTGGCGAACGTCTTCACAAAGTACTTCGCCACCAGGGCCGCTCGGCCAGAAGGTCCCCATCGCATGCTGCGAATCAAGCAAGGGGAAGAAGAGTCCGACTCGGACTACATCGACCGGATAGACGAGATCATCCTCAACGGAGAGCCCGTAAGCGATGAGATCGCCCTCTACGTGGTCCTAGGAGGATTCCATGGTCTTTCGCCTATGTTCAGGCATCTCACGAAGGATCAACCCGCGACCTACGCGATCTTCCGAGCTAAGGCCGCAGACTTCCTGGCCAGGCAAAGGATTCTTCTCAACCTCTGAGCAGCGCGATCGGCGCCCGAACGACGATCTCCCGCCCGATCGCCAGTATCGACTTATGAATAATGCGATTGGCAGCCGAGCGACGATCACCAGTCTTCCAGCCCGATCGCCGATCATCAAGCTACATCACCAAACCGGAGGACTCGATCGCCATCTACAGTTCAGCATCTAACATGACGGACTAAGGCATGAGATCGCCTCCACCGCACATCATAAAGCCATGGTCCTGATAGTCGATGGAACCGACTGCTTCGGCCATGCAAGTTCCCTTTGGGCCAAGATCGCCCGCCCTTCGTTTAAATAAGAGGTCGGCGTAGTCTGAGGGCCCTCCAAGATTAAATCAGTGGACACGATCGCCCGCCCTCAAAGGATCATCATCTAACATGGTGAACCCGGACAATGCGACGTGCCACAACCCCCGTCTCAACGTACACCGTCGAGGTTCGCCATCTCCATGGCAGGCCGAGGTGGAAGCAGAGCTAACAAGCCGCGGACGTGGAGTTGAATCATCCGACGCTGCCCCGCGCAAGGACTCCTCTAGACCGAGACCGCACGCCCTTCGTTTAAATACGAGGCGAGGCACAGCCTAACAGAGGACCCTCACAATGAAATGAGTCACGAGACACTCAATGTCTTCGCGCACAAGACACGGTCATGGAGTCGGTCCATCGAACTCCGCGACTGTGCACGGTTCCTCAGCGACGAAACAATAAAGTTTCTACGAGGAATCGGCCAATGTTGTTTTTTGCAGGTACAAGACTGAAAGATAGCTAGCCAATCGACCAGATAGCCCAAGTCCGAATCCAAAGTCAGCTCATCGGTTCGTCCGCCCTCATCTTACACGATCGCCAGCAAGAACCACCTCGCCCAATGTCTTCAACATCAGAGCAAGCTGGGGGGCAATTGTTGTGTCGAGAATTATACTCTCCGACCGGCGATCGCCTCGGAGATCGGGCGACCTAGCCATTGCCGAGCAATGAGGCGTAATCGCCGACCAAATGCGGCCTAGCCTTAGCCCGGCAGTCAAGATAAATCAGCCAACCGAAGGTCCCAGGACAAGTCCCGGTTCCAAGCGATCGACATCAAAGACGATCGTCTCTCGGTACTTGGCGATCGACTCCTGGCAACCGACTAGCGGACGATCATCTCCCGGCACTTGCCGACCGACCCTTGGTGACCGACCGATGCCGACCCTCCGCAACTAGCCAATGCCGACCTCTGGTGACCATCTAGAGACGACCGGCTCATGCCGCTCGAAGCCGATGGTCATCCAGTCGGCAAAGGCCGAGCCTCAGGACAGACACCACGTGCAGAGCCGAGACAAGATCCGCATATCACGGATCGTTGACCACAGCCTGTCAGCATCCGTCCACCAGCCGACAGGCCCGCCGAAAGGTGTTAGTAGGACCGCATGTGACAGTGACTCCGGACGCGTGCTGGCTCCTCATTGGACCGCACAGCTGGCTGCCAGCAACTGCCTTGGACTTTAGGCCGACAGCCCGTGTGACTTAAGGACGATCGCCCCATTATTATATTGGCCGAAAGGTGATCGCCCGCTAGATAACAGGGCACCTCAGCCCCTATATATAGAGGGCAGCCTGCACTTGGATTTCAGGCTAGCATTATCGCGATTTCAGCACACAATACAGAAGCAATACACGGCACTTGGCTTTCTCCTACTCTTGGCAACAGCTATCTTTTGCTTCTTTCTTCTCTCGTCCTCTCTCATTCAGAAGACGATCGGCAGGGACGAAGAACACCAAGCTTCGCTCAAGAGCTGGATTAACAGAGTCTTTTTACACTCATTGTACTTAGATTCTCACATTAATACTTGTATCCACGAATATTTGTATTAATAACATCTCACGAGAGCATTCAAGCCCGGGCCTAACAAACCCGGCAAATCTTGTGTTTATTCATATTCTCTCGGAAGTGCTCCCGCAAATTTTGTTTGTTGTCCGTCCATTCCAGCAGTATTTAATCTTCGGATAAATATTTTGGGCAACAACAACGTAGATATCACAAAAACTAAAATCACAACAGATTTTAAAATAAAGTGAGCTGGAATTGTATCCCGGAGCCCCCACAAGATCCGAGGAACACTTGCGGCCCAGGCAAGGGAGTTTGGTATGCTCGGAGATAGCGACTACAACACTCTCAACACAAAGATAGTAAATCGAAGCAATCACAGTCACCTAGACAAGATCAAGTAAATAGACGGAAGCTAAAATAACGGACAGCACACCACAGTACCGAAAACAAGAAGGAGAGAGTAAGAAATGCAATACCTGAGCGGATCCCTCGGCCAGAATCCGTAAGCCCTTCCGAATAGAAACCCCTTTTAGAGGCTCCGATACCACTATAAGATATCTATCCGGAATACATAAAATTATACAACAAAGTAGTAAACGAATTACAAATAAAGTTCTTATGGTTACCGGGACTAAGGATTACACAACAAACTTAATAACAACGAATTACACAGAGGAAACAAACAAATTAACCTCAAAGACCCGAACACAAAGAACATAAAATTAAAGTTCAAGAAATCAAACCGAACAGATCACACAAGATCTGAAGAATGAGGAGTGATAGTGGTGAGAATCAGCCGAAATCGGCCTCGGCTCAGTCCTCTAATACTCAGTACCCTCGTCCAGTGCTCAATCAAAATCAGCAACCAACAACCCAAACAGTAAACCCACGGAACCCAACGGTTTAAAAATCACCCGAACTGAAAAACCCGAAGAGAACTCAAAAATTTCACTCAGAAATTTCTTATCACACAGATTCGCAATTGTTTTCACTTAGAATCTCACAAAGGTGTTTGTTCTCATAGAAGATTTTTCGTCTCACTCAATAATGAACTCAGGAAGATATATATAGACTAGAAGGAAGTCGCGATTCTCGGGGAATCGAAGCTAACTTATCATTAATCTGATAAGGGTTTCGATTTCCGTTCAAATTGGAACCGATTTGTCGGTCGCAGCGGGATGGAGAACAGGTCGCCATCGGATGGAGGCGGAGAAAACAGTTATGAGGAGAGAGAAAAAGAAACGAGAGAAATGAGTTAGGGTTTCAGCAGGGAGGGTTTTAGTAAGGGCAATGGACGGTAAGGATGAGACTGACCAGATGGACGCCCGGGATTAAAAGCTAGGAAGGATCTAGAATCCGGGCTGGGGTATGGGTATTAAATGTTTGGGCTGGGCTGCACATACTTAAAATGTCTAATATGGGCCCAGTAATATAACATTCATTTGGACCTTATTTTAACAGTTGGACATGGGACAAATCATCAAGTCCACCATCCGAAGAACCGATCCCCATATAAACAATGTAAGGCTGCAAAGTACTCCCTCCGTCTCACCGATCTTGGTTCATATTTCTTTTCTGACCGTCCCAAGATACTTGGTCATTTCTTTTTTAAGACACTTTTATCTCTCACAACTTTAAATAATATATATCTACACCATCACTTTATACACTACTTTTCAACTATTCTTAAATCTCGTGCCGAAAAAGAAATGCTCAAGATGGGTGGGACGGGGGAGTAACATATTGAAAGAAAATTGAGACTCTATTTTGTATTATATGTTTATGGAACTGTGTTTCCTTAAACCACAGTACAAAAATAATCCGACATGGTACGTATGTGTTAATTAGGTATTATACTTGCCTTGGGGCTTGGTCGATCTAGTGCCAGCACATGATAATAAAGGAAAAATGTAGCATTGAGAACAACTCAAAGTGCAGCAGAGACGCCATCCCCATATTATTGTGTGTGAGACAGAGAGTGTGTGTGCGTGTGCGCGTGTGAGGGTTATCATGCAAGCACGATCTTTGGTTGAATATTTATGTATTTTATACGTAATATTGAGGCAGACAGTTAAATGAGCATATGGCAGAATTTAAATGCCTTTTAGAGAAGTTTATATGTTTTTTTATTGTTATTGTCCTTTTATTTTAGTCTATGTAATTAGTTATATGAAATGAGGCTTTACTAACTCGTATGTTGCTCCGGGGTTGTTTTTGGTTTATTTAACCCGTGCGATGCACCGATTGTATCTAAGATTTCATAGCTAAAATTTAACTATCATTTAAAAGTTCATTTTAATCACCTTGTGTATTAGAAGGTGCATTTGCATTGTGATATTTATCATAACTTTTGTATTCAAATTAGATTATTTACATTAAAAGTTACAATTAAAATAGTCTCTTCATATATTTACAATTAAAAGTTACAATTAAATCCTTCTTCCATATTAAATTAAGGGGGATAAGTATTATATAGTA
Source organism: Orobanche coerulescens (assembly GCA_033398695.1). NCBI lineage: Eukaryota > Viridiplantae > Streptophyta > Magnoliopsida > Lamiales > Orobanchaceae > Orobanche > Orobanche coerulescens. The sequence continues at coordinate 71,961,245 of CM065815.1, forward strand.
TATATACACACAACATACACGCGCACACACATAAATTGCTTTCTTAAACAACACTTGATTTAAATAACCATAGTCAAATAAAGAACATTGTAATTGTCTTATAACTATGTACAATCTTCATTCCTACTAGAAGATATGATTAGGGCGGGAAAAATGTTTTTTAGGACATAACTTAGGGGTGTTGTAAATGTAGGACAATATCTTTTAAAATTTGTAATTGTAGAACAAAATTAAGCCCGAATCAATCTAAATCAAATTGAAATCAAGTCCTTTGCTTGTGTGTACTCCACCTCAACGCCACCTCAATGTCAAATAACAAAATTAATTAAAAAAAATAAATAAAATCAATATTTTTAGTAATTATAATTATTAAATTAAGTAAAATAAGTCTTAAAATTGTCACTTTCTTAGAAAAATTAAAATTTATATTCTAATTGAAAAAACTTAAGAAATATAGTTTATTTAATTAATCTAAATATTAAATAATTCGATTTACTTAGAATTCAAATAATAGTAGTTTAATTAAATGTACTTGATTGATTATTATTATTACTAAAAATGAATTTTATTTAATAGACCAATTAAATTATTTGAATTCTTATTTGAATTTATTTTTTTGTCCGATTAAATTATTCTTCCTTCTTAGCAAGAATGCTCAATAGTTTATTGTGTACGAGAATAGAGGGTTGAGGGGACAATGATATACCGTACCGTACCAAACTTTTTTTGCCAATAGCGTATAGCGTACCGAAAATTTTGGTACAATAAATTCATACTGATACCGTACCGAAAGTTTCGGTATACCGAAATTCGCTATACCAAAATTTCGGTATGGCTTTCGGTCCATACCAATACCGTACTGAAATTTCGGTATACCGAATTTTATTTCGGTATCGGTATATATCGAACTTATCGAAATACCGAATTACCAAAATATCGAAAAAATCTTGATATACCGATATATATATATATATATATCTTTGGGTTATTCTAAAAAGGGTCTTATAATAAAAAGTGTAGGAGGGATTGTGGGAGTGACATGTGTCATCCCCATTTCACATCATATGACATGTGTCACCCCCACCCCCACCCACCCCACCCACCCCCCGCGAAAAAAAAAATTCCTGCCAAAAATTTTTTTTTTTGGGGCAAAAAAATTTTTTTTTCCCGCCAAAATTTATAAGTGCATCACATTTATAAAGTTACTGCATCACAGTTATAAAGTTACTGCATCACAATTATCTTTTTAGTGCATTAAGGTTATAAGTTACTGCATCATAGTTGATGCACTTAACTATAAACTATGATGCAGTAACTTATAATAAAGACGCACCAAAACTTATTAGTGTAATGCACTAATGATATAAAAAAAGTGTAGTACTTATATTAAAAAAGAATCATATTTAATTTTGAAGCAATTGCATACATATATGATGCAGAGAAACTTAGGATGATGTAGTTTCCTATAACTATAATGCAGTTACATACATGATTCACTTACTTATAACTATAATGCAGTTACATACATATATGATGCAGAGAAACTTAGGATGATGCAGTTTCTTATAATTATAATGCAGTTACATACATGTTGCAGTTACTTATAACTTATAACTATAATGCAGTTACATATATATATGATGCAGAAAACTTAGGATGATGCAGTTTCTTATAACTATAATGCAGTTACATACATGATGCAGTTACTTATAACTTATAACTATACTGCAGTTACATATATATATATATGATGCAGAAAACTTAGGATGATGCAGTTTCTTATAACTATAATGCAGTAAACTTATAACTATGATGCATTAAAACCCAGGTGCATCACCGTTATGAAATTTGGTGCATCATAGTTATAACAAATTTTTATAACTGTGATGCACCAAAATAAAATGGTGCATCATAGTTATAAAATTTTGGCGGGAAAAAAAAATTGGCCCTAAAAAAAAATTTTGGCGGGAAAAAAAAAAATTCGGGGTGGGGGTGGGGGGTGGGGTGGGTGTAATATCCGGAATTTCTACTACTGTTGATTGATATTATTTTATCCGAGTTATATTGTACAGCGTGGAATCTGTACAGTAGGGATAAAATAAATAAAGGACTGAGACATCTGTATTGGTATAATTGTCATACTTGGTTGACAATTACATTTAAGAAGTATATGTATTCAGTATGCCGTATGTTCGTATTCTGTATGTTGAGACGTTGGACGAGAAGAGTTGGAAATGGCTAAGTATAGCCTGACTAGCGCGCGCTAATGGTCAAGTATAGCGCACGCTATCGTTCATGGTTAGCGCACGCTAGAGGCAGAATGTAGCGCACGCTAATGCAGTCAGATCAGAAGGAATCTACGCGTGGACCAGGCCACTTTCGGCGCACGTTCTGATAAGTCAACGGACATTGTAATGTAGTGTTAGCGCACGCTAATACATGTTGATTAGCGCACGCTAACTATATATCGGTCAACAGGGAATCTTGGCTTTATTGGTTGATTTCGGCTTGTGGGGTCACGAGCATCTTCGTGGTAGGTGTATACTGTAGCAAGTCAACTTCGGATAGCGCACGCTAAGATAAATGACTTGCGTACGCTAAGCAGGATGTTTTACGTACGTTAATGCATGGGCATTACGTACGTAAGTTAGTTTACGAAGCAAGGCAGTAGCCTCTGGGCTTCGATAGCGCACGCTAACAAAGTCGCTAGCGCACGCTAAGCGATGCGCACGCTAAACATGAGATGTTAGCGCACGCTAATAATGAATATTATAAAAAGGGACGAAGGGTGTTATGAAGCATTTCGTCCATTCCTTCCTTGTAACCGAGAGAGAGAGTATTTAGAGTGAGGTTTGAGGTCCCTTACACAGAGAGATGATGATCTTTAACAAGATTAAGATGGAGAGCATGGATTCAATCCTCGTTCTTCAAGTTATTCATGATTCTTGGAATGGAGTCTAGTGTTCTTATTCTTGGTTCATCCAATCCGTAATTTTCGTATCCTCTTGATGATGGTTCGTTTTCTTGGATGATTTCATGTAAGGAGCATGTTGGATAATCATATGATGATGTTATATGAGATTCAATGGAATTTTGATAAGAGTTTCTGATGTTAGTTAAGATTCTTCTTACTATAAGGATGGTGATTCGTTTAACCCGATCTAAGATGGATTTGAATCTTGTTAATTATATTGATCGATTTAGAGGAGTTAAATCATGATACGAGGTTGAATTCCGGATTGAATATGATATGATCCTTGTTATCGAGTCGGTTTGATTGTTGATGTTATTATTGATATATGGACATTGATATGATCCTTGTGATAGTTATGGTGTCGTTTATCTTCAAGAGATATGGAGATTTATGTCTCCCTTCATTCGGATTCGTAGTCGCAAGATGTGAGTCGATGGTTGGAATGCATGCCATCAGACATTAGCGCACGCTAAGCTTACCGCTAGCGCACGCTAACGGACAACTTAACGCACGATACGTTATGCGTTTAAAGTGCGCTAAGTAGGTAGACAGTGCGATATTTTTGTGTTTTGATTATGAATTCGTGATGGTTTGACTTGGTTGGTTCTACCGTGTTTGTTCGAGATTGTGTTGAACCGTTGAGTTCGATTGGTTAGTTTTGTCAGTTGTTGACCGTTATCGGATATGTGTTATTTGATTTCTTCGATAGGTTGAGATTATTGATCGGTGATTATAACTGGATATTGCGGTCGTGTTCGAGTATGTCCATTGTATTGCTTTTGATCGGGGCTGAGGAGCTCGTAGACAAAGGCAATGTGTTTGGCAGCAGCTTCGTGGTATCGGTATCGAGGCAAGTTATTACTTGCTCAGTTATAATATTTAATGAATGGTTTGATTTCATTTCATTTATAATGCATATAGCGATGATTATTATTGTGAACTCTGGGTATTCGGATCGCATATCGTTCTTTCGATTCTGGGAGGTAAATCATAATGTATATGCTTTATCTCAGTTATTGGTATGTTCGAGTATCGAGGTTACATTATGGTAAAGACGAGGATATGAGTATCTATAGTTCAGTGTACGTTTGGATCGCCGAACATTGAGGATAATCGTCGGTGATGATTGGACATCGAGGTTGCTCCCGAAGGACTCGGGGCAAATATTCCATATTGATTATGGTTTAGTGTTATTTATTTTGGTCTCGTACATTTTCTTTCATGTTGTTGAACATGAAGTAGTCCTGGTATATTGTCATGTTGTCGTGCATGTTATGTTGTTCATGTTGATGAACGTGTTGATCTGCATATGTGTATGCATATTGTGTTGTTTATGTTGTGTAAATAATCCGATGGGATTATGAGGATCTATGCTGAGGGCGCTGGATCGAATGTCCACCATGTGTTGGTTCGACGGGATCATCATGGGGATCTATGCTGAGGGCGCTGGATCGTTGGACAGGTTTTCCACCATGCGTTGGTTCGACGGGATCATCATGGGGATCTATGCTGAGGGCGCTGGATCGTTGGATTACCAGTATTGTGTTGATGGAATCTTGTGAATTCGCATCATTGATTTTATCATGTGTTGTTGTTCACATGTGTATTGTTAGTTATCCACCTTATGTCGATCTGATAGGATCAACAAAGGGATCTATGCTGAGGGCGCTGGATCGTCGGATTTCCATTGAGTATACATGATTGTTATTGCTGTGATCATATTGACGTGGTCATATGAGTATGCATTTGTAGGTCTTGTGTTAGGACCTTGTCCGTATTGCATTGTTCTGATCTCGGATTAGACTGATATGATTATCGTGGCACATCATATCTCGAGGTATGTTCCATATTTTCTTTGGTCTTGTCTTTGGTGGACAATCGGTTACCGTCTTGGGATTTGTTGATATTATTCGATGGATCGTATTGGTCAGATATGGTAGATTTCCGTATCGTGAGTTGGTCCTGATAGTTTGAGGATCTTGAGTATTGTTTGAGGTATAATACAGATATTATGTTCGAGTTTATTGGTTAATCGAGTACAGGTTGTGAAATGTGATAATGGTTATTCTGATGAGAATTACTTGAGTAAGTAAAGTTATGGCGGTAAGATTACGTTGGCCGTATTCTTATGTTGTATTCTCGTTGGTATGTAATTATTGATGTTTTGTGACGGTTATCATTGTTGGATTTTATGGCTGACCCCGTCGTGGGATTTCTTTTAGGTTCTCGGAGTATCGAGCTTGTAGCGGTCGTGAAGAGATGAGCTTCCCGGAGGATACTGGCTAGGACATGTTCTGTACATTGAGTTTATTGTTTGGTTCCTGTTTTCCGCTGCTAGAGTATTGTTTTGGTTGGTCTTTTTCCGCTGCGTGAGTATTTTGAGACGCACTTTTGGTATCTGGTAACTGAGGTTACTTTGGAAATCGTTTTCTAAACTTTTGAGTATCGGCTGTTTGACCTTGCGATTTCAAATGAGTTTTACGACGGTTTTTGATAAATGGATTTTATAAGTCTTTGTGAATTTTTAAAGATAGTACCGTCGTTGGCCTCTCGGGCATTTGTAAATGTTTGGGAAAATTTCTTTTAGCCTTGTGGGTTCCATCTCGGGGCCCACGGCGCTGTAATATTTCCGGTTAAATCTGGGGGTGTTACAGAATATGGTATCGGAGCTTAGGTTGAGAAAACCTAGGCATTTGGGTCGATTTAGGTCGTGTTTTTGTTGCGTCATTCGAGTTGTCGATTGACAAATACTAGAGCCGTGAGTCTTTGTTGTTCACTCAGGCTTGTGCATTATCGGATTTGCCAGTATCGTACTGGGCTTGTTATAACTTTTCCAAATGGTGTTTACGTGATATATTGTGTTCTTGAGTTGCACTGAGTTTGCAAAACGTGTGTTTTGAAAATACCTGTGTCGAGTATTTTCTTGAGTCTAGACATGTGCCAAGATCACGGGAATCGGCTTCACGATCTGTAAGTATTTGGATTTTTTTTGAGATTTATTGCCGTTCTAAGTTGATATGTTTGAGATTCAGCAGATATCATGCGTTACGGTATAAGGTGACAGATTTGGGACAGGATTGATGATCTTGAGAAGTTATTGTTTTGGAAATCAATATGTCGGTTAAGTTTTGGAACGGAATTGTGTAATCGGTAGAAGGAACTATGAATTGTTGAGGAGAACATGTAGTCATGTTAGTTCATTTTGTGATATATATGAATCGCTTTGAGCATTTGAAAATGACACTTTTCAAAATGAATATTTCATGATGTTTTACGGAAAATGATTTTGGGCCGAGACCCAAATCGATTTCGAAATGGTTTTGTGACTCAGACTTGAAGTCCGAAAAGGGGTTTTCTACTTTTTAAACTTTTTGTAATGCGGAACGAGTTACGGCCGAGACCCTAATGTTTCAAACGGCTTTTCTGTTTTCTTAAAACTCCCGAGACTTGTAAAACACTTTACCAATCGTTTACCTATGTTATTTCCGCCTTTCGAGGCTTTGGTTTACTTGTTCAAATTGAACCTCTCGGGAAGTCTTTCGCTGTGTGGATTTGTTTCAATATTTTGTCATATCATATTTAAGGTGATCCAGGATGGGTTAATGACTGACGTTGCAAGTCACGTGTGGAAAAGGAGTTTAGTCGGAATTTATATATTGAGATTTTGGAACTCGATCGTGTGGTTTTCCGATGGAATATCAGTGGATATTGGTGACGAACCGAATTGGTATACAGGAGTATGGATATAGTCGAGCATTTGCATACTTTTCATTTTAAAACTTCGAAATCGTGTGGATTCGAAGGAAACTGTTATCAAATACTTGGCACCATCGAGCCAAGTTAATTTTTCGAAAATTAATTTTGTGGTCTTACCAAAATTTATGTTTTGAGTTTTCAAACTCTTGAAAGAACTTTCGAAAATTGTCTTCGTGACAAGAATATATGATTTCAAACTGGTTTTGAAAATGTGATGGATATACATACGCATTTAGTGCATAATGCATACCGTGGTGAAGTTCTGAATGAGACTCACGAACTGGATGGTACATCAGTATGGTACGATGAAAGAGATTCGAACGTTAGTATGGTAGTTTGGTTATCCACGGATGATCGGTTGATTTATCGGATAAGAGAAATATGTTGCGTGTGGTAGATTCATGCACATAATATTATTTTGGAAACTGGAGATTTTGTGAAACCGGGACATATGTGCTATGTGATTCCATTAGTACGGTAGTAGCGCGATTTTACCACAGTGATTCTGGAATGATTTCCTTGTAAGTGCAAATTTAGGGATGGTGATCCCATGCTAGTTGTTTTGGATATTGAGTGGCCGTTCCCACTCCTTGTATGAATTGGTATCTTCGTCGATTTGCGATTCATTGTTCGTATGCCGAGGGGAAAGTTCACGAGTCGGTTGTGTTTCGTTGAGATCCACTGTATGTGATTGGTGTGTCGTTTTGAGAACTCTATATCGGTTACTGTGGTTCTGCGTTGATCGTGTTGGAGCTTACCGTGTGAAGGTATTCTCGATTACCGTTAATCGTTCGTTGGTCATGTTGAAGTTTATCACGTTGATGATATTCTCGATTGTGTTTTGACCTCTGGTTGGTCATATTGGAATTTATCAGGTCGATGATAAATTCGGTTGATTGTTGATCATTGTTGGTGATCATCTGAGCGTTCGGATTTTGTGTTGATGTTTCGGGATTCGTGTCGTTGTTTTGGGCAGTTGTTTTGTAGATGTATTGTGTATAATTCGTCTTATCGGAATTGGGACTTGATTATGTAATCAGGCAGACAGGATTTGATTCGGGCAGATTGTTTCATCCGAAGATGATATATTTTGTTGAGACTCAGGGAATTGTGATCGTAAGCATATTGAGATTGTACAGTGAGATCGCTGGCTAGTATCTCCGGAGATCGTCGACCTGCGTATTTGTAAGTATGCTCTTTTGGATATTCGGTAATGATGATGATTGATCGTTGTCGTGATGGTTTTGGGATATTTTGGGTTGAACGGTATGTTTGTTTGTCTTATGACGGATTGCAAGTTTCGAGGACGAAACTTATTTTAAGTGGTGTAGAATGTAATATCCGGAATTTCTACTATCATGTTTGATATTATTTTATCCGAAGTTATATTGTACAGCGTGGAATGCATGATAGGGATAAAATAAATAAAGGACTGAGACATCTGTATTGGTATAATTGTCATACTTGGTTGACAATTACATTTAAGAAGTATATGTATTCAGTATGCCGTATGTTCGTATTCTGTATGTTGAGACGTTGGACGAGAAGAGTTGGAAATGGCTAAGTATAGCCTGACTAGCGCGCGCTAATGGTCAAGTATAGCGCACGCTATCGTTCATGGTTAGCGCACGCTAGAGGCAGAATGTAGCGCACGCTAATGCAAATGATCGAAGGAATCTACGCGTGGACCGTGCCACTTTCGGAGCACGTTATGATAAGTCAACGGACGTTGTAATGTAGTGTTAGCGCACGCTAATGCATGTTGATTAGCGCACGCTAACTATATATCGGTCAACAGGGAATCTTGGCTTTATTGGTTGATTTCGGCTTGTGGGGTCACGAGCATCTTCGTGGTAGGTGTATACTGTAGCAAGTCAACTTGGATAGCGCACGCTAAGATAAATGACTTGCGACGCTAAGCGGGATGTTTTACGACGTTAATGCATGGGCATTACGTACGTAAGTTAGTTTACGGCAAGGCGAGCCTCTGGCTGATAGCGCACGCTAACAAAGTCGATTAGCGCACGCTAGGCGAGCGCACGCTAAACATGAGATGTTAGCGCACGCTAATAATGAATATTATAAAAAGGGATGAAGGGTGTTATGAAGCATTTCGTCCATTCCTTCCTTGTAACCGAGAGAGAGAGTTTTTAGAGAGAGGTTTGAGGTCCCAAACACTGAGAGATGATGATCTTTAACAAGATTAAGATGGAGAGCATGGATTCAAGCCTCGTTCTTCAAGTTATTCATGATTCTTGGAATGGAGTCTAGTGTTCTTATTCTTGGTTCATCCAATCCGTAATTTTCGTATCCTCTTGATGATGGTTCGTTTTTCTTGGATGATTTCATGTAAGGAGCATGTTGGATAATCATATGATGATGTTATATGAGATTCAATGGAATTTTGATAAGAGTTTCGGATGTTAGTTAAGATTCTTCTTACTATAAGGATGGTGATTCGTTTAACCCGATCTAAGATGGATTTCTGAATCTTGTTAATTATATTGATCGATTTAGAGGAGTTAAATCATGATACGAGGTTGAATTCGGATTGAATATGATATGATCCTTGTTATCGAGTCGGTTTGATTGTTGATGTTATTATTGATATATGGACATTGATATGATCCTTGTGATAGTTATGGTGTCGTTTATCTTCAAGAGATATGGAGATTTATGTCTCCCTTCATTCGGATTCGTAGTCGCAAGATGTGAGTCGATGGTTGGAATGCATGCCACTGTACAGCATTAGCGCACGCTAAGCTTACTGGCTAGCGCACGCTAACGGGACAACTTAGCGCACGCGACGTGATGCGTTTCACGTGCGCTAAGGAGGTAGACAGTGCAGTTTTTTTGTGTTTGGATTATGACTTCGTGATGGTTTGACTTGGTTGGTTCTGACTGTGTTTGTTCGAGGTTGTGTTGAACCGTTGAGTTCGATTGGTTAGTTTTGTCGGTTGTTGACCGTTATCGGATATGTGTTATTTGATTTCTTCGATAGGTTGAGATTATTGATCGGTGATTATAATGGATATTGCGGTCGTGTTCGAGTATGTCCATTGTATTGCTTTTGATCGGCCGAGGAGCTCGTAGACAAAGGCAATGTGTTTGGCAGCAGCTTCGTGGTATCGGTATCGAGTCAAGTTATTACTTGCTCAGTTATAATATTTAATGTATGGTTTCTGTTTCATTTCATTTATAATGCATATAGCGAGGATTATTATTGTGAACTCGGTATTCGGATCGCATATCGTTCTTTCGATTCTGGGAGGTAAATCATAATGTATATGCTTTATCTCAGTTATTGGTATGTTCGAGTATCGAGGTTACATTATGGTAAAGACGAGGATATGAGTATCTATAGTTCAGTGTACGTTTGGATCGCCGAACATTGAGGATAATCGTCGGTGATGATTGGACATCGAGGTTGCTCCCGAAGGACTCGGGGCAAATATTCCATATTGATTATGGTTTAGTGTTATTTATTTTGGTCTCGTACATTTTCTTTCATGTTGTTGAACATGAAGTAGTCCTGGTATATTGTCATGTTGTCGTGCATGTTATGTTGTTCATGTTGATGAACGTGTTGATCTGCATATGTGTATGCATATTGTGTTGTTTATGTTGTGTAAATAATCCGATGGGATTATGAGGATCTATGCTGAGGGCGCTGGATCGAATGTCCACCATGCGTTGGTTCGACGGGATCATCATGGGGATCTATCCGAGGGCGCTGGATCGTTGGATGTGTTTTCCACCATGCGTTGGTTCGACGGGATCATCATGGGGATCTATCCGAGGGCGCTGGATCGTTGGATTACCAGTATTGTGTTGATGGAATCTTGTGAATTCGCATCATTGATTTTGTCATGTGTTGTTGTTCACATGTGTATTGTTAGTTATCCACCTTATGTCGATCTGATAGGATCAACAAAGGGATCTATGCTGAGGGCGCTGGATCGTCGGATTTCCATTGAGTATACATGATTGTTATTGCTGTGATCATATTGACGTGGTCATATGAGTATGCATTTGTAGGTCTTGTGTTAGGACCTTGTCCGTATTGCATTGTTCTGATCTCGGATTAGACTGATATGATTATCGTGGCACATCATATCTCGAGGTATGTTCCATATTTTCTTTGGTCTTGTCTTTGGTGGACAATCGGTTACCGTCTTGGGATTTGTTGATATTATTCGATGGATCGTATTGGTCAGATATGGTAGATTTCCGTATCGTGAGTTGGTCCTGATAGTTTGAGGATCTTGAGTATTGTTTGAGGTACAATACAGATATTATGTTCGAGTTTATTGGTTAATCGAGTACAGGTTGTGAAATGTGATAATGGTTATTCTGATGAGAATTACTTGAGTAAGTAAAGTTATGGCGGTAAGATTACGTTGGCCGTATTCTTATGTTGTATTCTCGTTGGTATGTAATTATTGATGTTTTGTGACGATTATCATTGTTGGATTTTATGGCTGACCCCGTCGTGGGATTTCTTTTAGGTTCTCGGAGTATCGAGCTTGTAGCGGTCGTGAAGAGATGAGCTTCCCGGAGGATACTGGCTAGGACATGTTCTGTACATTGAGTTTATTGTTTGGTTCCTGTTTTCCGCTGCTAGAGTATTGTTTTGGTTGGTCTTTTCTGCGTGAGTATTTTGAGACGCACTTTTGGTATCCGTAACGAGGTTACTTTGGAAATCGCTTTCTAAACTTTTGAGTATCTACGTTTGACCGTGCGATTTCAAATGAGTTTTACGACGGTTTTTGATAAATGGATTATAGAAGTCATTGTGAATTTTTAAAGTTAGTAGCGTAGTTGTCCTCTGGGGCATTTGTAATTGTATGGGAAAATTTCTTTTAGCCTTGTGGTTCCATCTCTACCACTACCGTAATATTTCCGGTTAAATCTGGGGGTGTTACAGTGGGGTGGGTTGGGGGTGGGGGGTGGGGTGGGGGGTGACACATGTAATATGATGTGTCATATGATGTGGAATGGGGATGACACATGTCACTCACACAATCCTTCCTACACTTTTTATTATAAGATCCTTTTTAGAATAGCCCCACTATATATATATATATATATATATATATATATACACATACCAATTTTTGTTGGTATTTTGGTATATATCGAAATACCGAAAATAAAAAAACTTTATACTGGTACCGTACCGAATATATATATATATATAGACATACTAATTTTTGTTGGTATTTTGGTATATACCGAAATACCGAAAATAAAAAAACTTCATACTGTTACCATACCGAAAATTTTCGGTACGGTACCATATAGGTATACCGAAATTTTTGATAATTTTGTTAATTTTTCTGTACGGTAAATTCAATATTTTAGTATTTCGGTATATTTTGCCACCCCTAAACATTACCATCTTTTTTCGAAAAAAGCCAACAACATCATTTGCTTCACGAATTGAGCTAAAATCTATATTGTAGGAACGCGTTAAAAGCGCCTCTTTGATGGATTTAATTATATTTCATTTTTTTTTTGTAATTATAATTTAATTGGGTAATTAAATAAATTTATTTCTTAATAATTTAAATGAAACAAGCCAACAACATCATTTACTTCTCATCTCTATCCAAATTGTGGGAATGTTGTATAATTATTTAAATGTACTTGAATAATTATAATTATTAAAAAATGAATTTTATTTAATTGCCCAATTAAATTATTTGAATTTTTTGCCATATTAAATTATTATTATTTGAATTCTAAGTAAATCAAATTTTTAATATTTAGATTAATTAAATAAACTATATTTTTTAAGTTTTTTATTAGAATATGAATTTTAATTTTTTCTAAGAAAGTGACAATTTTAAGAATTATTTTACTTACTTTAATAATTATAATTATTAGATTTATTATTTGACATTGAGGTGGCACAGGTGGAGTACAAATAAGCAAAGGACTTGATTTCAATTTGATTTAGATTAATTCGGGCTTAACTTTGTCCTATATTTAAAGATTTTAAAAGATATTGTTCTATATTTAAAGGCCCAAAAATATATTGTCCAAAAACACAACACACCCAAGTTATTGTCCTAAAAAAATATTTATCCCGATTTGTGCGGACGTGACGACCATGTGTTTCCTTCGCCTATATATATATATATATATATACTTTTAGCTAATAAGTAAAAACCTTAGTTCCCCTCTTAATTATTCTCACAAATGTGATAATTACAATCAATATTGGTGAGTTTAATCATAAGAGAAAACTTAAACCCCAGGATTAGTTGTTTAGTAATACATTTCAAATCGATCTTGTACTTACTGTCTCATTCCTTACATCATATAATATATAACATTATTGTTATCAATAAATTCAGATTATTGCAAGATAATTTAATATTAGCAATATCTCATTTCAAATCAGGAATGCACAAAAGTGAAGTACTAGTAAAACGTATTGTGTACTGATCGATTGTTTCAATGATGTGAGGCACGGATACTTCTATAAGTATGACGTACCCACATACCCTATACTTCGTAAATAGATATATGTATATTACCTAGAAAGTTATAAATTAAAAGCCAAGAGATTATTCATTTATTGCTGATTACCAACATGTTTTTACTGTATTTTTTTCAGACTTGTCAGATTTTAGATTTAGGTATTTAAAGTTTTACATAAATATAGGTAAAACACTTTTAAGTGTGCTTAATAAATATATTTTCAATAATCTAAGAAAACTATATATATATATATATATATGTGTGTCGTACTCATATCCTTTAATTTTCAAAATATGCCGTTTCATTGTTTTGTTTAACTTTATTACAAGATTGATCAATAAGTGAATGATCAATATCTATCAATGGTGTCCAATAAAAAACCTATTTCTTCTTATTTAATGTTTTTAATATCATTGTTGATGTTGATCAAGAATAGAATCCTCAAAGCAATGTGCTCCATTCTTTTGTATTTAGCTTTGCTTCTTTATACTTTCTAGGGAGTATCTTGTGCTTTATTCTTATCTATACTATATAATACTTATCCCCTTAATTTAATATGGAAGAGGGATTTAATTGTAACTTTTTATTGTAAATATATGAAGAAACTATTTTAATTGTAACTTTTAATGTAAATAAACCAATTTAAATGCAAAAGTTATGATAAACATCACAATGCAAATGCAACTTCTAATACACAAAGTGATTAAAATGAATTTTTAAATGATAGTATAAATTACAAGATGGTTAAATTTTAGCTATGAAATCTTAGCTACAATCGGTGCATCGCACGGGTTGAATAAACAAAAAACAACCCCGGAGGAACATACGGGTTAGTAAAGCCTCATTTTATATAACTAATTAGATAGACTAAAATAAAAGAACAATAACAATAAAAAAAATATAAACTTCTCTAAAAGGCATTTAAATTCTGTCATCTGCTCATTCAACCGTCTGCCCCAACATTACGTACAAAACACGTGCACCTTATAATACACAAGGTGATTAAAATGAACTTTTAAATGATAGTATAAATTACAAGATGGTTAAATTTTAGCTATGATACAATCGGTGCATCGCACGGGTTGAATAAACAAAAAACAACCCCGGAGCAACATACGGGTTAGTAAAGCCTCATTTCATATAACTAATTACATATATTAAAATAAAAGGACAATAACAATAAAAATATATATAAACTTCTCTAAAAAGCATTTAAATTCTGCCATCTGCTCATTCAACCGTCTGCCCCAATATTACGTACAAAATACGTAGATATTCAAGTAAAGACCGTGCATCACACGGGTTGGATAATGCCTCGTTTGCTTTATTCTCATCGAGAGGATGCATTGCGTGTTAGATTGTACCACGTTTCTCATCGGCTTTATATTGTATGCTTGCTCTTTTCCAATATTCCCTTGGCATCTCTCTCCTATGTATTAATTAATACAATATATGCCGAGTTTTAATGTCTTGTTTCTCATGCTCTCTTGCGTTGCATGTCTAGTTCCGGCGTTTTATATGCTTATCTATTAATCTCGAATGTTTCGATCGATATATATTCTTCAATTAATGAAAATGAAAAGTCAAACTTGTGGCCCGTAGGATTCAAACTCTAGCTGGAACAAAATACTTTTTCGTCCCATTGGAAGGTGGTGACTTGATTAAAGTAAATTTTTGATTTTAATTTGAACGGGATATAACTCATTATGAACCATCTATTCTCACTCATTTTTAAGTTATATTTTAATTAACTAAACTTATAATTTATATAACAAAAAACTAATTTTAAGGAGTATTCTATAAAATTTAATTATTTGTTTTAAGATTTTATCTTGAAAGTACTATCTTCAAGTGGAACAAAATCATATTTTGAAATCACTTTTTTCAAACGGGACGAAGAAAGTATCCAACTAATAAGCACAAGCCTTCAGCGCTCGATCAAATGAACTAGATGGCAATGGCATAATATTAAAAAAAATCCTACTTAAATCAAACACAGAACAAAGAATACAAAATAAGAAAGTAATCATCATATCTTAAATCTATCTAAAATAATTTATAAACCTATCTAAGATTAAATCCTAATTCCACTTAAATTGTAACACATAATATTAAAAAAAATAAGAAACAATTGTCATTTTACGCTTCCCAAAATAATCGTTCGTCTTTTGCGTTTTCCTAATGTCTATTCTTATTACCAAAAATCTATGTTAAGATTAAATTATTCGCAGAAAATATAATTATTGTCATGATTATTATTTGTACTTTGAAAATAATAACTGTATTGACTATTATTTATGTTATATATTTGAACGTTTTTTGTTATAATCATTTTCTTATTTTTAATTTATTATGATTATACTATGAATGTTAAGGATTTTAGATTGATTGCTTATATATAAATTGTATTTTCAAAGCTTCTTGCAAGCTTTCCCAAGGTAATGGTGTGAAACAGGTATCTCTATATAGAGACTGACACTTCATGCAACTTTATTACAATCTCACTGATGTAGATTTGAGCATATTGATCCATCCGAAAAATCATCTTCATGGGAATAAAATGAGTTAACTTTGTGAGTCTATCCAAAATAATCCAATTTGCATGGTACATTCTTTCGATTCGAGGCAAATCTATCATAAGGTAGTTCATCGTGATATATATCAACTTACACTCTGGAATATGGAACGATTTCAGTAATTCAAAGTGATGTTGATGTTCTGCCTTCACATGTTGATAGACTGTACACCTCTAGACAAAGTCTGTTACGTGTTTTTTCGTGAAGGCATGTGCACCTTGTCATATTCAAGTAATAAATAGTGTGTAAAAATATCGTTCCCACGAAGATTGACGTATTAAGTACCAACTCAATTAGTATTTCTAATTTTATTAGAATGGGTTGATCTTGGATTTTATTTAAAAATTACTGAAGTGATCAAATTAATAAAAGAAGATAAATTTCTCATGATAAATTGTAGTGATAATAATAATATTGAGAAAGTTCCATGGTTATGATTTTTGTCTTGATTAATTTCATCTGTTTATAATTCAAGTTTGTACAATAATTACTTAATCAATTGAAAACAAGAATCTCGAATAAGTGTCTATCTTATCTTCCAACTTCAATAGAAAATACTATAATCATAATTTGTAGTTGTGAAATTTATAGATTCTCCAGTAAGAGTTACACAATTTATATGAGTATATTCTTATCTCAAATATAATTATGGTTTTCTTCATGCAATTCGCTAATTGATTATCATTATTCAAATCAATAAAATTAATAATAATTCAACTATTGGTCAAATAATTGAAAGCATTAAGAATAATGAATAAAACTCAATCACACAGGGCAAATATTACATAAAAAATTAAAATCAGATGTTTGGAACAAAGTAAGAATTTATTCCAGTAATACAATGAAGTTCATCAACTCATTACATGACTAAGCAAAAACTAAGATCAGAAAGATTGACTACTTAAACAGGACATCACACTTAGTCTAAAAGAATTACAAAATCACTAGCTGCAATTGGGGATAATCTGCAATCTTCCAACAGAACATATGCACTTTGGGGTCCCTTAGGCATCTTCCCACTGCAGCTCTAACTACATCACAAAGAATAGCTTGAAATCTCTAATTCCCCCTGGAATCTTATTGTTCCTTTCCCTCCATAATGAATATATCAACTCAGAACACAATGCTTTGAAAAACCTGGCCTTAGCAATTTTCCCTCTTGTTTTGAGAGCAAGAACGTTTCTTGTGTCCTCCCAGTCGACAGTATTATGTACATAACCACACCATCTCAGCAAGGCAGTCCAAACTGGCTTTATACAGGAACAATTGAAAAATAGATGATCAAGATTTTCATCAGCAACAGTACGGAAAATACATTTTGCTTCCAGATCAACATTCATTCTAATGAGTCTGTCTTTTGTAGTTAGGAGGCCCCAACTAGCTAAACAGGGTATGTATCTGGCCTCAAGACTTCATATAGCTGTTGTGTGTTGAGTCTCCTCCGCTGAACCTCCTTCCTCCAAATATCATCACTCAAAACAGACTGCCTTAATTTCATGAGCTTCTTAAACAGAAAAGAAGCATCAACATGTGAATTCATACTTTACATCATCCCCTTTCATATAATAAATATGCATCGACTTTACCCATAATTTCTCTTCTTTAAGAGTCAAGGCCTAGAGTAATTTAATAAAGCAGGTTTTATTCCAAGTAGGAAGATGCACTAAGCCTAAACCCCCCATAGATCTGGACATGCAGACATCAGACCAAGCAACCAAAGATTTCTTAGAGCTACCCACACCACCAGACCACTGAAACTGTCTACATATAGTTTCTACAGCTGTCATCACTTTCTTTTGAATGGGGAATATGTGGCACCAATAACCCTGAACAGCAAACAAGACACTCTGAATTAATTGTAGTCTACACCCATAGCTCAATGTCTTTGCAGTCCAATTTCTTATCTTGGATACCATCTTCTCAAAAAATGGTTGATACTGAGCTAGTGACAATATTTTTGCATTCAATGGGATTCCTAAATATCTAAAAGGGATCCCACCTTCTTTGAGTTGCACTTGTTATGTGATTGCTGCTTTCACTTGTGGCTTAACCCCACCATAATAGATCTCACTCTTCATTTCGTTAGAAATCAATCCTGATATATTGCTAAAAAGTTCAAACTTCTCCATAATAACAGAAAATGATGAGAGGTTGCCTCTTGAGAAGAACAACAAATCATCTGCAAATGTGATATGGGAGATCTTCAACAAGTCACATTTAGGATGATACCTGAAAGTTGGATGATCTTTGAGAGACTGCATAATTCTAGATAAGTAATCCATGCTCAGAATAAATAGAACAGGAGACATGGGGTCTCCTTGTCAGAGCCCCTTCTTTCCCTCAAAAGGCAATGTCTGTTGACTATTGATACACACTTGGTAGGTCACAGTTGACATACACACCATCACCCAGTTGACAAACTTACCAGGAAACCCCAATCTTCTAAGAAGTTGCTCAATGAAACACCACTGCACAGAGTCATAAGCTTTTTGCAAATGCATTTTAATCATGCATCTAGCAGATAACCCTTTCCTACCATATCCTCTGATGATTTCTTGTGCTAGGATTGTATTATCATGTATAAATCTACCTGGCACAAAAGCTGCTTGTTCTGCACTAACCAAATAATTCATAACTTTGCTCATTCTGTTAGTGATAATGTAACACCCCGACCCGACAAGGGTAGAAGTATCACAGTGTGGTGGCATATCAAAGCATACATAAACAAACGCAAGCGGAAGTCTTATGATAAATATCAAAGGAAAGTAAATTAACATGACTTAAACAATACATAAGTTCTAAAAGAAATCCAAATGAAGGAAACATCATAATCTGAGTCTCAAAATAATGAAATAACATGGTGTCAAAGCTAAGATGTTTAGGGTAAGTCTGCACTAAGCTCCTACTCTCATCCCAAAAGATAGCCCCAGCTCCTAGCTTAATAACCTGCCACGGAGAAAAGAAATGCGGCTGAGCTTAAGCCCAGTGCACAGATATACAAAGCAAAGTAATGAAACTGAAATGAGAAAACAGAATATGGTGCATTGGGGAATAACAAAAGGTATATCAAAATGTATCAAAGGTGTAAAGCTTGTCAGAAATCTACCACAAGCCCAGAAACATATCACGTCATCATATCATAATCATAATCTTCATCAGTAACACAAGTAGCATAATGGAGTGATCAGCTCCCAGAATTGTGAAGGGCATGTATTGCACACAGTACCAATCACCAGAAACATAACATATAACATAACAGATCAGATCTAGGATGCATCCATACACCCCTGCAGAAATCATAGTGGCCAAACATATCTTCTTGAGCTCATAAACATATAACAGAAAAGGGACGTGATGGGTCATCACTCCCCCACCCTAGAGTCATGCCATTGGTGCATCAATGACACGTACATGGAACCCCCATGACTAGTGATAGCTCGGATATCAAACTGAAGGTCAAACAGAATGCCATAATAATGACACAGAATCTAAGGTCATCAGAAATATCATAATCATAGGTTCATATCAGAGGGTGCATGGCAAAGGCTTATATCATAGTGTCATAAACAGAAAGGCTCATAGCAAAGGCATCAAAATCAGAAGGTAAGCAATCAAAATATGTGAAAGGATCATGAGAAACCTTATGAGAAAGGTCAGAATATTTGTACCTTAACGAATGAAATGAAAGCAAACGGAAAAGTGAACACAAGGAACTATGTCACGCCTTCTTCAACGAATCTACACGAGTTAGGATTTCGTTGTTGGAATTAGATTAACATATAATCAATTATATCATAATTAATATTCATGTGCATTTTAGAGTTCAAACATATTAAATGGTATAGATATCACATAAACTTAGCCTCTTAACAAATTTTTGATTTTAGCATGTCTTACCCTTAATTTTACAAATTTTAAAACCATATCTATACTACAATCCAGAAGCTACAATGACTTACACATGTTCTTATATGTCTTGTGAGCTAACATGAATTTTCACAGAATTTATTATTAAGTGAAACCACCATTTCAAAAATCATTTATCCAAACATGTACAGAAAGTGAACTGCAGGTATACCCCGAAAGTTTATATTTATTGTACCCACTTTAACACTTCATAAAAATCCAAAAAAATACCAAGAAGTCACACATAACTTAAATATCACTTTTGTAGAAGGAGAGCTCTTACCCCCTTGTGATTTGAAAATTAAAAATAAAAAACATCGACTGATTTTCAGACTCGACTTCCCAGTTTTGACACTTGAACTCCCAAAAATCAAAAGACCACCCTCCCGACCTCCAATGACCTTGAAATTAAATAATCAGGTAGTATACATCAGGAACATAGTTTTAGGCTCAAGAATTATGCAAAAACAAGTCGTTATCATTGTTGTGCAGTGATTAATATGCCTCAGCGGCGATCGGCACAAAGGTCGAGCGACCGGAGTCAGCATCAAATAAACCAAGGCACACTTACCAAACGAAGAGTCCAGACCGAGACCAGGTACCGAGCGATCGACGTCCAGGGCGATCGCCCAATGGCACCTAGCGATCGACTCTAGTGCCCGACCAAGGATGACCGTCTTATGCCACATGTAAGGCCATCATCCATCAAAGTCTGCGAAGACCGAATCTCGGAGTGAAGACCCACGTGCAGATCCGTAAAAGGCACCGCAGGATAAGGCCCTTTGTGTGACGCCCCGATTTCGCATATACATTTATTGTGAATTATAGAAAACATATTCAATTTTATTAAATTAATGCCCGAATAATTTATCGTTAATTCATTTTATTTCATGATCATACAAATTCATTTGTACCATTATTATTCATGACAAGTCATATGATTCGTTTCGTTGCATTTCTCATTTTAATTCATTGTTTCATCTCATCGTTTCTAGGCCAGAGTCAAATTTTAAGCGATATAAATCGTTACCCTTAAGATTCCACAAGTCCATTTTAATTAATTTTAATGCATTCATTCTGGGCCAACCAACCATTATAATGTTCAGCCCAATACATATTAATACCTAAGCCCAATCCATTAACACTAATCATCTTAATTAATTTTCATTCAAACCCAACATCCTCTCCCACACACTCACAATCGGAAGTTTTTCTGCACCATCATCAACCACCTTAGTGGAGTAGTGGGCATCATGCACGAGCAGTTTTACATCATGGGTGGTTGCAATTCTCTCAGTATAAAAGAAAAATAAACAAGGAATACACAATACACAAATATATCTTTTTTTTCCTCCTTCTGCAGTCGTCCCCGTTCGTTTCTGCAAACAGGTAAAATTCCAGATCTCTTTTTTCTTTTCTTTTTTTTTTGTGTGTGTTCTTCTGCAATTTGAACCCAAACTCTACTCAGTTAATCCAGTATTCTAACTCTCGTGTTCTTCCTAAACCTTGGATTGTAAACACAAAACATATTTCAATCCTCTGGAAAACGGATCAGAATTCAATCCCGCAAATACAACCTCAGTCGGCCAAAACACATAAGCAAATTCCAGTTTCAAATCCTAGTCCTTATTCGACCCAGATAAGAGAAACCAAACCTGAACCTCAGAACCCAAATTCCGTCCTAACGACCCATCAATTTCGGGTTGGAACCCGCCTAGCCTGTCTGAACCCGAGTCATCCCTACAATACTGATCGGAACCTCACCAGACTCAGCAACCATCACAGATCCAAAACCTACCTGTGAAGGTTTCTGCCTTCTTCTTCGGCGACGACAGATCCGGCCACCCAACTTCGATTGCTGGAAACTGAACTGTCGCGCGGACAACACCTCCAGCCACCGCGATAATGTCGTAGCCCTTTTTTTTTTCACCGCCTCTAATCCATCTACTCTCCTTCCTCCTTCAGTTCGATTTTGTGTGTGTGTATGTGTGGGTTTGTATGTTTGTGTGATAGAGAAAAGTAAAATTTCAGAGACACCCGAGAGCTTGAGAGAGAGAGAGGAACCAAGGAAGAAGGAATAACGAGAATTAATTCGGCTAACTAGTGTTAGAAGGGTTTTATACCCAGATATTTTTTAGGGTAATTCAATTGAGCCCCTAGAATTCAAGACTTCTTGATTTGACCCCAAATCAACTCTTCAGTTATTCAATTTCAGTCCCCATATAGTTACTTCTTACGGATTAACCCCAGTTAGCTTTATAACTCCTTCAATTTCAGTCCTTAAATATTTATTCCCTTCAATTTTACTTCAGTCAGCTTTTCTATAATTAAAATTTAGCTTTATCCATCCAATCCATTAAATACGTAGATTTCTCTAATAATATTAATATTCAATTCAAGTTATGTCTTGTAGTTTATTTTCAATTATAGTAATATATTAATAATAAACTATTATTATCTGTAGATAATAACAAGAATTTACGGGTCTAGAATTGTCGAGTCAAGCATTTCATCACATTCAAGTTCAGAACTGCAATTTTATCCAGGTGTGGGGATTTATTACGCTTTTGTTTATTTTAATTGCTTTATATATTGTCTCGTATGTGCACGTGAAATCAGTCAGAAGCACTTAAATGTGCAATCAGTCAGAAGCACTTAAATGTGCAACCAGTCAGAAGCACTTAAATGTGCAAATCAGTCAGAAGTACTTAATTGTGCATAAAGCCTTCGGGCTAGCGACGGGCTTCAGAATTTATCAGTCATGTTGTTTATACTTGCTAATATATTTAAAAATTAACGTAGACATATTGCATACTCTCCACACTGAGCGAGTTGGAAGCTCACCCCACTATTTACCCCTTTCAGGTTGAGGAGCTCGATGTGGCATGCACATGAGTGTGGGATGATCAAGCCTCATGATTTGTTATTTATTTATTTACTATTATTTTCCTCAAGCTACGCCTTATGAACAATTGTTCCATTTGTTTTATTTTAATGTCAAAGGATGTTTTTATTTAATGGTGACTTGGGATTATTACTTGCGATTATTAAGTTTATTTTTTTAAAAATGTATTTCCGCTGCAAAATTTTTATTTATTCTTCTTAAAATTTGAAGAATCATATTTAGAAAAGTGGTCGTTACATAAGTGGTATCAGAGCGGGTCTACGGTTCTGTAGACTCGTTAAAATGGTTTCTTTTTCTAAACTAAAATTTCATTTTTGCAAGTAATCAAATATTTTTAACAATTATGATCATCCACCTCTGCCGCTCCACGTCGACTCCAAGGTACATTAAGTTATGATCATTCATTATGTGATAAATGCAGTTTCCCAGATCAACCATGATTCATGCATTAAAGATGCACCTTCAGTCTATTTTGTATATAAGAATTTTATGATAAAATATTTGGGCATGAAATTGTTTTCTTATAAATTCATAAGTATATGTGTGACATGCGAAAGTCATCATTGCTAGAAATCTCTGGTGCTCAACCTATAGATGCAGTGTAACGCCTCCATTTTATTTCTCCCTCTCGTTGGGTAAGTACTGAAGGATCGTTGCATGTGGTATGCCTTAGGATAATGGCAACTCGTGGACGTGGACGCCCAGCTAACCGAGGTGCAGATAATCTAGGTGGTCAGAATGCTAACCTTGGTGGTGGTGACGGAGGTCAGGATAACCACAACAATAACGTGCCAGCTCCAACTCAGGCACAAGTTGTGCAACAATTCCGACGTTTCACTCCACCCACATTCAATGGTCGAGAAGGACCAGCTTTCGTTGATGAATGGTTCATGTCGCTTGAGCGCACCTTTGAGCTCATTGGGTGCACCGATGCGCAAAGAATTATTTGTGGCCAATATCAAATGGTGGAGGATGCTGGACGCTGGTGGATAAGCTATTGGCGTTTGAGGCCGGTGGCCGAGCGTGCTGCGTTAACATGGGATCGGTTCAAGGAAATAGTGATGGAACAGTACTACCCACAGCACTACCGAGAGAAGATGGAGAGAGAGTTTTGGAATCTTGAACAAGGAGGAATGACGGTTGAAGAATATGAGAGAAAATTTAACCAAATCAGCTTCTTTGTGGAGCACATGGTGGATACAAATCGAAAGAGGGCCCTTAAGTTCCAGAGTGGTTTACGCCCGAGTATTCGTCACATCGTGGCTGGTCATGGGGTGCTACCCTATACCGAGACGGTTTTTAGAGCCCAAGAGGTTGAGGCTGGCCATAATCGGGATCAACAAAAGTCTACGAAGCCTAGTATCGGTAAGAGGCATTGGAATGGAAACCAAAATAAGGCCATGGTCTCTAATAAGCAAGCAAAGGTTGATCAAAGGTCGGGACCTAAGCCTCAAACCAGTAAGCCAGAGTGCTCGAAGTGTGGTAAGAATCATGGCAGGGAGTGTTTGTATGGAAAAGGTGTCTGCTACAGATGTAAGGAGCCAGGGCATGCAGCTTCGAATTGTCATCTCCAAAGGGCCAAAGGTCAAGGTTCTGGAGGAAAGGCTCGTATTTATTCTTTGACCCAAAAGGACGCAGATGAGAATCCCGGCACAGTGTCAGGTATGCTTATGATATCTAATGTGCCTGCTTTTGCTTTATTTGACACTGGTGCCACACATACTTTTATGTCTACAAAGTTTTATCATGCTATTGGTCATAGAAGCATTAGAATCGTTGAGTCTCTTGAGGTTAACTTACCGTCAGGAAATATGATCCTCACTAATACAATGATTGACGAGAATATTGAGATAGGAGGTAGAGAATTTGACGCTAGCCTGTATTTAATTAACTCGATGGATTTTGATGTGATCCTTTGTATGGACTGGCTCGATAGACAT
The DNA here is from genome assembly GCA_033398695.1 of Orobanche coerulescens. Lineage (NCBI taxonomy): Eukaryota > Viridiplantae > Streptophyta > Magnoliopsida > Lamiales > Orobanchaceae > Orobanche > Orobanche coerulescens. The sequence continues at coordinate 71,985,791 of CM065815.1, forward strand.
GATGCCGATATAAGCTGCCGTGAGAAGAAGGTAACATTGAGGTGTTCCGAAGGCGAGTCGATCACCTTTTATGGTACTAAGAGTAGGACAGTACCAAGAGTAATCACAGCCATGAAAGCATTGAGAGGTCTGAGGAAGGAGAAATGCCAGGGCTACTTGGTGAGTTTGGTCGACACTCGTACTAATGAGGTGTCCCCTACAGACGTACCTATAGTACGAGAGTTTCTGGATGTGTTTCCATAAGATTTGCCGGGAGTCCCACCCGACCGACAAGTGGAGTTTAGCATTGATTTGGTCCCTGGGGCGGCCCCTACATCCAAAGCGCCATATAGAATAGCTCCGAAGGAACTTCAAGAATTGAAGGTCCAGATTCAAGAGCTACTGGAGCTCGGATTTGTTCGTCCTAGCGTGTCACCCTGGGGTGCACCAGTACTGTTTGTAAGAAAGAAGGATGGGTCACTTCGGATGTGTATAGATTACAGAGAGCTAAACCGACTCACGGTGAAGAACAAGTACCCACTACCGAGAATCGAGGATCTATTCGATTAGTTGAGGGGAGCGGGAACCTTTTCGAAGATTGATTTACGGTCGGGGTATCACCAACTGAAGATTAGGGAGTGTGACATTCCCAAGACGGCTTTCAGAACCCGTTATGGACATTTTGAATTTGTAGTGATGCCTTTTGGCTTGAGTAATGCACCGGCAGTCTTTATGGATTTGATGAACAGGGTGTTCCAACCTTACTTAGATAAGTTCCTGATCGTCTTTATAGATGACATCTTGGTGTATTCTAAGGACAAGGAACAACACCAAGAACATTTGAGGATTACATTGGAGACACTTCGCAAGGAGAAGTTGTATGCTAAATTCAAGAAATGTGAGTTTTGGTTAAACAGAGTTGGATTCCTTGGACATGTGGTGACTTCAAAAGGAATTGAGGTTGATCCCGATAAAGTTGTAGCAGTGAGTAGTTGGGGAATACCCAAGAATGCGAGCGAAGTCCGCAGCTTTCTGTGCCTAGCTGGCTATTATAGGAGATTTATCGAAGGATTTTCGAAAATCGCCACTCCTATGACCCAGTTAACAAGGAAGGGCGTGAGGTTTGAATGGAGTGAGAAGTGAGAGGAAAGTTTTCAAGAGTTGAAAATGAGACTAACCTCGGCACCAGTATTAACGATTCCTGATCCGACGGAAGACTTTGTTATTTATAGCGATGCCTCAAAGCAGGGGTTGGGTTGTGTTCTGATGCAACATGGTAAAGTAGTAGCCTATGCATCGAGACAGCTTAAACCACATGAGTTGAACTATCCAACACATGATCTTGAATTGGCTGCTGTAGTACATGCGCTGAAGATTTGGCGTCACTATCTCTACGGAGGAAAGTGTGAGATATACACTGACCATAAAAGTTTGGAGTATCTTTTCACACAGAAAGACCTTAACATGAGGCAAAGGCGATGGTTAGAATTGGTGAAGGACTATGATTGTACTATTCATTACCATCCGGGTAAGGCTAATGTGGTAGCTGATGCCTTGAGTCGGAAGACTAGAGGCGAGTTAGCTTGCTTGACCGATCAGGAGAGTTAGATAAAGGAGTTCTCCCAGTTGAGTATTGAGGTAGTTGAGTCTTCAAAACATTCGTAAGAAATCCTATCATCTTTGGTCTTGCAACCAAACTTGAGGGATTAGATTAAGGAGGCTCAACCACGTGATAAGTTCTTGTGCAAGATGAAGGATCGAGCACAAGATGGGAGTATTGAGAAGTTTGTCGTTGCCGCAGACGATGTTTTGACTTATGATGGGAGGTTATGTGTTCCTAAGGATCCATCCCTTAGGAAGCAAATCCTTGAAGAAGCTCACAATGCACCATACTCCGCTCACCCGGGAGGTACAAAGATGTACCACGACCTGAAGAGGTTCTTTTGGTGGAGAGGAATGAAACGGGACATTGGTGTATTTGTGGAAAGGTGTATGATATGTCAGCAGGTGAAGGCAGAACACCAATGGCCAGGAGGTTTACTTCAACCGTTAGAAATCCCAGAATGGAAATGGGAGCATATCACAATGGATTTCGTGGTTGGTCTGCCACGAACAGTGAGGAAGAACGATGCTATCTGGGTGATAGTAGATCGTTTGACGAAGTCATCTCATTTTCTACCTGTGAGGATGACTTACAGTATGGAACAATATGCACAGATTTATATCCGGGATATTTTGAGTCTACATGGTGTTCCAGTGTCGATCGTATCAGATAGAGATCCGCGATTTACGTCGAAATTTTGGAAGAGTCTTCAGAGTGCTTTGGGCACTAAGTTGAATTTCAATACTGCATATCATCCGCAAACCGATGGTCAATCTGAGCGGACTATCAAGACACTTGAAGACTTGTTGAGGGCGTGTGTTCTTGATACAGGTGAGAATTAGGAGAATATTTTGCCGTTAGTGGAGTTTGCTTATAACAATAGTTATCAAGCAACTATACAAATGGCCCCGTATGAGGCTCTGTACGGAAGGAAATGTCGATCGCCCCTTTATTGGAGTGAGGTTGGAGAAGGAAAAATTTTGGGTCCAGAATTGATCGAGCAGACTGTAGAGAAGATAGCCGAAATCAGAAGTAGAATTAAGACTGCCTAGGATCGGCATAAGTATTATGCGGATAAACGGAGGAAAGATATCCAATTTGAGATTGGAGAGAAGGTGTTCCTGAAAGTAGCGCCGATGAAAGGAGTAATACGATTCGGTAATAAGGGAAAGCTACAGCCTCGTTATATCGAACCTTTTGAGATTTTGGGTCGTGTTGGTGATCTTGCTTATAGTTTGGCATTGCCGATGGAATTATCAGGAGTGCACAATGTCTTTCACGTCTCCATGCTGAGAAAATACGTACATGATCCTGATCACGTATGCAATTTCAAAGAGTTGCATGTAGCCAAGAATCTGACTTATGAGGAGGTACCTATAGCTATTCTGGAGCGTAGGGTACACCAGTTACGAAATAAAGAGGTTAAATTGGTGAAAGTTCAATGGAGTCGTCATGGACCAAATGAGGCAACTTGGGAACGTGAAGAGGAGATCCGTTCTAAGTATCCAACATTTATTTTTTAAGGTACGCAACTTAATTTTCGAGGACGAAAATTTGTTAAAGGGTGTAGGTTGTGACGCCCCAATTTCGCATATACATTTATTGTGAATTATAGAAAACATATTCAATTTTATTAAATTAATGCCCGAATAATTTATCGTTAATTCATTTTATTTCATGATCATTCAAATTCATTTATACCATTATTATTCATGACAAGTCATATGATTCGTTTCGTTGCATTTCTCATTTTAATTCATTGTTTCATCTCGTCGTTTCTAGGCCCGAGTCAAATTTTAAGCGATATAAATCGTTACCCTTAAGATTCCACAAGTCCATTTTAATTAATTTTAATGCATTCATTCTGGGCCAACCAACCATTATAATGTTCAGCCCAATACATATTAATACCTAAGCCCAATCCATTAACACTAATCATCTTAATTAATTTTCATTCAAACCCAACATCCTCTCCCACACACTCACAATCGGAAGTTTTTCTGCACCATCATCAACCACCTTAGTGGAGTAGTGGGCATCATGCACGAGCAGTTTTACATCATGGGTGGTTGCAATTCTCTCAGTATAAAAGAAAAATAAACAAGGAATACACAATACACAAATATATCTTTCTTTTTTTTTTTTTCCTCCTTCTGCAGTCGTCCCCGTTTGTTTCTGCAAACAGGTAAAATTCCAGATCTCTTTTTTCTTTTCTTTTTTTTTTTGTGTGTGTTCTTCTGCAATTTGAACCCAAACTCTACTCAGTTAATCCAGTATTCTAACTCTCGTGTTCTTCCTAAACCTTGGATTGTAAACACAAAACATATTTCAATCCTCTGGAAAACGGATCAGAATTCAATCCCGCAAATACAACCTCAGTCGGACAAAACACATAAGCAAATTCCAGTTTCAAATCCTAGTCCTTATTCGACCCAGATCAGAGAAACCAAACCTGAACCTCAGAACCCAAATTCCGTCCTAACGACCCATCAATTTCGGGTTGGAACCCGCCTAACCTGTCTGAACCCGAGTCATCCCTACAATACTGATCGGAACCTCACCAGACTCAGCAACCATCACAGATCCAAAACCTACCTGTGAAGGTTTCTGCCTTCTTCTTCGGCGACGACAGATCCGGTCACCCAACTTCGATTGCTGGAAACTGAACTGTCGCGCGGACGACACCTCCAGCCACCGCGATAATGTCGTAGCCCTTTTTTTTTTCACCGCCTCTAATCCATCTACTCTCCTTCCTCCTTCAGTTCGATTTTGTGTGTGTGTATGTGTGGGTTTGTATGTTTGTGTGATAGAGAAAAGTAAAATTTCAGAGACACCCGAGATCTTGAGAGAGAGAGAGGAACCAAGGAAGAAGGAATAACGAGAATTAATTCGGCCGACTGGTGTTAGAAGGGTTTTATACCCAGATATTTTTTAGGGTAATTCAATTGAGCCCCTAGAATTCAGGACTTCTTGATTTGACCCCAAATCAACTCTTCAGTTATTCAATTTCAGTCCCCAGATAGTTACTTCTTACGGATTAACCCCAGTTAGCTTTATAACTCCTTCAATTTCAGTCCTTAAATATTTATTCCCTTCAATTTTATTTCAGTCAGCTTTTCTATAATTAAAATTTAGCTTTATCCATCCAATCCATTAAATACGTAGATTTCTCTAATAATATTAATATTCAATTCAAGTTATGTCTTGTAGTTTATTTTCAATTATAGTAATATATTAATAATAAACTATTATTATCTGTAGATAATAACAAGAATTTACGGGTCTAGAATTGTCGAGTTAAGTATTTCATCACATTCAAGTTCAGAACTGCAATTTTATCCAGGTGTGTGGATTTATTACGCTTTTGTTTAATTTAATTGCTTTATATATTGTCTCGTATGTGCACGTGAAATCAGTCAGAAGCACTTAAATGTGCAATCAGTCAGAAGCACTTAAATATGCAACCAGTCAGAAGCACTTAAATGTGTAAATCAGTCAGAAGTACTTAATTGTGCATAAAGCCTTCGGGCTAGCCGACGGGCTTCAGAATTTATCAGTCATGTTGTTTATACTTGCTAATATATTTAACAATTAACGTAGACATATTGCGTACTCTCCACACTGAGCGAGTTGGAAGCTCACCCCACTATTTACCCCCTTTCAGGTTGAGGAGCTCGATGTGGCATGCGCATGAGTGTGGGATGATCAAGCCTCATGAGTTGTTATTTATTTATTTACTATTATTTTCCTCAAGCTACGCTTTATGAACAATTGTTCCATTTGTTTTATTTTAATGTCAAAGTATGTTTTTATTTAATGGTGACTTGGGATTATTACTTGCGATTATTAAGTTTATTTTTTTAAAAATGTATTTCCGCTGCAAAATTTTTATTTATTCTTCTTAAAATTTGAAGAATCATATTTAGAAAAGTGGTCGTTACACTTTGACCCCAGCCTGTCACCAGCTTTCGGTGACAAGGATAGCCTCACCTACCGACAGACCTGACGAAAGGTCCTAGGTGGGACCTCCCAAGACAGCAACATGGGATGCGTGTTGTCTTCTTATTGGCTCGCACATCCGGCTGCCAGCAGCAACTGCGGACTATAAGGAAACCGTCCCATGTGTTAAGACGATCGCCCGCTTATTATAATGCAGAAAAGGCGATCGCCCAACTACCTCCTCTCCTATAAATATGAAACCTCCAGCAACTGGAAAAAGGTTCAGAAACCATCATTATTCCGAGAGTTGGATCAGAAACATAGAAATCTACATAGCATTTGATCTTTGTTACAAGAACTCACATAGCATCTTCTATGGTTCTTCCGGAAATTATCAGAACTCAAGAGCTAGATAACTAGGGTCTTTACACTCATTGTAATTGTACTCTAACATTAATATTTGTACTCCCAAGTATTCGTATTAATAATATCTCGCGAGAGCATTCAAGCCCGGGACTAACAACCCCGACAAATCTTATGTTATTTACATTCTCTCGGATGTGCTCTCGCATTTTGTTTGTTACTCATCCATTCCAGTAAACCCTTCTGAATAATATTTTGGGTAACAACAATTGGCGCTAGAAGAAGGGGATTTACCCTCATTTTCATTCCGACCATTCCGAAGAACACCCACTGTTCTCCGGAACATATACTTGAAGAAACACTCACTGTAAAAACCTTCAGAATAATGATGTCTGCCACCACTTCGAAGAGAGCCACTCTCCGATCCGCCGGACATCTTATTCTGGCCCGAGCCGAGTCCCAACCCACGGCGGAGGGTAGCCGCGGCGACGTGAGACTCTCAATCCCGCCCCCGAGGGACGGCCCCAGCCTCTCACTCGACTAGTTCCAAACCGTGGAATAGATCGAGGAGGCCATGGCCATCCTAAGGGAGTGACGGAGAGCATGCGAAGCGCCCGCTATAACCCCCTTTAGCCATCCACCGTGCGTGTAAATGGAAGCTGAAGGGGTTACTTGTCGAGCAATCGTCAGAAAGCCTCGATTCACGAGAGAAGGCACTCATGAGGCGGGGCGGTTCTGTCTTCAGCCAGCTAGGAAGCGATCCATCGTGGCGACCGGGGCATTCTGGCCCCAGCCACGAGATGACGGAATCTGCATCCGTCACCAGGAGTTCGGCATACCCAACTCCCAAGCAAAAATCGGTCGGCCGTTTGGCTCCCATTCGCCGAGGAATCGAGCCCCGCGGTAGAGACATCATCTACAACGGAGCCATGGGATCAGTACTTGATCGCCTCGGCTCCCGCTCCGAGCGCTGGGCCGCGAGCAGCCAGGACACGGCGATAGCCGCTATGCAATGCCAGCTCGACGAGATGAAAGCGCTCATGGAAACTAGGGCAGGCGCCAGGAGAAAGGTCACCGGACCGGGTGAGCCACTCGCGGTCCAGATCGAGCTTGCCCCCGTGCAACCAAAGATCGTTCCTCCTCAAACGCATTTGTATGAGGGGAGCTCGGACCCCGAGACTCACCTAAGCAAGTTCCGGATCTACATGACCGGATGCGGGGCGTCAGATGCGACGAGATGCCAAATGTTCCCATTGACATTAGGCAATCTTGCCCGTAGGTGGTACATCTCATTGCCACCGTGCTCTATTAACTCTTTTGAGAAACTGGCGAGCGACTTCACGTCATACTTCGCAGCCAAGGTCGCTCGACCAGAAGGTCCCCATGGCATAATGAAGATCAGGCAGGGGATAGACGAGTCCGATGCGGATTACATCGACCGAGTGGATGAAATAGTCCTCACCGGCAAGCCCATAAGCGACTAGATCGCCCTCTATTCGGTCCTGGGGGGATTCTATGGTCATTCACCCATGTTCAGGCACCTCACGAAGGACATCCCCCCGACCTACGTGATCTTCCGCGGTAAGGCTGTCGATTTTCTAGCCAGGCAGAGGCTGCTCACCCTTCTCCTAGGCGAGGGGACGTCTCCAAAAGACGGCAATCGCCAAGTCCAAAAAGGCGGTCGCCAAGCCACCCGGTGATTTCGAGGCCTTTGAGGATGTGGAAGTCCACCTCCTCCACAACCTCAATCTATCTCTGGCCCGTATTTTCAATGCCATTGAGGGGCGCGAATGGCTAAGAAAGCCTAGGGCGATAAGGGACAACGGTCATCTGGACCGCGATAAATTTTGTGCTTACCACAAGAGTCCCGTCCACAACACCAACCAATACCGCGACCTCCTCAGATAACTCTGGAGATTGTTCGAAGAAGGCAAGTTGGACAGTTTACTCAATGTGTAAAGTGCTTGATGAGATTCTCCAATCCTCCACAAGTGATCTTATGCAGCAAAATGAACCAAAGGATACTGCCTGAGCAACGCCTCCAAAAAAGAGGATGATTCGTGTAACACCCCCAAAACCATCCGGGATATTACAGCGCCGTGGGCTCCGCGCCGGAACCCACCAGGCTAAAAACCATTTACAAAACGTTCAAAATCGCCAAAAAGGACGATGACGGTAATATTTTGCAAATACTCAAATATCTTCAAAAACATAATTTTGAAATACCGTCATAGAATACCATTTGAAAATACAAGTCGAAATGCCAAATCTCAACAGTTCAAAATGTACTTTAAGCCACCACTTAAACGTACCGATAAAATAGTTAAGAAAAAGGGTTTAACGAAATGACCCAAGTTCGCAAAGTGCCAAATGTAATATCCGACTGTAACTTTTCATTTTTACCTGTCGTTGTATTATTCGGATAATCTGATTATCATAAATCGTTGCATTTAAGTATTATATTGAGGTATTATGGATTTGAATATCACATCGTTGTTATTTCATATGTGACGATTCGTTGTTATTAGGGTGTGCATTTTCGAATTTTTGTTAGTGTAGCGTACGCTACACATTAAGATTAGCGTACGCTAATTCTGTGCCTTAGCGTGCGTAAGGTTTTCCTCGGTTGCGTACGCTAAGAAGGAATCTGACAGCAGTTGACTTCAACACGTGAGCCTTTTAACCGGTAGCATGCATGCGATCTATGTCTGAGCTGTCATGTCGGTGAGAATCTACTTTTACTAGCGTGCGCTAACCCATTCTTCATTAGCGTGCGCTAACGGCCTGCAATAATTCAAGACAGTAGCCACTGTAAGCCGTTTACGTACGTTATATCGACCGGATAGCGTACGTAAGGGCCTTAGCGTACGCTAAACTATCCTGATAGCGTGCGCTAAGTCTGCACAGTCTATTTATAGGACCAGCCTGTTTTTCATTTCTCCACGAACCAAACCGAAATTCTCTCTTCTCATATCATCCCTCTGCACTCTAAAAACAATATAAACCTTCACCAACTTGTTTCTAAGCCTTGAATATCGGAGTGGAGCTCATTTCTTGGAAACTTGGAGTTATTTTTAAGCTCGGGATATATTCTCTCATATCATTGAAGTTATTCTTCATTTCTGGAGGTTGGTGTGTTTTCTTCTCTGCATTATTTTCTTATGTTGATTATTAATGTCGAAAATACTTCACCTAGAGTAGATTAAGCAAGTAAAACATGGTTATAATAAAACTCTTTAAGCATTTTGATGAATATGTTAAATAAGGGTTTGTTAGAGGTGTTCTTGATGATATAGTGATTTTAATCATGTTTGTAGTCATCATTACTCAACTTCGGACGAATTTAGCTCAAGAGAACTTTGATGGATCGGTTAGCTTCTTCATAATCGGATTTAATCAAGAACTTAATATCATAAAATGATTAAACACCATTTTAAGTATTTATTTACCTTGAGAAGAACTTGATGATGTTAAAAATGAGATTAGGTGATCTAGTCCGTAAACTTTAGAAGCTTTAACAAATCATGATTGTTCGGGCCACTAGTCTTTGAAGATTGATGAAGGTTTTGATAATTACAACAATAACTTTTCACCAATCTATTGTGTTGATAACTTAGAGTGTAGTTCATCATAATGCTAAGTAGATTGTGTTCTTAAGTAGATGGTCTTGGTTATGAATGATACTATCATGGTAGATTGAGTATCAAATTCTTTATGACTATCCTTTTTGTAATAAGAGATGTTGAAGAACATGAGAATTTGATTTAAACCAATATTATTGGCAAATTGAAGATGTTATTGTTCATAGAATAACAAGAGAATTTCAAGACACTCTTGGTATGATAATCGGATTTTGGAAGATGAATTAGTTGTTTTGGAAACCTTTCATTAATCATTAAGGTATTCATCACGGGGGTGAATTATTCGAGTAGGTTGCGGGCGTGCTTTCCTACGAATTGATATTAATATTATGTGAATATATTATTGAATGAATTACGTTTCATTCAAGGTTGCTCGCTCGATTGAGTGTTTAATCGAGGATACCGTCCGCTTGGTCATTTGGAGAAGGACTATCTTTCACTTACGGATTTGAGGCAAGTTATCTTGCTTGGTTATAATGATGATTAGATTCTTCTGATGGTTATATTTTTCATATGTATGAATTGTTCATGAAATGTTTGTCGAGATTTGACACTCGCCCTTGACGTTATTCCGCTTTTCTTCATGGGGTTGCATTCCCAAGTATGTCGCTTTGAATCATTGATCTCATTGGCCTTATTTTCACTTGGTGAGTTTTTCTTGATCCTTAATCGGATATGTGATTTGTTGAATTCGTTGTCATGTTGTATCGTGACATATCCTAATCATATCTGCTCCGATTGGTTATTGTGTAGGATTTTTAGCCGGGCACATATAGTCATCGGCGGATATTATTCCGCTGGCTGGATCGCACACGGACGTAGTTTCGTGAGGCTAATTAGGTACATTGTCCGACGTATATTCGGATTCCATATACGGGGTGGACATGTGCACGGACACATTTCGGATCGGGCGCATCGTGATGTCCATCTTTGAGCCATACCATAAATCGTCCATAGTATTGGATGCTTGTGATCGCTCGTTTCATACGCCCGAGGGGTATGATTGATAGTCGAATGATTTCTTTGAAATCTATATATGTGAATTGTATATGTCGAAGAATTGATTATCATGTATATCCGACTGTGTTGGGCGAAATACTTGTATTGTATTTTAGGTCGAGGCAAGGGCAAGGCACGGAAGAGCATGTCGACGGCGAAGGATACGGAGGATACTAGTTCTGGGGCCCTCATCTTTGTTGTCCTTATGTTAAACCGTGTTGTATTATTTCCCGTTCCGTTTAAATTACTTTTGGTTGTATTTGACATTTGAAGTATTTTCCATCTCCATATGGTTTATACTTTTTCTTTTCGGATCCTGTGTGTTGTAAGGCCGTTGGCCACATTTTAATAAACTCCTAATCGGAGAAATGACTTTTCGTTGTGATTCGGTATCACAAATAATATTTATTTAACCTGTTTTGGATATCGCCTGGTGGGTCCTACAGGGATTCACGGACCGTAATAGCCGCCATTTGGGGTGTTACTTAAGTTGTTATCGGTGAGTCGTTTTCTTTCATGAGTCATTGAGAAATGAACTAGTATCAAGAAACCTTCGTGTCACGTGTGACCTGTGCAAGCGCCTGACCCTGCGAGCCAAATGCGGTATGTACTTTATAAGCCATGGTTTAATTACTGGCATGATATTGATATCAGTATAGGATCTCTTTGTTGATCATGTTATTTCAAGGAATTGTGACAGGATTTATCTGATTGATAATCCGAGGAAAATGCTGAATGTATTGTATAATTGAAATTGTTCGACTTGACACCGATATGATACTCGGTGCGACATTTGTGGTGTCGATAACCATTTTCCTTTAATATGTGATTCCTTGTTACTATTAATTCAGCGTGAATTTTGGTATCTTGAACTGTACTTATAGTTACCATTATGATTGACTCTTTCAAGATGGAAAGAAATCTGAGGTCGTGGCAGGGGGACGAGGCCGCTAAGGGGCCGAATCCCAATACCTCGAGCCAACAGACGCGCGAATGCGGATCGAGTTCCGCAGACAGGGTTCACCTTCTAGGGAACAATCGCACCACGGTGGGCGCGGGGATGCACGTGTCGATCCTTACGTCGTAATGCGGGGCATGATGACACGATGACCAGATGGGTCAACTAATGGAAGCTATGCAGAGGGCCGCTGCCGCCAGCGGGGGCTCATCCTCCTCCCGTGATTGGCGGACCCGTGAGTCGGATTATCGGCGACATCTCTCGCCAGCGACCACCGACTTTTGAAGGCTCCTCTGAGCTCGCCGACATTGTGCATTGGATCGAGCATTTTGAGAAACTTTTCCGGATGGTGGACTGCCCGGAAGAGAATCGCGTCTCGGTAGCCGCGTATTATCTTAGCAAAGGCGCTCATACTGTGGCTTTCAAGAAGGCCACTGATGGTGTTTACACTTGGGAGGAATTTAAAACCTCATGCTAGCCGTTACTATCTGTGGCCACTCCGTGAGGCCAAACTCCGGAACTTTTGAACCCCGACCCGTCTCAAGACGATGATGTATTATCTGCCGAGAAATTCCAGCACTCCTTCCTTTTGCTACGACAATTATTCGAACAGAGGCCGACAAGATCAAATACTTTCTCAAGAGGCTTAAACCCCGAATGAGAATGCAACGTTGAATCACCACCGTACTACCTTACCGAGTTCATCGAGAAGGCTGGAATACGAACTCACCGCGAAAGAGATTTCCAAGAAACAACCACCGTCCAACAACAAAAGATCCAAGAACCGAATCGATCGAGAGTAACCGGGACATTCAGAAGCCCTACCATTGCCAAACCCTCCGATCGTCCACCCATGGCGTCAAGCCACCGGATCGCACTCTCGAGCGGTCCCCTCATCTCGTTGTGTGCTATAACCGTGGGGGCCAGGGGCATACCAATTTCAATTGCCCAAAGCCTGCCATCACATGCCATACTTGTGGGAAGAATGGTCACCGTGCTCCTTTTTGCAGGAATGGGCCCGGACATGATCCAGTGGCATCTCATACTCCTATTCAATCCTCTGTCCAGAACCGGATGCCTCCGTCCGCTTCCTATCGGACCACCGGGCGAATAAGGGAATGGGCCGTGGGAATCAAAGTGGTACACTGTGCCGATCACGAAACCAGGATTTACGAGATGAAGAAAGCTGATGATCCCGAGGCCAGCATGATTTCAGGTATACTCGAGATCCACTCCCAGCCTGTGTGCATTCTTTTTGATACCGGTGCTTCACACTCCTTTATATCTTCTTCTTGTTTAAGTCGTTTGCCTCTAGACCATGTTATCAATTGTGAGCCCTACGTGATTGGTCTACCTGATGGTAGAAGAATTATTGGAAATCGTGAAGTCCAGGACTGTCCGATTCGTTTGAACGACCGTGAGTGGTTGTCAAATTTGATTGTAGTCGATCTACCTAAGGATGATATAATCTTGGGCATCGATTGGATGGATCGTCACGATGCAATACTCAGTGTCCGCAAGCGGATGGTTACCGTCACTTCTGATGATGGATTCGAGTGTATCTTTCGAGGTGATAATCCTACTGCTCGGGAGAGTCATCAGCTATGAAAGCAATAAACCGCTTAATCAAGGATGTATTGGTTATTGGTGCTACATGACCAAATCAGCCGATCGATCGATTGAATTGGCCGACATTCCGTAGTCCGAGATTACCCCGATGTATTTCCGCACGAGTTGCCGTGCTTACCTCCTCATCGTGACGTGGAATTTATTATTGAGTTAGAACTGTGCACGCCCCGCTCTCAAAAGCACCGCACCGTATGGCTCCGATCGAGATGCAAGAATTGAAGAACCAACTTGAGGAGTTGGTGACAAAGGCTATATTCGACCTAGTGCGTCCCTCGGGAGCACCAGTGCTATTTGTGCGGAAGAAAGATGGATCCCTACGCTTATGTATTGATTACCGTGAGTGAACAGGTAACCATCAAGAACAAGTATCCCTTGCCTCGTATTGACGATTTATTGGACCAACTTCAGGGAGCTGCTGTGTTTTCTAAGATCGACTTAAGATCTGGTTATCATCAGTTGAGGATTCGAGAGTCCGACATTTCGAAGACAGCATTCCGTACTCGCTATGGGCATTATGAGTTCGTGGTGATGCCATTTGGACTGACTAATGCACCGGCAGTATTCATGGAGTTGATGAATCGAGTTTTTATTAACTATCTGGATCGCTTTGTAGTCGTTTTCATTGACGACATTCTAATTTACTCTCGCGACCACGAGGAGCACGAGAATCACCTTCACCAAGTTCTCGATACTTTGAGGCGAGAACAACTTTATGGGAAATTTTCTAAGTGTGAGTTCTGGATGCCTGAGGTTGTCTTTCTCGGGCATGTGATATCAGCCGAAGGGGTGAGAGTGGACCCACAAAAGACGGAAGCCATTCGAGATTGGCTACCACCGAAGAACGTGAAGGAAGTTCGTAGTTTCCTCGGCCTAGCAGGTTACTACCGACGATTCGTGGAGGGATTCTCTAAAATTTCGCAACCGATGACCAACTTACTGCGGAAGGACAAGAAGTATTTGTGGTCAGAAGCATGTCAGAAGAGTTTTGAAGAGCTCAAGAGTCGATTGATTTGGCACTGCTTTGGTCTTACCAAAGGGAACGGAAGGATTTGTGGTGTATAGTGACGCGTCGAGACAGTGGTCCAGGATGTGTACTAATGCAGAAGGGAAAGTAATCGCCTATGCATCGAGACAATTGCGACCCTATGAAGTTAACTATCCGACCCACGACTTGGAGTTAGCAACGTGGTGTTTGCTTTGAAAATCAAGGCCACTATCTTTATGGAGTTACTCGCGATCTTTACGGACCACAAGAGCCTAAAGTACATTTTTACTCGAAGGAGTTGAACATGAGGCAGAGAAGATGGCTAGAATTAATCAAGGACTATGATATCGAAATCCTTTATCATCCGGTAAAGCAAATGTGGTTGCCGACGCATTGAGCCGTAAGACAAGACAGAGCAGATGCCGAGTCGTTTAACAAAGACAGAGGAATTGCGGTTGGACCTTATGAGGCCGTAAATTGAAGTTTGGTTACAACGTGTTCGGGGACAACTTTGCACCCTTGATATTTCTTCGCGTCTCTTGATGATATGATCAAATCAAAGCAAATTACGGACCCATTCTTATCTCGGATTCGGGATGAGGTAACCCAGGAAAGCCCTGGATTCGTGATCCACGAGGATGGATTGATACGTTTTAGGAATCGAGTTTGTGTACCCGTGACGAAGAATTGAAGAACTGTATCATGAGAGAAGCCCATGCTACCCCGTACTCTATTCACCCGGCTCTAGTAAGATGTATAAGGATTTGAAGCGCATTATTGGTGGGGAAATATGAAGCGTGAGATTGCCGAATTCGTTTGAGGTGTTTGACTGTCGCCAGGTTAAGATTGAGCACCATGACCGCAGAATGCCGAAACCGCTCCCGATTCCCGAATGGAAATGGGAAGACATATCTATGGACTTTATCACTAGCTTGCCGACGAGTCGCCGAGGAATGAATACGATTTGGGTGATTGTGGACCGTCCGACCAAATCAGCTCACTTCTTGGAAATTAAGGACACATGGGGCCCCGAGAGATTGGCCCACTGTTTATTAAGGAAATTGTGAGACTACACGGTACCCCAAGAGCATTGTATCGACCGTGACGGCGATTTGTGTCACATTTCGGAAGGCGCTTCATCGTGCGATGGGTACGCAGCTGAATTTCAAGACGGCTTTCCATCCACAGATCGATGGTCATCGGAGAGAACCATCTGAGACTCTAGAAGATATGTTGAGAGCATGTGTTCTTGATTGGAAGGACGATTGGGAAGCCATGCCTTTGGTGGAATTCACTTATAATAATAGTTGGCACGCTTCGATTCGGATGGCACCGTATGAGGCATTATATGGCCGTCGCCGTAGGTCCCCTTTGTGTTGGGACGAATCGCCGGAATCTCTGGGTACGGAACCCGATATGTTGTTAGCCGCCCGAGAGAAGATCACTTTGATTAGGAGTCGGTTGTTAACGGCTCAAAGTAGACAAGTCATATGTCGACCATCGTCGTAGACCGCTTGAGTTCGAGGTTGGTGATCATGTGTTAATGAAGGTGTCTCCTACTCGAGGTGTTTTTCGTTTCGGAAAAGGGGTGGCGAGCCCAAGGTATATTGGGCCGTTTGAGGTTCGGAGCGTGTAGGTGATCCGCCTATCGACTAGCCTTGCCACCGACCTTGAGTAAGATTCACAACGTGTTTCATGTCTCTCACCGAGGAAATATGTTGCTGATCCGAGCCACGTACTTCAATTCAAGACATTGATTTAGCAGAGGATCATTCGTGCGAGGAGCGTCCGTACGGATACTCGAGAGGAGAATCAAGCAATTGCGGAACAAGACGATTCCGCTACTGAAAGTTCAGTGGTCACGACACGGAGTCGAAGAGGCTACGTGGGAGACCGAGGATAGTATGCGAGCAAGATACCCCGAGTTATTTACCCCTTAAGTTTCGGGGACGAAACTCTTTTTAAGGGGGGGAGTATGTAATATCCGACTGTAACTTTTCATTTTTACCTGTCGTTGTATTATTCGGATAATCTGATTATCATAAATCGTTGCATTTAAGTATTATATTGAGGTATTATGGATTTGAATATCACATCGTTGTTATTTCATATGTGACGATTCGTTGTTATTAGGGTGTGCATTTTCGAATTTTTGTTAGTGTAGCGTACGCTACACATTAAGATTAGCGTACGCTAATTCTGTGCCTTAGCGTGCGTAAGGTTTTCCTTTGCGTACGCTAAGAAGGAATCGGCAAAGATTGACTTCAACACGTGAGCCTTTTAACCGGTAGCATGCATGCGATCTATGTCTGAGCTGTCATGTCGGTGAGAATCTACTTTTACTAGCGTGCGCTAACCCATTCTTCATTAGCGTGCGCTAACGGCCTGCAATAATTCAAGACAGTAGCCACTGTAAGCCGTTTACGTACGTTATATTGACCGGATAGCGTACGTAAGGGCCTTAGCGTACGCTAAACTATCCTGATAGCGCGCTAAGTCTCGCATACTATTTATAGGACCACTGCTTTTTCATTTCTCCACGAACCAAACCGAAATTCTCTCTTCTCATATCATCCCTCTGCACTCTAAAAACAATATAAACCTTCACCAACTTGTTTCTAAGCCTTGAATATCGGAGTGGAGCTCATTTCTTGGAAACTTGGAGTTATTTTTAAGCTCGGGATATATTCTCTCATATCATTGAAGTTATTCTTCATTTCTGGAGGTTGGTGTGTTTTCTTCTCTGCATTATTTTCTTATGTTGATTATTAATGTCGAAAATACTTCACCTAGAGTAGATTAAGCAAGTAAAACATGGTTATAATAAAACTCTTTAAGCATTTTGATGAATATGTTAAATAAGGGTTTGTTAGAGGTGTTCTTGATGATATAGTGATTTTAATCATGTTTGTAGTCATCATTACTCAACTTCGGACGAATTTAGCTCAAGAGAACTTTGATGGATCGGTTAGCTTCTTCATAATCGGATTTAATCAAGAACTTAATATCATAAAATGATTAAACACCATTTTAAGTATTTATTTACCTTGAGAAGAACTTGATGATGTTAAAAATGAGATTAGGTGATCTAGTCCAGAAACTTTAGAAGCTTTAACAAATCATGATTGTTCAGTTTCACTAGTCTTTGAAGATTGATAAAGGTTTTGATAATTACAACAATAACTTTTCACCAATCTATTGTGTTGATAACTTAGAGTGTAGTTCATCATAATGCTAAGTAGATTGTGTTCTTAAGTAGATGATGGTTATGAATGGTACTATCATGGTAGATTGAGTATCAAATCCTTTATGACTATCCTCTTTGGTAATAAGAGATGTTGAAGAACATGAGAATTTGATTTAAACCAATTTTATTGGCAAATTGAAGATGTTATTGTTCATGGAATATCAAGAGAATTTCAAGGCACTTTTGGTATGATAATCAGATTTTGGGAGATGAATTAGTGTTTTGAAACCTTTCATAAATCGTTAAGGTATTCATCACGGGGGGGGGGGGGGGAAATTATTCGAGTAGGTTGCGGGCGTCGTTTCCTACGAATTGATATTAATATTATGTGAATATATTATTGAATGAATTACGTTTCATTCAAGGTTGCTCGTTCGATTGAGTGTTTAACTGAGGATACCGTCCGTTTGGTCATTTGGAGAAGGACTATCTTTCACTTACGGATTTGAGGCAAGTTATCTTGCTTGGTTATAATGATGATTAGATTCTTCTGATGGTTATATTTTTCATATGTATGAATTGTTCATGAAATGTTTGTCGAGATTTGACACTGTCCTTGACGTTATTCCGTTTTCTTCATGGGGTTGCATTCCCAAGTATGTCGTTTTGAATCATTGATCTCATTGGCCTTATTTTCACTTCGGTGAGTTTTTCTTGATCCTTAATCGGATATGTGATTTGTTGAATTCGTTGTCATGTTGTATCGTGACATATCCGGAATCATATCTCGCTCCGATTGGTTATTGTGTAGGATTTTTAGCCGGGCACATATAGTCATCGGCGGATATTATTCCGCGTTGACTGCACACGGGACGTAGTTTCGTGAGGCTAATTAGGTACATTGTCCGACGATATTCGGATTCCATATACGGGGTGGACATGTGCACGGACACATTTCCGGATCGGGCGTCATCGTGATGTCCATCTTTGAGCCATACCATAAATCGTCCATAGTATTGGATGCTTGTGATCGCTCGTTTCATACGCCCGAGGGGTATGATTGATAGTCGGAATGATTTCTTTGAAATCTATATATGTGAATTGTATATGTCAAGAATTGATTATCATGTATATCCGACTCGTGTTGGGCGAAATACTTGTATTGTATTTTAGGTCGAGGCAAGGGCAAGGCACGGGAAGAGCATGTCGACGGCGAAGGATACGGAGGATACTAGTTCGGGGGCCCCTCATCTTTGTTGTCCGGTTATGTTAAACCGTGTTGTATTATTTCTCGTTCCGTTTAAATTACTTTTGGTTGTATTTGACATTTGAAGTATTTTCCATCTCCATATGGTTTATACTTTTTCTTTTCGGATCCTGTGTGTTGTAAGGCCGTTGGCCACATTTTAATAAACTCCTAATCGGAGAAATGACTTTTCGTTGTGATTCGGTATCACAAATAATATTTATTTAACCTGTTTTGGATATCGCCTGGTGGGTCCCAGTGTGGGATTCACGGCACTGTAATAGCCGCCATTTGGGGTGTTACACCAAAAGGCCATTTTGAAAATACACACGAGTTGGTAAAAATACCAAAGAGCCATTTTAAAAATACACACGCAGCAGATAAAAATACAGTTCAAAATACACATTTGCAGCGGAAATAAAACAACCAGAAAAGAATACTCAGTACTCAAAAACATGCCACAGCCAGTATCACCCGGGAAGCTCACCCCTTCACGACCGCTACTAGCTCGATCTCCGAGTACCTAAAAATAAAGCCCACGACGGGGTCAGCCACAATACTCAATAATGATAACGATCACATCATCATAAATAATTACATACCAATGTAATAATACTGTAAGAATACTACCAATGTAATCTTACCGACATAACCTTACCAATCCATAACAATCCAATCCTTACCATAACCCATATTTCGCATCCTCGAATGACGAAATGAACTCAACAACAATCATCTCTACTGTATTCCAAAAATACCGATAATCTTCAAAACATCATCATAACTCATAAGTGTGGAAATCATCCAATCTGTACCAACTCCTGTCTGTCGGATTACACAATCGAATCTCAACCTGGATAAACCAATAATACACAACATATCTGTAGATCAACTATCACATGATAATGATAACAAATCCCGAACATCGACGTACAGTCCGAAAGCTCATACGATCAATAACAATGATCAACCAATAATTCAATCGAGAATATCATCGACATGATACCTCCAATACGATCAACAAAGGACCAACGATAACCGGGAATACCCTCAACAAGGTAAACTCCAAACACGATCAACAAAGATCAATAATGACCGAGAATACCCTCAACAAGGTAAACTCCAAATGATCAACAAAGGACCAACAATAACCAAGAATACCATCAACATGGTAAACTCCAAATGATCAACAATAATGGATCTCAACGAAATAACTCCGACTGTCGAACATACCCCTCGGGCGTATGAACAACCAGTCACAAACCGTCGAACATACCCAACCATAAATGGAGGATGAACGACCAAACAATATAGCTCAAAGATGGAAGTCATAGTATGCCCGATCCGGAAATGTGTCCGTGCACAAGCCACCCCGAGTATTGATCAAATACACATGTGGTCTTGTACCTAATTAGCCTCATGAACTACGTCTCGTGTGCACGGTTCAATGTGGAAATATCAACACATAACCATCATGTGCCCGGCTAAAAATCCTACACAATAACCAATCGACACGCAGATATAACTCCAGATATGTCACGATGCAACATGACAACGAAACTCAAAGAAACACATATCCAATAAGGATCAAAAGACTCACCGAAGTGAACAACAACAGACTGACAATGAAAAGTCGACACGACTAATCAATATCCAAAACATCAATCCTGGGATCATCATCCCCAAATGAATGACCAACACGATCTACGATCTCAATACAACAGTCCTGGGATCAACATCCCTCAATGAATAACCGATACGAAACTCATTACATAAAACCTCAACATATACAACAACTCAACATACTAATTATCCACATTACTGAACAAATACTTAGATTACCTCAAAGTCGAGGACCATATCCATCAACATCCCCCAATGAGACGATCAACACAACCATTAATACCAACAATAGTCCTGGGATCAACATCCCTCAACGAACAACCAGTACGAATCTCAATATACGAAGCCTCAACACACAACATATATAACAACTCAACATAATAATTATCTCATAACTGAACAATACATAAATTACCTCAAAGCCGAAGACAACATCCTTTCCACGAACCACATCCCTGAACGAATACACAGTTATACAAATAATCTCAAATAAAGTACCATCTATTAAATACCAAAAACCTTTATCCCGATACTTATGTCATCACGATAACTATCCTCAATATCCGATATTCTATATCCTTGACCAAAGATAACTCACGTCTTCCCTGAACACAATTAAATCATATACCTTATGATTTATTACAACCAGAGTACTATATACAACTCATTATCCGACAACTTACATTTCTAACAACATTGCTATACGAATTATAAATGAAATGAAAACGAAACCATTCATCAAATATTATAAACTGAACAAGTAGAAACTTGCCTCGATACCGATACCACGAAGCCATTACCAAAATCCATTGCCTTAGTCTACGAGCTCCTCATCCCCGACCAAAATCATTCTACGAACTCTTCAGCCTCAACCGCAACACAACGGTCATAAACCACGATTAAACCATATCAACCTATTGCAATAACCGATTAACACACATTCGATAAAAATCAATAACCGACATACCCAACCAACAAACTCAACGGTTCAACGAAACCTCGATCATATACATAAAACTAAATAATCCAACTCAACAAATACGAATTCATATCCACAATACAAGCCGTAACTTGATGACCACAAATAACAATCAATAACCGATCAACAAACACAACGGTTCTACAATATCCCGATTAAACACATATCCAAACAACCTGAACCAATCAAACACAAACTCAAAACCACAATACGATTCCACATTCCGAAGATCATATCAATAATCAATTTAACCAAGTGTCTAAGCATTAACGATTCCAAATTCAATCTTAAATACGATTACAAGTTTCCTCCTTGTAAATTCATAATAAAAATCAATTACCGATTATCATCATCAATCCGGACAATCCGATCAATTCAACATTATAGAATACCATAGTCCAAAGGATTCAAATATTTCCGTTGTCCGAATTGAACACTTATTCAACACGTATGAATTCTCAAACTTAAAAGTGAATCATAACCTTATCAAATCCGGAAATCATATTCGTATTGCTATACGAATATTGTACCAAAACCCATAACTTAGTTTTAGATATGAATATTCCATATTCATATCCAAAACACCAACATCACTTAAACATGATCATCAATTCATATAATGCAAGAATTCCTTAAGAACACAACTTATTCTGACATCACATTCAAAATCCTCAAACGACATAATCCGATGTGTTCTAACATCTAAACAATCCTTATTCACAATTCAAGGTATATATAATCATGTCCTTCAACATATATACTTCTCATAACATCATGAATCACAACAAACTACCAAGAACATCGAGAATACTACGATTCCATAATCATAACAACATAATCAAATCATTTGATCACTAATTCATTATCCCCCCTTAACAAAATTCTTGTAAATACCAAGAATCATTACAACAATATCAATTCCATGACCATTCATACGAAAACGTGTAGAATTTTCCAAGTTCTACTCATTGAGACATTTCATCGAACACTTTGAAGGCAGACTCCAATTCAATCGATTATTCAAAGAAATACTCGAATTTGTTCCACAAAACTTCAAGAATAATGCATAATCTCAAGAATACAACAAGGTTCCATCAATAATCTGAGTTAAAACGAATCAAATCGGCCAAAACATCAAGAAACCTCAAAAATATCCAAAACCAAGTGTTTAGGTGTTCTTACCTTCGATCCGGGTGGAAGATGATGTTAATCCATGATTCCATCTTCCAAAACATGTTGTTACATGATGATCTTACTCAAATCCATCCACTTTTGCTGAAGGAATCGCGAAAAAACGAAGAAAAATGAAAAATGCCCAAGATGACTCGGTCCAGGCCTTATATAGGCCGAGACCTGCCGGCACATTACGTACGTAACCGGCGGGTCCTTACGTACGTAGCCGGCCGTGGCCTACCCTTCTGCCCAGTTCTGCCGACAGCCTTACGTACGTAACCGGCAGCTGCTTACGTACGTAACGGGCACTTACGGCCGTTACCGGCCACGTCCTTACGTACGTTATCGGCCAGTCCTTGCCCCCAGCGAGTCACTGCCGACCGTGATCGGCCACCCCTGCGAGTCACTACCGACCATGCTCGGCCACTGCAGGTCCTCTCGGCCCCGACTCGGCCAGCCACCTTGTAACGTACGTAACACTTATTCCGTTGCGTACGTAATACGTATGTTGACTTGCTACAGTATTATACTCATATTACGTACGTAATACACCCTGTATAACGTACGTAACTCCATCTATTGACTCACCTATCCACATCTGCGCCGAAAGCCGCCGACACCGGGCCCCAACTATCCGATTCCTCTTGTTATGTACGTTATGTACACTATATAACGTATGTAAGCTAACACATTTTACGTACGAAAGCTCCAAGGCATAACGTACGTAATGGGTTTTATATATAGCCAAAAATTCAACTGTTCGTGTACGACGTCTCGACATACTGGATACGAACATACGGCATGCTGAATACACATATACTCAACCCAAAAATATTCTCATACGATATACCTGATATCCAAAACAGTTCAACCTGATACAACAAATCCTCAATATAACTGTCAATCAAAACGTCAATTACACAAGTATAACTGTCTCGGTTCTCAATTTATTTTATCCATACTGTATAGATACTAAGCTATATAATATACATCAGATAAAATAACGCGAAAAATTTATACTGAAAATCCGGGTATTACAATTCGCTCGGCCTCTAAAGGTCGTCATCTAACATGATGGTTCTAGGCAAGCGATCGCCTCCCCCAGCACAACGTATACCGTCGAGGATCGCCATCTAACATGACGGTACGAGGTAGAAGAGTGCCGCCATGGTCGCGTAGGTCGATGAAACCGACGATCCGTCCATGCAAGGTTCCTTTGGGCAGAGATAGCTCGCCCTTCGTTTAAATACGAGGCGGGCGTAGCCAAAGGACCCTCCAAAACAAATCAGAGGATGACTCGCTCGCCCTCTAAAGTTCGCCATCAACATGAAGGACCTAGGCAAGCGATCGCCTCCCCTTGCACAACGTATACCGTCGAGGATCGCCATCTAACATGACGGTCCGAGGTAGAAAAGTGCCTACATGGTTATGGAGGTCGATGGAACCGAACTCTGTGACCATGCAAGGTTCCTTTGGGCAGAGATCACTAGCCCTTCTTTTAAATAAGAGGCGGGCGTAGCCAAAGGTCCCTCCAAAACAGATCTGTGGACACGCTTGCCCACCCTCAAAGGTCCATCATCTTAACATGGTGGATCCGGACAATGCGACGCGTCCCTACCCCCGTCACAATGTATTCCCTCAAAGGTCCGCCGTCTAACATGTCGGCCCCAGGCAGAAAAGTGCTAACAAGCTACGGTCGCGAAGTCGATACATCCGACGGCGCCCCATGCAAGGAATCCTACAAGCTAAGATCATCCGCCCCATCACTACATTGCGTGGCAAAACGTAGCCTATAGAGGACCCTCACAATTAAGTGAGTCGCGAGAAGTAGGCCATCAGATGGAATGTCGCTCGCGCACAAGACACGGCTGCAGAGGTCGGTCCATTGACCTCCACAACCGTGCACGGTTCCTCTAGGACGATATGGTCGGCCTTCCTCGAGGAATCTGCAAAATTGAAGACCGCTCGCTAAACGATTTATTTTCGTTCCCTTACTTTCACTAAGTAAACAAAAACAAGAGGGAGAGCGGAGCTACAACATACGGCGATCGACTTTGTTCAAATATACATACAACGATCGACTTTGTTCTGAAAATCACCAGCAAGAGTCTAAGTATACCAATCCGCTTGGAGCGGCACTTACAACGATCGCTCCTCAACTTTTGTATAAATGAAATGCAAAAGACTCAGAAAGACGATCATACAAGCACGAAATTAGAGAAGCAAATATTTATTTCATCACTTGGAATACAAATACAAGCATGATCGCCCAAAGGCAAAATACAACGAAAGCTATAAAATTACAAGTAAAAACCGAGAAAAGCTCAGGGATCGACACTCACTCCATCGCCAGCAGCAGGCTCTGATCCCCCATCCTCTGGGGCACCCGGATGAACAAGGTTGTCCGGGAATGGGTACCAGCTCAAATCGATCCCATGATCCGCGGAAAGGTCGAGGATCGGCACGGTGAAGGCTGGCTGCAGAGGGTGCTCAAGCGCATAGGCTTTGAAATTATCAGCCAAAGGGCCAACCTCGAGCCCTCCCTTCTTAGCGGTGCGGATCGCGTCAGCATAATCCATCTAGTAGGAAAATTCGCTGACGTACTCCACGTTAAGGAAGGGATCAGCCTCAGTCGCCTTCAGCTTTTCCCTCAGCTCCGCAACCGTTTGGCTCATGCCCTCGAGCTCGACAGCTTTGGCAGCCACCTCTTCCTTCGAGGACGCCAGCTCGCTGGTCAGTTGGGCGATGGTCACCTTCAGCTGGTCGGCCTCCTTCTGCGTGGCCGCATGTGACCTGCGGGCTTCCGTCATCTGGTCCCGCATCCAGTCAGTCGCCGCACACGCCCTGTAAAGATCCTGCCTCGCCTACTTATCCGGCTCCACGGAGCCCTTCTCCATGGCCCCGAGCCTGTCGACAAACTGAGCATTTTGTTTCCGCGCTGCTTCAAGGTCAGCATGGAGACGAGCGGTGGACGGCCGCCCCTCATAGTCCGTCACGGTCTAAGAAGCCATCGTCGCCGTCTGAAGGGCCAGTGCGAAAGTCACATGCATTGCATCTGCAGATCGCCGGCACGTGATCGCATCTAGATTAGTCATCGAGGCCTTCAGCGGGGAGGCGGTAGCCCGAGCAACGTAAGAAGGGACATTGCTGGCCTTGCGAGGAACTTTGCTCGCCAAAAAGTCCAACACCATCGGCGATCAGTTCGGGTCGGAGTGGTAGATCCTACACAAAGAGCAACAGAGTTAGTATATTTCCAACAAAGGAAATGTCATAACCCAGAAGAGCGACCAAGCTCACCTTTCGACCTTCTCTCGGTCACGGCCGAAGAACGGCTTGCCACGCGGGGTCTAGGCCTCAACGGTCGCCATGGCCTGATGGAAAGACAAAGAGGGCGTGAACCCCTCCACCAGAGGAACCGCTGAAAGAGGAGGCACGAAAATCAGAGGATCGTCGGTAGTGGTAAGGGCTGAGGGCTCCTCAGTCCTCCGTTTCTTGCGGATGATCCGAAGTTGCCCCACCTCCCGAGGCTCCTGTTCTTCGACGACCGGCTCCTGGAGAGGTCTCGCCTCCGGGATTGGTCGGAGCGGAGTAGCAGAAGCTCGGCTCGTCTTCTTCCCTTGACGAAGGTGGATCATGATCTCCGGATTAGACATGGCGATCGCAGCCAGGGGCTCTGGGAAACAAGGGAAGCGAATTTCTGCAAAAGAAAACAATCTACAAAGTTAGTAATCTTCCTCAGTCAAGACGATCGACATATCAAAGAAGATCGCGAAAGTTCGTACCTGGAACCTTTAGATGGCGTGGGTAGAGAAATAGGCGGGTGGCTAACCAACTGGCTTCGTTGTTGATTTGGCGTGCGTCTATAAGGTCATCAGAAAGACTCCGTATCTTCTCCCAGACGATCGCGAAATCAAAAGTGAGGTCGCCTGCCACCGGAACAATGACACCTACAAAAAGATCCAAATTAGATCAGTTCAGAATCTATCCGAACAAAGGGAGAGTCTAAATCCTTACTCGGACTCCTCTCCCGAAAGCCGGTGGGAATATCCAACTCGTCGGTTGGGTTGTCGCTCGCTACCAACTTCCACGCGCCGCCGACCCAGAACCACTTCGACGGATCGCCCCTTACTTTGTTCGGGACCCCAAGAATCACCCGACCTGAGCGACCTTGGATGTGCTAGCCGCCGACAGAGCCTTTTTAGGCCGTCAATTTGAAGAGATGGTTTATCTCCAGTGGTGAAGGAAGACGATACAGCCGATGGCCACCAAACAAAGTAAGGGTGCAGACAATCTGCAGCCAGGCGTTCGGCGTCAGTTGAAGCGGCGCCACATTCCAGGTGGCCAGTAGGTAGGAGACAGCGAACGGCAACGGGAATCGCAGTTCAACCTCCATTATCGCCTCGTTGACGGCAACCATGTCCTCGGGAGGTTGATCGGCTCGCTCATTCTCGGCGGGCACGTGGAGGCAAACATCAGGAGGAACATGAAACCTCGCCCTCCAACGGTCCAGATCCTTCCTGGTCTCCGAGCTCCCGATCTGGCCAAGGGTCCATGGAGAGCGGAGTGCAGCCCGGAACAACGTCCGCCTTGCAGGTTCATAAGGATGGGCAATCAACTATTCAGTAAAGTTAAATTTGGGGAGTGGGCCGGCCTATCTCTCCATGAGTTCGGCAAAATCTGTGAAGGCTTTGCCGAACGCACTGTTCCGCTCCCAGTGCGCCTTCACATCCATCTCCTCCTATTTCAGCGAACGGATCCACTCGGCCTCCGCCGCCTTGGCCGCGTCAGCTTCATTAAAAAGTTCTTCGACCTCCACGGTCTCGATCCCGGTGCGGATGGCCTCGACGGCGGTGTCCACAAGGAACTCCGCAGAAAGTTCATCCCGGGCGGTCGAAACCCCGGCGGCAGAAGTACTGATTAGTGCATAATTGATCTAAAATTCATATACAAAATATTCATTTTTTCGGGCATAATTGTACTGATTTGTGATTAAAAATATATATTTTACAGATATGTCCAAACATGAGCTAAAAATGGTTATTTTACAGATTACTGACATGAAGCATCAAAAAGGACGAAAAACAAGATCAAATCCAACGACGGGAATTTTTCAAGGCAAAACGACCTACAACACAGCGCAAGCAGGAGCGTGTTATGTAGGCCGTTTCACATACGGCGCAACAAGGGCCGTGTCTTGGGCCGTTTCACACACGGCCGGCATTTAGCGCCGTGTCCTCGCGCGTATTCCGGAAGAGACCGAGTCACCACAAAACGGTGCACAACACGGGGCAAACTGGGCCGTTTTTCATCGCCGTTTTTTCAGCAGATGCCATGCAAAATTAGTCCACTTTTGACCAACTTATGAACTCAACCACAAGATAGTTTTTTGGTCAAAAATCTGAAAATTCAAAGACATGGGTGAAGTGTGAACAAAGAATTAAAAAAATGATATTACAATAGATATTTTGAATTAAATAATCAATTGTATTCTTGAAAATCACCTATAAAAGGACATCTTCATCCATTACAAAATCACCAATTACCAATTCTCAAAATCATTTTCTTGCTAAGAAATACTCCTTTCTTTTAGCAATATATTTTCCTTAGAACTTTCAATTTTAATTTGTATTTTATTTTTGGTTTGAAGTTTTTCTTTCATTTAGTTTGTAATTGAAAAGTGCTTGATCAATAAGCACTTAGTATTTTACTTAGTGTTTTACTTTCAATTTTTGTAAGCTTGTAACCTTTGAACAAGTTTGAAGTTATAATTTGAAGTATATTTCTTGCACTTTGATACATCATATTCAAGTAAGTTTTATCTATTGTCATTAAGTTCTAGTAATTAAAAGTTTATATATATATATTATATATATCAATTATTTCTATTATAATTTTAGTTTGTATAAACCAATGAGTAGCTAATCTTTCTTCCTAGGGGAAGGGGGATTTCTATTAGGTTATATATTGAGTATTTGATTGATTTAAACTATTTTTAGGACTAATTAGTTTAAATAGAGATTGATCATATCCTATTTTTACTAATGAAACCTTCTTGATTGATTGTTGAGTGAATTGGAAACATATCTTTTCAATCTATCAAATGTTAATCTTGTTATCAACATCTTAAGATTGCGAAAGTGGTTAAGAGACCTTTGATTACGAAAGTACAGAGGTGAAAAGTTGATTACTCGATGAACGATCGTTTATCCTAAAAATAGTCAAGTTAGAGAAATGAAAGGACTAATTGGTTTAAATAGAGATTGATCATATCCTATTTCTACTAGTGAAACCTCCTTGATTGATTGTTAAGTGTATTGGAAACACATTTTTTCAATCTATCAAGTGTTAATCTTGTTATCAACATCTTAAAAAAGCAAAAGTGATTAAGACATCTTTGATTACGAAAGTACAGAGGTGAAAAGTTGATTACTCGATAAACATTCGTTTTTTCTTTTATATCCGTATAAATCAATTCCGATACTTAATTAAAAACCTAATTTAATGAACCCGTATTCCCCTAGATTTTATAAATTCCCAACTCATTTTAATTCTATTTATTTTCACTAGTTAAAAATAGTCTAGTATAAATAGTCTTAATATAAATAGTATAGTATAAATAGTCTTAATATAAATAGTCTAGTATAAATAGTCTTAATAAATCAGCAAATCTTCCTATGATTGTTAGCAAGATTGCGTGCTCTGCAGCGTGGGATGTGGAACATATGCAATCTTCCTATGATTGTTAGCAAATGGACTCCTATAGTAGAGGAAGCACAACCGGAAATCGAATCTATGCCTATGTGGCTGGTTATCAAAAGAGTTCCACACTCTATGTTCACTTGGAAGGGTCTCAGCTATTTGGCGAGCCCGGTGGGTTTTCCAAAGCGATCGCATCGAAATGTGAGCTAGTTACTAATTTTGAAGAAGCAAAAATCTTTGTGGAAGTTAATCTTAAGAAAGAATTGCTACATCACTTGATTTGGTGAAGGGAGAGGAATTATCTGTTGATTATGAATATCCTTGGCTCCCTTCTCGTTGTGAAACACACAAATGGGGACACTCGATGATAGTTATGCCTTTCGTTTGGAAAATCTTGCTCTCTGCAGAAAATCTTGGAAGAAGAGGATCTGCAAGGTGACGCCACCACTCTCTCCTCCACGCTCCAATATCTCTAAAACTCAAGTTAGGAAAACGGCAAAGTCCCTATATCTAAGACATTGGTTCGAAAACTCAATTGCGGTGACAAATGAAAATTCAAAGATTGAAGAAGCGGCTTTTTCATCTGTCCCTACGACAGTGGTGGTGTGGCTCGATGGCGGTGGTCTTGGAAAACTCAAAGACAATGTTGTTGGAAAAATCGAAAGCAGATTAGTGCAAACTTAGATATGGAGGTACGAACAAGAAGAGGGTGAGATTCCGGATGGTGATGGAGAAGGAAAATGGTTAACGATTACGACCTCGGGTGGAAAAACCTCAAATTCACCCAAAGAAAGGAACTAAAATTTGGAGAAGTTCGAATTCGTCTCCCACTCGGTATCTTTGTGCTTCAAGATAATGACAAAGAGGGTGAAAATATTTTTCTTCTCTACCAATAGCCGAGAAAGAGGAGACGGCTCAAGAGGAGATAGCTCGCGCCTCTCTCCCTCGCACTTCAAAAGCGCACATAAAGTTCTTTCAGTCTTGCTCAATGGCAACCGCCACAAACCGGTACAAGCAAAAGGACCTCTAATAAACGTCGTTAATGTCCGGTTTTTTCTGGAATATTAGGGGCTTCAACAAGTCAAATAAGCATAAAGTTGTAAAAAATTGGATTAGACAGAATGATTTGGATTTTGGTGGTCTATTAGAAACAAGAGTTAAGGAAGGAAAGGCTGGAAGTATTGCTGATTCAACTTTTGAAGGCTGGTCCATGGTTTCAAATTATGAGTTTCATAGGCTGGGAAGGATTTGGGTTATTTGGAGCAAAAAGGTCACCCTAAACGTAATTTACAAAAGCAGCCAAATGATTACTTGTGCCATTAAGGTTGATGCTATGGATGAGAAGTTTATTTGTAGTTTCATCTACGCTTCCAATTTTGAACTCGAACGTAAGGAACTTTGGAGGGATCTACAAAATCACAAGAACTCAGTTTCTTTCCAGGGAAAGGTGTGGTTTTGCTGTGGTGATTTCAATGAGATTCTAGACATAGAGGAGCATTCGGGGCATACAAATTCACCGTTTGTAACATCCGGTATGCGAGATTTTCAGGAGACAGTCAGACATTGTTCTCTCACGGATATGGCTGCTCATGGTCCACATTATACATGGTGTAATAAGAGAGATAATGGACTAGTCTGTAAGAAGATGGACAGAGCACTTATAAATGACTTGGGATTACAATCTTTACCACTCACCTACTGCGTTTTTGACGCGGGAGGATGCTCGGATCACCTTCGAGGTGTAATATCCGACTGTAACTTTTCATTTTTACCTGTCGTTGTATTATTCGGATAATCTGATTATCATAAATCGTTGCATTTAAGTATTATATTGAGGTATTATGGATTTGAATATCATATCGTTGTTATTTCATATGTGACGATTCGTTGTTATTAGAGTGTTGCATTTTCGGATTTTTGTTAATGTAGCGTACGCTACATAGTATTATTAACGTACGCTAAACTTGTGACTTAGCGTGCGTAAAGGTTTCCTCTGTTGCGTACGCTAAGAGGGAATCTGACAGCAGTTGACTTCAGCACGTGAGCCTTTTAACCGGTAGCATGCATGCGATCTATGTCTGAGCTGTCATGTCGGTGAGAATCTACTTTTTCTAGCGTGCGCTAACCCATTCTCCATTAGCGTACGCTAACGGCCTGCAATAATTCAAGACAGTAGCCACTGTAAGCCGTTTACGTACGTTATATCGACCGGATAGCGTACGTAAGGGCCTTAGCGTACGCTAAACTGTCCTGATAGCGTGCGCTAAGTCTGCACAGTCTATTTATAGGACCAGCCTGTTTTTCATTTCTCCACGAACCAAACCGAAATTCTCTCTTCTCATATCATCCTCTGCACTCTAAAAACAATATAAACCTTCACCAACTTGTTTCTAAGCCTTGAATCTCGGAGTGGAGCTCATTTCTTGGAAACTTGGAGTTATTTTTAAGCTCGGGATATATTCTCTCATATCATTGAAGTTATTCTTCATTTCTGGAGGTTGGTGTGTTTTCTTCTCTGCATTATTTTCTTATGTTGATTATTAATGTCGAAAAATACTTCACCTAGAGTAGATTAAGCAAGTAAAACATGGTTATAATAAAACTCTTTAAGCATTTTGATGAATATGTTAAATAAGGGTTTGTTAGAGGTGTTCTTGATGATATAGTGATTTTAATCATGTTTGTAGCTGTCATTACTCAACACGGACGAATTTAGCTCGGTAGAACTTTGATGGATCGGTTAGCTTCTTCATAATCGGATTTAATCAAGAACTTAATATCATAAAATGATTAAACACCATTTTAAGTATTTATTTACCTTGAGAAGAACTTGATGATGTTAAAAATGAGATTAGGTGATCTAGTCCAGAAACTTTAGAAGCTTTAACAAATCATGATTGTTCAGTTTCACTAGTCTTTGAAGATTGATGAAGGTTTTGATAATTACAACAATAACTTTTCACCAATCTATTGTGTTGATAACTTAGAGTGTAGTTCATCATAATGCTAAGTAGATTGTGTTCTTAAGTAGATGGTGCTGGTTATGAATGATACTATCATGGTAGATTGAGTATCAAATTCTTTATGACTATCCTTTTTGTAATAAGAGATGTTGAAGAACATGAGAATTTGATTTAAACCAATATTATTGGCAAATTGAAGATGTTATTGTTCATAGAATAACAAGAGAATTTCAAGACACTCTTGGTATGATAATCGGATTTTGGAAGATGAATTAGTTGTTTTGGAAACCTTTCATTAATCATTAAGGTATTCATCACGGGGGGGGTGAATTATTCGAGTAGGTTGCGGGCGTCGTTTCCTACGAATTGATATTAATATTATGTGAATATATTATTGAATGAATTACGTTTCATTCAAGGTTGCTCGTTCGATTGAGTGTTTAACTGAGGATACCGTCCGTTTGATCATTTGGAGAAGGACTATCTTTCACTTACGGATTTGAGGCAAGTTATCTTGCTTGGTTATAATGATGATTAGATTCTTCTGATGGTTATATCTTTCATATGTATGAATTGTTCATGAAATGTTTGTCGTGATTTGATATTCGTCCTTGACGTTATTCTGTCTTCTTCATGGGATGCATTCCCAAGTACGTCGTTTCGAATCATTTATCTCGTTGGCCTTATTTTCACTTCGGTGAGTTTTTCTTGATCCTTAATCGGATATGTGATTTGTTGAATTCGTTGTCATGTTGTATCGTGACATATCCGGAATCATATCTGCGTTCCGATTGGTTACTGTGTAGGATTTTTAGCCAGGCACATATAGTCATCGGCGGATATTATTCCGCGTTGGGTATGCACGGGACGTAGTTTCGTGAGGCTAATTAGGTACATTGTCCGAAGCGTATATTGGATTCCATATACGGGGTGGACATGTGCACGGACACATTTCCGGATCGGGCGTACTGTGATGTCCATCTTTGAGCCATACCATAAATCGTCCATAGTATTGGATGCTTGTGACTGTTCGTTTCATACGCCCGAGGGGTATGATTGATAGTCGGAATGATTTCTTTGAAATCTATATATGTGAATTGTATATGTCAGAAGAATTGATTATCATGTATATCTGACCCTGTGTTGGGCGAAATACTTGTATTGTATTTTAGGTCGAGGCAAGGGCAAGGCACGGGAAGAGCATGTCGACGGCGAAGGATACGGAGGATACTAGTTCGGGGGCCCCTCATCTTTGTTGTCCGGTTATGTTAAACCGTGTTGTATTATTTCCTATTCCGTTTAAATTACTTCTGGTTGTATTTGACGTTTGAAGTATTTTCCATCTCCATATGGTTTATACTTTTTCTTTTCGGATCCTGTGTGTTGTAAGGCCGTTGGCCACATTTTAATAAACTCCTAATCGGAGAAATGACTTTTCGTTGTGATTCGGTATCACAAATAATATTTATTTAACCTGTTTTGGATATCGCCTGGTGGGTCCCAGTGTGGGATTCACGGCACTGTAATAACCGCCATTTGGGGTGTTACAGAAGATGGTATCGGAGAGTCGTTTTCTTTCATGAGTCATTGAGAAATGAACTAGTATCAAGAAACCTTCGTGTCACGTGTGACCTGTGCAAGCGCCTGACCCTGCGAGCCAAATGCGGTATGTACTTTATGAGCCATGGTTTAATTACTGGCATGATATTGATATCAGTATAGGATCTCTTTGTTGATCATGTTATTTCAAGGAATTGTGACAGGATTTATCTGATTGATAATCCGAGGTAAATGCTGAATGTATTGTATAATTGAAATTGTTCGACTTGACACCGATATGATACTCGGTGCGACATTTGTGGTGTCGATAACCATTTTCCTTTAATATGTGATTCCTTGTTACTATTAATTCAGCGTGAATTTTGGTATCTTGAACTGTACTTATAGTTACCATTATGATTGACTCTTTCAGTATGGAAAGAAATCTGCGAGGTCGTGGCAGAGGACGAGGCGCGGAAGGGCGAATCCCAATACCTCGAGCCAACAGACGCGCGAATGCGGATCGGAGTTCCGCATGACGGTGGTTCACCTTCTAGGGAACAATCGCACCACGGTGGGCGCGGGGATGCACGTGTCGATCCTTACGTCGTAATGCGAGGCATGATGACACGTATGACCCAGATGGGTCAACTAATGGAAGCTATGCAGAGGGCCGCTCTCGTCGGCGGCAGGGGCTCATCCTCCTCCTGTGATTGGCGGACCCGTGAATCGGATTATCAGCGACATCTCTCGCCAGCGACCACCGACTTTTGAAGGCTCCTCTGAGCCTGCTGACATTGTGCATTGGATCGAGCATTTTGAGAAACTTTTCCAGATGGTGGACTGCCCGGAAGAGAATCGCGTCTCGGTAGCCGCGTATTATCTTAGCAAAGGCGCTCATACCTGGTGGCTTTCAGTAAGGCCAGCTGATGGTGTTTACACTTGGGAGGAATTTAAAAACCTCATGCTAGACCGTTACTATCCAGGGCCACTCCGTGAGGCCAAACTGTCGGAACTTTTGAACCCCGACCCGTCTGAAGACGATGATGTATTATCTGTTGCTGAGAAATTCCAGGCACTCCTTCCTTTTGCTACGACAATTATTCGAACAGAGGCCGACAAGATCAAATACTTTCTCAAGAGGCTTAAACCCCGAATGAGAATGCAGCTGTTGAATCACCACTGTACTACCTTACCAGAGTTCATCGAGAAGGCTCTGGAATACGAACTCACCGCGAAAGAGATTTCCAAGAAACAACCACGATCCCAACAACAAAGGTCCAAGAACCAGATCGATCGAGAGTAAAGGGGACATTCAGAAGCCCCGGTCATTGCCAAACCCCTCGATCGTCCACCCATGACGTCGAAGCCGGTGGATCGCACTCTCGGCGGTCCCCTCATCTGTTGTGTGCTATAAGCGTGGGGCGAGGGCATATCAATTTCAATTGCCCAAAGCGCCATCACATGCCATACTTGTGGGAAGAATGGTCACCGTGCTCGTTTTTGCGGGAATGGACCGGACATGATCCGGTGGCATCTCATACTCCTATTCAATCCTCTGTCGAATCGGACGCCTCCGTCCGCTTCCTATCAGACCAAGGCGAATAAGGGAATGGGTCGTGGGAATCAAAGTGGTACACACAGTGCCGTCTGCGAAACCCAGGATTTACGAGATGAAGAAAGCTGATGATCCCGAGGCCAGCATGATTTCAGGTATACTCGAGATCCACTCCCAGCCTGTGTGCGTTCTTTTTGATACCGGTGCTTCACACTCCTTTATATCTTCTTCTTGTTTAAGTCGTTTGCCTCTAGACCATGTTATCAATTGTGAGCCCTACGTGATTGGTCTACCTGATGGTAGAAGAATTATTGGAAATCGTGAAGTCCAGGATCGTCAGGATTCGTTTGAACGACCGTGAGTGGTTGTCAAATTTGATTGTAGTCGATCTACCTAAGGATGATATAATCTTGGGCATCGATTGGATGGATCGTCACGATGCAATACTCAGTGTCCGCAAGCGGATGGTTACCGTCACTTCTGATGATGGATTCGAGTGTATTTTTCGAGGTGATAATCCCAGTCGTTCTGGGAGAGTCATCAGCGCTATGAAAGCAGCGAAACTGCTTAATCAAGGATGTATTGGTTATTGGTGCTACATGACCAAATCAGCCGATCGATCAGTTGAATTGGCCGACATTCCGGTAGTCCGAGATTACCCCGATGTATTTCCAGACGAGTTGCCAGGCTTACCTCCTCATCGTGACGTGGAATTTATTATTGAGTTAGAACCAGGTACGTCCCCGCTCTCAAAAGCACCGTACCGTATGGCTCCGACTGAGATGCAAGAATTGAAGAACCAGCTTGAGGAGTTGACTGACAAAGGCTATATTCGACCTAGTGCGTCCCCTTGGGGAGCACCAGTGCTATTTGTGCGGAAGAAAGATGGATCCCTACGCTTATGTATTGATTACCGTGAGCTGAACAGGGTAACCATCAAGAACAAGTATCCCTTGCCTCGTATTGACGATTTATTGGACCAACTTCAGGAGTGCCGTGTTTTCTAAGATCGACTTAAGATCGGTTATCATCGATTGAGGATTCGAGAGTCGACATTTCAAGAAAAGACATTCCGTACTCGCTATGGGCATTATGAGTTCGTGGTGATGCCATTTGGGTGACTAATGCACCGTGGTATTCATGGAGTTGATGAATCGAGTTTTTATTAACTATCTGGATCGCTTTGTAGTCGTTTTCATTGACGACATTCTAATTTACTCTCGCGACCACGAGGAGCACGAGAATCACCTTCACCAAGTTCTCGATACTTTGAGGCGAGAACAACTTTATGGGAAATTTTCTAAGTGTGAGTTACGGATGCAGAGGTTGTCTTTCTCGGGCATGTGATATCACCGAAGGGGTGAGAGTGGACCCACAAAGACGGAAGCCATTCGAGATTGGCTACCACCGAAGAACGTGAAGGAAGTTCGTAGTTTCCTCGGCTGTGAGTTACTACCGACGATTCGTGGAGGGATTCTCTAAAATTTCGCAACCGATGACCAACTTCTGCGGAAGGACAAGAAGTATTTGTGGTCAAGCATGTCGAAGAGTTTTGAAGAGCTCAAGAGTCGATTGATTTGGCTGTTTTGGTCTTACCAAAGGGAACGGAAGGATTTGTGGTGTATAGTGACGCGTCGAGACAGTGCAGGATGTGTACTAATGCGGGAAGGGAAAGTAATCGCCTATGCATCGAGACAATTGCGACCTATGAAGTTAACTATCCGACCCACGACTTGGAGTTAGCAGCCGTGGTGTTTGCTTTGAAAATCTGGCGTCACTATCTTTATGGAGTTACCTGCCAGATCTTTACGGACCACAAGAGCCTAAAGTACATTTTTACTCAGAAGGAGTTGAACATGAGGCAGAGAAGATGGCTAGAATTAATCAAGGACTATGATATCGAAATCCTTTATCATCCGGGTAAAGCAAATGTGGTTGCCGACGCATTGAGCCGTAAGACAGTACGAGAGCAGATCTTTGAGTCGTTTAACAGCACAGAGGGAATTGCAGTTGGACCTTATGAGGCCAGAAATTGAAGTTTGGTTACAGCGTGTTCAGGGACAACTTTGCACCCTTGATATTTCTTCGTCTCTTGATGATATGATCAAATCAAAGCAAATTACGGACCCATTCTTATCTCGGATTCGGGATGAGGTAACCCAGGGGAAAGCCCCTGGATTCGTGATCCACGAGGATGGATTGATACGTTTTAGGAATCGAGTTTGTGTACCCGCTGACGAAGAATTGAAGAACTGTATCATGAGAGAAGCCCATGCTACCCGTACTCTATTCACCGGGCTCTAGCAAGATGTATAAGGATTTGAAGCGAGAATTATTGGTGGGGAAATATGAAGCGTGAGATTGCCGAATTCGTTTGAGGTGTTTGACACATCGCGAGTTAAGATTGAGCACCGGCGACCGCGAGAATCTTGAAACCGCTCCCGATTCTGAATGGAAATGGGAAGACATATCTATGGACTTTATCACTAGCTTGCCGGCGAATCGTCGAGGAATGAATACGATTTGGGTGATTGTGGACCGTCGACCAAATCAGCTCACTTCTTGGAAATTAAGGACACATGGGGCCCGAGAGATTGGCCACTGTTTATTAAGGAAATTGTGAGACTACGGTACCCCAAGAGCATTGTATCGAGGCCAAGTGACAGGCGATTTGTGTCACATTTACGGAAGGCGGTTCATCGTGCGATGGAGTGCAGCGATTGAATTTGATCGGCTTTCCATCCACAGGTGATGGTCGATCGGAGAGAACCATCTGAGACTCTAGAAGATATGTTGAGAGCATGTGTTCTTGATTGGAAGAGGACGATTGGGAAGCCAGTGCCTTTGGTGGAATTCACTTATAATAATAGTTGGCACGCTTCGATTCGGATGGCACCGTATGAGGCATTATATGGCCGTCATGTAGGTCCCCTTTGTGTTGGGACGAATCGCCGGAATCTCTGGGTACGGAACCCGATATGTTGTTAGCCGCCGAGAGAAGATCACTTTGATTAGGAGTCGGTTGTTAACGGCTCAAAGTAGACAAGTCATATCTTGACCATCGTCGTAGACCGCTTGAGTTCGAGGTTGGTGATCATGTGTTAATGAAGGTGTCTCCTACTCGAGGTGTTTTTCGTTTCGGAAAAAGGGCAAGGTGAGCCCAAGGTATATTGGGCCGTTTGAGGTTACGGAGCGTGTAGGTGATCGCTGTCGACTAGCCTTGCCACCGACCTTGAGTAAGATTCACAACGTGTTTCATGTCTCTCGGTGAGGAAATATGTTGCCGATCCGAGCCACGTACTTCAATTCGAAGACATTGATTTAGCAGAGGATCATTCGTGCGAGGAGCGTCTGTACGGATACTCGAGAGGAGAATCAAGCAATTGCGGAACAAGGCGATTCCGCTCCGAAAGTTCGGTGGTCACGACACGGAGTCGAAGAGGCTACGTGGGAGACCGAGGATAGTATGCGAGCAAGATACCCCGAGTTATTTACCTTAAGTTTCGGGGACGAAACTTTTTTTTAAGGGGGGGAGTATGTAATATCCGACTGTAACTTTTCATTTTTACCTGTCGTTGTATTATTCGGATAATCTGATTATCATAAATCGTTGCATTTAAGTATTATATTGAGGTATTATGGATTTGAATATCATATCGTTGTTATTTCATATGTGACGATTCGTTGTTATTAGAGTGTTGCATTTTCGGATTTTTGTTAATGTAGCGTACGCTACATAGTATTATTAACGTCCGCTAAACTTGTGACTTAGCGTGCGTAAAGGTTTCCTCTGTTGCGTACGCTAAGAGGGAATCGGCAATGATTGACTTCAAGACGTGAGCCTTTTACCGGTAGCATGCATGCGATCTATGTCCGAGCTGTCATGTCGGTGAGAATCTACTTTTTCTAGCGTGCGCTAACCCATTCTCCATTAGCGTCGCTAACGGCTGCAATAATTCAAGGCGGTAGCCACGTAAGCCGTTTACGTACGTTATATCGGCCGGATAGCGTACGTAAGGGCCTTAGCGTCGCTAAAGCGTCACGATAGCGTGCGCTAAGTCTGCCTGATCTATTTATAGGACCACTGCTTTTTCATTTCTCCACGAACCAAACCGAAATTCTCTCTTCTCATATCATCCCTCTGCACTCTAAAAACAATATAAACCTTCACCAACTTGTTTCTAAGCCTTGAATCTCGGAGTGGAGCTCATTTCTTGGAAACTTGGAGTTATTTTTAAGCTCGGGATATATTCTCTCATATCATTGAAGTTATTCTTCATTTCTGGAGGTTGGTGTGTTTTCTTCTCTGCATTATTTTCTTATGTTGATTATTAATGTCGAAAAATACTTCACCTAGAGTAGATTAAGCAAGTAAAACATGGTTATAATAAAACTCTTTAAGCATTTTGATGAATATGTTAAATAAGGGTTTGTTAGAGGTGTTCTTGATGATATAGTGATTTTAATCATGTTTGTAGTCATTACTCAACTTGGCGAATTTAGCTCGGTAGAACTTTGATGGATCGGTTAGCTTCTTCATAATGGATTTAATCAAGAACTTAATATCATAAAATGATTAAACACCATTTTAAGTATTTATTTACCTTGAGAAGAACTTGATGATGTTAAAAATGAGATTAGGTGATCTAGTCCGAAACTTTAGAAGCTTTAACAAATCATGATTGTTCAGTTTCACTAGTCTTTGAAGATTGATGAAGGTTTTGATAATTACAACAATAACTTTTCACCAATCTATTGTGTTGATAACTTAGAGTGTAGTTCATCATAATGCTAAGTAGATTGTGTTCTTAAGTAGATGGTCTTTGGTTATGAATGATACTATCATGGTAGATTGAGTATCAAATTCTTTATGACTATCCTTTTTGTAATAAGAGATGTTGAAGAACATGAGAATTTGATTTAAACCAATATTATTGGCAAATTGAAGATGTTATTGTTCATAGAATAACAAGAGAATTTCAAGACACTCTTGGTATGATAATCGGATTTTGGAAGATGAATTAGTTGTTTTGGAAACCTTTCATTAATCAAAAAGGTATTCATCACGCGCGGGTGAATTATTCGAGTAGGTTGCGGGCGTCGTTTCCTACGAATTGATATTAATATTATGTGAATATATTATTGAATGAATTACGTTTCATTCAAGGTTGCTCGTTCGATTGAGTGTTTAACTGAGGATACCGTCCGTTTGATCATTTGGAGAAGGACTATCTTTCACTTACGGATTTGAGGCAAGTTATCTTGCTTGGTTATAATGATGATTAGATTCTTCTGATGGTTATATCTTTCATATGTATGAATTGTTCATGAAATGTTTGTCGTGATTTGATATTCGTCCTTGACGTTATTACATCTTCTTCATGGGATGCATTCCCAAGTCGTCGTTTCAATCATTTATCTCGTTGGCCTTATTTTCACTTCGGTGAGTTTTTCTTGATCCTTAATCGGATATGTGATTTGTTGAATTCGTTGTCATGTTGTATCGTGACATATCGGAATCATATCTGCGTTAGATTGGTTTCTGTGTAGGATTTTTAGCCGGGCACATATAGTCATCGGCGGATATTATTCCGCGTTGGGTATGCACGGGACGTAGTTTCGTGAGGCTAATTAGGTACATTGTCCGACGTATATTCTGGATTCCATATACGGGGTGGACATGTGCACGGACACATTTCCGGATCGGGCGTACTGTGATGTCCATCTTTGAGCCATATCATAAATCGTCCATAGT
Organism: Orobanche coerulescens; assembly: GCA_033398695.1. Classification (NCBI taxonomy): domain Eukaryota; kingdom Viridiplantae; phylum Streptophyta; class Magnoliopsida; order Lamiales; family Orobanchaceae; genus Orobanche; species Orobanche coerulescens. Next base: position 72,026,609 of record CM065815.1, read on the forward strand.
ATTGGATGCTTGTATTTATTCGTTTCATACGCCCAGGGGTATGATTGATAGTCGGAATGATTTCTTTGAAATCTATATATGTATTGTATATGTCAGAAGAATTGATTATCATGTATATCTGACCCTGTGTTGGGCGAAATACTTGTATTGTATTTTAGGTCGAGGCAAGGGCAAGGCACGGGAAGAGCATGTCGACGGCGAAGGATACGGAGGATACTAGTTCGGGGGCCCCTCATCTTTGTTGTCCGGTTATGTTAAACCGTGTTGTATTATTTCCTATTCCGTTTAAATTACTTCTGGTTGTATTTGACGTTTGAAGTATTTTCCATCTCCATATGGTTTATACTTTTTCTTTTCGGATCCTGTGTGTTGTAAGGCCGTTGGCCACATTTTAATAAACTCCTAATCGGAGAAATGACTTTTCGTTGTGATTCGGTATCACAAATAATATTTATTTAACCTGTTTTGGATATCGCCTGGTGGGTCCCAGTGTGGGATTCACGGCACTGTAATAACCGCCTTTTGGGGTGTTACACGAGGGAGACCAATACTGAAAGGGGGAATGCCTAAGCCAAAGAGTCCCTTCCGGTTCTCCAATGTCATCGCGACACTAGCTGAGTTTGTGCCTACTGTGGAGAATTATTGGCAAAATACAGAGGCACTTTTTCAGTCTACTTCAGCCTTATTCAGATTTTCTAAGAAGCTGAAGCTCCTGAAGCCACTTCTTCGTCAATTGAGTCGCCAAAAGTTATCAAATATATCTGAACGTGCTAAGGAAGCTTATGATGCACTTTGCATACTCCAGCAAACGACTCTATCGAGACCTAGCCCTCAAGTACTCGCTGAAGAGACGGCAGCTCATGAAAGATGGGAGAAAGTATCAAATCTTGAAGAAAACTTCCTAAAACAAAGGTCCAAACTGCATTGGTTGAAAGTGGGAGATAAAAACAATAGATTTTTTCACAATGCGGTAAAAGAAAGGCAGGCTAATAATGCAATCAATGAGGTTTTAACACCAGACGGGTTATGTTTAAGAACTCAGGAGGAAGTAAAAGGTGAAGCAGTACGTTTCTTTAAATCTCTCCTAACAGTTCAACCACCTGAATATCTTTGGAATGTCAACGGAAACACTTCGTGAGCTCCTTAGCTTTATTGCTCGGATATTGAAGATAATCATCTTATCTCGAGGTCTCGACAATGAAATCAAGAAAACTCTCTTCTCCATGCCTCTAAATAAGTCCCAGGCCGGATGGTTACACCGTTGAATTTTCGAGAAGCATGGCAAATTATTGGCAATGACTTCATTGTGGCGGTCAAATCTTTTTCTCCAATGGTTTCCTCCCAAAAGGAGTAAACTCTACTATCTTAGCATTAATACCGAAGAAATCAACCGCAAAGGAAATGAAAGATTACGAGACCTATATCATGCCGCAATGTGTTATATAAGGTCATATCAAAGATCTTAGCTAATCGCCTCAAAGGAATTCTCCCGAGTTTTATTAATCCGAATCGATCGGCATTTATAAAAGGAAGGTTGTTGATGGAAAATGTATTGCTTGCTTGAACTAGTGAAAGACTATCACAAGGAAACTATCTCTCCACGGTGTGCCTTGAAGATTGATATCTCAAAAGCGTTTGACTCGATCGATGGGATTTTCTTTTGAACATCCTCTCTGTAATGGACTTGCCGCCAAAGTTTATCCAATGGATAAAGATCTGTATCACTTCCCCATCCTTTTCGATACAAGTTAATGGTGAACTTGCAGGCTATTTCCGAATGAAAGAGGTTTGCGTCAAGGCTGCTCTCTCTCACCATATCTGTTTGTAATTTGTATGAATGTGCTCTCTCTAATGCTTGATAAAGTCGCAATGAGATGGTAAATTTGGGTATCACCGAGTGTCGGAATCTGCGGCTTACACACTTATGTTTTGCCGACGATATTATTGTCTTCTTTGAAGGAAAACAGAGATCATTGGAAGGGATTCTCGATGTCTTTAGAGAATTTGCTTCGCCTTGAGTTTAACAATCGGCTTAGAGAAATCCACTCTCTTCATGGTGGGATATCAACCGAGATCAAGGACCTCTATTACCGCCACTTTTCCGTTTAGCATTGGAACATTGCACATTCGATATTTGGACTGCCGCTAATGACTAAGCGTATGACACTTGCGGTGTCTCCCCTTTGCTTGAAAAGTTCCGAACCAGAATAAGCTCCTGGAAGCATAGACTACTATCCTATGCGGGTAGATTACAACTTCTAACTTCGGTGATTGCCAGCATAACAAATTTCTGGATATCCGCATTTCGCCTTCCTAGTGCGTGTGTGAAAGAGTTAGAAAAAATCAGCTCTGCTTTTCTTTGGTCTGGTCCGAGCCTAAACACGAAAAAAGCAAAGATATCTTGGAAAGAAATCTGCAGACCAAAACAAGAAGGAGGTCTTGGGGTTAAATCTATTGTCGATGCCAACAAAGTCTCTTGCTTTAAATTGATCTGGCGAATTGTTTCGGGTCATAACTCTCTCTGGGTCAACTGGATACAACGGTTCATTATCAGGTCAGGTTCCTTCTGGTCGGAGAAAGTAAATAGCTATTCAGGCTCTTGGATGTGGCGAAAGATCTTAAAATACCGCTCTCAAGCAAAAGAATTCACAAAGATGGAAGTCAAATGTGGCCAGCAAACATCACTATGGTTTGATAGATGGAGCACTAAAGGGTGTTTACATTGCATTTGGGGAAACAGAGGTTTTATTGATTTTGGTCTTCTGCATCAGCAACAATAAAGGATGCCGTCTTCACCAACCGTAGAAGGCGGCATGCATAGCGTTTATGAATGAGATTGAATTGGAGTTAGATGCCATACGAGATAGAGGTTTATGTCAGAAACGGATGTAGCTTTATGGAGAGGGCAAGGAAATCGTTTCAAGGCAAAATTCTCAAGTAAGGAAACATGGAATCAAATTAGAGACAGGTGCACATCACAAATTGGCACGCTTGTATGCAGTTTAAGCATGCAACCCCAGTACTCTTTCATGATGTGGTCATTTGTCAAAAATCGACTTTCAACAGAGATCGAATGTCATCATGGAGCGGCAATATCAATACTACATGTGTGCTATGTCAACATCCAAGTGAAACAAGGGATCACCTCTTTTACACTTGTGTGTTTTCAACTCGAATCCGGGAGCAACTCACAAAGAAGCTCTTAGGACATCACTACACAAACTCATTCGAAGCTATGATTGGCATCATGTCAGACAATACATTGGAGACTACTCAAAGATTCGTGGTGAGGTACGCTTTTCAAGCTACTATGCATACCATTTGGAGGGAACGAAATAGGCGGCGACATGGTGAATTACCGATGCACCCGGAAAAGGTGATCAAGCAGATCGACCGCATAGTTCTAAATAGACTGTCTTCCATCACAACAGAAGTGACAAGAGGTCTACAAATTTGGTTTAGCACTCGTTGATTCTGTTTTAATTTTATTAAAAACATAAAAATTTCAAAACAAGTCTGCATCTATTGTAAAAAAGGGTTTTTTTTTTGGGATGAATAAAAGTTAACATTCATTCAAAAAAAAAAATAGTCTTAATAAAAATAGTTTAGTATAAAAATAGTTTTATATAAAATAGTCTCATTAAAAATAGCCTTATATAAAATAGTCTTATAAAAAATAGTTTGGTTTAAAATATAGTGCAATTAATTTAGTTAATTTAAAAACCCAAAAAAATATATATTTTAGAATATTTTAGTATTTACTTCTTGCAATCTATACAAAATATTATACGAAGTCCTGTTGGACAATCCTCGAGAGAAAAGACCTTGGTAGAACTTACCACAAACTACTTCTACCTCGTATATATTTGCGAGCGACTCAAGAACTCCTATTTTTAGGATAAGTTTTTGACCGATCAAATTTTGGCGTCGTTGCCGGGTGTGGTGAGTATTCCCGCCTGTCACGCGGGTGACCCGGGTTCGATCCCCGGCAACGGCGCCAAAATTTGATCGGTCAAAAACTTATCCTAAAAATAGGAGTTCTTGAGTCGCTCGCAAATATATACGAGGTAGAAGTAGTTTGTGGTAAGTTCTACCAAGGTCTTTTCTCTCGAAGATTGTCCAACAGGGCTTCGTATAATATTTTGTATAGATTGCAAGAAGTAAATACTAAAATATTCAAAAATATTTTTTTTTTTGGGTTTTTAAATTAACTAAATTAATTGCACTATATTTTAAACCAAACTATTTTTTATAAGACTATTTTATATAAGGCTATTTTTAATGAGACTATTTTATATAAGACTATTTTTATACTAGACTATTTTTATTAAGACTATTTATACTAGACTATTTATATTAAGACTATTTATACTATACTATTTATATTAAGACTATTTATACTAGACTATTTTTAACTAGTGAAAATAAATAGAATTAAAATGAATGGGGAATTTATATAATCTAGGGGAATACGGGTTCATTAATTTAGGTTTTTAATTAAGTATCGGAATTGATTTATACGGATTTAAAGAAAAAACGAATGTTTATCGAGTAATCAACTTTTCACCTCTGTACTTTCGTAATCAAAGATGTCTTAATCACTTTTGCTTTTTTAAGATGTTGATAACAAGATTAACACTTGATAGATTGAAAAAATGTGTTTCCAATACACTTAACAATCAATCAAGGAGGTTTCACTAGTAGAAATAGGATATGATCAATCTCTATTTAAACCAATTAGTCCTTTCATTTCTCTAACTTGACTATTTTTAGGATAAACGATCGTTCATCGAGTAATCAACTTTTCACCTCTGTACTTTCGTAATCAAAGGTGTCTTAACCACTTTCGCAATCTTAAGATGTTGATAACAAGATTAACATTTGATAGATTGAAAAGATATGTTTTCAATTCACTCAACAATTAATCAAGAAGGTTTCATTAGTAAAAATAGGATATGATCAATCTCTATTTAAACCAATTAGTCCTAAAAATAGTTTAAATCAATCAAATACTCAATATATAACCTAATAGAAATCCCCCTTCCCCTAGGAAGAAAGATTAGCTACTCATTGGTTTATACAAACTAAAATTATAATAGAAATAATTGATATATATAATATATATAAAAACTTTTAATTACTAGAACTTAATGACAATAGATAAAACTTAATTGAATATGATGTATCAAAGTGCAAGAAATATACTTCAAATTATAACTTCAAACTTGTTCAAAGGTTACAAGCTTACAAAAATTGAAAGTAAAACACTAAGTAAAATACTAAGTGCTTATTGATCAAGCACTTTTCAATTACAAACTAAATGAAAGAAAAACTTCAAACCAAAAATAAAATACAAACTAAAATTGAAAGTTCTAAGGAAAATATATTGCTAAAAGAAAGGAGTATTTCTTAGCAAGAAGATGATTTTGAGAATTGGTAATTGGTGATTTTGCAATGGATGAAGATGTCCTTTTATAGGTGATTTTCAAGAATACAATTGATTATTTAATTCAAAATACTTATTGTAATATCATTTTTTTAATTCTTTGTTCACACTTCACCCATGTCTTTGAGTTTTCAGATTTTTGACCAAAAAAATATCTTGTGGTTGAGTTCACAAGTTGGTCAAAAGTGGACTAATTTTGCATGGCATCTGCTGAAAAAACGGCGATGAAAACGGCCCAGTTTGCCCCGTGTTGTGCGCCGTTTTGTGGTGACTCGGTCTCTTCCAGAATACGCGCGAGGAGATGGTGCTAAATGCCGGCCGTGTGTGAAACGGCCCAAGACACGGCCCTTGTTGCGCCGTATGTGAAACGGCCTACATAACACGGTCCTGTTTGCGCCGTGTTGTAGGTCGTTTTGCCTTGAAAAATTCCCGTCGTTGGATTTGATCTTGTTTTCCGTCCTTTTTGATGCTTCATGTCTGTAAAATAACCATTTTTAGCTCATGTTTGGACATATCTGTAAAATATATATTTTTAATCACAAATCAGTACAATTATGCCCGAAAAAATGAATATTTTGTATATGAATTTTAGATCAATTATGCACTAATCAAGTACTACCCGCCTCATACATATTTGTCTTCCTCCAGACATATTCAAAGAAAAGGAAGAGATAAGAAGTTTTTGTCCTTACCTAAAGAGTTTGTGTCGAACGATGATCGTCACACGAAGCTTCAAGGGAATTCGGCTATGTCTTCTTCTAAGGCAAAAATGCATCAGTTTTTTACCCTGTAATCCTAGTCCCTTTTATAGGCAAGGGCGGGGGCTTCTGGGCAAATAAAACGAATCTCAGGGGCCAAAGCGCAAAGGTCGGGAAAGTCAGCATTTAATGCCGCCCTCGAAACCCGCATGCGCGTCATTTCGAGGGCACGCCAAAGGAAAGAGTCTGACAAACCGTCGGACTCCCCCAACAGAAACACGACACGTGCCCCCTGACGTTTCAAGACCGCTGTCATTTCCCGCTCATTTCACCGATCGAATAGGTCGTCCAAATTCAAAATCAGTCTGCTCGAGAGACGATCGTCTGTTCTGTAAAATGCTGAGTCACTCGTCTGAGTCAAGCGATCGCCAGTAGAACCACCTCACCCCAAGTATTCAACATCGGAGCAAGCTGGGGGGTAATTGTTGTGCGGTGATTAATACGCCTCAACGGCGATCGGCACAAAGGCCGAGAGACCGAAGTCAGCATCAAATAAACCAAGGCACACTTACCAGACGAAGAGTCCAGACTGAGATCAGGTAGCGAGCGATCGACGTCCAGGGCGATCGCCCATTGGCACCTAGCGATCGACTCTAGTGCCCGACCAAGGACGACCGTCCTATGCCACATGTAAGGCCATCATCCATCAAAGTCTGCAAAGACCAAATCTCGGAGTGAAGACCCACGTGCAGATCCGCAAAAGGTGCAGCAGGATAAGGCCCTTTGACCCAAGACTGTCACCAGTTGTCGGTGACAAGGATAGCCTCACTTACCGACAGACCCACCGAAAGGTCCTAGGTGGGACCTCCCAAGATAGCGACATGGGACGCGTGTTGTCTTCTCATTGGTTCGCACATTCGGTTGCCAGCAGCAGCTGCGGACTTTAAGAAAACCGTCCCATGTGTTAAGACGATCGCCCGCTTATTATAATGCAGAAAAGGCGATCGCCAACTACCTCCTCTCCTATAAATAGGAAACCTCCATCAACTCGAAAAAGGTTCAGAAACCATCATTCTTCCGAGAGTTGGATCAGAAACATAGAAATCTACACAGCATTTCATCATTGTTACAAGAACTCACAGAGCATCTTCTCTGGTTCTTCCCGCAATCATCAGCAGTCAAGAGCTAGATAACCATGGTCTTTCCACTCATTGTAATTGTACTCTAACATTAATAATTGTACTCCCAAGTATTCGTATTAATAATATCTCGCAAGAGCATTCAAGCCCGGGACTAACAATCCCGACAAATCTTGTGTTATTTACATTCCCTCGGATGTGCTCTCGCATTTTGTTTGTGACTCATCCATTCCAGCAAACCCTTCCGAATAATATTTTGGGTAACAACAATCATTAAATTACACCTTGTGCAAAACTACCCAATTTCTGAACAACTTGTAATTTCTGGACAGTTTGTTCTCATGAAATCACAAAGATGAACCCTAATCCACCTCATAAATTTTATATGATTCATAATAATTATAATAGGGTTATAATATCAAATTAGATCGAAAAGAATTGTGGTCGAATCAGATCATATACATAAGTCGAATCAAAGAGAGCAAAAAGGTGAACATCAAGAACCTGACTAGGGCAAAAGAAACCGAATGGAACAAGGACTTTGGCTTAAATCAAACACCACCAACACTCCGACGTTTAGCATTTCACCCTCGATGCCGAGACCTGCTCCTCTTCTTCTTCTTTGGAGGTATAAAAAAAATACGGGGTAGGGACAATAGGAGCCGCGTTATATACTAGAGTTTATGGCTGCGCGGGGGTTTAAAATGGAAGGAATTAAAACCCATAATTGGGTTCGGTTATGGTATGTGATAATTAGACGAGATTAGTGGGATTCCAATCATTATTCGGATGTTTCAAATTATTTATTATAGGTATAAACTTGGGTTAGCAAATTTTAATTTTAATTTTAATACATAACATATAGTTAGTGTTCAAAATAAATCATTACAAAGTTTAGTGAAAAATTCAAAATTAGACGTAAATTTAAAATTCGAATTTTAGGGTTTTACAACTCTTCCCTCCTAAAAAGAGAATTTTGTCCACGAAATTGAATTGAAAGCGAAATAGAGACGTACCAGACTATGAAAAGAAATGTGGATAACTTGTTCGCATCGATTCCTCAGTTTCCCAGGTAGCTTCATGCTCTAGGTGATTCTTCGAAAGAATTTTAACAAACGGAATGACTTTGTTTATCATGACTCTATCTTGTCGATCCAAAATAGCTTAGGGTTCCTCAGAAAGAGAATCATCAGCTTGGATCTGATCCAAAGGATAAGACACAACATGTAGCGGATGGTAATTGTATCCCCTCAGAAGATATACATGGAAGACGTCATGAACGTGTGATAACTGCGGAGGTAGAGCCAGACGATAAGAAACCTCCCCAATACAATCAAGAATCTCAAACGGTCCATTGAATCGTAGCAAACTCAAAAATAAAGATGAAGTACGAAAGGAAAAGATGAAGAAGGAAACCTAATGTCTACCCAATCCTCACAGGTCATAGCCTAAGCTCTACAGGTCGAACCTAGGGCTCTGATACCATAATTATAACACTCCAACCCGACAAGGGTAGAAGTATCACAGTGTGGTGGCATATCAAAGCATACATAAACAAACGCAAGCGGAAGTCTTATGATAAATATCAAAGGAAAGTAAGTCAACATGACTTAAACAATACATAAGTTCCAAAAGAAATCCAAATGAAGGAAACATCATAATATGAGTCTCAAAACAATGAAATAACATGGTGTCAAAGCTAAGATGTCAAGGGTAAGTCTGCACTCAGCTCCTACTTTCATCCCAATAGATAGACCCAACTCCTAGCCTAATAACCTGCCGCGGAGAAAAGAAATGCGGCTGAGCTTAAAAAGCTCAGTGAACAGATATACAAAGCATAGTAATGAAACTGAAATGAGAAAACAGAATATGGTGCATTGGGGAATAACAAAAGGTATATCAAAATGTATCAAAGGTGTAAAGCTTGTCATAAATCTACCACGAGACCAGAAACATATCATGTCATCATATCATAATCATAATCTTCATCAGAAACATAAGTAGCATAATAGAGTGATTTTCTCCCAGAATTGTCAAGGGCATGTATTGCACACAGTACCAATCACCAGAAACATAACATATAATATAACAGATCAGATCTACGATGCATCCATACACCCCTGCAGAAATCATAGTGGCCAAACATATCTTCTTGAGCTCATAAACATATAACAGAAAAGGGACGTGATGGGTCATCACTCCCCCACACTAGAGTCATGCCATTGGTGCATCAATGACACGGACATGGAACCCCCATGACTAGTGATAGCTCGGGTATCAAACTGAAGGTCAAACAGAATGCCATAGTAATAACACATAATCTAAGGTCATCAGAAATATCATAATCATAGGTTCATATCAGAGGGTGCATAGCAAAGGCTCATATCAAAGGCTTATATCATAGTGTCATAAACAGAAAGGCTCATATCAAAGGCATCAAAATCAGAAGATAAGCAATCAAAAGATGTGAAAAGATCATGAGAAACCTTATGAGAAAGGTCAGAATATCTGTACCTTAACGAATGAAATGAAAGCAAACGGAAAAGTGAACACAAGGAACAACGTCTCGCCTTCTTCAACGAATCTACATGAGTTAGGATTTCGTTATTGGAATTATATTAACATATGACCAATTATATCATAATTAATATTCAAGTGCATTTTAGGGTTCAAACATATTAAATGGTATGAATATCACAAAAACTTAGTCTCTTAACAAATTTCTGATTTTAGTATGTCTTACCCTTAATTTTACAAATTTTCAAACCATAGATATACTCCAATCCAAAAGTTACAATGATTTACACATGTTTTTATATGTCTTGTGAGCTTACATGAATTTTTCCAGAATTTATTATTAAGTACAACCACCATTTTCAAAATCGTTTATCCAAACATGTATAGAAAGTGAACTGCAGGTATACCCCGAAAGTTTACATTTATTATACCCCCTTTAACACTTCATAAAAATCCACAAAAATACCAGGAAGTCACACATAACTTAAATATCACTTATGGAGAAGTAGAGCTCTTAACTCCTTGTTATTTAGAATTAATAATCATAAACATTGACTGATTTTCAGACTCGACTTCACAGTTTTGACACTTGAACTCCCAAAAATCAAAAGACCACCCTCCCCACCTCCAATGACCGTGAAATTATATAATCAGATAGTATACATCAGGAACTTAGTTTTAGGCTCAAGAATTATGCAAAAACATGTCGTTATCATTAAATTACACCTTGTGCAAAACGACCTAATTTCTGAACAGCTTGTAATTTCTGGACATATTGTTCACATGAAATCAAAAAGATAAACCCTAATCCACCTCATAAATTTTATACGATTCATAATAATTATAGTAGGGTTATATCAGATTATATCGAAAAGAATTGGGGTCGAATCAAATCATATACATAAGTCAAATCAGAGAGAGAAAAAGGCGAACATCAAGAACCTGACTAGGGCGAAAGAAACCGAATGGAATAAGGACTTTGGCTCGAATCAAGCACCATCAACACTCCAACGTTTAGCACTTCACCCTAGATTCCGAGACCTGCTCCTCTTCTTATTCTTTGTAGGCGTAAAAAAAGATGGGGGAAGGACAATAGGAGTCGCGTTAGATACTAGAGTTTAGGGCTGCGCGTGTCACACCCCCTAGATTTGTTTATCAGATATCGAATTTTAAAAAATATCCTTTCTATATATTACAGCACAACGGAAAACTTAAAACCTTTAAGAGGAAACTCCTTTTACACACCAAAAGTTACTTTTACACATCAGCCGACTATTATTTTACAACTAAAAGAAAACATCGGCTGCATAGGTTTATAAGCAAACTTAGACTTAACACACACACAGAGAACACTCCACAGGTCTGATGTTCATATACAATGGCTCGTTAGCATAGAGAAGCGTCCCAGACATCAACCTATGCCTGATACCCCGAATTATTACATGTATCACAAAAATTCAACTAAATGAGCGAAAGCTCAGTAAGTAGTGACACACAATGCATGAATGCATTTATGAATGATTTTATGAAATGCAATTTCATTTTCCTTTAAATTTCGAAAACTCTTTTATAATGCGCTACCATGTACATCTCGAGTTCCTGGCCCGGGCCAAAAGTGTGCATGTCCAAACATAGCTTGAACAAACTGCCCAATCATAACACATGGGTCAGCCTGGCGTGTCCCAGACTCCACCAGGATCATGGCTATAAAGGTGCCCAATCATACACAGTCATCATGGTGTGTCCCAGACTCCACCGCAAAACATCACACAAAGTGTCCAATCATAACACATGGATCAATACGACATGTCCTAGACTCCGCCACAAATCATCCCCTTACCAGTAGCCCGCGATGCACATAACCAAAACAGTTTGTTCTGATCACCTTTAGAACGCCTGTACTATGATCAATGCATGCGACAACAACCTCCAATGCTATGCTATGATCATATGCATCATGATAATACCACATGTATAAATGCTCTATGGGACATGTCACACAATAAAAATAGAGCAATATGTTATCCACATATACACAAGGTACGAGCAATATCCAAAACAACAATCATTAACATATATTTCGGACAAGTGCTCTTGTGATATAATTTTCAAATCAGTTACTACTTACCTTGTTCAGGTGATAACTTTGCTTTTATACCAATAAGAGGTGGTTGTGATGATATCTATTCAGAGCCTGTTTTAAAGAGTGCCTTTAAAGAATCTATAGGGTATACACAAGGTTTAACTCACTGCGTATCCGAAGGGTTTTACCGATTTCACATAATTGGTATTCTACAAATTTTATGTGTGCATTTCATTATATACGAGCATAATACTTGATAAGTGTTAGTTTTATATACTTATCCATGGTTTGTATCGATATATTTCACCCATAATTGAGCTAGTTTACTCGTTTTTGCTTAGAATTAATTAGCTTTTAATAATTTTAGTATTTATCAGATGAAGATGTAAATTTAGTCTTAATCGGATTGAATTACTAATTTACTCAAGAAATAACATGTGTATAAAATATTCTCTTTGTTGAATTTTTATGTATTCATGTTGCAGGGCTTTCCAAGACGAGTTCGGCAGTCTTTTCAGATTCAAAATCAGAGTTAAATATCAAGAGTTATCATTCGAAGAAGATTTGGGGCAAAAACGCAAAGTCTAAGAAATTCTGGGCTGAAAACGTAACTCACAAAGCAACCAGTATACAAAAAATCCGAAGCAATGTTATGGACGTAACATCTGAAAGTTATGGCCGTATGACCTCAATGTTACGGCCGTAACATCTGCAAGTTACGGCCGTAACTCTTGACAGATTAATGATCATTGTCTAATTTTTTAATACTTTTGGTCTATTATTGAGGGAATGGCTGGCATTGAACCGATCTATTATAATAATGCTGTAGTTTTGGAGCTATTAGATGACTTTAGGTGTATAAATAGACCCCTTAGATCCATCATTATTCATCATTCATCTTATTTTTTTCCACTTTTTGTAATATTTTCTTTTTGTGTGAAGAACACACTTGTGTTCTTGAGTGATTTTTGTAATAGTGATATAGCATATGTTGTTAAGGGAGTTTATTTCTTCTTTCTCCTTTATCTACTAAGGGAGTTAGGATCAATTCTTTCTCTTTTTCAACTAATAATGACCACTCAAGCTTGTATTATGTTTAATAAACCCTTAATGGGCTAAGTTACTTAAGTTGGGATTATAAACAAGGTTAGTTATGTTATTTAAGTTTGTATAAAGATCTATTATGAATTACTTATTATTGTGTGTTATTTTCATTGTTTTACCAAGCTTTATTTATTTGGCCAATAAATGACGATATTTATGGTCTTCTTATGTTTCGAAAGAAAATATGTTTGATTAGATCAAATGATCTTCACTCTAAGTTGTTCTAGGGGATATAAATATACATATAGACCTTGGATGATTCTTTGAGTTATTTTCATAAAACCTAATGCTATGTATTGAAGCCAATCAACATAGAAATATAGTGGGTTGATTCAATATATAAGGGGCGTTTTGACATTCGAAAGAGGAATCGTCTTTTTAAGGAAAATCGAATCTACACAACATAATAAGTAAATTCATATTATGATCTCCTATACATCTTCTATAACTAATGATGAACTAAGTTTGTAATTCCAACTATTTCATTTTATCTTCTTTTAATCTATTATTAGTGGAATCTTTTATTTCCTTGAATTTTAGAACTATTATTGCATTTTCATTGCAATTATCAAACCAAACTCTTAAATTGTGTGTTTCAATCATATAAATATCTATAACAAATAGTTAAATAGTGTATAATTCAATATATAACCTAACTTCCTCGTGGGATCGATAAACCGGACTCAAAAAGTCCACTTACTACTTGATACGATATCGTGCACTTGCGATAGTCACACTAAAGACGTGTCAAGTTTTTGGCGCCGTTGCCGGGTAAGTATAAGTGTTATTTTTGAAATATAACATTATTAACTATTGTTATAAATACAACTTTTTCTTTGTTGTAGATTCTCTTGTCTATGCGAAGGACGTACAATCGCTATTTAGTTTCACTAGATCCCGAGATTGAAGCCACATTCAGAAGAAGGCGAAGAGAACAAAAAACAAGCATTAGTTCTTCACCATCAATGGCGGACGAACTAAACCCACGTCTTCCCCAAGGAAACGATAACGAAAGAATTCCTCCGGTAGGGGGAATAACTAATGTTCAAAACATTCAACATCAACAACATCCTATTGTGCCGGAAATAGATGAAGACAACATGCTATTTGGGGAATTCATGAACCCCCCATCTTTGAGCGTGCAATCAAGTGTGACCTATCCACTATTTGGACTGGACAATTTTCAAATTCGCCCCGATGTCATCAATCTCTTCTCCAACAACAACTCATTCTATGGAAGAACCGACTAGAATCCATATCTCCATATTAACCGTTTTGTGGAGATTTGTGGAAATTTCAAATATCCAAATGTAAATGACGAGGCGATCAAAATGAGACTTTTCGTGCACACTTTGAAGGACAGATCAAGAGAGTGGCTAGATACTTTGGCACCACGTAGCATAACAAATTGGCCCGAATTTGTTCAAAAATTCACCACTAAATACTTTCCACCAATAAAAGTGCCGAAACTCAAATACGAAATCTCTACATTTCGTCAACAAGATTCAGAGTCATTTCACGAAGCATGGGAGAGATACAAAGATATGCTACGAAAATGTCCTAACCATGGTTTCAATTTGGGAGCACAAGTCAATTACTTCTATTCTGGAATTTTACCTACATGCCGAGCCAATGTCGATTCATCATCAAATGGCTCACTTGGCAACAAAACTATGAAAGAGGCTTATAATCTTTTTGAGGTTATAAGTGAACAAAGTGCAAGATGGCCAGACAAAAATATCCAAAAGAAACCAAATGGTGTTTTTGAAGTGGATTCTTATTGACTTATGTTGGCAAAAATTGAAGCTTTATCAAAGAAAGTCGAGGACATGTCTTTTTCAACTCCTCAATCTGTGAAGACGGTGCAAACTCTACAAGTTTCAGCTTTTTCATGTGAAATTTGTGGAGCAACTCACAACAGCACTATCTGTCCCTTAGTGCAACATGAGCAGTCACCATCACCACCAGAACAAGTGGCGTATGCTCAGAATTTCCAAAGGAAAGCATATAATCCTTACGGGCCAACATACAATCCAGGGTATAAAAATCATCCAAATTTTTCTTATGCAAACAACAACAATGCGTTGAATCCAACGCATCAAGAAAAGAAGCCCGGGTGGGAAGAAGCAATCACGAAGCTAGCCGAACAACAACTGAAGTATCAACAATGCAATGATGCGTCAATTAAAAATCTGGAGACACAAGTTGGCCAAATGGCCAAAATACTTTCATAAAGATCTCATGGCATGTTACCTAGCAATACCGAGGTAAATCCAAGGGAAAATGTCCAAGATAGTGCAGTTGCCCGAAATTTCTATGGAAAATCATCTGGAAAAACAAAAAAATAAACAAAATCAAGAATCAGAAAAAGAATCTGAATCAGGACCTTCATCTCAAAAAGGTCAGGTTGCTGCAAAATCTTATGTACCACCTATACTATTTCCTCAACGGTTGAAGAATCACAAGCTCGATGCTCAATTCGGGAAATTCTTGGAAATTTTCAAAAAGCTACACATCAACATACCTTTTGCCGATGCACTAGCACAAATGCCAAGCTATGCCAAATTTATGAAAGATATTCTTTCCAACAAACGAAGGCTTGAAGAATATGAAACTGTCATGCTAACAGAGGAATGTAGTGCAATACTACAAAAGAAGTTGCCACCCAAGCTAAAAGATCCAGGAACTTTCACAATCCCGTGTACAATTGGTGAAGTAAATTTTGGCAAAGCTCTTTGTGATTTAGGGGCAAGTATCAACTTGATGCCCCTATCAATTTTCAACAAACTGAACTTGGGAGAAGCAAAAGCAACAACAGTTTCACTATAATTAGCTGATCGGTCAACAAATATCCACGTGGGATAATAGAAGATGTGCTGGTCAAGGTTGATAAATTCATATTTCTAGCGGATTTTATCATCCTTGACATGGAAGAAGATCAGGATATTCCCATTATTTTGGGACGACCATTTCTCGCAACCGGACGTGCTCTTATTGACGTCTATGAAGGAAAGCTAATTCTCAGAGTGGAAGACAAACATGTCATCTTCGATGTCCTAAAAACTTTGAATCATCCCTCCACAAATGATTATTGTCTAAGAATAGAAGCAATTGAAGCCATGGTAAACAAGTCTTTGGAGAAGATTCTATCTAAAGATCCTCTTGAGACATGTATAGCGAATTCTCTAACCAGCATGGAAGAAGAATATCACTTGGCCGAAACAGTTAATTATCTAGAAGCACTACCACCTTTAAGAAGGCATTCACATTTTGAAGAGTTGGGGACAAGCTCCGCTAAACCCCTCCCTTCTTTACAAGAAGCTCCAATACTTGATATCAAACCTCTACCCACACATTTGAGATACGCTTACTTGGGTATTTCCTCTACACTTACGGTCATCATATCTAACATATTGACCGAACTTGAAGAAGGGAAATTACTAAGGGTATTGAGGAATCACAAAAGAGCAATTGGATGGACTATTGCGGACATTAGAGGAATAAGCCCCTCTATATGCACACACAAAATTTTGATAGAAGATGACTGCAAACCTTCAATTGAGCATCAACGACGATAGAATCCAAACATGAAGGAAATTGTGAAAGCAGAGATTCTTAAATTACTTGACGCAGGAATCATTTATCCAATCTCAGATAGTCCATGGGTGAGCCCTGTACATATCGTGTCCAAAAAGAGTGGAATCACAATCATAGAGAACGAGCACAATGAACTTATACCAACACGACCCATCACAGGATGGAGAATGTGCATTGATTACAGTAAGCTTAACAAGACGACCAGAAAAGATCATTTTCCACTCCCATTTATTGATCAAATGCTCGATAGATTGGCGGGACATTCTTACTACTATTTTCTCGATGGCTATTCAGGGTACAACCAAATCTTCATAGCCCCAGAAGACCAAGAGAAAACAACATTCACATGCCCTTACGGAACATTTGCCTATAGAAGAATCCCATTCGGATTGTGCAATGCAGCCACATTTCAGAGATGCATGATGTCAATATTCTCAGACATGGTTGAAAAATTCATTGAAGTTTTCATCGACGATTTCTCGGTTTTCGGAGATACATTTGATAAATGCCTAAATCACTTAGGTATGGTCTTGGAACGATGTGAAGACACAAATCTAGTTCTTAATTGGGAGAAATGTCACTTCATGGTCCAGGAAGGAATCGTACTTGGCCATAGAATCTCACAACATGGAATTGAAGTCGATAAGGCAAAGATCCAAGTGATTGCAAAACTTCCTACACCAATTTCGGTGAAAGGAGTAAGGAGTTTCCTCGGGCATGCAGGATTCTATCGGAGGTTCATAAAAGATTTCTCAAAAATAGCAAAACCTCTCTGTTCTTTGCTTGAGAAAGATACACCATTCCTTTTCACAAATGAATGCCACGTGACCTTTGCAACTTTGAAGGATAAGCTTACATCAGCTCCAATCATCATTTCTCCAGATTGAACTATCCCATTCATTCCGATGTGCAATGCAAGTGATTATGCTGTGGGGGCCGTGCTGGGCCAGAAGAAGGACAAAATGATGCAAGTGATCCATTATGCTAGCAGGACTATGAATGATGCACATCTGAACTACACAACAACTGAAAAAGAGATGCTTGCAGTGGTTTATGCCTTTGATAAATTTCAATCCTACTTATTGGGATCGAAAGTCATTGTCTACACTGATCATTCAGCTTTGAAATATTTAATGACAAAGCAAGATGCAAAGTCAAGGCTAATCCGATGGGTCCTACTTATGCAAGAATTCAACATAGAAATCCGAGACAGAAAGGGAACAGAGAACCAAGTGGTGGATCATCTCTCACACTAGACCAAAACAATGCTCAAGAGAAGGAAATAAATGAAGTATTTCCAGATGAACAACTGTTCCAAATCTCTAATGTGCAGGAAAAACAAAATGCACCATGGTATGCAGACATCGTCAATTTCCTTGTAAGTGGAATAATTCAACCAAATTTTTCCCATCATCAAAAGAAAAAATTCTTCTCCGAGTTGAAATACTATTATTGGGAAGATCCTCTATTGTTCAGACGAGGACCTGATAAAATCATCCGGAGATGCATACTGGAAGAAGAAATGGAGAAGGTATTGGAAAGATGTCATTCCTCTCACTATGGAGGACATTTTGGGGCCTAAAAAACAGCAGCAAAAATTCTTGAAGCAGGATTCTATTGGCCCACTCTGTTCAAAGATGCACATATACTTGTCTCTAAGTGTGACTGGTGCCAAAGACATGGAAACATGTCAAAAATAAATGAAATGCCAATGAATTTCATCCTTGAAGTTGAAATCTTCGACGTTTTGGGAATTGATTTCATGGGACCCTTTCCATCATCGTTCTCTAATGAATACATCCTTGTAGCTGTGGACTACGTATATAAATGGGTGGAGGCTATTGCATTACCAACAAACGAAGCTAGAGTCGTGGTAAATTTTCTAAAGAAAAATATATTCACTCGTTTCGGAACTCTGAGAGTTATTATCAGTGATGGCGGATCTCATTTCTGCAATCACCAGGTTAAGGCTCTACTGACCAAATTTGGAGTAAAACACCGTGTCGCTACCTCTTATCACCCACAAACCAGTGGACAAGTCGAGGTCTCCAATCGAGAACTGAAACGTATACTTGAGATGACAGTCGACTCATATCAGAAAGATTGGTCGAAAAAGCTGGATGATGCGCTCTGGGCTTATAGAACAGCTTATAAGACACCGATAGGCATGTCTCCATTTCGTTTGATTTTTGGAAAAGCCCATCACCTGCCAGTAGAACTTGAACATCGAGCCTTTTGGGCTATAAAAAAATTAAACTTTGACGAACAGTTGGCTGGGAAGAAAAGGTTGCTGCAGTTAAATGAGTTGGATGAAATCCGACTCGACTCATATGAAAATGCCAAAATCTACAAAGAAAAAACAAAAAGATGGCATGACAATCGAATTCTGAGAAGAGATTTTAAAGAAGGAGACCAAGTTCTCCTCTTTAATGCACGACTGCGCCTGTTTCCGGGTAAGCTGCGATCACGGTGGACGGGCCAAACACAATCAAAGAGGTGTTTTCTCATGGAGCTGTGGAGATTTATAATACAACCGATGGGAGTTTCAAAGTAAATGGCCAATAGTTAAAGCCATATCTGGGAGGAGAATTCTCGACAGCTAAGTCAATTATAACACTGGAAATACCAAATTGATCAGACGAGAAGTCAAGCTAAGGACGTTAAACAAAGCACTTATTGGGAGGCAACCCAATTTCTTTTTCACAAAATAAGTTTGGGGGTAACACAGAAAGATTCAACAACCGGAGCAAGGAACATATCATTCAAAAAATCCAGGGAGTCTTTCTTGCATTATTTTCACACATAATAAATATAAATTTCAAAAAAACAAAAAATAAATAAAAAATAAATAAATAATAATACAGCCGTATTCACATTTATACGACCGTATATAAGGATTTCCATACGGGCGTACACATACATGTTACAGCCGTATCCCTTTTGTTTTACAAATACATTTTTAACGTAAGTTTGATACAGCCGTAAGTTTCAAGTCTTACGGCCGTAAGTTATTCCAGTATGATTTTTACGAAGGCACCTTACGGCCGTAACTCTTGTCTGCTTTTCACAATATTTTTGGGTTACGGCCGTAACTCTTGTATGTTACGGCCGTAACCCAAAAATATTGTGAAAAGCCGAAAGCACCTTACGGCCGTAACTCTTGTATGTTACGACCGTAACCAAAAAAACTATCAAAAGACGAAAGCAGCATACGGCCGTAACTCTTCAAAGTTACGGCCATAACTCTCCTGCTATTTAAAAAAAAACACGGGACTTGACAATAGATTCACAAACCCGGCGGGAGACAGAGGCACAACTGCGAAAATTTTTCCCTTCTCAATCCCTACTTTCAAAAACACAAATTATTCAATACAATTCATTCTCTTATCAACATTAACACATAAATCATCAGGTTTTTCTTTCAGTCCTTGTTTCAATTTATATTTTTTTTATATGGTTTTAGTTTCTCACTTTATATTTGTTCTTCGATTCCTATTTTCGTTAGATTCGTTGTTGAAACATGTTTAGTTGTTAGTATTGTTGATATTTGTGTGGTTATTTGATTCATTGATTTGTGGTGACTTTGTGGATTTGAGTTTGAGTGAAAAACTTGTTAAAAAACTATGAACTCAAGGTGTCCGACGAAATGCCACAACGAAAATCTTTGAATTTTTTTTGATGTTTTGGTTGGTTTTGCTTGATGATTAAGTTGTGTGATGAAAAAGAAGTTGTTTTTGTTTATTTTAAAGGATGGCACCTAAGAAATCCTCGAAAGGAAAAGAAAAGGTCGGTTTGTCGTCTCAAGAACCGGCACCCCCGCAAAGAATTCAAAACACACAGTGCATTAAGGAGCGGTTGTTCAAACTTGATGATTTCATAGGCGATTTGGATACCGACACTATCACTAACCCGTTCATCCAAAAGTTCATAGACAACGGGTGGGAAAAATTCGTGTCTGAACTCCCAAATGGTAACCCCACCTTAACCCTAAATTTTTACAATACGTTCAACAAATCTATTGGGCAGGTAGGGTCGCTTACATATCATCAAACGACTGTGAATGGGAAAGTGATTAATTTTTCACCGGATGTGATTAACAAGTATTTGGGGGTTGATTCCACTAATGCGGTAGACATTTCCATCTTACCTAATGAGGATGTGCCGGATGATAGGGTTTTATGATGGGCATTAGTGAGCGAGCTCTATGACAGTATTGGGATTATCAAACCCCAATACAACCAGGCGGACCTCATTGATGATGCTTACTACTTATGGATGTGGGCAGACGGGAGTATTTACCCGACTTCAACGCTGACTACAGTTTCCATCAGCCATCTAAGAGGTTTATTTGCTATCCGCCGAGGGGTAAAAATGGATTTGGGTACTCATATCTATAATACTATTTGTCACTATGCCGTCACGGTCCCTACTAGGCAAAAGATGCCGTACCCCTACCTTATCACCGGTATTTGCAGAAGCCAGAGGGTGAAAATTTCGGCAGGGGGTGATATATTGACACATGGGGATCGACTAAATGACCGGAGTAGTATTTTTCGAAGTACTCAGTTAAGGAGCAAACGGGCACGCGTGGAACCGGAAGAGGAAAGTAGCCACGAGGAGGAATTTGAGCCCAAGGAGCATGCCGGAGAAGACTTGACGCCTTTTGAGGCAAATTTGCTTGAAAGAGTTCGGGGATTAGAAACATCCCAGGCAGAAATTTTGAGAAATCAGAATGAAATAATCGACCGACAATTAGAAACGGAGAAGTGCTTTGAAAAGCTTTTCCGTTTTCTAAACATCCCTGACGACACACCTGGAGGATCAAAAACCTAAAATTTCAGGGAGTTTTCTGTTTTCTCACTTGCTTTTCAATTTTAAAAAACTCGGGACAGTTTTATTTTCAAGTTTGGGGGTGTTTTGGAACTTGTGTGTTTATTTTGTTTGTTTTTAAAATGTGGTGTTTATTTTACTTTGAATCATATGATTGTGGTAAGGTTGTGTAATGTGTGGTGTATTTTTATTATTTGGCATTGATTTTTTAGGTATAGTGTATATTTATATATATGTGTATATATATATATAATTTTTTTTATTTTGTTTATTTTGATTTGTGAGATTTTTAGATCTGGCCATAACACCAATAAGTTAGCTATATACAAACTTCTAAAATCGTTTTAGCCGGTAAAAAATTTTTGTAATTTTAAAATAATTTTTGAGCCTTAATCTCTCTTTCCAAGCATTGTAGTTATCATATAAAATCGATTCATTCGTTACCTTGAGAAAAGAATAAGCAGTCAGTTGCTGAAAAATAGAACTGAAATTTACTTAATTTGTGGAGTTTTTGATTTTTTCATGCTTAACTAATAAATGATTTTCTGCAAAAATTCTATTCCTTAAAAAAAAAAAGTCATTGGTGAAAGGAGTCTAGTTGAAAATAAGGGAGAGGTGTTGACCAGCAACAGCTGCCTAATTTTGGGGGTCCTAAAATTTTGCGAAAAATAAAGGACTAACCATTGTTGGTGCGTAGCTGCCGTCTCACACGAGATGGAAAATGTGTTGGTGAAAAGAGCTACACGTTAGCAAATAACGGTGTGAAAGCTATCACCTAATAAAAAAAATGGAAATTGTGTTGGTGAAAAGAGCTACACGTTAGCAAATAACGGTGTGAAAGCTATCACTTAAAAAAAATTGTGTTGGTGAAAAGAGCTACATGTTAGCAAATAACGGTGTGAAAGCTATCACTAAAAGGGATGTAGTTTATGAGCAGATTTGAATTAATTAGCGGCTGAATTTCAATACACTCAATTTCGTGAACAATCACAATATTTGATGACGCCAATGAAATTCTTCTTCATATTGAGTCGAAAAATAAACGAGTGATCGAGAGCAACCATTAAATGGAGTCATGTGTATCACGAGTGGGAAAGAAATAATCAACCTTTTGGGGGAAAACCTTGCATTTTGGAATTACAAAATAAAACCGTGTTTTAACTTCAAAATCATTAGTAGATTTATTTTGAATCTTGATTCATTCTATCTACTGTATAAAGCTGGTTGTTGCGTATTAATGATATTTTGATCTCCTTTTCTCTTTTTATATATTTTTTTTAATTTATGTGTGTATTATTATTTTTGTCTTATTTTTATTTTTATTTTTGGAGTGTAATTAATAAAGAGTCTTGCTCAGGACTAGCAAGAATTCAAGTTTGGGGGTGTGATAAGTGTCAGTTTTATACACTTATCCATGGTTTGTATCGATATATTTCACCCATAATTGAGCTAGTTTACTCATTTTTGCTTAGAATTAATTAGCTTTTAATAATTTATTATTTATCAGACGAAGATGTAAATTTAGTCTTAATCGGATTGAATATCAAAAGTTATCATCCGAAGAAGATTTGGGGCAAAAACGCAAAGTCTAAGAAGTTCTGGGCTGAAAACGTAACTCACAAAGCAACCAGTATACAAAAATCCGAAGCAATGTTACGGCCGTAACATCTGAAAGTTACGGCCGTATGACCTCAATGTTACGGCCGTAACATCTGCAAGTTACGGCCGTAACTCTTGACAGATTAATGATCATTGTCTAATTTATTATACTTTTGGTTTATTATTGAGGGGATGGCTGGCATTGATCCGATCTATTGTAATAATGCTGGAGTTTTGGAGCTATTAGATGACTTTAGGTGTATAAATAGACCCCTTAGATCCATCATTATTCATCATTCATCTTATATTTTTCCACTTTTTGTAATATTTTCTTTTTGTGTGAAGAACACACTTGTGTTCTTGAGTGATTTGTATAATAGTGGTATAGCATATGTTGTTAAGGGAGTTTATTGCTTATTTCTCCTTTATCTACTAAGGGAGTTAGGATCAATTCTTTCTCTTTTTCAACTAATAATGACCACTCAAGCTTGTATTATGTTTAATAAACCCTTAATGGGCTAAGTTACTTAAGTTGGGATTATAAACAAGTTTAGTCATGTTATTTAAGTTTGTATAAAGATCTATTATGAATTACTTATTATTGTGTGTGATTTTCATTGTTTTACCAATCTTTATTTATTTGGCTAATAAATGACGATATTTATGGTCTTCATATGTTTCGAAAGAAAATATGTTTGATTAGATCAAATGATCTTCACTCTAAGTTGTTCTAGGGGATAGAAATATACCTCTAGACCTTGGATGATTCTTTGATTTATTTTCATAAAACCTAATGCTATGTATTGAAGCCAATCAACATAGAAATATAGTGGGTTGATTCAATATATAAGGGGCGTTTTGACATTCTAAAGAGGAATCGTCTTTTTAAGGAAAATCGAATCTACACAACATAATAAGTAAATTCTGTAATACCCGTAATTTCGATTTCCGGTAATTTTTTTTTTTTGGCAAAAGTCTTTTTTGACGACTCGCTCATGGCCATTTCGTCATTCTGAGAATGATTAATTCTGCACTTTTTGTCATCCGAGTTCGTTTCGGTGTCGTTTTGTTGAGTTCCGTGCTTTTTGGCGACTTTTCCGCACTTGAGTTCGATTCTTGCGAATCTCGTTCGAAGCTATTGTTTGAGTTTCCCGTAAGTCCGTTTAACTTTGTTAGACGTGTTGTGAACTTCGGTTTGGTTATTCGATCACGTATCGTGATTTTCGGACGTTTTGGGCCATTTTCGTAATTTCCCAAAGTTTGGGGTAATTACTTTCTGTTGCCGAATTTTGAGCCTTCGGGTGGTTGGAATCGTGTGTTCTCTTAGTTATCGAGTTCGTCTTTGCGAGTACGTCGTAACCGTATCTTCGATTCGTATTCAGGTTCGGGTTTCGGGGTCGTTCGGGCCGTCGGAGTTGGCCCCGGCCGAGTCATGGCCGGCGATCAGGCCGGCCCGGCAGCGAGTTACGGCCGTTAGTGCTTGGCGATTACTTACGTAAGGCCGATTAAATGCGTAAGGCCACTGGCGATTCACGTAGCATGCGGCAGATTGGGGCGATGACTCGGTTACGTCGTACGTAACGATCGGCCGGCACTTATTTAAGGCCCTGCAGTCGGGTTTTTCACCCATTTTCTCACTCTCTCCCTTCTCTTCCGCGGCTGGAGGTGTAGGAATCATGGATAGATGTTGGACAATCAATCCATGAAGTCTTGGAGTTCATATCATCAATCATCCATCCTATAACATCCTTTGATCGACCGAATCAGGTCAGATTTTCTAGAAATCTAATTTTGGGGATTTTGGGTATTTTGTTCGATTTCGTCCGTTTAATCCGATTTAACTTAGGATTGTGATGGATTGATGATTATTTATATGTATTATATCATTTCCCTTGTTATTCCATGGTTGGATCGTATCGATTCGTTGTTTTGGTCGAGTTCTTGATCGACGCCTTGAAGGTGTCCGGTAAAATGTCATAGAGGGGTTTTCGGGCGTTCTACGATTATTCTTCCTCGTATGATCGATGATTTATTGATTATATGTTGTTAGGGTCGAGTTTCTTGCGAAGAAACCAAGTTGAACCCTTCCGTTCGTTGTTGTCTTTCTTTTCGATAGCATCGGGAGTTTCGAAGCTTTCCGGTTGAACCGCGTTCGTTGGAATACTTGCGTGCCGATATCGAGGCAAGTATCTTATTATACGACTTGTATCTTGCGACTAGTAATCACGTATGATATTTATGATGATTTTGCTTGCCTTCGTAAATATGTTCCGTTTGAATTGGTTGTGTATTCCGCAATTTGAAGGTTTTGTGATAATAATGTTATATTGGTATACGTGTTAGGTGTTATGCCATTTGTGCAGGATTGCAACGTACATATGGATGGTTGTACACTTGGTTGTGCAATGTATTGTGTACCAAACGTGTGTTATGTTAGTTTTGTGTCGTTGATTGATGATAGTTTTGTTGAGAGTATTGAGATTGTGTTATGTGCGTGTGATGTACGATTTTGTGGTGATCAACGTGATTGACTAACTGTGCTAATTGTTGTATGTAATGTGAATGTGAATGTGGTGTGCTGGAACGCTAAGTTCACTCTTGCGGGTTCGACGGGGCCTACGGGGATTCATGGCACAGGTCCATGGGATCAGAACTTAGTGTGTGGTGCTGAGGTCCAATCGTGCGGGTCTGACGAGGCCTACGATGATTCATGGCACAGGTCCATGGGATCAGGACACAGTACGTCCAATCGTGCGGGTTCGACGGAACCTACGGTGACACGTGACACAGGTTCACGGGGTCGGGACTGGTTGTGGTGATTGTTGTGTTGGCTCAATCCGTGTGGGTTGTTGAACCTACGAAGACTCGTGGCAAGCGATCACGGAGTCATGAGCATGATTGATTGTTGTGATTGTTGTGATTGGTTAAGTCAGTGCGGGTTGTTGAACCTACGGAGACACGTGACAGGGGATCACGGTGTCACGAATCAAGTTTTGTAAATTAAACTTTTTGTAAGAAAGTTTTAAGAAAAGAATGTTGGGCCGAGCCCCACGAGATTTATGGAAATGTTTTCGTACTGTAAATTGTTGAAATACAATTTGAGATTTAGGTTAAGACCCTAAGATTTTCGAAAGGTTTTTGAAATTCTGAAAATTCCCGAGGTGATAATCTTATTTTCGAATGCTTCATAGCTTATCTTTCCTTGTGAAAACCTCCCGGAGATATTTTGATACTTGATTGTTATATTTGATTCACGATTATTACTTGCTTGTTATATTTCGTATGATTTGATACTTGCACTAGTAAAACAGTGGAGTTTTACTAACCCCCGAGTAATCGAGGGGTGGATGTCTGTTTTGCGTCCAGGTGCATGCAGATTTAGGGGAGCAGTCACAGGATTGGCACAAGTGGATGACGAGCTGCGATACTCATCATGAGTCGAGAGTTGTTTGACTTTTGTTGTGTTGTCAGAGTTGATTTCAGTCTTCCGCTGTATTGTATTTCGACCCCTGTGTGGGTAATGTCGTTTAAGTCAGTTTTGTTGATTAGGGTTGTGTGACCTCATCGGTCTGTGTATTCACGTGTAAGTGACCATAACGGTCTGGATTATTTTATTGTTTGACCCTGGCCGGGCAAGCAGTTGGTCGTTTTGTAAGGTATAGCCTGGTAGATCCTCGTGAAAAGGGGTCTACGGCGTGTAATATTCCCATACGGTTTTGGGGTTGTTACATTTATGGTATCTGTTGGGAAAACAAACACCCTGTATCGAAACAGCCGGGATACTCGAATCCCTGTATCGAATGTTATTTAGAGGTTTTGACATATATGCCAAATACAGTAAAGGAAACTGTATCGAGGCTTTAAGGCTTTATCCTGTATCGAAGACCTACCTCGAATCAGCATAAGTCAAGCTCGTCAGTACAGCAAGAAGACTTGTAAAAGACCAAATATGGAAACTGTCTCGACACCCAAAATACAGTTATCTTCCATACAGTTCACAAAAAGACAAGAAGGAACACAAGTCAAGTCCCGTTGAACAAAGAAGTATTTAAATACTCAAGGATAAAGTATTTAAATACTGCCAGTCTTCAGATCTTCAGAATCCCGCGAAATCCGGATCATGTCATATTCCCGTTGAAGGAAATCTTATTCAAACGGATACATCTCAACGGATACTTTCTTCAGAGACTATATATATCCTATGAAGACATTGAAGATCGATTCTCAAGTAACCAATACTCAAGCTATCAAAGTTATCATCCGAGCAAACATATCTCCAAAGCATACCGCAATTAAGAACGAAAGAGATATACGATTGCTCAACATCAAGAACGACCATCATCACTCAAGAACTTGATATTCAAAGTCATTGTTCTTACAGTTACCTACCCTTTTACCTTTGTGTAAAAACCGAGCTCTGTGTGAACTCAACAAGTTATTCGACTGTGTGGGACGAATAAGGACGAAGCTTTGGGCTGTGTGTGAAGAAGCTAGTCAAGAAGGAAGCTTTAACCAATCGTGTGAGCGGTTGAAAGTGACATTCTTTGTATCAATCGTGAGCGATACAAGGATAGGTTTGTTTATAATTACGTAGTTGTGTACGCAGAATTATAATAAACTTTACTCTGTGTGGAGGACCGGTGGACGTAGAGGGGTTTACCTCGAACCACTTAAATTACTTGTGTTATTTACCTTGACTTTTCTTGTTTTAAATTCTTGTGATATATTAAGTATACACCAAACACTTCGTTCTTTGTATCCACAACAACCTCATGTATCAAGACTTCCGCTACGCACTCTTTCGATTTAGATTCCGTGATTTGTTGTTTAAACTATTTTCCAAACTGTATCCAGTATACTTAAGTGGCCAACAAGTGGTATCAGAGCGGTTGATTCTAAAAAGAATCAGTCGTATTCCTTTTAACCGAATCAGATTCAAATCACTTATTTTCAAAACAGTCTCTTTCATTCCTATATTATCAGTATGGATACTTCTATGATTAACAAAGTCCCTATGTTCTCTATTAACGAATTTGACGACTGGAGAATTAGAATGGAAGCTCATCTTGCAGCAATGCACGAAGAGATGATTTTTGTTATACAGGATGGTCCGATCAAGATCATGAAGATCAATCCAGCTACAAGGATTGAGGGCCAAGCCCATGCTTAAATGCTCGAGAAAGAACGCGAGCAATGGACAACAGATGAAAGGAAGCGAGCCAATCTCGACAACGTGGCTAAGAACGCGTTATTTGTCACTCTTGACAAAGGCACGTTCTCAAAGGTAAAGAGCTGCAAAGCGACAAAGAAATGCAGGATAAACTCAAGTTAATTTGTGAGGGAACCGAGCTCTCAAAAGAAAACAAGATTTCAAAACTTACTCAGCAATTTGAATCTTTTGAAATGAAACCAACGGAAACACTTGAGGAACTTGACCTCAGATTTACTGGTATTGTTGGTGAACTTGAAGCGTTGGGCAAGATTTACACCCAAAAGGAGAAGAACTTAAAAATTTTCAGATCTCTCGGCCAGATGGGACATTAAGACCACGGCTATGCGTGTATCCTGTAATCTTAATGAAATATCCACTTTTGATCTCTTCTCGACCTTAAAGCTTTTGAGTATGACATTGTGAAGAGAGAAAGTGAAGAATCTCCTTCAAAGGTCACGACTCTTGCTGCGTATCGAGCAATCGACACGGCATGCCTAGCTCGTCGGCTTGGTCACAAGAACGGCAGCGGTGACGACATCCTATCCCAAGATGAAATGGCGCTTCTAATGCATAAATTCAAAAGTTCATCAAACGATCTGGAAAGACTCCTACGAGCCCAAACACATCAACAAGGTAAATGCAAAACATCATCTGGTGATGCTAACTCGTGTTATAAGCTGCGGGAAACCGAGGCCATTATGCAAACAAATGTCCTCATCCCAAAGTCCAAAGATTGCACGAGGCCGAGCAACAAGAGAGAGATGAAAGAAGACGTGCTTGGAAAGACAAGCTCAAGGCCACGATTGGAGAATCGAAGCCTCCCCACACCATCCAAATCAGTGAGAATGTCTTGGTGGTCAGAAAGTGATTCATCGGCGATGAGTTCGATGATAAAGCATACATGTGCTTTATGGCCAAAGATGTTCGAGAAGGTGAAGGCGGCGATGAGGTAAGCTCAACCTCGGTTATTCCACCTAATGCATCTCATACTTTGAAAATATGATGAATGAGTTTAAAAACATTCAAAAGGCCCATGAGACTCTAAAAGCGAGAATATACGACTTGATTAACAAATCTAGAGCTGAAAGATGAAAATGACTTGCTGAAAATAAATTATGAAAATATGTCTCTTGATTGTGAAACCAGCAAAGTCGATTTTGAAAAACTCATGGAGAGCAATCATCAACTTGCTCATGAACTAAATGAGGTTAAAACCCACAATGAGAGCAAGACAAATGATTTGGTTCTACTACAAACCAAAATTACAACTCTCGAGAAGCGAGAAAGCGAACTTGAGACCATTAAAGTCTTTTGAAAAATCGTCGAAAAGAATGGAAGAAATTCGAGCCTTTGGGCAACATGCTCATGATAAAAGTGGCTTAGGATACGGCTCATGTTCGAATAAAGGTAAAACTAGTCTTGTGTTCGTCAAGAGTGTGGAACACATTCCGAATCGGAAGATACTCCTAGTCCCATAAAGGAACTGTCATGCAGAGAAAAGCAAGGCTGAAATTCCGCCCCCACAACTCTACTATTCGAGACAGTGGAACCAACAACCACTCAGAAGGCGTAATCTACAGCATGATCCACAAGCATATCATCAAAGCCGACAGTCATTCAGAAAGAAGGCAGTATCCAACCACCAAAGGCCCGCACAGCAGTCCCCTCAGTACATTGCGACTAGGTATTGGATACAGGAGCCCCGTTATCCCTCAAGACAGCAGATGCCAGTTCAGTATCAACAACAGCATTGGGAATCCAACTGGAGACCCAGAAGACAAGGTGTTAGGCCTAGGAAAATGTCTCCACCTCCTAGACGGCACTCGTACTGGAATAATAATAATAACCCTAAATTTTACATGCATAGTCATTATCATGATTATAACAACTACGGATATGCCCCCCGTAGATATCGCAACACTGTACCGAGTACATCCTACAGTAAACCAATTGCTGTCAGGAAAATCTGGGTACCTAAAGGAACTAACATATATGGACCCAAAAATCAAAGGGGACCTAAATCTACCTAATTTCTTTGTTACAGGACATTCTAGAGGAGGATACCTGGTACTTCGATAGTGGATGCTCTCATCACATGACCGGAGATAGGAGAAAGCTATCTGATTTTGTAGAAGGTGGTGGTCCAAAAGTTCGCTTCGGTGATAAGTCTAAAGGAAGAACAAGAGGGAAAGGAAACCTACTTGTCGGGAAATTCAAGGTCACCGATGTTGCATATGTTGAAGGCTTACAGTATAATCTACTTAGTATTAGCCGATTACGTGATAAACGGTTCTCGGTGAAGTTCTATATAGATCATTTGTAGAGTCAAGAACACCCAAACCAAGGAAGTTGTGCTTACGGGAAGCGAGATCGGGTAATATGTACATTCTTGTTGGAAGCCTATGAGCTCCTCAATTCCATGTTTTGTTGCCAAAGGCACTTTGCATATCTTAGTGGCTATGGCACAAGAGGATGTCTCACGTCAACTTCAAGGCGATCAACAAGCTCTCAAGACAGGTATGGTTAGAGGTTTGCCGGATGTGTCATTCAAGAAGGACGGCGTCTGCGGACCATGCCGAGAAAAGGCAAGCAAATCAAGTCAACCACGAAAAGCAAATCCTACCTTTCAACCCAAAGAGTGTTGGAAATGCTACACATGGATCTCTACGGTCCTGTAGACCCGATAAGTTTGGGAGGTAAGAAATATTGCATGGTTGTTGTTGATGATTATTCCGGGTATGCTTGGACGATCTTTCTTAGCAAGAAGAAGGAAACAACATCAAAGTGCCCGAGCTCTGAGAAAGTTGCAAAATGAAAAAGCAACGAGTATCGTGTGCATTCGTTCGACAGTCTTGAATTTACTAACCGCTTTATAGAGCAATCTTGTTCGGAGAATGGAATACGGCACGAATACTCATTTGCCGTACACCTCAACAAAATGGTGTTGCCGAGCGAAAGAATAGGACGTTGAAAGAAGCAACAAGGACAATGATTGCCGCAAGCAAATTGCCACAGCGTTTAAGGGTGAAGCAACCAATACAGTGCTACACTCAAAACATTTGTATCGTCAACAAGCACCACAACAAAGCGACTTATGAGGTATGGAATAACAAAACTCCATTAGTTTCGTATTTTCACATTTTGGATGCGGGTGTTATGTATTGAACAATGGGAAGGACCAACTTAGAACCTTTGATGAAAAATCGGATGAAGGAATATTCGTAGGATACTCCTCGTCAACAAAGCTTTGAATCTTTAATAAAAGGAGGTGACGATCGAGGAATCGATTCATGTAGTGTTCGACGAACCACACCATGACCCTACGAGTAGATGATATCACTCGGGACATTCACCATCTATCTATCCTGGATCCACCTACACCCATAGAACTGTCGTTGATTTTGGAAATCAACCCGCAGTATAAGAATCGATGTGGATGAAGGCGTATGTACAAGCTGAAGGCTGTACCCACGAAACTTTCGATCTGATGCGGGATCTGAACTAGAACCCGACCGAAGATGGTTGAGAGATCACCCGCAAGAGCTGATCATTGGAAACATTAATGCGGTGTTTCTACTCGTAGGAGAATACAGTACACAAGGAAATGTACTTTGCGCACAAGAAGAATCTAATCTTTGAAGTCTCACGGTTTCTGAATGGAAATCTCAATCCGAACTTAGGAGACTCAATATGTGCACTATTGCCGTATTCTTAGCCCAGTCCGAACTGTTTCGACCATAGACGCTCTTAACAACTCTCATTGGATAACATCTATGGAAGAAGAGCTTAACGGTTTCGAAAGAAACAATGTATGGTATCTTGTACCCCAGACACACACCAATCGGTTATAGGAACCAAATGGGTATTTGAAACAAAAAGGATCGAAATGGACTTATCAGTAGGAACAAATCCAGACTAGTAGCACAAGGCTATTGTCGGGAAGAAGGAATCGACTATGATGAAACCTTCGCCCCTGTAGCGAGACTAGAAGCCATTAGGATATTTTTAGCCTTTGCCGCCCATAAGAGTTTTATCGTATACCAAATGGACGTCAAGAGTGCTTTCTGAATGGAGAACTCGCAGAAGAAGTTTATGTTGAACGGCCACCGGGGTTTGCCAACACAGACGGTATCGATCTAGTTTACGAGGCTAAGGAAAGCGCTGTACGGACTTAAACAAGCCCCTAGAGCACAGTACGAAACCCTGTCCCATATCTAACCAACAACGGATTTGAGAAAGGTGCATCGACAAAACCTTGTTCAAGATACATGAAGGTGATGACCTTCTAATGGTACAAATCTATGTCGATGATATTATTTTTGGTTCAACTAACCTTGCTCTATGTCAAAGGTTCTCACATCTCATGCAAAGTAAATTTGAAATGAGTATGATGGGGGAACTTAGTTATTTCCTAGGTTTGCGGGTAAAGCATTTGCCTACGGTATATTCATCAACCAGAGAAATACGGAAGGAACTTCTCAACAAATTTGGAATGAACACTTCCAAATCCTCGCCAACCCCCATGAGCACTTCCATGCAAATTAGTGCTGATGAAGCCGGAAAGCCATTTGACCAATCACTCTACAGGAAGCTCATTGGTTCGTTCCTGTACCTAACGGCTAGCAGGCCCGATATCCAGTTTGCTGTTGGAGTGTGTGCGAGATACCAAGTTGCACCTAAGGAATCACACTTCAATACAGCTAAACGAATCCTGAAGTACATTAAAGGAACAGTCGATGCAGGACTGTGGTATCCTAAGGAAGGCGGATTCGATCTAGTTGGATACAACGACTCGGATCTCGGAGGCTGCAAGCTAGATAGGAAGAGTACATGTGGAACTTGTCACTTTCTCGGCCCTAGACTCGTTTCTTGGTTCAGTAAGAAGCAATTGGCTAACTCTCTTTACACGGCTGAATCAGAGTACTATGCTGCTGGTAGCTGCTGTATGCAGATCCTTTGGATGCAGCAACAACTGTCAGATTATGGAATCGATGCTAGAGAGACTCCTATCATGTTTGATAGCACGAGTGCAATTGCAATCACGCACAATCCTGTCTTGCACTCGCGCACTAAGCATATCAACATGAAGCATCATTTTATCAGGAATCATGTCGAGAACAAGGATGTTCGCCTGGAAAAAGTCCATCTGAGACATCCGGTGGCGACATTTTCACCAAGCCTCTCGACACGGCAAGATTCAACTTGCTCGAGCAATTGGGAATTCTACGGCGGACTCCTGTAAGTAAATTTCTTG
This sequence comes from Orobanche coerulescens, assembly GCA_033398695.1. Lineage (NCBI taxonomy): Eukaryota > Viridiplantae > Streptophyta > Magnoliopsida > Lamiales > Orobanchaceae > Orobanche > Orobanche coerulescens. Next base: position 72,060,088 of record CM065815.1, read on the forward strand.
TTTTACTCAACAATTGAGGGGAATCTTTGTAAGACCCGTGAATACAGATATCAACATTAATTATCTGTACACTCGGAATCATCAATACTGATCTTGTAGCGAGCGAAGGCATATGAATCCTACGGTGGTGTGTGCGATAATTAAGGGGAATCTTGTAGGACTCATGAATACGGCATTAATCCAAATATTCTTTGTATGGAATTCAAAACCTATTAGTACCTTTTTAAGGAGGCAGCTGTATCGGCGGAGAAACGGCACATGCTATAGGATTTCGATTCGGTATATAATATAATATTATTTCCTTTTAAAATAATTTTTGTCCACGTGCCTGTTTTTATGTCAAGCGTCATGTTCATTAAATGCCTTACACGACATCTGGACAATGAATCTCAAAAGCCGCGATGTTTTTAAATTGTTTATTATTTTTAAACCGCGGTTTTAGGCATTTAGGGTATCAACCTATGTCGAAGTGGGACCCATTGTATTTTAAAACCTTTTATTGGATTAGCGTACGATTACACTCAATCCATCTTGACCGTTGATTTCAAAACCGGTTCCCATCCCTTAAAATCGACCATTCGTACTCTGCAAAACCTATTTCACCGCCCAGTATAAAGGATCGTATACGCCATTGGAGACTCTTTCGCTTTACGCAATTACAAGAGTTCTCAAGCAAACGACCTACATATTTTACGCATCTTCACTGCAATTTATTGTTTTCTTCCACCTTTGTTTTAAGAAAACATCAATGGCTAGTCAATCTTCTTCCCCTGTTCTGAAGAAATCCTCCAACATCATTGATGGCCGGATCTTCTCCAAACCTGTCATCATCGAGCGTATTCTCTCGGAAACCAACGACTCAGAACCGATGTAGTATATCATTACTCGTCTTGAACAACAAGGTCTCTATCGCTTCGGGAGCAAAACCGCCGACAAATACGACGCCCATCTGGCTGAGGAATTCTACCTCAACGCAGCCGTCCGTTTTCTATCACTGGCCCAGGGAGGTCATGTTGCTGACATCACTGCAACAGTCCAGGGAGTGGAAATCTGCATCAATCGCGATCTACTCCAGAGAATCTACAGGCTACCCGCCGATGGCCTAACCATGGACCAACTTGAGACATTCGGGTCTCAAGAGCTCATTACCAAGTTTTATGGACTATTTACAGGGTCCAAAGTGGTTGATATGGTGACAACCACTTGTCACAAGAAAAATTTTCTCCTTCATTTCGTTTATCTTCATGACTTTTGCTCCAGGATCATTGAAAACCGAACCGGTGCGTTCGAGATGTGCACGAACTTAAGGTTCAGAATGATGGTAGCTATTTTGACCTGTGAAAAGGTCAATTGGTGCCAAATCATTCTGAAACGTCTTCAAGAAGAGGTGTGCAAACCTGCCACCCAAAAGAAATCCTTTGGTTTAATGCTGAACTACATTCTAACGAAGTGCGGACTGACGCAATCCGCCGATGCCAAGAAAAATAGCTCGAGGATATACTTAGGAGGCGTCAAGCCCACTGCGTATAACCAGAGCACAATGTATTTCAACCACCCGAGAACCAGGCACATGCCAATATCTGCCAACCCAAGAGATGAAACCGTGAAGGTCCCAGAAATGGAATCTTCAAAGAAGCGAAAGCGATCTCACAGCAAGAAACACTCTGCTGGTGAGAAGTCCAAGAAGAGACTCAGGAGGCTCTCAAAAATCAAATCCAAGAACTCCAAGGATGTCTCGCCCGTGGCGCAACCCACTGATAAAGAACCCCAGGGCCCAACCCCTGTGGAAGAGGTGTCTCCTACTGCATCGACAGTAGATCCCGAGCCTTTGGCGGCTACGACGGATATAGAGACATGCGCAACGCTCAAGACTTTAGCGAGTCGGTGCCCATTCGGAGCCAAAGCTACTTCTCCTCTGCGGGATCCCACACCCGTACGGGATCCAATTTCCTTGAGGCACCATCCCTGCAAGGAGTCCATCTTTCCGAGGATCCCATACATGCGGGAATCCCTCAACAGCGTCTCAGGCGTTATTCAAAGTCCCTCACGACTCGATCATAAATCAAACACTTCTTTCGGTTCAAATTGAACATGCGTACGAAAGATTTACGCAATGGAAAGGCTACGAGGCTAGCTCCGTCACGACACCTATACAATTGGAGCGATTGGAGCCACGAAGAGATTCGTCTCGAGTAACAGACTCAACCGAAATTGAGGCCTGCTTGATGGGACAACGCCTCTTGCAAAGATCTAATTGAAAGCCACTGCTGCACAAATCGCGCCGAAGAAAAGGAAAGAAGAAGTCGGAGGATTCTCCCATTAATCCAAAAGATGGCGACGATCATGACTCGGGACGGCGGACGATGCTCTTCAAGCGGGTGCGAGAATGAGCCGTGAAGAGGCTGAAGCCCGAGACGCCTCTCCACCCGGAAAAGACGAAGGGCCTTCTACCCAAGCCAATCCCCTTCGCCACAGTAGGAGAACATTCCCGACCAAGAGGAATCGGTCCCTCCAGTCGAGGAAGTTCAAGAAATTTTGGAGCAGGCACCGAGCTGCTGCGGCCGAAGAAGCTATTCCTGCAAGCCAACAGAGGATTCGGTCCCTCCGCATCCATGATTGCCGAAGAACCTTCGCCACGGGGCGCTTCGAATCAGCTGTCGCCGAACCACGGGAAGGCTGCTCCCGCCCCTTCAATAATGGAATCGAGGACGGTGCAGGAACCTGAGGATGTCCAACTTACTTCACGTCCATCCTTGAATGTAAGAAGGTTGAACGGCGCTGCAGACTTCGCCCAACTAGACTCTCCGATCTCCGCCGCACGAAAAGAGCGCCTGCAAGCTCTTGGCCTTGGTATATTTATCGAGATGCGATGGCGCTCTATCTTCCGTTGAAAAGGCACTGAATTGGATGCACACCTCTGCAGTCGAAGAAATGACCACTCTTCAACACGAAGTATCTCGAGTTGTCGACGCATTCATTCTTTTGCCAGAAGTTTTCAAGCAAGCCTTGAAGATCATGGAAGATAAACAGGAGCAACTGCTGAAGGAGGAAGCTACAAAGACTAGGATAGCTGAAGCCAAGACCGCCTGTGCAATGATTGAGAACAGCTCTCAACTGCGTGCTCACGACAAATGCATTCAAGAAATGTCACAGACTCTTTCCTCCCTTGTTGAAAGAATAACCAGCATCGAGACCAAACAAGACGCCGCTCTTGAAATCCTGCAAAGTCTTGATGAAGCCAAAAAGGGGGAAGAGGCACGAGAAGCTGCAAGGAGAATAAGGCTGCAACAAGAAAGGGAATTTGAGGCTGCTCAGAACAGTATCACTGCCGAATTGAACAAGCTAGCACCTCAATCCCAGAGTTTTAAAATTTCAGGCTCCAGACCGGAATTCCATGATCCCAATGTCCCTTGGCAAACTCTTATTCAAAGACCTTCGAAAATTCGTCTGCCGACCAACCGCAACCCAACTGCCGACGAAGTGAAGCACTGGAGGAAGAACGAACTGATGAGATATTTTGTCAGACTCATCAGGGAATCCGCCATCTTCAAAAATTATAAAACGTTAGCGGAAGCGGCAGATAAGTTTACGAAGATTCTAGAAGAAGGTAAACATAGAAGAGGAGATCGGGTCACCCATCCAGAAGATTTGATACTTGCCTTTGATCGTTCATATGAAGGAAGAGCGATTTACCAGGATCGATGCAATGATTCACTTCAAAACTGGTGGCGCGGCACCGAGAACGAACCCGGAAAAAGACCATGGAGGCATGCGGATTATAGATAAGGAGATGAAATTTATGTATATTATTTTTGTTTTTGTAATTTCTATTCGAAACAGCAAACTTTGTACTCAATCATTTTGAATATCAATAAAATAGTTTGTTTGTCTTGAAAGATTACAACTCGTAATCTACTGTGTTAATGTATGATTACTTAAAATTGTTTGATAAGAATCTCAAGTTAGATAAACTTGATTGAAAAATCTGTTTATGCGAACTAGTCTACGAACAGTTCATAATTTCAGTTGTAAACTTAGAATACATTGTAAGATTGTGCCTGCGCGCCAATCATAGGCTTAAGTTGTAATAAATCTCAAACTGTATCGAACGTGCCTGCGAGCAGTTCATTATTGTAGACTAAGTCACTAAGTCAGACCTTTTGACAAAAGACCAAGAAATCTGCCAGAAGTCATCAAAGAAGAATGCTTCATGAAGAAGGTTTTGGCATCATCAAGAAGACTCGAAGAGTTAAGAAAGTTAGTCTTGGCAAATTGTCAAAAAGGGGGAAATTGTTGGGAAAACAAACACCCTGTATCGAAACAGCCGGGATACTCGAATCCCTGTATCGAATGTTATTTAGAGGTTTTGACATATATGCCAAATACAGTAAAGGAAACTGTATCGAGGCTTTAAGGCTTTATCCTGTATCGAAGACCTACCTCGAATTAGCATAAGTTAAGCTCGTCAGTACAGCAAGAAGACTTGTAAAAGACCAAATATGGAAACTGTCTCGACACCCAAAATACAGTTATCTTCCATACAGTTCACAAAAGGACAAGAAGGAACACAAGTCAAGTCCCGTTGAACAAAGAAGTATTTAAATACTCAAGGATAAAGTATTTAAATACTGCCGATCTTGAATCTTGAGAATCCATGAAATCCGGATCATGTCATATTCCCGTTGAAGGAAATCTTATTCAAACGGATACAACTCAACGGATACTTTCTTCAGAGACTATATATATCCTATGAAGACATTGAAGATCAGTTACCGAAGTAACCAATACTCAAGCTATCAAAGTTATCATCTGAGCAAACATATCTCCAAAGCATACTGCAATTAAGAACGAAAGAGATATACAGTGCTCAACATCAAGAACAGCCATCATCAGCTCAAGAACTTGATATTCAAAGCTGCTGTTCTTACCTGGTTACCTACCCTTTTACCTTTGTGTAAAAACCGAGCTCTGTGTGAACTCAACAAGTTATTCTGACCTGTATGGGACGAATAAGGACGAAGCTTTGGAACTGTGTGTGAAGAAGCTAGTCAAGAAGGAAGCTTTAACCAATCTGTGTGAACGGTTGAAAGTGACATTCTTTGTATCAATCTGTGTGAACGATACAAGGATAGGTTTGTCTATAATTACGTAGTTGTGTACGCAGTAATTATAATAAACTTTTTACTCCTGTGTGGAGGACCAGTGGACGTAGAGGGGTTTACCTCGAACCACTTAAATTACTGTGTTATTTACCTTCAGCTTTTACTGTTTTAAATTACTGTGATATATTAAGTATACACCAAACACTTCGTTGCTGTATCCACAGCAACCTACTGTATCCAAGACTTCCGCTACGCACTCAGATTTAGATTCCGTACAGTTTGTTGTTTAAACTATTTTCCAAACTGTATCCAGTATACTTAAGTGGCCAACAGTATCGGAGCTTAGGTTGCGGAAACCTAGGCTGTCGGGTCGAGTCAAGTCGTGATTTGTCGAGTAATGTGTTGTCTTGTCGTTCGAGTCGTCAGTGACAAATTGAGTTGTGCGTAGTCACAACGTGTAGGTTATGTTGTCGGACGAGATTAGTATCGTGGGCGACTGTCACCTCCATGCGACCTGTGGATGTAAGTCTCCTCTTTTATGCGAAGTACCTGTGTATCTCGATTTTATCTTAGTGAGTTAATTGCGGTGCAAGATTTTATTTACACAGTATTATGTAATATAGTTGTGTTTAGTACTTGTGGCATATAGTATGTGTATAGAACTGGGCGCATTATTGTTTTATCTTTGAACCACCGGGTGGTGTGGTATGGTGTGGAAGTTGTAAACCTTGATGGATTTCGAAAAGGTATCGACGATTGAGTTCGTGAGAAACTCCGAGGAATGGTTTTGTTATATGTTTAAACTAGATGTTGTGAGACGTATTCAATTGGATTGTGCATGTTGGACTGTATTTTTTTTATCCGCTGCGTGAGTTCTTTTGTAATGGCTTTTGGTATTTTACCGACTGAGTTTTATTTTGAAAATCGATTCCCTTAACCGAGTTTTTGGCATTATGGCCTTGATCGTTTTGGAGAAATTCTTATGACGGTATTTAGTATTTTGTAAATGGCTTTTGTGAGTTTTTGAAATATTACAGTCATCGGCCCTTTTGGCATTTTTGTAAATGGTTTTTATCCTGGTGGGTTCTGGCGCGGGACCCACAGCGCTATAATGTTCCGTGTAATTACCTGAGATTTTTGGGCATTCTAGCCCATTGAATTATCTTTGAAAACCTTGAGTATCCTAGAAATAAATTTCGAGACGTACGTTTAAAATGAATTGTTTTCTCGTGGTACTTCCAAGGTGCCACGATATGTTTCATAATTCTTCTACCTCGAGGACCAAAATGTTTTGAGATATTTTTCAATGTTTTATAAACACTTTTACTTAGACCCGAGGGTCGAATATTCTGAAAGTTTTCCACTAAGAGAAAGTGTCCTCATTTTTATCAAATGCGAAATGGTTCTCCAAAGTCTCGATAACGATGTTTCATGTTTGTACTTTTTTTGAAAGGTGATACTCAAGATCAACCGGTGTTTTTCTAAATTATTTTCAAAAGGTGGTTTTTATTTCTTTTTTTTAAACCTATCAATTCCCGTTTGCGTTTGGGAATGTATGTATGATTTTTGCTTTGTCGTTTTGATGTTGCTCCTGAGTATGATCGAATTGGTGGCATGAACGTCGAGGCGTTGCCACGCAATTATTGTACTAGCCCTCTGTGAGAGGTGTGAACTGGTGTTTACTGTTTATCGCCTCGTGGTGATTTTCGTGTTGTCGCACGAGTGTGAGTTGTTAAAGCTTGGATTTTTGTGCGTTTATGCACATGGGTGATTGTTCATGAGGTTTGTGATTGTGTGCTGGCTATTGTTCGGGCTGTTGTAATCATCGAACAATGCCGTGGTTGTTGTGATTTTAGTATGTGTTGATATTTTATGCCAAGTTGGCATCTCCGGTTTGTTGTTTTGCGACGTTATATTCCATTGTACCTAGCAGTTGTATTTTCGGTATGCCGAGCCGAGGTGTTTCAACCATGGTGTGCCGGGGGCATGCACGTACCAATTATTTTTCTCGTCATAGGATCCAGTTTTGCGAGTTGGATTCCGAGTCTTTCGGGATGCGAACTTCAGTACATATATCAGAATCGGCTCTGAGAGGCTCATGGGAGATTTTTCTGTCGGTTGCTTTTTGTGTTGTTACCTTGTTTCCATTGTTGTGAGTTGCGGGGACGACATTTCTTTTATAAGAGGTCGAATGTAATACCCGTATTGTTTTTGGACTTCTGCATTTCCTCTTTCTCAGGTCTATCGACTCGCTCGTGTTCGTTGATACTTTTTGGACTTGTTCTGTATTTTCGTTTCGTCGTTCGAACGAGCTGTGATCTTGTTTTAGGTCGATCTGGTTATCGTTGTGACTTTTCCGAGTCCGGTTCGATTCTTGTGAACCTTGTTCGTAAGTAACATCTTTTGGTTATATTAGTTCTTTTATTCGAAGTGGATCGGATTTTGAACTTCTTTATTTTCGACTCTGTCGACTCGTTTATGTTCGTTGACATTTTCTGAGCTTGTCATGCCCCTTGCTTTTGTTGATCGAACGAGCGTGGTATTGTTTCGGAATAACTCGTTTGTCGTTGTGACTTTTCAATTTCTATTCCCTTTCCTGTGGATCTTATGTGAAGGCACATGTTGTTGTTTTCACCGGATCATATATTGTCTCGAGTCGAGATGTGAATCTTGGAGTTGTTGTTTGAATTTTATTGTTCTTCGTGATTCGAACGTGATTGTTCGATTTTTGTTGTCTCGATCGTTGTGGTTCGATCGTTTGATTGATCGGTTTTTGTTGATCTCGTTTCGTGATTGTTGAAAGTTCAGACTCCTTCGTAATTCCCTTAAGTTCGAGAAATTAGTCTCGTTTCGATCTTCCAACCCTTGGGCGGTGGAATTCCGTATTTGTTCAACGTTTGGCTCGCGTTTTGATTGATGAACCGTTGGGTTGGTCAATCGTATTGATTTTTGTTCGTTGTGTTTTGTGATTGTTCAGATAATCGACTCGATTGTATTATCGGTTTGATGACGCTTGTCACTTGTTGATTTTATTATGTCTCTACCGGTGGCGTCGTGTTGGTCGTCGTGGAGCGTGTTTTCACGCCGTATATTCCGTTGCGTTGTTTGTAATGTTTCACCGTTGGGCGTTAGTTACGCATTCTTGTGCATCTCATTGAAATATTCCTGGTGTTATATTTCCTCTCCCTACTTGTTTTAAGTTTCGGGACGAAACTTCTTTTAAGGAGGGTAGAATGTAATACCCGTAATTTCGATTTCCGGTAATTTCTTTTTTTCGAAAAAAGTCCGTTTTGACGACTCTCTCATGGCCATTTCGTCATTCTGAGAATGATTAATTCTGCACTTTTTGTCATCCGAGTTCGTTTCGGTGTCGTTATGTTGAGTTCCGTGCTTTTTGGCGACTTTTCCGCACTTGAGTTCGATTCTTGCGAATCTCGTTCGAAACTGCTGTTTCGAGTTTTCTGTAAGTCCGTTTAACTTTTTTAGACGTGTTGTGAACTTCGGTTTGGTTATTCGAGCACGTATCGTGATTTTCGGACGTTTTGGGCCATTTTCGTAATTTCCCAAAGTTTGGGGTAATTACTTTCCGTTGCCGAATTTCGAGCCTTCGGGTGGTTGGAATCGTGTGTTCTCTTAGTGATCGGGTTCGTCTTTGCGAGTACTTCGTAACCGTATCTTCGATTCGTATTCAGGTTCGGGTTTCAGTGTCGTTCGGGCCGTCGGAGTTGGCCCCAACTGAGTCATGGCCGGGCAGTCTGGGCCCCGGGCCGGCACTGGCCGAGTTACGGCCGTTAGTGCTCGGCAGTTACGTACGTAAGGCCGGTTACATACGTAAGGCCCTGTCCGGTTACGTACGTAACGGGCGGCGATTTAGGCGATGACTTCGGTTACGTCGTAAGACTTGGCGATTCGTCGTAACCGGTGGCATGACTTATTTAAGGCCTTGCAGTCGGGTTTTTCACCCATTTTCTCACTCTCTTCCTTCTCTTCCGCGGCTGGAGGTGTAGGAATCATGGATAGATGTTGTTGGACAATCAATCCATGAAGTCTTGGAGTTCATATCATCAATCATCCGTCCTATAACATCCTTTGATCGACCGAATCAGGTCAGATTTACTAGAAATCTAATTTTGGGGATTTTGGGTATTTTGTTCGATTTCGTCCGTTTAATCCGATTTAACTTAGGATTGTGATGGATTGATGATTATTTATATATATATTATATCATTTCCCTTGTTATTCCATGGTTGGATCGTATCTATTCGTTGTTTTGGTCGAGATCTTGATCGACGCCTTGAATGTGTCCGGTAAAATGTCATAGAGGGGTTTTCGGGCATTCTACGAATATTCTTCCTCGTATGATCGATGATTCATTGATTATATGTTGTTAGGGTCGAGTTTCTTGCGAAGAAACCAAGTTGAACCCTTCCGTTCGTTATCGTCTTTCTTTTCGATAGCATCGGGCGTTTTGAAGCTTTCCGGTTGAACCGCGTTCGTTGGAATACTTGCGTGCCGATATCGAGGCAAGTATCTTATTATACGACTTGCATCTTGCGACTAGTAATCACGTATGATATTTATGATGATTTTTCTTGCCTTCGTAAATATGTTCCGTTTGAATTGGTTGTGTATTCCGCAATTTATGGCTTTGTGATAATAATGTTATATTGGTATATGTGTTAGGTGTTGTGCCATTTGTGCAGGATTGCGAAGTACATATGGATGGTTGTACACTTGGTTGTGCAATGTATTGTGTACCGAACGTGTGTTATGTTGGTTGTGTGTCGTTGATTGATGATAGTTTTGTTGAAAGTATTGAGATTGTGTTATGTGCGTGTGATGTACGATTTTGTGGTGATCAACGTGATTGACTAACTGTGCTCATTGTTGTATGTAATGTGAATGTGAATGCGGTGTGCTGGAACGCTAAGTTCACTCGTGCGGGTTCGACGGGGCCTACGAGGATTCATGGCACAGGTCCATGGGATCAGAAATTAGTGTGTGGTGCTGAGGTCCAATCGTGCGGGTCTGACAAGGCCTACGATGATTCATGGCACAGGTCCATGGGATCAGGACACAGTACGTCCAATCGTGCGGGTTCGATGGAACCTACGGTGACACGTGACACAGGTTCACGGGGTCGGGACTGGTTGTGGTGATTGTTGTGTTGGCTCAATCCGTGTGGGTTGTTGAACCTACGGAGACTCGTGGCAAGCGATCACGGAGTCATGAGCATGATTGATTGTTGTGATTGGTTAAGTCCGTGCGGGTTTTTGAACCTACGGAGACACGTGACAGGGGATCACGGTGTCACGAATCATGTTTTGTAAATCAAACTTTTTGTAAGAAAGTTTTAAGAAAAGAATGTTGGGCCGAGCCCCACGAGATTTATGGAAATGTTTTCGTACTGTAAATTGTTGAAATACAATTTGAGATTTGGGTTAAGACCCTAAGATTTTCGAAAGGTTTTTGAAATTCTGAAAATTCCCGAGGTGATAATCTTATTTTCGAATGGTTCATAGCTTATATTTCCTTGTGAAAACCTCCCGGGGATATTTTGATACTTGATTGTTATATTTGATTCACGATTATTACTTGCTTGTTATATTTCGTATGATTTGATACTTGCACTAGTAAAACAGTGGAGTTTTACAAACCCCCGAGTAATCGGGGGGTAGATGTCTGTTTTGCTTCCAGGTACATGCAGATTTAGGGTAGCAGTCACAGGATTGGCACAAGAGGATGACGAGCTGCGATACTAATCATGAGTCGAGAGTCGTTTGATTTTTGTTGTGTTGTCAGAGTTGATTTCAGTCTTCCGCTGTATTGTATTTCGACCCCTGTGTGGGTAATGTCGTTTAAGTCAGTTTTGTTGATTAGGGTTGTGTGACCTCATCGGTCAGTGTATTCACGTGTAAGTGACCATAACGGTCTGGATTATTTTATTGTTTGACCCTGGCCGGGCAAGCAGTTGGTCGTTTTGTAAGGTATAGCCTGGTAGATCCTCGTGAAAAGGGGTCTACGGCGTGTAATATTCCCATATGGTTTTGGGGGTGTTACAAATTCATATTATGATCTCCTATACATCTTCTATAACTAATGATGAACTAGGTTTGTAATCTCAACTATTTCATTTTATCTTCTTTTAATCTATTATTAGTGCAATCTTTTATTTTCTTGAATTTTAGAACTATTATTGCATTTTCATTGCAATTGTCAAACCAAACTCTTAAATTGTGTGTTTAAATCATATAAATCTATATAACAAATAGTTAAATAGTGTATAATTCAATATATAACCTAACTTCCTCGTGGGATCGATAAACCGGACTCAAAAAGTCCACTTACTACTTGATACGATATCGTGCACTTACTACAATGTTATTTGTCGTGTCTACTCTCTACAGTATAGCGTTCCATTTCTGAACTATTTCTCTAACAAAACGATATTCCGTCAATATGTTTGGTTTTGTGGTGATCTCTAGGCTCTTTAGCCTGTGTAATAGCTCCGCCGTTGTCGAAAAACAGCGTCGCGAGCTTTTCTGCATCAGGAACCACTTGAAGTTCCTCACTGAACTTCTTAATCAAAAAAGGTTCTTTAGAAGCCTCCGTTCGGCTTGACATGTAGAGATTGCAGTCGCGCTTTGCTTGGCACTTCTCCAAGATACTTCTCCACCATTTAGAGTAAAGATATACCTTGAAGTGGACATCTTTGCGTCCATATCTCCCGAAAAATCTGAATCTATATAACCCTCTGCTTTTAGTTATCCACCGCCATATGTAAGAACCAAGTCTTTAGTCCTCTCGATGTACTTAAGAGTGTTTTTTACAGCAGTCCAATGTTCATGCCCTGGATTCGACTGAAACCGACTTACTACACTCACAACATAGGTAATGTCTGGTCTGGTGCAAATCATAGCATAAATGAGGCTACCCACTGCCTAAGCATAGGGCACCTTACTCATTTTCTTTATGTCTCCTCACTTTGAGGACACATTTCTAAGGAAAGCTTTATGTCACGTTGTATAGGTAGGAACCCTCCCTTAGAATCTTCCATCCTAAATCTCTTCAGGATCTTTAATATATAGAGGGCTTGGGAGAGACCTAACATTCTTTTCTCTCTATCCCGGTAGAGACAAATACCCAGAATATAGTTAGCTTTGCCCAATTCTTTCATTGAAAACTCTTTATAAAGACAAGCTTTGACAGAACTGAGCATTCCTACGTCATTTTTATAAGCAGAATGTCATCCACATATAGTATTAAGAACGTAATTTTGCTTCCACTAACCTTCCTGTAAATACAGGGCTCCTCTTCATTTTGGACAAATGCAAACTCTTTGACTGTCTTGTTAAAATGAAGATCCAAAATTCGTGAAGCTTTCTTCAGTCGATAAATGGCACGCTGAAGTTTGCATACTTTATGAATATTGGTTTCAGATATGAATCCATTAGGCTGTTCCATGTAAATATCCTCCTTGAGGAACCTATTTAGAAATTTCGTTTTCACATCCATTTGCTATATTTCATAATCTAAGTGGGCTATTATGGCAAGCATCATGCGAATAGACTTAATAATGGCTGCAGGCGAAAAGGTTTCGAAGTAATCGATTCCCTTTCTTTGGGAATAACCCTTTGCCACAAGCCTGGCCTTATAGGTATCAACCTTGCCATCTCCATCAGTCTTTCTCTTGTAGATCCATTTATATCCAATAGGGACCATGCCTTTAGTACGATCTACTAAAGTCCAGACCTGATTAGCACGCATTGAGTCTATCTCGGTTTTCATAGACTCTTTCCACTTCGCGGAGTCAACATCTACCATCGCTTGGTCGTATGTAGAAGGATTATTCTCTTGGCTACTTTCTGTCATCTCATGGACACCCAGTCCCTCTTGATGCAGATAACCATACCTCTAAGGTAATTGAGAATTTCTACTAGACCTGCGAGGTTGTGTTTGTAATTCACAAGATTTGGTTCCAATATCTTGAGCAGGTGTCTGAACCGGTGTTTCTTTTATTTGTTCCAAAGAAATATTTCTATTTGCGCCTCCTTTCTGAATGAACTCATCTTCTAGGAAGTGTGCTCATAAAGCAACAATGATCCTATGATCTTTGTGCATGTAGAACATATATCCCATGGAATCCCCTGGATATCCTATGAAACGACCTTGACCTAACTTCTAATTTCTTTACTTTAGTCTTCTTGACATAAGCAGGACATCCCCAAATCTTAATATGAGTAAGACTTGGTTTCCTACCTCTCCACATCTCATATAGAGTTTTAGAAACATATTTGGAAGGACATGTGTTCAAGATATGTGCAGCAGTAAGGAGCGCGTGACCCCACAGATAAATCAGTATATCAGTATAGTTAAGCATGGATCGAACCTTGTCCAACAAGGTTCGGTTTCTTCTTTCTGATACACCCTTTAATTGTGGAGTAGCTAGAGGAGTAAACTATGACACTATTCATAGTTCTTTTAGGAACTCGTCAAACTCAGTACTCATGTACTCACCACCTCGGACTGATCGAAGAGTCTTAACACAGTTGCCTATTTGGTTTTCAACTAGGGTTTTAAATTCCTTGAATTTAACAAAAGATTCATACTTATGTTTCATTAAATACACGAACCCATACATAGTATGGTCATCGGCGAATGTAATGAAATATTGAAAGCCATATCGTGCCACTTCAAAAGGGCCACAGACATCGATATGGATTAATTCAAGTTTTTCAGCAGCTCTTTCAAAAGACCCTGTGAAGGGTATCTTAGTTATTTCTCCTTTAAGGCAAGATTCACAAGTTGGATAGGAATCCGGTCCCAATGGACCCGTAAGCCTATCTTTCTACATTTTATGAACCTTAATCTGACCAACATGACCAAGTCTAAGATGCGACTTAAATGCTTCGTTTATTTCATCCCTGCCATGTTTCCAAGTTATAGTGTTCACAGTTGTTTTATTCTTTAGATTCAAATGGTATAAACCATTTAATAATGCAGCAGTACCAACTAATTTATTTCTGAAATAAATTCGATAAGACCCATCTACTTCAAAAAAAGTGAATTCCCTTTTGGTCGATGACCGAAATTGATACAATATTTTTATGCCGCTGGGGCAATACAAGTACATCATATAAAGCAAGAATAAAACTAGATTCTAAATTCAACATAAGGGATCCAATATCATAAGCCTCGACACTGTGTCCACTTCCGACGTTGACCATCACCTCCCTTGAATCCAGCTTCCTACTTCGTTGCAGATCCTGATTCATTATACAAATGTGAGAACTCGCACCAGAATCTAGTATCCATGAAGTAGAATATACAGTTACAAAACAATTTGTTTCTAAAACCGGTAGTTCCGTACCTGAAGGTGCATTTCAGTCCAGTTTTGGACGGTACCTCCTCCAGTGGCCAAGCTCACCGCAGTTGAGGCATGCTCCATTTTCTTGGGCCCCTTCCTCTTTTGAACCATTGAGGCTTTGTCCTTTCCCTTATCGATATTGGCTTTTAGACTTAATTATTTTTTATTCTTTTTTCTTCTTATTCTTGGACTTCCAAGTCCCAGAAAAAATAACAAGTGCATCTTCTTTTACTTTTCTCTTCATCTTAGACTGAGCAGTCGTTAGTTTGTTCATTAGCCCAGCTAAATTACACGCAATCTCGTTGCAGTTGAAGTTCATGGCAAAATGGGAAAAAGAGTCAGGAAGTGATTTCAAGATAAGGTCAGTGTGAAGAGATGCATGCATATAAAAATCAAGAGCTTATAACATCTCAATCATCGAGATCATCTTGAGGACATAGTCCCAAACTCTCTCTCCTTCCTTCATCCTGGCACCGAATAATTGCTTCGATATCTCATATCTAGCAGTTCTACTATGCTCTCCATAGAGCTCAGCCATGTGAGATGGCTCTCAAAGACGTCATCTTTTCATGGGCACGTTGAAGCTCATTAGTCATTTAGCCTAACATATACCCGCGCACTCTTACATCGTCTTTTACCCATTTCTCATGGGCATAGACTTCTTCCTAATTAGCTCGGGTTCTCGCAGGAGATGCTGGGATGTCCGCCTCCAAGTTGTATCCCAGCATTTCCATAGCGAGGACAATTCTCAAGTTCCAAAGCCAGTCCAGATAGTTCGGACCAGTCAGGGTGTTCTTTTCAAGCAGTATAGCGAGTGGGTTCATTGTCATTTTGAGAGATGTTTGTTAACTACAGAGAATAATTTAAGATTTGTTAGTGATTGTTTAATTATGACCCGAGTAAAGAATTTAAGGACTTTCTTTATTCATAACTCGGCTCCAACTATTTTATTGGCATTTACACACTCCCATGTGAAATCCGAAAGTCACGGTATACTTCATAGTGGTGATCGAATTCTTTACAAAGTTTAATAGAGGGCAACCCTTTCAGTTTCTATTCTATCATTTTTTATAAAGTGGTGTCTAATACCAACCCATCTAATAGATGATTCAATCTTGTTTTACCCCTAGTTCACTTGCCCTCAGCCCATACAGTTTCTATTGCTCGCTGAACTATCTAAGTTTAAACTGTCAACTCCTATTAGTATGACAATTAAATCTCACCCGACAACCTATACGATTTATAGGGATTTGATTTATCATAACTAAAGGCATCTAATGCACCTTAGGAATTTATCAAACTTCCCCAAAAAATTACCACGACATACTCGGAAGAATAATATTTCGATTCAGATTTCAATTTTTTATGAGTTTGATGGAGGGTAGGAAACCTCGTAACCTTTATAACTTAATGTTTGTAAGTAGGAGTTTAACGCGATTATATGTTACAGTTTTCACATTAATCCATTTAAAAGTGGTTTGTTGGTTTGTTTTTTTGTCGTACAATATGAAAACATACACAACCTAAATATAACAAATGAACCGTTCCTAAGTACCGAGTCATCATCGACTCGATAAAAATACAAGTAATCTAATTACAAGTCTGCAATCTTCGTCTTCATGGCGGTTTCTCCTCAGCTCTTCGTCATAGCTAATTTATTAGATTAATAAAATTTGCACCCTATACAAATTTACTAAAAAAATAAATTAGCTCATAATGACTATTACAACCCCATCGAATAAAAATTCAATAAACTAGGTCCATCAACTACATCACTATTCAAATAATAATGCAACAATTACATGAAAATAAATGGCAAAAATAATTAATCCCAAATATTGATCCAACCAATATAAAATTAATTCATCTATTAGAATTAATCCAACTAATTCACACAACTGTTAATATTAATTTGTTCCGGACAAAAATAAAAATTTTATTAAATTATTTCCCTTAAAAATGATATTATCATAATTATATTTTAGTCAAATTAAATCTAATTTAATTTACGGGATATTAATTTTCCAAACGAAATATAAAAATGGAGTCGAAAAACACAAGGCCCGGGCCAAGCGCACGGCCCGACAGGGGCTACCCATCCCTGGCCGAGAAGCCCAACATGCTGCTCATTTCTTCATCTCTTGCTCTTGGCGGGTAGCTTCTTCACGGACGATCCGGCAGCTTATCAGCTGACCCAAGTCATTGGTCTGGCCATTTTTCTAGCTCGTCTTTTCATCCCGAACCCAAAAATAATATATATTTTTTAATTTTTATAGTACACATACAATTGTACAAATGTGAGAACTCGCACCAGAATCTAGTATTCATGAAGTAGAATATACAGTTACAGAACAATTTATTTCTAAAACTAGTAGTTCCGTACCTGAAGGCGCATTTCAGTGAAGTTTTGGACGGTACCTCCTACAGTGGCCAAGCTCACCATAGTTGAGGCATGCTCCATTTTCTTGGGCCCCTTGCTCTTTTGAACCATTGGGGCTTTGTCCTTTCCCTTATCGATATTGGCTTTTGGACTTAATTATTTTTTATTCTTTTTTCTTCTTATTCTTGGACTTCCAAGTCCCAGAAAAAACAACAAGTGCATCTTCTTTTACTTTTCTCTTCATCTTAGACTGAGCAGTCGTTAGTTTGTTCATTAGCCCAGCTAAGTTACACGCAATCTCGTTGCAGTTGAATTTCATGACAAAATGGGAAAAATAGTCAGGAAGTGATTGCAAGATAAGGTCAGTGTGAATAGATGCATGCATCTGAAAATCAAGAGCTTATAACCTCTCAATCATCGAGATCATCTTGAGGACATAGTCCCCAACTCTCTCTCCTTCCTTCATCCTGGCGCCGAATAATTGCATCGATATCTCATATCTAGCAGTTCGACTATGCTCTCCATAGAGCTCAACCATGTGAGATGGCTCTCAAAGACGTCATCTTTTCATGGGCACATTGAAGCTCATTAGTCATTTAGCCTAATATATACCCGCGCACTCATACATCGTCTTTTACCCATTTCTCATGAGCATCGACTTCTTCCTGATTAGCTCGGGTTCTTGCAGGAGACGCTGGGATGTCCGCCTCCAAGTTGTATCCCAGCATTTCCATAGCGACGACAATTCTCAAGTTCCGAAGCCAATCCAGATAGTTCGGACCAGTCAGGGTGTTCTTTTCAAGCAGTATAGTGAGTGGGTTCATTGTCATTTTGAGAGATGTTTGTTAACTGTAGAGAATAATTTAAGATTTGTTAGGTTCATTGTCATTTTGAGAGATGTTTGTTAACTGTAGAGAATAATTTAAGATTTGTTAGTGATTGTTTAATTATGACATGAGTAAAGAGTTTAAGGACTTTCTTTATTCATAACTCGGATCCCACTATTTTATTGGCATTTACACACTCCCATGTGAAATCCGGAAGTCACGGTAGACTTCATAGTGGTGATCGAATTCTTTACAAAGTTTGGCAACCCTTTCAGTTTCTATTCTATCATTTTTTATAAAGTGGTGTCTAACACCAACCCATCTAATGGATGATTCAATCTTGTTTTACCCCTAGTTCACTTGCCCTCAGCCCATACGGTTTCTATTGCTCGCTGAACTATCTAAGTTTAAACTTTCAACTCCTATTAGTATGACAATTAAATCTCACCCGACAACCCATACAATTTATAAGGATTTGATTTATCACAACTAAAGGCATCTAATACACTTTAGGAATTTATAAACCTTCCCCATAAAATTACCCCGACATACTCGGAAGAATAATATTTCGATTCAGATTTCAATTTTCCATGAGTTTGATGGAGGGTTGGAAACCTCGTAACCTTTATAACTTAGTGTTTGTAAGTAGGAGTTTAACGCGATTATATGTTACAGTTTGCCCATTAATCCATTTAAAAGTGGTTTGTTGGTTTGTTTTTTTGTCATACAATATGAAAACATACACAACCTAAATCTAACAAATGAACCGTTCCCATGTACCGAGTCATCATCGACTCGATAAAAATACAAGTAATCTAATTACAATTATGCAATCTTCGTCTTCATGGCGGTTTGTCCTCGGCTCTTCGTCATAGCTAATTTATTACATTAATAAAATTTGCAGCCTATATAAATTTACTAAAAAAATAAATTAGCTCAAAATGACTATTACAACCCCATCGAATGAAAATTCAATAAACTAAGTCCATCAACTACATCACCATTCAAATAATAATGCAACAATTACATTAAAATAAATGACAAAAATAATTAATCCCAAATATTGATCCAATCAATATAAAATTAATTCATCTATTAGAATTAATCCAACTAATTCACACAACTGTTAATATTAATTTGTTCCGGACAAAAATAAAAATTTCATTAAATTAATTCCCTTAAAAATTGTAATACCCCGATTTTTCGGATATATTTTTCTTTTATATGTTGGATATCATTGATGGATAATTGTGCTTGTGGATGTTGTGAACGTATGATAATGTTATTGAAATGCGTATATGTATTCATTGTGTTGTATGATCGTTTGGTATGTCGAGATGTTGGTCGAGGATAGCTGAATATGGCTAAGCACAGCCATGATAGCGCACGCTATGAGATATGCTTAGCGCACGCTACGAGGCACGAGTAGCGCACGCTACGTTGTGTAGTTATCGTACGCTAATAGGTTCGCATTATGTACGCTGAGGAGGGTCCTTAACGTACGTAAGACTTTCTGGGAAAGATTCGGAAGGCGGCCAACATGTAGGACGGGTTGATGTTTATCGGCATTTAGCGCACGCTACTAAGGATGGTTAGCGCACGCTAATATCAGATCGTCCGACAAGGAATCTTGGCTTTCGGCGAGTGGACCCAGCCACTTGCGACGCGTGTCCAGATAAGGTCAGCGGGTGTTTGTCATGTAGGGCTAGCGCACGCTAAACCGTATGGTTAGCGCACGCTAATTCCAGATCGATCAGAGGAATCCCGATAATT
The DNA here is from genome assembly GCA_033398695.1 of Orobanche coerulescens. NCBI lineage: Eukaryota > Viridiplantae > Streptophyta > Magnoliopsida > Lamiales > Orobanchaceae > Orobanche > Orobanche coerulescens. Next base: position 72,079,537 of record CM065815.1, read on the forward strand.
GCGGATGTTTTCGGCATGTCGGGGCACGAGTGGTAGGTGTGTACTGTAGCAAGTCAACTTCGGATAGCGCACGCTAAGGTCAATGACTTGCGTACGCTAGGCAGGATGTTTTACGTATGTTAATGCATGGGCATTACGTACGTAAGCTAGTTTACGAAGCAAGGCAGTCGCCTCTGGGCTGCAATAGCGCACGCTAACAAAGTCAGTTAGCGCACGCTAAAGCTGTAGTGCACGCTAAACATGAAATGTTAGCGCACGCTAATAATGAATATTATAAAAGGGGACAGACAGGTGCTGAGAAGCATTTCGTCCATTTTTCTTCCTTTAGTCGGGAGAGCGAGAGTTGGGATGTATTTGACGTTCCCAAACACTGTATAATGATAATCTTTAACAACATTATATTGAGAGCATGAATTCAAGCCTTCTTCTTCAAGTTATTCATGATTCTTGGAATGGAGTTCAAGTGTTCTTCTTTTTGGTTCGTCTAATCCAGGTAAATTTGGTATCCCTTTTGTTTATGGTTCGTTTTTATGGATGATTACATGTGAGGAACATGTTCGATAATCATATAACGATATTATATGAGATTCAATGGAATTTTGATAAGACTTTCGGATGTTTCTTCATATTATAAAGATGATGGTTCGTTTAAACCGTTTTGAGATAGATTTCTGGATTATGATAATTTCAGTGATCGATTTAGAGGAGTTAAATCATGATACGAAGTTGAATTCCAGATTGAGTATGTTATGATCCTTGTACCAAGTTGGTTTGATTATTGATATGATTATTGTTCTAGGTTGATTAACCAATAGGTATAACCGATGTGCCGCGGTGAAAAGCCATAGATTCAGTCCAGTCAGGGCTGTAGAGCTCGTAGACGAGGACGATGAGTTCGGTGGTGGTTTTGTCATATTGATATCCAGGCAAGTGTTTACTTGTTCGGTTTTAATGTTTTGATGAGTAATTCCATTTACATTTCATAAGTATTTTATGTTGTATTGCATATTGACGAATGTTCAGTGATGTTCTAAAAGGATTAGAATGCACAGTTGATGATTGTTGAGATACTTGGACAATCTTGGGAAGATTGTAGTATTCGGATATTGTTGATGTCAATTTGGATATTCTTGGTCTGTGGTATGCATTCCGTAAGGAAGTCCGGATAGAGGTATGTATTATGGCAATCGTACATAGAAGATTATGTACGGGAAAGTATTCGGAATTGAGGTATTATGTGGTATTATCGTGATATTGGGATTTTGATGAGAATCGTTGGATTACCGGAAGTGGTAAGGTTATCGTTGAGGTTATTATTCTCATGATGCATGGCATGTGAATATTTATGTTTATGTACTTGCGGTTATTTGTCTGGCATTATTGCTGACCCCATTGTGGGACTTGTTTTTCAGGTATTGACGACTTTGATGGTAGCGGTCGTGAGGCGACGATTCCGGACGATACTGGCTATGGCATATTGTTGGGGAATTGTGTATTTTGTCTGTGTATTAATTATTGACGTATATGTATCTTGGACTGTATTTCTATCCGCCGTGTGAGTTCTTTCAAATGACTTTCGGCTTTTTGCCAACTGAGTTTCATTTCGAAAACCGATTCCCTTAACCGAGTTTTTGGCCTTGATCGTTTTGACGGTAGTTGGTGTTTTCAAATGATTTTGTGAGTTTTGGAAAATTCTACCATCATCGGCCTTTTTGTCGTTCTTGTATTTGGTTTTTTTAGCCTGGTGGGTTCCGGCGCAGGGCCCACGGCGTGTAATACTCCCGGTTGGTTTTGGGGGTGTTACAAATATGGTATCAGAGCCCATGGTTTTGTGATAACCGGGCATGTGTGTTATGTGGCTCTACCGGTGTGGTAGTAGCGTGATGTTTGTGATGTTTTGGAACTGTGTGATTTTTTTGAGTACTGTCGTGGTGATGTGTGGGTTTGGGGATTGTTGGTGTTCCCGAGACCGACGAGGCAGGGAGTGAACGCCGGTGCCGTGGTCATGTGCAATGTGCGGCTCCAATCGGGAAGTGAACGCCGGTGCGAGGCACGTGCAATGTGTGGCTTTCGATGTGGAGTGGAACACCGGTGATACGTGCATGTGACAAGGAGCGGCTCATGCGCTTTAGGTGAGGAGACACAGCATCACAGATCCCACAAAACTCGACAGTGCTCTAAACTTGTTGTGGTCTTGGCGGAGACCAATCGTTTTCAAATTGTGATTATTCCTGTTTTGGCATTCTTGTTGTGTCGAGATTTTGGAAATGGTGTCATATGCTAGTATCACGGGAGATCTTCGACTTCACAGACCTGTAGGTATGTTGTTCGGATTATTCGATAATTCTTGGTTATCTTGGTGATTTTGGATTTTCTGTTGAATTGTTGGTTGTGCGAGTGACTACAAGTTTCGAGGACGAAACTTATTTTTAAGGGGGGTAGAGTGTAATACCCCGATTTTTCAGATATATTTTTCTTTTATATGTTGATATCGTTGATGGATAATTGTGCTTGTGGATGTTGTGAACATATGATAATGTTATTGAAATGCGTATATGTATTCATTGTGCCGTATGATCGTTTGGTGTGTCTAGATGTTGGTCGAGGATAGCTGAATATGGCTAAGCACAGCCACGATAGCGCACGCTATGAGATATGCTTAGCGCCAACTACGAGGTACGAGTAGCGCACGCTACGTTGTGTAGTTAGCGTACGCTAATAGGTTCGCATTATGTACGCTGAGGAGGGTCCTTAACGTACGTAAGACTTTCTGGGAAAGTTTCGGAAGGCGGCCAACATGTAGGACCGGGTTGATGTTTATCGGCATTTAGCGCACGCTACTAAGGATGGTTAGCGCACGCTAATATCAGATCGTCCGACAAGGAATCTTGGCTTTCGGCGAGTGGACCCAGCCACTTGCGACGCGTGTCCAGATAAGGTCAGCACGTGTTTGTCATGTAGGGCTAGCGCACGCTAAACCGTATGGTTAGCACACGCTAATTCCAGATCGGTCAGAGGAATCCCGATAATTGCGGATGCTTTCGGCATGTGGGGGCACGATTGGTAGGTGTGTACTGTAGCAAGTCAAATTCGGATAGCGCACGCTAAGGTCAATAACTTGCGTACGCTAGGCAGGATGTTTTATGTACGTTAATGCATGGGCATTACGTACGTAAGCTAGTTTACGAAGCAAGGCAGTAGCCTCTGGACTGCGATAGTGCACGCTAACAAAGTCAGTTAGCGCACGCTAAACATGAAATGTTAGCACACGCTAATAATGAATATTATAAAAGGGGACAGACAGGTGCTGAGAGGCATTTCGTCCATTTTTCTTCCTTCAGTCGGGAGAGAGAGAGTTAGGATGTATTTGAGGTTCCCAAACACTATATAATGATAATCTTTAACAACATTATATTGAGAGCATGAATTCAAGCCTTCTTCTTCAAGTTATTCATGATTCTTGGAATGGAGTTCAAGTGTTCTTCTTTTTGGTTCGTCTAATCCAGGTAAATTTGGTATCCCTTTTGTTTATGGTTCGTTTTTAAGGATGATTACATGTGAGGAACATGTTGGATAATCATATAACGATATTATATGAGATTCAATGGAATTTTGATAAGACTTTCGGATGTTTCTTCATATTATAAAGATGATGGTTCATTTAAACCGTTTTGAGATAGATTTCTGGATCATGATAATTTCAGTGATCGATTTAGAGGAGTTAAATCATGATACGAAGTTGAATTCCAGATTGAGTATGTTATGATCCTTGTTACCAAGTTGGTTTGATTATTGATATGATTATTATTCTAGGTTGATTAACCAATAGGTATAACCGATGTGCCGCGGTGAAAAGCCATAGATTGAGTCCAGTCAGGGCTGTAGAGCTCGTAGACAAGGACGATGAGTTCGGTGGTGGTTTTGTCATATTGATATCCAGGCAAGTGTTTACTTGTTCGGTTGTAATGTTTTGATAAGTAATTCCATTTACATTTCATAAGTATTTTATGTTGTATTGCATATTGACGAATGTTCAGTGATGTTCTAAAAGGATTAGAATGCACAGTTGATGATTGTTGAGATACTTGGACAATCTTGGGAAGATTGTAGTATTCGGATATTGTTGATGTCAATTTGGATATTCTTGGTCTGTGGTATGCATTCCGGAAGGAAGTTCGGATAGAAGTATGTTTTATGGCAATCGTACATAGAAGATTATGTACGGGAAAGTATTCGGTATTGAGGTATTATGTGGTATTATCGTGATATTGGGATTTTGATGAGAATCGTTGGATTACCGGAAGTGGTAAGGTTATCGTTGAGGTTATTATTCTCATGATGCATGTAATGTGAATATTTATGTTTATGTACTTGCGGTTATTTGTCGGGAATTATTGCTGACCCCGTTGTGGGACTTGTTTTTCAGGTATTGAGGACTTTGATGGTAGCGGTCGTGAGGCGTCGATTCCGGACGATACTGGCTATGACATATTTTTGGGGAATCGTGTATTTTGTCTGTGTATTAATTATTGACGTATATGTATCTTGGACTGTATTTCTATCTGCTGCGTGAGTTCTTTCAAATGACTTTCGGCTTTTTGCCAACTGAGTTTCATTTCGAAAACTGATTCCCTTAACCGAGTTTTTGGCCTTGATCGTTTTGACGGTAGTTGGTGTTTTCAAATGATTTTGTGAGTTTTGGAAAATACTACCGTCATCGGCCTTTTTGTCGTTCTTGTATTTGGTTTTTTTAGCCTGGTGGGTTCCGGCGCGGGGCCCACGACGTGTAATACTCCCGGTTGGTTTTTGGGGTGCTACAAAAACGATATTATCATAATTATATTTTAGTCAAATTAAATCTAATTTAATTTGCGGGATATTAATTTTCCAAACGAAATATAAAAATGGAGTCGAAAAACACAAGGCCCGGGCCAAGTGCACGGCCCGACAAGGGCTACCCATCCCTGGCCGAGAAGCCCAACATCTTTGCTCGGCCACGCTCTTGCTCTTGGCGAACGACTTGTCACGGACGATCCGGCAACTATCAACAACCAAACTACGGGTTTGGCCATTTTTCTAGCTCGTCTTTTCATCCCGAACCCAAAAATAATATTGTTTTTAATTTTTATAGTACACATACAAATCGATTTTTCAAAAGAAAAATAGATTTATATTATAATATAAAATCATGAAAAATAAATTTTTAGATGAACAATTAAACAATAACAATTAAAATAATTATAATTCTAAATCATAAAAAAAACATTCCAAATACAAATATCGAATATACGATCGCATAGACCTCTCCCCGATACCACTGTTGGGATTCGGTGATTAAAATCGAGTAACACAACGGCAAATAAATCGGTCTAACTGGATAAAAACCAAACCCCTAATATGGATCGATGAAGCATCGTATAAACGAATATAAATTGACGAAGATAAAATTAGGAAGTTATACCCTCGTAGACCTTTGATAATATCTTCTTGAGCGAAAAATTTTCGAGCCAAGCTTTGATCATTTCCGATCACCAACACGAACACGAATCCAGTTCGTTCTAGCTTGCTGAATGATCAAACACCGAATATGCCGAGTGTCTCTACGTTATCACGCGTCGGATATTGATCGAAAAAATTATATATCAATTCGTTCTAGGAGAACACGACTAGGAATTGATATAATATTTTTCTTCTCTTCTCTTCTTCCTTTTTATTTCTCTCTAGGATAACATAATATCAAGAAAAATTTTCTTCTCCTTCCTCACAAAACCTTACGGCCAGCCTTGTGTGTGTTAGTGTGTGTGTTTCAAGTCTTCACATTATGTGAAAGACATCCTCATTATATAATTAAGATGAGATCAAGTAATGAGATTTTGATATCTCATCCTTTTGTCCTCAGCCCATTAAAGAACTCACTGTTAGGAGTATGCCCTCGAATGCCACTCAGAGGATGTTAGAGTGAGGGCATTGTACTTGATATTATGTAAATTATTATCAGAAGGCAATTGTATGTTTCTTTATTTACTGGTAGTCACTGGCATTCGTGACTCGTAAATATATATTGACACTAGTTCGTGTATTTGAGATCAAAACATTCCTCTCCTTATTGAATAAGGGGATCGGCACTGGAAAGGTTTATGGCTCAAATACTTAATCGTTTTGCAAGTCGATGAAACCTGATTGGGCGTTAAGTTTATGCGAAGACTTATATGATGTGTTCTTTGAGTTGGAGAGTGCCTGTCAATCACTAATGTTTAGTGGGAGCACACGTTATAGGTATGGTAATGAGATTAGTATATGCGCACCGACTCACCCTCGATTCCTTACACGAATTTCACTCCAAGACAGTTAATGACGGAATCGAAAGGTTATGATATGTATTTGTGAACCTTCGACTTGAGGATTTAGTAGGGATGTACTTGTGACGTTAAGATTTTCATTAGAGTAGTTCAACCTAGAAAACCGAAAGGTGGGGGTCAACCTCGACGTGCATCTTGACGGGCAAGTAGCAGGTTCTACTAAATACTAAGATATGATTCTTTCTCCTGTTAGTGAATGGGTATATGTCCTATGCGGTTATTGGCATAGGAGATCGTAAGTCTTTGGCCAAAGCATTGGAGCTAGTTGTATTAGATACACAAGAGCTCGATGATCTCGATTTGCTTTAACTCATACATAGCGTCAAGTACAGATAGGTTTTGACTGACCGTGACCCTATAACTTGATCGGGACATTTTAAAAAAGGGTTTATACGTATATGTTAGGAATATGTGTTAGGTTTTGATGATATTTTGAAATTGAAGAATATGTTGCATTGTTAGATAAATCCGAACCCATTGATGAAGTTGACGATCTTAATATGCCTTTGGAATTAAATTTTGAGGAGCCCGTTGAAATCAGCCCGCCCCTACTTGAATTGAAAGAACTTCTGGCACATCTTAAATATGTTTTCTTAGGCAAAAGTGACACTTACCCTGTAATTGTCTCTTCCGAATTAATTCCTTTGCAAGAAAACAAATTAGTAGAAGTTCTGACTAAATTAAAGGAAGCGATTGGGTGGAGTATTACTGATATCAAGGGGATAAGTCCTCTTAGGTGCATGCATAAAATAATTCTTGAGGATAATGTTAAACCTGTTAGGCAATCTCAAAGGCATTTGAATCCGAACATGCAGGATGTAGTAAAAAAGGAAGTTTTGAAATTGTTAGATGTCGGAGTCATCTACCCGATATCCGATAGTGAGTGGGTTATTCCTGTGCATGTAGTGCCTAATAAATCTGTAATAATGGTGGTTCGTAATGATAAAAATGAATTAGTGCCCCCCAAAACAGTGACCGAATGGATAATGTGTATTGATTATCGAAAATTAAATGCCGTAATGAAAAAAGATCATTTTCCCCTCCCTTTCATTGATCAAATGTTGGAACGTTTAGCTGGGTATGATTATTACTGTTTTCTAGATGGTCTTTCAGGTTTCTATCAGATTCCCATTGCTCCGGAGGATCAAGAAAAAACCACTTTTACTTGCCCTTTTGGCACTTTTGCCTTTAGGAGGATGCCGTTTTGTCTTTGCAATGCTCCCGCTACTTTCCAAAGGTGCATGCTTTCCACATTCTCTAACTTGTTGGAAAAGTCCATTGAAGTATTCATGGACAATTTTTCTGTGTTTGGAACTACTTTTGATGATTGTTTACATAATTTGCCTGTTTCGCTCGAACGATGTATTAGGTGTAATCTTACACTTAGTTGGGAAACAGTCATTTCATGGTTAAACAAGGGCTTGTTTTGGGTCATGTGGTTTCTATTAAGGGAATGGAGGTTGATAAGGCTAAAGTTGATTTAATTCTTCAATTACCTCCGCCTTCGTGTGTGAAAGAAGTTCAAAGCTTCTTAGGGCATGCCGGTTTTCATAGGCATTTCATTAAAGTTTTTTCGAAAATTGCCCGCCTCTTAAGTAACCTTTTTTGTAAGGATGCTAAGTTCGATTTCACCGAGGAATGTTTGGTTGGTTTTAATGATTTGAAAGAGAAATTGACTCCCGCGCCTATTGTTGTTGCACCCGATTGGTCTTTACCATTTGAAATTATGTGCGATGCGTCGGACTTTGCTATTGGTACCGTTTTGGGGCAGAGAGTGAATAAATTTTTCCATGTAATTTATTATGTTAACAAAACACTCGATGAAGCTCAGTCTAATTATACCACCACCGAAAAAGAGTTTTTAGCTGTTGTGTTTTCTTTAGACAAGTTTCGATCCTATTTGGTTGGTTCGAAAGTAATTGTGCATACAAATCACGCTGCATTGAAATATTTGTTAAAAAAATCCAATGAAAAGCCAAGATTGATTCGGTGGGTTATTTTGTTGCAAGAATTTGACTTAGATTTTAAGGATAAAGAGGGTTCTAAAAATTTGGTTGCCGACCATCTATCTAGATTAACCGAAGGTGATAATTTTAAACTCGATAGCTCCTTGCCAATTGTTGAGACTTTTCCTGACGAACAATTGTTTGATGTGACTAAGACACCTTGGTATGCCGATATTGTTAATTATATTGTTAGTGGTGTTTTACAGCCTTACATGAGCTTTCAGGGGAAGAAGAGATTTATTTCCATGTGCAGGCATTACTACTGGGATGATGTCACCCCTGTATTTGTTATTTATTCAAATGTATGCACTAAGTACTTGGCATTGTAAAGAAGTACCAAATGAGTATCTTCTATAGGCCTTATAAAATTAGGCTAAGTCCTGATCAAAAGTTGATCAGTACAAAATTGACCAAGTATAGAACTGCCATTTATCAGAGAAGTTTTGGTCAACACAAAACATCAGAGAGGTTTGACTAAAACCAAGTTGCAGATAAGTTCTGAAGAAGACGCTACATTACACTAGTTTTGGTCAACGCAAAATATCAGGGAGGTTTGACCAAAATCCATCTACAGTCGAGTTATTAGACGAGATCTGGTCAAACAAATATCAGTATAAGTTTGACCATCAGATCATAGAACATTCATCAGGTCAGAGAATTTCAGAGCGGGAACTTTATCTCGCAGAACTTCTACCAAGTTATATCATAGAAGCTTGACCGCACATCAGGCAGGTTTGACCAAAGAGATATCAGATGAGTTCTCAGACAAGATATCATCCAAGTAACTCAGTCCAAGTCAGCAAGCATTGAAAGTCAACAATAAAGGAAATCCACATGCAGACGTAAGTAGACAAACTGGAAAGATTCACAAAAAGTTAGGAATAAGATATTCCTTGAGATTCGCATTCTGAAGACTTATAATTATTCTAATCAAGAATAACAGTGCTAACAAAGAAAGTCTTTCAAACGGTTGGAAATGAAAAGGGAATCAAGCCTTGCAACAGAATGATATGATAAACAAAGAAGTCTACTCTCCAGCGGACGGATTTGTTACAGTGATGCAACGGCTATGAAGGAAGCTCAAAGAATCGTACTATGAATATCTGAGGATATGAATTGAGCAAGCTACGATGCGAACAATACATACAAGCGATCAAAGCAATCAAAGCAATCACAGTGAGCAAATAGCATCGTGAAGAGAAAAGTTTAAACAGTCATATTCTGATAAAGCTCTTAAGTTGGAGAAGACAAACACTCTTTTCTTAAAAGTTTGAGTACGAGGTTGCTTTATTGAACGAGGTTCTTAAAAGTAAAGAGATTGTAAACGCATCCACATGTTCTTGATTGGAAGGTGATAGACAGCTTGCTAGTTTTTGAGGCATCCACGGGTTTTTGATCAAGAGGTGCAAGGCAGTCAAGGGAGTTGCAACGGCCACGTGTTTCCACTGGTTGGAAGCTGTTGTAATAAGGAAGAAATTCCTTGTAACCTTTATCACTGTTGACAGTTATAGTGAATTTATCTCCAACTGGTTTGGAGAGAAGTGGATTAGTAGAGGATTACCCCACCTCTGAAACCACTATAAGTGCTTGTATGATTTACTGCATTAAACATCATACATAACTGCTGCATACATACTTACTGTTCCATTAGAAAGCTATCTGCAGTCGATACTTGTTATCTCCATTATTATCAGCTGTCTTCCGCACTATCTATCGGCAGTCGACATAAGTCATCTGCACTTAATCAAAGCTGAGAAACTCACCTGACTTTTAGGAAAAGAGTTTAATAAGTCTATTCACCCCCCTAGACTTATTCCTGAGAACTTGTGACCGACAACTGGTATCAGAGAGGTTGGTTCAATTTTTACAGAACCAGATCTATATATTGAATATATATTATAATCTCTCGGATAATGAAACACATACAACACATGCACTCTAGATTACCTATATTCTCTGTTGATGAAAATGACTTATGGAAAATAAGAATGCATGAATAAGTGATATCAAGCGCTTCTGAAGAGAGCATTAAAGAAATTCGAACGCAATGGGCGAAATATTTTCTTACCAAATTTGTTTAGATTTTTCTATGACATACAAACTGTTGGTTCTTGTTATTCTCAAACCGGTAAGTTCATGAAGTTAAAGATTTCGGGACTTTTATAAGGATGTGTATTTTTATTTTGTAGTTAGTTGATAATACTTGTTGTAAACAGTTGAGATTTAGTTACTTTGTTTTTGCTTCACAGTTTTTTTTGCTTCATAGTTGATAATACATTCGTTGCATAAAAATTATGTTGGGTTGGTTTTCGTTTGAGATGTTGCTGATTGAATTGTTTGTGATCAGAAAAATATGTTGGTGTAGGTTGGCCCAATTTTATACAGGTGGAATTGGCTGGGCTGGCACACCTGCCTAGATGAAAAAATAAAGCAAATTCACATTGGTTCAATTAGAGACCGATGTTAAATTCTGGGAACCATTCACATCGGTTGAATTAGAAACCGATGTGAATAAACCGTAACAACATCGGTTAGGAAACCGATGTGAATAAGAATTTTCCACATCGGTTGAAAACTGATGTGAACCAACATCGGTTAGGAACCGATGTGAATGAGAATTTTTTACATCGGTTCAAAACCGATGTGAATAAGAATTTTTCACATCGGTTAAAAACGATGTAAATCAACATCGGTTAAAAACCGATGTAAATCAACATCGGTTTTAAAACCGATGTGAAAAATTGATATCGGTGGATACGACATCGATTATAAAACCGATGTAAATCAACTAAAAAAATCGATGTCCTATCATGTTTTCATAGTAGTGTACGATCAACACATGCTCACAGGTTATAAATACAAATGCCCAATGACGAACGGTCAAAACTGAACATGAAACAACAAACTGCCTGAAGGCAAACCAGCTAAAGATGAAATGGATAACAACAGCGATACCCGAAGACTCCAATCGAACATATAATACATCATAAATAACCTGAAAGCCTTCAGCCGAAGATATAATACACCATAATGGCATAAATGCCCTCAACAAAAGCTTTACACCATGGCATAAAAGCCCTCAACCGAAGCTGCAATACATCACAATGGCATTAAAATCCTCGGTTGTAGCTGCAATGCATCCCAATGGCAGAAGCCTTCAGCTAAAGATGAAATACATCACAATAGCATAAAAGCCCTCAGCCGAAGCTGCAGCACATCACAATAGCATAAAATCCCTCTGCCGAAGCTGCAATACATCATAATGGCATAAAAGCCCTCATTTGAACCTATAATACATCATAATGGACTGAAATCCCCCAGCCGAAGCTGCAATATGAGATCCTCCAATGATCATGATCGCCAATTGCAATTACTGGAAACCAACTCGAGAAGTTCAAGCCCCAAACTTATCCACAATGAGATCACCTAGTGATCATGACTCGTATTGGCAGAGTTGGGAAACCAACTGCGAGTACTTCAGGTCCTATACTTACCAATAATGCGATCACCTTGTGACTGTGACCTACTGAATTGCAGGTGCTGGGAAACCAACTACGAGAAGTTCAAGCCCCATACTTGACCATAATGAGATCATCTCGTGACTGTGACCTGCTGAATTGCAGGTGCTGTAAAACCAACTGCGAGAAGTTCAAGCCCCAGACTTACCCGTAATGAGATCACCTCATGACGGTGACCTGCTAAATTGCAAGTGCTGGAGGACCAATTATGAGAAGTTCAAGCCCCAGACTTACCCATAATGAAATAACCTTGTGACTGTGACCTGCTGAATTATAGGTGTTGGAAAACCAACTGCAAGAAGTTCAAGTACCAGACTTACCCACCAAGCACTAGTCGTAACTAGCCTCAAACATATGAATAATCACAAACAGCAATGATCACAGGATTACTGAATTCATAAGAATGATGGCTTGTTGCCCTGAATTGACCAACACAACCATGTTAATCAACAGATTGGCACCGTCCTTAGCGGAACCAATTAAAGTACCTCGATTACCTTTAATCGGACAATCGATATCAGTTATACAGCATGTTGGCACCATCATTACGGTCCTAATTAAGATACCTCTATTACCTTCAATCAGCCAATTGATATCAGTGATACAACATGTTGTCACAATCATTACGGTCCCAATTCAAATACCTCGATTGCCTTTAATCGGTCAAACGATAACAATAGAATAATGGATGTGCACCATCATTGACGATCCCAATGCAAATACCTCGATTATCGTTTAGATGCCAATAAATAACAATAGAATAACATATGTGCGCCATCCTCCACAATCCCAATTCAAATACCTCAATTACCATTAATCGGCCAATTGATAACCATAGTATAACGCATGGGCACTGTCCTCGACAATCCCAATATAAATACCTCAATTGCCTTTAATCGGTCAATCTATAACAATAATACAACAGATGGGTACCATCCTTGATAATCCCAATTCAAATACCTATGTTGCCTTTAATCGGTCAGTCGATAACAACAATACAATGGATGGGCACCCGTCCTTGACAGTCCTAATTCAAAAACCCTGATTGCCATGAATCGGTCAATCAATAACAACAATACAATATATGGGCGCCGTCCTTGAGAGTTACAGTTCAAATACCTCGATTGCCTTGAATCGACCAATTGATAATAACAGCGATAATAGATATATCGGTGCCTTTAATTGGCTACCAATGACAGAGATGATAATTAAGTACGCCAATGCTTTCAATAGGCCAATAAAACAACAATAACAATAACCATAATAATGTTTCAGATCGAACATCAATACCAACCACAATAATAGATAATGTGAATACCTAGAATCGGCTGTTTACGGCAATAATAACAAGTATCTTAGTGCCTTGAATCGCCATCGATTTACAAAGATAATAATTGGCATAATTTGATTATAGGTATTATGTATCGAACAATCCCCCAATATCAACAAAATCATGAAGAGACTATGGCTTGAAATGATACAACACATTTATACATATAAATAATAATATTAATCTCATTGACCAGTATAAGTATAAAAGTTGCCTAAAATTGAAGACGAGAAAGTCCTTCTACAAACAATATCCTCCCATTAATCAATAAATCACACGAACACCCTTGAATGAAACACAATAAAAAGTCTCGAAGACTAAACTAATCGATTATCCTCAACAAGGTAATCCGATAATCTCAAACAACCCATTCCAAACCAATGTAATAACCAAACAACCCCTCATAAGCAAATTTTTACAAGATTACCAACAAGACTAAGTTAATCTTGTGAAATCATAACACAATGATTAATTTTCGATGAATAGCATCATTCAACCCGAAATCATATCATAATCCAAGATTATAACAATCAACAATCAAACCCATCCAAGCACAAATCCATCTTTATAATGTTCTTACAAATAAATTCCAATAACTCCAAGAATCAACATACCCATCTCATAATCACATAAACTCATATATATTATGATTACAACTAAAGAACATAATCTATTTGAATGAAATTCACGATGAAGAAGAATCACCTCCTGAAGATTCAGATGAAAACCTATGGTTCGATCCTCTCTAAATCAATTCCCAAGCTTCACGATCGTGTTAGATGAACAAAACTATTAACTCTTAGGTGTTCAGATGTCAAAACCTCTCCAAGGAGTATTTATCTCAGAAGGAATAAAGAGAAAACGAAAGAGAGTAAAAATGAGCTGAAATCCGATATGCACAATTATATATATTATACATTACTAGCGTGCGTAACGACTGCCTCAGCGCACAATAAACCAGTTCAGCGTGCACTAATCCTATATATATATGTATGAAATAATCCGTCAATTACCTCAAAACACGCGCCAGAAGCACTCAGGTACACACATTAGATTTCCTTGGGCTGATATGAACATAGTGTGCGTTAGCCTTAAGCTTTACCGTGCGTTAAATGTCGTTGACTCGGTCATGCACAAGCACGTCCAAAGCTGCCGACCACCGGACCTACCTATCATCCACTAGCTGGATCCTTGTCTGATATGGTCTTGCATATGTTAGTCTTCAAACTTTGCATAATCTTAGCTTGCATACTAGCATGCACTATAACTGAAAGTAATGTGTGATATTTTGTAGATACTTAGCCAAAAAACAACTCATAAAGCAACGTCCAGTCGGTAAAAATGATACCAACGACAAATATAAACAGTTCAAGTCTATACAATATATATTGTATATGTCAAGTAAAACATCACTTGTACAATTCCAAGTGAATATGCACAATACAACAGTAAAAACAAAAATCTTACTGCAGGATATTACATACTCTCCCCTTAAAATAAGTTTCATCCCCGAAACTAAGGGTACACAACTCGAAGTATGAAACATCCATCCGAATATGAAGAAAACATCTCCATGAATAGTCCTCAATACAAATCACTTCACCTAAGCAACTGGGCCAACCCATCGGGTCCCCATAGTTTTTTTCCTTAAGAAGGCGTGAATTAAGGGATAAAATGCTCAACCATGTGCAAGATCAGTCGAATCATGAATCCTCCGTGTAGAGTCCGAACATAAAGCCGTACGACATGCATGACTTGTACATCGGCATACACATCCTGAGGGATCCACTCATTGTATATATCTACAATCATTGGTGTACACTTCCCTGTCCTCATATGCATCGGACGCCCCATGCAATCACTAACTCATGCAACACAAGGATAACAACAACGCTTCATCAACCTCCATCATCTTATAGATTTGAGGAAGACCTGGCCCTGAGCTTGCTACTCCTCCTTGGTTGTCCTTACCTCTGGCTCTTGAACCTGGTACAACCCCTTAGATAAAGTACGGGCGAAAGTAATAAAATCAATCGGAGCTGATGAGCTCTCATGAGATCTATTGGTGTAACACCCCCAAAACTATATGGGAATATTACACGCCGTATATCCTTCCCACAAGGATGTACCAGGCTAAACATCACAAAACGGCCAAGTGTTTGCCCGACTATGGCAAACAATACAATGATACGGACCGTTAAGGCCAATTATAAACAACTACACGGATCGGTGAAGTCGTACGACTGACGTAAACAGAAAAATATAACTCTTTACAAAGAATGCCCACTCAGGGGTGAAGATACAAAATAGCCGAAGGCGGAATACGACTATGATGACACAACACGACTCAACTAAACTCCCAACTCTCGATTAGTATCGTAGCCCGCCACTCCCTATGCCGATTCTGTGGCTGCTCCCCGAACCCACAAACACTTGGACACAAAACAGACATCCACCCCCCGATTACTCGGGGGTTAGAAAAATTCCACTATTTTGCTAGTGCAAGTATAATACGATACGAAATGCAACAAGTAAATAGCAACCACAAATTTGATACAGAAATCAACTATCAAAATCTTCCCGAGATGTTATAGAAATTTCGAACTCAAGCAAGGAAGCATTTAAAAAGAACTCGTCATCTTGGGGATTTTTATAATAGAAATAATTTTGGAGCTCGAGACCTAATTAACAAAACCTTTTCGAAAGTGTTAGGGCCTCAACCCGATTTTTCATTTCAAAACACACTAGTTAAGATATCATCATGGGTCCATGACCCAACTTTAAAACACTAGCCAATCAATCACTGTTACACGATCACTGTTCGTAAACATCATATACCAAACTCCAGAGGCCTCGACGGACCCTACCTGGACCACACGCATTGTTCGTACATATCATGTACCGAACTCCGGAGGCCTCGACGGACCCTGCCCGGACTACACATGTTGTTCGTACACATAATGTACCAAACTCCAGAGGCCTCGTCAGACCCTACCTGGACCACACAATCTCTGTTAGTACACATCATGTACCAAACTTCAGAGGCCTCGTCAGAACCTACCTGGATCACACGCATGGTCATGACACAACTCATATTGATCAACTCAACACATCATCACGAGTAACTCACATTATTATCAATATGTCAAACCATTCAACAATACACTTTAATACATATTCAAGTATGTAATCAACCGACACAAAAATCATAATCATCACGGTCACCCAACCATGGCCAATCACGCACGACACGAACCATAGGATTAACACAACCAACACAATTCGAAGACGTTATCCAAGTGAGGATATCATCACTACCATCAATCGTTCACAATTATAAAATCACACGAAGTATATTCATGAAGATAAACCAAATCATCATAAATCTAACACAAAGTCTCTATTCACAAGACACAAATCGTATAGCAAGATACTTGCCTCGATAACCGATACCGAACACTCCGACGAATACTGCTCAACCAGGAAACCTCGAACACATACAATCCTCCAGCAAAACAATGAAGATACAATGACAACAAGAATCAAGAACAATAACAATGGAAATTCCTCCAAACTATCGAAGGAAAACTCGTTGGGACATTTAATCGAACATTAAATGTTCAATAACTCCCAAGAACACTCGAATCACCAATCGAGTTAAACAAACTCGAAATATAGATATAAAACCCATAGAACATGATTAATAATGCTCAATAACATCAACCAATTCATCAAAATCGGACGAACAATGAAGATCAAGAAGGAATCCCGAAAGTCAATCCTAGGAGATTTCAAGAATTTACCTCGATCCGATGAAGAACAAGGATTAGATGATGATTGACACGAACTAATCTTCCCAAAACGATGCAAAAAGATACCTCCGATCACCACCCAAGAGTTCCAGCCGAGAATTGCAGAAGAAGAGGGAGAAATGGTGAAGAATGAACAAAACCCATCGGCTAGGACTATATAAAGCCGCGCAGGTTACGGCCGTAACAGGCGGTACCTTACAGCCGTAACTCGGCCCTTACGGCCGTAATCGGCATCTGCATACGGACGTAACTGACACCTCCTAGGCCACTGCCCAACACGCTCGGCATATTACTGCCGTACCCGGCCACACATTACGGCCGTAATAGATCATTCTTGGGCTACTACCCAACTTGTCCGGCTACCTTACGACCGTAACACGGCAAGACATTGCAGCCATAACCGGACATGCATTACGGCCATAACAGGCCCTGCACTGCGGCCGTAACTCGGCCAATTGTTAGGCGTATTTTTATACGCTTATTTAGCATTATTTAGTATTATTTTGGCGAGTAAAATTTCATAAATGAGCGTTTAATGACTTATTCTCGCATGTTTGACAGAAGATTGGGGTCTGGAAGCTAAAACGAGGCGAAACGGGCGAAAACGGTGAATTTTGGCCGTGGGCCGCAGCACAAGGCAAGTGGGCCGCGGCACAGGAAGGCAACCAGCGGGCACCAGAGTAGACTGTACTCTGTGCCGCGACACAGTATAGGTGATCCGCGGCCCAGACGTAACACCCAGCGCCCAGGTTTTAAATTACACGCCATGTGTCGTGGCACAGATTAAGTGAGCCGCGGACACAAGGCGGTTTTGGTGTGCTCCGCGCGGATTTGGGCCGTTTTGAAGCCAGTTCTCGACCTACTCACATGGACGCGAGTTGGAGACTGTTGAGAGCTATAAATAAGGGTTTAAGACCCTAATTAATCATCTTGGAGGCTTGGGAAAAGGAGGAACACAGAAGATTATCGCAGACGAGAGAAGCAGAAGAGATTAAGGGCAGAGGGCTAATCCGTAAGAACGGAGGAATCCGAGCTCTTCATCTGCGTTTGATCTTCATGCTTTTATTTATTAATTCTGTATTTTCATTATTCAGCATGTCAGGCTAAAACCCCTAATCTAGGATTTTGATGAAACCTATGTTTTGACGGATTTGCTCGAGATTATCTAATTAATTCCCTTTTTGCTGAGTTTTCCCAATCTTGTTTAATGCTTTCAATTATTTGGCCGATAGTTGTATTGTTTTAATCATTCAATTCGAATCGGGAGAGGAGAGTTGGTGAGGAACTATTGGTGAGGACCGTTTTATCTTGTGAGATAGGAATATTCTCATAGGAACTACGTGGCCTTTTGGTGATTTTATGCTTTTTGCCTATTGACGAATTAATTCACCTAGGGATAGAGTGCGTTATTCACCTTTAGAAAAATCTATTGACCTCGGGAGAGGCGGTAGAGTATATTAGCAATCTTCGCCTTCAATAAATTGGGAAAATCATTAACTTCAGATAATCGAGAGTAAATTCGGAATAACCGAGGTGGATTCAGAATCCTAGACTTATTCATCATTTGATTCTTTTTCTTCAAGCGATCGTTTTTACTGTTTAGTCTTTTATTAATTTTCTTTAGTAATTAATTGCTACCTAAAGTTCGATTGTTCAAATAAAACTAGAATACATAAAAATTGGTAGTTCGTGATTCAGTCCTCGTGGGAACGATACTCACTCATCACTTTATTACTTGTATACGATAACGTGCACTTGCGTTTAAGAAAAATCGCAACACCAGTTCTTACGGTCGGGACTCAATCGTTCCGACAGTCCGGTTAGGCATTCGACAATGTCTCGGTCACACTAATGCACCGGCTATGATTCAAATCAATAACGAGCAAATTACGAAACATAACCTACCACACTACATGCTCACATTTAATCAAAGAAACACACGCAACAACAAGTCTCACTCTACGAACGCTACAACAGAGTATATCATACCGTTCCTGACAAAAAAACGAATTCCACATAATCATAACGACACGAAATAAGTGACACCAACCGACAAATAGTTCAATGCAACCGGAATAAAAATCTCGGGTATTACAATTGGGACCAGGACTCCTGCAGTATTTTTGGAGGTGTCCCTGCCTCTCACATAAATAATAAATAATAGTCTGCATCAAGCACCACGTACTGCGAGTCCTACAGTATCACTATTAAAGCAAACAACAGTCAAATTCGTCATCTGAGAGAAAGAGGATGTGGGTTTATCTCCCACGGATGCTTTCCCAAAACGAAGATGATTTGAGACGACCTCTTGGACATAGGAGCCTGATGTCCCTCTAAACAAATCAGAATCCTAGTACTGTTTCCATAAGAAACAGAAGGCTTCTTATGAGTAAGTTCCTTGATCAAAAGCTCTCCTCCAAGAGCCTTTGCAATAATTCAATAAGTGAGTTACAATTATGATTAATAAATTGCATCCTCAACAACGGGTTTAGCTTCTTGCTAAAATGCTTGATATTATCTGCCTCAGTACGGATAACAGACGAAGCAAAATCAAGAAGTCCTTGAAACTTCTAAAGTAATGATAGTAACAC
This sequence comes from Orobanche coerulescens, assembly GCA_033398695.1. Lineage (NCBI taxonomy): Eukaryota > Viridiplantae > Streptophyta > Magnoliopsida > Lamiales > Orobanchaceae > Orobanche > Orobanche coerulescens. Next base: position 72,099,153 of record CM065815.1, read on the forward strand.
CTTCATCCTCTATGTATTGGAGGTTCAAAACCTCCGATAACTTAGCATCATGAAGTGTAGTTAGGCAATACCTCTCTAATATGAGAGCTTTGAACTCGTCCCAAACATAATCATAATCGATGGGCTTCACAGATAGCCACTAATAAGTGCCCTTACTCAAGTAGTAAGCCGCAACTGCCACCTTAATCCCTTCTGGAGACTATCCTATGTCGAAGAGTTTATCAAAATGTTGAAGCTAATGTTCAGAATAACCCTCAAAAGTAGGTGATCTATGTCGAGAAGTACCGCCACTAATCTGACTCACACCCCCAGCCTGCCCATGAGATGGAGTTTGGGGACCAAACTGTGGTTGACTACGAGCCACTAAGGCGTGAAATGGTCTCCACTATCTTTGTCGTTTGAGTCATATGGGCCATCATGCATGTTGCCCACAGAATACACAGTAAATAGCTTAGACACTAAAAATACAATAAGTTGTATGATTTTCAAAGTTAATTGCATAGAGGAAGTCTGTTTAGTGAGTTCCTGTAAATACAGCAACTGGGTGTTCTCTTGTTTGCTTGATGCGTACAGGGTTTAACAATGTATACTTAGTAAATCACAATAGAACGAAAACAATAAGGAAGGGAAGGTAAATAACACACAGTTTAAAGTGGTTCGATGTAAACCCCTCTACGCTCACTGGTCCTCCACACAGGAGTAAAGAGTTTATAAAATCACTACGTATACAACTACGTGACTTTAACTAAATCTATCTCTGTATCATCCACACAGATTGATACAGGGACTGTAGCTTTGGGCCGTTCACATAGATTAGCTTGAGATCTTTCGACTCGCTTATTCTCACATAGATTGAAGCTTCATCTTTAATGTTATTCTTCACGCACAGGTCGGAATACGTAAGGATCTTTAGTCCACACAGGGTTAATGATAATATCAATGGTAAGGATAGAACAATTCCGGACAGTAGCTTTATCTTTGATGAACAATCGATGTATGCTGTACTATTTGCGTTGAGGACTTAGTATATTTCTTTGCTTGGATACTGTTGTATGGTCACAAAATATGCTGCTCTTGTAATCGCTAGAATTTCAGAGTAATATGTCAGAATATGTGCGATAATGAATAACTTTGATGTGTAAGTCCTCTTGGTTGGGGGTACTTATAACCTCAAAATTGTGTCCGTTATAAATGTAGTAGTTGTTAGTTGGTGATATGTTGACGTCTATGATTGGCGGCTACTGAATGTTTGAATTAAAGCAGATCGCATTTAATGCTTCGGACATCCTTTCTGTCATTGCATTATATACTCTTCAGAGCGTTTAGACTTGTCTCTCTCCGGCCGCATTAAATGTTGTCTTATCAGCAATAAATGCTTCTTTTAACCGTGAATACTTTATAAATAAACAAAGTTTATCTCACAATGTTTAAAGTTTATTATATCCAGTCATGTTGGATGTGTTTTACTTTACCTAAGTAAAGCACCTGCAGCCTTACTGCTGTATCCAACGTACTCTCTTCTTGTTGTATGAAGTAGACTCTATAGGATGGACTCTGTAGAAGATCTCTCTGCTGTATGGATAGGTTGTATGGCGGATCCTAACGGCTTCCATACTTAACGATATTCGGGCTTCCTTAAGACTTATTTTCTGTATGTTGGTAATTATCAAAATAGGAATATTAATCCTAACAATTTTGCCCTTTTGATAATGCCAAAACTTCCTCCAGGTATCTTGTTCTGAATACAAAGAGGCTGTCTTCAAGCCTTCTGTCAGTTGGTGTGATCTTCATAACTTAGTCTAGATGTTTGAACTGATGCAGGCAAGTTCTAAAAATGAAAATCCTAAAAGACTTAAATGTATTACAATTGATCTAATGATTGGCGCATAGGTACAATCTTACAGGGTAAAACTAAATTGCATACAACTTAAACTATGAACTGTTCGCAGACAAGTTCTTATAGCTTTGAGTATTGACAAGTTTGTACTTGTTGAAATATAAAAAAACTTCGTAATCAAACAGTAAAAATAGTAAAGGTAGATTACGAGCTGTAATCTTTCAGGAAACCAAGTTTTATTGATAATGACGGGAAAATTACAAGTACTAGAAAAAAATTAAAGAGACAGATAAATGCATACTACATTGGCAGGTCTATAGAAGAAAGACATACAGCGAAATAGGCTAACTCCTATGATGAGAATGCCTCCAAGTCCTTCGGTCAGGATCATTTATAGTTCCTTTCCACCAGTTGACTATGGAGTCCTTGCCTCGATCCCAATAAATGCTTCTTCCTTCAGAGGATTAATTGAAAGCAAGCATCCAGTCTTCCGGATGGGTGAGCCATTCACCTTTTCGGTGCCTCGATTTCATCAGCATTTGCAGATGGAGCCTTTCTTCCGCTAACAGCCTCGATAATTCATTTGCGGCATCTTCCAGTGTCTTTCATCTATTGAATATGATAGAGTCCCTGATGAGCGTACAAAAGTATCTCATTAGTTCATTCTTCTTCCAGTTCTTCAGATCATCGTCTCAAGGATGACAGTCAGAGGGCAGCAAAATCTCGGTGATATTATGCACGTTGTTCTTCCAGAGGATGTGGGGATCCTGGAAATCAGGTCTAGAGCCAGATACCCTGTATCCTATTGTAGCTTGACTAGACCCGGGTGAGGCTAGTCGACCAATCGCAACAGCAACACTCTCTTCTAGTGCTCCATCCATCTCTCTCTCTCTCTCTCTCTCTCTCTCTCTCTCTCTCTCTCTCTCTCTCTCTCTCTCTATTCTCCATCTCTGGGCAGCATATCTGGACTCTTCCCCCTTTTGGCATTATCAAGATCTGTCACCTTGCCTTGAATGTGTAACACCCCCGATATATTCAGGAATATTACAGCACCGTAAATCCTTTACATAAGAATTTACAAGGCTGATTAAAAGAAAAGACAATAACAGATACCGTTTTATGAAATTGCTGAAATAAAAATACAACCGTCTGGTTCAAAGCCGAAATACAAATATCCAATGAAGAGCTATTATTACATCACTAAAATCCAAACATTATAAACGGACGACGTACTCGAGTACTTATTGAAATAACCAACAAAACAACAGACAGTAAACCCGGCCGGAACATCACTCTGCACCCTCGTCGTCATGCATCTCCAGTGGTTGTTTCCCCGCTCTCCTGGATCCTGAACATACACAAATGTTCACCCCTGAAGGGGTTAGCACAACGATGCTAGTACAAGTACAATAATCATACAACAGTGATATAATCAACAATTATATCACAACAAGTTTCTCTAACGAGAATATCCACAACACATATCATATCATAACAGTTTCAACATACTGATGGTATTCCAACGATCCAGCGCACACAGCTATAGATTCCCATGATGATCCCGTCGGACCAACACATGGTGGAACTACCTGTCCAATGATCCAGCGCACACAGCTATAGATTCCCATGATGATTCCCGTAGGATCAACGCATGGTGGACATATATTCACAACATAATTACACGATACAATCACATCATAATTGTCATAATATAAACAATTCAAATTAGAGTACTTGCCTCGATTACAAGACAGAACAATACTTCCACGAAAACGAGATACTCGAAGGTCGCCCCTCTCGATCAATCACGTAGCAAAGTTCGAACCTTAAATAAGAGAGGTAACATGGAATTCATCTTAGGTCGAACGAACATCTAACCATCCAAATTACGGTTGAAAGTCCACAAAAACGAAAACTGTCTGACTTACATAACGTACGTTACATGTCCTCTGTAATGTACGTTAGACTTACACGTTAGCGTACGTAAACTATGAAGTCTAGCGGACGTTAACCATATACTGACAGTTCATCTCTGATCAGTCGACTTGACTCGCCTGATAGTGTAACGTACGTTACATACCAGACGTAACGTACGTTAATAACATAATATAACGTACGTTAATTGCCAAACTTAACGTACGTTAAACATGTATGTCAGTTTCTCACTGGGCAGCTGACTGCCTCGATTAGTGACGGAGTATTACGAAATCCTTAGTGAGTAACCTAATATACCTTCAGATATATATATCATACTCATGAATGATCTACGGATTAATATCTTCAATTCCAAGGATACGAATATCATCGTAATACTATTCTCAATCTTGATTGTAATACCCATGAAAGATTCGGTTGGTCTAAGGTTGATATAACAGGTCTAATATCGTCATTAAATCCAGGCTAATATGGAAAGTGAACTACTTATTCCATCTATGCAAGTAAGATTACAACTATGATGATTCTTTCCAAAATCCATTTAGTAAAAGTGGAAATCGGCACCAAGTCTACGATCAAAATGACGATAACATTTGATACGGTTTACAATCCACTATTCTCATCTTTGTCACAACAAGGTTCAACTTCGGTGTTCTAAACCATAATAATTCGATCATCATAGTTTAAATATGATACTAGGTCGCATATATCGTCAAAGTGATCTACTATTCTTGGTAGTGTGATCATATCATCTTTAACAACATAACTTCAAAGTTGGAAGTAGTATAACATACCTTTAAGAGGAAGAAAATACTGAGACTATAAGAAAAATCCAACTCCGGTTGCTTCAACGCCGACTCGTGATGATTTCTACTCCAAAGTCCAATATAAGTTGTCTTCAATGATCAAGTAGTGTCATACCATCTCAATGATTCAGTAACAAATGATCTAAAGGTGTTAAAAGGGGCTGGAAAACTTCTGGGGACGAATATGGTGAAGTTTAGGGGCAAAAGGACGAGCTGAAATGAAATGGGGTGCTGCTCCTTTTATAATTTTCTGAGTGTTACGTACGCTAGGACTTCTTCATAACGTACGTTATCGTTCAAAATAGTTCACTGTCTTGTTTCTGGACTTCATTACGTATGCTACATTAATCGTGTTACGTACGTAACCCATATAATTTACATACGCTACCTGATGCCCATAACGTACGTTAAAGTCCGTTGACTTAAAAAGTGTCCACGTTCATGCCGTGCGAATCTGGCGGGTATCTTGGTCGAGCCCACCCCCATGTACCCCATGTGCTAGCCGGCCTACCCAATAATTGACCGCATTACGTACGCTACACTTCATTCGTAGCATACGTTAACATTAACAGGTTACGTACGTTAAGTTACATTCTTAACGTACGTTACCACGTATATGCATGGAGAAAAATTTATATGATGCTACACCCATGTATAAAGATACAAATACGATAATGATCATACTTCATTATCAATATCATCATTCCAAAAATAATACAGGGTTCAATGTACAGATGAAATACACAGTAATAAATCCGGATATTACATACTCTCCTACTAAAAAGGAGTTTCGTCCCGAAACTCAAGACGAAAATAACTCGGGATATCTAGTCTTCATATCAGCTTCCGTTTCCCAAATGGCTTCTTCCACTCCGTGGCGTGACCATTGAACTTTGACCAAAATGATGGGTTTGTTCCTCAACTGTTTAACCCGACTCTCGAGTATCTTGACCGGTCTTTCTTCAAACGTCCCATCTTGAGCGACTTCGATTTCCCCAAAATCAATGACATGACTAGGGTCTGGTATATATCTCCGTAACTGGGATACGTGGAATACGTTATGAACATGGCTCAACGACGGTGGCAATGCCAATCTGTATGCCAACCCTCCAACTCTCTCAAAGATCTCAAATGGTCCGATATATCTCGGACTCAGCTTTCCTTTCCTTCCGAAACAAAAGGTTCCCCGAGTAGGAGAAACCTTCAAAAGTACATGGTCTCCAGTATTGAACTCCAATGGGCGACGGCGTACGTCCGCGTAGGATTTCTGGCGACTCTGGGCGGTCAACACCCTTTTACGGATCAAGGCTATCTTCTCTCGAGTCTGCACGATCAACTCTGGTTCTGTTCCGATCAAGTCCTATGAATCGTCCCAGCATAGGGGCGATCTGCATCTCCTTCCGTATAATGCCTCAAACGGTGCCATTCTTAATGGAAGCATGCCAACTATTGTTGTAGGTAAATTCAATCAACGGTAGATGAACTTCCCAATCGTTTGACCAATCTAAGGCACAAGCCCTTAGCATGTCTTCAACCGTTTGTATAGTTCTCTCAGATTGTCCGTCAGTTTGCGGGTGATAAGTTGTACTGAAGTTCAATTCGGTCCCCAAGGCCTTATGAACTGCTTTCCAAAAGTGAGACACAAAACGGCCGTCTCGGTCAGAAACAATGGTCTTCGGCGTACCATGCAATCGAACTATCTCCGAAATAAATACTCGTGCCAACCTCTCTGGTCCCCACGTATCCTTAATGCCTAGAAAATGAGCTGATTTGGTTAAACGATCAACTATCACCCAAATCATGTTCATTCCTGTCCTGGTTCTCGGCATATTAGTGATAAAGTCCATCGATATGTCCTCCCACTTCCATTCAGGAATCGGGAGTGGCTTCAACATTCCGGCAGGCCGTTGATGCTTGATCTAACCTGCTGACAAGTCAAGCATTTCGAAACATAGTCCGCTACATCTTTCTTCATGTTGCCCCACCAGAAATTTTGCTTCAAGTCCTTATACATTTTACTGGTGCCTGGGTGGATAGAATAGGGTGAACTGTGAGCTTCCTTCATAATCGTCTGTTTCAGAACATCGATATCAGGAATGCAGAGTCGGTTCTGGAATCTCAAAATTCCATCATCATGAATTAGGAATCCGGGGGCCTTTCCCTTGATTACTTCATCACGTAACCGAATCATCAGAGGATCATCCGCCTGTCTGGATTTGATTTCTTCGGTTAATGATGAAGTTATCTCCATCACGCACAGTTGTCCTTGGATTCTTTGTAACCACACTTCAATTCCTTCACGAATCATCTCTCGTTGAAGGCTAAGTTGGGAGGTCAGCGTCTCCAGCATCTGAATAGAAACAGGCTTGCGGCTAAGTGCATCGGCCACTACATTCGCTTTGCCTGGATGATATAAAATCTCCAAGTCATAGTCTTTAATCAGTTCTAACCATCTTCTTTGCCGCATGTTTAATTCTTTCTGACTGAATATGTACTTGAGACTCTTGTGATCCGTAAAGATTTGACAGTGAGTCCCGTACAGATAATGCCTCCAGATCTTCAAAGCAAAGACCACTGCTGCTAGCTCCAAATCATGTGTTGGGTAATTTACTTCATAAGGTTTCAGCTGTCGTGACGCATAAGCGATCACCTTATCATTCTGCATCAATACGCACCCGAGTCCTTGGTTCGAAGCATCACTGTAAACTATAAATCCTCCAGTTCCCTGTGGAAGTGATAGAATCGGTGCCATCGTCAATCTCTTCTTTAATTCATCAAAGCTAACCTGACACAACTCATTCCACTCAAACTTTTGAGTTTTCTGCAGGAGTCGAGTAAGTGGGCGGGAAATTTTGGAAAACCCTTCCACGAACCAACGATAATACCCAGCGAGTCCTAAGAAACTTCGGACTTCTTTGACATTCTTTGGAGGCTTCCATTCCATAATTGCTTCGATCTTCTGAGGATCTACTCGGACTCCTTCAGCTGACACCACATGGCCGAGGAACATTACTTCTTTTAGCCAGAATTCACACTTAGAAAGTTTGGCGTACAATTGCTCGCTTCTCAAAAGTTCCAATACAATCCGCAAATGTTGCGCATGTTCTTCCGGGTTCTTAGAATATACCAGAATATCATCAATGAACATGACCACAAATTTATCCAAATATTCGATGAACACTCGGTTCATCAACTGCATGAATACAGCAGGCGCATTAGTGAGACCAAATGGCATCACTACAAACTCATAGTGTCCGTAGCGAGTTCTGAATGCTGACTTTGGAACATCAGATTCCTTAATCCTCAGCTGATGGTATCCTGATCTTAGATCGATTTTTGAAAATACTGTTGCTCCTTGCAACTGGTCAAACAGATCATCAATCCATGGCAACGGATACTTGTTCTTAATCGTCATCTTGTTCAGCTCTCGATAGTCAATACACAGTCGAAGCGATCCATCCTTCTTTCGAACAAAAAGAACTGGCGCTCCCCAAGGTGAAACGCTTGGCTGAATATAGCCTTTGTCCAAGAATTCCTCCAGCTTGCTTCTTCGATTCAGACATCTCCGTAGGTGCCATGTGATACGGCGCCTTAGAAATTGGTGTAGCTCCGGTTCCACTCAATCGTGAATTCTACGTCCCGTCGTGGAGGTAGTCCGTAACTCGTCAGAAATACATCTGGGAATTCGTTCACAATAGGAATGGATGAAAGTTCCACAATTTCATCTTCTTTCTTCATCGCATAACACCAAGATTCGATACACTGCTTCAACAATTTGACTTTCATTGCTTTGATCAACTTTCCCGAGCTTCCCGGTTTCCATCCTTCAAACAAGACTTCGAGCCATCATCACGATCAGCGAAATATTCCTCCTTCGGTAATTTACAATTGCTCCATATCGATTAAGCCAATCGTCTCCGAGTATTAGGTCATCTCCTTGCATTTCTATCACAATTAGGTTTGAGAGCCATTTCCTACCCCCAAATAATACAGGAAAATCTCTAGTCTCTAAGTTCCCAACAATCCTCTCTCCACTCGGTAAACCAACAACATAAGGTTCACAAGTATGAAAACCAGAAATATTCAAACGATTTACACAAGACAAAGATATAAAAGAATGCGTAGCTCCTGTATCGAATAAAACGCTAATCGGTTGGGAAAGAATCGACAGACTGATGCGACAAAGATCCCGATCGTCTGTCCTCCTCATCTCATACAGGCGTGGGGGAACAGATCCGGCACTCGACGCCCCCTTTTGGTCCCATTGTCCTCTGCCTCGTCCACGGCCAAAATTTTGAGGAATCTGAACACTTTGCTGCATTTGTTGGATACTAGCTTCCTTTTGAACTGGCTGTGATGAACGGGTTCCTTTGTATTTGGTGGCGTCCTTGTAGAACGTCGCACGGTGCCCTTCCTGTCCGCAGTCAAAACATGTAATTGGGGTGCGCAAACAATCACGCCAAAGGTGGCCTGGGCGACCACAATTAAAGCACTTCCTAGCTGTATCCGTCGTGGCTGACACTGTTCCGTAATTCTTTCCGTTCTTAGATGGGTGCGGAGGTTTCTTGAAAGAAAAAGAAGACTGGGCCTTGCGGGGCCCACTGCTCTTGTGCTCTGTAAAAGTACCAGAGATTTTCCATTTCTTCGATTCCATAAACTTCTCCATTCCTGCTTCTTTAATTTCATATGCCAACGCTTTATCCTGGTATTGGCGGAGAGTGGTACATTCAAAACCGGACATGTACCTCTGGATTTCTGGTTTCATTCTCATTTCAAAATGAATCATCATCTCTGCATCTGTTCTGACCAGATGTCGAACAAATGCTAATTCCGTTAAACGCCTTAATCGTCTGGGATACGGTTCATCCGATGGCCGAAAGCAGAAAAATTCTCGACTTGGCTTCCTCACAGACGAGGGCACATCGAGCTTCCATCATCATTTTAAATTCCGCCCAATCGGCATCATGATCGCAGTCGGATAGCTTCCCACCACTCGGATGCTTCTCCTATCGTAAAGTACTGGGCAATAGGAGCTCTCCGTCATTCGTGCAATTAATTCCAAAGAAAATTTTCTCCAGCCTTCAACCAATGGTCACAATTGGGAGTCTCGGAAAAGCCGTCAAATATGTGTGGTTGCATCTTTGCCACCTCTTGTAACCATCGGTCACCTCGATTTCCCATTTCGAATCCTTTGTTGTCCATCTCCCCGCCGATTCCTGCCGCCACTTGCATTCGGTCCACGACCTGTGCGAACCGAGTCATCCGATTCACGACTTGACGAAGGATTTCTGGTACACCAGGTTCCGGTTCGTTATTGATGGATTGCTGCGGCTCGCCTGAGCTATGACTAGCCTGATTAGAAGGCGACGCCTCACTTTCAGCATTCCTTCGTCCGCGTCCACGACCGCGACCACGTCCACGTCCGCCTCTCAACATACTGTAAGCACAAGTACTTAATATACAGGAAACAACATTGTTCTAATGTTCAAGTATAAAGAGACACAACATGTAAAGAATGAGATAGAGTTTTGGAACTTACAACCACCGTTCGCATGAAGACGTAGGCAGTGCAGTGATGTCATTCACGGCCGATTACCTCAAAAGACATAAATGACCCCTACTTTAACCCAACGGCTAAGATATCCATAATCTTAGCTCCGATACTATATTCTGTAACACCCCGATATATTCAGGAATATCACAGCGCCGTAAATCCTTTACATAAGAATTTACAAGGCTGATTAAAAGAAAAGACAATAACAGATACCGTTTTATGAAATTGCTGAAATAAAAATACAACCGTCTGGTTCAAAACCGAAATACAAATATCCAATGAAGAGTTATTATTACATCACTAAACTCCAAACATTATAAACGGACGACGTACTCGAGTACTTATTGAAATAACCAACAAAACAACGATGCATAAACCCTAGGAACATCACTCTGCACCCTCGTCGTCATGCATCTCCAGTGGTTGTTTCCCCGCTCTCCTGGATCCTGAACATACACAAATGTTCACCCACGAAGGGGTTAGCACAACGATGCTAGTACAAGTAAAATAATCATACAACAGTGATATAATCAACAATTATATCATAACAAGTTTCTCCAACTAGAATATCCACAACACATATCATATCATAACAGTTTCAACATACTGATGGTATTCCAACGATCCAGCGCACACAGCTATAGATTCCCATGATAATCCCGTCGGACCAACACATGGTGGAACTACCTGTCCAACGATCCAGCGCACACAGCTATAGATTCCCATGATGATTCCCGTCGGATCAACGCATGGTGGACATATATTCACAACATAATTACACGATACAATCACATCATAATTGTCATAATATAAACAATTCTAATTAGAGTACTTGCCTCGATTAGAAGACAGAACAATACTTCCACGAAAACGAGATACTCGAAGGTCGCCCCTCTCGATCAATCACGTAGCAAAGTTTGAACCTTAAATAAGAGAAGTAACATGGAATTCATCTTAGGTCGAACGAACATCTAACCATCCAAATTACGGTTGAAAGTCCACAAAAACGAAAACTGTCTGACTTACATAACGTACGTTACATGTCCTCTGTAACGTACGTTAGACTTACTCGTTAGCGTACGTAAACTATGAAGTCTAGCGTACGTTAACCATATACTGACAGTTCCTCTCTGATCAGTCGACTTGACTCGCCTGATAGTGTAACGTACGTTACATACCAGATGTAATGTACGTTAATAACATAATATAACGTACATTAATTGCCAAACTTAACGTACGTTAAACATGTATGTCAGTTTCTCACTGGGCAGCTGACTGCCTCGATTAGTGACGGAGTATTACGAAATCCTTAGTGAGTAACCTAATATACCTTAAGATATATATATCATACTCATGAATGATCTACGGATTAATATCTTCAATTCCAAGGATACGAATATCATCGTAATACTATTCTCAATCTTGGTTGTAATACCCATGCAAGATTCGGTTGGTCTAAGGTTGATATAACAGGTCTAATATCGTTATTAAATCCAGGGTAATATGGAAAGTGAACTACTTATTCCATCTATGCAAGTAAGATTACAACTATGATGATTCTTTCCAAAATCCATTTAGTAAAAGTGGAAATCGGCACCAAGTCTACGATCAAAATGACGATAACATTTGATACGGTTTACAATCCACTATTCTCATCTTTGTCACAACAAGGTTCAACTTCGGTGTTCTAAACCATAATAATTCGATCATCATAGTTTAAATATGATACTAGGTCGGATATATCGTCAAAGTGATCTACTATTCTTGGTAGTGTGATCATATCGTCTTTAACAACATAACTTCAAAGTTGGAAGTAGTATAACATACCTTTAAGAGGAAGAAAATACTGAGACTATAAGAAAAATCCAACTCCGGTTGCTTCAACGCCGACTCGTGATGATTTCTACTCCAAAGTCCAATATAAGTTGTCTTCAATGATCAAGTAGTGTCATACCATCTCAATGATTCAGTAACAAATGATCTAAAGGTGTTAAAAGGGGCTGGAAATCTTCTGGGGAGGAATATGGTGAAGTTTAGGGGCAAAAGGACGAGCTGAAATGAAATGGGGTGCTGCTCCTTTTATAATTTTCTGAGTGTTACGTACGCTAGGACTTCTTCATAACGTATGTTATCGTTCAAAATAGTTCACTGTCTTGTTTCTGGACTTCATTACGTACGCTACATTAATCGTGTTACGTACGTAACCCATATAATTTACATACGCTACCTGATGCCCATAACGTACGTTAAAGTCCGTTGACTTAAAAAGTGTCCAGGTTCATGCCGTGCGAATCTGGCGGGTATCTTGGTCGAGCCCACCTCCATGTACCCCATGTGCTAGCCGGCCTACCCAATAATTGACCGCATTACGTACGCTACACTTCATTCGTAGCGTACGTTAACATTAACAGGTTACGTACGTTAAGTTACATTCTTAACGTACGTTACCACATATATGCATGGAGAAAAATTTATATGATGCTACACCCATGTATAAAGATACAAATACGATAATGATCATACTTCATTATCAATATCATCATTCCCAAAATAATACAGGGTTCAATGTACAGATGAAATACACAGTAATAAATCCGGATATTACAGAATGTCCTGAAGAATCTTCATGGATTCGGCCTGTTGGTTTTTCAGATCATTGACGCTTGCAACTAGTGTACTGATCACCAAAGATATATCATCTATTTTGTGGTCGTGCTCAATCAGCATGGTGCTGGTATGTTGGAGGGCAGCAACCATTTTGGCCTCGGCAATCCTAAGATTCTCCTGTTCTTGCCTTAGAATTTTCTCCTGATGCTGCTTAAGTTGGTTGTGCACTTACCACAATGCTGTAGGCATTAGGCAGGACGCGTACTCCACATTATTGATAGCAGATTTTAGTTTGGGGAGCTCATCCTGGGCAGTCTCTTGTATCCAGTTAAGTTATTTTCCGACATCATACAGTGCCTTTACAGCATCTTGCAATAATATTTTATGTCGACCGATGGCATAGAGTTGCTCGATGTGAACTTTGGTGCGCGGGGAGCCAAGGTGCACAATTTTGGAATCCTCAGGATCTTCAAGTTGACGGAGAACCACATGATGAAGGGGTCGCCGTGGTCTGTCTTCTTGTAAGAAACCATCATCGGAATCTAATTTTGAGAAAACAGAGATGGGAGATGCAGGGGAATCTTGAGTAGGAGCTTCAGAAGCAGGATCTACGGAATTAGGTGTTGTATGTTCAGTCTCAAATACAAGAGGGGCTGATTCCTCCTGTTTGGATTGCTCGTCGGTAGTCGGAAGTGCAGGAGGGACTGAATCCTCCCGCCGACTCTCAGCTTCCACCTAATCCGGAAGAGGGACCGAATCCTCTTGGCAGATGGCGCGGGAGGCTTCTTCAGGTTGCGGGACAAGCTGGGCATCCTGTTTGGGAGCAGCTTGCTCTTCAGAGGTGACAGGAGGGACTGATTCCTCCTGTGCTTGTTCTTGAGCAGCTTCCTGTTGAGGGAAGGGGACTGTTATCTGTCCGATGTCTCCTGAACATGTTGGTTATTGAGTTTGGCCATTTGACCTTCCCTGGCCTCTTCATTGCTGATCCTTAGACCAGCCTGTAGGGCATCGTCGTTGTCGTCCGAGTCAGCATCGGGGTGGTGATTGGTTGATGGAGCTTTGTCACTAAAATGTGACTTCCCTTTGAGTCTAGCCTTTTCCTTTGCCGTGTAATAGTCAGAGATATGCTCACGGAAAAAGTGATCCTCCCAGTGGATCAGGACTTCGGTTTTCTAGGTGTCTGTGACCTCCAGAGCAAACGCTTCCTCATCATTCCAATCGGCCTAGTGGTATAGGATGTCATACGCGGAGACCCCGTAAGACTTCCGGATCTTGAAGCGTTCGAATGCTTCTTTGATTTGAACCTAGAGGAGGGTTGTATTTATTATATCATTTAGGGAGGAGTATGTACAGTAGTTAGGTCTACCATCCGGATAGGATCCTCAATAGGTATGGGGCCCATTTCGGAGAGGGATCCCGAACAGGGAATGGTACCCTGTGGGGAGAGGGACTCTGTACAGGGGTGGGTACCCTGTTAGGAGTAGTGGCTTTAGGCTCCAAAGGGTCAGACGACTCGCCGGATCCTTCTAACTTGGCAAGCAGTTGGTCATCCGTCATAGCCGCCATAGGCTCAGGATTTGCTGTTTCAGCAGCAACTGCTTCTTCGAGAGGGGTTGCGCTCTGTGGGATTAATTCAGCTATAGAAGCAGCATGAACATCTACAGTGACCGCTGTAGTCACTGTAGCCTCGGATTTAGAAGACTTCTTTGTCTTCTTCTTCTTCTCTACAGTATGAGGTGACTTGCTGTCAGATACACTCGTCTTTATCTTCTTTTCCTCGCTCGAGATTCTCATAGTGACGTCCTTTGGGTCACTTGAGATCGGAATGTCTCGGGGGTGCGGCCTCTTGGAAATCAAGGGAGACTTGTTAAATGCGGTGGCTTTCATTCCACCAATGAATTTTCTGGGGCCAATCTTCTTGGCATCGACATATTATTTCACTTTGCAGTGGGTGAGGATGTAGTTCAGAATCAGGTCGAAAGATTTATTGGCAGTTTCAGTTTTGGCAGCCTCTTCCTGAATCCTCTTCAGTAGGATTTGACACCAGTTAACCTTTTCTACAGACATGATGGCTACCATCATTCTAAAGCGTAGGTTAGTGCACATTTCGAAAGCTCCTATCCGGTTCTCAACTACCCGGCAACAGAAGTCATGAAGGTAAACATACGGCAGGGCGAAATTTTTCTTGTGGCATGAGGTGTGAACATTCTTGGCATTCTCATCGCTCGTGAATAGTTGCTAGTAGGCAGTCAGTAGGATTTCCAACCCAGGCCATTAGACGGCAGCCTGTACAATTTCTCCAACAGATCTCTGTCCACAGAGACCTCAATCCCTTGAACAGTTGCAGAAATATCAAAAATCTCATCTCCTCTCTCCTAAGATGAGTACTTGAACGAGGCGTCTAAGTAGAACTCTTCAACTATTTTTTCATCATACAACATGGTGACTAACAAGGCGGTTCAGCCCTTGCTATTTCACCCTTGAAACGACCATCTCTATCCTGTCAGAGTCTTCTCCTTCAACATTAACTCTCTCCTTCACTACGGATCTGGCATAGTTACGTCCGTCGATGATTAATTCCTTCTTCTTCATTGAAAGAGATGAAGTTTAAGAAGTCGACATTTTTGCAGGAGAAATTGGTGTGAAGTAACTGAGAAATTGCGCAGAAAAATGCAGAAAGTAGTAGAAAATATGTAGACTATTTGCTTGATACTCGTTTAGATTTGATGAAAGTGTAAAGAGTCTAAGGGAGCAAAATACAGTCTTTTTATAGGGTGGAGGGAAGAGTAGGGTTTAAACAGTGAACGGTCAGATTTAAGGGATGGGAACTGTCTTTTTAAAAGAACGTACAGGACAGATTCAGAGTAACTGGTGCATCTGATCCATCTGTTTTTGAAATGATAACTAGTCTCACTTCTGACACTTCGTCTCTCCTTATTGCATGAAATGATGGTTTGAAATTATTGAAATTGTGGTATTTGAGGCGATATAGTCCAGGTTTCTTTAAAACCATTAAAGAATAAGATGTTTGAAGTATAAATAGGGCACGTGGACTTCCTACAGTGTATGTGCTATATCCGCAAAAATTCAGCGTTCTCCCTTAAGAGGTACATACAGGATTCAATTCTTACACCAATATTTAGATTAATACTGTATTCATGGGTCGTACTATATTTCCCCTTAATTAATGCACACGTCAGTTGTAGGAAGTTTTCATGCCTTTTTGTCCGAAAATACTATCTGACTTGTTCTGAGTGTAAAGTCAATTAAAGTGGATACTGTATTCTTGTGTCTTATAGCATTCCCCCTCAATTGATGAGTAAAAATGTAAAAACTTACAGGGAGTCGGGCTGTAGCATTCCCAATTCTTGATGAAGCATACATAATAAGGTTGTGCTGAAAGTTTTTGTAAAGATGTCGGCCAACTGAATATCTGTATAAATTTTCTCGATCCGGAAATCCTTATGTTCAACATGATTCCTGATGAAGTGATGCTTCATACCAATATACTTAGTTCGCGAGTGCAATACTAGGTTGTGCGTTATTGCAATTACACTATTGCTATCGCACATGATTGGCGTCTCTCTTGCACTAATTCCATAATCCTGTAGCTGTTGTTGCATCTAGAGAATATGCATACAACAACTTCCAGCGGCATAGTATTCTGACTCAGCTGTAGAAAAGGAGTTGGACAATTACTTCTTACTGAACCATGACACAAGTCTAGGTCCAAGAAAGTGACAAGTACCATTTGTACTATTCCTATAAAACTTACAGCCTCCGAGATCCGAGTTGCTGCAGTCAACCAAATCGAATCCTACTTTCTTAGGGTACCACAATCCTACATCAATTGTTCCTTTCACGTACTTAGTATTCGTTTGGCTGTTGTGAAGTGTGACTCCTTAGGTGCTACTTGATACCGAGTACACACTCATACAGCAAACTGGATATCGGGTCTACTCGCTGTTAGGTATTGTAGTAAGCCAATAAGCTTCCTGTAGAGTGATTGATCACCGGACCATCAGCACTAATTTGCGTGGAAGTGCTCATGGGGGTTGACGAGGATTTGGAGTTGTTCATCCCAAACTTGTTGAGAAGCTCCTTGCTGTACTTCTTATGCTTGATGAAGATTCCTGTAGGCAATTGCTTAACCTGCAATCCTAGGAAATAACTAAGTTCTCCCATCTTACTCATTTCAAATTTACTTTGCATGATATAAGAGACCATTTGACATAAATCAAGGTTAGTAGAACCAAATATAATATCATCGACACATATTTGCACCATCAACAAGTCATCTCCTTCCTGTATCTTAAAGAGAGTCTTGTCCACAGCACCTTTCTCAAATCCATTGTTGATATGGTACAGGGACAGGTTTTCATACCAAGCTCTAGGTGCTTGCTTAAGTCCATACAGAGCTTTCCGTAGTCTATATACTAGGTCCCCGCCTTCAATGTTGACAAACCCTGGTGGATACTCAACATAGACTTCTTCGGCAAGATCTCCATTCAGGAATACAATCTTCACGTCCATTTGATATACTATAAAGCTCTTATGGGCAGCAAAGGCTAGAAATATCCTGTGGCTTCTAGTCTGGCTACAGGAGCAAAAGTCTCATCATAATTTATGCCTTCTTCCTGTCTGTAACGTTATACGAGTAGACGAAATTTGTTCCTAATAACAAGTCCATTCTCATCCTTCTTGTTTCTAAATACCCATTTGGTTCTAATTATAGCTTGATGTTCTGGCCTGGGTACTAGACACCATACATTGTTTCTTTCGAAACCATTAAGATCTTTTTCCATAGAAGTGATCCAGTGAGAATTATTCAAAGCTTCATTGATAGAAACAGGTTCTGATTGAGCTAAGAATATATCTAGGGTGCACTTAGCTAGTCTCCTAAGTTCAACTTGAGATTTCCATACAGGAAATGGAGATTTCTCAGATTTAGTTTCTTCTTGCGCACGCAGTACAATTCCTTGTATACTATGTATTCTTCTTCGGGTAGGTACACCGGAATCAATATTATCTATAATCAATTCCTATGGATGATCTCTCAACCATCTTCTATTAGGTTCTAATTAGGCATTGGAGAGTCAATTTTTGATCGTCTCATTTTGTTCTATTGAGTCATGCTTTCGTTTGTTTTTAAGTGCTTTTGCTCTTTTTACGCGCGGTATGTTGTGTTTTTGTTTTGTAGGTACACGGATGAAGATTGTGGTGAAATATGCACTTTTATGGCCAATATTGGAGTTTATGACGATCAATAGCAAGTCGGGAGCAAAGAGATAGCTCGAGCGATGAAAAAACGAAGCATCATCTGTCGTATTTTCTAAATTCCAGAAACATCACTCTTAATTTGGATGTGTTCTCTATTGACATAGATTCCTCGTGAAATTAGATTCGAAACGGTATATCATACACTAAATTCTCAGGTGTATTGATGCAAAAACGAAAGATCGTGCCGAAGAAGACCAAAAATTGGAGTCAAAACAAGAAGAAACGACCCGGGCCGCGTTAGGCAACTTGACCGTGTCATACGACACGGCCAGGTCATCAAGTAAGTGAGAATTAACTTTCTGGAGCAGTTCAACACGGGTCGTGTCACAGGACATGGCCGGGTCCATTGGACAGTGAGATTTTCGTTTCCAGGACAGCTCAACACGGGCCGTGTCATCTGACACGAGCCGAGTCACTTTTCGGTGCATGACCTTTTCATTGACATTTTTACATGATTTGGAGGGATTTTCTTAGATTTTTGGCTTTATAAAAAGGTTTTGAGTACCTAAAGAGGGGATATTATGATCTTGTGAGATATAGTGTGTGGAAAAACACAAGATTTGTGGAGAAAATACCAAAAAGGGAGGAAAAAAGAGATTTTATTTCATCATCTTCTTTGTATGTTCATCATTTTGAAAAAAATACATTTATGAGTGATTATAATTCCTTGTATCATTTGTTATGAGTTCTTGAAGGAAGAACATCAAACCTTCATCGGGAATTCGATTTCGGCTTTTACAAGGGAAGTTTCTACCATGTTTTGTTTTACGATTTTCACTATTATTGTTCAAATAATCATGTGTAGCTAATCTTTTCATATGGGTTTTTAGATTGAGCCACACACATGTTGTCGATTGTTAGTTTCATTTGATTTTCCGGGTAGAGTTTGGGATTGTTCCTCTTTGTTTGTTCTTCGCATAAGAACTTTTGATTTAGATCATCAAACCTATTTCATAGTTGTTATTATTGTCAAAACGAGGGTTTTTGTCGGAGTCCGCCATCAAACGACCCACTAGAAGCGATTGTTAATGTTCTAAACTTTTTAACGCGATCTTTTAGCGATTTACCTCATCAAAAGTAGTCGGTCAATCGACTGTTAGTTAGGGATTCATCCCCATCAAAGGAGTGTCTCTTATTTTCGAAAAGAACAATCGTGATTTTTAGAATTGCCGCCATCAAATGGATTTCTTTTAATCGTGAGCAATCGATAATTCCATACCTTATTTTTTTGAGTATTGGAACTAATAATTGATTACGTGTATGTCGGTGATTCTAAACTCCCATATCATTCTCATAATTGTAATCTCTCAATTATCCAACCATTAATTCGGTGTTGTTAACGTTTCATTTATTTTAATTTTCTGTGTTTGTGATTGTAATCATATCAAATCATTGGTGTATTTTACTTTACTTTACTTTTGTTAATTCGACTACTTGCCGAACATTATTGAATTTCAAACCGTTTCCAACTCCTTGTGAGATCGACCTCGGAGTTACTTGTCGCTACCTACAAAAGCGATTCGTATACTTGCGAGTTTTAATTTGTTCATCAAGTTTATGGCGCCGTTGCTGGGGAGTTGGCGTTTAATTTTTGATATTGTTTTAATAATATTTGAATTGTTTTTCTTTATCATTTTCCGTTTTCATTATTTTCGATAAAGTCTAAAAAATTCGTTCTAACTTCTTTTGTATATGCTTGGTAGGAGATCGTTGGGAAACCCGATTCTTCCACCCATAGACGAAGTTCAAAGAATTAGAGCACCAAAATCAATAGCCACATCATCAATGGCAAACGAAGAGGAGAATCCGGATCTTGAAGAGCGATTTTTGCTCAGGGAAGAAAGCCCTCGTCAACCGAGACATGAGAATGTTGCGCAAAATTAGATGAAGAAAACATTCGTCAACCGAGGTTTCCGAGATATGAGAATGCTGGGTGCAATCAAGGGATACCCGAAGCTGAATAAGGGAGATACATTTATCCGAGACAACCACACGTTGAAGTGCAATATGGCGCGAACTATTATCCCGGGCCTCAATATGGGATGGAAGCAAACTATCATATGCCGCACCAACCTCCGGTTGAGCATCTAATGTGGGACTATGCAAAGATCGTGGTTAATACCGCCATCTCGTGCATCCAATTAGCACCGGCAGCAAGGAACTACCACATCGACGGATTTCAAATCGAGTAATTGCCCTCATTTCACGGATTAGCACGTGAGGACCCATTGTCGTTCATCCGAGACTTCTATGTGGCGATTGACAACTTTCCATTAAATGGGTTGAGCGAGGATCAACTAAGAATGAAGTGCTTTCCTTATACACTCAAGGATGGGGCGGAACAATGGTTGATGACTTTGGCACCGGGCTCACTAAGAACGTGGGATGAAGTTTACGACAAATTCATTACCAAGTACTTCTCTCATTCGAAGACTACACAATTTAGAACTCAAATCTCAACATTTGGACAACAAGAGGGAGAGGCATTTCACGAAGCATGGGACCGATTCAACATGCTCCTCATTCATTGCCCACACCATCATTATCCGCTTCAATTACTTAATCAATTATTTTACGATGGATTGACTCAATATTGCCAAGGTGCAGTGGATACTGCAGCTGGTGGTTCATTTTGGGGGTTAACGGAGAGACAAGCTTATGATGTGTATGAAACGTTGGGAGCTAATTCACAATAAAAATGTGTACGTGTTCATAGGGGAGATGTGAACCAAGTAAGCGAGAAGGATGACATGCAATCTAAAATCGATGAGTTAACAAGGGAACTAAGACAACTCAAGACTCAAAATAAATCTTCGAGCTCACGAGTTTGCGAGATTTGCGGAGCACCCGGACATGATGCTAATTCTTGCCCACATACTTTTCCGGAAGAACAAACCGAAAAAGTGAATTGGGCTATGGGACAAAGCACGGGAAGGCCCGAATAGGATGAGAGGATAATAATTATGGTGGATATGCAAGAAATGCACCTCCCCCGAACACTTATCATCATGGGCTAAGAAACCATCTGAATTTATCATGGAGAAACAACAACCCGATGCCGTACGACACAAGCTCCCAAGCTCAATACAACAGAGGAAACCGAGCCCAACAAACAACGAAAAGTGAACCACCTCCACAACAAAGGAACTCTCTTGAGGAGAGTATTGCGGCATTCATTAAGGAAAGCAATAAAAGGTTCGAATCTTTAGAAGCTTCGGTGAAGAAAATGGAAATTCAAATTGGGCAACTTGCTACCGAGGCATGTATACAAGAAAGGGGTAAACTACCAAGTTAACCCGAGCAAGCTCAAGCTATTACCACGCTCCGAAGTGGTAAAGTGATTAACAAAGAGACAATTACCGAAGACAGAGAGAGGGGCGGTGAGAAAGAAGATGAGTCGGGAAATCAAGAAGAGAGAGTAGACGAAGCAACTTTGACTTCCAAGCTTCATAAATCTGCTCAACCATATAAGCCACTGGTCCCTTTTACGATCCGACTTAGAAAAGCAAAGCAAGATGAACAATTTTCTGAAATCTACGACATGCTTTCAAAGGTTCATGTCAACTTACTTCTCTTGGATGTTTTGAAGAACATTCCCACTTACAACATATTTTTCAAAGAATTGACCTCCAACAATAGACGATATTTTGGGAATGAAAAAGTGGTGCTCTACGAGGTAGAAGCAAGGAGTCAAAAGAGGGGCGATCCCGAAAGTTTTATGATTGACATCACTATGGGAGATAAGAAGGTTGCTCGTGGCATGCTCGATTTGGGAGCAAGTGTGAATCTAATGCTATACTGGACTTATTTAAGGCTTGGACTCAGAGGAATCAAACCAACAAGAATGACTCTTCAAATGGCGGATAGGTCAATGAAATACCCCAAGGGAATCATTGAAGACCTATTAGTGCAAGGGGACAAGTTGGTGATTCCGGCCGATTTTGTTATCTTGGAGATGTTCGATTTCGCAACAAGCAAAAATGAAGGGACAATACTTCTAGGATGGCCATTCATGCGTAAAACAAAAACAATCATAGATGTTGATGAAGGAAAGGTCACCATGACCATCTTGGGCAAAACTATGGAAATCGATGTGTTCGGTTCATCTCCTATCCATTCTCATATTTATGCTGCCCATGATTGTAAGTTTATTGATTGCATTGATTCTTTGGTTGATGATACATATTTACATGACGATGTAGGGGACACATTGCATGATGCTCTAACCGTTGAGCATGATATGGGGCTGAATAATTTAGAAATTGAATATGTTGCATTGTTAGATAAATCCGAACCCATTGATGAAGTTGACGATCTTAATATGCCTTTGGAATTAAATTTTAAGGGGCCCGTTGAAATCAGCCCGCCCAAACTTCAATTGAAAGAACTCCCGGCACATCTTAAATATGTTTTCTTAGGCAAAAGTGACACTTACCCTGTAATTGTCTCTTCCGAATTAACTCCTTTGCAAGAAAAGAAATTAGTAGAAGTTCTGACTAAATTAAAGGAAGCGATTGCGTGGAGTATTACTGATATCAAGGGGATAAGTCCTGTTAGGTGCATGCATAAAATAATTCTTGAGGATAATGTTAAACCTTTTAGGCAAGCTCAAAGGTGTTTGAATCCGAACATGCAGGATGTAGTAAAATAGGAAGTTTTGAAATTGTTAGATGTCGGAGTCATCTACCCGATATCCGGTAGTAAGCGGGTTATTCCTGTGCATGTAGTGCCTAAGAAATCTGTAATAACGGTGGTTCGTAATGATAAAAATGAATTAGTGCCCCCCAGAATAGTGACCAGTTGGAGAATGTGCATTGATTATCGAAAATTAAATGCCGTAACGAAAAAAGATCATTTTCCCCTCCCTTTCATTGATCAAATGTTGTAACGTTTAGCTGGGCATGATTATTACTATTTTCTAGATGGTCTTTCAGGTTTCTATCAGATTCCCATTGCTCCGGAGGATCAAGAAAAAACCACTTTTACTTGCCCTTTTGGCACTTTTGCCTTTAGGAGGATGCCGTTTTGTCTTTGCAATGCTCCCGCTACTTTCCAAAGGTGCATGCTTTCCACATTCTCTAACTTGTTGGAAAAGTCCATTGAAGTATTCATCGACAATTTCTCTGTGTTTGGAACTACTTTTGATGAGTGTTTACATAATTTGCCTGTTGTCCTCGAACAATGTATTAGGTGTAATCTTACACCTAGTTGGGAAAACAGTCATTTCATGGTTAAACAAGGGCTTGTTTTGGGTCATGTGGTTTCTAATAAGGGAATGGAGGTTGATAAGACTAAATTTGATTTAATTGTTCAATTACCTCCGCCTTCGTGTGTGAAAGAAGTTCAAAGCTTCTTAGGGCATGCCGGTTTTCATAGGTATTTCATTAAAGTTTTTTCGAAAATTGCCCGCCTCTTAAGTAACCTTTTTTGTAAGGATGCTAAGTTCGATTTCACCAAGGAATGCTTGGTTAGTTTTAATGCTTTGAAAGAGAAATTGACTTCCGCGCCTATTGTTGTTGCACCCGATTGGTCTTTACCATTTGAAATTATATGCGACACGTCTGACTTTGCTATTGGTGCCGTTTTGGGGTAGAGAGTGAATAAATTTTTCCATGTAATTTATTATGCTAACAAAACACTCGATGAAGCTCAGGCCAATTATACCACCACCGAAAAAGAGTTTTTAGTTGTTGTGTTTTCTTTAGACAAGTTTCGATCCTATTTGGTTGGTTCAAAAGTAATTGTGCATACGAATCACGCTGCACTAAAATATTTGTTAAAAAAATCCGATGTAAAGCGAAGATTGATTCGGTGGGTTCTTTTGTTGCATGAATTTGACTTAGAGTTTAAGGATAAAAAGGGTTCTGAAAATTTGGTTGCCGACCATCTATCTATATTAACCGAAGGTGATAATTTTAAACTCGATTAGCTCCTTGCCAATTGTTGAGACTTTTCCTGACGAACAATTGTTTGATGTGACTAAGACACCTTGGTATGCCGATATTGTTAATTATATTGTTAGTGGTGTTTTACAGCCTTACATGACCTTTCAGGGGAAGAAGAGATTTATTTCCATGTGCAGGCATTACTTCTGGGACGACCCCTACTTAATCAAGTTGGGGCCCGATCAAGTATTCTGACGTTGTATCCCGGAAGAAGAGTATTAGAGCATCTTGTCATTTTGTCATGACTTGCACTATGGGGGACATTTTAGCGTGAATAAAACGGCACACAAAGTTCTTCAATCTGGATTCTATTGGTCGACATTATTTAAGGATGCTTATTCCTATTGCAAGAGTTGCGATCGTTGTCAATGAACGGGGAACATAAGCAAAAGAAATGAGATGCCGTTGACGAACAATCTTGTAGTAGAACTTTTCGATGTTTGGTGAGTTGATTTCATGGGTCCCTTTATACCTTCATTTGGCGTTGAATATATTTTAGTTGTTGTGGATTACGTTTCTAAGTGGGTGGAAGCAATTTCAACCCGAACTAATGATGCTAACGTGGTTTGCAATTTCTTTAAGGATGTGATTTTTTGCAGGTTTGGGACGTCTAGAGTTGTGATTAGCGATAGAGGCACACACTTTTTCAACAGAAAACTTGCAGGGTTGCTCAAGAAGTATAGCGTGACGCATAAGGTCGCGACGGCTTACCATCCACAAACTTCCGGGCAAGTTGAAGTGAGTAATCGATAGATAAAGGCAATACTTGAGAAGACAGTGAAGCATACAAGGAAAGATTGGGCATTGAAGTTAAACGACGCCTTATAGGCATATCGCACGGCTTACAAAACTCCGATTGGATGATCCCGTATCGCCTCATTTGTGGGAAGGCATGCCACCTACCTGTTGAGTTAGAACATAAGGCGTATTAGGCTATCAAAGCGCTAAATTTAGATCAAGAAAAGGCGAGGGAAGAACGATTTCTACATTTGAATGAGTTGGAAGAGATACGATACAAGGCATACGAAAATGCTAAGTTCTACAAGGAACGGACGAAACGGTATCACGACAAGCATATAATTCGCAAATATCTCGAGCTTGGGATGGACGTTCTACTACATAACTCTAGTCTTAAGCTCATGCCGGGAAAATTAGTGTCGCGATGGGGCAGACCTTTCAAAGTCGTTCAAGTATGGCCACACGGAGTGGTAGAACTCCTTGATCCACGGAAGAATCAGCATTTTAAGGTGAACGGACATAGAGTGAAGCCATAATTTGGCCAAAGTGAAGAAATTAATGTGTTTGACTGCATAGAGGTGCATGATGTCGAAAATTGAGTAAGACAGGAAGACGTCGAGCTAATGACTATAAAAAAGCACTACTTGGGAGGCAACCCAATGGTTTAGTTATATTTTCATCTTTTTGTTTTTGGAATTTATTTTCTTTATTCGGTTTTACTTGGTTCGAGACTGACCGGTTCGACTTTAGGTGTTAAAAATGTAGAGAAACAAGAGCATTATCAAAAATTCACATTCTGGACAGGTTGGACAAGGGTAGTGTCACAGGACACGTCCGGGTTAGCAATACAGTGAGTTTTTGCTATTCTGGAAAGTTGGACAGGGGCCGTGTCACACGACACGGCCGAGTCATCAAGGTAGTGAGAATTCACTTTCTGGAGGAGTTGGACACGGGCCGTGTCATATGACACGGCCGGGTTGGCAAGGCAGAACCAGTCACTTCTAAAAAGGAGGTATTTATGGGAGCAAGAGGTCTAACCTATTGAAAGTTGAGACCCGAGCACAAAAGCATGGTGCCCCGCGATCAAAAACCACACTTCTTAATCTGGCAGTTTTATTTTCTTTCTTTTTAATTTGCATTTTCGTATTTTTCCTGACTTAATCATTTTGCTTGGGGACAAGCAAAGGTTTAGGTTTGGGCGGGGGGGGGGGGGGGGGGTGCAACTTCTTCGATTTTTATTTGTTTTTAGTTTGCGTGATGTTTGTTTCCTTTCTTTATTTTTTTTTCTTGCGTGATGTCGTAGTTGGATTATAATAACCTTGTTAATTGTTGGGTATATGGATGATTAATCGTGTTTGTACTTGGCTCGTAGAGTTTTATAAATCTAATTGATTGTTTGACCTTACGTGTGAATGTATAGTTTTGGTTACTTGATTTGACTTGTAAGGAATGAGTATGGTAGTCCATAATCCGTGAGTTCTTGTGCCTAATTGAACCATTCACTTTTAGGGGTAAAATTCTTTCATGTGTGATTTCTCTTCTTATGGAATGTATTCTTTAGAACTTGTATGATTCTGTCGGATGATGTGTTGATATTTACACAGACAAGAAATGATTAGGGCTGCCCATTTTTTTGTCTTGAACCTACTTATCCTAAAATACCCACCATTTCATATCAATATCCTTTGCTAGCCCCGTTGAGCCTTTAGCCATAATATTGTTCGAAAAAACCGCATCTTATAGCTCCATATCCAAAAGCCATAACTTACCCAAGTATTGGTCCATGTAAGAGCATGACGGGGTATATTTGAAAAATGAAGGTGTGCAAAGTTTGTGGTGTATAGAGGCAAAATTCTTCTCTCCTGTTCCCCTGAAAATAATAAGCCCCACAAAAAAATGGGGCGATCCTAATAATACAAATGGGATAGAAAAGATAGGGGAGGAGAGGAGTGAGCCTAAGAAAAACAAAAGGGAAGTCGTTGGGTTGTGAGAATAGGCCAATATCATTAGAATTGCGTTTAACAAGGCCTAGAAAAAAGAGATAAATATACGGGAGAATTGAAGTAGAATGATCGCTTTGAGTGTTTATTTCATATATGTGAGGATCGTATATGCTATACTTGGACTAAACCTGTAACTACTAGCCATATTTTTCCAACCTAAGCCACAACCCCGTTAAAACCAAAAGTAAGACCCCATGAGTCGTGTTTTCTGAATATTGATCTGATTGATGAAGAGAATAAGTGCAAGCATATAGTAGAACTTTCCATTCGAATCGAGCTGAGCGTACTGACCTACCTAAACACTTGAGAGATGAGTGAATCGATAAAATTCCGTGAGGGACTACTAAGACTGTTTTCTTGCATGTTAGATTAAGTGCCATTGTATCCATTCATTTGTGAGTTTATGCTTCCATGACGATACTTTTACATTCCCGGTTGACTGTATGTATACCCGATGATTAACTTGATTATTCAACTCTCATTTTCTTTGTCGTATGTTTTATTTATTTTTTCTGCTTGGGGACAAGCAAAGTTTAGGTTTGGAGGGATTTGATGTGTCGATTTTTTATCGTCCCATTCTGTTCTATTGAGTCGTGCTTTCATTTGTTTTTGAGTGTTTTTTCTCTTTTTACACATGGTATGTTGTGTTTTTGCTTTGTAGGTAGACGGACGAAGATTGTGGTGAAATATACACTTTTATGGCCAATATTGGAGTTGAAAAACAAAGCAACATCGGTCGTAATTTCTAAATTCCAGAATCATCACTCTGAATTTGGATGTGTTCTCTATTGATATAGATTCCTCATGAAATTAGCTTCGAAACGGTATATCATATGCTAAATTCTGAGGTTTATTGATCCAAAAATGAAAGATCAAGCTGAAGAAGACCAAAAATTGGAGTCAAAACATGAAGAAATGACCCGGGCCGTGTCAGGCATCTCGATCGTGTCATACGACACGTCCGGGTCATCAAGCCAGTGAGAATTCAATTTCTGGAGCAGTTCAACACGGGTCGTGTCATAGGACACGGCCGAGTCCACTGAACAGTGAGATTTTCGTTTCCAGGACAGTTCGACACGGGCCGTGTCACTTTTCGGTGCATGACCTTTTCATTGATATTTTTACATAATTTAGAGGGATTTTCTTGGCTTTTTGGATTTATAAAAAGGTCTTGAAGACCTAAAGAGGGGATATTATGAT
This sequence comes from Orobanche coerulescens, assembly GCA_033398695.1. NCBI lineage: Eukaryota > Viridiplantae > Streptophyta > Magnoliopsida > Lamiales > Orobanchaceae > Orobanche > Orobanche coerulescens. The sequence continues at coordinate 72,127,058 of CM065815.1, forward strand.
CTTGTGAGATATAGTGTGTGGAAAAACACAAGATTTGTGGAGAAAATACCAAAAAGGGAGGAAAAAAGAGATTTTATTTCATCATCTTCTTTGTATGTTCATCATTTAGAAAAAATACATTTATGAGTGATTATAATTCCTTGTATCATTTGTTATGAGTTCTTGAAGGAAGAACATCAAACCTTCATCGTGAATTCGATTTCGGCTTTTACAAGGGAAGTTTCTACCATGTTTTGTTTTACGATTTTCACTATTATTGTTGAAATAATCATGTGTAGCTAATCTTTTCATATGGGTTTTTAGATTGAGCCACACACATGTTGTCGATTGTTAGTTTCAATTGATTTTCCAGGTAGAGTTTGGTATTGTTCCTCTTTGTTTGTTCTTCGCATAAGAACTTTTGATTTAGATCATCAAACCTATTTCATAGTTGTTATTATTGTCAAAACGAGGGTTTTTGTCGGAGTCCGCCATCAAACGACCCACTAGAAGCGATTGTTAACATTCTAAACTTTTTTACGCGATCTTTTAGCGATTTACCTCATCAAAAGTAGTCGGTCAATCGACTGTTAGTTAGGGATTCATCCCCATCAAAGGAGTGTCTCTTATTTTCGAAAAGAGCAATCGTGATTTTTAGAATTGCCGCCATCAAACGGATTTATTTCAATCGTGAGCAATCGATAATTCCATACCTTATTTTTGAGTATTGGAACTAATAATTGATTACGTGTATGTCGGTGATTCTAAACTCCCATATCATTCTCATAATTGTAATCTCTCAATTATCCAACCATTAATTCGGTGTTGTTAACATTTCGTTTATTTTAATTTTCTGCGTTTGTGATTGTAATCATATCAAATCATTGGTGTATTTTACTTTACTTTACTTTTGTTAATTCGACTATTTGCCGAACATTATTGAATTTCAAACCATTTCCAACTCCTTATGAGATCGACCTCGGAGTTACTTGTCGCCACCTACAAAAGCGATTCGTACACTTGCGAGTTTTAATTTGTTCATCAAGTTTATGGCGCCGTTGTTGGGGAGTTGGCGTTTAATTTTTGATCTTGTTTTAATAATAGTTGAATTGTTTTTCTTTATCATTTTCCGTTTTCATTATTTTCGATAAAATCTAAAAAATTCGTTCTAACTTCTTTTGTTTATGCTTGGTAGGAGATCATTGGGAAACCCGATTCTTCCACCCATAGACGAAGTTCAAAGAATTAGAGCACCAAAATCAATAGCCACATTATCAATGGCAAACGAAGAGGAGAATCCGGATCTTGAAGAGCGATTTTTGCTCAGGGAAGAAAGCCCTCGTCAATCGGGACATGAGAATGTTGCGCAAAATTAGATGAAGAAAGCATTTGTCAACCGAGGTTTTCGAGATATGAGAATGTTGGGCGCAATCAAGGGATGCCCGAAGCTCAACAAGGGAGATACATTTATCCGAGACAACCACCCGTTGAAGTGCAATATGGCGCGAACTATTATCCCGGGCCTCAATATGGGATGGAAGCAAACTATAATATGCCGCATCAACCTCCGGTTGAGCATCTAATGCGGGACTATGCAAAGCCCGTGGTTAATACCGCCATCTCGTGCATCCAATTAGCACCAGCAGAAAGGAACTACCACATCGACAGATTTCACATCAATCAATTGCCCTCATTTCACGGATTAGCACGTGAGGACCTATTGTCGTTCATCCGAGACTTCTATGTGGCGATTGACAACTTTCCATTAAATAGGTTGAGAGAGGATCAAATAAGAATGAAGTGCTTCCCTTATACACTCAAGGATGGGGCGAAACAATGGTTGATGACTTTGGCACCGGGCTCACTAAGAACGTGGGATGAAGTTTACGACAAATTGATTACCAAGTACTTCTCTCATTCGAAGACTACACAATTGAGAACTCAAATCTCAACATTTGGACAACAAGAGGGAGAGGCATTTCACGAAGCATGGGACCGATTCAACATGCTCCTCATTCAATGCCCACACCATCATTTTCCGCTTCAATTACTTAATTAATTATTTTACGATGGATTGACTCAATATTGCTAAGGTGCAGTGGATACCGCAGCTGGTGGTTCGTTTTGGGGGTTAACAGAGAGACAAGCTTATGATGTGTATGAAACGTTGGGAGCTAATTCACAACAAAAATGTGTATGTGTTCATAGGGGAGATGTGAACCAAGTAAGCGATAAGGACGAGATGCAATCTAAGATTGATGAGTTAACAATGGAACTAAGACAACTCAAGACTCAAAATAAATCTTCGAGCTCATGAGTTTGCGAGATTTGTGGAGCACCCGGACATGATGCTAATTCTTGCCCACATACTTTTCCGGAAGAACAAATCGAAAAAGTGAATTGGGCTATGGGACAAAGCACGGGAAGGCCCGAATAGGATGAGAGGAGAATAACTATGGCGGAGATGCAAGAAATGCACCTCTCCCGAACACTTATCATCCTGGGCTAAAAAACCATCTGAATTTATCATGGAGAAACAACAACCGGATGTTGTACGACACAAGCTCCCAAGCTCAATACAACAAAGGAAACCGAGCCCAACAAACAACGCAAAGTGAACCACCTCCACAACAAAGGAACTCTTTTGAGGAAAGTATTGCGGCATTCATTAAGGAAAGCAATAAAAGTTTCGAATCTTTAGAAGCTTCGGTGAAGAAAATGGAAATTCAAATTGGGCAACTTGCTACCGAGGCACGTATACAAGAAAGGGGTAAACTACCAAGTTAACCCGAGCAAGCTCAAGCTATTACCACCCTCCGAAGTAGTAAAGTGATTAATAAAGAGACAATTGTCGAAGAGAGAGAGAGAGAGGGGCGGTGAGAAAGAAGACGAGTCGGGAAATCAAGAAGAGGTAGTAGACGAAGCAACTTTGACTTCCAAGCTTCACAAATCTGCTCAACCATATAAGCCACTGGTCCCTTTTACGATCCGACTTAGAAAATCAAAGCAAGATGAACAATTTTCTGAAATCTACAACATGCTTTCAAAGGTTCATGTCAACTTACCTCTCTTGGATGTTTTGAAAACATTCCCGCTTACAAATTTTTTTCAAAGAATTTGACCTCCAACAAGAGACAATATTTTGGGAACGAAAAAGTGGTGCTCTACGAGGTAGAAGCAAGGAGTCAAAAGAGGGGCGATCCCAAAAGTTTTATGATTGACATCACTATGGGAGATAAGAAGGTTGCTCGTGGCATGCTCGATTTGGGAGCAAGTGTGAATCTAATGTCATACTCGACTTATTTAAGGCTTGGACTCAGAGGAATCAAACCAACAAGAATGACTCTTCAAATGGCAGATAGGTCAGTGACATACCCCAAGGGAATCATTGAAGACCTATTAGTGCAAGTGGACAAGTTGGTGATTACGGCCGATTTTGTTATCTTGGAGATGACCGATTTCGCAACAAGCGAAAATGAAGGGACAATACTTCTAGGATGGCCATTCATGCGTAAAACAAAAACAATCATCGATGTTGATGAAGGAAAGGTCACCATGACCGTCTTGGGCGAAACTGTGGAAATCAACGTGTTCAGTTCATCCCCTATCCATTCTCATATTTATGCTGCCCATGATTGTAAGTTTATTGATTGCATTGATTCTTTGGTTGGTGATACATATTTGCATGACGATGTAGGGGACACGTTGCATGATGCTCTAACCGTTGAGCATGATATGGGGCTGAATAATTTAGAAATTGAAGAATATGTTGCATTGTTAGATAAATCCGAACCCATTGATGAAGTTGACGATCTTAATATGCCTTTGGAATTAAATTTTGAGGAGCCCGTTGAAATCAGCCCGCCCCTACTTGAATGGAAAGAACTTCTGGCACATCTTAAATATGTTTTCTTAGGCAAAAGTGACACTTACCCTGTAATTGTCTCTTCCAAATTAATTCCTTTGCAAGAAAACAAATTAGTAGAAGTTCTGACTAAATTAAAGGAAGCGATTGGGTGGAGTATTACTGATATCAAGGGAATAAGTCCTGTTAGGTGCATGCATAAAATAATTCTTGAGGATAATGTTAAACCTGTTAGGCAAGCTCAAAGGCATTTGAATCCGAACATGCAGGATGTAGTAAAAAAGGAAGTTTTGAAATTGTTAGATGTCGGAGTCATCTACCCGATATCCGATAGTGAGTGGGTTATTTTTGTGCATGTAGTGCCTAAGAAATCTGTAATAATGGTGGTTCGTAATGATAAAAATGAATTAGTGCCCCCCAAAACAGTGACCGAATGGAGAATGTGTATTGATTATCGAAAATTAAATGCCGTAATGAAAAAAGATCATTTTTCCCTCCCTTTCATTGATCAAATGTTGGAACGTTTAGCTGGGCATGATAATTACTGTTTTCTAGATGGTCTTTCAGGTTTCTATCAGATTCCCATTGCTCCGGAGGATCAAGAAAAAACCACTTTTACTTGCCCTTTTGGCACTTTTGCCTTTAGGAGGATGCCGTTTTGTCTTTGCAATGCTCCCGCTATTTTCCAAAGGTGCATGTTTTCCACATTCTCTAACTTGTTGGAAAAGTCCATTGAAGTATTCATGGACAATTTTTCTGTGTTTGGAACTACTTTTGATGATTGTTTACATAATTTGCCTGTTGTGCTCGAACGATGTATTAGGTGTAATCTTACACTTAGTTGGGAAACAGTCATTTCATGGTTAAACAAGGGCTTGTTTTGGGTCATGTGGTTTCTATTAAGGGAATGGAGGTTGATAAGGCTAAAGTTGATTTAATTCTTCAATTACCTCCGCCTTTGTGTGTGAAAGAAGTTCAAAGCTTCTTAGGGCATGCCGGTTTTCATAGGCATTTCATTAAAGTTTTTTCGAAAATTGCCCGCCTCTTAAGTAACCTTTTTTGTAAGGATGCTAAGTTCGATTTCACCGAGGAATGTTTGGTTGGTTTTAATGATTTGAAAGAGAAATTGACTCCCGCGCCTATTGTTGTTGCACCCGATTGGTCTTTACCATTTGAAATTATGTGCGATGCGTCTGACTTTGCTATTGGTACCGTTTTGGGGCAGAGAGTGAATAAATTTTTCCATGTAATTTATTATGTTAACAAAACACTCGATGAAGCTCAGGCCAATTATACCACCACCGAAAAAGAGTTTTTAGCTGTTGTGTTTTCTTTAGACAAGTTTCGATCCTATTTGGTTGGTTCGAAAGTAATTGTGCATACAAATCACGCTGCATTGAAATATTTGTTAAAAAAATCTAATGAAAAGCCAAGATTGATTCGGTGGGTTATTTTGTTGCAAGAATTTGACTTAGATTTTAAGGATAAAGAGGGTTCTAAAAATTTGGTTGCCGACCATCTATCTAGATTAACCGAAGGTGATAATTTTAAACTCGATAGCTCCTTGCCAATTGTTGAGACTTTTCCTGACGAACAATTGTTTGATGTGACTAAGACACCTTGGTATGCCGATATTGTTAATTATATTGTTAGTGGTGTTTTACAGCCTTACATGAGCTTTCAGGGGAAGAAGAGATTTATTTCCATGTGCAGGCATTACTACTGGGATGATGTCACCCCTGTATTTGTTATTTATTCAAATGTATGCACTAAGTACTTGGCATTGTAAAGAAGTACCAAATGAGTATCTTCTATAGGCCTTATAAAATTAGGCTAAGTCCTGATCAAAAGTTGATCAGTACAAAATTGACCAAGTATAGAACTGCCATTTATCAGAGAAGTTTTGGTCAACACAAAACATCAGAGAGGTTTGACTAAAACCAAGTTGCAGATAAGTTCTGAAGAAGACGCTACATTACACTAGTTTTGGTCAACGCAAAATATCAGGGAGGTTTGACCAAAATCCATCTACAGTCGAGTTATTAGACGAGATCTGGTCAAACAAATATCAGTATAAGTTTGACCATCAGATCATAGAACATTCATCAGGTCAGAGAATTTCAGAGCAGGGAACTTTATCTCAGAGAACTTCTACCAAGTTATATCATAGAAGCTTGACCGCACATCAGGCAGGTTTGACCAAAGAGATATCAGATGAGTTCTCAGACAAGATATCATCCAAGTAACTCAGTCCAAGTCAGCAAGCATTGAAAGTCAACAATAAAGGAAATCCACATGCAAACGTAAGTAGACAAACTGGAAAGATTCACAAAAAGTTAGGAATAAGATATTCCTTGAGATTCGCATTCTGAAGACTTATAATTATTCTAATCAAGAATAACAGTGCTAACAAAGAAAGTCTTTCAAACGGTTGGAAATGAAAAGGGAATCAAGCCTTGCAACAGAATGATATGATAAACAAAGAAGTCTACTCTCCAGCGGACGGATTTGTTACAGTGATGCAACGGCTATGAAGGAAGCTCAAAGAATCGTACTATGAATATTTGAGGATATGAATTGAGCAAGCTACGATGCGAACAATACATACAAGCGATCAAAGCAATCAAAGCAATCACAGTGAGCAAATAGCATCGTGAAGAGAAAAGTTTAAACAGTCATATTTTGATAAAGCTCTTAAGTTGGAGAAGACAAACACTCTTTTCTTAAAAGTTTGAGTACGAGGTTGCTTTCTTGAACGAGGTTCTTAAAAGTAAAGAGATTGTAAACGCATCCACATGTTCTTGATTGGAAGGTGATAGACAGCTTGCTAGTTTTTGAGGCATCCACGGGTTTTTGATCAAGAGGTGCAAGGCAGTCAAGGGAGTTGCAACGGCCACGTGTTTCCACTGGTTGGAAGCTGTTGTAATAAGGAAGAAATTCCTTGTAACCTTTATCACTGTTGACAGTTATAGTGAATTTATCTCCAACTGGTTTGGAGAGAAGTGGATTAGTAGAGGATTACCCCACCTCTGAAACCACTATAAGTGCTTGTATGATTTACTGCATTAAACATCATACATAACTGCTGCATACATACTTACTGTTCCATTAGAAAGCTATCTGCAGTCGATACTTGTTATCTCCATTATTATCAGCTGTCTTCCGCACTATCTATCGGCAGTCGACATAAGTCATCTGCACTTAATCAAAGCTGAGAAACTCACCTGACTTTTAGGAAAAGAGTTTAATAAGTCTATTCACCCCCCTAGACTTATTCCTGAGAACTTGTGACCGACAACTGGTATCAGAGAGGTTGGTTCAATTTTTACAGAACCAGATCTATATATTGAATATATATTATAATCTCTCAGTATAATGAAACACATACAACACATGCACTCTAGATTACCTATATTCTCTGTTGATGAAAATGACTTATGGAAAATAAGAATGCATGAATAAGTGATACTGAAGCGCTTCCTGAAGAGAGCATTAAAGAAATTCGAACGCAATGGGCGAAATATTTTCTTACCAAATTTGTTTAGATTTTTCTATGACATACAAACTGTTGGTTCTTGTTATTCTCAAACCGGTAAGTTCATGAAGTTAAAGATTTCGGGACTTTTATAAGGATGTGTATTTTTATTTTGTAGTTAGTTGATAATACTTGTTGTAAACAGTTGAGATTTAGTTACTTTGTTTTTGCTTCACAGTTTTTTTTGCTTCATAGTTGATAATACATTCGTTGCATAAAAATTATGTTGGGTTGGTTTTCGTTTGAGATGTTGCTGATTGAATTGTTTGTGATCAGAAAAATATGTTGGTGTAGGTTGGCCCAATTTTATACAGGTGGAATTGGCTGGGCTGGCACACCTGCCTAGATGAAAAAATAAAGCAAATTCACATTGGTTCAATTAGAGACCGATGTTAAATTCTGGGAACCATTCACATCGGTTGAATTAGAAACCGATGTGAATAAACCGTAACAACATCGGTTAGGAAACCGATGTGAATAAGAATTTTCCACATCGGTTGAAAACTGATGTGAACCAACATCGGTTAGGAACCGATGTGAATGAGAATTTTTTACATCGGTTCAAAACCGATGTGAATAAGAATTTTTCACATCGGTTAAAAACGATGTAAATCAACATCGGTTAAAAACCGATGTAAATCAACATCGGTTTTAAAACCGATGTGAAAAATTGATATCGGTGGATACGACATCGATTATAAAACCGATGTAAATCAACTAAAAAAATCGATGTCCTATCATGTTTTCATAGTAGTGTACGATCAACACATGCTCACAGGTTCGAAATACAAATGCCCAATGACGAACGGTCAAAACTGAACATGAAACAACAAACTGCCTGAAGGCAAACCAGCTAAAGATGAAATGGATAACAATAGCGATACCCGAAGACTCCAATCGAACATATAATACATCATAAATAACCTGAAAGCCTTCAGCCGAAGATATAATACACCATAATGGCATAAATGCCCTCAACAAAAGCTTTACACCATGGCATAAAAGCCCTCAACCGAAGCTGCAATACATCACAATGGCATCACAATTGCAGCTGGTGGGAAACCAACTCTGAGAAGTTCAAGCCCCAAACTTATCCACAATGAGATCACCTAGTGATCATGACCTGCTGTATTGCAGGAGTTGGGAAACCAACTGCGAGTACTTCAGGTCCTATACTTACCAATAATGCGATCACCTTGTGACTGTGACCTACTGAATTGCAGGTGCTGGGAAACCAACTACGAGAAGTTCAAGCCCCATACTTGACCATAATGAGATCATCTCGTGACTGTGACCTGCTGAATTGCAGGTGCTGTAAAACCAACTGCGAGAAGTTCAAGCCCCAGACTTACCCGTAATGAGATCACCTCATGACGGTGACCTGCTAAATTGCAAGTGCTGGAGGACCAATTATGAGAAGTTCAAGCCCCAGACTTACCCATAATGAAATAACCTTGTGACTGTGACCTGCTGAATTATAGGTGTTGGAAAACCAACTGCAAGAAGTTCAAGTACCAGACTTACGCACCAAGCACTAGTCGTAACTAGCCTCAAACATATGAATAATCACAAACAGCAATGATCACAGGATTACTGAATTCATAAGAATGATGGTTTGTTGCCCTGAATTGACCAACACAACCATGTTAATCAACAGATTGGCACCATCCTTAGCGGAACCAATTAAAGTACCTCGATTACCTTTAATCGGACAATCGATATCAGTTATACAGCATGTTGGCACCATCATTACGGTCCTAATTAAGATACCTCTATTACCTTCAATCAGCCAATTGATATCAGTGATACAACATGTTGTCACAATCATTACGGTCCCAATTCAAATACCTCGATTGCCTTTAATCGGTCAAACGATAACAATAGAATAATGGATGTGCACCATCATTGACGATCCCAATGCAAATACCTCGATTATCGTTTAGATGCCAATAAATAACAATAGAATAACATATGTGCGCCATCCTCCACAATCCCAATTCAAATACCTCAATTACCATTAATCGGCCAATTGATAACCATAGTATAACGCATGGGCACTGTCCTCGACAATCCCAATATAAATACCTCAATTGCCTTTAATCGGTCAATCTATAACAATAATACAACAGATGGGTACCATCCTTGATAATCCCAATTCAAATACCTATGTTGCCTTTAATCGGTCAGTCGATAACAACAATACAATGGATGGGCACCCGTCCTTGACAGTCCTAATTCAAAAACCCTGATTGCCATGAATCGGTCAATCAATAACAACAATACAATATATGGGCGCCGTCCTTGAGAGTTACAGTTCAAATACCTCGATTGCCTTGAATCGACCAATTGATAATAACAGCGATAATAGATATATCGGTGCCTTTAATTGGCTACCAATGACAGAGATGATAATTAAGTACGCCAATGCTTTCAATAGGCCAATAAAACAACAATAACAATAACCATAATAATGTTTCAGATCGAACATCAATACCAACCACAATAATAGATAATGTGAATACCTAGAATCGGCTGTTTACGGCAATAATAACAAGTATCTTAGTGCCTTGAACTGGCCATTGACGACAAAGATAATAATTGGCATAATTTGCTTAAAGGTATTATGTATCGAACAATCCCCCAATATCAACAAAATCATGAAGAGACTATGGCTTGAAATGATACAACACATTTATACATATAAATAATAATATTAATCTCATTGACCAGTATAAGTATAAAAGTTGCCTAAAATTGAAGACGAGAAAGTCCTTCTACAAACAATATCCTCCCATTAATCAATAAATCACACGAACACCCTTGAATGAAACACAATAAAAAGTCTCGAAGACTAAACTAATCGATTATCCTCAACAAGGTAATCCGATAATCTCAAACAACCCATTCCAAACCAATGTAATAACCAAACAACCCCTCATAAGCAAATTTTTACAAGATTACCAACAAGACTAAGTTAATCTTGTGAAATCATAACACAATGATTAATTTTCGATGAATAGCATCATTCAACCCGAAATCATATCATAATCCAAGATTATAACAATCAACAATCAAACCCATCCAAGCACAAATCCATCTACAGTCGAGTTATTAGACGAGATCTGGTCAAACAAATATCAGTATAAGTTTGACCATCAGATCATAGAACATTCATCAGGTCAGAGAATTTCAGAGCAGGGAACTTTATCTCAGAGAACTTTATCTCAGAGAACTTCTACCAAGTTATATCATAGAAGCTTGACCGCACATCAGGCAGGTTTGACCAAAGAGATATCAGATGAGTTCTCAGACAAGATATCATCCAAGTAACTCAGTCCAAGTCAGCAAGCATTGAAAGTCAACAATAAAGGAAATCCACATGCAGACGTAAGGAGACAAACTGGAAAGATTCCCAAAAAGTTAGGAATAAGATATTCCTTGAGATTCGCATTCTGAAGACTTATAATTATTCTAATCAAGAATAATGGCGCTAACAAAGAAAGTCTTTCAAACGGTTGGATATTAAAAGGGAATCAAGCCTTGCAACAGAATGATATGATAAACAAAGAAGTCTACTCTCCAGCAGACGGATTTGTTACAGTGATGCAACGGCTATGAAGGAAGCTCAAAGAATCGTACTATGAATATCTGAGGATATGAATTGAGCAAGCTACGATGCGAACAATACATACAAGTGATCAAAGTAATCACAGTGAGCAAATAGCATCGTGAAGAGCAAAGTTTAAACAGTCATATTCTGATAAAGCTCTTAAGTTGGAGAAGACAAACACTCTTGTCTTAAAAGTTTGAGTACGAGGTTGCTTTCTTGAACGAGGTTCTTAAAAGTAAAGAGATTGTAAACGCATCTACCGGTTCTTGATTGGAAGGTGATAGACAGCTTGCGAGTTTTTGAGGCATCCACGCGTTTTTGATCAAGAGGTGCAAGGCAGTCAAGGGAGTTGCAACGGCCACGTGTTTCCACTGGTTGGAAGCTGTTGTAACAAGGAAGAAATTCCTTGTAACCTTTATCACTGTTGACAGTTATACTGAATTTATCTCCAACTGGTTTGGAGAGAAGTGGATTAGTAGAGGATTACCCCACCTCTGAAACCACTATAAGTGCTTCTATGATTTACTGCATTAAACATCATACATAACTGCTGCATACATACTTACTGTTCCATTAGAAAGCTATCTGCAGTCGATACTTGTTATCTCCATTATTATCAGCTGTGTCTTCCGCACTATCTATCGGCAGTCGACATAAGTCATCTGTAGTTAATCAAAGCTGAGAAACTCACCTGACTTTTAGGAAAAGAGTTTAACAAGTCTATTCACCCCCCTAGACTTATTCCTGAGAACTTGTGACCGACAACTGGTATCAGAGAGGTTGGTTCAATTTTTACAGAACCAGATCTATCTATTGACTATATATTATAATCTCTCAGTATAATGGAACACATACAACACATGCACTCTAGATTACCTATATTCTCTGTTGATGAAAATGACTTATGGAAAATAAGAATGCATGAATAAGTGATACTCAAGCGCTTCCTGAAGAGAGCATTAAAGAAATTCGAACGCAATGGGTGAAATATTTTCTTACCAAATTTGTTTAGATTTTTCTATGACATACAAACTGTTGGTTCTTGTTATTCTCGAACCGGTAAGTTCATGAAGTTAAAGATTTCGGGACTTTTATAAGGATGTGTATTTTTATTTTGTAGTTAGTTGATAATACTTGTTGTAAACAATTGAGATTTAGTTACTTTGTCTTTGCTTCACAGTTTTTTTTGCTTCATAGTTGATAATACATTCGTTGCATAAAAATTATGTTGGGTTGGTTTTCGTTTGAGATGTTGCTGATTGAATTGTTTGTGATCAGAAAAATATGTTGGTGTAGGTTGGCCCAATTTTATACAGGTGGAATTGGCTGGGCTGGCACACCTGCCTGGATGAAAAAATAAAGCAAATTCACATTGGTTCAATTAGAGACCGATGTTAAATTCTGGGAACCATTCACATCGGTTGAATTAGAAACCGATGTGAATAAACCGTAACAACATCGGTTAGGAAACCGATGTGAATAAGAATTTTCCACATCGGTTGAAAACTGATGTGAACCAACATCGGTTAGGAACCGATGTGAATGAGAATTTTTTACATCGGTTCAAAACCGATGTGAATGGTCAGGAAACTGATGTGAATAAGAATTTTTCACATCGGTTAAAAACCGATGTAAATCAACATCGGTTAAAAACTGATGTAAATCAACATCGGTTTTAAAACCGATGTGAAAAATTGATATCGGTGGATACGACATCGATTATAAAACCGATGTAAATCAACTAAAAAACTCGATGTCCTATCATGTTTTCATAGTAGTGTACGATCAACACATGCTCACAGGTTCGAAATACAAATGCCCAATGACGAACGGTCAAAACTGAACATGAAACAACAAACTGCCTGAAGGCAAACCAGCTAAAGATGAAATGGATAACAATAGCGATACCCGAAGACTCCAATCGAACATATAATACATCATAAATAACCTGAAAGCCTTCAGCCGAAGATATAATACACCATAATGGCATAAATGCCCTCAACAAAAGCTTTACACCATGGCATAAAAGCCCTCAACCGAAGCTGCAATACATCACAATGGCATTAAAATCCTCAGTTGTAGCTGCAATGCATCCCAATGGCAGAAGCCTTCAGCTAAAGATGAAATACATCACAATAGCATAAAAGCCCTCAGCCGAAGCTGCAACACATCACAATAGCATAAAATCCCTCTGCCGAAGCTGCAATACATCATAATGGCATAAAAGCCCTCATTTGAACCTATAATACATCATAATGGACTGAAATCCCCCAGCTGAAGCTGCAATATGAGATCCTCCAATGATCATGACTGCTGAATTGTAGCTGCTGGGAAACCAACTCTAAGAAGTTCAAGCCCCAAACTTATCCACAATGAGATCACCTAGTGATCATGACCTGCTGTATTGCAGGTGTTGGGAAACCAACTGCGAGTACTTCAGGTCCTATACTTACCAATAATGCGATCATCTTGTGACTGTGACCTACTGAATTGCAGGTGCTGGGAAACCAACTACGAGAAGTTCAAGCCCCATACTTGACCATAATGAGATCATCTCGTGACTGTGGCCTGCTGAATTGCAGGTGCTGTAAAACCAACTGCGAGAAGTTCAAGCCCCAGACTTACCCGTAATGAGATCACCTCGTGACGGTGACCTGCTAAATTGCAAGTGCTGGAGGACCAATTATGAGAAGTTCAATGTAATATCCACAATTTCGAATTTCGGTAATTTTCTTTTTTCGGAGGAAGTTCGCTTTGACAACTCTATCATGACCGTTTCGTCATTCCGAGAATGATTAATTCTGCACTTTTTGTCATCCGAGTTCGTTTCGGTGTCGTTTTGTTGAGTTCCGTGTCCTTAATCGACTTTTTCACGTGGGAGTTCGACTTTGTAAAGTCACCATTAATTCTTGGAAACTCCAAAAATTCTGAATCTTTGCAAAGTTATAGAGAATCAAGTTAGCTTTCCAATGGTTCAAACGGTGAGTCAATCGGAGTCCAGACGAAGGAGTTATGGTCGAAATAGCGAAGACTGCACGGTGTGCCTTTTTGGTGTTGAAGGAGGCTGTACCGTGTGCCGCGGCACACTCAGGCTGTGCCGCGGCACTAAGCTAATTCCTGGGCATTTTTGGTGGCCCTGGGCCGCGGCACACTCATCCTGTGCCGCGGCACACGAGCTTTTTCTGCGTTTTTTAGCAGATTTGCGAGGAGAAAAATTTCATTTTTTCTCCTCTCTTCTTCCTCCTTCATCTTAGGCGATTTGATGGCGATTTTGGGCGATTTGAGTGCTCCAAAACTTGTAGAGATCATCCTCCTCAAGTCTTGTTGAAGATTTTCGACCTCTACTTGAATCCTTCATCCAAATCAAGGTATTGTGGCTTGAACCCTTGTTTTTGTAGATTTGGGGATTTTCCTTTTTGATTTCGATTCCAATCCGTTTTTAATCAATTAATCGTTGTATAAACGTTGTTTTGAACTTGTTCTATGGATTGGATACTCGTATCTTTGGTTCGTTCAACCCGAGGGGTGATTTCTTTGTTCTTGATGGGTCTTGAACATTTAATGTTCGATTAAATGTTCGAATGAGTTCCCTTTGATAGTTTGTTGGGATTTCCGTTGTTTTCGGCCTTGATTCTCGTCGTAATCATGTTTTATTATTCCCTATGGAGGATTATAGGTGCTCGATGATTCCGATGTTGAATTCCATTGGTGTTGATGATTCATATGGTGTTTTCCCGTAGTAAATTCGGTGCTATCACGTTCTAGATAGTGTTCGGGAATTTGAGGGCTACCCGTCCGTATCCGTTCACTTTTCCATTGCTCGTGATATCGAGGCAAGTACCTTGCCCATACTCTTCTTATTTTGTGGATATGATGATCGGTGATCGTCTTGGTGTGTTTGTTTGGTTGTTTGAAATGAAGTTTCAAAGGATTTCGGTTTGGCCTCGTTAAAGGCTTTCTTTCAAAACGCGTGTGTTTGTGAACGGTGTTTTGAGAATTGATTATGATTTGGTTATTTTGAACGTTGAAGGCTTTTATGATGATACTCCTATTGTTTAAGTTATGGAATCGTGTATTCCGTATTTAATCTTGTTATTGTATTTTTGAAGAGTTTGATAATGGTGTCGAGTTAATGGCCATCTCTAGTGAGTATTCTTAATGAACTTACATTCTTAGCATGTTACTATTGCATGAGTAGCGTGTGTGTGTGTATGCTCACTGCGGGTTAGATCCGACGGGGTCTCGGTAGGGCTCCACGAAGCTGTGGAACCGCGAGCTTGCTTTTAACCACTGCGGGTTAGATCCGACGGGGTCTCGGTAGGGATCCACGAAGCTGTGGGTCCGCGGTTAATTGTGGTGCATTTTACAAATGTGATTCGATATTGGCATTTCCGGAAATGAGTGCTTTTGAACGGTTTTCATGATTGCATGCATTGACTAAGTGTGTAAGAGGTAAGTTGTTCGTTTGGCCTACTTGGCTAGGATGGCTCTAGAGTATTTTGTTGTTTGTTTTAAATCCTTTATTTGTGGATTTTGATGTTGGGAGACGAACCTTGTGGTCGTTCTTGTGTACTGTGAGTTGATGAGATTTGGGGCTAAAATCCCAATAGTTTTGTAAAAGTCATTTTACGGATTTGGGGCTAAAATCCCAACGGGTTGGTAAATATCATTTTTCGGAAAGTAAAGATTTGGGGCGGTGACCCCTTTTTGTCTTGTGGATTTTGAAAAGTAGGATTTGATAATCCTAAATGGTTTTCTATTAAAACTCTCGATGGCATTCTAAACCGTCTTATAAATTATTTCCATTGAATTATGGTATTTCGATTTTTAAAGGTTTTCTCAAACCCTTGCCTCGAGAAGTACTTTTCGTTTCGTTTGGATCTTTGAGGATTCACAGTTATTGTTATTCGTGGAATGTGAATTGTATGGCTCGTATTTGCACTTTGTATTTGCACTAGCAAAACAGTGGAGTTTTGCTAACCCCAGTATTCGGGGTGGATGTCTGCTTTTGCATTCGGGTTTTGGAGCATAACACGGGGTCGGCACGAAGGATGATGAAAGATGATCGATACTAATCACACGAGGAACCGTACTCTGCTTATTGGTTCGATTGTACTCTATTTTTCCATTGCTATATTTTCCCGTTGTACGGGCGTAGTTGTATTTTGACCTGCGTGGGCATGAGTTGTATTTGAGTTGTATGTATTTATTGAAAGACCAAATCGGTCTCTCGAGTCGCTTTAGCCTTAAAGGCATGGTTGAGTTGTTAAATGTTGTTACCGGCTGGTAGATCCTTGAGGAAAGGTTCTACGGCGTGTAATATCCACTGGCGGATTGGGGGTGTTACATAAATGGTATCAGAGCTTAGGTTGAGGAAACCTAGGCTGTCGGGTCAAGTCGTGTTGTTTGAGTCTTGTTTCGTCGGATTTTATCTGACTGAGTCGTGTCGCGACGCGTCGTTTGAGTTGTTGGTCGTGGTTAGTATCGTGGGGCGATCATCATCTTCGTGCGACCTGTGAATGTAAGTCTCCCTTCTTTGTGTCGTGCCTCGTGTGACACGAGCTATTTTTATGATTATTTGTTAAGTGATGGAATCCTTATGTGGATTTTGATTTCACGATATGTATTTAATCGACTCTCGTATTTGATTTATACGAGGAGTGTCGTCGCTTGTGATGTCTTTTTATTGTTGTTTTTGTCCGTTGCTGATGATTTTCGAATCGATTTGCACGTTTTACAAGTTCTTTTGTGGAAGCTTTGTGCTTGTACAAGTTCGACTTGTTCACTAGCCAGTGCGGTAGGGTCTTTAGAGGCCTCGAATGGGGCCAGTGGTTTTGTTTTGAATGTGGTTATTTGACTCTAATATTTTGTTCTTATGAGGAGTAGTGTTGCTGGATTGTGCATGTTGAACTGTATTTATTTTATCCATTGCGTGAGTTCGTTTGTAATGACTTTCGGTATTTTACCGACCGAGTTTTATTTCGATAACCGCTTCCCTTAACCGAGTTTTTGGCATTATGGCCTTGATCGCTTTGTGAAATTCTTATGACGGTATTTAGTATTTTTTTTAATGGCTTTTGTGAGTTTTGAAATATTACCGTCATCGATCTTTTTGGCATCGTCCTTTTTGGCATTGAATTATTTTCGAAAACTTGAGTATCTTAGAAATAAATTTCGAGACATATTTTTTTTTTCAAATGAGTTATTTTCTTGTGGTACATCCAGGTGCCACAATATATTTCAAAAATTTTCTGCCTCGAGGACCAAAATGTTTTGAGATATTTTCAATGTTTTAGAAACGTTTTTATTTAGACCCGAGGGTCGAATATTCTGAAAGTTTTCACTAAGAGAAAGTGGCCTCATTTTTATCAAATGCGAAACGGTTCTCCAAAGTCTCGATAACGATGTTCCACGTTTGTACTTTTTGAAAGGTGATACTCAAGATCAATCGGTGTTCTTCTAAATTATTTTCAAAATGAGGTTTTCGTTTTTAAAACCTATCCATTCCCGTTTGAGGTCTGGGTATATATGTATGATGTTCACGTTGTCATTTTTATGTTTACTCCCGAGTATGACCGAATTGGCGGTGTGTGCGTTGAGTCGTTTTCCACCCATTTGTTGTGTTAGCCCCTTGTGAGAGGTGGGATGTTGGTGTTGAATATTGTCGCCTCGTGGTGATTTCTGCATTGTCGCGCATGTGCGAGCTGTTAGAGCTTGGGTTGATATGGCCGTGTGCATCGGTGATCGTTCCGTTATGTGTCGGTTGTTTAATGTCTTGTTACCTTGCTCATGTTTTTGTGAATTTCGTCGATGAGGTCGGGGGTAATACCCGTATTATTTTTGGCTTCTGTATTTTCTCTTTCTCAATTCTATAGACTCGCTCGTGTTCGTTGATACTTTCTGAACTTGTTCTGTATTCCGGTTTCATCGTTCGAACGAGCTGTGATCTTGTTGTGGGTCGATCTGGTTATCGTTGTGACTTTTTCGAGTTCGGTTCGATTCTTGTGAACCTTGTTCGGGAGTAACATCATTTGGTTCTACTAGTCCTTTTATTCGAAGGGATCGGATTTTGAACTTCTGTATATTCTACTTTGTCGACTCATTTATGTTCGTTGACATTTCCGAGCTTGTCCTGCCCCTTGTTTTTGTTTATCGAACGAGTGTGGCATCATTTCGGAATAACTCGTTTGTCGTTGTGACTTTTCAATTTCTATTCCCTTTCATGTGGATCTTATGTGAATGCATACGTTGTCGTTTTCACCGGATCATATATTGTCTCGAGTCGAGATGTGAACCTTGGAGTTGTTGTTTGAATTTTTATTGTTCTTCGTGATTCGAACGTGATTGTTCGCTTTTTGTTGTCTCGACCTTTGTGGTTCGGTCGTTTGTTTGTTCGGTTTTTGTCCTCGTTTCGTGATCGTTGAGCATTCAGGCTCATTCCTAATTCCCTTAAGTTTGGGAAATTAGTCTCGTTTTCGATCTTCCAACCCTTGGGCGGTGGAATTCCGTATTAGTTCAGCGATTGGCTCGCGTTTCGATTGATGTACTGTTGGATTGGCCAATCATACTGACTTTCGTTCGTTGTGTTTTGTGATTGTCGGATAATTGACTTGGCTATATTATCCGTTTGATGACGCTTGTCATTTGTTGGTTTTATTGTATCCCTAACGGCGACGTTGTGTTGGTCGTCGTGGAGCGTGTTTTCACGCCGTATGTCTCTTTGCATTTCTTGCAGTGTTTCGCCGTTGGGCGCGAGTTTTCTATTTTTGTGTATCTCGTCGATTTTTCCTGGCGGGTATATTGCTACCCCCTACTTGTTTTAAGTTTCGGGACGAAACTTCTTTTAAGGAGGGTAGAATGTAATATCCACAATTTCGAATTTCGGTAATTTTCTTTTTTCGGAGGAAGTTCGCTTTGACAACTCTATCATGACCGTTTCGTCATTCCGAGAATGATTAATTCTGCACTTTTTGTCATCCGAGTTCGTTTCGGTGTCGTTTTGTTGAGTTCCGTGTCCTTAATCGACTTTTTCACGTGGGAGTTCGACTTTGTAAAGTCACCATTAATTCTTGGAAACTCCAAAAATTCTGAATCTTTGCAAAGTTATAGAGAATAAAGTTAGCTTTCCAATGGTTCAAACGGTGAGTCAATCGGAGTCCAGACGAAGGAGTTATGGTCGAAATAGCGAAGACTGCACGGTGTGCCTTTTTGGTGTTGAAGGAGGCTGTACCGTGTGCCGCGGCACACTCAGGCTGTGCCGCGGCACTAAGCTAATTCCTGGGCATTTTTGGTGGCCCTGGGCCGCGGCACACTCATCCTGTGCCGCGGCACACGGGCTTTTTCTGCGTTTTTAGCGGTTGCGAGGAAAAATTTCATTTTTTCTCCTCTCTTCTTCCTCCTTCATCTTAGGCGATTTGATGGCGATTTTGGGCGATTTGAGTGCTCCAAAACTTGTAGAGATCCTCCTCCTCAAGTCTTGTTGAAGATTTTCGACCTCTACTTGAATCCTTCATCCAAATCAAGGTATTGTGGCTTGAACCCTTGTTTTTGTAGATTTGGGGATTTTACTTTTTGATTTCGATTCCAATCCGTTTTTAATCAATTAATCGTTGTATAAACGTTGTTTTGAACTTGTTCTACGGATTGGATACTCGTATCTTTGGTTCGTTCAACCCGAGGGGTGAATTCTTTGTTCTTGAAGGGTCTTGAACATTTAATGTTCGATTAAATGTTCGAATGAGTTCCCTTTGATAGTTTGTTGGGATTTCCGTTGTTTTCGGCCTTGATTCTCGTCGTAATCATGTTTTATTATTCCCTATGGAGGATTATAGGTGCTCGATGATTCCGATGTTGAATTCCGTTGGTGTTGATGATTCATATGGTGTTTTAACGTAGTAAATTCGGTCTTTATCACGTTCTAGATAGTGTTCGGGAATTTGAGGGCTACCTGTCCGTATCCGTTCACTTTTCCATTGCTCGTGATATCGAGGCAAGTACCTTGCCCATACTCTTCTTATTTTGTGGATATGATGATCGGTGATCGTCTTGGTGTGTTTGTTTGGTTGTTTGAAATGAAGTTTCAAAGGATTTCGGTTTGGCCTCGTTAAAGGCTTTCTTTCAAAACGCGTGTGTTTGTGAACGGTGTTTTGAGAATTGATTATGATTTGGTTATTTTGAACGTTGAAGGCTTTTATGATGATACTCCTATTGTTTAAGTTATGGAATCGTGTATTCCGTATTTAATCTTGTTATTGTATTTTTGAAGAGTTTGATAATGGTGTCGAGTTAATGGCCATCTCTAGTGAGTATTCTTAATGAACTTACATTCTTAGCATGTTACTATTGCATGAGTAACGTGTGTGTGTGTATGCTCACTGCGGGTTAGATCCGACGGGGTCTCGGTAGGGCTCCACGAAGCTGTGGAACCGCGAGCTTGCTTTTAACCATCAAGGGTTAGATCCGACGGTCTCGGTAGGGATCCAAGGCGTGGGTCCGCGGTTAATTGTGGTGCATTTTACAAATGTGATTCGATATTGGCATTTCCGGAAATGAGTGCTTTTGAACGGTTTTCATGATTGCATGCATTGACTAAGTGTGTAAGAGGTAAGTTGTTCGGTTGGCCTACTTGGCTAGGATGGCTCTAGAGTATTTTGTTGTTTGTTTTAAATCCTTTATTTGTGGATTTTGATGTTGGGAGACGAACCTTGTGGTCGTTCTTGTGTACTGTGAGTTGATGAGATTTGGGGCTAAAATCCCAATGGTTTTGTAAAAGTCATTTTACGGATTTGGGGCTAAAATCCCAACGGGTTGGTAAATGTCATTTTTCGGAAAGTAAAGATTTGGGGCGGTGACCCCTTTTTGTCTTGTGGATTTTGAAAAGTAGGATTTGATAATCCTAAATGGTTTTCTATTAAAACTCTCGATGACATTCTAAACCGTCTTATAAATTATTTCCATTGAATTATGGTATTTCGATTTTTAAAGGTTTTCTCAAACCCTTGCCTCGAGAAGTACTTTTCGTTTCGTTTGGATCTTTGAGGATTCCTGGTTATTGTTATTCGTGGAATGTGAATTGTATGGCTTGTATTTGCACTTTGTATTTGCACTAGCAAAACAGTGGAGTTTTGCTAACCCCCGAGTATTCGGGGGGTGGATGTCTGTTTTTGCATTCAGGTTTTGGAGCATAACACATGGTCGGCACGAAGGATGATGAAAGATGATCGATACTAATCAGACGAGGAACCGTACTCTGTTTATTGGTTCAGTTGTACTCTATTTTTCCGCTGCTATATTTTCCCGTTGTACGGGCGTAGTTGTATTTTGACCCCTGCGTGGGCATGAGTTGTATTTGAGTTGTATGTATTTATTGAAAGACCAAATCGGTCTACTGAGTCGTTTTAGCCTTAAAGGCATGGTTGAGTTGTTAAATGTTGTTACCAGCCTGGTAGATCCTTGAGGAAAGGTTCTACGGCGTGTAATATCCCTGAGCGGATTGGGGGTGTTACATTCAAGCCCCAGACTTACCCATAATGAAATAACCTTGTGACTGTGACCTGCTGAATTATAGGTGTTGGAAAACCAACTGCAAGAAGTTCAAGTACCAGACTTACCCACCAAGCACTAGTCGTAACTAGCCTCAAACATATGAATAATCACAAACAGCAATGATCACAGGATTACTGAATTCATAAGAATGATGGTTTGTTGCCCTGAATTGACCAACACAACCATGTTAATCAACGGATTGGCACCGTCCTTAGCGGAACCAATTAAAGTACCTCGATTACCTCTAATCGGCCAATCGATATCAGTTATACAGCATGTTGGCACCATCATTACGGTCCTAATTAAGATACCTCTATTACCTCCAATCAGCCAATTGATATCAGTGATACAACATGTTGTCACAATCATTACGGTCCCAATTCAAATACCACGATTGCCTTTAATCGGTCAAACGATAACAATAGAATAATGGATGTGCACCATCATTGACGATCCCAATGCAAATACCTCAATTATCGTTTAGATGCCAATAAATAACAATAGAATAACATATGTGCGCCATCCTCCACAATCCCAATTCAAATACCTCAATTACCATTAATCGGCCAATTGATAACCATAGTATAACGCATGGGCACTGTCCTCGACAATCCCAATTTAAATACCTCGATTGCCTTTAATCGGTCAATCTATAACAATAATACAACAGATGGGCACCATCCTTGACAATCCCAATTCAAATACCTCTATTGCCTTTACTCGGTCAGTCGATAACAACAATACAATTGATGGGCACCCGTCCTTGACAGTCCTAATTCAAAAACCCCGATTGCCATGAATCGGTCAATCAATAACAACAATACAATATATGGGCGCCATCCATGAGAGTTACAGTTCAAATACCTCGATTTCCTTGAATCGACCAATTGATAACAACAGCGATAATAGATATATCGGTGCCTTTAATTGGCTACCAATGACAGAGATGATAATTAAGTACATTAATGCTTTCAATAGGCCAATACAACAACAATAACAATAATCATAATAATGTTTCAGATCGAACATCAATGTCAACCACAATAATAGATAATGTGAATACCTAGAATCGGCTGTTTACGGCAATAATAACAAGTATCTTAGTGCCTTGAACTGGCCATTGACGACAATGATAATAATTGGCATAATTTGCTTAAAGGTATTATGTATCGAACAATCCCCCAATATCAACAAAATCATGAAGAGACTATGGCTTGAAATGATACAACACATTTATACATATAAATAATAATATTAATCTCATTGACCAGTATAAGTATAAAAGTTGCCTAAAATCGAAGACGAGAAAGTCCTTCTACAAACAATATCCTCCCATTAATCAATAAATCACACGAACACCCTTGAATGAAACACAATAAAAAGTCTCGAAGACTAAACTAATCGATT
The DNA here is from genome assembly GCA_033398695.1 of Orobanche coerulescens. NCBI lineage: Eukaryota > Viridiplantae > Streptophyta > Magnoliopsida > Lamiales > Orobanchaceae > Orobanche > Orobanche coerulescens. The sequence goes on from CM065815.1 coordinate 72,149,999, forward strand.
ATCCTCAACAAGGTAATCCGATAATCTCAAACAACCCATTCCAAACCAATGTAATAACCAAACAACCCCTCATAAGCAAATTTTTACAAGATTACCAACAAGACTAAGTTAATCTTGTGAAATCATAACACAATGATTAATTTTCGATGAATAGCATCATTCAACCCGAAATCATATCATAATCCAAGATTATAACAATCAACAATCAAACCCATCCAAGCACAAATCCATCTTTATAATGTTCTTACAAATAAATTCCAATAACTCCAAGAATCAACATACCCATCTCATAATCACATAAACTCATATATATTATGATTAAAACTAAAGAACATAATCTATTTGAATGAAATTCACGATGAAGAAGAATCACCTCCTGAAGATTCAGATGAAAACCTATATGGTTCGATCCTCTCTAAATCAATTCCCAAGCTTCACGATCGTGTTAGATGAACAAAACTATTAACTCTTAGGTGTTCAGATGTCAAAACCTCTCCAAGGAGTATTTATCTCAGAAGGAATAAAGAGAAAACGAAAGAGAGAGTAAAAATGAGCTGAAATCCGATATGCACAATTATATATATTATACATTACTAGCGTGCGTAACGACTGCCTCAGCGCACAATAAACCAGTTCAGCGTGCACTAATCCTATATATATATATATGTATGCAATAATCCGTCAATTACCTCAAAACACGCGCCAGAAGCACTCAGGTACACACATTAGATTTCCTTGGGCTGATATGAACATAGTGTGCATTAGCCTTAAGCTTTACCATGCGTTAAATGTCGTTGACTCGGTCATGCACAAGCACGTCGAAAGCTGCCGACCACCGGACCTACCTATCATCCACTAGCTGGATCCTTGTCTGATATGGTCTTGCATATGTTAGTCTTCAAACTTTGCATAATCTTAGATTGCATACTATCATGCACTATAACTGAAAGTAATGTGTGATATTTTGTAGATACTTATCCAAAAAACAACTCACAAAGCAACGTCCAGTCGGTAAAAATGATACCAACGACAAATATAAACAGTTCAAGTCTATACAATATATATTGTATATGTCAAGTAAAACATCACTTGTACAATTCCAAGTGAATATGCACAATACAACAGTAAAAACAAAAATCTTACTGCAGGATATTACATACTCTCCCCTTAAAATAAGTTTCATCCCCGAAACTAAGGGTACACAACTCGAAGTATGAAACGTCCATCCGAATATGAAGAAAACATCTCCATGAATAGTCCTCAATACAAATCACTTCACCTAAGCAATTGGGCCAACCCATCGGGTCCCCATAGTTTTTTTCCTTAAGAAGGCGTGAATTAAGGGATAAAATGCTCAACCATGTGCAAGATCAGTCGAATTATGAATCCTCCGCGTAGAGTCCGAACATAAAGCCGTACGACATGCATGACTTGTACATAGGCATACACATCCTGAGCGATCCACTCATTGTATATATCTACAATCATTGGTGTACACTTCCCTGTCCTCATATGCATCGGACGCCCCATGCAATCACTAACTCATGCAACACAAGGATAACAACAACGCTTCATCAACCTCCATCATCTTATAGATTTGAGGAAGACCTGGCCCTGAGCTTGCTACTCCTCCTTGGTTGTCCTTACCTCTGGCTCTTAAACCTGGTACAGCCCCTTAGATAAAGTACGGGCGAAAGTAATAAAATCAATCGTAGCTGATGAGCTCTCATGAGATCTATTGGTGTAACACCCCCAAAACTATATGGGAATATTACACGCCGTAGATCCTTCCCACAAGGATGTACCAGGCTAAACATCACAAACCGGCCAAGTGTTTGCCCGACTGTGGCAAATAATACAATGATACGGACCGTTAAGGCCAATTATAAACAACTACACGGATCGGTGAAGTTGTACGACTGACGTAAACAGAAAAATATAACTCTTTACAAAGAATGCCCACTCAGGGGTGAAGATACAAAATAGCGGAAGGCGGAATACGACTATGATGACACAACACGACTCGACTAAACTCCCAACTCTCGATTAGTATCGTAGCCCGCCACTCCCTATGCTGATTCTGTGACTGCTCCCCGAACCCACAAACACTTGGACACAAAACAGACATCCACCCCCCGATTACTCGGGGGTTAGAAAAATTCCACTATTTTGCTAGTGCAAGTATAATACGATATGAAATGCAACAAGTAAATAGCAACCACGAATTTGATACAGAAATCAACTATCAAAATCTTCCCGAGAAGTTATAGAAATTTCGAACTCAAGCAAGGAAGTATTTAAAAAGAACTCGTCATCTTGGGGATTTTTATAATAGAAATTATTTTGGAGCTCGAGACCTAATTAACAAAACCTTTTCGAAAGTGTTAGGGCCTCAACCCGATTTTTCATTTCAAAACACACTAGTTAAGATATCATCATGGGTCCATGACCTAACTTTAAAACACTAGCCAATCAATCACTGTTACACGATCACTGTTCGTACACATCATATACCGAACTCCAGAGGCCTCGACGGACCCTACCTGGACCACACACATTGTTCGTACACATCATGTACCGAACTCCGGAGGCCTCGACGGACCCTGCCCGGACTACACATGTTGTTCGTACACATAATGTACCAAACTCCAGAGGCCTCGTCAGACCCTACCTGGAGCACACAATCTCTGTTAGTACACATCATGTACCAAACTTCAGAGGCCTCGTCAGAACCTACCTGGATCACACGCATGGTCACGACACAACTCATATTGATCAACTCAACACATCACCACGAGCAACTCACATTATTATCAATATGTCAAACCATTCAACAATACACTTTAATACATATTCAAGTATGTAATCAACCGACACAAATATCATAATCATCACGGTCACCCAACCATGGTCAATCACGCACGACACGAACCATAGGATTAACACAACCAACACAATTCGAAGACGTTATCCAAGTGAGGATATCATCACTGCCATCAATCGTTCACAATTATAAAATCACACGAAGTATATTCACGAAGATAAACCAAATCATCATAAATCTAACACAAAGTCTCTATTCACAAGACACAAATCGTATAGCAAGATACTTGTCTCGATAACCGATACCGAACACTCCGACAAACACTGCACAACCAGGAAACCTCAAACACATACAATCCTCCAGCAAAACAATGAAGATACGATTACAACAAGAATCAAGAACAATAACAATAGAAATTCCTCCAAACTATCGAAGGAAAACTCGTTGGGACATTTAATCGAACATCAAATGTTCAATAACTCCCAAGAACACTCGAATCGCCAATCGAATTAAACAAACTCGAAATATAGATATAAAACCCATAGAACATGATTAATAATGCTCAATAACATCAACCAATTCATCAAAATCGGACGAACAATGAAGATCAAGAAGGAATCCCGAAAGTCAATCCTATGAGATTTCAAGAATTTACCTCGATCCGATGAAGAACAAGGATTAGATGATGATTGACACGAACTAATCTTCCCAAAACGATGCACAAAGATACCTCCGATCACCGCCCAAGAGTTCCAGCCAAGAATTGCAGAAGAAGAAGGAGAAATGGTGAAGAATGAACAAAACCCGTCGGCTAGGACTACATAAAGCCGCGCAGGTTACGGCCGTAACAGGCGGTACCTTACAGCCGTAACTCGGCCCTTACGGCCGTAATCGGCATCTGCATACGGACGTAACCGACACCTCCTAGGCCACTGCCCAACACGCTCGGCATATTACTGCCGTACCCGGCCACACATTACGGCCGTAATAGATCATTCTTGGGCTACTACCCAACCTGTCCGGCTGCCTTATGACCGTAACACGGCAAGGCACTGCAGCCATAACCGGACATGCATTACGGCCATAACAGGCCCTGCACTGCGGCCAGTTGTTAGGCGTATTTTTATACGCTTATTTAGCATTATTTAGTATTATTTTGGCGAGTAAAATTTCATAAATGAGATTTTAATGTCTTATTCTCGCATGTTTGACATAAGATTGGGGTCCGGAAGCTAAAACGAGGCGAAACGGGCGAAAACGGCGAATTTTGGCCGTGGGCCGCGGCACAAGGCAAGTGGGCCGCGGCACAGGAAGGCAACCAGCGGGCACTGAGTAGATCAGACTCTGTGCCGCGGCACAGTCCAGGTGAGCCGCGGCCCAGACGTAACACCCAGCGCCCAGGTTTTAAATTACACGCCATGTGCCGCGGCACAGATTAAGTGAGCCGCAACACACAAGGCGGTTTTGGTGTGCTCCGCGCGGATTTGGGCCATTTTGAAGCCAGTTCTCGACCTACTCACATGGACGCGATTTGGAGACTGTTGAGAGCTATAAATAAGGGTTTAAGACCGTAATTAATCATCTTGGAGGCTTGCGAAAAGGAGGAACACAGAAGATTATCGCAGACGAGAGAAGCAGAAGAGATTAAGGGCAGAGGCCGGAAGCTAGAAGAATGGAGGAATCCGAGCTCTTCATCTGCGTTTGATCTTCATGCTTTTATTTATTAATTCTGTATTTTCATTATTCAGCATGTCAGGCTAAAACCCCTAATCTAGGATTTTGATGAAACCTATGTTTTGACGGATTTGCTTGAGATTATCTAATTAATTCCCTTTTTGCTGAGTTTTCCCAATCGTGTTTAATGCTTTCAATTATCTGGCCAATAGTTGTATTGTTTTAATCATTCAATTCGAATCGGGAGAGGAGAGTTGGTGAGGAACTATTGGTGAGGACCGTTTTATCTTGTGAGATAGGAATATACTCATAGGAACTACGTGGCCTTTTGGAGATTTTATGCTTTTTGCCTATTGACGAATTAATTCACGTAGGGATAGAGTGCGTTGTTCGCCTTTAGAAAAATCTATTGACCTCGGGAGAGGCGGTAGAGTATATTAGCAATCTTCACCTTCAATAAATTGGGAAAATCATTAACTTCAGATAATCGAGAGTAAATTCGGAATAACCGAGGTAGATTCATAATCCTAGACTTATTCATCATTTTATTCTTTTTCTTCAAGCGATCGTTTTTACTGTTTAGTCTTTTATTAATTTCCTTTAGTAATTAATTGCTACCCAAAGTTCGATTGATCAAATAAAACTAGAATACATAAAAATCGGTAGTTAGTGATTCAGTCCTCGTGGGAACGATACTCACTCATCACTTTATTACTTGTATACGATAACGTGCACTTGCGTTTAAGAAAAATCGCAACAAGTTTTTGGCGCTGTTTCCGGGGATTGAAATTTTTGCTAATATCGATTTCACTATTTCTAGTCTTAGTTTGAACGTTTTTATTTACTTATTTTCGAGTATTTAATTTTATTTATTTATTTGTTTTTCCTTTCAGGAATTTTTCGGGTAGTGCATGAGAAAACTCGGTAACAAAGGCCTACTACCGTTGAATACCGAACTCGAGCGCACTCTTAGGAGAAAGAAGAAGGAGAAACGAGAGCTACCGACAACAGTCACTATGGCTGAAAACATCGAAATTCACGGAGGAAATAATATTGTGCAGCAAGCTCAACCGGAAATGGCTCTTCGAGATTATGCTATGCCGCAAATTAACGCAAACTTTTCGGGGATTCAGCGTCCCACTATCCAGGCGAACAATTTCGAAATCAAGCCTGCTATTATTCAGATGGTGCAGGCAAGCCAATTTTGTGGATTGCCGAACGATGACCCCAACGCACACATTGCGTCATTTCTCGAGATTTGTGACACGTTCAAGAACAATGGTGTCACTGACGATGCTATCCGATTACGGCTTTTCCCTTTCTCTTTGAGGGATAAAGCGAAATTTTGGCTGAATTCCTTACCGCCGGGCACGATCACGACATGGGCAGTGTTAGCGCAAGCGTTCCTTGCCAAATTCTTCCCACCTTCCAAGACGGCGAGGTTATGGAACGAGATCACTACTTTTGGTCAGTATGACATGGAATTGCTTCACGAGGCATGGGAGCGATCCAAAGATTTGTTACGGAGATGCCCACATCACGTCCTTCCGAACTGGCTTCAGATTCAGACGTTCTACAATGGTTTGAGTGCCTCTACACGCACTCTCGTGGATGCAGCCGCCGGTGGAGCTTTGATGGGAAAGACGATGGCTGAAGCACACTCGTTGTTGGAAGCTATGGCCGCTAATGCTTATCAATGGCCATCCGAACGAATAACGCCGAAGCGAGTTATGGAAATTTCGAGTAATGACCCGATATCTACATTGTCAGCCCAAGTCGCAGCATTAACACGGCAGCTTCAAGCATTTTCGCATGCTTCTTCCCCCGTTACCATTGAGTCTTGCAATTGGTGTAACGGATCTCACCCTAGCGTGGAGTGCCAAGTCGGAAACCCGTTCGAGCAGCCCCAAATTGAACAAGATCAGTTCGTAGGAAATGGAAACCGGCAAAATAATCCGTACTCCAACACGTATAATCCGGGGTGGCGTAATCATCCCAACTTCTCGTGGAGAAATGGACAGAACTCGAACCAGCCTCCATTCACTCAAAACCAACAGCAACCTCCTCCCGCTCCAAAAGTTTCTCTCGAGGAAGCAATTGCGAAATTGGCAACGAATACGAGTCAATTCATGACCCGTACTGAAGCAACATTGCAAAATCATTCCGCCTCCATTCGCAACTTGGAAGTCCAGCTAGGACAGATTGCTAATGTGTTGACAGCCCGACTGGAAGTCCAGCTAGGACAGATTGCTAATGTGTTGACAGCCCGACTGGAGGGAGCATTGCCAAGTACGACCGAGACAAATCCTAGAGAAAGTCTAAATGCAATCAATTTGAGAAGCGGGAAGGAGGTGTGTGATCAGCCCGAGAAAAGTGAAAAGAGAAGTGAAATTGAGGAGAAGAAAAATTTAGCGACGGAGGAATCACAAGATTAGAGACCCTCGATAACGTTTCCGGATAACCCGAAGGCATATGTGCCCCCCGTCCTGTTTCCGTAGAGATTACAGCAGAAAAAGGTGGACAAGCAATTCTCTAAGTTCCTCGACGTGTTCAAGAAGCTTCATATTAACATTCCATTTGCTGACGCGTTGGAACAAATGCCAAGCTACGTTAAATTCATGAAGGAGATCTTGTCAAAGAAAAGAAAACTCGAGGAGTTTGAGACAGTCGCCTTGACGGAGGAGTGCAGCGCGATTCTTCAGAAGAAGCTTCCACCAAAATTGAAAGATCCGGGAAGTTTCAACATACCGTGCACCATGGGGAATCTCTCTTTTAATAAGGCGTTGTGCGATCTCGGTGCTAGTATTAACCTCATGCCTCTATCTATTTTCAAGAAGCTGGGAATTGGAGAAGCAATGCCGACGACGGTCTCCTTGCAATTAGCGGATCGATCTATTAAGTATCCGAGGGGAGTGATTGAGGACGTGTTAGTAAAAGTGGATAAATTTATCTTTCCAGCGGATTTTATTGTTCTCGACATGGAGGAAGATCAAGATATCCTGATTATCTTGGGACGACCATTTTTAGCGACCGGCCGAACTCTTATAGACGTAGAAAAAGGGGAATTAACTCTGCGGGTTCAAGACGAGCATCTACATTCCAAGTATTCAAATCCTTTTCATGTCCGGGAGGTGTTGATAAGAGCTCACAAAGTGAAAGTGTGGAGGCCGTTGCGAAGGAAAGACACCAAAAAAATCGTCGGTCGAAAAATTCAGATTCCATTTCAGATGGTCCAACTTTTAAGAAAGATGTAGAACGAGTCGAATTTCTCAAGCATGAGAACATGCAATCATCGCCATCTGACCAGCCACAATCGGAAAAGTATGTGGCTGTCATAAGTTCGTTCGTGAAAGAGGGAAATAAGCCGGAAGTCAAACGGACGTCTAGTCATGAGAAAAACGGGTGTTTCGGGAAGTTGTTCTCGTCAAAACCTTTCCGCAACCAACATTGGGTGTCCGAACCGAAAATTGAATCGTTAATGACCGATAGTCAAAATTTTAAAAATCATATTAACGGTTCGATGAACGGGGCGGAGATCAAATGGAGTTTGCGAAAAGCGAAGTGATTTAAAATAGGTCCGGCTGAAGACTATAAACTTAGCGCTTCTCGGGAGGCAACCCGAGTTCTTAGTTGTATATTTTTGCGTTTCTATTTTTTTCTTGCATTCTTGAATTTTTATTTTTCATCATTTTGTGCTTTGATTTGCTTTTACCTATCGTCTTGACGTTTTCGTTTAAAAATTATGTGCAGGAATCACCCCAGGCGAGGAAATCAATGATGGGCCACGGCACAATAATGGTGAGCCGCGGCACGCACCAGTTGATGGAACAAGGCCAAACAAATTGTACTATGTGCCGCGGCACAACATTACTGAGCCGTGGCACACCAGGTCACTGAGCCGCGGCACACCAGGTCACTGAGCCGCGGCACATATTATTTGAGCTGCAGCACACCAAATGTTCAAGAAACGCCCAGGAGACTGTACTCTGTGCCGCGGCATGGGCCAAATGTGCCGCGGCACCCTAACACATTGAGCCGCGGCACGCATAAACTGAGCCGCGGCACCCGGCGGTATTACAAAAAGCCCCAGGCCGACTGTACTCTGGGCCGCGGCTCACTTATGTTGTGCCGCGGCCCCCATCGCAATATAAGAATGCCCAGGTATACTTCATGCATTTGATCGGCCAGCACAAGGTTCCTTCCTTCCTTCCTTTGCATAATGAGGTTGGTCGATACCCTTCTCTTAGTCTTCTTCTCAAATTCTTCAGGTAAATCTCGATCTCTTAATCATAAGTTATACATGATTTGAAAAGTGAATTGAAGTTATATGTTGCTAGTTGTTCTTCAATGTTTTCTCTAAAATGGAGTTGGAATATGGGGAATTTGGTATTTGGTTGTGATGGAATTGGTAACTATGAACGAATTGGTGATGTTAGTTGTCATTATTCAAGGCTACTATCTGTGTTATTATTTTTGGGATTTGGAGTTAACCATTAAAATTCTTGTTCTTCATTTTAACTTGTGCATACCAAGTGTTTGAAAAATTGCAGCAATGAAAAATTGGTAAGCCAAGCATTTTCAAAGTATATGCAACGAATCATTTTATCGAATTACATTGTCCCCAACCCTTACATCATGTTAAACTTGAGAGCTCGTACTTAACTTCCTCTTTGATGATGCAAGCTCATTTATTCACGCTCCGCATGATGTAGTCGAGAAGCGTGCAAGCTCACCGGATGATGCCGGCACCAGCTCGTGAGAGGACTGGAGGGGAGTACTTGACCTATCACTTTTATTGCATATTATATTTTGTCCATTGAGGTCAATGTACGTCCTAAGTTTGGGGGGGGGGTCTATTTCTGTTGCTACAGTTATTGTTGTACTGATTTCGTTGCACTTTTTGTTATTTTTAGTTATCTTTTTGTCGATAGCCTTGCTTGTCATGATTTTACTCTTATTCTTGAATTTTTCGTGCTTCTATTTGTAATACTGATGTTACGACACTGTTTTTCTCCCTGAAGAAACGGTCGAGTTTTAGTCGGGTTGTAGTCAGTGATTTTTGTTTCTGCTAAGTCTTCATTTAGGTCCGAAATTTTTTCGTTTTTGTAGAGACCTTGGCGGATAAGAGAGGATACATACGTGTTTTAAAATCACCGTCGATACGTTTGGTTACATTTTTCGGTTAGCTAGTCGTCCAGTTACGTAAGTCGTGTTGGCGCTTAGATTGAGTTTAGAGTCAGTCAGTTTTTCCCAAAAGTCGAGTTATTTTTGTTCTATGATGGGAAGTCTAGTAACCGCGGGGTATTCACGTGACCCGTTGTTTACTCTCGCATAAAACGACGACCCTGATTAGACTAGTGATTTAGAAATTTCACATGTGCCGATGATAGGGAGCCTAGTAACCGGGGGTACTCGCGTGACCCGTTGTTTACTCTCGCGTAAAACAACGACCTTGATTCGGACATGCGAGAATTAGCTATTCGAGTTGTTTCTCCGCTATGGAGGGGAACTTAGTAACTAGAAGCATCCATGTGCCCCATGAGTGTCTTTTACGTCAAACGGTTTCCCAATACAAGAGAATGGAAGTTCCACCCTAGGATTATCCCGATGAAACATCCCGAGATCCGAACCTAGTGGTCAACTCGAATCAATTTCTTGAGCATATTTATAAGGGAATACTGTCTGAGGGTTATTTTTTATGAAACTCGTGAAAATTTTGCCATTAGACTGTGGAACGGGGCGAATTTAGCTCGTTTATTTTAACCTTTCATATTGACGGTCGATTAGATTCACGTTTGTTAATCTTTGAGCTGAACTTTCTTCATGAACGAGTGATTAGGACTGAACTTGGTTACTTTGTGGAATCAGTGTTCTGAGTGTAGCTCGCTATTACGATACTCGTATTATTCAGAGAGAATTTCAGGATAGTATTGATTAGGTTAAGCATTATGAGTTGCACGATTATTCACGACATTCTTTTGTTGAAATTAATTCTTTTTGCTTGAGGACAAGCAAAGGCTTAAGTTTGGGGGTATTTGTTAGGCGTATTTTTATACGCTTATTTAGCATTATTTAGTATTATTTTGGCGAGTAAAATTTCATAAATGAGCTTTTAATGTCTTATTCTCGCATGTTTGACAGAAGATTGGAGTCTGGAAGCTAAAACGAGGCGAAATGGGCGAAAACGGCGAATTTTGGTCGTGGGCCGCGGCACAAGGCAAGTGGGCCGCGGCACAGGAAGGCAACCAGTGGGCACCACAGTAGACTGTACTCTGTGCCGCGGCACAGTCCAGGTGAGCCGCGGCCCAGACATAACACCCAGCGCCCAGGTTTTAAATTACACGCCATGTGCCGCGGAACAGATTAAGTGAGTCGCGGCACACAAGGAGGTTTTGGTGTGCTCCGCGCGGATTTGGGCCATTTTGAAGCCAGTTCTCGACCTACTCACATGTACGCCATTTGGAGACTGTTGAGAGCTATAAATAAGGGTTTAAGACCCTAATTAATCATCTTGGAGGCTTGGGAAAAGGAGGAACACAGAAGATTATCGCAGACGAGAGAACCAGAAGAGATTAAGGGCAGAGGGCGGAAGCCAGAAGAACGGAGGAATTCGAGCTCTTCATCTGCGTTTGATCCTCATGCTTTTATTTATTAATTCTGTATTTTCATTATTCAGCATGTCAGGCTAAAACCTCTAATCTAGGATTTTGATGAAACCTATGTTTTGACGGATTTGCTTGAGATTATCTAATTAATTCCCTTTTTGCTGAGTTTTCCCAATCGTGTTTAATGCTTTCAATTATCTGGCCAATAGTTGTATTGTTTTAATCATTCAATTCGAATCGGGAGAGGAGAGTTGGTGAGGAACTATTGGTGAGGACCGTTTTATCTTGTGAGATAGGAATATACTCATAGGAACTACGTGGCCTTTTGGAGATTTTATGCTTTTTGCCTATTGACGAATTAATTCACCTAGGGATAGAGTGCGTTATTCGCCTTTAGAAAAATCTATTGACCTCGGGAGAGGCGGTAGAGTATATTAGCAATCTTCGCCTTCAATAAATTGGGAAAATCATTAACTTCAGATAATCGAGAGTAAATTCGGAATAACCGAGGTGGATTCAGAATCCTAGACTTATTCATCATTTGATTGTTTTTCTTCAAGCGATCGTTTTTACTGTTTAGTCTTTTATTAATTTTCTTTAGTAATTAATTGCTACCCAAAGTTCGATTGTTCAAATAAAACTATAATACATAAAAATCGGTAGTTAGTGATTCAGTCCTCGTGGGAACGATACTCACTCATCACTTTATTACTTGTATACGATAACGTGCACTTGCGTTTAAGAAAAATCGCAACACCAGTTCTTACGGTCGGTACTCAATCGTTCCGACAGTCCGGTTAGGCATTCGACAATGTCTCGGTCACACTAATGTACCGGCTATGATTCAAATCAATAACGAGCAAATTACGAAACATAACCTACCACACTACATGCACACATTTAATCAAAGAAACACACGCAACAACAAGTCTCACTCTACGAACGCTACAACAGCGTATATCATACCGTTCGTGACAAAAAAACTAATTCCACATAATCATAACGACACGAAATAAGTAACACCAACCGACAACTAGTTCAATGCAACCGGAATAGAAATCTCGCGGTATTACAATTGGGACCAGGACTCCTGCAGTATTTTTGGAGGTGTCCCTGCCTCGCACATAAACAATAAATAATAGTCTGCATCAAGCACCACGTACTACGAGTCCTACAGTATCACTATTAAAGCAAACAACAGTCAAATTCGTCATCTGAGAGAAAGAGGATGTGGGTTTATCTCCCACGGATGCTTTCCCAAAACGAAGATGATTTGAGACGACCTCTTGGACATAGGAGCCTGATGTCCCTCTAAACAAATCAGAATCCTAGTACTGTTTCCATAAGAAACAGAAGGCTTCTTATGAGTAAGTTCCTTGATCAAAAGCTCTCCTCCAAGAGCCTTTGCAATAATTCAATAAGTGAGTTACAATTATGATTAATAAATTGCATCCTCAACAACGGGTTTAGCTTCTTGCTAAAATGCTTGATATTATCTGCCTCAGTACGGATAACAGACGAAGCAAAATCAAGAAGTCCTTGAAACTTCTAAAGTAATGATAGTAACACCTTCATCCTCTATGTATTGGAGGTTCAAAACCTCTGATAACTTAGCATCATGAAGTGTAGTTGGGCAATACCTCTCTAATATGAGAGCTTTGAACTCGTCCCAAACATAATCATAATCGATGGGCTTCACAGATAGCCACGAATAAGTGCCCTTACTCAAGTAGTAAGCCGCAACTGCCACCTTAATCCCTTCTGGAGACTATCCTATGTCGAAGAGTTTATCAAAATGTTGAAGCTAATGTTCAGAATAACCCTCAAAAGTAGGTGATCTATGTCGAGAAGTACCGCCACTAATCTGACTCACACCCCCAGCCTGCCCATGAGATGGAGTTTGGGGACCAAACTGTGGTTGACTACGAGCCACTAAGGCGTGAAATGGTCTCCACTATCTGTGTCATCTGAGTCATATGGGCCATCATGCATGTTGCCCACAGAATACATAGTAAATAGCTTAGACGGTAAAAATACAATAAGTTGTACGATTTTCAAAGTTAATTACATAGAGGAAGTCTGTTTAGTGAGTTGCTGTAAATACAGCAACTGGGTGTTCTCTTGTTTGCTTGATGCGTACAGGTTTTAACAATGTATACTTAGTATATCACAATAGAATGAAAACAGTAAGGAACGGAAGGTAAATAACACACAGTTTAAAGTGGTTCGATGTAAACCCCTCTACGCTCACTGGTCCTCCACACAGGAGTAAAGAGTTTATAAAATCACTACCTATACAACTACGTGACTTTAACTAAATCTATCTCTGTATCATCCACACAGATTGATACAGGGACTGTAGCTTTGGGCCGTTCACATAGATTAGCTTGAGATCTTTCGACTCGCTTCTTCTCACATAGATTGAAGCTTCATCTTTAATGTTATTCTTCACGCATAGGTCGGAATACGTAAGGATCTTTAGTCCACACAGGGTTAATGATAATATCAATGGTAAGGATAGAACAATTCCGGACAGTAGCTTTATCTTTGATGAACAATCGATGTATGCTCTACTATTTGCGTTGAGGACTTAGTATATTTCTTTGCTTGGATACTGTTGTATGCTCACAAAATATGCTGCTCTTGTAATCGCTAGAATTTCAGAGTAATATGTCAGAATATGTGCGATAATGAATAACTTTGGTGTGTAAGTCCTCTTGCTTGGGGGTACTTATAACCTCAAAATTGTGTCCGTTATAAATGTAGTAGTTGTTGGTTGGTGAGATGTTGACGTCTATGATTGGCGGCTGCTGAATGTTTGAATTAAAGCAGATCGCATTTAATGCTTCGGACATCCTTTCTGTCATTGCATTATATACTCTTCAGAGCGTTTAGACTTGTCTCTCTCCGGCCGCATTAAATGTTGTCTTATCAGCAATAAATGCTTCTTTTAACCATGAATACTTTATGAATAAACAAAGTTTATCTCACAATGTTTAAAGTTTATTATATCCAGTCATGTTGGATGTGTTTTACTTTACCTAAGTAAAGCACCTGCAGCCTTACTGCTGTATCCAACGTACTCTCTTCTTGTTGTATGAAGTAGACTCTATAGGATGGACTCTGTAGAAGATCTCTCTGCTGTATGGATAGGTTGTATGGCAGATCCTAACAGCTTCCATACTTAATGATATTCGGGCTTCCTTAAGACTTCTTTTCTGTATGTTGGTAATTATCAAAATAGGAATATTAATCCTAACAATTTTGCCCTTTTGATAATGCCAAAACTTCCTCCAGGTATCTTGTTCTGAATACAAAGAGGCTGTCTTCAAGCCTTCTGTCAGTTGGTCTGATCTTCATAACTTAGTCTAGATGTTTGAACTGATGCAGGCAAGTTCTAAAAATGAAAATCCTAAAAGACTTAAGTGTATTACAATTGATCTAATGATTGGCGCATAGGCACAATCTTACAGGGTAAAACTAAATTACATACAACTTAAACTATGAACTGTTCGCAGACAAGTTCTTACAGCTTTGAGTATTGACAAGTTTGTACTTGTTGAAATATAAAAAAACTTCGTAATCAAACAGTAAAAATAGTAAAGGTAGATTACGAGCTGTAATCTTTCACGAAACCAAGTTTTATTGATAATGACGGGAAAATTACAAGTTCTAGAAAAAAAATTAAAGAGACAGATAAATGTATACTACATTGGCAGGTCTACAGAAGAAAGACATACAGCGAAATAGGCTAACTCCTATGATGAGAATGCCTCCAAGTCCTTCGGTCAGGATCATTTATAGTTCCTTTCCACCAGTTAACTATGGAGTCCTTGCCTCGATCCCAATAAATGCTTCTTCCTTCAGAGGATTAATTGAAAGCAAGCATCCAGTCTTCCGGATGGGTGAGCCATTCACCTTTTCGGTGCCTCGATTTCATCAGCATTTATAGAGGGAGCCTTCCTTCCGCTAACAGCCTTGATAATTCATTTGCAGCATCTTCCAGTGTCTTTCATCTATTGAATATGATAGAGTCCCTGATGAGCGTACAAAAGTATCTCATTAGTTCATTCTTCTTCCAGTTCTTCAGATCATCGTCTCAAGGATGACAATCAGAGGGCAGAAAAATCTCGGTGATATTATGCACGTTGTTCTTCCAGAGGATGTGGGGATCCTGGAACTCATGTCTAGAGCCAGATGCCCTGTATCCTCTTGTAGCTTGACTAGACCCGGGTGAGGCTAGTCGACCAATCGCAACAGCAACACTCTCTTCTAGTGCTCCATCCATCTATCTCTCTCTCTCTCTCTCTCTCTCTCTCTCTCTCTCTCTATTCTCCATCTCCGGGCAGCATATCTGGACTCTTCCCCCTTTTGGCATTATCAAGATCTGTCACCTTGCCTTGAATGTCCTGAAGAATCTTCATGGATTCGGCCTGTTGGTTTTTTAGATCATTGACGCTTGCAACTAGTGTACTGATCACCAAAGATATATTGTCTATTTTGTGGTCGTGCTCAATCAGCATGGTGCTGGTATGTTGGAGGGCAGCAACCATTTTGGCCTCAGCAATCCTAAGATTCTCCTGTTTTTGCCTTAGGATTTTCTCCTGATGCTGCTTAAGTTGGTTGTGCACTTACCACAATGCTGTAGGCATTAGGCAGGATGCGTACTCCACATTATTGATAGCAGATTTTAGTTTGGGGAGCTCATCCTGGGCAGTCTCTCGTATCCAGTTAAGTTATTTTCCGACATCATACAGTGCCTTTACAGCATCTTGCAAGAATATTGTATGTCGACCGATGGCATAGAGTTGCTCGATGTGAACTTTGGTGCGCGGGGAGCCAAGGTGCACAATTTTGGAATCCTCAAGATCTTCAAGTTGACGGAGAACCACATGATGAAGGGGTCGCCGTGGTCTGTCTTCTTGTAAGAAACCATCATCGGAATCTAATTTTGAGAAAACAGAGATGGGAGATGCAGGGGCATCTTGAGTAGGAGCTTCAGAAGCAGGATCTACGGAATTAGGTGTTGTATGTTCAGTCTCAAATACAAGAGGGGCTGATTCCTCTTATTTGGATTGCTAGTCGGTAGTCGGAAGTGCAGGAGGGACTGAATCCTCCCGCCGACTCTCAGCTTCCGCCTAATCCGGAAGAGGGACTGAATCCTCTTGGCAGATGGCGCGGGAGGCTTCTTTAGGTTGCGGGACAAGCTGGGCATCCTGTTTGGGAGCAGCTTGCTCTTCAGAGGTGACAGGAGGGACTGATTCCTCTTGTGCTTGTTCTTGAGCAGCTTCCTGTTGAGGGAAGGGGACTGTTATCTGTCAGATGTCCCCTGACCATGTTGGTTATTGAGTTTGGCCATTTGACCTTCCCTGGCCTCTTCATGGCTGATCCTTAGACCAGCCTGTAAGGCATCGTCGTTGTCGTCCGAGTCAGCATCGGGGTGGTGATTGGTTGATGGAGCTTTGTCACTAAAATGTGACTTCCCTTTGAGTCTAGCCTTTTCCTTTGCCGTGTAATAGTCAGAGATATGCTAACGGAAAAAGTGATCCTCCCAGCGGATCATGACTTCGGTTTTCTAGGTGTCTGTGACCTCCAGAGCAAACGCTTCCTCATCATTCCAGTCGGCCCAGTGGTATAGGATGTCATACGCAGTAAGACTTCCGAATCTTGAAGCGTTCGAATGCTTCTTTGATTTGAACCTAGAGGAGGGTTGTATTTATTATATCATTTAGGGAGGAGTATGTACAGTAGTTAGGTCTACCATCCAAATGGGATCCTCAATAGGTATGGGGCCCATTTCGGAGAGGGATCCCGAACAGGGAATGGTACCCTGTGGGGAGAGGGACACTGTACAGGGGTGGGTACCCTGTTAGGAGTAGCGGCTTTAGGCTCCAAAGGGTCAGCCGACTCGCTGGATCCTTCTAACTTGGCAAGCAGTTGGTCATCCGTCATAGCCGCCATAGGCTCAGGATTTGCTGTTTCAGCAGCAACTGCTTCTTCGAGAGGGGTTGCGCTCTGTGGGATTAATTCAGCTATAGAAGCAGCATGAACATCTACAGTGACCGCTGTAGTCACTGTAGCCTCGGATTTAGAAGACTTATTTGTCTTCTTCTTCTTTTCTACAGTATGAGGTGACTTGCTGTCAGATACACTCCTCTTTATCTTCTTTTCCTCGCTTGAGATTCTCATAGTGACGTCCTTCAGGTCACTTGAGATCGGAATGTCTCGGGGGTGCGGCCTCTTGGCAATCAAGGGAGACTTGTTAAATGCGGTGGCTTTCATTCCACCAATGAATTTTCTGGGGCCAATCTTCTTGGCATCGACATATTATTTCACTTTGCAGTGGGTGAGGATGCAGTTCAGAATCAGGTCGAAAGATTTATTGGCAGTTTCAGGTTTGGCAGCCTCTTCCTGAATCCTCTTCAGTAGGATTTGACACCAGTTAACCTTTTCTACGGACATGATGGCTACCATCATTCTAAAGCGTAGGTTAGTGCACATTTCTAAAGCTCCTATCCGGTTCTCAACTACCCGGCAACAGAAGTCATGAAGGTAAACATACAGCAGGGTGAAATTTTCTTGTGGCATGAGGGGTGAACATTCTTGGCATTCTCATCGCTCGTGAATAGTTTCTAGTAGGCAGTCAGTAGGCTTTCCAACCCAGGCCATTAGACGGCAGCCTGTACAATTTCTCCAACAGATCTCTGTCCACAGAGACCTCAATCCCTTGAACAGTTGCAGAAATATCAGAAATCTCATCTCCTCTCTCCTAAGACGAGTACTTGAACGAGGCGTCTAAGTAGAACTCTTCAACTATTTGTTCATCATACAACATGGTGACTAACAAGGCGGTTCAGCCCTTGCTATTTCACCCTTGAAACGACCATCTCTATCCTGTCAGAGTCTTCTCCTTCAACATTAACTCTCTCCTTCACTACGGATCTGGCATAGTTACGTCCGTCGATGATTAATTCCTTCTTCTTCATTGAAAGAGATGAAGTTTGAGAAGTCGACATTTTTGCAGGAGAAATTGGTGTGATGTAACTGAGAAATTTCGCAGAAAAATGCAGAAAGTAGTAGAAAATATGTAGACTATTTGCTTGATACTCGTTTAGATTTGATGAAAGTGTAAAGAGTCTAAGGGAGCAAAATACAGTCCTTTTATAGGGTGGAGGGAAGAGTAGGGTTTAAACAGTGAATGGTCAGATTTAAGGGATGGGAACTGTCTTTTTAAAAGAACGTACATGACGGATTCAGAGTAACTGGTGCATCTGATCCATCTGTTTTTGAAATGATAACTAGTCTCACTTCTGACACTTCGTCTCCCCTTATTGCACGAAATAACGGTTTGAAATTATTGAAATTGTGGTATTTGAGGCGATAAAGTCCAGTTGTCTTTAAAACCATTAAAGAATAAGATGTTTGAAGTATAAATAGGGCACGTGGACTTCCTACAGTGTATGTGCTATATCCGCAAAAATTCAGCGTTCTCCCTTAAGAGGTACATACAGGATTCAATTCTTACACTAATATTTAGATTAATACTGTATTCATGGGTCGTACTATAATCCCCCTTAATTAATGCACACGTCAGTTGTAGGAAGTTTTCATGCCTTTTTGTCCGAAAATACTATCTGACTTGTTCTGAGTGTACAGTCAATTAAAGTGGATACTGTATTCTTGTGTCTTATAGCATTCCCCCTCAATTGATGAGTAAAAATGTAAAAACTTACAGGGAGTCGGGCTGTAGCATTCCCAATTCTTGATGAAGCATACATAATAAGGTTGTGCTGAAAGTTTTTGTAAAGATGTCGGCCAACTGAATATCTGTATGAATTTTCTCGATCCGGACATCCTTATGTTCAACATGATTCCTGATGAAGTGATGCTTCATACCAATATACATAGTTCGCGAGTGCAATACTAGGTTGTGCGTTATTTCAATTACACTATTGCTATCGCACATGATTGGCGTCTCTCTTGCACTAATTCCATAATCCTGTAGTTGTTGTTGCATCTAGAGAATATGCATACAACAACTTCCAGCGGCATAGTATTCCGACTCAGCTGTAGAAAAAGAGTTGGACAATTACTTCTTACTGAACCATGACACAAGTCTAGGTCCAAGAAAGTGACAAGTACCATTTGTACTATTCCTATAAAACTTACAGCCTCCGAGATCCGAGTTGCTGCAGTCAACCAAATCAAATCCTACTTTCTTAGGGTGCCACAATCCTACATCAATTGTTCCTTTCACGTACTTAGTATTCGTTTGGCTGTTGTGAAGTGTGACTCCTTAGGTGCTACTTGATACCGAGTACACACTCATACAACAAACTGGATATCGGGTCTACTCGCTGTTAGGTATTGTAGTAAACCAATAAGCTTCCTGTAGAGTGATTGATCACCGGGCCGTCAGCACTAATTTGCGTGGAAGTGCTCATGGGGGTTGACGAGGATTTGGAGTTGTTCATCCCAAACTTGTTGAGAAGCTCCTTGCTGTACTTCTTCTGCTTGATGAAGATTCCTGTAGGCAATTGCTTAACCTGCAATCCTAGGAAATAACTAAGTTCTCCCATCTTACTCATTTCAAATTTACTTTGCATGATATAAGAGACCATTTGACATAAATCAAGGTTAGTAGAACCAAATATAATATCATCGACACATATTTGCACCATCAACAAGTCATTTCCTTCCTGTATCTTAAACAGAGTCTTGTCCACATCACCTTTCTCAAATCCATTGTTGATATGGTACAAGGACAGGTTTTCATACCAAGCTCTAGGTGCTTGCTTAAGTCCATACAGAGCTTTCCGTAGTCTATATACTAGGTCCCCGCCTTCAATGTTGACAAACTCTGGTGGATGCTCAACATAGACTTCTTCGGCAAGATCTCCATTCAGGAATACAATCTTCACGTCCATTTGATATACTATAAAGCTCTTATGGGCAACAAAGGCTAGAAATATCCTGTGGCTTCTAGTCTGGCTACAGGAGCAAAAGTCTCATCATAATTTATGCCTTCTTCCTGTCTGTAACGTTATACGAGTAGATGAAATTTGTTCCTAATAACAAGTCCATTCTCATCCTTCTTGTTTCTAAACACCCATTTGGTTCTAATTATAGCTTGATGTTCTGGCCTGGGTACTAGACACCATACATTGTTTCTTTCGAAACCATTAAGATCTTTTTCCATAGAAGTGATCCAGTGAGAATTATTCAAAGCTTCATTGATAGAAACATGTTCTGATTGAGCTAAGAATATAGCTAGGGTTCACTTAGCTAGTCTCCTAAGTTCAACTTGAGATTTCCATACAGGAAATGGAGATTTCTCAGATTTAGTTTCTTCTTGCGCACGCAGTACAATTCCTTGTATACTATGTATTCTTCTTCGGGTAGGTACACCAGAATCAATACTATCTATAATCAATTCCTATGGATGATCTCTCAACCATCTTCTATTAGGTTCTAATTAGGCATTGATGAGTCAATTTTTGATCGTCTCATTTTGTTCTATTGAGTCATGCTTTCGTTTGTTTTTAAGTGCTTTTACTCTTTTTACGCGCGGTATGTTGTGTTTTTGTTTTGTAGGTACACGGATGAAGATTGTGGTGAAATATGCACTTTTATGGCCAATATTGGAGTTTATGACGATCAATAGCAAGTCGGGAGCAAAGAGATAGCTCGAGCGATGAAAAACGAAGCAACATCTCTCGTATTTTCTAAATTCCAGAAACATCACTCTTAATTTGGATGTGTTCTCTATTGACATAGATTCCTCGTGAAATTAGCTTCGAAACGGTATATCATACACTAAATTCTGAGGTGTATTGATGCAAAAACGAAAGATCGAGCCGAAGAAGACCAAAAATTGGAGTCAAAACAAGAAGAAACGACCCGGGCCGCGTTAGGCAACTCGACCATGTCATACGACACGGCCGGGTCATCAAGTAAGTGAGAATTAACTTTCTGCAGCAGTTCAACACGGGTCGTGTCACAGGACACGGCCGGGTCCATTGGACAGTGAGATTTTCGTTTCCAGGACAGTTCAACACGGGCCGTGTCATCTGACACGAGCCGGGTCACTTTTCGGTGCATGACCTTTTCATTGACATTTTTACATGATTTGGAGGGATTTTCTTGGATTTTTGGCTTTATAAAAAGGTCTTGAGTACCTAAAGAGGGGATATTATGATCTTGTGAGGTATAGTGTGTGGAAAAACACAAGATTTGTGGAGAAAATACCAAAAAGGGAGGAAAAAAGAGATTTTATTTCATCATCTTCTTTGTATGTTCATCATTTTGAAAAAATACATTTATGAGTGATTATAATTCCTTGTATCATTTGTTATGAGTTCTTGAAGGAAGAACATCAAACCTTCATCGGGAATTCGATTTCGGCTTTTACAAGGGAAGTTTCTACCATGTCTTGTTTTACGATTTTCACTATTATTGTTCAAATAATCATGTGTAGCTAATCTTTACATATAGGTTTTTAGATTGAGCCACACACATGTTGTCGATTGTGAGTTTCATTTGATTTTCCGGGTAGAGTTTGGGATTGTTCCTCTTTGTTTGTTCTTCGCATAAGAACTTTTGATTTAGATCATCAAACCTATTTCATAGTTGTTATTATTGTCAAAACGAGGTTTTTTGTCGGAGTCCGCCATCAAACGACCCACTAGAAGCAATTGTTAATGTTCTAAACTTTTTTACGCGATCTTTTAGCGATTTACCTCATCAAAAGTAGTCGGTCAATCGACTGTTAGTTAGGGATTCATCCCCATCAAAGGAGTGTCTCTTATTTTCGAAAAGAACAATCGTGATTTTTAGAATTGCCGCCATCAAACGGATTTCTTTTAATCGTGAGCAATCGATAATTCCATACCTTATTTTTTTGAGTATTGGAACTAACAATTGATTACGTGTATGTCGGTGATTCTAAACTCCCATATCATTCTCATAATTGTAATCTCTCAATTATCCAACCATTAATTCGGTGTTGTTAACGTTTCATTTATTTTAATTTTCTGTGTTTGTGATTGTAATCATATCAAATCATTGGTGTATTTTACTTTACTTTACTATTGTTAATTCGACTACTTGCCAAACATTATTGAATTTCAAACCGTTTCCAACTCCTTGTGAGATCCACCTCGGAGTTACTTGTCGCTACCTACAAAAGCGATTCGTATACTTGCGAGTTTTAATTTGTTCATCAAGTTTATGGCGCCGTTGCTAGGGAGTTGGCGTTTAATTTTTGATCTTGTTTTAATAATATTTGAATTGTTTTTCTTTATCATTTTCCGTTTTCATTATTTTCGATAAAGTCTAAAAAATTCGTTCTAACTTCTTTTGTATATGCTTGGTAGGAGATCGTTGGGAAACCCGATTCTTCCACCCATAGACGAAGTTCAAAGAATTAGAGCACCAAAATCAATAGCCACATCATCAATGGCAAACGAAGAGGAGAATCCGGATCTTGAAGAGCGATTTTTGCTCAGGGAAGAAAGCCCTCGTCAACCTAGACATGAAAATGTTGCGCAAAATTAGATGAAGAAAACATTCGTCAACCGAGGTTTCCGAGATATGAGAATGTTGGGCGCAATCAAGGGATACCCGAAGCCGAACAAGGGAGATACATTTATCTGAGACAACCACCCGTTGAAGTGCAATATGGCGCGAACTATTATCCCGGGCCTCAATATGGGATGGAAGCAAACTATCATATGCCGCACCAACCTCCGGTTGAGCATCTAATGCGGGACTATGCAAAGCCCGTGGTTAATACCGCCATCTCATGCATCCAATTAGCACCGGCAGCAAGGAACTACCACATCGACGGATTTCAAATCGAGTAATTGCCCTCATTTCACGGATTAGCACGTGAGGACCCATTGTCGTTCATCCGAGACTTCTATGTGGCGATTGACAACTTTTCATTAAATGGGTTGAGCGAGGATCAACTAAGAATGAAGTGCTTTCCTTATACACTCAAGGATGGGGCGGAACAATGGTTGCTGACTTTGGCACCGGGCTCACTAAGAACGTGGGATGAAGTTTACGACAAATTCATTACCAAGTACTTCTCTCATTCGAAGACTACACAATTGAGAACTCAAATCTCAACATTTGGACAACAAGAGGGAGAGGCATTTCACGAAGCATGGGGCCGATTCAACATGCTCCTCATTCATTGCCCACACCATCATTATCCGCTTCAATTACTTAATCAATTATTTTACAATGGATTGACTCAATATTGCCAAGATGCAGTGGATACCGCAGCTGGTGGTTCATTTTGGGGGTTAACGGAGAGACAAGCTTATGATGTGTATGAAACGTTGGGAGCTAATTCACAACAAAAATGTGTACGTGTTCATAGGGGAGATGTGAACCAAGTAAGCGAGAAGGACGAGATGCAATCTAAAATCGATGAGTTAACAAGGGAACTAAGACAACTCAAGACTCAAAATAAATCTTCGAGCTCACGAGTTTGCGAGCTTTGCGGAGCACCCGGACATGATGCTAATTCTTGCCCACATACTTTTCCGGAAGAATAAACCGAAAAAGTGAATTGGGCTATGGGACAAAGCATGGGAAGGCCCGAATAGGATGAGAGGATAATAATTATGGTGGAGATGCAAGAAATGCACCTCCCCCGAACACTTATCATCCTGGGCTAAGAAACCATCTGAATTTATCATGGAGAAACAACAACCCGATGCCGTACGACACAAGCTCCCAAGCTCAATACAACAGAGGAAACCGAGCCCAACAAACAACGAAAAGTGAACCAACTCTACAACAAAGGAACTCTCTTGAGGAGAGTATTGCGGCATTCATTAAGGAAAGCAATAAAAGGTTCGAATCTTTAGAAGCTTCGGTGAAGAAAATGGAAATTCAAATTGGGCAACTTGCTACCGAGGCATGTATACAAGAAAGGGGTAAACTACCAAGTTAACCCGAGCAATCTCAAGCTATTACCACGCTCCGAAGTGGTAAAGTGATTAACAAAGAGACAATTACCGAAGAGAGAGAGAGAGGGGCGGTGAGAAAGAAGATGAGTCGGGAAATCAAGAAGAGAGAGTAGACGAAGCAACTTTGACTTCCAAGCTTCATAAATCTGCTCAACCATATAAGCCACTGGTCCCTTTTACGATCCGACTTAGAAAAGCAAAGCAAGATGAACAATTTTCTGAAATCTACGACATGCTTTCAAAGGTTCATGTCAACTTACTTCTCTCGGATGTTTTGAAGAACATTTCCACTTACAAAATATTTTTCAAAGAATTGACCTCCAACAAGAGACGATATTTTGGGAATGAAAAAGTGGTGCTCTACGAGGTAGAAGCAAGGAGTCAAAAGAGGGGCGATCCTGAAAGTTTTATGGTTGACATTACTATGGGAGATAAGAAGGTTGCTCGTGGCATGCTCGATTTAGGAGAAAGTGTGAATCTAATGCTATACTGGACTTATTTAAGGCTTGGACTCAGAGGAATCAAACCAAAAAGAATGACTTTCCAAATGGCGGATAGGTCAGTGAAATACCCCAAGGGAATTATTGAAGACCTATTAGTGCAAGTGGACAAGTTGGTGATTCCGGCCGATTTTGTTATCTTGGAGATGTTCGATTTCGCAACAAGCGAAAATGAAGGGACAATACTTCTAGGATGGCCATTCATGCGTAAAACAAAAACAATCATAGATGTTGATGAAGGAAAGGTCACCATGACCATCTTGGGCGAAACTATGGAAATCGACGTGTTCGGTTCATCTCCTATCCATTCTCATATTTATGCTGCCCATGATTGTAAGTTTATTGATTGCATTGATTCTTTGGTTTATGATACATATTTACATGACGATGTAGGGGACACGTTGCATGATGCTCTAACCGTTGAGCATGATATGGGGCTGAATAATTTAGAAATTAAATATGTTGCATTGTTAGATAAATCCGAACCCATTGATGAAGTTGACGATCTTAATATGTCTTTGGAATTAAATTTTGAGGGCCCCGTTGAAATCAGCCCGCCCAAACTTGAATTGAAAGAACTTCCGGCACATCTTAAATATTTTTTCTTAGGCAAAAGTGACACTTACCCTGCAATTGTCTCTTCCGAATTAACTCCTTTGCAAGAAAAGAAATTAGTAGAAGTTCTGACTAAATTAAAGGAAGCGATTGCGTGGAGTATTACTGATATCAAGGGGATAAGTCCTGTTAGGTGCATGCATAAAATAATTCTTGAGGATAATGTTAAACCTTTTAGGCAAGCTCAAAGGTGTTTGAATCCGAACATGCAGGATGTAGTAAAATAGGAAGTTTTGAAATTGTTAGATGTCGGAGTCATCTACCCGATATCCGGTAGTAAGTGGGTTATTCCTGTGCATGTAGTGCCTAAGAAATCTGTAATAACGGTGGTTCGTAATGATAAAAATGAATTAGTGCCCCCCAGAATAGTGACCGGTTGGAGAATGTGCATTGATTATCGAAAATTAAATGCCGTAACGAAAAAAGATCATTTTCCCCTCCCTTTCATTGATCAAATGTTGGAACGTTTAGCTGGGCATGATTATTACTATTTTCTAGATGGTCTTTCAGGTTTCTATCAGATTCCCATTGCTCCGGAGGATCAAGAAAAAACCACTTTTACTTGCCCTTTTGGCACTTTTGCCTTTAGGAGGATGCCGTTTTGTCTTTGCAATGCTCCCGCTACTTTCCAAAGGTGCATGCTTTCCACATTCTCTAACTTGTTGGAAAAGTCCATTGAAGTATTCATCGACAATTTCTCTGTGTTTGGAACTACTTTTGATGAGTGTTTACATAATTTGCCTGTTGTGCTCGAACGATGTATTAGGTGTAATCTTACACCTAGTTGGGAAAACAGTCATTTCATGGTTAAACAAGGGCTTGTTTTGGGTCATGTGGTTTCTAATAAGGGAATGGAGGTTGATAAGACTAAATTTGATTTAATTGTTCAATTACCTCCGCCTTCGTGTGTGAAAGAAGTTCAAAGCTTCTTAGGGCATGCCGGTTTTCATAGGCATTTCATTAAAGTTTTTTCGAAAATAGCCTGCCTCTTAAGTAACCTTTTTTGTAAGGATGCTAAGTTCGATTTCACCGAGGAATGATTGGTTAGTTTTAATTCTTTGATAGAGAAATTGACTTCCGCGCATATTGTTGTTGCACCCGATTGGTCTTTACCATTGGCAATTATATGCGACACGTCTGACTTTGCTATTGGTGCCGTTTTGGGGCAGAGAGTGAATAAATTTTTCCATGTAATTTATTATGCTAACAAAACACTCGATGAAGCTCAGGCCAATTATACCACCACCGAAAAAGAGTTTTTAGTTGTTGTGTTTTCTTTAGACAAGTTTCGATCCTATTTGGTTGGTTCGAATGTAATTGTGCATACGAATCACGCTGCACTAAAATATTTGTTAAAAAAATCCGATGTAAAGCGAAGATTGATTCGGTGGGTTCTTTTGTTGCAAGAATTTGACTTAGAGTTTAAGGATAAAAAAGGGTTCTGAAAATTTGGTTGCCGACCATCTATCTAGATTAACCGAAGGTGATAATTTTAAACTCGATTAGCTCCTTGCCAATTGTTGAGACTTTTCCTGACGAACAATTGTTTGATGTGACTAAGACACCTTGGTATGCCGATATTGTTAATTATATTGTTAGTGGTGTTTTACAGCCTTACATGACCTTTCAGGGGAAGAAGAGATTTATTTCCATGTGCAGGCATTACTTCTGGGACGACCCCTACTTATTCAAGTTGGGGCCCGATCAAGTATTCTGACGTTGTATCCCGGAAGAAGAGTATTAGAGCATCTTGTCATTTTGTCATGACTTGCACTATGGGGGACATTTTAGCGTGAAGAAAACGGCACACAAAGTTCTTCAATCTGGATTCTATTGGTCGACATTATTTAAGGACGCTTATTCCTATTGCAAGAGTTGCGATCGTTGTCAATGAATGGGGAACATAAGCAAAAGAAATGAGATGCCGTTGACGAACAATCTTGTAGTAGAACTTTTCGATGTTTGGTGAGTTGATTTCATGGGTCCCTTTATACCTTCATTTGGTGTTGAATATATTTTAGTTGTTGTGGATTACGTTTCTAAGTGGGTGGAAGCAATTTCAACCCGAACTAATGATGCTAACATGGTTTGTAATTTCTTTAAGGATGTGGTTTTTTGCAGGTTTGGGACGCCTAGAGTTGTAATTAGCGATAGAGGCACACACTTTTTCAACAGAAAACTTGCAGGGTTGCTCAAGAAGTATAGCGTGACGCATAAGGTCGCGACGGCTTACCATCCACAAACTTCCGGGCAAGTTGAAGTGAGTAATCGACAGATAAAGGCAATACTTGAGAAGACAGTGAAGCATACAAGAAAAGATTGGGCATTGAAGTTAAACGACGCCTTATAGGCATATCGCACGGCTTACAAAACTCCGATTAGATGATCCCGTATCGCCTCATTTGTGGGAGGGCATGCCACCTACCTTTTGAGTTAGAACATAAGGCGTATTAGGCTATCAGAGCGCTAAATTTAGATCAAGAAAAGGCGGGGGAAGAACGATTTCTACATTTGAATGAGTTGGAAGAGATACGATACAAGGCATACGAAAATGCTAAGTTCTACAAGGAACGGAAGAAACGGTATCACGACAAGCATATAATTCGCAAATATCTCGAGCTTGGGATGGACGTTCTACTACATAACTCTCGTCTTAAGCTCATGCCGGGAAAATTAGTGTCGCGATGGGGCGGACCTTTCAAAGTCGTTCAAGTATGGACACACGGAGTGGTAGAACTCCTTGATCCACGGAAGAATGAGCATTTTAAGGTGAACGGACATAGAGTGAAGCCATAATTTGGCCAAAGTGAAGAAATTATTGTGTTTGAATGCATAGAGGTGCATGATGTCGAAAATTGAGTAAGACAGGAAGACGTCGAGCTAATGACTATAAAAAAGCACTACTTGGGAGGCAACCCAATGGTTTAGTTATATTTTTATCTTTTTGTTTTTCGAATTTATTTTATTTATTCGGTTTTACTTGGTTCGAGACTGACCGGTTCGACTTTAGGTGTTAAAAATGTAGAGAAACAAGACCATTATCAAAAATTCACATTCTGGGCAGGCTGGACAAGGGCAGTGTCACAGGACACGTCCGGGTTAGCAATACAGTGAGTTTTTGCTATTCTGGCAAGTTGGACAGGGGCCGTGTCACATGACATGGCCGAGTCATCAAGGCAGTGAGAATTCACTTTCTGGAGGAGTTGGACACGGGCCGTGTCATATGACATGACCGGGTTGGCAAGGCAGAACCAGTCACTTCTAAAAAGGAGGTATTTATGGGAGCAAGAGGCCTAACCTACTGAAAGTTGAGACCCGAGCACAAAAGCATGGTGCCCCGCGATCAAAAACCACACTTCTTAATCTGCCAGTTTTATTTTCTTTCTTTTTAATTTGCATTTTCGTATTTTTCCTGACTTATTCATTTTGCTTGGGGACAAGCAAAGGTTTAGGTTTGGGTAGCTTAGAACCCTCAGTAATAATCGAACCGATATATAACTATCGCAATTGTTAATCGATATCCATCAAAGCTAGAAATTGGAATGAATAATGGTAGAACTCATAATCATATTGCTAATCACCAACTTCTCGGAATCATCTTGAAGGATTTCATGTATAACCGTATTATCATGTTGAATAAAACCGTTAATGAATCCTTTATGAAGTTACCAACAATTTCTAGCCGAATAGATACCGAAACATGTTAAGATGATGGATTAATCATTCTAGACTTGCATATTAAGACAACGATGAAATCTTGGTGATTGTTGGTTATAATTAACTAGGAATATTGTGTTAGAACACTATTGTTTAGCGGAAGGATAACTTATATAGAATGTTGCCGAACCTAAGAAATTAATGGCACGCATTATGGTTAAAAACAGAGAAATTCGATTCCGACAACATAAGCAACTAGGATAGGGTTCTAACAGGCGGGAAGGGGGAGGAACGTCGTTGATCATCATTATTATCATAAGATGTTAATCGACGAACATGTAATAGGTCGGATTTCCAAGTGCGATCGTTCAAGCCGTTGCCTTGTCAAGAAATAACTCACGTTGGATTTGAGGCAAGTGAATCTTGCTCAGACTTTACGTCTTATAAACATAGTAAATGTTACTATTGTGGAATGGTGCTCTTACGATTATCTTGTCCGGAGTATTCCCGAGTAGATACTACCGTGACCCTTGGCCGCGGCCTTGGGAGTTTTCTCGTTGGACCGTGTTGCGGGATAAAACCTGAATGGTACCCACGTCCGGAGTATTCCTGTGTAGATACTTCCGTGACCCTTGGTTGCGACCTTGGGAGTTTATGTGCTGATAAAAAGGAATAACATGGAACATTCGGTGATAACTTTATTCCTGGAAATTATTAGATTTTACCTTTGAGTTTGGTTGGGATTGTTTCTGACCTAGGTTACTGGCACGACATGTCGTGCCAGGTAAATTTGTTGAATTTGTGCAGGACACCCCCGAAGGTTACGGCCAGGCATGAGCTGTGTTGGAAGAAGGCCTGTTAATTTCTTAAATCAATTTGAACATTCCACGTTGTGTAATAACCGTATGTACGGACATTATTTGCTTTTGTACTTTGGGTTGTTCGAATACTTTCTTAATTACTTCCGTATATTACCACTTCTAATAAAATATTTTAGGAAATATTTTCAAAAACTTGCCTTGTGGGTCCCTCATGGGATCTAAGGCACTGTGGCGTCCCGGTTCATTTTGGGGGCGTTACAGAAAATGGTATCAGAGACAAACACTCACGTGGAAAGTTTTACCAAAATATTTTGAAAACGTTTTGCCTTCAAAATCCAACACTTCTGACGACCGTAACTCCTCGAGGGATGTCGAGGTAAAATACACGTAAATTCTTAAGGATCAAGTATGATGTTTGGATTCAGTAAGAACTCAGAGAACGTTTGCATTAAACTAACCTGTTAGATTGAACGAACATCACCAATGGCACGTCTAGGAGCTAGAAGAAACGTAAACGACGCACAAGGTTCCGCTATGAACCAGCAGGAAGACAGAAACACCGGAGAAACTAATCCAGCCGGAAATCAACCACCACCTGTTAATCAAAACGAACAGGAAGCGGAAAACCAGAACAACAGGGGATTTGATCCAACCTTTGTTCAGACTCTCGCCCAGGCCATTGCTATGGGAATCGCTCAGGTCAACCGGGCAGAACAAGTACCAGTCATTAACATAGAAGAGAACACCGGAAAGGACCGTTGGCTGGGAGAAATGCTGAAGGCCAGACCACCATTATTCGACGGGTCGGGGATAAGCACGTGGACGATTGGATCTCGGAAATGGAGATCGCCGAGGTGATCGGCTGCCCAGGAAACCGGAAAGTGCCACTCGGAATCAACCAGCTCCGTGACACCGCAGCCCGATGGTGGAGGACCTATAAGCCAGAGGACAGAATAGTCGGATGGCCCGAGTTTTCCAAACTATTGAGAGACGAGTACTGTCCCCGATCAGTTCAAATTGCACGAGCGCGGAGTTTCTTCAGCGCAGGGCCTCAGAATTTGCCAGTACCAGAAATCATTCGGGCATACAGGACCGAGCTAAGCTATGTCGCACAGATGGTTCCATCCGAAGACCAGCGAATTTGTCACCTTACTCAACGGTTGCCAGAGGATGTTCAACGCTACGCGGCGGGGTTTCATTACACCACGTTGAGGGCATATGAGGATGTGGTCACAGCATACGCCGGTACGGTTGTCAGTTCGGATGCCGGGCACAACCAAAAGAAGCAGAAGACAGCAAATCACCCAGGAGCACCAAAGAGAGTGAATTTGGGAATTGGGTTCCCCTCCAAATCAGCAGCTTCGTCCCAACAGAAAGGAACATCTGACGGGCCTTCTCGCCGTAGCTGTTTCAATTGTGGCATAGCAGGGCATACCATGAGTCAGTGTCGTAAAGCATCGACAAAGTGCTTTTCATGCGGAAGGGGTGGGCACATGTCTCGCTACTGTTCTCGGATCAAACCTACACCAAACCCAGCTCCTCAGAGTCAACAAGGCTCGGTACAGACATCCAGAGCGTCTGCCATGTCCGACTACCGATCTCCACCTCACCAATCTCCTCTACACGGTGCCGGAAGAGGACGTGGTCGCGGGGGAGGTACTGCACCCTCCTCGGGGACACTTCCATCCCGCTTGTTCGAACTAAGGGCTACTGACGACCAGACTACTCCTGCTGTCTCAGGTACACTCCTTATTAAATCTCAGCCTGTTCATGTACTGTTTGATACTGGAGCAACCCACTCGTTTATATCCGTAGAATTTGTTAACCGTTTGCATCTCCCTTGTGTACCCTGTGTGTCCTTTACTGTTAAACTACCCGAGGGCAGCAGGGTGGAGGGTAACTTGGAAGTTCGAAACTGTCCGATTCGTATCAATAATGCGGGTGGATGACCCAATCTCATGGTCTTTCCACTCCAAAACGAAGATGTGATTTTAGGTATGGACTGGATGACGATGCACAAGACGGTATTGGATACCTATCACCTGACCGTTTCTATTACGACCCATGACGGTGCCACTCACACAATTAGAGGCCGAGAGCACTTCAGCACAAAAGGGTCCCTCGGTCTCCTTTCAGCAGTAGCATCTCATGATGATCGAGGAGCGTATTACTGGTGCTATATTCTTCAGGAGGGCACGTCACAATTGTCGGTTGCTAATATTCCTGTAGTGAACGAATTTTCGGACATCTTCCCCGACGAACTACCTGGATTGCCACCACAAAGAGAGGTCGATCACTCAATCGAACTAGAGCCAGGAACGACGCCTATCTCCAAGGCACCGTACAGGATGGCACCAGCCGAAATGAAGGAACTGAAGTCACAACTCGAAGAATTGCTAAGGAAGGGGCTCATTCGTCCAAGTACTTCGCCATGGGGTGCGCCAGTCCTTTTTGTGAAGAAAAAGGACCGCTCTCTGCTTTGTGTATCGATTACAGGGAACTTAATAAGGTCACTATTAAGAACCGTTACCCACTTCCAAGGATTGATGATTTACTGGACCAACTGCAAGGGGCGACTGTGTTTTCAAAGATCGACTTACGTTCGGGATATCACCAATTGAGAATTCGAGAGGAGGATATTCCTAAGACCGCATTTCGATCGAGATATGGGCACTACGAGTACATGGTGGTGTCGTTTGGCCTGACTAATGCTCCAGCTGTTTTTATGGAATTGATGAACAGGGTTCTGACAGAGTTTCTCGATAAGTGTGTGGTGGTTTTCATTGACGATATTTTAATTTATTCCCGAAGCTGATGGGAGCATGAGGAACACTTGAGGCAGGTGTTGAGCGTTTTAAGGCAACATCAACTGTATGCTAAACTTTCTAAATGCGAGTTCTGGATGCCAGAGGTAAACTTTTTGGGGCATGTGATTTCAGCAGGAGGCGTTAAAGTAGACCCCCAGAAGATCGAGACAGTTATGAATTGGGAACCACCTAGAAACGTCAAAGAGGTGAGGAGTTTCCTGGGGTTAGCGGGATATTATCGATGGTTTGTCGAGGCCTTCTCCTGTGTCGCTCGGCCATTAACAAATCTGCTTAGGAAGAACATCAAGTTTGTGTGGACAACAGATTGTCAGGAGAGCTTCGACAAGCTAAAAAGGAAACTTACTACCGCCCCAGTGTTGGTACTACCGCAGGGTACGGAGGGATTCGTAATATGCACCGATGCGTCTAAGCACGGGCTAGGATGTGTGTTCATGAAAAACGACAGGGTTATCGCTTACGCCTCTCGACAACTTAAACCTTATGAGGTGAACTACCCGACACATGACTTGGAACTAGCCGCAGTGGTCCACGCTCTTAAGATCTGGAGACATTACCTATATGGGGTTACCTGTAAGATCTTTACGGACCACAAGAGTTTAAAGTATATCTTCACACAAAAAGAGTTAAATATGAGACAGAGGCGTTGGCTGGAGTTAATCAAGGATTACGATGTAGAGATTCTATATCACCCTGGAAAGGCCAACGTCGTAGCAGACGCACTAAGTCGGAAAACTGCGCAGGAGGTGACACTATCTGGTTTGACAGTACAGCTGGAGTTGCAGCAAGATCTCAGGAAAAATGACATTGAAGTGTGGATACAACACCGCCAGGGACAGTTGTGCTCGATTGATATTCGCTCGTCTCTGCTGGACGAGATACGCCTAGCACAGATGGAGGATCCAGAACTTCGTGCGATCGGCGCAAGGGCCGAAGGGGGAGTTATTTCAGACTACAGGATCCAAGGGGGCTTAGTTAGATTCAAGAACAGGATTTGCATTCCACCTAATGACGAGCTTAAGCAAACTATACTCAAGGAATCTCATTCTACTCCCTATTCGATACATCCCGGGGTGAGCAAAATGTACAAAGACCTGCGAAAGAGTTTCTGGTGGAAGAATATGAAGCAAGAGGTAGCAAGGTTTGTCGCTCGATGTATGATATGTCAACATGTGAAGATTGAACACCGTAGACCGGCCGAAATCATGCAGCCCTTACCCATTCCGGAATGGAAATGGGAGAGCATATCAATGGACTTTGTCACCAAGTTACCAGTAACGGCGGGGGGAAAGGACACGATATGGGTTATTGTAGACCGACTGACAAAGTCGGCACGCTTCATTCCAATTCAGGAGGCCATCGGAACAGAACAGCTGGCTACCATCTTTGTTCGGGAAATCGTGAGATTACATGGCGTCCCATCGGAAATTATTTCGGATAGAGACACTAGATATGTGTCCCGCTTCTGGAAGGCTGTCCACCAGGCCATGGGTACTCAACTGCATTTCAGCACTGCCTATCACCCTCAAATGGATGGACAAACAGAACACACCATACAGACCCTAGAAGATATGTTGAGAGCATGTGTACTCTATTGGGGCAAGGACTGGGCTAAACACCTCTGCTTAGCGGAATTTTCGTACAACAACAGCTGGCATGCAAGCATAGGCATGGCCCCCTTTGAGGCATTATATGGTAGAAGGTGCAAGTCTCCCATATGTTGGGACGATGCATCTGATGTCGTTGCCACCGAGTTGGATCTAATCCAGGAATCTATTAAGAAGATATCCATTGTTCGAAAACACATGTTAGCAGCGCAGAGTCGCCAAAAGTCTTATGCTATGGACCGGCAGCGACCGTTGGAATTTATGGTTGGGGATCATGTTTGGGTTAAAGTATTGCCAATGCGGGGCATTCGACGCTTCGGCCAGAAGGGCAAACTAAGCCCGAGATTTATTGGCCCGTTCGAAATACTGGACCGAGTCGGTAGACTCGCTTATCGGCTAGCATTACCACCATCGTTAGACTGAGTGCATAATGTCTTCCACGTCTCCCAGCTGAGAAAGTACGTGTACGATCCTAGCCACAAGATCAACTTCGAGGAAGTAGAGATTTCCAATGATGCTACCTTTAGGGAAGTTCCAACAGCGATTTTGGATCGACGCGTAAAGACACTAAGGAACAAGAACATACCCCTTGTTAAAGTTCAGTGGTCGCACCACGGTACGGAAGAAGCGACTTGGGAGACCGAGGCGAGCATGAGAGAGAATCATCCCGAGTTATTTTCTTAGTTTCGGGACGAAACTATTTTTAAGGGGGGGTGGTATGTAATACCACCAGTATTACATGCTTTTTCACTTTGGGCGCTCACGTCCATTTCTTCTGTTTGATAAATAAATGTACTCCACTGCAATAAAACATATTTTGTATAATATGGTTGTACTGTATTGTTCGCATCTGTTATTCGTGTATTATGATGGTATGATGATTGACGAACTTTCAGTGACATACCTCGATGTCGTTAGGTAATTATCGGTGCGAATATGACGGTGGCCAACGTCTTGTTCCCCGAGAGATTTCCAGACGACATGGAGAGAGAGTCGTGTCATAAGAAAATAATGTGATAATAATTTGGCAAACAAAACTGTCCTTTACGTACGTTATACTCCGAGTCATTACGCACGCTATATCTGAGTCGTTACGTACGTTAAATATCGGCCCTTATGTACGTAACATCGGTCTTCGGTCTTCGGATAGGAATCTTTGTCTGGTAGTACGCGTGCCGACCAACTTTCGGCGTGATTGCGACAGGCAAGTCAATGAGGTGTTACGTGCGTTAACCCGCTTTCGTTACGTACGTAACGATGTGAGTGAATCGTTCCAGCGAGTTCCTTACGTACGTTAAGTATTTTTCCATAACGTACGTAAAGCCTCTTACATACGTAAACCGTAAGGCATAACGTACGTAAGGGCAATCTGAGTTTATAAAAGAACACTTTGCCTTTCATTTCTTCCGTCCCAAAAATCATTCTTCTTCCTTGTACACTACTCTCCACCATCATTGAACCAATTCTAACCTCCCAATTCAAGTGCTATCCTATTAGAGTACGTTAATCAAGCTTCGGGGAAGGTCTTGAAGGTGTTATCCTCTCGTTCTCCTTCGTCCACCGTCGTTCTTCATCATCTTTTGTCAGTACAGGTAAGTTTATCCAACCTTGAACTCATTTCAGTATTGTTTAGTAAGTTTTAGTAAACCTCGTATGCCTTGGGTAGCTTAGAACCCTTAGTAATAATCGAAACGGTATATAACTATCGCAATTGTTAATCGATATCCATCAAAGCTAGAAATTGGAATGAATAATGGTAGAACTCATAATCATATTGCTAATCACCAACTTCTCGGAATCATCTTGAAGGATTTCATGTATAACCGTATTATCATGTTGAATAAAACCGTTAATGAATCCTTGATGAAGTTACCAACAATTTCTAGCCGAATAGATACCGAAACATGTTAAGATGATGGATTAATCGTTCTAGACTTGCATATTAAGACAACGATGAAATCTTGGTGATTGTTGGTTATAATTAACTAGGAATATTGTGTTAGAACACTATTGTTTAGCGGAAGGATAACTTATATAGAATGTTGCCGAACCTAAGAAATTAATGGCACACATTATGGTTAAAAACGGAGAAATTCGATTCCGACATCATAAGCAACTAGGATAGGGTTCTAACAGGCGGGAGGGGGGGAACGTCGTTGATCATCATTATTATCATAAGATGTTAATCGACGAACATGTAATAGGTCGGATTTCCAAATGCGATCGTTCAAGCCGTTGCCTTGTCAAGAAATAACTCGCGTCGGATTTGAGGCAAGTGAATCTTGCTCAGACTTTACGTCTTATAAACATAGTAAACGTTACTATTGTGGAATGGTGCTCTTACGATTATCTTGTCCGGAGTATTCCCGAGTAGATACTACCGTGACCCTTGGCCGCGGCCTTGGGAGTTTTCTCGTTGGACCGTGTTGCGGGATAAAACCTGAATGGTACCCACGTCCGGAGTATTCCTGTGTAGATACTTCCGTGACCCTTGGTTGCGACCTTGGGAGTTTATGTGCTGATAAAAGGAATAACATGGAACATTCGGTGATAACTTTATTCCTGGAAATTATTAGATTTTACCATTGAGTTTGGTTGGGATTGTTTCTGACCTAGGTTACTGGCACGACATGTCGTGCCAGGTAAATTTGTTGAATTTGTGCAGGACACCCCCGAAGGTTACGGCCAGGCATGAGCTGTATTGGAAGAAGGCCTGTTAATTTCTTAAATCAATTTGAACATTCCACGTTGTGTAATAACCGTATGTACGGACATTATTTGCTTTTGTACTTTGGGTTGTACGAATACTTTCTTAATTACTTCCGTATATTACCACTTTTAATAAAATATTTTAGGAAATATTTTCAAAAACTTGCCTTGTGGGTCCCTCATGGGATCTACGGCACTGTGGAGTCCCGGTTCATTTTGGGGGCGTTACAGCGGTGCTTGCCTTTGATATTTAGATACAGCCTTCTTTCTGAATGGCTGTTGGCGCTTTTGATATGCTCTGGGAGTATGCTGTTGATCATGCCTTACAGGTTTGGGAGGTTGAGGTTTCCTCTGTCTGTGATATGAACTTGGTGGAGGAATCGCATCCTTCGATGTACGAGGAGTAGCTGTAGCCTTTGCAGGACTTGGAATCTCTTCAGGTACAGGAATGGGTTCCACACCCCTGGCAAATATCGTACTAGTCTTTCCCTTATGGAGAATGAGTTATATCCTAAGACGCGTTTGTCGTGGGAATGTTGCCCAGTGCTTAGAATTTCTTCCATCTGTCTAGAAGATTTCTTAAATGATTTTAGGATGGTCTCTAATTTTCTTTCTCGCTTTAAGAGAATTTACACTTTGGCTTCGAGTAAAGCAAAATCATTTGTCTTGCTCTCACTGTGAGACTTAGCCTCATTTAGATCGTTAGCAAGTTGATGATTGCTTTCCATGAGTTTTTCAAAAGTAGCCTTGCTTTTTTTGCAATCAATAGACATATTTTCATAGTTATTCTTCAGCATGTCATTTTCATCTTTCAACTCTAAGCTTGAAATTTTGAGTTGTATTTTTCTCGTTTTAAAGTCTCATAGGCCTTTTGAATGTTTTTTAATTCCATCATATTTTCGAAGGTATGCGATGTATTTACAGGAATAGTTGAATTTGAACTTACTTCATCATCGTTATCCTCATCATCCTATATTTCTTTAGCCATAAAGCACATATTTGCATTTTCCTCGATCTCATCGTCGAAGGAGTTACTGTCAGTGATTGCATGAAGAAACTCCTCGGCCTTGTTCGATGCAGCGAGGCTTCTGATTCACCAATCAGGACCTTAAGCTTGTTTTTCCAGACACGTCTTCTTTCGTCCTTTTCTTATTGCTCAGCTTCTGGAAACTTTTGCACTCTCGGATGTGGACATTTATTTGCATAATGTCCGGGTTTCCTACACTTATAGCATAAGTTAGAATCACCGGATGAAGGAGGTTCATAACTTACTTTGTGCAAAGGCTTAGGCCTGTAGGGAGTCTTTCCAGACTGTTTGATAAACTTTTTTAACTTGTGCATAAACAGGGCCATTTCATCTTGGGACAGGATGTCATCATTGCTGTCTGTAGTCTTGTGAGCTGATTTGGATGTGCTGGGTGCAGCGTTGTGTCTCCTGTGAGATACAACAACCAGTGATGTAGTCTTGGCAGGTGACTCCTCGGCCGTTTCTCTCCTGTCAATATCATACTCAAAAGCTTTGAGGTCAGAGAACAGGTCAAACATAGAAATATCATTAAGATTACAGGATACACGCATAGCTGTAGTCTTAATATCCCATCAATCAGGAAGTGATCTAAAGATTTTTAAATTTTCTCCTTTTGGGTATATACTTTACCCAATACTTCAAGTTTACCGACAATTCCATGAATCTGAGGTCAAGCTCCTCAAGTATTTCGGAAGATTTCATTTCAAAAGATTCGAACTGCGGAGTAAGTTTCGAAATTTTATTTTCTTTCGAGAGCTCAGTTACCTCTTAGCTTGAGTTTTCCCAGATTTCCTTGGCTGTCTTACAGATCTTTACCCTAAAAAATGTACCTTTATCGAGAGTGACAAACAACACATTCTTAGCAATGTTGTCGAGGTTCGCACTCTTGCGATCGTCCATTGTCCATTTCTCGTGCTCCTTCTCGAGTAATTCAGCGTGAGGTTGTCCTTCTATCCTTGCGGCAGTATTGACCTTCATGATCTTTATTAGGCCTTCCTGGATGACGAATATCATCTCCTCGTGCATGGCTGCAAGATGAGTCTCCATCCTAATCCTCCAGTCATCAAACTCATTAATGGAGGGCATAGGAACTTTGTTTATGATAGAGGTATCCATTTTAAGAAATAGAAAGATGATGAAAAATATAATGCAGTTTTCAAAAGTTGGTGATTTGTGGATCTGATTCAGTTAAAAATCGACTGATTCTTTTTGGAATCAACCACATCGATGCCACTTATTGGCCATAGAGTATACACTAAATAGCTTTCACGGCAAAAATATAATAAGTTTTATGATTTTCGAAGTTAATTGTGTAGCAGAAGTCTGTATAGTGAGTTGTTGTAAATACAGCAACTGGGTGTTCTCCTGTTTGCTTGATGCGTACAGGGTTTGATAATGTATACTTAATAAATCACAGTAAAATGAAAACAGTAAGGAACAGAAGGTAAATAACACACATTTTAAAGTGGATCGAGGTAAACCCCTCTACGTCCACTAGTTCTCCACACAGGAGTAAAGAGTTTATTAAAATCACTACATACGCAACTACGTGACTTTAACTAAATCTGTCTCCGTATCATTCACACAAATTGATACAGGGACTGTAGCTTTGGGCCGTTCACACATATTGGATTGAGCTATTTCGGCTCGCTTCTTATCACACAGATTGAAGCTTTGTCTTCAATGCTACTCTTCCGACACAGGTCGGAATACGCAATGATCTTTAGTCCACACGGGATAAGGATAATCTCAATGGTAAGGGTAGAACAATTCCAGACAACAGCTATATCTTTGATGAACAATCGATGTATGATGTGCTGTTAAGATTGAGGACTTAGTATATTTCTTAGCTTGGATAATGCTGTATGCTCACGAAATATACTGCTCTTGTAATCTCAGAGTAATCTATCAGAATATGCGTGATAATTAATAACATCGGTGTGTAAGTCCTCTTGATTGTGTAACACGAGCCATCTGAGAATATTATAGCACTGTGGGCCTCGAAACAGAACCCACAAGGCTAAAAGACATTTTTACAAACATCTCAAATACGCCTAAGCGGCGATGACGATAATATCTTTAAAAATATTCAAAGACTTTATAAAATCCATTTATCAAAACCGTTGTAAAATCTCATTTGAAACTACAAGGTCCGAAATGCCAAAACTCAATAGTTTAAAATCTTACGTTATGCCATCGCTTACATGTACTGACAAAATAGTTTAGAAAACGATTTTCCAAAATAAACCCAAGTTCTCATATATAGCAACCCATTTTCAAACATACTCGCAGCGGATATAAGAATTGACTAAGAAATACTATTGCAGCGGAAAAATGACAACTAGTCAAAGTACTAAATTCACAAACACACGTCATAGCTAGTATCCTCTGGGAAGCTCATCTTTTCACGACCGCTACAAGCTCGATATCCCAAGAACCTAAAAACAAAGCCCACAACGGGGTCAGCCATAATATCCAACAATGATAACGATCACATAATGTCAATAATTACATATCAATGAAAATACTAAGTAAGGATACTACCACTGTAATTTTACCGCCATAACTTTACCAACTCGTGATAATTCTTACCAAAGTAATCCTTACAAAAATTCACATCTCGTATCCTCAACAACATAATAAAATCATACCCAAACATCTGTACTGTACCCCAAACAATACCCAAGGATCTCAAAACATCATAACTCACTGATACGAAATATACCAACTCTGACCAATTCAACCCATCAGATATCATTATAAAATCTCAACACGAAAATCGATTGTCCATCAAAGACAAATACCAAAATGGAAACACGGAACATACCTCAGGATACGCAATTCCACGATGAATCAAGTCAGTCTAATCCGAGATCAAATCAATACAACATACGGACATGGTCCTAACACAAGACCTACAAATGCATACTCACATGACGACATCAATATGCTCATAACAATAACAACAATGTATACTTAGTGGAAATCCGATGATCCAGCGCACACAGCATAGATCGCAAGATGACCATGTTAGATAAACACGAGGTGGATAACCAATAATATACATATTCACAACAACAACACATGGTAATCGAACGATCCAGCACACACAACATATATTCCCATGATGATCCCGTCGGACCAATTCATGGTGGAAGTACCTGTCCAACGATCTAGTGCACACAGATATAGATTCCCATGATGATCCTGTCAGACCAGCGCATGGTGGACATACGACAACAATGCATAACTGCATAATAACAACAATACACAAATGCATGACAACAACAATACACGAATGTTTCACAACATGATCGACACAAGGTGACAAAAATGACCAGAGTACTTGCCCCGAGTCCTTCGAGAGCAATCTCGATGTCAAAACCATCACTGATAATTCCCTCAATATTCGACGATCCAAAAGTACCAAGGACTGTAGATAACTCATATCCTCACATTTACCAAAATATATCCTCGATACCCAAATATACCAATATGAATGGAAATCATATACATTATGATTTAACTCCCAAAAATCGGAAAACAACATAGAATCCAAATCTCCATAGTTCACCACAATAATCATTGCTATTTACATTATAACCGAAATGAGACTCAAACCATTCATTAAGTATTATAAATTGGACAAGTAATAACTTGCCTCGATACCACCACGACGATGATGAAGTCGTTACCAATTTCCTTACCTTCATCTACAAGCTCCTCGCCCCCAGCCAAAGAAATTCCTGAACATCATCGAACACGACCGCAAAGCACGGTTCTAACCAATAATCAATCATCACAACCTATTGCAATAAACAATTAACAATAATCCAATAACAATCAACAACGACATACCGAACCAATCTAACTCAACGGTTCCACAATATATCGATCATATACAAACAAAATGATCCGACTCAACAAATACGAACTCATATCCACAATACAGACCGCAACTCGATAATCATATCAACATTTAATCCAACCCGATAACAAGGATTACATAACATACGCTATCCCGAATTTAATCTCATATATTAACAAGATTCCTTCTTGTTCATAATCATAAATTCATAGTAAAATAGTACTACCAACATAATCGACAATCCGCCTTATACAAATAGTTCAATACCATTGATAATCATGTTCTAAGATTAACCATAATCTTTCTGGATTCATCCTTATATCATGATGCATATTTCCTCAAGAACGTACAAAGTCTTCCACTACAATCAACATAACATCGGTTCTAATCATCAAATCCATGTTTATATCTAAAACCGTATTCATAATCAACAAAACCACATAATCCAATACGTTTGAACATCTAGATCATTATCTAACTCATAATCCAAGGTATGTATCATCAAACTCTCCAACATACACTTCACCTAATGTCAAGAATCACAATAATATCACCTTAACCATCATCATACGAATTAATCATCAATAACAACTTCAAAATCTGAAAGTAAATATAGGGGTAAACCAACATGCTTCCTAACAAGTAAACATCCTTCCAAAAACCGAGCTACAACCAGAGGGATATGAATATTACCTTGTATTGATGAACTACGATGAAGAACAATTGAACTCCTTCCAGGAATCATCATCAACCCTATGAACAAAGCTCCAATAGCGTGTTCTCGAGCTCATAATCAACTTAGAGACGCCAAAAGTCGGTCTGGGGAAGTTGGGAAACGAAAAAAGAAGATGTACTCTCAAAATGATGAAATCACGGAGGTCTCATATTTATAAAAATTTCGACATTACATACGCTACCTGACCTTCCTAGCGTACGTAACAACCATTACATATGTTATCTGACCTCGATAGCGTACGTAATCATAGTCCAGATGCTACTGTCTTAATTCATTCGATTGCTTACGTACGTAACCCTCATGACATAGCGTATGTAACATATAGTTGACTTTCTACAGTAGTATGTCCATTTAACGTACGTAATGAACAATTTATAGCATACGTTAACCTCTTCGTTGACTCTCCTGTCCACATGCACGTCGAAAGTTGCCGACACATTGCCTACTCATCGCTCATATCCTAGATCATGTCAGATTCTTCTCATAACGTACGTTATGTACTCTTCGTAACGTACTTATGCTTGTATGTTAACGTACGTAAGTTATGTTTAATGTGCGTTATGGCTTCCATACTTGGCCATTTACGACTGTTCTTGCCTGTCGTCTCGATATACCGAATACGTATGCACGACATGCTGAATACAAATACTCTTTCCAATAACATTCTCATATGATACACTTGTTACACAATATCCTCAAATGCAATTGTCGACCAAGTACGACAATTATACCAATACAACCGTCTTAGTCTTCTAATTATTTTATCCCTACTGTAAAGATTCCACACTGCGTAGTATAACTCGAATAAAATAACATTAAAAAACTATAGTAGAAATTCAGGATATTACATTCTACCCCACTTAAAATAAGTTTCATCCTCGAAACTTGCAATCCGTCATAAACAACAGTTCAACCAAAATATCAAGAATCATCACGAAAACGATCAATCATCATCAAAAGCGAATAACCGAAACAGTATGCTTACAAATGCATGAAGTCGATTATCTCCCGTAATTACTAGCAAATGACTCCCCTTCAGTGCCTCAACACGCTCAGTATCATAATTTCATGAGTCCAACAAAATGCATCGTTATAACTCAATTATGGAATAATCAATTCATTTCAAAGCCTGTCTACCTGATTACATAATCAAGTCCCAATCCTGATAAAACGAATAATACACGATACATCTGTGAAAATACTGCTCAAAACAATGGCAATAAATCCCGAAACATTGGCACAAAGTCCGAACGCTCATACGATCAATAACAATGATCAACCAATAATTCAACCGAGAATATCATCGACACGATAAACTCCAATACGACCAACCAAAGGTCAAAACACAACCGAGAATATAATGTTATAAACTCCAATATTACTAACAAACGATCAATAATAACCGAGAATACCCTCACACGGTAAGCTCCAACATGATCAACACAGAACCACAGAGACACATATATGAAAGGATAAATTTCTCAAAACATTACACAAATCACACAGTGGATCTCAAAGAAACACGCCCAACTGTTGAGCATACCTCTCGGCGTATGAACAACCAGCCGCAAACTGACGAACATACCCTTTCCTACACAGAGTATGAACGACTAATCAATGTGGCTCAAAATTCAAAAAATCACTATAACAAAATCACGCTACTACCACACCAATAGAGCCACATAGCACCTATGTCCCGGTTCTACAAAATCCAAAGTTCCAAAATCATATTATGTACTTGAATCTACAACAAGCAGCATATTCCTCTTATCTGATCAACCAACCGATCATCCCTGGATAACCAAACTACCATACTAAAGTTCGAATCTCTTTTCATCATACCATTGATGTCTTATCCAGTTTGTGAGTCTCACTCATAACTTCACCATGATATGCATTATGTACTAAATTTGATCATTACCAATCACATTTTCAAAACGGCCTTGAAATCATATAATCTTATCAATAAAAAACAATTTTCGAAAGTTCTTTCATGAATTTCCAACTCAAGACATATATAGTCGTAAGACTACAAAAATCATTTTCCGAAAAAAATTAAACAGGCTCGTTTATGTCAAGTACTCTATGACAATTCTTTTTGAATACATATGATTAAATAAAATGAAATTATGCAAATGCTGGACTACATCCATACTCATGTATACCAGTTCGGCTAGTCACCACTTCCACTGACATTCCATCGGAAAACCACACGATAGAGTTCCAAAATCTTAATGTATAGACTTCGATAAAAACTCCTTTTCCACATATGACTCGCAACGTCAACCATTATCCCATCTTGGATCACCTCAACTATGCTATGACAAAACATTGAATAATCAACAAATCAATCACAATGAAAGAC
This sequence comes from Orobanche coerulescens, assembly GCA_033398695.1. Classification (NCBI taxonomy): domain Eukaryota; kingdom Viridiplantae; phylum Streptophyta; class Magnoliopsida; order Lamiales; family Orobanchaceae; genus Orobanche; species Orobanche coerulescens. The sequence continues at coordinate 72,194,815 of CM065815.1, forward strand.
TACCCGAGAAGTTTCATTTGGACAAATAAACCAAAACCCCAAAAGGCAGTAAGAAAATAGATAAATGATTGGTAAAGTGTTTTACAAATCTCGGGAGTTGTAGAAAACAGAAAAGCCTTTTACGACTTCAAGTCCCAAGTTTTAAAGCCTTTTTGAAACATTAGGGTCTGAGCCCATATCCCGTTCCACATTACAAAAAGTTTATAAAATAGAAAACCCTTTTGGACCTTAAGTCCTGAGTTATAAAACTATTTCAAAATCGATTGGGGTCTCAACCCAAAATTGTTTTTCGTAAAACTTCCGTAAAACACTCATTTTGAAAAGTATCATTTTCAGATGTTCATAAACAGTTTTGTGTACCTCAAAATGAACTAGCATGACTAAATGTTCCTCTTCACAATCCACAGCAGTTCTCCCAAGTACGTAATTCCATTTTCCAAGTTTACTCGACCTATTGATTTTCCATAATCATAGTTCCTCAAGATCACCGGTTCTGTCCCAACTATTATATTCTGCTACTTCATACTGTAACACATGATATCCTTCAAATCTGAAAACACATCAACTTATAACTACAAATAATTTCAATACAATCAAAAAATCCAAATACTTACAGATCGTGAAGCCGACGATTCCCCGTGATACTGGCACCTGCCTCAACTCTAGAAAATACTCGATACAGATATTTTCAAAACATATATTTTGCAAAAGCAGTTCAACTCAAAATACGACACATATCATTCTAAAGAAACACGTTAATACCATATGGAAAAGTTAAAACAACTACAGCACCACACTGGTAAATTAGATAACACACAAGCACGGGTGATCAATAGAAACCCAAAACTCTAACACTTGTCAACCGACAACTCGAATGACATGACAAAAACACGACTCGACTCGACCCGACAGCCTAGGTTTTTACAACCTAAGCTCCGATACCATATTCTGTAACACCCCAAGAGCCATCCGGGAATATTATAGCGACGTGGGCCCCAAAACAGAACCCACAAGGCTAAAAGATATTCTTACAAACATCTCAAATACGACTAAGCGGCGATGGTGGTAATATCATTAAAAATATTCAAAGACTTTATAAAATCCATTTATCAAAACCATCGTAAAATCTCATTTGAAACTACAAGGCCCGAAATGCAAACACTCAATAGTTTAAAAGCATGCGTTAAGCCATCGCTTACAGGTACCGAAAAAATAGTTTAGAAACGACTTTCCAAAATAAACCCAAGTTCTCATATATAGCAACCCATTTTCAAACATACTCGCAGTGGATGTAACATTTGACTAAGAAATATTATTGCAGCTAAAAAATGACAACTAGTCAAAGTACTTAATTCACAAACACACACCATATCCAGTATCATCCGGGAAGCTCATCTCTTCATGACCGCTATAAGCTCGATATCCCAAGAACCTAAAAACAAAGCCCACAATGGGGTCAGCCATAATATCTAACAATGATAACGATCACATCACGTCAATAATTACATATCAATGAAAATAGTAAGTAAGGATACTACTAATGTAATCTTACGGCCATAACTTTACCAACTCGTGATAATCCTTACCAAAATTCACATCTCGTATCCTCAACAACACAATGAACTCATACCCAAACATCTGTATTGTACCCCAAACAATACCTAAGGTTCTCAAAACATCATAAGTCACTGATACGAAATATACCAACTCTGACCAATTCAATCATCGAATATCATTACCAAATCTCAACACGAAAATCGATTGTCCATCAAAGAGAAATACGAAAAAGGAAATACGGAACATACCTCAGGATATGTAATGCCATGATGAATCACGTCAATCTAATCCGAGATCAGATCAATACAACATACGGACATGGTCCTAACACAAGACCTACAAATGCATACTCACATGACGACATCATTATGCTCACAACAATAACAATAATGTATACTCAATGGAAATCCGATAATACAGCGCACACAGCATAGATCCCAAGATGACCCTGTTAGATAAACACGAGGTAGATAATCAATAATATACATATTCACAACAACAACACATGGTAATCCAATGATCCAACGCACACAGCATAGACTCCCCTACTGATACCATCGGACCAACGCATGGTGCAAATACCTGTCCAACGATCCAGCGCACGCATCTATAGATTTCCATGATGATCCCATCGGACCAACACATGGTGGACATACGAAAACAATGCACAACTGCATAATAAAAACAATACACAAATACATGACAACAACAATACACGAATGTTTCACAACATGATCAACCCAAGGTGACAAAAATGACCAAAGTACTTGCCCCGAGTCCTTTGAGAGCAATCTCGATGTCAAAACCGTCACTGATAATTCCCTCAATATTCGATGATCCAAAAGTACCACGGACTGTAGATAACTCATATCCTCACATTTACCACAATATATCCTCGATACCCAAATATACCAATAACGAATGGAAATGATATACATTATGATTTAAGTCCCAAAACCGGAAAACAACATACAATCCCAATCTCCAGAGTTCAAAACAATAATCATTGCTATATGCATTATAACCGAAATGAGACTGAAACCATTAATTAAGTATTATAAACTGAACAAGTAGTAACTTGCCTCGATACCTCCACAACGATGATGAAGTCGCTACCAATTTCCTTGCCTTCGTATACAAGCTCCTCGGGCCCGGCCAAAGAAATTCCCGAACATCCTCTAACACGACCGCAAAGCATGGTTCTAACCAATAATCAATCATCACAACTGATTGCAATAATCAATTACCAATAATCCGATAACAATCAACAACCAACATACGCAAACAATCAAACTCAACGGTTCCACAATATCTCGATCATATACAAACCAAATAATCCGACTCAACAAATATGAACTCATATCCACAATACAAACCGCAACTCGATAATCGTATCAACAATTAATCCAACCCGATAACAAGGATTACATAACATACTCTATCCCGAATTTAATCTCATATATAACAAGATTCCTTCTTGTTCATAATCATAAATTCATAGTAATATAATACTACCAACATAATCGACAATATGACTTATCCAAATAGTTCAATACCATTGATAATCACGTTCTAACATTAACCACAATCTTTCCGAATTCATCCTTATATCATGATGCATATTTCCTCAAGAACGTACGAAGTCTTCCGCTGCAATCAACATAACATCGTTTCTAATCATCAAATCCATGTTTATATCCAAAAGCATATTCATAATCAACAAAACCACATAATCCAATACATTCGAACATCTAGATCATTATCTAACTCATAATCCAAGGTATATATCATCAAACTCTCCAACATACACTTCACCTAACGTCAAGAATCACAATAATACCACCTTAACCATCATCATACGAATTAGTCATCAATAACAACTTAAAAATCTGAAAGTAAATGGAGGGGTAAACCAACATGCTTCCTAATAGGTAAACATCATTCCAAAACCGAAGCTACAATCATAGGGATATGATTATTACCTTGTACTGATGAACTACGATGAAGAACAATCGAACTCCTTCCAAGAATCATCATCAACCCTATGAACAAAGCTCCAATTCCGTGTTCTCGAGCTCACAATCAACTTAGAGATGCCAAAAATCAGTCTGGGGAAGTTGGGAGATGAAAAACCAAGATGAACTCTCAAAATGATGAAATGACGGAGGTCTCATATTTATAAAAATTCAGACAATACGTACGCTACGTGACCTTCCTAGTATATGTAACAACCATTACGTACGTTTTCTGACCTCCATAGCTAACGTAATCACAGTCCAGATGCTACGGTCTCAATTCGTTCGATTGCTTACGTACGTAACCCTCATGACATAGCGTACGTAACACACAATTGACTTGATATAGTAGTATGTCCATTTAACGTATGTAATGAACAATCATAGCATATGTTAACCTTTTCGTTGACTCTCCTGTACACATGCACGCCAAAAGTCGCCGACATAGGGCCCACTCATCTCTCATATCCTAGATCATGTCAGATTACTCTCATAACGTATGTTATATACTCTTCGTAACCTACGTTATGCTTGTATGTTAACGTACATAAGCCCTTATGCTTAACGTGCGTTATGGCTTCTATATTTGGCCATCTACGACTGTTCTTACCTGTCGTCTCGACATACCGAATACAACTGTCTTAGTCTTGAATTATTTTATCCCTACTGTACAGATTCCACACTGCGTTGTATAACTCGAATTAAATAACAGTAAACAACTATAGTAGAAATTCAGGATATTACAGATTGGGGGTATTTATAACCTCGGATATGTATTCGATGTAAATGTAGCTGTTGCTGGTTGGGGAGATGTTGATGTCTCTAATTGAAGGCTGCTGAATGTTTGAATTAAAGAAGATCGCATTTAAAGCTTCAGATATCTTTTATGTCTTTGCATTAAATGCTCTTCAGAGCATTCAGACTTGTCTCTCTCCAGTCGCATTAAATGTAGTCCTATCAGCAATAAATGTTGCTTTTAACCGTGAATACTGTGTAAATAAACAAAGTTTATCTCACAATGGTTTAAAACTTATTATATCCGGTCCTGTTAGATGTGTTTTACTTTTCCTAAGTAAAGCACCTACAGCCTTACTGCTGTATCCAACGTACTCTCTTCTTGTTGTATGAAGTAGGCTCTGTATGATGGACTCTGTAGAAGATCTCTTTGCTGTATGGATGGGTTGTATGGTGGATCCTAACAGCTTCCATTCGTAACGATATTCCGACTTCCTTAAGACTTCTTTGTTGTAGGTTAGCAATTATCAAAACAGGAATATTTATCCTAACAATGCCCCTCATCAGTGTAACACCCGAGATATTCAGGATTATTACAGCGCCGTAAATCCCCGATATAAGGATTTACAAGGCTAAGAATTTGAAAACAACCTTATTTAAATAACAACCATAAAATTAATTATTACATCACTAGTTCAAAAAGTATAAATCAGCCCACATCCGAATATAAACTTCAAAAGGCAACAAAACGACAGTGTACTCGAGTACTTTATTAAAACAGATCTAAAATCTGACAATCATTCCGGTCGGAACATCACGCTGCACCTTCATCGTCATGCAGCTCTAGTGGTTGTTTCCCAGCACTCCTGGATCCTGAACATAAAATAAATGTCCACCCCCGAAGGGGTTAGCACACCGATGCTAGTACAAGTACGATAATTATACAACAACGATTTATTCATCGACCCCTAAATAATAACGACAATCATATCCACATAGATAACAAAAAGTCTCTCCAATGAGAAACAACAATAATTCACAACACAACATGTCCGTCTCAATATACTCGTGGTATTCCAATGATCCAGTGCACACAACTATAGATTCTCATTATGATCCCGTCAGACCAACGCATGGTGGAAATACCTGTCCAATGATCCAGCACGCACAGCTATAGATTCCCATGATGATCCCGTCAAACCAACGCATGGTGGACAAAACAATCACAACACATATGCATGACACCTAACAACATAACTGACATCAATACGGATAAACATAATTAAGGTACTTGCCTTAGCAAGATGGCAAGAAAATAAGCACTTCAACGACTTCAACAAATTCGGAGGCCATCCCTACGATCAAATGTTCTCAACACTCGAACCTTGCACAAAAGAAGATGATGAAAAACTCAGATTATGTAACAAGACCATCACACGAACATTCTAAACATTCCGATAGCGACCGAGTGTAATCATCATTGTTCGGTCGATCCCCAGTTAACTACTCAAAGAACACTACATCAGATGAATACCAAACTACATGCAAAACGATGGGTCCTAATGGAGATAAAATGTCTACGTCTAAAGTTCAAGGATATGCAAGTCATTATCATTCATATTCCAATCTCGATCATCACTTTTAAAGTATGGCTCGATTAAATCTACGATTCTCAATAAGGATGGATATAGTTGAGTTAACTCATCACAAGGGTTTTGTTCTCCGGTGATAAAGTTTAACATACTAAGGTTTCATATTCAACACGATGGTCATTAACGAAATCTCATTGTTCTAATCATCCTTATGAAGATTATCGGATCTGGGCCATCTTTACAAGACAAGAACATACTTCGAAACTCATCTAATACACTTATCTTCATGAATACTCTTAACATGGGTGATAAAGTTAACAAGATGCTCATCAAATGAATATTTCAAAATCACCATAAAAGGCACGTTATAATCTCAGAAAACCTCATCCCTATGATCGGCATACTCAAAGTTCAACTTAAAATCTTCTTTAATCATGGAAGGTCCCAAACATGCTCATCTCAACTTATAAAAAACATGGTGTTCAACCTAATGGGTTACTAATGAATTCAATGATCTTAGAAGCATGTTCATATGATTCCTAAGAACAAGAATTTGAGGTTGGTAATCATCAACATACCTTAATGTAGAGGACAATGACGAACACTTAGTGAAACCCCAACACCGGATGCTTGAGTACCAATCCAAGGTGCTTCCCAATTTCAATGACTAAGTAGTGATGTTAAATCAATGTTTATGTAGCAAGAGTGCTCTCTGGGTTTGCAGAAATCGGAGAAGGAATGAAATAAAACGAGTGTGAAATGAAATGGGGGTGATGTCTTATTTATAAGACCTTGATCTTTACGTACGTTAGCCACATGGTGTTACATACGATATAGTGTTAACGTACATTATGTGCTACTCCTTACGTACGTTAACATTTGCCAGTAGCTACTGCCTTATTTTTTGACCTCCTTAACGTACGTTAACCATCACCTTTATGTACGTAATACGCTCTGTGCAGCGTACGCAATCTTAATCCTTTAACGTACGTTATGCCTCATTGACTTGCTTTTTCAAAAAGATGTCCAGGATCATGCGGGAATCTTATCCGGACTCCATCACAAGCTGGCCCATACGCCGACCAACCCGATCTGCTTGACTGCCTGTTACGTACGCTATGCTTTGTCCATAGCATACGCTATCTTCAGCTCATAACGTACATTAAGCTTATCTGCTAGCGTACGTTATGACGTAGCTGCATGCATGAATTTGCAAACTCTTCCTAATATGACCGTGACTGTTGGAATACGAATATGGGAAGAATCACATTTTTATAATTGATACCACAAAGTCGAATATTACAAGGTTCAAATACAGATGAAAATACTCAACAGTTATCCAGATATTACATAATCTCCCTCTAAAAGGAAGTTTCGTCCCGAAACTTGAGATGAAAATAATTTTGGGTATCTTGACTTCATACTATCCTCCGTCTCCCAAGTGGCTTCTTCGACTCCGTGTCACGACTATTGAACTTTAACCAAGGTGATTGGTTTATTTCTCAATTTTTTGACTCGACTCTCGAGTATCTTGATTAGTTTCTCTTCGAACATTCCATCCTTAGCAACTTCGATCTTGCTGGAATCAATTACATGACTGGGATCTGTTATGTACTTCCGTAACTGAGACACACGAAACACATTATGAACATGACTCAGCGATGGCGGTAAGGCCAACCTATACGCCAACTCCTCAATTCTTTCAAGAATCTCGAATGGTCCGATATAACTCGGACTCAGCTTTCCTTTCCTCCCAAAACAAAAAATTCCCCGAGTTGGAGAAACCTTTAAAAGCACGTGGGCCTAATCAGTCTCACGAAGTACGTCTCGTGCACATGGTTCAATATGAGGTCGAAACCAACATATGCTACACATGCCCGCCCTGAAAATCCTACACATGACCGATCAGAACGTATCTGACTCCAGATATGTCACAATACAACATGACAACGAATCTCGAAGAAATGCATATCCAACAAGGATCAGAAGACTTTGCAAGAGAGCAACAATAACTCGATCATGAAAGACCGACATGACCACAGTATTGTATTCCGTCAGACAACAGTTCACAACATGCTCAACAATGCACATGATAATAGAACATAAACTCCCAAGGCAGCAACCAAGGGTCACGGAAGCATCTACTCAGGAATACTCCGGACAATATCACATAAACTCCCAAGGCAGCAGCCAAGGGTCACAGAAGCATCTACTTAGGAATACTCCGGACATAGGTGCCATTTAGGTCATCGGCCCAACAAATTACAACTCAAAGAAAGAGCACATCACAAAACATAACAAACAATGTTGCACACTCACCATATGAAATATCAACACACACATGTAATAATGCAACATGATGATTATCATAATCTAGCAATATTAATTTACTTCAAGCTGGAGACGCTATCCTGTCCACGACCAACATCCCTGAATGACTACACAGTTACCCGAATAATCCAAAATGAAGTATAGTCCATAACTAATATCAAATCACCATATCGAGTTCAATGTCAGCATGATAACTAGCCTTGATATTTAATCTCTCACATAATAGACCAAATATAATTCACGTCTCCGGTTCCACTAGACATCTTTAAAATCATATACATTATGATTTATCTTAGTCCAAGCATAATATACATACCATCATCCCGATAATCCATATTCCATGATACCATTGCTATATGAATCATAAATGAAATGAAAACGAAATCATTTATTAAACATTATGAACTGAGCAAGCATAAGTTGCCTCGATACCGATATGACGAAGTTGTAATCAATCCCGTCATCTTCATATACAAGCTTTGCAGCCCTGACCAAGGCGATTCATGCATCCTCCAATTCCAATCGCAGCACAACGGTTAATCATCAACGATCACTTAACGCAACCTAGTGCAATGGTCAATTAATAATGCGTTCAATAACAATCAACAATCAATACAACCAGTCAATAAACCCAACGGTTCCACAATTATCCCGATTAAACATAAATTCGAACAACCCGAAACAATCAATTACAAATCCATAACCATACTACGATTCCATATACCGATGATCATATCAACGATCAATTCATCTTGATATTAAGGATTTCATAACATACTCGATAACAACTATGTACGGATCAAGTGTTATTATGCCCAACAAATCTGAATTCGTACCTTCAATTCAATCTCATAATCCGGTGATCTCAATAACAGTTGATTCGTGCACGAAGCAAGTTTAATCAATGTGTTCAATTCCGAATTCAAACTTAAATTCAACATGATATGATTATCCCTTGTTTATATATATCAATCTCATGCCAAACTACACTTAGAATCATTCGACTCGTATGAATACATATCCTCAAAGAAAGATAATGTTATTGTCAAATTCATAATCACGATTTGTATATCATCAAGACCATACGGAAGATCAAATCACCATTCATATAACTTGTCCCTTGACATCCATTGTAACACCCCAAACTAGGCGGATATTACAGTGCCGTGGACCCCCGACTGGGACCCACTAGGCGAATGAAAATGAATGAATTACACAGGGTAAATGTAGTACCGAACCACATTACAACAATAATTACTCCGATGAGGAGTTTCATACAACACATCCAGGATAATACAGAATACATGTATATTTTATATGGAGATAAAATATACAACACTGAATGAAATGAGTATTCAAACGGAATGTCTGCAGCGGAATAAATGAAGGAAACATAAATGATCAAAATCTGGGCCCCCTTCTAGTATCATTGGGACTCCTCGCCGTCAACGTGCTCTCCCGTGCCTTTGCCTTGCCATGACACGAAAAACAATATCCCCAAACGGGTCGGGCCATACAGAACAACAATCCTCAAGAGTTGAATAAACACAATCATATATACGTTGTATAAACCACAAGTTCGATCAAAATGAATCGGTTAGATTATAACCCAATCTTGTTGAAAACATACGCAATCAAACATGCTGTATGAATCAACTAACAGTACGGCTCAAAGGGTGGCGCCACACTACGCCCGGGATGGAAATGTGTCCATGCACAAGCCACCAACGAGTATCGATCGAATACACGTGTGGTCTTGTACCTAATCAGTTTCATGAAGCAATCAACTCGTGTGCACAGTCCAATTTGAGGCCAACAACCAACACACGACTTAAATGTGCCCGACATGAAAATCCTACACATACCAACCGGCACGCCAGTATGACCCGGAATGCCACGATATAACAAAAGTGACATCAAAAACACTTTGTGGCCAAACTTCGATTGTTTATAACCAAACCTCAAAAATACCAACATCAAATTCCCAAGAAGTGTTTCAAACCAACAAAACATCTTCCATACGATCAATAATCCATTATGAATATCCACAATCGTGATTTCAACAACAATTAATTGAAAACCCCCAAATCCAACTCAATATTCAAAGTGTTCTTGAATAATCCTTCAATAATCCAATGAATAATCAAACATATCCATAATCATGCGTATATCACTTCATACAACATGATCTTAACATCTAAAACATCATATCTCAACACAAAATTGAAATCCAAGAGGTTTGAGGAATATTACCTTTGAAGATCCAAGCACTTCAATCTGAAGAACACGCGTTGGATCAATTATACGGGCTTCACGATCGAAAGGAGAAGAAGAAAATCACACACTCAAGTGATAGATGAAGGAAAATGTCCTTCTCAAGCCTCTCTCTCTCGTATTGTGGAAGAAAAGGAAAGAAATGAGCTGATCACGCTCAGAAAAACACAATTATAGAGTTGACTGCCCTGTGTGCCGCGGCCCAGCCGAAGTGTGCCGCGGCACAGGGCCAAAACTGCGCCCAGTGATCGGCAGTGTGCCGCGGCCTGGACGAATGTGCCGCGACAGTGACTCAGCAGTGTGCCGCGTCCCTGCCGGCATGTGCCGCGGCACAAGGTACAGAAGGGTTTGGCCGAAAATGCAACACGAGTGTGCCGCGGCCCGGAGGGGTGTGCCGCGGCAGTGACTCGACAGCGTGCCGCGGCACAAGGTACAGAATGCTCGACCAAAAACTGGAAAATGTGTGTGCCGCGGAGCACACTCCTTGTGCCGCGGCCCACACCCCCTTGGGTCCTTAAATGATGAAAAATGACTCGGGTAGGGAATAAAAGCAATAGGAATTGATATTTGGGAACCAATAACACGAAATGGAAGTACGGAAACCCCAAAACGGTGGTTCCAAGTAATGATTACAATGGTTTGCCCAACAAAACACGATTTGAACAATGAAAAGATTTGAAATGACATGAATTCCAACGTCAACAACGACTAATGAATCAATTACAACGATCAAGATGATACTCTTGTCTCGATTCCCGAATAAGGTTGAAACAATGAACAATATCGATACACAACTCGAAGTTATTCCGAACGGTGAACATGGACGAATGATTATTAACAAGTGAAAGATTACATAGTGACAATTACCGAATGAAATTACGGAATGATAATGACTGAATTACAACCGGGTATTACATACACCCCCCCTAAAAGAGTTTCGTCCCCGAAACTAAGGGTCAAACAACTCGGGATAACTCTCCCGCATACTATCTTCGGTTTCCCAAGTAGCCTCTTCGACTCCATGTCTAGACCACTGAATTTTAACCAAAGGAATCGTCCTATTCCTCAACTGTTTGATTCGCCGTTCTAACACTCGTATGGGACGCTCCTCATACGAATGATCATCTGCGATCTCGATTTCGTCGAACTGAAGTATGTGACTCGGGTCGGCAACATACTTCCGTAACTGAGATACGTGAAACACATTATGAATTCGGCTCAACGCCGGAGGTAAGGCCAAACGATAAGCTAGCTCGCCAACTCGTTCCAAAATCTCAAACGGTCCAATAAATCTCGGACTCAACTTCCCCCGTTTTCCGAAACGGAAAATACCTCGACTCGGGGATACCTTGACCAAAACGTGGTCACCCATCTCGAACTCTAGTGGTCGATGACGATTGTGTGCATAAGATTTCTGTCGACTCTGAGCGGTCAACAAACGACTCCTGATCAAAGCTACCTTCTCACGGGCGGCTATAAGCATATCGGGCTCGGTGCCGATTGATTTTGATAAGTCGTCCCAACACAAAGGAGATCGACAACGACGACCGTACAAGGCCTCGTAAGGCGCCATCTTAATCGAAGCATGCCAACTATTATTATATGTGAACTCAATCAATGGTAGTTGGGCTTCCCAATCGTCTTTCCAATCGAGGACACATGCCCTCAACATGTCCTCCAAAGTCTGAATAGTCCTCTCTGATTGTCCGTCGGACTGAGCATGAAAAGTTGTACTGAGATTAAGCTGAGTTCCCATAGCACGATGGACTGATTTCCAAAAATGAGACACGAATCGCCCGTCACGATCAGAAACGATACTCTTAGGAGTACCGTGCTGTCTCACTATCTCTTTGATGAACAGTTGAGCAAGTCTCTCGGGACCCCACGTATCCTTAATCTTGAGAAAGTGAGTTGACTTAGTTAAGCGGTCCACAATCACCGAAATCGTATTCATGCCACGACGACTCGTCGGCAAACTCGTGATGAAATCCATAGAAATGTCTTCCCACTTCCATTCTGGAATAGGGAGAGGTTTCAGCATATCCGCCGGTCGCTGATGTTCAATCTTGACTTGTTGACAGGTTAAGCATCCCGAAACAAATTCTGCGACTTCTCGCTTCATATTACTCCACCAGTAATTTTCTTTCAAGTCCTTGTACATCTTGCTAGACCCCGGATGAACAGAATAAGGGGTAGCATGAGCTTCTCTCAAAATCGAGTTTTTCAACTCGTTATTTGCCGGTACGCATAACCGATTCTTAAAACGAAAAAGTCCATCCTCATGGACAACAAATCCGGGGGCTTTCCCCTGAGTCACATCTTCTCGAATACGTAACAAAAAATGGGTCCGAACCCTGATTCTCCCTGATCGCCTCCTCAAGTGGTGATGAAATTTCCAACGTTCAAAGTTGCCCTTGTATTTGCTGAAGCCAGATCTCGATCTTGGGTCTAAGGAATTCCTGCTGAAGCTCCTTCTGAACTGTTAAACGAGAAAGCATCTGCTCCTGAACGGACTTACGACTCAAGGCGTCAGCGACAACGTTCGCCTTGCCCGGGTGGTAAAGGATCTCGATATCGTAATCTTTGATTAGTTCCAACCACCGTCTATGTCGCATATTTAACTCCTTCTGAGTAAATATATACTTTAAACTCTTATGATCGGTGAATATCTGACAGGTGACGCCATAAAGGTAATGACGCCAAATTTTCAAAGCGAACACCACAGCTGCTAGCTCTAGGTTGTGGGTCGGATAATTAACCTGGTAAGGTTTCAATTGCCGTGAATCATAGGCAATAACCTTGCCATTCCTCATGAGTACACATCCGAGACCCTGTCCGGATGCATCACTATAAACCACGAATCCTTCCGTTCCTTGCGGCAAGGAAAGTACAGGTGCTGACATTAACCGGCTCTTGAGTTCCTCAAAACTCCGTTGACACGCGGCAGACCACGTGTATTTCTTATCCTTTCGCACAAGGTTCGTCAAGTGTTGAGCGATTTTAGAAAATCCTTCCACAAACCGCCGATAATAACCGGCTAATCCGAGAAAGCTTCGTATTTCCTTAACATTCTTCGGAGGTAACCAATCTTGGATAGCCTCCGTCTTCTGAGGATCAACACGCACTCCATCTGATGAAATTACATGTCTGAGAAAAGTCACTTCGGACATCCAGAACTCACATTTGGAAAACTTTCCATAAAGTTGCTCTCGTCTCAACACGTCGAGAACCTGATGAAGATGAACCTCGTGTTCCTCTCGGTTACGAGAATAAATCAAAATGTCATCGATGAAGACAACAACAAACTGATCCAAAAAGTCGATGAAAACCCGATTCATTAACTCCATAAATACCGCAGGTGCATTAGTCAATCCAAACGGCATAACCACAAACTCATAATGACCATAGCGTGTTTGAAACGCCGTCCTCGCGATATCCGACTCCCGAATCCGCAACTGATGATATCCAGATCTTAAGTCGATCTTGGAAAATACTGAAGCTCCCTGAAGTTGATCTAAGAGATCATCAATACGGGGTAAGGGATACTTATTCTTGATCGTCACTCGGTTCAATTCCCGGTAATCAATACACAAGCGGAACGAACCATCCTTCTTCTTGACAAACAACACTGGTGCTCCCCGCAGGGATGCACTCGGACGGATATAACCTTTCTCGAACAACTCCTCAAGTTGGTTATTTAATTCCTGCATTTCGGTCGGGGCCATCCGGTACGGTGCCTTCGATATCGGGGACGTACCGGGCTCCAACTCAATCGTGAATTCCACATCTCTCTGTGGAGGCAAACCAGGTAAATCGTCTGGAAAAACATCGGCATATTCCCTCACTACCGGAATATCCGTCAACATTACTGATGATTTCTCGGTTTTGGTCATATAGCACAAATAACCCACACACCCCTGATTGAGTAATCTCACTGCTTTCATCAAATTAATGACCTTACCAGAACAGCCGGGATTACCTCCCTGAAACACACATTCAACCCCATCGTCTGAAATGATAGTGACCATACGCTTACGGACACTAATGATGGCATCATGACGATCCATCCAATCAATACCCAAGATGACATCGTCTCTCGGCAAATCTACTGCGATTAGGTCCGCTGGCCATACACGTCCATGAAGCTGAATCGGACAATTCTGAATCTCACGATTTCCGATAATTCGTCTACCATCAGGTAGACCAATGACATAAGGCTCACAACTAGTAGCACTACCCATACGTAGTCTACTCAAACATGACTCGGAAATGAATGAATGCGATGCACCAGTATCAAAAAGGGTACACACAGGTTGAGATAGAATATCGAGTGTACCTGAGATCATTCGGGCCTCTGGATCGTCGGTCTTCTTCATCTCGTAAATTCGGGGCTAGCCGGCCCCCGAACCAGACGCTCCCGTCTGATAGCTCTTGGCTCCGTCTTTATTATCTCCTGTCGTCTTAAACGACGCTGACTGAGTGGCCTGATTCTGCACCGCTGAATGTCCTGGGGCCTGAGATGACGCCGGAGTGGGTTTAGAGTCCCTTCGGCAAAAACGGGCCCTATGCCCAGCAATTCCACAGTTATGGCACGTGACAGCCTGTTTCGGACATTTGGTGCTGAAATGACCATGTTCTTCACAGTTGAAATAGGTAACGGCCGAACTGGCCGCTCGTGACTGAGATTCCGCGGGTTTAGGCACCATAGGAGAGCCCGCACGTGGTTTCTTGAAAGTGGCCTGACTGCCGTCAGACTGATTACGGTTCTTAGACTTCTTGCCAGCAGATGAAGGTTGGTGCTTAGCAATCTCCTTAGCAGTAAGCTCGTAAGTAAGAGCTTTCTCGATGAATTCGGCCAGAGTCGTACAATTATGATTAAGCAACTGTAGCCGCATATGAGGTTTCAGCCTCTTGCTGAAATACTTGATCTTGTCCGCCTCAGAGTGAATGATAGATGAGGCGAACGGAAGAAGTTCCTAAAATTTTTCGGCGATGACAAGAACATCGTCGTCCGTTGAGTGGTCGGGAGTGAGTAATTCCGAAAATTTAGCCTCCCTGAGTGGGGCTGGATAATACCTCTCCATCATGAGAGTTTTGAACTGATCCCAAGTACATGATACTTCGGTGGGCTTCAACGACAACCACCAAGAATGTGCGCTTTTACCCAGATAGTAAGCCGCAACAGAAACTTTATGTCCCTCAGGACAGTCCACCATAGCAAACAGTTTCTCGAGATGCTCAAGCCAGTGATACTGCTCACACCCCTCTCTTGCCTCTGAGGTGGCGGCGGAGGAGCCTGTTGATTCTGAGTAGCTGAGTTATGCATCGTCTCCATTAGTTGTGCCATCTGAGTCATTTGGTCCATCATGCCCTGCATAAAAGCGAGTGGATCAACCCGAACACCTTCGGACTGAGTTGTGCCCCGGGTACGACTCCCCTATAGTGAATGATCACGTCCAGGTGAATGAGTGGCAGCGTCGCTGCTCGATGAATTAGCATTATTTCTCGCGTTCGCATGTGTATTCACACGAGCTCTCGGGATTCGGACCGCACCACGGCCTCGTCCTCCGCGTCATCTTCTTGCTCTCTCCATACTGAAGTAGGAAAGTCACATGATGATTATATTCCCCGCATGATTATCACGTTATGATTATGACATGAGATGATGAAAATGAGCATACACGCTCTGACACAGCGATTACATGAATGATTAACTGAGGTGACATGATTATCTAATGAAATTATTGAAATGATTATCTTGAACAAGTTAACAAGATTAATGATATGATCTTCCAGATCAACAACTGAGTAATGAAATGAATTGAGTGATTATGAGTTAAAATGACCGTCCTGGTCATAATGAAAATGATGTTTGAGGATTGTTAACTGATGAATTATGAATGAATGATTATTGCCAGAAATTATACCATGGCGTTAGAAATCTTACAGTTCTTGGTCTGATTGGATCCGCATTTGCACAGGTCACACGTGACGCGAAAGTCCAATGATACCAGTCCGATGACGATGATTTCAAATGATACATGACTCGGAAGGTAGTATTTAAAACCACGCTCCGATACCAACTCTGTAACACCCCAAACTAGGCGGATATTACAGTGTCGTGGACCCCCGACTGGGACCACTAGGCGAATGAAAATGAATGAATTACACAGGGTAAATGTAGTACCGAACCACATTACAACAATAATTACTCCGATGAGGAGTTTCATACAACACATCTAGGATAATACATAATACATGTATATTTTATATGGAGATAAAATATACAACACTGAATGAAATGAGTATTCAAATGGAATGTCTGCAGCGGAATAAATGAAGGAAACATAAATGACTGAAAAGACTGGGGCCCCCTTCTAGTATTATTGGGACTCCTCGCCGTCAATGTGCTCTCCCCGTGCCTTTGCCTTGCCATGACCTGAAAAACAATATCCACAAACGGGGTCAGTTACACAGAACAACAATCCTCAAGAGTTGAATAAACACAACCATATATACGTTGTATAAACCACAAGTTCGATCAAAATGAATCGGTTAGATTATAACCCAATCTTGTTGAAAACATATGCAATCAAACATGCTGTATGAATCAACTAACAGTACGGCTCAAAGGGTGGCGCCACACTACGCCCGGGATGGAAATGTGTCCGTGCACAAGCCACCAACGAGTATCGATCAAATACACGTGTGGTCTTGTACTTAATCAGTCTCACGAAGCAATCGACTCGTGTGCATAGTCCAATGTGAGGCCAACAACCAACACACGACTTAAATGTGCCCGACATGAAAATCCTACACATACCAACCGGCACGCCAATATGACCCGGAATGCCACGATATAACAATAGTGACATCGAAAATGAATAATGACTCACCGAGATGGAATGATAGTGAAATGAATAACAGCTCAATGAAATGATTGGAACCGTCGTTCCTTATGACTGAAGTGATTAATTGACAATGACAAGTTTTGATACGGTTAGTACAATGATGAATGAGTTATGATTATGAATGAACAACAACAAAAGGAATGAATATCCTTTTAACCGAGTAAGAATTAACTTACACAACACCGGTGACAATTATCCTTCCACGAACAACGTCCTAATTGAGATATCGGTCGCTCGAACAACCTTGAATAATACAATTACCAACAATCCGTTCAATATACGAATCAAACACGAATATAACGAACTCAAAACGTCGATACGATTAAACTAAGTTCATTGGGGAATTATATCGAACACTTTGTGGCCAAACATCGATTGTTTATAACCAAACCTCAAAAATACCAACATCAAATTCCCAAGAAGTGTTTCAAACCAACAAAACATCTTCCATACGATCAATAATCCATTATGAATATCCAAAATCGTGATTTCAACAACAATTAATCGAAAACCCCCAAATCCAACTCAATATTCAAAGTGTTCTTGAATAATCCTTCAATAATCCAATGAATAATCAAACATATCCATAATCATGCGTATATCACTTCATACAACATGATCTTAACATCCAAAACATCATATCTCAACACAAAATCGAAATCCAAGAGGTTTGAGGAATATTACCTTTGAAGATCCAAGCACTTCGATCCGAAGAACATGCGTTGGATCAATTATCCGGGCTTCACGATCGAAAGGAGATGAAGAAAATCACACACTCAAGTGATAGATGAAGGAAGATCTCCTTCTCAAGACTCTCTCTCTCGTATGGTGGAAGAAAAGGAAAGAAATGAGCTGAACACGCTCAGAAAAACACAATTATAGAGTTGACTGCCCTGTGTGCCGCGGCCCAGCCGAAGTGTGCCGCGGCACAGGGCCAAAACTGCGCCCAGTGATCGGCAGTGTGCCGCGGCCCGGACGAATGTGCCGCGGAAGTGACTCGACAGTGTGCCGCGGCCCTGCCGGCATGTGCCGCGGCACAAGGTACAGAAGGGTTTGGCAGAAAATGCAACACGAGTGTGCCGCAGCCCGGACGGGTGTGCCACGGCAGTGACTCGGCAGTGTGCCGCGGCCCTGCCGGCATGTGCCGTGGCACAAGGTACAGAATGCTCGGCCAAAAACTGGAAAATGTGTGTGCCACGGCGCACACTCCTTGTGCCGCGACCCACACCCCCTTGGGTCCTAAAATGATTAAAAATGACCCGGGAAGGGAATAAAAGCTATAGGAATTGATATTTGGGAACCAATAACACGAAATGGAAGTACGGAAACCCCAAAACGGTGGTTCCAAGTAATGATTACAAGGGTTACGGAAACCCCAAAACGGTGGTTCCAAGTAATGATTACAAGGGTTTGCCCAACAAAACACGATTTGAACAATGAAAAGATTTGAAATGACATGAATTCCAACGTCAAAAACGACTAATGAATCAATTAGAACGATCAAGATAATACTCTTGTCTCGATTCCCGAATAAGGTTGAAACAATGAACAATATCGATACACAACTCGAAGTTATTCTGAACGGTGAACACGGACGAATGATTATTAACAAGTGAAAGATTACATAGTGACAATTACCGAATGAAATTACTGAATGATAATGACTGAATTACAACCGGGTATTACATCCATAATCATCATCACTTGTTCTAAATATCAACATTCCAAGTTCAAATCTAAAACATAAACACATGAAACATATACTCATCATAATCATCATCTTCTTCAATATACACCTCATATATCAGCAAGAACTATAACCATAATACCATAACCATCATCTTACGAGGAAGACATCAACAACAACAAAATCCGAAATAGAAGAGAGGGATTATCCAACATACCTCTTGAAGATGAATAATACCATCAAACACTTCAAGAATCATTAACATCTTCATATCCAAGCCTCAAATCCATGCTCCCAAGCTCATAACCAAGCTACAAGTGTCTAGAACACACATAGAAGTGAAGAAGGACGGATATGGAGAGGAACATCTCTTTGGTATGTGAGGAAATGAAAGTCCACACTTCATTTTATAAACTGCATTGTTCAATATGTACGTTATCACTCTACGTTAATGTATGTAATGCTCTCTAGCGTACGCTACACGTCCAACATAGCGTACGTAACATCAATCCAGAACTCACTGACCTATTTTGTTCACTTGCTTATGTACCTAATCCTTTCTCCGTAGTGTACATAATATAGCCATTGACTTGATACAGTAACTTACCCTCTTAACGTACGTAATACACCCTGTATAGCGTACGTAATGCTCGAGGTTGACTCGCCTGTCCACATCCACGCCAAAAGCTACCGACACCGGGCCCCACCTACCGACCACAGCTCGGTCCTGTCCGATTCCCTTTGTTACGTGCGTTATGTACCCTATATAATGTACGTAAGCTAGCAAATTTTACGTACGTAAGTTCCAAGGTTTAACGTAGCTAATGGCTTTTACACTTAGCCATTTCCACATGTTCTTGGTCATCTCGACATATTGGGCACGTCTATATGACATACTGAATATGTATACTCATTCCAATAGTATTCTTATACGATAATTCTGATGCACGATACCTCAAATACAATTGTCGACCAAGTACGGCAATTATACAAATACTCATACAATATATTCGACATCCAAAAACACAACAAGCATGTAATATCTTGAATTAAAATAACCTCGATAGATATAGTGGCACGTCTGTCACAGTTCCCAAAATTATCCACCATACTGTGTCGGCCCCACTCTGTATAGTACAACTCAGATAAAATAATGCGAAAAATCGTAGAGAAATTCTAGGATATTACATTAATGTAGGAAAGACAAAGATCTTTCAAAATTCGTCTCATTTTGGTATATGTGTTAGGAAGACAATGACCCTGTGGAAGTATATTACTCGTAAGATACAAGTAATCATCCACAGACTTGATGGATGATCTGTTTTCCACCTTTAATCTCATCGTTTACATGACAATCAAGAACAGTCATGTTACACCCTGGGTATAGAGGGGTCTGTTGGAATTGAATTAGCATGTTGTACCTGTCAAGCCCAGCAGTATTGCAAGGCATCGGTCTACGGGGTCGTGGGATTAGCTTAGTTTGTACAGACATCTCGGAATAACCAAACACATCATCAATAAACCTCCTCTTCGGATCAGTGAACCTGTCGTTACCACTGAATTGTCCGTGATCATATGGAATAACAGAATTCGGTGCTTCGCCGTGGTATATCCAACATGTATATTTACTCCAAAAACCATTCTTCTATAGATGCTCCCATACCTCATCAAATGGAAAACGATATATATCAGTGCGACATCTACATTTATTACACGGACAGTAGTGCAACGTATGTAATACCCGGTTGTAATTCAGTCATTATCATTCAGTAATTTCATTTAGTAATTGTTACTATGTACTTTCTCACTTGTTAATAATCATTCATCCGTGTTCACCATTCGGAATAACTTCGAGTTGTGTATCGATATTGTTCATTGTTTCAACCTTATTCGGGAATCGAGACAAGAGTAGTATCTTGATCGTGTTAATTGATTTATTAGTCGTTGTTGACGTTGGAGTTCATGTCATTTCTAATCTCCTCATTGTTCAAATTCTGTTTTGTTGGGCGAACCCTTGTAATCATGGCTTGGTACCACCGTCTTGGGGTTTCCGTACTTCCATTTCGTGTTATTGGTTCCCAAATATCAATTCCTATTGCCTTTTTCCCTTCCTGTTCATTTTTCATCATTTTAGGACCCAAGGGGGTGTGGGCCGCGGCACAAGGAGTGTGCACCGTGGCAAACACATTTTCCAGTTTTTGGCCGAGCACTCCGTACCTTGTGCCGTGGCACATGCTGGCAGGGCCGCGGCACACGGCCGAGTCACTGCCGCGGCACACTCGTCCGGGCCGCGGAACACTCGTGTGGCACTTATCTGCCAAACCTTCTGTACCTTGTGCCGTGGCACATGCCGACGGGGCCGCGGCACACTGCCGAGTCACTGCCGCGGCACACTCGTCCGTGCCGCGGCACGCTGCCGATCACTGTCGGCAGTTTTGGCCCTGTGCCGCGGCACACTTCGGCTGGGCCACGGCACACAGGGAAGTAAACCCTATAATTTCGTTTTTTGAGCGAGATCAGCTCATTTTTCATCATTTCTTCACCTTCATACGAGAGAGATCTTGAGGAGAGAACTTTTCATCATCCATCACTTGAGGGTTTGATTTTCTTCATTTCCTTTCGATCGTGAAGCTCAGATTGTCGATCTAACGCGATTTCATCCGATTAAAGTGCTTGGATCTTCAAAGGTAATATTCATCCAATCTCTTGGATTTAGATTTTGTGTTGAGATATGATGTTTTGGATGTTAAGATCATGTGGTATGAAGTGATATACGCATGATTATGGATATGTTTGATTATTCGTTGGATTATTGAAGGATTATTTAAGACCACTTTGAATATTGAGTTGGATTTGGGGGTTTTCGATTAATCGTTGTTGTAATCACGAATTTGTATATTCATATTGGATTTTTGATCGTATTGAAGATGTTCTGTTGGTTTGAAACACTTCTTGGGGATTTGATGTTGGTATTATTGAGGTTTGGTTGTAATCAATCGAAGTTGGCCACAAAGTGTTCGATATAATGCCCCAATGAACTTGGTTTAGTCGTATCGACGTTTTGAGTTCGTTATATTCGTGTTTGATTCGTATATTGAACGGATTGTTGGTAATTGTATTTATTCAAGGTTGTTCTAGCGACCGATATCTCAATTAGGACATTGTTCGTGGAAGGATAATTGTCACTGGTGTTGTGTAAGTTAATTCTTACTCGGTTAAAAGGATATTCATTCCTTTTGTTGTTGATCATTCATAATCATAACTCATTCATCATTGTATTAACCATATTGAGACTTGTAATTGTCGAATAATCATTTCATTCACGAGGAACGGCGGTTCCAATCATTTCATTGGATTATCAATCACTTCACTATTATTTTCATCTCGGTGAGTCATTTTTGACCTTGTCGAATTATTATCCATTGATATTCATTGTGGTCATTCTCGTTCATATGACCTTCTGGGTTCATATTGCGTGGCTGGGTGCGGATGTGTGGAATTTTTAGTCGGGCACGCGATGGCCATGTATTGGGAGTGATACATTGGGCTGTGCACACGGTAAAGATTAACTCCGTGAGACTAATTAGGTACAAGGACGGGTGTGTCCGGTCATCCGTATCGTACACTTGCACAGAACACTACGGGCGTACTATGATACTCCTCTTCAGCATAATTCATAACTAAGCATAATTCATAACTTTAGATATATCATGATTGTGTATTTTCAACCCTTGAGGATTGTTGTTCTGTGTAACTAACCCCGTTGGGGGATTTTGTTTTTAGGTCACGGCAAGGCAAAGGCAGGGGAAGAGCATGTTGACGGCGAGGAGTCGCAGTGATACTAGTAGGGGGCCCCAGTCATTCCGGTTATTTCAGTCATTCAGTTATTTCAGTCATTTCCGTCATTTGTATTTTCCGCTGCAAATTCCGTTTGAGATGTTTATTTATTCAGGGTGGTGTATTTTATCTTCATATAAAATATACTAGTATTCTGTATTGTCCTGGTGTATTGTACTTAAGCTCCTCATCAGAGTATTTGGTAATATAATGTGGTTCGGTACTACAATTATATTATTTAATTCATCAGTTTTCATTCGCCTGGTGGGTCCCAGTCGGGGGTCCACGCCACTGTAATATCCGCCTAGTTTGGGGTGTTAAAACGTATTACCACTGTCGTGCTCTTTTACAAATCTCATAAAACTGCTTCATCCCATCCATTACTCTTAGATCCCATTTTCGTAACCCAATCCAACTCTTGTCCATCCTGAAAATGTATAAATTTTTCAATACTAATCCAACTAACTAATATTGTTCAAATTATAAATGGAATCACAACAAACAATTAATCATAATTATTATCATCACAGAAATTAATCGTTATACAGAAAAGCTTTCGAATCTACAACATGAATAATACAAATTTTAGAAATTATAATAAAAAATACAATAGAATACCTTAATTAATCGAAATGGTGATTATAACAACCGGTAGAAACCTTCGTCCATCCAGCTAGCACAACTCAAAGTAGCAACACAAACTCAAAAAATACACAAAGGGGTTTCCAAGAACCAGTTGATCTTTTTCAGAAGGTCACAATATTGTAGCAACTCACAATATTGGGTTGGTGTTTCGTGGAGTATATATAATTTTAAATTGGAGGTTTAGCCGACGACTTGATCTGGGTCATCGGCTAAACCCCATTTTTTTTTCGAAAAGGGTTTAGCCGACGACCTAGATCAAGTCGTCGGCTAAACAATTTTAGCCAACGGTACTATGAGTCATCGGCTAAAGTGACAAGTTTAGCCGACGACATTTAAAAGTCGTCGGCGGTTTTTTTACGTGTCGTCGGCTAAAGCGTGAATTTTGGTAGTGTAATTTGAGCTTATTCTCTCTTAATTAAATTTTAGACATTAGAAGTCTAAATTAATTTATTGGATAAATTAAATCGGTTCGGTGAATTAAATAAATTACTGGGTAATTAATTTAATTCACAAATAATTATTTTTTGGAGAGATAATATTTTAATATAATTAATTAATTAGATTAATTAATTATATTAATTTATTCTGAAACGTATCAAGGTGTATCTGTCGGACTTGATACACGACAGTCCATTTCATGAACCGAAACGAACCAAAGTCCTCCATTATTGCCTTGGCCGCCCCTTCTAATTTTATTTATGAGGGATGATCTTTTTTGTCCCTTTAGTGCATCTGTGTGGTGTTTTCCTCACACTTAAAGACAAAACAAGATAAGATGTTATCTTATCTTTAGGCGGAATCTTGTATTATATATTGTATACTTGCATCATTCCACTAAGAGGGAGAGATCATATACGGCTGTAGCAAAAGAGGGAGTGGAGAGAAGTTTTCTTTTTGTTCTTCATTTTTTTCATTAGAGAAAAGTGAAAGAAAAATTGAGAGAAAATTATTTTACATTACTTAGAGTGTTTGTAATATTATAAATAAGATAAATATATTTTCTTCTAGCCGTGTTCTAAGAGAACAAGAAAGTATAGACTTTTTCCGCTCATCTTCCGGCGCGTGACTAGTGGAGGCACGATATTTTCGGTGCTCGGGAATTTTTCAAGAAGGCTTGCAAAATTCGGTTTGTGGAAATGCTCTTCACCAACATTTAATCAAAGGACTACAGGGCAAGTTTTTCGATTACTTTACTCTTGTCCTTTTTTATATTCATATATATAATGCATGATCGATTCGGTTTTGGGGTTCGGTTTATTATTGTTTTATTTCCGCTGCGCCTTCGTTTTTGGCATCGAATCCCAACAGTGGTATCGGAGCAAGGTCTTGCCATCGTGTATGTAATAGGCAAATTTTATCAATCCAGCCCAAGCCCAACAAAGTCTTTCCAACCGGCCCAACAAACCCAACAGACTAGATAGTTTGTCTAAGATAAACTTGTTGGGCCCCTGGCTTGGAAAGATCCGCAAACAAAGTTGGATCGAGGGGTTCGCCACGTCAGCCACGCGTATTTTAATGGTTAGACAAAATGACTTTTGAACAAGTCAAAAGCCAAAAAAAGCAGGCTAAATAGCGGATGGATAAAATTGAGGGCCAAGGAGCTCAACGTAACGGACATGTGACACACAAGTGAATCAACGGACATGTGATAGACAAGCGAATCAACGGACATGTGACAGACAAACAAATCAACGTGACAGACGAATAAAGGATTAGGGACCCTAAGTTGTCTTATATAAAGACATCTAAGTCGTTTTCTACTTAACTTACTCTCTCTCATAATTCTCTGTCACCCTCCTACTTTCTAAACCACCGCCTTATCTCCATTACTAGCGGGACGTACCTGACCGTCCAATATCACCAATCTCCGGCGCTCTCAACCACGGCC
Source organism: Orobanche coerulescens (assembly GCA_033398695.1). Lineage (NCBI taxonomy): Eukaryota > Viridiplantae > Streptophyta > Magnoliopsida > Lamiales > Orobanchaceae > Orobanche > Orobanche coerulescens. Next base: position 72,220,287 of record CM065815.1, read on the forward strand.
TTATCTCCATCACTAGCCAGACATACCTTACCGTCCAATACCACCAACATGATCAACTGCTCTATTATTTATTATATTTAATTCGTTCATTTCGACTTTATACAATATAAAATTGCTTACTGACTTGAGCGTCGAAGGCTCTTTGGCTGACACCCCACTGGTGCTCTCTGAAGGCTTTTACGTGTTTTGTCTTGACAGGATGCTAGTGCCCGATTCAATCAACCTGACTGACGTGCCTGACATCATTATCATCAGTTGTAGAAATCACCCCTACAATATATACGATATTTAACATTTGGAATCCTCGTTTTGTGATTTGGAATCACTTTGATAATCGTAGATATTTTATTGTTCGTCGATATTTAGCATTTGGAATGCTTGTTTTGTGATTTAAAATCACTTTGATAATCATAGATATTTTATTGTTCGTCGTTGTAGGGGTGATTTCAACAATTGATGACGATGACGTCAGGCATGTCAGTCAGGTTGATTGAATCGGGCACTAGCAACCTTATAACACAAAACACATAAGAGCCCTTAGAGAGCACTGGTGATATGTCAGACGAAGAGCCTCCGACCCTCAAGTCAGTAAGCAATTTTATATTGAATGAAGTCGAAATAAACGAATTAAATATAATAAATAATGGAGCAGTTGATGATGTTGGTGGCATTGATGGTCAGGAACGTCCGGCTAGTGATGGAGATAAGGCCGTGGTTGAGAGCGCCAGAGATTGGTGATATTGGACGGTCAGGTACGTCCAGCTAGTGATGGAGATAAGGCGGTGGTTGAGAATGCAGGAGGGTGACAGAGAATTATTAGAAAGAGTAAGTTAAGTAGAGAACAACTTAGAATTCAATGAATCGATTGGGTCGGTTATCTTGTCTTTATATAGGACAGCTTGGGGTCCCTATTCCCTTATTTGTCCATCACGTTGATTCGTTTGTCTATCACATGTCCGTTGATTCGCTTGTCTGTCATGTAACACCCCCAAGTTATTCAGGGTATATTACAGCACCGTGAGCCCCGCCATAGGACCCACAAGGCTATTTATATGCAGAACACATGAACTCTGACCGAGGAGGTCCAAGTACAATGAAATGAAGGATAACAAAAAATGGTATTTAAACCATATCCAATACATTCAAATACAACACATCACAATTCAATACCATGGCAACACAGGCCGGAAACCTAAGGAAACCGAAACAGTACTCGAGTATTCAAAAACCATTCAAGTACAACAATGTTGAATGGGGAAATACAAAACATAACCAAGGACAAGGCAAAACATCACACTTTCCCATCATCTTCATGCCGACCTGATACATGCCTATCCGCTCTCCTGGATCCTGAAATACATGAAAGGTATTTCCCCCATAAAGGGGTTTGCCGTCGAATAGCTAGTGCAAGTATATCGAATAGGAAACACAATACTCCTCGACAATAAAGTATATGTAATCATCATTTCATCAATTCAAGACTAGTTATCCGGAATAACTAAATCTCATAGCATCACATTCAATTCATACATGATTAACCGCGGAACCGCACCAGAGGCTACGGAACCCTCATAGGACCCATCGGTCAGTCCCACAGTGGTTAACCAAAATATTTGTGGAATCGCACCAGAGGCTACAGAACCCTCAGAGGACCCGTTGGTCCGTCTCAGAGTGGATATAAACCATTATATAATTCATATATCTTACTTTCAATGTAATGCCCGGTTATCCCCTAACCCAATAACCATTTAATACCTAAACGCATTTATATAATATGCATTATGAAAGCATGGCATAGAAGTAGACATTTCATGAGCATGAATAACTGCTATGTCCATTTGCATTACGTTTTATACGTCATGTTAATTATCTCCTCTAACATGATAAAAGGTCATTGTGAGATGTTTTGTTGCAGTGAGGAGCTCAGTTTCTCAGTAAGGAGATCGATGTGCTAAATGATTATAAAATAATAATTGTAATACCCTAGAAAATTTAAAGACTTAATTAAGTGCTATTTATTTTGCTAATGGTCATGGATTTCAATAATTACAAGTTGTCCAATACTTGGATCGATATGTTTCCAACATAAAATGAAAGATTTAAAAAGTAAAGATTTCAAAATAAATTATAAGGATTATTTTAGAATTTATGAAAGTAATTTCGAAAATTTTCGACGAATTGATACGATAAAATTTTCATTTCAGAACACTTATACTGCAAAAATAATATTAAATTATTATTTTAATATTATCGAAAATTGGTTCCGAGCATATCGAAGATTTAACTCAGACGAGTCCGAATGCAGTCGTAAAATCGATTTGGACATCGGGAAGGGGTCAAACAGTGAGCCAAGTTGACGGACATTTGCGGTCACCACCGGACACGCCCGTGACAAGCTGCCGGTCATGGCGGCGAAGCTTCTAGGCCACTATCCGGATAAGGTCATCGGTGGCGGATTAGGTCGGTCACGACCGGCGAAGCTTCTCGACCACTATCCGGATAAAGGTCCAAATTTGTCAGGATAAGGTCGGTCACGACCGACGAAGCTTCTCGGCGGTTGTCCGGATAAAGTCATCCATTTGTCCGGATAAGGTCGGTCACGACCGACGAAGCTTCTCGGCCACCGTCCGGATAAGGGTTCCACTGTCCGGGTAAGGTTGATTTTCAACCGACTTTGAGCCCTTATTTATACATGTTCCCGGACGTGGTTTTGTACATATCATATATCATTTTGAAGCTGTGAAACTCTACTTTAAAACGCCCGAAACATATTTTCCTTCCAAAAATTATAAAAGCCACAAAAATCCCGATCAAACAGATAGCTCAAATCTGACTGTTTTTCAAAGGTGATTGATAAAAGTCCCCAAAGAGGTTTCAGATTTTCTTCAAGGATTTTAGCACATCCATCTATAGAAACTGATCTTTTCACATAAACATGCACAGGACTTGAGGTAAGATGATGCTTTTCCTTGCTGTATCATAAGGATCATATATTGATTGATATTTTCATATGTGACTGTTATTGAATGATCATGCATAACATGTGTATGTAAAAGAATGTTTAAGAACAGGAAGTATGGTACTTGATTGATGGCGGGTAGGAACGGGACGCGGGGGACCGGCGGACCCAACAAATGGTGGCAAATACTTGCAGCTGAAAATCGGTCAAGGAAACCCACACTGAATGAAAAAGGTTGAATACGGCTAATACCATTGGTTGAAAAACCAGTATGGGAACCCCCGTATACATATTTTATTGGCCAATTATATGAACAGGTTCCGAAAACCATGGCCTATCACTATCAGTCGAGTACCACACTTCAAGGGTACCCGAAGAAAGGATTTTACAAGAACATGACTATATATATAGTAATTATTCATTGATAAATGTGCTACGTGATACTTTGCTATTACAGAAGTCTCATCTTACTGAGCCATTAGCTCATTAGATTCTTATGATACAGGTGATGATGCTCATGTTTAGGAGTTGACTATCTTCTTCAGTGTTGACAGCCGGAGACTTGTCCATATGCCATTCCCAGCTATTTCGCCCCTATGCTGGAAGACTATGTTTTGTTTTTAGTAAGATTACTCTGTTATGGTTTTGCTATGTATTAAACTTAAGGTTGTGTAATGTTTTCAATAAATAATACCGGTTTGCATTATTTCCTTAAGTACTCGCATTACCAAATCTACTTTTTTGATTTTCAAAGTTTAAAAGCATGAGACTCCCCAACTTAGTAGCACTGACCCCTTTGCAGTTCAGCTGCTAGGTTAGGGGGTGTTACAGTTGTGGTATCGGAGCGAAGGTTTAAATCTTTCCTTCAGACAGAAGATGGCATATGGGCATTCTCGACTGAAGGATATGGTCAACTTTTATCTATTAAGTATTATGTTTAATAAATTACAATATATTAGTTGTCATCATCATCGTTATGTGATCGTTATTGGCTTATGAATGGGTAAGATTGGGCAGTACAACGGATGTGATGGCACCCAAAAGAAAGGCAAGAGATGATCCAAATCCAAACCACAACCTTCTTGAGAATTTGGCTGAGCTGATGCAACAACAGACAAGGATGTATGGTGAAAAAATGCAACAATTGCTGGACATGCAACAAAGAAACGAAGAACAAAACCGACAACCTCCACCAAGAAACAATAATGGACCAGCAGTGTATGAAAAAATTAGGAAAATGGAACCTCCTGATTTTCATGGTGGGGCTGATCCTATGGTTGCGGAAGAATGGGTCAAATCACTTGATGTTATCTTTGACTACATGCACATCGACGATGCTGAGAAGATACTTTGTGCGATCTTTCAACTCAAAAAGGATGCCAGAACTTGGTGGGAAGGAGCTAAACTTGCAGTCAACTTGGAAGGGTTGACGTGGGAGAGATTTAAAGTAATATTCTATGATAAATACTTCACCAGGGATGCACGGTCTCTCAAGGTCAAAGAGTTTTTGGAGCTGAAACAAGGGGATATGTCTGTTTGTGAATATATTTGAAAATTTGAAGAAGGCTATAGGTATGTTCCCTATATTGCTAGGGATAATGCTGAGAAGGTGGATCATTTCCTAAGAGGCCTCTGACCTGAAATCAGAAGAGATGTGAGGATGTCTACATCAACTGAGTTCAGAGAAATAGTTGACAAAGCACTGCTCGCAGAAGCTGACGAAAAGGAGATACATAGGTCTTATCAACAGAAGAGGCAAGCGTTTGCTTCAAAAAATTCAGCACATTGGAAGAAATCGGAGCAAAAACCAGGCAAAGCCAATCAGAAGCATCCTACAGCGAGAGATGCTCCAAATACAACTGTGAAGCCCAAGTGTACTAAATGTGGGAAAAATCACTTTGGAGAATGTTTTGTTGGGTCCAATAATTGTTTCAGATGCAAGAAGCCCGGACATATGGCGAGAGATTGCCCAAACACAGATAATAAAGTTCAGGGAAGGGTCTTTGCAATGACTCGAGAAGAAGCTGATGCAGATGCTTCCGTAGTCTCAGGTACCATTCTGATCTCAGGAATTCCTGCACTTACATTGATAGACCCAGGATCTACACATTCATTTGCATCATATGCATTTATGAGAAAATCGGGCATTAAACCAAAACTCTTGAAAGTTGGTTATAATGTGGCTGCTCCGTTTGGAGAAAATATGGATTCTGACCAAATGTTGAGGGCCTGTACAGTTCGAATTGGCGGGAGGATACTCTACGCCGACCTTGTTGTCCGACCAATATCTAATTTTGATGTTATCCTTGGTATGGACTGGCTATCTAAATATTGTGCAAATGTTGATTGTAATAAGAAGATTGTGGCCTTTCAACCAGTAAATGGAGGAGGGTTTATTTTTAAAGGTAATTCATATTCGTGCTCTTTGCCAATTATAACTGCACTGAAAGCTAGGAAGATGTTAAATAAGGGGTGTACTGGCTATTTGGCTAATGTTTTGGACACCTCCCTTGAAATGAAATTGAAGCCTGAAGATGTAGAGGTGGTTAGAGAATTTCCTGAGGTGTTTCCAGATGATCTACCAGGGTTGCCCCCAGATCGGGAAATTGAGTTTTCAATCGATGTAATGCCAGGGACTACCCCTATTTCTAAAGACCCTTACAGAATGGCACCAACAGAATTGAAAGAATTAAAAACCCAGATACAAGAATTACTTGATAAGGGATTCATTCGTCCTAGTTGTTCACCTTGGGGAGCCCCTGTCTTATTTGTGAAAAAGAAAGATGGCTCATTGCGATTATGCATTGACTATAGGGAACTGAATAAGGTGACCATCAAGAACAAATATCCTCTTCCAAGGATAGATGATTTATTTGATCAGTTGCAAGGAGCATCGGTATTCTCAAAGATTGATTTACGTTCCGTATATCATCAACTGAAGGTCAAAGAAAAAGATATCCAAAAGACAGCATTTAGAACGCCATATGGTCACTATGAATTTTTAGTGATGCCTTTTGGTTTGACAAATGCTCCAGCAGCATTTATGGATCTGATGAACCGGATATTCAAAGAGTTCCTTGATAAATTTGTGGTGGTGTTTATTGATGACATCCTTATCTATTCACATGATAGAGATGAGCATAAAGAACACCTCAGAATTGTGCTTCAAATTCTCAAAGAAAAACGGTTATATGCTAAATTCAAGAAATATGAATTCTGGATAGAACAAGTGGTATTTTTAGGGCATGTAGTATCCAAGGATGGAATTTCAGTTGATCCAAACAAGATAGAAGCGGTGAGTAACTGGCCAACACCAACGAATGTATCAGAGGTTCGAAGTTTCTTAGGACTAGCCGGCTACTACCGACTATTCGTACAAGGATTCTCGAAGATTGCAACCCCATTAGCATTGTTAACAAGGAAGAATACAAAGTTTATTTGGACTGATGCTTGCGAGGGGAGTTTCCAGGAATTGAAGCGTAGATTATCTACGGCTCCTGTCCTTGCCCCTCCTATGGGAACAAGTGGCTTTGTAGTTTACACTGATGCTTCTAAGAATGGTTTGGGTGCTGTATTAATGCAACATGGAAAGGTAATAGCCTATGGCTCTAGGAAATTAAAAGAGTATGAGAAGAATTATCCAACACATGATCTAGAACTGGCTGATGTTGTCTTTGCACTAAAAATTTGGAGGCATTACCTATATGGTGAAAACTGCGAAATCTATACAGACCATAAGAGTTTGAAGTACTTTTTTACACAGAAGGAGCTGAATATGCGACAGCGGAGATGGTTAGAATTGGTGAAAGACTATGATTGTGAGATCAATTATCATCCTGGTAAGGCAAATGTGGTTGCAGATGCATTAAGTAGAAAGTCTATGTCTTCCTTTCTAATCACACAGAAGCCATTATTATTAGACTTGCAAAAGTTAGAACTGGAAATTGTGCCCAAAAGAAAGATTTGTTCGTTATCAGCACTCATATTGAAACCTGCACTTCAAGATATAATCAAAGAAACCTGTAAGGCGGATCAAGACATTGGCAAATTAAGGGAAAAAGTTGATGAAGGCAAATTACCAAACTTCGCAGTTCTCGTGACAAAATATTACGATATAAAGGGAGACTGTGTGCAAATGTGACACAACCATCATAGGGGAAATTCTGAAGGAAGCTCATTCCAGTCCTTATTCAATACATCCAGGTAGCACAAAAATGTATAAAGACTTGCAACAACATTATTGGTGGCCTAACATGAAGAGAGATATCGCAAAATTCGTCGCAGAATGTCTAAGTTGTCAGCAGATCAAAACTGAACATCAGAGACCAGCAGGATTATTGAAGCCTTTACTAATTCCGGAATGGAAATGGGAACACATTACAATGGATTTTGTGCTTGGGCTACCAAGGACTCAAAGTGGGTATAATTCCATATGGGTGATTGTTGATAGATTGACCAAGTCTGCTCATTTCTTGCCAGTAAAATCTACATATAATATGGATCGATACGCTCAGGAATATATTAAAGAGATAGTCCGGCTACATGGGGTGCCAATATCTATAGTATCTGACAGGGACCCTAAATTCACATCTGCACTTTGGAAAAGTTTACATAATGCAATGGGTAATGGAAGCTTGCTCTCAAGACTGCATTTCATCCACAAAGTGATGGGCAATGTAAAGAGTTATTCAAATACTCGAAGATATGTTGAGAGCATGCATACTAGATTTCAAGGGCAATTGGGATACAAAGCTTCCATTGGTAGAGTTCACCTACAACAACAGTTACCGATCTACAATTGGGATGGCACCTTATGAAGCACTATATGGGAGAAAATGTAGATCTCCCGTACACTGGGATGAAGTTGGAGAAAGAAGTCTACCGGGCCTTAAATGATACAACAGATCGCTATGGCGGTAGAAAAGATAAGAGAATGAATGAAAATTGCACAAAGTAGACAAGAGTTATGCGTATAATCGAAGAAGAGATTTGGAATTCGCATTGGAGACTATGTCTTCTTGAGGGTATCCCCGATGAAAAGCATAATGAGATTTGGGAAGAAAGGAAAACTTAGCCCGAGATATGTTGGCCCATTTGAAATCCTTGAGAGAGTTGGTGACAGAGCTTATAGAATAGCCTTACCTCCTTCGCTATCTGGTGTACACAACGTATTCCATGTGTCCATGTTAAAGAGGTACATTTCCAACGCCTCACATGTGTTAAATTATGAGCCGTTGGAATTATCCCCAGACTTGTCCTATGAAGAGAAGCCGGTACAGGTTCTTGATAAGAAAATAAAGAAACTAAGGAACAAGGAAATTCATTTGGTAAAGATTTTGTGGAGGAATCATGCCGTTGAAGAGGCTACATGGGAAAGAGAGGAGGAAATGCAAAGCAAATATCCAGAACTGTTCGGTATGTCAATTTCGAGGACGAAATTTTATAAGGAGGGGAGGACTGTAATGCCCGGTTATCCCCTAAGCCAATAACCATTTAATACCTAAACGCATTTATATAATATGCATTATGAAAGCATGGCATACAAGTAGACATTTCATGAGCATGAATAACTGCTATGTCCATTTGCATTACGTTTTATACGACATGTTAATTATCTCCTCTAACATGATAAAAGGTCATTGTGAGATGTTTTGTTGCGGTGAGGAGCTCGGTTTCTCGAAGGGAGATCGATGTGCTAAATGATTATAAAATAATAATTGTAATACCCTAGAAAATTTAAAGACTTAATTAAGTGCTATTTATTTTGCTAATGGTCATGGATTTCAATAATTACAAGTTGTCCAATACTTGGATCGATATGTTTCAACATAAAATGAAAGATTTAAAAGTAAAGATTTCAAAATAAATTATAAGGATTATTTTAGAATTTATGAAAGTAATTTCAAAATTTTCACGAATTGATACGATAAAATTTTCATTTCGTAACACTTATACCGCAAAAATAATATTCAATTATTATTTTAATATTATCGAAAATTGGTTCCGAGCATATCGAAGATTTAACTCGATTTGAGTCCTGAACAGTCGAAAATCGAATTTGGACATCGGGAAGGGGTCAAACAGCCGAGCCAAGTTGACGGACATTTGCCGGCCACCACCGGACACGCCGATCGACAATCACGGCCATGGCCGATAAGCTTCTAGGCCACTATCCGGATAAGGCTGCCCAATTGCCGGATTAGGTCGGTCACGACCGACGAAGCTTCTCGACCACTATCCGGATAAGGTCATCCAAATGTTCGGATAAGGTCGGTCACGACCGACGAAGCTTCTCGCCACCGTCCGGATAAAGTCGGCCCAAATTGTCCGGATAAGGTCGGTCACGACCGACAAGCTTCTCGCCACCGTCCGGATAAGGGTTCCACTGTCCGGTAAGGTTGATTTTCAACCGACTTTGAGCCCTTATTTATACATGTTCCCGGACGTGGTTTTGTACATATCATATATCATTTTGAAGCTGTGAAACTCTACTTTAAAATGCCCGAAACATATTTTCCTTCCAAAAATTATAAAAGCCACAAAAATCCCGATCAAACAGATAGCTCAAATCTGACAGTTTTTCAAAGGTGATTGATAAAAGTCCCCAAAGAGGTTTCAGATTTTCTTCAAGGATTTTAGCACATCCATCTATAGAAACTGATCTTTTCACATCAACAGGCACAGGACTTGAGGTAACATGATGCTTTTCCTTGCTGTATCATAAGGATCATATATTGATTAGGGCTGGGATAGTTCGGTTTCTTGAAAAAAAAACAAGGAACCGAAGTTCCAAATGTGTTATGTAATTCGGGTTCGGTTCCTGACTTTTTTCTCCAGGAACCGAATTTCTAGGAATCGAAGTAATTTTACCAAAAAACCGAAAAAACCGAACCGAAATTTACAACCCGAAATTTTCAGAAATAACCGAAAACCCGAAATTTTTTCTCATTACTTGCTTAATTTTCATAAATAATCGAACCGAAATTTTTCTCACATTTTAAATAACCGAAATTTTCAAATAACCGAAAACCCGAAATTTTCAAAATAACCTAAAACCCGAAATTTTGTTCGGTTATTGTCACTAATTTCGGGTAGTACGGTTATTGAAATTTTAAAATTACAATAACCGAACCCGAACCCGAAATTTATTGCAGGACCCGAACCCGAAATTGATAAATAATTTTTTTCTTAAAACCCGAACCGAACCGAACCGAAATGTCAATTTCGGTTCGGATCTTCGGTTATTCGGGTCCAAAGTCCCAGCCCTAATATTGATTGATATTTTCATATGTGACTGTTATTGAATGATCATGCATAACATGTGTATGTAAAAGAATGTTTAAGAACAGGAAGTATGGTACTTGATTCATGGCGGGTAGGCACGGACGCTGGGACCGCGGACCCAACAAATGGTGGCAAATACTTGCGGTGAAAGTCGGTCAAGGAAACCCACACCGAATGAAAAGGTTGAATACGGCTAATACCATTGGTTGAAAACCAAGATGGGAACCCCGTATACATCTTTTATTGGCCAATTATATGAACAGTTCCAAAACCATGGCCTATCACTATCAATGAGTACCACACTTCAAGGGTACCCGAAGAAAGGATTTTACAAGAACATGACTATATATATAGTAATTATTCATTGATAAATGTGCTACGTGATACTTTGCTATTACAGAAGTCTCATCTTACTGAGACATTAGATCATTAGATTCTTATGATAAATGTGATGATGCTCATGTTTAGGAGTTGACTATCTTCTTCAGTGTTGACAAATGAGACTTGTCCATATGCCATTCCCAGCTATTTCGCCCCTATGCTGGAAGACTATGTTTTGTTTTTAATAAGATTACTCTGTTATGGTTTTGCTATGTATTAAACTTAAGGTTGTGTAATGTTTTCAATAAATAATACCGGTTTGCATTATTTCCTTAAGTACTCGCATTACCAAATCTACTTTTTTGATTTTCAAAGTTTAAAAGCGTGAGACTCCCCAACTTAGTAGCACGGACCCCTTTGCGGTTCAGCTGCTAGGTTAGGGGGTGTTACATTCAAAGTCGAGAATGCACAATCATAAACATATACATGCCTTTGAGACATCGAGAATTCGGAAGGAAAAAGAGTATAAGATTGGTAGGTCCAAGAACGCATTTCCGGAACCTAAACGAGTCGTAAGGAACATGATAATCAATAATCTATACTCAAATCACACTAAGAAACTCCCGAAACCCGCCTACGATTCACGAAACTACAAGGATAATCATCTAGAGGTTTGAAAATCACCCAAACCCTCTCAAGTCCGAACAAGGTACAAAATAATCCATATAATCAAATGGGAAACATGGGTACGGGGTAGATGCATCATATTCTCAAAGATATCAAGCTCCAAAATGTATAAATCAGACGAATCTAAGAAAATTCCCAAAAACTAGGGTTCTAAGGAATTTACCTTGATTTGGAAGATAGCAATGGATTAGATGTTGTGTAATCTTTGCTTTTTAACCAAATATGATGATAGCTGAAGAAGGATCACCTCAAACTGTTCCGGATCGCCCAATCTCACTGCTCCCATCGGAAAAGGAAAAAGAAGATGGAAAAGTGATGATTTTCAGGATTGACTGCCCCTTATATAAAACGCCAGGTTAGCGTACGCTAAGAATCGTGGCTAACGTTCACTAATGGGGTCACCCGGTAGTCCAGTGGCTTCTGACCTGAGAGGTTAGCGCGCGCCACCTCACCTTAGCTTGCACTAAGTTTTGTGTTGCAAAAGTTCCAGTTCACTGCCCAACTCCGATAGTGTGCGCTATGACTGGGCATTAGCGTGCGCTACGCAATGCCTATAGCGTGCGCTAGCTGCTGTCTAGTGTGCGATACCTGCTAGTCCAGAAAGTAGATATACCTCACTGCCTATGCCGATTGAGCTCGTTAGCGTGCGCTACGGACGATGTTAGCGTGTGATACTGACCACGAATAGCATGCGCTAGCGAACTACTAGCGTGTGCTAACTGCTAGTCCAGAGAGCAGAATTAGCTACTACCTCTGCCATGCTCTGAACGTTAGCGCGCGCTAAGGCTCAAAGCTAGCATGCGCTACTCAAGTAGAAATAGCGTGCGTTAGCCTAGGCCTAGTGTGCGCTATCTCCCTATCCCAGAACACTGCCGAAAGGTCTAGTCAACACGATCATGATCCAAAAAGGTATGAAACTCTAAATCAACATCGACAACATCTCAAAGTGTTTACAGAGCGAAAAAATAGGAAGAACGACAAGGTCAAACAGTCAATAAAAAGTACGGATATTACATTCTTCCCCTCTAAAAAGAAGTTTCGTCCCGAGACTTAAGAAATAAAAAGTGTGGGGTATCCCGATCGCATCTTCTCTTCCGTCTCCCAAGTCGCCTCATCGACTCCATGTCTCGACCATTGCACTTTAACCAACGGAATGGTTTTGTGCTGAAGCTGCTTCTCACGACATTTAAAGATCTTCGCTGGTCTCTTCGGAAGGCAACATCCTCGGCTATGTCAATCTCACTATAGTCGATAACATGATTTAGATCTGGCACGTATTTTCTCAAGGGAGACACGTGAAAAACGCTATGGACGTGACTCAAAGCTGGAGGCAATGCCAAGCGATAAGCTAAATCTCCAATCCAGTCCAAAATTTCAAAAGGTCTGATATACCTCAGACTAAGTTTCCCCTTTTTCCCGAAGTGGAAAACTCCTCTGTTCGGCAACACCTTGAGTAGAACATGGTCACCCACTTCGAATTCTAAAGGTCGACGATGAGTATCAACATAAGATTTCTGATGGCTCTGGGCAGTCAACAATCGGTTCCGGATAATAGAAATCTTCTCCTTAGTCTCCATCAGCATATCCGATTCTATTTCGACTAGTTCCGAAGCCTCATCCCAACATAATGGCAATCTACACCGCCTACCATAAAGTGCCTCGAACGGTGCCATTTTGATCGATGCATGCCAACTATTATTGTAGGCAAACTCGATCAATGGCAAGTCAAGCTCCCAATCATTACTCTAGTCTATGGCACAAGCCCGCAACATATCCTCCAACGTCTGAATCGTCCGCTCAGTCTGACTGTCTAACTTAGGATGAAAAGACATGCTCAATCTCAACTCGGTGCCTAAAGCCTGATGAACGGCCTGCCAAAAATGCGATACGAGACGACCATCTCGATTGGAAACAACGGTCTTAGGGGCACTATGCAATCTCATGATCTCGGCTATAAAAGTGTGAGCCAATCTCTCCGGTCCCCAAATATCCTTAATACCCAGGAAGTATGCGGACTTGGTCAATCGATCGACGATTACCCAAATCATATTCATTCCAGCTCTAGTTCTCGGCATTCCAGTGGTAAAATCCATAGAGATATCTTCCCACTTCCACTCGGTAATGTGAAGTGGCTTCAACAACCTCGCCGGTCATTGGTGTTCAATATTAACTTGTTGACACGTCAAGCACCATAGTACAAACTCTGTGACATCTTTCTTCATATTATTCCACCAAAAATTTCGCTTCAAGTCCTTCTACATCTTACTCGTTCCGGGGAGGATTGAGTAAGGCGTAGCATGAGCTTCTCGGAGAATTCTCTGCCTAAACTCTAGATCATTCGGAACATAAAGCCTGTCTCGAAATCTCAGAATACTATTATTGGGATAACAATAAACCCTGTATCGATGATGTTGGGATAAACAATACCTGTATCGATCATATTGTTAGAATGTTCTGACAATATGCCAAATCCTGAATACCGCCAATAGCTGTATCGAAAAGCTGATCAAGAATCAACCTGTATCGAAGACTTCTCGCAATCCCAACCATACAGTAAACGTATCATACAACAAAGAATCCAGCAAAGCTAAAGTATGGAAGCTGTCTCGAAATATCAATACAACAATCCTTCCATACAGCCCTCAAACAGGACAAGAAGGAATCTTCAGTATTAACTAGAAGTCAAGTCCCGTTTGATAAAGAAGTATTTAAATACTGTAGGTCATCAGAAGATCTTCAAATCCCGCAATATCCGGATCTCAGTCAAATATCAAGTTGTTGCAGAATCTTGCTCAACGGATATATTTCAAACGGATATATTTCAAAACCTATATATATCTCCAGAGTTTGAAGATCAAGATGTACAGAACATATATAGAATATTCACGACTTACAAACGAATAAAGCTTACAAGATATATTCAGAGCAAAACATATCTCCCTAAGCTTTCTGCTATTCTGATAGAAGAGATATACAGTGCTCAAACCTTGAACAACACATTATCAGCTTAAAGCCCAGAAAGTCATAGTTGTTGTTCAAACCCTGTTCTATCTTTGAACAAACTCATATCAGCCCTGTGTGGTCTGAGGAATCATTGCTACTCCCGAACTGTGTGACGGGCTTGCATTGAAGAAGAAAAAGCTTCAGAACGGTGTGTGAAGAAGCCAGTCAAGTGTTAGCTCAAACTAATCTGTGTGAACGGTTGAAAGCTAAGATCTTTATATCAATCTGTGTGAACGATATATTGATTAGGTGTTGTTATAATTACGTAGTTGTGTACGCAGTAATTATAATAAACTTTTTACTCCTGTGTGGACGACCAGTGGACGTAGAGGGGTTTACCTCTAACCACTTTAAATATTGTGTTATTTACCTTCTGCCTTTATTATTTTATTAACTGTGATTATTTAAGTATACACTTCACAACGAGTTGCTGTATCCTCAGCAATTTACTGTATTAAAGACTTCCGCTACGCACTCAGATTTAAAAACCATACAGCTTATTGTTTAAAACACTTTCCAAGCTGTATCTAGTATACTTAGTGGCCAACAAGTGGTATCGGAGAGGTTGATTCTAAAAAGAATCAGTCGTATTTTTAACCGAATCAGATCCAAAATCACTTATTTTTATAAAACAGTCTTTTTCATCCCTACATTCTCATATGGATACATCAATGATCAACAAAGTTCCTATGTTCTCTATTAATGAGTTTGATGATTGGAGAATCAGGATGGAGGCTCATCTTTCAGCAATGCAGAAAGAGATGATTTTTGTTATACAGGATGGCCCCATCAAGATAATGAAGGTAAATCCGGCCCCTATGATTGAAGGCTAAGCTAATGCTGAGATGCTTGAAAAAGAGCGCGAACAATGGACTTCTGACGAAAGAAAGCACGCCAACCTCGACAATGTTGCGAAGAATGCGCTGTTTGTCACCCTTGACAAAGGCACATTCTCTAAGGTAAAGAGCTGCAAATTAGCCAAGGATATCAGGGATAAACTCAAGTTAATTTGTGAGGGAACTGAGCTCTCAAAAAAAAACAAAATTTCCAAATTAACTCAGCAATTTGAATCTTTTGAAATGAAACCAACTGAAACACTTGAGGAACTTAACCTCAGATTCACTGGAATTGTTGGTGAACTTGAAGCTTTGGGCAAAATTTATACTCAAAGGTAGAAAAACCTAAAGATTATCAGATCTCTCCCTGCCCGATGGGACATTAATACCACAACTATGCGTGTGTCATGTAATCTTAGTGAAATATCTACCTTTGATCTCTTTTCTGACCTCAAAGCATTTGAGTACGATATAGACAGGAGAGAAAAAGCTAAAGAATCTCCCTCTAGGACTACACCTTAGCCGCTGTATCCAATCGTCGACACAGCATGCCCAACCCATCAAAGCCAAATTACCAGAATGCTAACAGCGACGATGATATCCAGTCACAAGATGAAATGGCGCTCCTCATGCACAAGTTCAAAAAGTTCATCAAACGGTCTGGAAAGACTCCCTACAGGCCCAAGCCTGTTCACAAGGTAAGTACTGAAACTTCCTCCGGTGACGCTAATCTATGCTATAATTGCAGAAAACCAGGACATTATGCAAACAAATGTCCTCATCCCAAAGTTCAAAGGTTGCCGGAAGCCGAGCAACAAGAGAGGGATGAACGAAGATGTGATTGGAAAAACAAGCTCAAGGCACTGATAGGAGAATCAGAAGCCTACCCCACACCATCCAAATCCGAAGAATGTCTTCAGGTAGTCACTGGAAGTGACTCATCTGATGATGAATTCGAAGATAAGGCATATATGTGCTTTATGGCAAAAGACATTCTGGAAGAAGAAGATAGCGATGATGGGGTAAGATCAACCTCAATTATTCCAATAAACGCATCGCATACTTTCGAAAACATGATGAATGAATTTAAAAATATTCAAAAAGCCCACGAGACTTTGAAAAATGAAAACATTCAGCTTCAACTTTCCAACATAGAGCTGAAAGAAGAAAACGACTTGCTAAAGATAAATTATGAAAATATGTCTATTGATTGTGAAAACAGCAAGGTCGAGCATGAAAAACTCATGGAGAGCAATCATCAACTTGCTCATGAACTAAGTGAGACTAAGTCTCAAAATGGAAGCAAGACAAATGATTTTGTTCTACTTCAAGCAAAATTTAATACTCTCGAAAGGCGAGAAAGGGAACTTGAGACCATTCTAAAGTCTTTCAAGAAATCATCCAAAAGAATGGGAGAAATTCTAAGCACTGGGCAACATGCTCATGATAAAAGTGGCTTAGGATACAGCTCATTTTCCAACAAAGGGAAAACTAGTACTGTGTTCGTCAAGAGTGTGGAACACATTCCTGTATCGGAAGAAACTCCAAGTCCCGTGAAGGAACCTGCTGCACCGCGAAAAGCAAAGGCTGCAATTCCGCCCCCGCAGTCCTATTCGAGACAGCGGAATCATAAGCCATTCCAACCTGTAAGGCGCACGCAACAGCATGCTCCCCGAGCATATCAACAGCGCCAACATCCGTTCAGAAAGAAGGTTGTATCCAAATACCAAAGGCCCGCATGGTAGTACTTTCAGTACAACACGCCTAGGTACTGGATACAAGAGCCTCATTATCCATCAAGAAAGTAGGTGTCCGCACAGCATCGAAAACATCTTTGGGAATCTAACTGGAAACCAAGAAGGCAAGCTGTAAGGCTAAAGAAAATGGCTCCACCTCCGAGACGGCATACGTACTGTATTAATAATAATACCCCTGATTTTTAGATGCATAATGATTATCATGGATACAGTAACTATGTACATGCCCCACGTAGATACCGCAAATCTGTACCAAATGTAACCTACAGTAAACCAATTGCTGTCAGGAAAATTTGGGTACCAAAAGGCACTAACATTCACAGACCCAACAATCAAAGGGGACCTAAATCTACCTAATTTGTGTGCTACAGGACATTTTGGAGAAGGACATATGGTACTTCAACAGCGGATGCTCCTGGCACATGACAGGACATAGAAGCAAGCTATCATATTTCGTAGAAGGTCGCGGTCCAAAAGTGCGTTTTGGTGATAAATCTAAAGGAAGAACAAGAGGAAAAGGAAACCTTCTTGTCGGAAAATTTAAAGTCACCGATGTAGCTCATGTTGAAGGCTTACAGTACAATCTACTTAGTATTAGCCATTTCTGTGACAAACAGTTCTCGGTGAAATTCTATATAGATCACTGTAGAGTCAAGAACATCCTGACCAAAGAAGTTGTGCTCACAGGAAGCAGATCAGGTAATATGTATATTGCTAACTGGATGCCTACGAGCTCCACAATTCATTGTTTAGTTGCCAAAGGGACTGCAGATCTAGGCTGGTTATGGCATAAGAGGATGTCACACGTCAACTTCAAGATGATCAACAAGCTCTCAAGACATGAACTGGTTACAGGATTGCCGATTGTATCATTCCAAAAAGACAGTGTCTGTGGACAATGTCAAAAAGGCAAGCAAATCAAGTCCACCTTGAAGACCAAATCCTACCTTTCAACCCACAGAGTGTTGGAAATGCTACACATGGATCTCTATGGTCCTGTAGACCCGGTAAGTTTGGGAGGTAAGAAATAATGTCTCGTTGTTGTTGATGATTACTCTAGGTATGCTTGGACAATTTTCCAAAGCAAGAAGAAGGAAACAACATCAAAGTTGCCCGAGTTCCTGAGAAAGCTTCAAAATGAAAAAGGACCGAGTATCGTGTGCATTTGTTCCGACAGAGGTACAGAATTTACTAAACGCTTTATAGAACAATACTGTTCGGAAAATGGGATACAACACGAATACTAAGTTGCCCATACACCTCAACAAAATGATGTTGCCGAGCGAAAGAATAGGATGCTGAAGGAAGCAACAAGGACAATGATTTCCGGTAGCAAGTTGCCACAGCGTTTCTAGGGTGAAGCAACCAATACAGCATGCTACACTCAAAACCACTGTATCGTCAACAAGCACCACAACAAAACAGCATACGAGGTATGAAACAACAAAACTTCGTTAGTTTCGTATTTTCACATTTTTGGTTGCAGGTGCTATGTGTTGAATAATGGGAAGGATCAACTTAGAACCTTTGATGAGAAGTCGGGTGAAGGAATATTTATAGGATATTCCTCCGTCAGCAAAGCTTATAGGATCTTTAATTAAAGGAAGCTTACGATCGAGGAATCAGTTCATGTAGTATTCGGAGAACCTCACCATGACCCTACAGGAGTAGAAGCTGTTACTCAGAACATCCAACAACTTTCCATCTTAGATCCACCAACTCCCATAGAACCTGTTGTTGACCTAGAAATGAACCCCGCAACTGTAAGAATCGACGTAGATGAAGCTGATGCTGTACAAGCTGAAGCCAAAACTATAGCAACTCAAGATATAGTAGGGGACCCCGAATTAGAGCCCGACCGAAGATGGTTGAGAGATCACCCGCAAGAGCTGATCATTGGAAACATTAATGCTGGTGTTTCTACCCGGAGGAGAATACAGAGTACACAAGGAAATATACTATGTGCACAAGAAGAACCAGATACTGAGATATCACCATTCCCTGAATGGAAATCTCCATCCGAGCTTAGAAGACTCAATATGTGTACTGTTGCTGTATTCTTAGCCCAGTCCGAACCTGTTTCTACCATAGAAGCTCTAAATAATTCTCATTGGATAACATCTATGGAAGAAGAGCTTAACGGTTCCGAAAGAAACAATGTATGGTATCTTGTACCCAGACCTATGCATAGATCAGTTATTGGAACCAAATGGGTATTTAGAAACAAGAAGGATCGAGATGGACTAATTATAAGGAATAAATCGAGGCTAGTCGCACAAGGCTATAGACAGGAAGAAGGCATAGACTACGATGAAACATTTGCCCCAGCAGCCAGACTAGAGGCCATTAGGATATTTTTAGCCTTTGACGCCCAAAAAAGCCTCAATGTATACCAAATGGACGTCAAAAGTGCATTCCTAAATGGAGACCTTGCCGAAGAAGTTTATGTTGAACAACCACCAGGGTTTGCCAACACAGACGGCATAGATCTAGTATACAGGCTAAGGAAAGCACTATATGTACTTAACCATGCCCCGAGAGCATGGTATGAGACCCTGTCCCAATATCTAACCGGTAATGGATTTGAGAAAGGTGCCGTGGACAAGACCTTGTTCAAAATATAGCAAGACGATGACCTTCTAATGGTTCAAATCTATGTAGATGACATTATATTTGGTTCAACTAACCTTGCTTTATGTCAAAGGTTCTCTCATCTCATGCAAAGTAAATTTGAAATGAGTATGATGGGAGAACTTAGTTATTTCCTAGGTTTGCAGGTAAAGCAATTGCCTACAGGGATATTCATCAACCACGAAAAATACAGCAAAGAGCTTCTCAACAAATTTGGAATGAATACTTCCAAATCATCGTCAACCCCCATGAGCCGTGCAAATTAGTACTGATGAAGCCGGAAAGCCGGTTGACCAATCACTCTACAGGAAGCTCATTGGCTCTCTCTTGTACCTAACGGCTAGCAGGCCCGATATCCAGTTTGCTGTAGGAGTGTGTGAGAGATATCAAGTAGCACCCAAAGAATCACACTTCAATACAGCTAAATAAATCCTGAAGTATATTAAAGGAACATTCGATGTTGGACTATGGTATCCTAAAGAAGGGGGATTCGATTTACTTGGCAATACAAACTCGAATCTCGGAGGCTGCAAGCTAGATAGGAAGAGTACAAGTGTAACTTGTCACTTTCTTGGACCTAGACTTGTGTCTTGGTTCAGTAAGAAGCAATTGGCAAACTCACTTTCCACGGCTGAATCAGAATACTATGCTGCTGGTAGTTGCTGTATGCAGATCCTTTGGATGTAGCAACAATTGTCAGATTATGGGATTGAAGCCAAGGAAACGCCAATCATGTGCGATAGCACGAGTGTAATTCCAATAACGCACAATCCTATATTGCACTCGCGCACTAAGCATATCCACATGAACCATCATTTAATTAGGAATCATGTTGAGAACAAGGATGTTCGGCTGGAAAAAGTTCATACAGATATTCAGTTGGCCGACATTTTCACCAAGCCTCTCGACACATCAAGATTCAACATGCTTCGACAAGAATCGAGATTGCTACAGCCTGACTCCCTGTAAGTATTTACTATTTTTACTCAACAATTGAGGGGGAATGCTGTAAGACCCAAGAATACAGTATCCACCATTAATTATCTGTACACTCAGAGCCTTCAATACAGCACTGTAGGGAACAAAGCGATATGAATCATCCTACAATTGACGTGTGCAATAATTAGGGGGAATACAGTATGACCCATGAATACAGCATTAATCCAAAAGTTGCTGTATGGAATTGAAAACTATGTGTACCTTTTAAGGGGGAACGCTGTATCGTCACGGATACAGCACATACAATGGGAATTCAATTCATTATATATTATAATATTTCCTTTTAAAAACAATTTTGTCCACGTGCCCTGTTTTCATGTCAAACGTCTTTTACATTAAATGCCTTACACGACATCTGGACAATCGAATCTCAAAAGCCGCGATGTTTCCAAATTGTTTAATATTTATTACCGCCGTTTCAGGCATTAAGGGTAATATGAAATGTTAGAAGTGGGACCCGCTCCTATTTTAAAATTTAATGGATAAGTGAACCAGTTACACTTAGTCCATCGTGACCGTTCATTTTAAACACCGGTTCCTATCCCTTAAATCTGACCATTCGTTCTCTAAAAACCCTTATTCGCCACCTACTATAAAAGGACTGTAAATGCCATTTGAGACTCTTTACGCCTTCTGCATATTTTAAGAGCACTTGAGCATTCAGACTACAAGATTATTCTGTGTTTACTGCATAATTTTTCTTATATCTTTTTCACGGGTACTTGAAAAATCATCAATGGCATCTACCCAGACTTCTTCCACCTCTCTCAAGAAGTCACTCAACTTCATCGATGGACGGATCTTCTCCAGATCTTTCGAGCTGGAACGTATTCACGCTGAAGGTGATGACGTCGATTCCATGGAGGTCGTCACTACAAGAATCTGTCAGCAAGGCCTCTAGCGCCTTGGGAGCAACACCACCGAGAACTATGACGCTCATATGGTTGAGGAATTTTACCTCAATGTCATAGTTCGTTTTCTGTCTCTGGCACAAGGAGGTCATATCGCTGATATCACAACCGTTATCCGTGGAGTGGAGATCCGCATTGACCAAGAGCTTCTCCAGAACATCTTCAGGCTACCTTATGATAGCCTGACTATGGAAGAACTTGAGACCTTTGGGTCCCAAGAACTGCTGACTCAGTACTATGGCTTATTCACCGGTTCAGCAACGGTGGAAGTGGTTCACACCACATGCCATAAGAAGAATTTTTGTTTACGTTTTGTTTACTTACATGATTTTTGCTGCCGTATTATTGAGAATCGTACAGGTGCTTTTGAGATGTGCACCAATCTAAGATTCAGGATGATGGTCGCTATAATGACCTGCGAGAAAGTCAATTGATGTTAGGTCATCCTTAAGCCTTTGCAGGAAGAGGTGTCTAAACCTACTTCGCAGAAGAAATCGTTTGATTTGTTTTTGAACCATGTTTTGACGAAGTGCGGACTTTAGCAAACCGTAGAAGCAAAGAAGATCAGTTCATCGATATTCTTAGGAGGCGTCAGGCCCACTGCCTTCAACCAGAGCGTCCTGATTGCCAACAAACCTTTTATCCAGAATTTGCCGCTATCTGCAGATCCGAGGGACGTTTCTTCTAAGTCCCACAGTGTAGAATCTTCGAAGAAGAGAAAAAGATCTCACAGCAAAACACCAGTTGCTGTTGAGAAGCCAAAAAGGAAGCTAATGAGGCTTATGAAAGGTAAAGCTACAAAACCCTCCGAGGATGCTCCTCTCGTGGTGTAACCCACTGATCAACTACCCCAGGGCCCAACCCCCGTCGAAGAGATGCCTGCTACTATCGATACAATAGATCCCGATCCCTTGGCGGCTATGACGGATACTAGGACATCTGCCAACTCAAAAGACTCTAGTGAGTCGGCTCCCTGTTTGGAGCCAATAGCTACTTCTCCTATATAGGATTCCATACCCGTTCTGGATGCATCTTCCTTCGGGGTACCATCCCCTGTAAGGAATCCCTCTCCAATACAAGATTCCACACCTGTTGAGGAACCCCTTCCTACAGCAAACCCAGGCGCTGTACGGAGTCCCTCCCCGGACACAATCATTTCCAAGATCCTGCTTTCTGTGCAGATTGAACAGTCTTTCGAGCAGTTTCTCCAATGGAAGAGCTTTAGACTTGCTCCGTACGAAACTCTGTACAACTGGAGTGAGTGGAATAACGAAGAAAAATTCGTTTTGGAAGTGACGGACACTCAAGAAATTGCTGTCCTGATCTAATGGGACAACTTATTCGTTAAGGAGCTTATTGCGAGTCATATACTTGATAAGCTTGAAGCTCGAAGGAAAGGGAAAGCTTCGTCCATCGAAACTCCCGATAGTCCAAAGTCCGATCCTGATTCTAATGATGATGACGACGCACTCCAGGCTGGTCTGCGGATGAGTCGAGAGGAAGCCCAATCAAAGAAAGATGAAGGGACATCTACCCATCAGTCGCCCCCTTAGCCACAGCAAGACACTGTTCCCTACAATGTGGATTCAATCCCTCATGGCGAGGAGAAACAACATGTTTCGCAACAGGCACCCGAGCCTGTCGTTGACCCCACTGAAGAAAGATCTAGCGCCACCCAGCAAGAGGAATCAGTCCCTCTGCCGGAACAGGTGGATGCTGAGAGACACCAGGAGGAATTGGTCCCTCCTATATCCGTGTCTACAGAAACCACTTCGATACAGGAGGATGCCGCACCCCCTGCCGCCGAGCCCGAAACAGTTACTCCTGCCCCATCAACCGCCTTGGAATCCGATGACAGTACTATACCTGAGTATGTCTAACTCATTTCACGCCCTAATGTGAATTTGAGAAGGTTAAATGGAGTCGAGGATTCTGCCCAGCCAGACTCTCCCAGCACCGAAGCAACAAAAGAGTGATTACGTGATCTTAGCCTCCTAACTATCTTTATTCAGGATGCAGTCAATGCTCCACACTCTGTAGAAAAGGCTCTTGATTGGCTTCACACATCTGCTGTTGAAGAAATGACCGGACTAAGGCATGAAGTCTCTCGAGTAGTCGAAGCCTTCACTGTCTTGCCACATGTCTTCAAGCAAGCTCTGAGCCAACTGCAAGATAAATAAGAACAGGTCCTGAGAGAAGAGCAATCAAAACTCCGAGTGTCTGAGGCCATGACTGCATCTGCTCTGATCGAATCCGGTTCCCAACTGCGAGCCCATGAAAAGAACATAGAAGATATGTCGCAGGTGCTCTCCTCCCTTGTTGAGAGAATGTCTAATATTGAAACCAAACAGGATGCCACTTTGCAAATCCTGGAACGTCTTGATGAAAATGTGTCATACCTTGATGACGCCAAAAAGGGGAAAGAAGCAAGGGAAGCCGCTAGGAGAATGATGTTGGAGCAAGAGAAAGAGTTGTTAGCTCCATTTGAAGACTCCATCACTGCAGACATAGTCCGTATCTCAACGCCGAACATGAGGATATAGGGAGAAAGAACAGAATTCCATGATCCTAAGTATCCTTGGAAAAGCCTAGTCCGAAAGCCGCAATCTATGAACCTCCCGGCAGACCGACAACCTACCACTGCAGAGATCAAGAATTGGAGGAGAAATGAACTGTTAAGATACTTTGTTGTACTTATCAGGGATTCCCCTTTATTCAATAGATGCAGAACGGTACAGGAAGCCGCAGAGGAATTCAAGATGAAGCTGGAAGGTGGAATTCTCCCGCTACAACTGCAGATGAAACCAAAGCACAAGAATGGTGACTTGGTGACCCACCCAGAGAATTGGATCCTTGTCTTTGACAAATCATATGAAGGTCGAGCCATTTATCATAATCGAGACAAGGAATCCCATCAATACTAGTGGAAAAACATCAAGAATGACCCAAAAAGACCATGGAGGCATTCAGACAATAGGAGTTAAATTTCCTTGTATTATAGTTTTTGTAATCTTATCTTCCGAAAAACAAAATTTTGTACTCATCATTTCTCCATCAATAAAATTTTTGCCTATCTAGAAAGATTACAACTCGTAATCTACTGTGTTCTTATATGTTTACAGTCACTTTATTTATTCTTACTGTATTCATATTATGAAACCTATCTCATACACAAGCTGTAAGAACTTGTGTGCGAACAGTTCATAGTTTAAGTTGTATGCATCTAGAAAACAATGTAAGATTGTGCCCTGCGCGCCAATCATAAGTTTTCAATGTAGCTTTCTTTTGATAAAAGCTGGACTTGCCTACGAGCAGTTCTTAGTGTTAAGCCCAAATTCCGGAGTCCAGAACATCCGAAAGAAGACCAAGAAGTTTGCCCTACTTCAAACCGCTAATTGTCAAAGTTTTGGCATCATCAAGGATGTTCGGATAACATCATAAGGTTTTAAAAAGGAAGACTCGAAAGGACTTGGCAAATTATCAAAAAAGGGGGAAATTGTTGGGATAACAATAAACCCTGTATCAATGATGTTGGGATAAAAAATCCCTGTATCGATCGTATTGTCATAATGTTTTGATAATATGCCAAATCCTGAATACCGCCAATAGCTGTATCGAAAAGCTGATCAAGAATCAACCTGTATCGAAGACTTCTCGCAGTCCCAACCATACGTAAACCTATCATATAGCAAAGAGTCCCGCAAATCTAAAGTATGTAAGCTGTCTCGAAATATCAATACAGCAATCCTTCCATACAGCCCTCAAACAGGACAAGAAAGAATCTTCAGTATTCGTTAGAAGTCAAGTCCCGTTTGATAAAGAAGTATTTAAATACTAAAGATAAAGTATTTAAATACTGTAAGTCATCAGAAGATCTTCAAATCCTGCAATATCCAGACCTCAGTCAAATATCAAGTTGTTGTAGAATCTTGCTCAACGGATATATTTCAAACGGATGTATTTCAGAGGCTATATATATCTTCAGAGTTTGAAGATCAAGATCTACAGAACATATACAGAATATTCACGACTTACAAACGAACAAAGCTTACAAGAAATATTCAGAGCAAAACATATCTCCATAAGCTTTTTGCTATTCTGAAAGAAGAGATATACAGTTCTCAAACATTGAACAACACATTATCAGCTTAAAGCCCAGAAAGTCATAGTTGTTGTTCAAACCCTGTTCTATCTTTGAACAAACTCATATCAGCCCTGTGTGGACTGAGGAATACTTGTTACTCCCGAACTGTGTGTGACAGACTTGCATTGAAGAAGACGAAGCTTCAGAACTGTGTGTGAAGAAGCTAGTCAAGTGTTAGCTCAAACCAATCTGTGTGAACGGTTGAAAGCTAAGATCTTTATATCAATCTGTGTGAACGATATACTGATTAGGTGTTGTTATAACTACATAGTTCTGTATGCTGTAATTATAATAAACTTTTTACTCCTGTGTGGAGGACCAGTGGACGTAGAGGGGTTTATCTCGAACCACTTTAAATATTGTGTTATTTACCTTATGCCTTTACTGTTTTATTAAATGTGATTATTTAAGTATACACTGCACACTGAGTTGCTGTATCCTCAGCAACTTACTGTATTAAAGACTTCCGCTACGCACTGAGATTTAGAAACCATATAGCTTGTTGTTTAAAACACTTTCCGAGCTCTATCCAGTATACTTAGTGGCCAACAACTATCCCTGTGGACTATAAAACCAGGGGCTTTTCTTTTAATTACATCTTCCTTCAGTTGAGAGATCATCGGGTCACTCCACTGTTTCCCTTTGATGTCGTCAACCAAGGATGAAGTAAATTTACGAGTGCATAACTGTCCTTGTACTCTTTGAAGCCAAACTTCTATTCCTTTCTCGGTTAAATCCTGACAAATTTTTGTCTGAGGTGTAAGAACCTCAGCATCTGAAGCGATGCCGATTTGCGGCTGAAAACATCCGCGACGACATTGGCCTTTCCTGGATGGTAAAGAATTTCCAATTCGTAATCCTTGATCAATTCCAACCAATGTCTCTGTCTCATATTCAGCTCTTTCTGACTGAAGATATACTTCAAACTCTTGTGATCGGTATAAATCCGACACGGAGAGCTATACAAATAATGCCGCCAAATCTTAAGTGCGAAGACAATTGCGGCCAACTCCAAATCGTGAGTAGGGTAGTTCATCTCATACGGCTTCAACTAATGTGATGCAAAAGCTATCGTCTTATCATGCTGCATAAGCACACATCCAAGATCTTGTCCCAAAGCGTCGCTATAAACTGCAAATCCTTCACTACCCTGTGGTAAAGATAAAATCGGCGTTGAGGTCAAACGTCTCTTTAGCTCATCGAAGCTCTGCTGTCTCTGAGTCGTCCAAACAAACTTTTCTGTCTTCTGGACTAATTTCGTAAGATGCCGAGTGATTTTCGAGAACCCCTCGATGAACCGACGGTAATACCGATCAAGACCCAAAAAGCTACGAACTACTTTAACATTTTCAGGCGGTGCCTAATCTAGCACAGCCTCAATCTTCTGTGGGTCTACCCGAACCCCTTCGGCCGAAATCACATGGACAATAAACATAACTTGTTCCAACCAGAACTCACATTTCCAAAATTTTGCATACAGGTGCTCGGCTCTCAAAACATCTAGTATCAAACGCAAGTGCCAGGCATGTTCCTCCTTATCTCGAGAATAAATCAAGATGTCGTCGATAAAGACGACCACACATCTGTCCAAGTATTCGATGAATATCATGTTCATTAGTTGCATGAACACTGCCGGTGCATTAGTCATTCCAAAAGGCATGACCACAAGTTCATAATGTCCGTACCTCGTCCGAAATGCAGTCTTCGGAACCTCGGACTCTTTCACCCAGAGTTGATAGTACCCTGATTTCAAATCAATCCTTGAGAATACTGCGGCTCCCTGCAACTGATCAAACAAATCATCTATACGAGGCAGAGGATACTTGTTCTTGATGATCACTTTGTTCAGTCCACGATAATCAATGCATAAACATAATGAACCATCCTTCTTTCTTACAAAAAGAACAGGCGAGCCCCAAGGCGAAGCTCTTGATATGATGTACCCTTTTTCCAATAGTTCTCCTAACCGACTCTTTAATTCTTGCATATCGTAAGGTGCCATACGATAAGGTGCCTTAGAAATTAGAGCTGCGTCAGGCTCTAAGTCCACAGAAAATTCTATCTCTCGATACGGCGGTAATCTCGGGAGGTCGTCCAGAAAAACGTCGGGATACTCATTAATAACTGGAATCGAAGATAAATCGACTTTGTTCCCTTCTGTCTTCAATGCATAACACCAATAGCCTGTGCAACATTTATGCAAAAGTTTTACGGCCTCCATGGCGCTGATAAGCAGCTTAGGTTGGCCCAAATTACGTCCCAAAAATGAGTACTCGGATCCGTCTTCAATCATCGTAGTGATAACCTTAGTACGGTAATTCATAATTGCTTGGTGACCGTCAAGCCAATGCTCACCGAGGATCACATCCTCGCCTTCTATATCAACCACAATCAAATTCAATAACCAATCCATACCGGCTATATTCACCAGAAAATCTCTAATCTCCCGGTTCCCCACTATTCTATCCCCGCTAGGAAGTTTGACAATGAAAAGATCGCAAGCAGTCATACAAGTTATATTCAAACGGCGTACACACTCCCAGGAGATGAAAGAATGTGTAGCACCCGAATCAAAAAGTACACGAACTGGATGAGATAGGATATGAATGGTACTTGAGGCCACCTCCACATCGAGTTCGTCTGCTCGACGCATCTCAAAGACTCGGGGATGTGCCAAACTGATTGTCTGTCCCCGGCCTCTGCCGTAACTCTGCTATGATTGTCTGACTGGTTACCTCTTATTCATATTCTGATCTAAAGGCGCTGGGGCAGAAGCCCGAGTGTCCACAGTTTGATCTTGGTCGGGGTAATAAGCTGCCCTATATCTCATCTGTCCACAAGTGTGACACTTCAGGGGTGGGAAATTGCACTCCAGGTTAACGTGGTCTGGACGACCACAATTAAAACAAGTTACCGGGTGAGTTGAGGTGCCCGGAGTATAACGAAAACTCCTCTTCCCTCTTGCGGAACATGACGACTGCCTAACAGAACGATTAGTCGTCTGAGGTCTCTGGAAGTTGCCTCCCTTAGAACCAGAAAAGTTACCAACGATATTCTGCTTCTTCGATTCCTCTGCAGTATCATTGTTGGGACTTAAAATATCATATGCCAAAGCCCTGTCTTGATATTCCTTCAAGGTAGTATAAGAAAATCCAGTCATATAACGCCGTAAATCAATATTCATCCGCATATCAAAGTAACGGATCTTGTCACGCTCATCCCGAACTTGATTCTTCACGTGGATCACGTGGATCAGCTGTTGATTGTATTCCACTATCGCCTGCGAGACTCGAATATTCTGCGGCTTAGCCTCGAAAAAGGCTCGGATTCTGCCTTCTTGCACTGGCCAAGGACAAAACTCGGCCTCCAGTAGATCTTTAAATTCTCCCCACATAGCAGCACAATCCTGTGGCTTGATAACCTTCCACCAAGTCGCGGCCTCCTTGGTGAGGAAGTACTGAGCAATCGGTACCTTCATCACTTCCGGACAATCAATCGCTTCAAACACTTTCTATAACTCTGCCAACCAATTCTCCCAACCCATCGGGTCTGTAGCACCGCTGAACTGTGTAGGGTGCATACAGATCACATTCTGAAGCAAGGCATCCGATGTTGGGTTCGGATTGTTCAGTTGAACGGCTTGGGCTAGGATATTCATCTGGTTAGCCAATTGCTGAAGGATATTTGTAACTCCAAAATATACGTTATTCCCTTGGCCGATCGACTGGTCGTGATGACCCTCGATATCAGGATGTACTGAGTTTGATAAACTAGGGGTAGTCGACCCCGCAACTTAACTGAGGGAAGCGACCGCTCCATGTCCTCATCCACATCCACGACCACGGCCTCGCCTCTGTCCCCTATCAGTAGACATTCTGAAGGATACACAAAGCATGTAAGTACAATTCAAATCTCACGTCATCGAAGTGACCGATTCCCAAAATATCAATTCAGAAGTAAAGCGATTAAGGAATCATTAGGAGAGTAAGAGGTCTTACAAGTACCGGTCGCACTGTGATGATGGAAAGGTAGTGACACTGTAGACAAACGATGACTCAATCGACCCAAAAGACCAACATCCTAGGTATCCATAAACCTAAACTCTGATACCATATTATGTAACACCCACAAGTTATTCAGGGTATATTACAGTGCCGTGAGCCCCGCCAAGGGACCCATAAGGCTATTTATACGTGGAACAAATGAACTCTGACCGATGAGGTCCAAGTACAATGAAATGAAGGATAATAAAAAATGGTATTTAAACCATATCTAATACATTCAAATACAACACATCACAATTCAATACCACGGCAACACAGGCCGGAACATCAAGGAAAGCGAAACAATACTCGAGTATTCAAAAACCATTCAAGTACAACAATGCTGAATGGAGGAAATACAAAACATAACCAAAGACAAGACACATAATCACACTTGCCCATCATCTTCATGCCGACCCGGTACATGCATATCCGCTCTCCTGGATCCTGAAATACATGAAAGGTATTTCCCACATAAAGGGGTTAGCCGTAAAATAGCTAGTGCAAGTATATCGAATATGAAACACATTACTCCTTGACAATAAAGTAAACGTAATCATCATTTCATCAAGTTAAGACTAGTATTCCGGAATAATTAAATCTCCTAACATCACATTCAATTCATACATGATTAACCGCGGAACTGCACCAGAGTCTACGGAACCCTCAGAGGACCCGTCGGTCCGTCCCAGAGTGGTTAACCCAAAATATCTGTGGAACCGCACCAGAGGCTATGGAACCCTCAGAGGACCCGTCAGTCCATGCCAGAGTTGATATAAACCATTATACAATTCATATATCTTACTTTCAAAGTCGAGAACGCACAATGATAAACATACACTTGCCTTTGAGACATCGAGAATTCGGAAGGAAAAGAGTATAAGTTTGGTAGGTCCAAGAACGCAGTTCCGGCAACTAAACGATTCATAA
Organism: Orobanche coerulescens; assembly: GCA_033398695.1. Lineage (NCBI taxonomy): Eukaryota > Viridiplantae > Streptophyta > Magnoliopsida > Lamiales > Orobanchaceae > Orobanche > Orobanche coerulescens. The sequence continues at coordinate 72,250,792 of CM065815.1, forward strand.
GGATCACGATAATCAATAATCCATACTCAAATCACACAAAGAAACTCCCGAAACCCGCCTACGATTCAAGAAACTACAAGGATAATCATCTAGAGGTTTGAAAATCACCCAAACCCTCTCAAGTCCGAACAAGGTACAAAACAATCCATATAATCGTAGGGGAAACATGGGTATGGGGTAGATGCATCATATTCACAAAGATATCAAGCTCGAAAATGGATAAATCAGAGGAATCTAAGAAAATCCCCAAAATTCGCAAAAACTATGGTTCTAAGGAATTTACCTTGATTTGAAAGACAGAAATGAATTAGATGTTGTGTAATCTTTGTTATTCAACCAAAGATGATGATAGCTGAAGAATGATCGCCTCAAATTCTCCGGATCGCCCAATATTGCTGCTCCCGTCGGAAAAAGGAAAAAGAAGATGGAAAAATGATGATTTTCAGGGTTGACTGCCGCTTATATATAACGCCAGGTTAGCGCGCGCTAAGAATCGAGGCTATCTTGCGCTAATGTGGTAACCCGGTAGTCACTCTTCTGACCTGAGACGTTAGCGTGCGCTAACTATTTTCCTGCAAAAGTTCCAGTTCACTGCCTAACTCCGATAGCGTGCGCTACGACTGGGCATTAGCGCGCGCTACGCAACGCCTATAGCGTGCGCTACCAGCTAGTCCAGAAAGTAGATAAACCTCACTGTCTCTGCCGACTCAGCTCATTAGAATACGCTACTGACCACGAATAGCATGCGCTAGTGAACTCTTAGCCTGCGCTAACTGCTAGTCCAGAGAGCAGAATTAGCTACTGCCTCTGCCATGATCCGAATGTTAGCGCGCGCTAAGGTTCAAAGCTAGCGTGTGCTACTCAAGTATAAATAGCGTGTGTTAGCCTAGGCCTACCGTACGTTATCTCCCTGTCCAAGAACACTGCCGGAAGGTCTAGTCAACACGATCATTATCTAAAAAGGTACGAAACTCTAAATCAACATCGACAACATCTCAAAGTGTTTACAGAGCGAAAAAATAGGAAGAATGGCAAGGTCAAACAGTCAATAAAAAGTACGGATATTATATGTCACATGCCCATTGATTCGCTTGTCTGTCACATGTCCGTTATGTTGACCTCCTTGACCCTCAATTTTATCCGTCCGCTACTTTAGCCTGCTTTTTTGGCTTTTGACTTGTTCAAAAGTCATTATATCTGACCATTCAAATACGCGTGGCTGACGTGGCGAACCCCTAGATTCAGCTTGGTTTGTGGATCTTTCCAAGCCACGGGCCTAATGAATTTATCTTAGACAAACTGTCTAGTCTGTTGGGTATGTTGGGCTAGTTGGAAAGACTTTGTTGGGCTTGGGCTGGATTGACAAAATTTGCGCATTACAGTTTGTCCCCCACTCTCTAATTAGAATTTTTCTAATTGGAGAGTTAGTGAGATCAAGTAATCGAGATTATTAGTGTTGCTTTCGAGTCAACGTTTGGGTCCAATATGCCCACTCGTTGGAGTTCGTTTGTTCAAACATATGTGGCATCGTCCATGGCGAATTTTCGCTTATTTAGACAATAAATCGAAAAAATAAAAAAAAGTGGAAAAGTTTTTCTTGACGAGCGGGCAGCTGCTAAGGCATTTTTATAAGTGGGCTTTGTCTTTAGGTTCCTCGTATAAAGATGTTCGGGTCGTCCGGAACATATTTTGGCTTTGAAAAGAAACTAGACAAATGAATATATACAAAACAGTGTCTTGAATATGCATAATTAGTGACTTGGCCGAGTGGTGCGGGCGCTGGCCCTTGGCAAAGGCCACACGAGGTCGATTCTCACTTTCAGCAAATTTATTTTTGCTGAATTAAATGAGTAGATTATCTCATTGACCCGCGGGCTGGACGATTGACCCGTTAATCTGATCGATCCATGGGCTGTCCGTTTGACCCGCTCTACAGCCGTGTATCCAGTCGCGACCCACGTCCGATTGAAGGTAGCCTTAGCCTATGTATGATCAATCCTCCTTGTCCGATTGGATCCAGCTTGTGACCCATCATCCAGCTGTATGATTGACCCGCGGAGCCAGATGATTGCTCCAGAAGCGGCCTGACATCCGGCTGTCCGATTGGAAGCCTGTCGATCCGGAATCAACGTCATCCGATTGACTAATGAAGCTAGGTGAGCCAGATGTCTTGATTGTACCATGTATCCAGACAACCGAGGCGACTCAGTTTGGCTGTGTGATTGACCCGCGGACTTGGATGTCGTGCATGAGTCTGATTGAAGTTGGTTCATCTACTTGAATACATGTGGTCAATCTAGTCTGTCTGGCTGATTGTTCAACGACCTATTTAATTGGTGTCGGGGTGGATAGGTCCGTCTAATCAATCTGTTCATTCAGAATCGGACCGTGTCCGTTATATTAGAGATCGATTATTTGATTTGATCGGTATGATCTGATCAGCTAAGTTCGGGTGCTTGTCTGACTTAGACTATCTACCCAGACAGCGTGCATTCAAAATATCCTGGCACGTGGTTTTGAAGAGATAAGATAGATCCGGCAAGGTGCAAGGTCTTTGTCAGGTCAGTTCTTCGAGTGTTCTTCATATTATTTGAATGTTCTTCGCATTTTCTTCATGTGTTCTTCACTTTCTTGATTGCTCTTCATATTGTTTGATCATTTCAAATTTTTATGATTTGCCAAATTATGTGTTCGTGTTTGATTGCTCTTAATCAAATAGGAGGTTGGTGTCCCTCGTTTAACCCTGCAGAGGCTTTATAGTGTAAGAGACTGATGTTCTGGTATGACTTCTTTCACATAGGTAGTATAGTCTTTTTATGTCCGGTCGACCCATAAGATGTGTTTCTGTTGTCTTCTTGTTGACTTGTTTTATATGATTGGTTTGTTGATTTCTTTTAATTGTGATGATTTTAACTAATGATATGCCTGGATGGTCATCCAAGTAGTTTTGTCAACTTCTTTCGACGGACACCATCCCCCCCCCCCCCCCACTTATTTTACCATTAGGTAACCTGTCAGTAGAACATCTAGTCATAATGTCTTTCTTCGACAGAACTCAGTTTAGCGGGTTGACTAGTGAGAGGGTCGGAGAGTCCGGTGATAGAGACATTCGAGGTGAGGTGTTAACCGGCATACCGTGTTGCGATTTGAAAGGCTGGAAGGATAGTCAGCGTAGTTATGCCTATACCTCCGGTATTGGTGTAGACTGCATTGGGCCGGTTAGAGATAGCCAACCTAAAAAATTGCTCTTGGGGAGGAACCCAAAGTCCGAGATCACCTTAGAGCATCTCAATGGTTTTCGCCAGAGCTACGACATCCCAATACATGTATGTCTGGTTGCCCCCTCTTACCTAGAGAGTGCTGATTGGATTTCTCCAGGTTGGTTGGTGATGTTCGAGCTTCCGTTTGTGCTAGGTGCTCGATTTCTGCTTCCCCGACTGATGCTAGAAGCTTGTTATTTCCACGTTATCACGCCAAGTCAGTTGATGCCGAATGTCTGGCATGTTTTGATGGCCATCCAGGCGTTCGCTGAGGCGAGGGAAGTTAGCTTTTCTTATAAGGACGTCCTGGTTGCCTACATTCTTAAGACGCATAAGAGCGACTACGGTCGATACCAGTTTTTGAGTTGTTCAAGACGCCTTTGATTCTTGGCCTTAAGGATTGTGATAAGAGGTGGAAGGAACATTACTTTCTTGTTCCTTTTGATGTGTTGGGAGTGCTTATTGATCATGTCATTCTGCAAGCATGGTCTGTTGCCCATGTGTGCCTGATTTTGACGAGTTAGAATATTTAGTTTCCTTTTATGCTTCTATTTGTCTGATTGATTCATCCCTTTAGTCCTTGTGCATAGTGCTTAAAGAGAAGGAATCCTATACTTTCCAAGGCTACTCAGGAGAAGATTGCCTGGATCTTTAGATTCTCTGAAGGGGGTCGTGATTATCGCAACATTCTATCTGTGCAGACTGTTTCGACTAGTTCTGTTCTTACAGGTATTTTCGGTGTTCAGGTTTGTGTAGTTATTTTAGTTGATTTGGATATATCTTGGCCAATGTGTTTCTGATTGTCTTGCTGATAGGCGAAAACATGTCTGGCGTTTTCTCCCTCGACTAGCCGACAAGAATGCCATGGAACTATATCGCTAACGCCGCAAGAAAAAGATGGCTGCTGGCACAAGTGATAAAGCCCCAAAGAGATTGAAGAGGTTATTGCTCTTTCTACTCCTCCGGCTCGTGTGCTGAAGAAAAAACGTGCTGATGCGTTTGATCTGACTGACTTGTCCGATTCTGTCACTTTGTCATTTCCTTCTTCGGCTACTGCTCATTCTGAATTTTCTCCTCATGTCGGGGAGGTTGAAAAGTTGTTATTTGACGAAGACAATGATCAGATCAAGGCCATGGGGGATGATTCCTTTAGTGCTGCTAGTTTAGAAGGTGTCTTCATGGTAAGTGTGTCTATTAGTTACCACAACTTCACCAAAAACTATCGTGCAACTAATGTCTTGACTTGGTCTTCGTATATTGTAGGTTCCTAAGAAGACAATTTTCGCGAAAAAGAGGATAAAAGAGTTAGGTGAGCATGTTGTTGGGCTCCGATCCGAGAAAAGCCAATTGCGGAATGAAGTAAGGGAAGTCAAGTACCTTCATGAAAAAGCCGGACGGGACATTGCCAATTTGAAGGCAAAGCTATTGGCTCAGGATCAGGACGTCCGGCGTGCTGCTACAGACTACGCCGCCCTTGAAAAGAAGGTAAAAATGTTATAAGATCGGATGACCGACATATGTCTCGAAGCGGAATTCAGAATCCGCGACATGTTAGTTGAGGAGTATGAGGTTGTCCCGCAGGAACTTGGGATGTCTCGAGATACAAGGCTGAATATGAAGAGTTCAAGCATATGCAGGCCGAGGACACTGAGCAGGCGGGTCAGGATAGAGACTTCGTCCCTCCTCTTGAAGATTGTTCTTTATGACATTATTATTTGTTGTTTGGTTCTTATTTCTGACTATGGTTTTATTTTTCATGTAGTTTTTATCTTCTCATAGCTCAAGTCTAAGTCTGTTTGTAAGGCTTTAGACTTTGATTGATATCTATGATTGGAGCTTTTTATTTTCTTCTGATCGTCTTGGTTGTCTTATACTTCATGTATGATGAGTTATCGGCGGGTTGGCCCACTTATTTGTTGGGTTTCCAACTTGTATAAACATCATCCGCCTATTCTTAGGGGAGTTGCTTTGACGGGATGTGTTCCGTAGAGCTGCCTACAAACCCTATTTCGGGAATCAAGCCCGGATGTAGTTCTGAGAAGGACCTGAATAGAAGTGTTAGACATAATATGTATGGAGGGCAGGTCTCGTAAGACCAAAAATATATTGAAATCATGAAAAAAGTTTTAAGTGTGATATGGTTTTAGATAGTTGGCATTCTAGCTATTGCTTATGTCTCGTCCGTCTGGTGTTTATAGCTTGTAAGCTCCACCTCCAACCACCTTAGTGATCAAGTACGGTCCTTCCTAGGTTGGGGCCAACTTGCCGGACCCAGCTTCCTTCGTATTCTGGAAAACTCGTCTGAGCACCCAGTCTCCTAGTTTAAATGTACGAGTGCGCACATTTTTGTTGTAATATTTGGCGACACTTTGTTGGTAGGCTGCCATTCTGATTCTTGCATTATCTCTCTTTTCATCAAGTGTGTCGAGTTCATAGAACATATCCCTCCAACTTTGATCATCTGTTGTGAGTTTGTGCCTTGTAGTAGGTACTTCGTTTTATATTGGAATGACGACTTCCATCCCGTAAGCCAGGGAGAATGGGGTTTCTCCCGTTGATGTCCTAGATGTAGTTCGATATGACCAAAGGACTCTGGGAAGTTGATCTGCCCATTTTCCCTTGGCTTCTTCTAGTCTCTTATTTAAAGTGTTGATGACCGTCTTGTCAGATGACTCTGCCTGTCCATTGGCTTGCGGGTACCTTGGTGTTGAGAAGCTTAATTTGATGTTCCAGAATTGGCAAAAGTCTTAGAATGCAGTGCTTATAAATTACGAGTCGTTGTCTATCACGATTTTTTTAGGTACTCTGTATCGACATATTACGTTCTTCCATATGAAGCCTTTCACTTCAGTGTCTCGGACTTGATGGAATGATTATCCTCCAATCCATTTGCTGATGTAGTCAGTTACCACCAGCATGTACACCACTTGTCCAGGTGCGGTAGGTAACTTGCCTACTATATCCATTCCCCATTTCATGAATGGCCATGGTGATGTGATCGCCGTCATTTTCTCTGGATGAAGATGAGACACCTAGGCAAAGCGTTGGCACTTGTCACATTTTATCGCGTAATCTGTCGAATCAGTCCTCATTGTAGGCCGGTAGTACCCACTTGTCAGAGCTTTATGAGCCAAACTTCTTCCACCTGAGTGGTTTCCACATTCCCCTTCGTGTAGCTCCGCCAGGACGTATTTTGCTCCTGCGGGGTTAATACATCTCAACTATGGACCATTATAAGAACATTTGTAAAGTTTACCTCGGATGATGGAGAATCGGGCTGATTGAGGTTTGACTCGGCGTGCTTCGTTCCTATCATCAGGGAGTATATCTTGCTCTAGATATTCCATCAGTGGGGTCATACAGGTCCGATTACTTGATATGTCTGAAACTTGTTCTTTTGTGTCTTTCCATATTGCCGGCCTTTGCAGGTACATGATAGGGATTGTTTTTGGATCCGTCGTCTGGGTTGATGACCACAAGTTAGATAGTGCGTCCGCATGGATGTTTTCTCCTCTCGATATGTGGCTGATGGAGAACTCCTCAAATTGTGCCTGTAGCTCTTTGGTATTCTGGAGGTAGGTGATCATCTTGTTGTCCCGAGCTTGGTAGTTACCTTGCATCTGGTTGACTACTAGCTGTCACTGTAGATATTGACCCGTTTCACCCACATATCTTTAACTAAGGTAAGTCCAGCTATCATGGCCTCGTATTATGACTCGTTGTTGGTTGCTTTGAAGTCACACTGACTGCCTGTTTAATTGTGTCTCCATGTGGTGAAATCAGGACAAGTCCGAGTCCACTTCCTTTCGAGTTGCTTTACCCGTCCACACTTAGCTTCTAGGTTCCAGTTGCCTCTCCTTCAGTCATGCAGAACAATTCCTTTTCGGCCTGCACTTGGAGGTTAGGCGTATAATCTACAAGGAAGTCGGCCAATACATGAGATTTCAGCGAGGTTCGTGGCCTGTAAGTGATGTCATATTCCCTCAACTCCACTGACCATTTTGCTAGTCTTCCAAATAGCTGTGGTTTGTGCAGTATGGTTTTCAATGGAAAGGTGGTAAGCACCACTATTGGGTGGCACAAGAAGTATGGCCTTAACATTCTTGCGGTGTGAACGAGTGCCAATGCTAGTTTTTCCAGCTAACCGTACCTGGTTTCTGCATCTAAAAGAGACTTACTTACATAATAAATAGGATTTTGTTTACCTTGGTCCTCTCGGACTAGGACTGCACTGACGGCTGTCTCGGAGATGTCTATGTAGACAAACAATACTTCACTGTCCTTTGGCTTGGCCAATAGTCGGGGGCTAGTCAGGTACTGTTTCAGTTGTTGCAGAGCTTCCTCGCACTCATTTGTCCATTCAAATGTTTTTGACCTCCTCAGTGTGTTGAAGAAGGGTTGGCACCATTCTGAGGACTTTGAGATGAACCGACTGAGGGCGGCTATCCGACCGGTCTGCTTTTGTACGTCTTTAACACAAGTTGGACATGTGATCCTCTGGATTGATTTAATTTGAGCTAGGTTGGCTTTGATTCCTCGTTGTGTCACCAGGTATCCAAGGAATTTTCCTGCAGTTACACCAAAAGAGCATTTAGAGGGGTTTAACTTCATGTTATATTCTTTAAGTACCTCAAAAGATTGTCTGACGTGGTTGATATGTTCTTCAGCATGAAATGACTTGATGAGCATGTCGTCAATGTAGACTTCCATTGTTTTTCCAATAAAGTTGTTGAACATTCTATTAACTAGGCGTTGGTAAGTTGCCCCTGCATTCTTAAGCCCAAAGGGCATCATTTTGCAACAGAAAATGCCCAGGTTGGTCATGAAGGCGGTCTTTTCTTGATCGTCTGGATGCATCAGGATCTGGTTGTATCCCCAGTAGGCATCCATGAAGCTGAGAAGTTCATGTCCGGCAGTTGCGTCTACTAGCATATCTATGTGAGGCAATGGGAATGAGTCCTTAGGGCACGCCTTGTTTAAGTCGGTGAAGTCTATGCAGACCCGTCATTTCCCTGTCTGCATGAGACCAAGAGAAGCAATCGTAATGGTCAGTGAGAAATTAAATAAGCTTCTCTCTGAGGTCGGGGTCTTGTTGCACCCCGATCCGGACTTTGTAGTCTGGAAACTCCGTATTAATGGGGACTTCATCTAGCTCCACCATGCCGGGTTCGTCCATGTGGACAAGCGGGCTTGGTAGAGGATTAGACGATCCCTCCTCCTGTAATTTCTATAAAAAAGCTTGCTTTTCTTTCATCATCGTCTGGTAGCAGGCCGTCGAATCCTTCTGGCCTCCCCTTATCTCTTTTATTCCCCATTTGGTCGGAAATTTGAGTACTTGGTGGTAGGTGGATGGGACTTCCTCCATTTCGTATATCCATGGTTGGCCCAAGATGACGTTATAGGCAGACGGAGAATCCACCACCAGGAATCGAGTGCACAGATTGACACCTTCAGCATAGACAGGCAACTCGATCTCAACTATCGTGCTTTTTTGTTCTCTACTGAAGCCGATGAGGACAGTGGCCTTTTTGATGATCTTAGATTCATCAATTACCATTTCCCTCAGAGCAGACAAAAACAAGATATTGGCAGAACTGCCATTGTCAATCAGCACACGTTTGGTTAGAGAATTTGCAATAAATAAGGAAATAACTAAAGAATCATGATGAGGATTTAGAAGTCTCATTGATTCAGATGTGGTGAAGCTGATGGTTTTGGCCGGCTGGATGCCTGCATTTCTTCCGGTGTTGTTTGATTCTGTTCTAGTTCGTCCAGCCTCTTTAGTATGTCTCTTGGCCGCTGAGTGAGTGACTCCACTAACTTCGGAGCCACCTGTGATTACATTTACTGTCCGCTCATGGGTCGGTGGTCTAGGTGGACTGATCTCTCTGTGAGTATCGCGTCTGTCCTGATTTTGCTGGTAAGTCTGCTTGCCCTTGTCAGTGAAGAGGTCTATCAGGTATCCCTTCTTCAATAGGTGGGATACTTACAACTTCAGAGCAATGCAGTCGTCTATTCGGTGCCTATGGTCGGCGTGAAACTCGCACCACTTCGAGCTGTCTCTTTGCTTGGCTGGCGATCTCATTTTTTCTGGCCATTTGACTTTGCCTCTGAGTCCTTTGAGAGCTGCCACAACTTCGGTTGGTGAGATGGACAGGTTATATTCTAGAACCTTAGCTTTTTCACGCGGTCTTGTTTATGTCATTTGTCTGTATTCCCTTCTCTGATATTCTCATCGCCGAGGGGGTGGTAAGTTTCAACTCTCCCGTCATTTGTCCTTCGTTCCATTCGAGTGCCTCTTATCAAGCTCCTTTGGGGAAATGATCGATGATGATTGTACTGGTCTTCCTCCCATTTAATCTGCGCCCATTCCTTAGCGAGGACGTCCTCCATAGTTCGACAAGGATACTTGGTGAGGTCCTTGTAGAGATCCGAATCAGGGAGGAGTCCTTTCCTGAAGGCAGTGACGGCTGTTTGGGTATTGCAGTTAGTTATGGACACTTTCTCCCTATTGAAATGCCCGATATAATCCCTAAGGGACTCTCCGCGTCGCTGTACTATCACGTACAGGTCCTCTTAGATCTTCTCCAGGTTCCTACTGTTAGCATATTGTCGGACGAAAATATCTGTTAGTTAGGCAAATATGGAGATGGAGTAATTAGGTGGATTTGTGTACCACTGGAGGGCTGGTCCTGTCAGACTATAATCGAACCCCTTACACATGCAAGCCTGCCACAATTCTCGTGGAATGACAGCAGTGAACATCCTCTGTTTGTATTGCGCAATATGGTCGCTCGGGTCGGTTGTCCCGTCAAACATCTGCATGGTTGGGAATTTGAACTTGTTGGGCATCTCCACTAATGCTATCTCATCAACAAAAGGTGAGTCGGCATAACAGTTCTCTAAGCTCTTGTGTATCGGCGCTGGAACACCCGAAATTCTCTGGATGATGGCCTCCATCTCAGCCAACTTACGGTCCAGGTCTGCTTCCTTGATTGTGTAGGAAGTTGATCTAGGAGGCTGAGTTGGCTCGTAGGTGATTTCAAGATTCTCGCTTCGGGCGCAGGAAGCCCCGAGTTCGATCCTTGGTGACCCACTTGAATTGATACCTATATGGACAGATCCAGTTGTGCCGTTGTTGGTTCTGGTTGCAGTGGTGATTGCATCGCCCATCTGTCCTCCAGTAGACTTCTGTTTTTTCATAATAGGTTGTTCGGGAGTTGTGATATGTTCACCTGCAAGGAAGGTCACACGACATGTGTTAGATTGTGTGATAGAAATATTAGAATTCTTTAGCAATGAGGTCGGGTTCGGCGTTTGTTGCTCAGATCCGCCGCCAGGAGGGGTTACGATGTCATCATCAAGACATATCATTGGGTAGACTGGAACCCTAAAGTGAGAGGTCCAGTCGGTCTGCCTTTTGTATGCCGCTGCCTCGAGGCGGACAAGTAGATCAACATTTTCATTCTCCAGCTTTAGCCTATTCTCTCGCTATTGGTTTATACGCGGTCGGAGCGGCGGTGCAAATCTTGAGATCCAACATCGAGTCGGATAAAATCATCGAAGCGGATCCGTCAGACATGGCTGGTAGTAAAAGACTCTATAGTATGATTATTGATTAACTCGATTGCTGGGGCTCACGGTGGGCGCCAAATTGTAGGGGTGATTTCTACAATTGATGATGATGACATCAGACAGGTCAGTCAAGTCGATTGAATCGAGCACTAGCAACCTGTCAACAAAAAACATGTAAGATCCCTCAGAGAGCACCGGTGGGGTGTCAGCCGAAGAGCCTCCGACGCTCAAGTCAGTAAGCAACTTTATATTGAATAAAGTTGAAATAAATGAATTAAATATAATAAATAATGGAGAAGTTGATGATGTTGGTGGTATTGGACGGTCAGGTACGTCCGGCTAGTGATGGAGATAAGGCCGTGGTTGAGAGCGCCGGAGATCGATGATATTGGATGGTCAGGTACGTCCGGCTAGTGATGGAGATAAGGAAGTGGTTGAGAATGCAGGAGGGTGACATAGAATTATTAGAGAGAGTAAGCGACTTAGAATTCAATGAATCGATTGGGTCGGTGATCTTATCTTTATATAGGACGGCTTGGGGTCCCTATTCCCTTATTCGTCCGTCACATTGATTCGTTTGTCTGTCACATGTCCATTGATTCGCTTGTCTGTCACATGCCCGTTGATTCGCTTGTCTGTCACATGTCCGTTATGTTGACCTCCTTGGCCCTCAATTTTATCCGTCCGCTACTGTAGCCTTCTTTTTTAGCTTTTGACTTGTTCAAAAGTCATTTTATCTGACCATTCAAATACGCGTGGCTGACGTGGCGAACCCCTGGATCCGTCTTGGTTTGCGGATCTTTCTAATCCAGGGGCCCAACGAATTTATCTTAGACAAATTGTCTAGTCTGTTGGGTTTGTTGGTCTGGTTGGAAAGACTTTGTTGGGCTTGGGCTGGATTGACAAAATTTGCCCATTACAGTCGTAGTATCATTTTTTTCCGTGATTTTATGTTATGGTATAAATCAAGTTTTTCTTGAAAATATCATTTATATTAATAATATATAGATCAGGAATAACAGGATTTTAGAAATCTGGCCGAAAATGAGCTGTATGCAATCGTTCGACGATATATCATAGAGCTGATGAGTTACTGCCGACGCGATCCTGTAGGCGGCCGAGCGCGTCCTGTAGGATGTCGAGCAGTCTCCTGTAGGTGGCGGAGCATGTCCTGTAGGATGCTGAGAGGCTCCTGTAGGTGGTCGAGCGTGTCCTGTAGGATGCCGAGAGGTTATTGCAGGCGGTCGAGTGTGTCCTGTAGGATGCCGAGAGGTTCTTGTAGGCGGACGAGCATGTCCTGTAGGATGCCGAGCGGTTTCCTATAAGAGGCCGAGCATGTCCTGTAGGATGCCGAGAGGCTCCTGTAGGCGGCCGAGCGTGTCCTGTTGGATGCCGAGAGGTTCTTGTAGGCGGACGAGCGTGTCCTGTAGGATGCCGAGAGGTTCCTGTAGGCGGCCGAGCGTGTCATGTAGGATGCCGAGAGGTTCCTGTAGGCGGCCGAGCGTGTCATGTAGGATGCCGAGAGGTTCCTGTAGGCGTTCGAGCGGGTCCTGTAGGATGCCGAGAGGGTCCTGTAGGATACCGAGCGGGTTCCTGCATGATGCCAAGAGTCTCCTCTAGGTTGCCGAGCAGGTTGCCTGGTGCTGCTTGGCAGCTTCCAGGTTGTCGGGCACTGGGTATCGTTTTTCAGTATATTTTGATAATTGATTTTCCCAGTATTAAAATCAATAATTTGGAATTTTATTAGGGAAAATTCAAATATTATATTTTAAGGATTCACTACGGACGAAAATTAAATTGTCGATTATTATTGAATTGAATGGATCAATAATATTTATTGTTGATTATATATATTGATTAGATCAATGTAATCTACATGCAATCCATTTATTTAGTATTTATTAGATGAATGCTTTTGAATGGAGATGTGGTTCATGGACCTAGTTTTGAATCATTCGGTTTTATTCGATTGGGTTGTAAAGTCCGTTTTGAGCCTATTTGTTTTACTAGAATTATTTGTATCTGATACGAAATCGACTATTCCAAATGAAGAAGATGAATTAAGAATAGACGTAAGCAATCTTGCAAAACGCCATGCACAAACAACTACATACTTGGGCGAGAAAACGAATACAAAGATTGGAATGATTTTGGTGATCGGAATCGGAATAACTTAGATTGGTCGACATGCGTAAGTAGGATGCCCCATGCATCGTGATTGGTCCAAGATGATGAAGATCTCGGTCGATCTTCTCAAGGTGGTGTAGGTTTCATCCCATTTCTTTATAATAAAATATGATACTCGGTTTCGAATTCATTTATTATCATTTAGTAATTTTCACTCTTTAATAGTCATTCATCTTTCATATTCATTCATTGTGTTCACCGTTCGGCGTATTTTGAATCGTGTATCAGTTATCATTCGTCTTTCAACCCTGTTTGAGAATCGAGATGAGAATATTATCATTATCATCATTTTTGGTAGCTTGTGTGTGGGGTGTAGTGCACACTACGTACTCTTTATAGCGCATGCTATTTTAGTACTGGTAGCGCACGCTATCGTTCAACATTAGCGCACGCTAGTGTAACTGAGGCAGACAGTTCAGTAGGTACTAGACTGAAATGGAGAATTCGTAGCGCACGCTATGAGTGGGAAATAGCGTACGCTAGTTGTATTAGTAGTGCACGCTAAGTCATCGTAGTAGCGCATCCTAAGGCTCGAGCAGGCGGAGGACAGTAGGTTATGGACTCCAATATTCTGGACACCAACTATCAGGTAGCGCGCGTTCAACTCGGTTAACGTACGCTAAGAGTAAGGCGTTAGAGCATGCTACAACTTAAGTAGCGCAAGCTAACGATGCAGGCAGAGTTCAGTGGACTACCCGATGAACCCGATAACATGCGTTATTCTCAGAATCTAGCACACGCTAAACTGGGTTTAGTATAAATAGGACATTTCAGCCCCATTTCTTCATTTTTCCTTTTCTCCTCCTTCCTTGGGCAATTTTGGGAGATTTTGGGCGATTTGTGAAGATCTCTTCGAGCTACTATCATCTATCAACATCTTCAAGCTTCTAATTCGGATTATTCAACGTTTAATCCTCTACACCACTCCAAATCAAGGTAAACTTTGTTTAACCCAATAATTTCGGGATTTGGGGGTTTTCCTTTTCGATCTCTTCGAGTCAGTTTGCTATTGTGTTGGAATATGTTGAGTATATATTATCTACCTTGGATACATGTGTTCCTATGGATTTTTGGTGTATTTTCCGGAATTGTTGTGTATTTGGGATGGTTGAGTGTGATTCACCACCAAGAGGTTTTCTTACCGGGAAACATGTATCATGGGTAGTAATTTCGGGTGGATTCCAACTTATTTTCCTACCGATGGGTTATTGATAGTTGATTACGAACTTGTCTAGGTTCGAAGTTGTCGTTTCCCTTCAACCTTGGTACCTCGGCATTCATACCCTTTCCTCTCATTCCAGTCAAGTTAATTCTTGCTCAGTTAAAAGGATAATCATTCCTTTCCTTGTTGTTCTTTCATACATATAATTCATTCATAGTATATCAATCATGTTGAGACTTGTAATTATCAAACTAATCACTACGAGGAACAACGGTTCCAATCATTTCATTTGAGCTATCACTCATTGCGTTATTAATTCACCATGGTGAGTCATTCTTGGCCCTTGTCGGATTTCTATTCATTATCATTCATTATGGTCGCTTTTATTCTTGTGACCTTCCAGGATCGTATTGCGTTGCCGGGTTGTATGTGTGGAATTTTTAATCAGCACACTATGGTCATGTGTTATGCGGGTAATCCGGCACATTGGACCGTGCACACAGTAATGTGCCTCCTTGAGACTAATTAGGCACAAGTACGTGTGTTTATGCGAGTTTTCCGAACACTCAGCGACTTGTGTACCTGCACATCCCATTCGGGCGTACTATAATGCCCCTCTTTCTAACTTGATTTCATAACTATGTCATGTGATTATTGTATTTGTTCAACTCTTGAGGATTGTTGTTTTGTGTAACTGACCCCGTTGGGGATGTTGTTTTTAGGTCATGGCAAAGCAAAAGCACGGAAAGAGCATGGCGATGGCGAGGAGTCCCAGTGATACTTGTAGGGCCCCCCAGTCCTTTCAGCTATTCATGTTTTCTTCATGTGTGTTTTCCGCTGCATTTCCGTTTGGACTTTCATTTTAACTTGGTGTTGTATATTTCATCTTCATATGAAATATATATGTATTCTGTATTCCTGGGTGCATTCTACATGAAAGTCTTCATCGGTGTAATTGGTGATATAATGTGGTTCGGTACTACAGTTATATTATTTAAATCATTAATTTTTCATTCGCCTGGTGGGTCCCAGTTGGGGGTCCACGGCACTGTGATAGCCGCCTAGTTTGGGGTGTTACAGAGTTGGTATCGGAGCGTGGTTTTGAATACTACTCATCTGAGTCCTATCTCATTGAAAATCATCGTTCCTCAGACTGGTATCATTGGACTTTTGCGTCACGTGTGACCTGTGCAAGCGCCAAGCCCCTCAGACCAAACGGACGATATGATTTCTGACGCCATGGTATAATTTCTGGCTATAAGAATCAGCTCATTCATCATTCATCAGACAATAATTCTCAATCATCTTTTTCTTTTGGATTTTGTTGATCATGTTAACTCATTAATCACTCGGTCAATCTCATTGCTCAGTTGTTGATCTTGTGGATCATAGTATCAATATGGTTAATTTGTTCAGGATAATCATTTCAGGAATTTCATCAGATAATCATGTCATCTCAGTTGATCTCTCATGCGATCTTATCATATTCCGGCGTAATGTCGATAATCATTTTACTGCATTATTAATGCGTTCATTGTGTTCGAGCGTGTATGCTCATTATTATCATTCCATAATGTAATCATAATGCGATATTCATGCGAGATCATAATGTGACCTTCCTACTTCAGTATGGATATAGCTATCAGAGGACACAGGGGAAGAGGCCATGGTGCGGTCCGAAACACGGGAGCTCATGGGAATACCCACGCGAACGCCAGGGATGTCATTAGTTCAACAGGTAGCGACGCCTCCAACTCAGCTGGTGATGCTACTCATTCACCGAGAGATAATCATTTCCTATCAGGGAATCGTACCCGAGATGCAGCCCAATCAGAAGGTGTTCGGGTTGACCCATTCATGCTTATGCAGGGCATGATGGCCCAGATGACTCATATAGCACGTCTGATGGGGACGACAGAATTCAACCACCCAGACTCAACAAGCTCCTCCACCGCCACCTCAAGGGTAAGAAAGGAGTGTGAGCAATATAATTAGCGACATCTCTCGCCAGAGGCCACCTTCATTTGAGGGCTTATCTGAGCCGGTGGGTATTGTTCATTGGCTTGAACATTTTGAGAAGCTATTTACTATGGTGGAGTGTCCCGAAGGGCACAAAGTTTCAGTTGTGGCTTACAATCTGGGTAAAAGCGCTCACTCATGGTGGTTATCTTTGAAGCCCACCGACGGATCTTGCACTTGGGACCAGTTTAAGACCCTCATGTTGGAAAGATATTATCGGGCCCCACTCAGAGAGGCCAAGTTATCATAATTACTCGGTCCCAACCCCTCAGCGGAAGAAGATGTTCTCTCCATCACCGAGAAGTTTCAGGAGCTACTGCCCTTTGCCTCATCCGTAGTTCACTCCGAAGCGTAAAAAATCAAGTACTTCATTAAGAGGTTGAAACCTCGTATGCGGATGTAATTGCTTAATCATCATTGCACCACCTTGGCCGAATTTATCAAGAAAGCTCTTGCTTAGGAGCTTACCGCAAAGGAAATTGCTAAGAAACAATCTTCATCTGCTGGCAAGAAATCAAAGAATCATAATGAGTCCGAGGGCAGTCGGGCAACCGTCAAGAAGCCTCGTACGGGCTCTACTTTTTCTGAGCGACCTCCTATGGCGCCTAAACCTGTAGAGTCTCAGTCCCGAGCGGCCAGTTTGGCGATCACCTGTTTCAACTGTGGAGAGCAGGGTCACTGCAGTACTAAAGGTTCGAGACATACGGTCATGTGTAACATCTGTGGGATTGCTGGGCATAAGACCCGTTTCTACCGCAGAGATTCCAGATCTGCTCCGACGGCATATTAGACACCGATGCAGTCGTCTGTTCAGAATCATGCTACTCAGTCCGCGTCATTTAAGATGACGGGAGCAAATAAAGTAGGAGCCCATAATTATCAGACAGGAGCATCCGGTTCCGGGACTTGTAAGCCCTGAATTTACGAAATGAGGAGGACCGACGATCCGGAGGCCCAAATGATCTCAGGTACACTTGAAATTATATCTCAACCAGTGTGTACCCTTTTTTATTGTCGCATCGCATTTATTCATTTCCGAGTAATGTTTGAGTAGAATACACCTGGAGAGTGCAACTAGTTGCGAACCTTATGTCATTGGTCTACCAGATGGTAGAAGAATTGTTGGAAATCGTGAAGTTAAGAACTGTCCGACTCAACTTAATGGCCGTGAATGGTTGGCGGACCTGATCATGGTAGACTTACCTAAGGATGATGTAATCTTGGGTATTGATTGGATGGATCATCATGATGCCATCCTTAGTGTTCGTAAGCGTATGGTCAGTTTTATTTCAGATGATGGAGTCGACTGTGTATTTCAGGGGGTAACCCCAGCCGTTCCGGAAGGGTCATTAATATGATGAAAGCAGTGAAGTTACTCAATCAGGGGTGTGTCAGTTATTGGTGCTATATGACCAAGACTGAGAAATCATCATTGACGTTGGCGGATATCCCTACAGTGAGAGACTACGCTGATGTGTTTCCAGACGAGTTACCTGGTTTACCTCCACAGAGAGATGTGGAATTCACGATAGAGTTGGATCACGGTACATCCCCAATATCGAAAGCACCATATCGTATGGCCCCGACCGAAATGCAGGAACTGAAGAATCAACTGAAGGAATTAACCGAGAAAGGTTATATCCAACCGAGTGCATCCCCATGGAGGGCACCAGTGTTATTTGTCAAGAAGAGAGATGGTTCATTTCGCTTGTGTATTGATTATCGGGAGCTGAACAGGGTGACGATCAAGAATAAATATCCCCTACCCCGCATCGATGATCTCTTAGATTAGATCTAGGGAGATTCAGTATTTTCCAAGATCGATTTAAGATCTGGGTATCATTAGTTGCGAATTTGAGAGTCGGATATCACAAGAATGGCATTTCGAAAATGCTGTGGGCACTACGAGTTTGTAGTGATGCCATTTGGGTTAACTAATGCACCTGCGGTATTCATGGAGTTTATGAACCGAGTTTTCATCGACTATTTAGATCAGTTCGTGGTTGTTTTCATAGATGACATTTTTATTTATTCTCGTGACCAAGAGGAGCATGAACTTCACCTTCATCAGGTCCTCGACGTGTTGAGATGAGACCAACTCTGTGAAAAAATCTCCAAATGCGAGTTCTGGACGTCCAAATTGACATTTCTCGGGCATGTGATTTCATCAGACGGGGTTCGTGTCGACCCTGAGAAGACGGAGGCTATCCGAGATTGGCAACCTCCTAAGAATGTTAGGGAAATCCGAAGCTTTCTCGGATTAGCAGGCTATTACCGGCAATTTTTGGAAGGATTTTCTAAGATCGCTCAACCTATGACGAGCCTTTTGCGTAAGGATAAGAAATACACGTGGTCTGACACGTGTCAGCAGAGTTTTGAGGAACTCAAGAGCCGTTTAATTTCAGTGACTGTCCTTTCTTTACCACAAGGGACGGAAGGATTCGTGGTTTATAGTGATGCGTCCGGACACGGTCTTAGATATGTATTAATGTAGAATGGGAAGGTGATTGCTTATGCTTCGCGGCAACTGAGGCCTTATGAGGTCAATTATCCTACCCACGACCTGGAGCTAGCAGCCATGGTTTTTGCATTGAAGATTTGGCTTCATTACCTTAATGGCGTCTGATAGGACGTCTACAGGGATGGCGATCAGCTCGGTTACATCTAGAAGAGGAACTAGCGGCGGCGGGTGGAGAAGCGACTCTGGAGAAAACACCCGCCACCCCTGTAGAAGAAGTCGCACCCAGCACAATTACACTAACGAAGGAAGCCTTAGCCGACATAATCGCCAGTGCAATCCAGAAGAGCCGGGAGGTCGAAAAACAAAGGGTACCACGAAAAATAATACCCATACTATCGGATGGGCCGGAAGAAATTGATCAGCAAGAAGAACATGGTGAGAGTTATCCAAAAATATGGGAGCGATCTAGGCAGGAAAAAACGCAGGATCCCTTGATATCCAGCATGCAGGACGAGCTGGAAGAGTTGCGATAGAGGGTTGCGGGGAGGGACATGGAAAGTCATCCAGGCCATCCCTTCTCAGAAGGCATACTACAGGCCGAGCTCCCGTATGGGTTTAGAGGCATTACCTTCACCTATGATGGACTCTCGAGATCCTACCCGACATTTATACCGATTCGAGAACATGGCGGTACTACATAGATATTCGGATGCCGTGAGTTGCGGGGCATTCTTAGCCACACTGACAGTCGGCTCGGGATTAGTTCCACCGAATACCCCGAGTCGATCACCGGCTTCAAAACTTTCGGCTCAGCGTTCTTGACGCATTTTGCCGGCGCAGTGCACCAAAAGACCTTCATGTCCTTGTTCGGTATCAAGCAATATTCGAGAAGCGCCGAGAGCTTATGTGACCCGATTCACGAAGGCGTGTCCGGAGGTACCCTCGTCGTCGAAGAGGTAAAAACCGGTGCCTTGACACAGGATCGAGGCCGGGTTGTTACGCACCTCATTAGCTAAAAAACCCGGCTAACATACGATGAGGTCTTAGCCCGATGCTCAAAGTACATCAACGTTGAGGAAACCGAGAAGGATATGGAGGAGTTGCATGAAAAGCCAGAGGATGGGGAAAGGGGGTCCAGCAGATTGATACGACGGGAGGAGTACACCTTTCAAGGAAATTTACCTCGGGAAGAAATGTCGCGGGGAAAAACAGATCGGAAGAAGAACGATATCGTTCTAAGGCGACCAAGATTTGACCAATACAGCCCACTAACAATGAGGAGAGCCCAGGTTTTGGAAGCAGTTGAGGGTAAGATGAGCAGGGTCATCGAGTGGCCTGCATCTCGCCCTAATAGGCCCACCCAGCCGAAGTCAGATCTTTATTGTCGATTCCACAATGATTACGGGCATAAAACAGACGAATGCAAGCACCTTAAGGATGAGATCGAGAGGCTGGTCCGAGCGGGACATCTGATGGAGTTCACATATCAACAGATAAATGGAGGTCGGAGGCAGCCACCCATGCCCCAAGGAGGGGCGGGGGTGAAAAGAGAAGCTCCTCGGGGACCCGCTGCTCCCCCAGCTAAAAAAGGAGTGATCCACATGATATCAGGGGGACCAACCGACGGAAGTTCTAATCAGGCTAGAAAAGCCCACGCGCGAAAGGCTAGGTGTCATCAACTCAAGGAGGTCGCCTCTGTAGGCAGTGGGCCTATCATTCAGTTCAGCCCCATGGATTATAATGGGATACATACGCCCCACAATGACGCGTTGGTCATCACAATGAAATCGCCGATTACGATGTGCGAGAGGGTGTTTATCGATACAGAAGCTCGGTAGACATCTTATTCTATGATGTTTCAAACAGATGAACTGGAAGTGGAATTGAGAAAGGTAGATACCGCGCTCTATGGGTTCTGTATGACCGAGGTGCAACCAGTGGGAGAAGTGGTGCTTCCAGTGGCACTAGGTCGGATGCCCCATCGGAAGGTCAAGACACTCAGATTTTTAGTGGTGGACACCAAATCGGCCTATAACGCCATTTTAGGACGACCGGGGCTCAACAAATTCGAAGCAGTAGCCTCTACCGCGCACATGAAAGTAAAATTCCCCGTAGGAGGTGAGGTGGGAGAAGTAGCAGGAGATTAGTTTGTCGCCCGTTCTTGTTATCAAACAACCGTGAAGCAGGGAGTACAGCGTGGAAAGAGGACACCCGAGCTCGGGGGTCCGGATCCGGAGTCCAAGAGGAATAAGCAATCGAATACACCCGAGGAAGCTGAGGAAGAAGGTGTCAAGCCCAATGAGGAGTTGCTAGAAATAGAATTGGTTCCAGGAAAGCCGGAAACAAAGACTCGCATGGGGAGTCGGTTGGACGATGGAATAAAGGAAGGCCTCATCAGCCTGCTAAGAAGATTCGTGGACAATTTCGCGTTCGCAGCTGAGGATCTGGTGGGAATCAGCCCAATAGTTGCCGAACACAGGTTGAACATCGACCCCACCATAAGACCAGTAAAGCAGAAGAGGAGGCATTTCGGGCCAGAGATGGATGGGGTCATTAGGGAAGAGGTTGATAAGCTCCTCCGAGCTGGGCACATAATGGAGATCTAGTTTCCGGAGTGGCTATCCAATGCCGTGATGGTAGGGAAGGGCCCGGGGAAGTGTAGGATGTGCATGGACTTCCGGGACCTAAATAAAGCATGTCCCAAGGATCACTACCCGTTGTCCCGCATAGATCAGCTGGTGGATTCAACCTCAGGGTGCGAGTTACTCAGTATGATGGACGCTTCCCAAGGATATCATCAAATTCCTCTACTTTTAGAGGACGTAAAGAGGGTTAGTTTTGTGGTTTCAAAGGGAACTTTTTGTTATGTACGCATGCCTTTTGGATTGAAAAATGCAGGAGCTACATATCAGAGGATGGTCGACAGAATCTTTAAATCCCAAATCGGCAGAAACATGGAGGTATACGTAGATGATATGCTAGTGAAAAGTGTGAAGGCAGGAGAACATATCAGGGAGCTAGAAGAGACGTTCGAGAACCTGCGCACATATGGAATGAAACTCAACCCATCAAAATGTTCTTTTGGAGTCAAATCGGGAAAATTCCTGGGGTATGTGGTCACAGAGCAAGGAATCGAGGTCAACCCGGAGAAGGTCAAGGCAGTACTGCAAATGAATCCTCCAAAAAATATAAAGGATATCCAGATACTAACGGGAAGAATAGCAGGGCTGAGCCGTTTCATATCACGCTCGGCCGAGAAGGGGTTCCCATTTTTTAAACTCTTAAGAAAAGGGAACAAGTTCGAATGGACCCCGGAAGCGCAAACGGCATTCGGAAAATTGAAAGAGTATTTGGCCGAGCTGCCCCTACTCACCAAACCGGTACCAGGAGAGGATCTTGTACTCTACTTATCCGTGGGAGAAGGAGCGGTGAGCTCGGTCTTGCTAAGAGAAGAAATGAATAAACAAAAGCCCATTTATTATACGAGCCGAATCTTGCAAGGAGCAGAACGGAACTACTCCGAGCTAGAAAAAGGGGCGCTGGCGTTAGTGGTTACGGCCAGGCGATTGAGGCCCTATTTCCTAGCCCACCGGATAAAATTGCGAACCAACTTGCCCTTGAGAGAGATATTAGGGCGACCTAATGTGTCAGTCGTGCAGTGAAGTGGGCGGTGGAAATGGGGAGTACGACATGGAATATGAGCCGAGAACGGCGATTAAAGCTCGAGCCCTAACAGACTTTATCGAGAGGGGCCATGCGTCGCCACCGGAAGGACAGATGGGCCGTTGCATGTGGATGGATCGGCGACAACCGGTGGTTACAGGCGGGAATAATCCTCACTACCCCGGAAGGTGAGCAATTAGAGTATGCCATAAAATTCAATTTGGGGCATCTAACAACGAGGCCGAATATGAAGCCACAGTCAAGGGAATGCATTTGGGAATAGACTTGGGCGCCACGACGACTCATTGCTTACTCGATTCCCAAGGTCACACAACAGTAGAAGGAAAATTTGAGATAAATGAAGATCGGATGAAGAAGTATGTGGAGGAAGTAAAAGAGGTCGCAAAAAACTAGGGGAATGGAAGTTAGTCCATATCCCTAGGTCGGAGAATGCAAAAGTGATTACCTAGCAAAGATGGGAAGCTCCTTAGTGGATTGCCGCTCGCGAAACGATGCGATTAGGAGCGGCCAGTAGCATCATGAAGCAGTGATGGAGGTGAATGAGATGGCAGATTAGCGAACTCCTTTGTTGGCATACCTAAGAAGGGCGAATTACCCAAGGAGAGACAAGAAAGAATGAAAATTGTGCGAAGAGCAGCAAGGTTCTGCTGCATTAAAGATGAGCTATATAAAAGGTCCTACCTCGGGCCATACCAACGATGCATCTCGGAAGAAGAAGGGCGAAGTGTATTGGAAGAAAACCATGAAGGGTGTCATGGAGACCATACCAAAGGAAGTGCGGTGATTAGCATAACGATTAGGGCTGGTTTCTTTTGGCCGACCATGAGCAAGAAAGCAGTGGAAATGGTTAAGCGATGCCAAAAATGTCAGGTGCACGCACCCTTAATTCATATCCCAGCCGAGGATATGATCACCATGGGAGCGCCCTGTCCATTCGCCAAATGGGGAATTGATATCATGGGGTAGTTTACACCTGGCTCGGGAGGAAGAAAGTTCTTAATAGTAGCCATAGACTACTTGACAAATGGGTAGAAGCCGAGCCTGTGGCCACCATAACCGAGCAAAGAATCATAAGTTTCTGTTTAACAACATTTCTTTGCAGTACGGAGCGCCCCAGATACTCATCTCGGATAATGGAACCCAATTCAATGGGAAGAGAACCCGATCTGTGCGAGGGTATGCATATCAAGCAAAGGTTATTGCGGTTGCTCACCCGCAAGCTAATGGGCAAGTAGAGGTAACTAACAGAACAATCTTGCAGGGATAAAAACCCGCTTAGACAAAGTGGGTGGAGGATGGGTGGATGAGCTTAGCTCGGTACTATGGTCGTGCAGACCACACCTAGATCGTCAACAGGAGAAACACCCTTCGGTATGGTCTACGGGTCCGAGGCCGTCATCCCCGCAGAAGTCGGAGAAATGTCCCATCGGGTTCGATGTTTCAACGAGGTGGAGAACGAGGAAATAATGAAGGAGGCGTTAGATACCATAGAAGTAAGGAGGAAGCGGCGGCTGAAAGATACAAAAGCGACAAAAGCGGCTCATGACAAAAGAGTCAAGAAGAGACAATTCCAGTCGGTGATTTAGTGCTTAGGCGGTGATGCCCTCGAAAAACAGGAAAGCTGGAGCCGAACTGGGAGGGCCCTTACAAGGTAATCCGAATTTACGCGGGAGGAGCTTACGAGCTTGAGGATATGGAGGGGCGCCTCATCAAAAGACCTTGGAACATATGTCACTTAAAAAAGTATTTTGTGTGAAGAGATGTGGAAAAAAGCTTATATTGTTTTAATGAAAGTCTATTACAAAAATATATCTCTGAATGTGTTGATCAAGTAAAACTAGAAATTACATCTGAATAGGCGAAACGCCTCCAGATCCGAGTAAGGGTGAACCGCCCTCTGACATCTGAATAGGCGAAACGCCTCCAGATCCGAGTAAGGGTGAACCGCCCTCTGACATCTGAATAGGCGAAACGCCTCCAGATCCGAGTAAGGGTGAACCGCCCTCTGACATCTGAATAGGCAAAACGCCTGCAGATCCGAGTAAGGGTGAACCGCCCTCTAACATCTGAATAGGCGAAATGCCTCCAGATCCGAGTAAGGGTGAACCGCCCTCTGACATCTGAATAGGCGAAACGCCTCCAGATCCAAGTAAGGGTGAACCGCCCTCTGACATCTGAAAAGGCGAAACGCCTCCAGATCCGAGTAAAGGCGAACCGACCTATGAAACTATGACTAAGGGAAATACCCAACTTACACTAAAGATCGGTGAAAAGATTAAGTCAAACTGGTCGGATTACATTTAGGAATTTTCGAAATTTAAAGTGGGGCCTCCGAGCTATATCAACTTTGTTGTATCAAAACAAATAGGCACAAGATACATCAAGGTTACAAGCAACTCCGAGCTATATCGACTTTGTTGTATCAAAACAAACAGGCACAAGATACATCAAGGTTACAAGCAACACCGAGCTATATCAACTTTGTTGTATCAAATCAAACAGGCACAAGATACATCAAGGTTACAAGCAATACCGAGCTATATCAATTTTGTTGTCATTCAACTCAAAAAGCACACAAACCCAAAGTATATTCAACTCAGAAAGTTGTCATTCAAAATAGCTGTGCCAGTACAAATAAAGTAGGAAAAAAAAAATAATAGAAGAAAAATATACATTGTCTAGACTAAGCTACAGGCTCTGAAGACGGAGGAGGCAGCGGAGGAGAAGCATCACGATCGGTCCCAACCACCTCAGGACTAGGAGTATTGGCCTTAACAGGTGAACTGGGAGGATCAGAAGGCAGCTCCAAGTCTAAGCCAGATTCCTTTAGGGACTCCTCAAGGGCGTCCTTCCACCAGGCCGCCTCCGGAGATTCTTCCACGTCCCCAGACCAACCCGAAGGAACGGAGCCCGTCAATGCAAGATCCCGGTCCAGCTCGCCCGAAAAGCCCAATGAAGCTAGCCGCTCACGAGCACGGGTCGAGCAAAATCAAAATATTGCGTCGCACTGGGGCTAGCTTAACCAGGAATGCGGTGGAATTATGATACCGGGCCGGGAGGGCGGAACAGTAGGCCTCCAGAAAAGAGTGACCAACGTCACTAGTTAGGAATCGGCGTCGGCCATCCGTCACCGCGCTCATAAGACGATCCCTCGGATCTAGCCTCGGCTAGTTGGGTCTCAGCAGGTCACTTGTTCCGACGCCGCTCTAGCTTGAGCTTCGAAGTCGGCGACCTTCCTCAGCTCAGCCTTCGCCCGTGCCTCAAGTTGGGCTATCCTTTCGGATTAGGCCCTAGCTGCCGACAACTGAGCCTCGAGCTGGCCCACCTTCTCCGTTTCAGCCGAAGACATGGTCTTCCAAAATTTCACTCTTGGTTTAGGCGAACATTGGCCATCTGGGCCCGCTCTAAAACCGCCTCCCGCTCGTAATCCTTCTTAAGGCGGCATCTAAGCGATACTCCCTCTCCTGGCCGGGCCGAAGATCGGATTAGCCGCCGGGCGGCCTCCGTGTCGGCTTACATCCTGGGTGAGCCGCGAAGAAGAAGTAGCGCCGAGCTTATGATCCTCGGCGAAGGTCACGAAGGTGGCGAAAAGCGCACAAGAAGTTATATCAGTCGGCAGAGGTAATAATAAACATAAAAATAATCAAAAGGGGTATGAAGGCGAAAAGGGAATACCTTCCCAAAGTACATCATCATAGCATCAAATTTAGGGTCCTCCTCGGCGTCTCGTAACTTGACTTATCCTTAGCAGGACCATGGAGCTAAAATAAGGAGAAATTTCTCAAACTTCTGCGGCGGAGAAGAGTCTCCATAGCCGGACTGGAGGACCCGCGGTCTTCGGCCGTTTGGAAGCAGGGAGCTAGGAGAAGAGGCCCTCGAGTGACTGAGTTGCCGAGACGAGCTCGCAGAGCCTCGTCCGGTGGTCAAGGTAGGAGCCGGTCGGATGGGAGAGTTACCCCGGACTTGGGGCGGCAGGAGCCTTCCGTTTGGCTTTGGACGAGCCCTCCGCCCTCTCCTTGGGAGGATTCGTCGACTTAGGGACCTTCGCTTTGTTTGGTTCAGCTGGCTTGGAGGCATCCGACTGGCAGGTTCGCATGAATCGATCTACAAAAAACAGTACAAACGGTCAAGGAAATAGCCAAAAAGCAAAATAACAAAGATCTAAAAAAAAATATATATAGATAAAGCCTACCGATGTCAGGGATAGCCGGGTAGGGATTCGAGCTCAGCCCACAATGGAACAGAAGATCATGGAATTGCGTCAGCTGGAAAGCATTATAGGGAATGGCATTCCATTCCCGAACTTTCTCGACCCACGTAGCCCGGATGGAACTACGCCTAGGAATAGGATCCTGGCTCGGAGTAGCCTGCGTCCATTGCGTAGGAAAGCCCCAAGAATCGGATGTGGGGAGCCGAAGGAAAAGAAAGCGGGACCTCCAGTCCTTCACATTGGAAGGGAGGTGGGTGAAGAAATGGGCGTCGTTTCGGGAGGTCAAGTAAAAAGAGCCTTTAAAACTCTTTAGCCCAAAGCAAAAATAGAAAAAGCCCAGGTCGGGTTCCTCATGTTTGTAATGACACAGCACGAGAAAACCCACCATATAGCGAAAAGAGTTAGGAGAGAACTAGTTGAGGGGAAGATTGTATTTAATGGAGAGAGAGACAAGGAAGGGATGGGGTGGGAAGCGAAGACCCTTTGCTCACACAGTCCACAAACCGAGTAATATGACCGGAGGATGATCAGGGGTATCGCTAGCCTGAGGTGTGACAAATTCCCACCCCGGGGGAAGCCTAAGAAATCTTATAAAACTAGCCAGCGCGGCTGGGCTAGTCCTCGATAGAGGATGGGGAGGGAGAACTCGAGTCGCCCCTACAACCGTCTGATAGGGGTCGGCTAAAAGGCCGGTCACAGTTACCTCGTCCGTGGGGGGAGGGGAAGGAGGATCTACAATGATTAGGGGGATGCCAGAGGGAGGGATGTCACCTAGCTCGGACCAGTCTACGTCACCTAAAGGTTCATCCCTAAGGCGGAGGGAGGAACCAGTAGCTCGCCCCGACCTACCCCCCGAATCCCCATCAGAAGAGGAAAGACCCTCCAAAAAAGAGTTCACGGCCGATTCGCCGGAAATATTTTGGGAATCCGAAGCAGACGACATAACTTAAGGAGGAAAAGGGGAGGAAGAAGAAAAGGAAAATATCTGTAAAACAAATCAAAAAGCTAAAGAGATGTTTAGATGAACATACCCATGGGATTGGGTGGAAGTTCGCCGGAGAAAGGTAGAGCAAACTTGTCGCCGGGGACAGATAGCTGCGATTGCTATGGTCGCCTAGGAATTTTTGCACCAGATATTGAGGGTATAAAATCGCGGAAGTGGTAAAGGGGGAAGAAGAAGACCTTTTATAGGAGGGAGGGGCAAAAACCGAGGAGGATAGGGACGATCTGGAGCGTCCGATGCCCTATCCGAAGGAACGGCTGGGATTTGGCACCGTCTTAGCCGACCTATGGCAGGTCGACACCTGGCTTCGGCCATCGACGCGACGTCTTGGAGGCAGGGAAAGGAAAAGACAGGTTAATTATAGCGCACAAAGTACGAAGAGCCTCGTTATCTGGGAATGGGAGTCCCAAGGATAATTGCGTCAAGGTCGTCCGGTCGTAAACAAATCTTACTCTACTCGGTCTTACAGCTCGACTAGAGTAGGGGGGACTGGTTGATAGGACGTCGAATGTACGCTCACTGAAAACCCAGTTTAAAATATGGACCAATAAAGGTCCGACCTAGGTTCTTAGATAAGGAGATTACAACCCCAAGGTCCTTTAGAAGGGCGCCGACCTCGGAGGCCCCATTTAGCTGTGACATTTGTTAGAAGGGCGCCGACCTCGGAGGCCCCCGCTGACCTATGATATCCGATAACAGGTCGCCGACCTCAAAGGTCTCTCAAACTACTGATTTGAATAGGGATGAGCCGACCTAAAAACCACCGAACTCCAGAAGGTCGAACTCTTGGGAAAGAAGATCCCGACTCACTGAGAATCCCTAAAATCCAGGGGTTGAGAACCCATACCTTGCCAATCCCGGAGATCCAGGGATTGAGAGCCCATACCTCGCAATCCCGGAAATCCAGGGATGGGAAATCGCAGCTTGAATCCCTGGATATCCGGGATTCTCTCTAGGAATCAGGAATCATCTCAGATAACAAGGCATCCTCCCTCCTATAAAAGGGAGAGAGGGGGTTCCTCAAAAAGGGATACACACTCTGAGAATACAGCATTTTTTAGAGAGAGAAAGAAAAGAGAGTACTTCATATATTTTGGGTTTTCTTAGCTAAACTTCTAAGATTAACCCGGTTCTTGGTGGCCGATCAGCTCGGTTACATCAGCGTCACTTGTCATATTTTTACCAATCATAAGAGTTTAAAGTATATATTTACTCAGAAGGATTTAAACATGAGATAGAGATGGTGGTTGGAACTGATTAAAGATTATGATATTGAGATATAATACCACTCGGGTAAGGCGAACATTGTCGCCGACGCCTTGAGTCGTAAGTCCATTCAAGAGCAAATGCTTGCTCGCTTGACCATTCAGAAGGAACTTCAACAGGAATTCCTAAGGCCTGAGATCGAGTTCTGGTTACAGTGAGTGCAAGGGCAGCTTTGTATGCTAGATATTTCATCGCCACTGGAGGAGGCGGTCAGAACAAAATAGGGTTTAGACCCATTTTTGTTGCGTATTCGAGATGATGTGGCTCAGTGGAAAGCCCCTGGATTTGTGATCCACGAGGATGGACTTATGAAATTTAAGAACCAGCTATGCGTTCCGGCGGATGATGAGTTGAAAAGCTCTATTTTGAGAGAAGCTCATGCTACCCCTTATTCCATCCATCCAGGGTATAGCAAAATGTACAGAGACTTGAAACAAAATTATTGGTGGAGTAATATGCGGTGAGAAGTTGCAGAATTTGTTTCGAGATGTTTGACCTGCCAGCAAGTTAAGATAGAACATCAGCGACCGGCGGGTATGCTGAAACCGCTCCCTATTCCAGAGTGGAAGTGGGAGGACATTTCAATAGACTTCAGCATGAGTTTGCCAACGAGTTATCGTGGCATGAATACGATTTAGGTAATTGTGGACCGCATAACCAACTCAGCTCATTTCCTTGAGATTAAGGATACGTGGGGTCCCGAGAGACTTGCCCAGTTGTTTATTAAACAGATCGTTAGATTACACGGTACCCCTAAGAGTATCGTTTCTGATCGTGACGGGCGATTCATGTCACATTTTTGGAAATACGTTCATCGTGCCATGGGAACTCAGCTAAATTTCAGCACAACTTTTCACCTCAGTCTGACGGACAATCAGAGCGAACTATTCAGATGTTTGAGGAGATGTTAAGGGCATGTACTCTCGATTGGAAAGATGATTGGGAAGCCCAACTATCATTGATTGAGTTCACGTACGATAACAGTTGGCATGCTTTGATTAAGATGGCACCTTACGAAGCCTTATACGGTCGTCATCGTCGATCTCCCTTGTCATGGGATGACTTATCAGAATCAATCGGCACTGAGCCCGATATGCTAATAGCCGCACGCAAGAAGGTAGCTTTGATCAGGAGTCGTTTGTTGACCGCTCAGAGTCGATAGAAATCATATGCAGATAATCATCGTCAACCATTAGTGTTTGAGGCAGGTGACCACGTTTTGGTCAAGGTATCCTCGAGTCGAGGTATTTTCTGTTTCGGGAAGAGGGGAAAGTTGAGTCCGAGCTTCATTGGACCATTCAAAATTTTAGATCGAGTAGGCAGTCTGGCTTATCGATTGGCTTTACCTCCGACTTTGAGCCGAGTTCATAATGTGTTTCACGTCTCCCAGTTGCAGAAGTATGTTGCCGACCCAAGTTACATACTTCAGTTCGATGAAATCGAGATCGCGGATGATCATACATACGAGGAGCGTCCTGTACGAGTCTTAGAGCGACAAATCAAACAGTTGAGGAACAAGTCAATTCCCTTGGTGAAAATTCACTGGTCTAGACATGAAGTCGAAGAGGATACCTGGAAAACCGAGGATAGTATGCGGGAGAGTTATCCCGAATTGTTTGACCCTTAGTTTCGAGGATGAAACTCTTTTTAAGGGGGGAGTATGTAATACCTGGTTGCGAATTTGTCACGCCCCCACACCGGGGTTTGGACGAGAATGCGACAACTAACATAATTAAATAACGTTTATGATAATAGAATTACAGTAGAGCATTCAAATGCCAGATCTTAGCCCGGTGAACTAAGTCTGGTTATTCGATGGATTAAACATTCATGAGTACAGCGGAATAGTTACATAAAGTTCAAAGAGTACAGCGGAGATCAGAATACTTTATTGATACAAGAATAAAAAGGAGCATTTATTTCAACATTCTAATACTTATGTCTCGACAGTTCTTCAACGACGATCTTCACTGGTCATCAGCATTCGCCTCATCATCTTCTTGGGTCTCCTGCTCTAGTGGGGTTTTAAAAAAAACAATACAAATTGGGGTGAGAATAATGGATTCCTAGTGAGATGGGTTGAGTATATTTTATGAAATTATACGTATATAATTATTTTGAAATATATACTATTTTTACTCCCACTTTTGAAAATTTATCATTTATGGATGGTATAAGTTTCAAAATATAATGCAATGAATTAGGTTATGAGTGAACAGTCAATCTCCATAGATTGCTGTTAAGTATGACAATATGTGGCGTCGAGCGCCTAGTGAGTATTTAGCTTCGGGAGGTCGTCTATATGACTAAGTCTATCGGCCTCCTTATAACATCTTAGACCATTATCAGTGTTTGGCCTTTGACTATCGCCACGACCTTTGGTTTAATGACCGTAGCCTTAGGCCTCTGTCGGACCGTCACTATAACTTTGGCCTTTGTGCTTATCGCTCTCACGCTTGGTGACGTGCTTCCTTATCTCTTATCTGGGCTCGGCATGTCCTTAATTGTGGGTCAGTGCCCGGATCATACCATAATCGCGATTATACCCTAAGTCTACGACCCAGTCACCTCCGGAACACTCCGTCCATTGGCTTCAAGGGAATAGGAAACGACGGTAGTCTTGTTCATGAACCGCAGCCGTGCTGCTCGATCCAAGACATGGTCTAACCATCCCTGACACAAATTTGGGACTCTAGAGGTGGCCCCTACAACTCAAGAGGTGGCCCCCAGATTTCAGGTCAGCTCTCGGTTTCGTATGGGCTCAAGAGGAGGCCCCCGTCTGCCGACGTGGCACTTTGCCCCGATAGGATTAGAGGCGGATCTGTCTGTGGCACTTTGTTTGTATGGCACTTAGTTCCCGGTTAGATGTGATTATACGTTAGTCACATTGCGGTGAATGCACATGATATGGTCAGAGTCATATATCCAATACTTAGCGTGAATTGATTATACGATTGCGATTTGAAGTTTATTCATAGCACGAGTTTTTATGAAATTATGGTTCCGTTATTGACATATCTTTGGAATATAATTGTGATTATTGATTCTAGACTTGATAAATTCCAATCTTTGATTTTTGGTTTTAATTTTCCCAATTTACGGTTACGCCCATAATTCTTGCGAAACGGATTATTATACCCATGAGGTTTGGTTTTCGTCACAGATGGTGACGAAACTTATGGCAGAGTTCATGTTGAACTTGGAACTTCTGTGTTTGAGTGAACTTTGATAATTAACATTCTGGTCCATAGACCTGAAAATTTATCTTATAATTCCATTTTTATTGAAATTTACTATTTGACCCCTATTTTACCAATTATTGCATTTTAGCCCCAAATCTTGAATCGACTTCCGCTCTCTACGAAATTTTAAGGTTAGAATATTTATTTCTATATAAGTTATGTCTTCAGTCCATAAGGTGAACTTTTTACTTTGGTTCCAAATTTTTGAGGAATTTATCATTTGACCCCCTTATTTTGTCTTAATTTACACATTTGGTCCGTAGACACCGGAAATGGATTCCGATTACTATAAAATTTTTAAGACAGAGGCTAAACGTGTTATTATCTCCACTTTAATGTTCCAAACTGAAATATACCGAGTTTATTTAGTAGTTTCACCATTTTGATGGATTTACACAATCTTCGTGTTTTGCCGATTTTAACCCGTTGACTTAGAAAATGATTTACGTTTCTTATAAAATTTTAAGAGTAGGTGATTAATAAGTGAATATATTGTATTTTCTGATCTTAAGTCAGATTACATCTTTTTTTGTAATAATTTTCATAATTTTCTTTATCTCCACTTAATTCTTGTTTTGTGTCCGTTTTGATCATCCCATTTTTGCTAGGCCACAAATTAAACAGCCAACTTCACATGCATGATCATATAACATAAATATACCTCTACAAATATAATTTTCAGAATATAAGGGAAGACAAAATCATAATTGATTGATAAGAAGTTTTGGGATATTTCACTTAAATCATCAAAATTGGCTAATTTCGCATGCAACAAGCTATAAACCATTATGCATGCTATTAGTATGAGAAAAGTGGACTATATGAACTTCATGGAAGGAACATGCATCTTTGTTTAAGATAAATTGCATATTAAAGTGAGAAGAATAGTTTTACCCACTTTAGTTCTTGAAGTGGTGAAGAGATCTAAGTCTTTGAACTAGTGCACCAACCTCTTCTTTGCCTCTCCTCTTTTTATTTTGACCAATATATACCACACCATGGATGATGAAGATGTGGGTTAAGTTAGTATATGTAAGATATATCTAGGTGTGTATATATATATATATATATATATATATTGAAGTTACATATAGATAGTGAAATTACCTCCTTAAGTTGAACCTTTCTTTTTCTCTTCTTTTCTTCTTCTTCTCTTCTCCTCCTCTTTTTTTTTTTCTTGATTTCAGCCTCCACTCGCTTACTCTCTCAAATTTTCAGATTTTGTTTGTGTAAGAGTGAAAGGAATGAGAGTGTTTGATTTTTAAAAGGGTTTAATGGGGTTAGGAAGTTGAATACTTGGGAAGACAAAATGTAAGATATTGAGTCTTGTATGGGGGACAAGGTTTTCCCCCCCCCCCCCCCCCCACACACACACAAGTGTCTTGGTCGTGGCTTATGTGTGTGTGTGTGTGTTATTATATTTTTTTTTGTATTTTAGGTGTATATAGATATAGGTATTAAGTATGTGTTAAATGAAGTGGATTGTGATTAAATTGGGCTTTAAATTGTGATTCCAAGCCTTAGGGGTTTTATTCAGTTTGGTCTTGAGTCTTATGGTGTGTTTATGTGTATATGTGTTGATACACATGGCCCATTAGGAATTTTTTTGTTCCCACTTCAAATTTTAATTAATTTGATTATTTAATTCATAAAATAATTTACGAATAAATGAGTAAAACTAGATGTAGATTAAAACAATTGTTATTGGAGTACATCATGATTTAACAATTATACATGTAGTAAACTATCTAGTTTTAGGGGGTTTTACATCCTTCCCTCCTTAAAAGAATTTGGTCCCCAAATTCCTACTCAAATAATCCGGGATACGATTTCTTCATTTCTTCGTCAGCCTCCTTAGCGTCTCTAGCACCAACCTCAGGTGGGTTTCATGCTCCTGATCCGACTTGGAATAAACGAGTATGTCGTCAATAAATATCACTACAAATTAATCTAAATATGGTCGGAATACGTGGTGCATTAAATCCATAAATGTAGCTGGTGCGTTGGTGAATCCGAAAGGCATTACCACAAATTCATAATGACCATACCTAGTTTGAAAGGCAGTCTTTTGTATGTCATTCTCTTTGATCCTCAATTGATGGTATCCCTGTTGAAGATCAAACTTGGAGTAAACTGTCGTTCCTTGTAGTTGATCGAATAGTTCGTCGATCCTAGGAAGTGGATACTTGTTCTTAACTATAATGTTGTTAAGTTCTCGGTAATCAATGCACAATCTTAGCATGCCATCTTTCTTCTTTACGAATAGCACTGGTGCTCCCCAAGCGGATATGCTTGGCCGGATAAATCCAACCTCTAGCAATTTCTGCAACTGAACCTTCAGTTCTTCCAGTTCCAGTGGGGCCATTCGATATGGCATTCTAGCCATAGGTGCCTTCCCTAGAAAGATATCTATGTTAAATTCAACTTCCCTATCTGGAGGCAAAGAAGTGAGTTCCGTGGGGAAAATATCGGGGTATTCTGATATTACTGGTATTGCTTCGATCTCCATTTTGCTCTTAGGTTTGTTCATGACAAAAGCTAGATATCCTGTTACTCCCTTTGAAATGGCCTTTATTGCCTTCGTAGCTGATATAATTGGGTCCGAGCTAATTCTAGCACTCCCGTGTAGTTCAACTACAGGGTGTTTGGGTTTGCAGAATCGAACTATCTTAGAATGGCAATCGAGTTGTGCATAGCTCTTAGATAGCCAATCCATACCAAGTATGAGGTCATACTCAAGTATGGGAAGAAGTATTAGGTCAGCAGGGAAGCATTGACCCTCAATTACAACTTCATAATTCCTAAATACCGAATCCGTTTCCTAGCTTGCACCCATAGGTGTGGACACCTCTAAGCTTACAGGCATTGATTCCATACATACATTCATTTTTTGTGCGTAATGGGGTGCAACAAAAGAATGTGATGATCCTGGATCTAATAATGCATGCGCAGAGTGGTTTGACACAAGAAATGAACCTTCCACCACGTCTGTCGCATTAGGAGCTTCTTGTCCAGCTAAGGCAAAAACTCTCGCTGGTGCTTTCCCTTTGCCCTTGCGATCATCCTTATTGGCCACATTTTTCTACTGATTGTTGTCTGGTATCTCCCACTTTGGGAATTCTCTATTCTGATGCTGATTATCTCCACAGCGCAGGCACCTCCCTTGTTTCTTCCAGCAGTCCTCGGGTTTATACCCCATCTTATTACAGTGCGGACAGGGTGGTAGATTGTTCACAGGCCTCTTTTCGGTGTTCTGTCCAGAAGTCTTGCGTTGGAATTTATGGGGTGGTCTGGATGATAGATTTGGTGCGGTTCTCTTAAACTTCCAAGTGGTGCGCTCCTTCGCCTGTCCCAGACGTGTCATCCCACTTTCGATTCGGGTTGCAGCTTCGACTGCTTCCGCCATAGTCGTTACTCTCACTGGCAGCAGACTCTGTTGCAGAGAAAACCTCAATCCTCGAGTAAACTTGTACACCTTATCCTCCTCTGTGCTTATTAGTCCTGGTGCGAACTTGGAGAGTCGGTTGAACTGCGATTCATACTGAGCTACAGTCAAAGATCCTTGCTTCAGATGATAAAATTCATCTCGACGAGCCTCTCTAGCTGCTGCTGAGACGTACTGGGTCCGAAAATTAGTTAATAAATTGACCCAAGTTCTGGCACGATCCTCTCTTATCCAGCGGGCATTAACGATCTTCCACCAATCATGCGCGGCAGCCTCGAGTCGAAACGTAGCCAACGTTATACGTTGATCATCAGTGTACTGGGATGCATTGAATATGCTCTCCATACTTTCTACCCATAATTATGCCTTGAAGTCATCTGGTTCTCCGTCAAACGTTGGCAGACTAAAACGTAAGAATCTCTCCAACATGCGGTCTTGTGTGCCTCCCGCAGTCCGATTGTTGTCAGCTTGTTGTTTCAGGAAGTTTGTCAGTTGGGTTAGTGCTTGTGCTATGGCATCATTTGCAGCTCCTCCTTCGTTATTGCGTTGGTCTTGTTGTCCATCACGGTTAACTCGCGGACGTCCTCTACGTCTATCAGCCATCTGTAGTTGCTAATGATTTTTTTTAGTTAGCTTAGTTCGAGTTGTAAATATAGGGAATTTGAATGTGCACACATTATTTTAAATCATTATTATGGTAGAATATGAAAATTGCATAATCATAATTAATACATTCTAATAGTTTGCTGTGACATAGAAAACTACAATTTCTGATAAAGATAATTAGAAACTTAACCTACTTAGTCGTCGTCCAAAATACCATAGACAAAACATTAAGTACATCACATCGTTATCATAATCAATTAAACATCATGACGAGATCGTAGAAACAACATCCTCAATCCTCTCCCGGCTCCATCGGCTCCTCCTCGGGGTCCTCCTCCTCAGAGCTAGAGAATGCTGCAGACGTCCCTCCGGGCGGTGTGATCAGCAACTCAAGAATCAACTCAGTCAGCTCGGCCATGTGACCTCTCATCGCGTTAGAAAACTCCATATGTCACTGGCGTTCTGAAGCCAAGGTGCCCTCAAGCGCCTCCACGTGGGAACTGAACTGGGAGCATGCATGCTGAAGGTTCTGAATGGCAGCCTCCTACATCTTCACGTAATCATTTCGCTCATGCAATGCTATCTCCAAGCTCCGGCACTCCTCTTGACGAAATCCGAGTATCTGCATCGCCTCATTTCTCTGGCCGCGGTACATTCCAGTCTCCTGTCTAGCTCCAATCAGCTCCTCGGTCAGGGTCTGAATTCTTTGTTCGAGTGACTCGATTCGATCCTGGTCTCTTAGCTTCACCCTAAACTGGTCTTCCCATCTCTCCCTCCAGTGGGTAGTCTGCTCCTCCAAGAGCTTCAGCTTCTCGGTCAGGCGCATGACCTCAACGACCATCTCCATTTCGAAATCCATACCTACCAAACCAAGTTCTAAGTCAGTATTTCGTAAAAATCTAATGTCCGATATAAACTCTATTAAGCATGAATAATCATCAAGGCAGTGAACTTAATGATTCAACGAATATGCTTATATGACACTAGCAATCAAGGAATATTAATACCTAATTTTAGAAGAGTAAGGAGGTTCAATGGATTTCAGATAAACCGATAAGTAACATATACTATATCCATTTCAAGAGTTCAATAGAGGAACTGATTCAATCGGGGAATGCTACGAATATTTAATCAAGTATCTTAGCCGATGACTTAGGAACTTTTGAATATGACTGTGCATATTCCGAGTGAATTGCGACAAGCCGAAAGAGGTTTTTAATGGAAGTTGACTCGAGAAATCTACTTTAGGTCTCAATCTTATGGTTCACTTCGTCCTAGGTGGAATTCTCATCTAAGTCCGAAGAATCTTATCCTGGAAAAGCTCGATGTAAGTGTCCTTCTTACAAATCGAGCTCCGATACCACATCTGTCACGCCCCCACACCGGGGTGTGGACGAGAACGCGACAAGTAACGTAATTAAATAACGTTTGTGATAATAGAATTACAACAGAGCATTCAAATGCCAGATCTTAGCCCGGTGAACTAAGTCTGGTTATTCGATGGAATAAGCATTCATGAGTACAGCGGAATAGTTACATAAAGTTCAAAGAGTACAACGGAGATCAGAATACTTTATTGATACAAGAATAAAAAGGAGCATTTATTTCAATATTTTAATACTTATGTATCGACAGTTCTTCAACGACGATCTTCATTGGTCATCAGCATTCGCCTCGTCATCTTCTTGGGTCTCCTCATCTAGTGGGTTTTAAAAAAAACAATACAAATTGGGGTGAGAATAATGGATTCTCAGTGGGATGGGTTGAGTATATTTTCTGAAATTATACGTATATAATTATTTTGAAATATATACTATTTTTACATCCACTTTTGAAAATTTATCATTTGTGGATGGTATAAGTCTCAAAATATAATGCAATGAATTAGGTTATGAGTGAACAGTCCATCTCCGTAGATTGCTGTTAAGTATGACAATATGTGGCGTCGAGCGCCTAGTCAGTATTTAGCTTCGGGAGGTCGTCTATATGACTAAGTCCCTCGGCCTCCTTATAACATCTTAGACCGTTATCAGTGTTTGGCCTTTGACTATCGCCACGACCTTTGGTTTAATGACCGTAGCCTTGGGCGTCTGTCGGACAGTCACTATAACTTTGGCTTATCACTCTCACGCTTGGTGACGTGCTTCCTTATCTCTTATCTGGGCTCGGCATGTCCTTAATTGTGGGTCAGTGCCCGGATCATACCATAATCGCGATTATACCCTAAGTCTACGACCCAGTCACCTCCGGAACACTCCGTCCATTGGCTTCAAGGGAATAGGAAACGACGGTAGCCTTGTTCATGAACCGTAGTCGTGCTGCTCGATCCAAGACATGGTCTAACCGTCCCTGACACAAATTTGGGACTCTAGAGGTGGCCCCTACAACTGAAGAGGTGGCCCCCGGATTTCAGGTCGGCTCTCGATTTCGTATGGGCTCAAGAGGTGGGCCCCGTCTGCCGACGTGGCACTTTGCCCCGATAGGATTAGAGGCGGATCTGTCTGTGGCACTTAGTTCCCAGTTAGATGTGATTATACGTTAGTCACATTTCGGTGAATGCACATGATATGGTCAGAGTCATATATCCAATACTTAGCGTAAATTGATTATACGATTGCGATTTGAAGCTTTTTCGTGGCACGAGTTTTTATGAAATTATGGTTCCATTATTGACATATCTTTGGAATATAATTGTGATTATTGATTCCAGACTTGATAAATTCCAATCTTTGATTTTTGGTTTAAATTTTCCCAATTTACGGTTACGCCCATAATTCTTGCGAAATGGATTATTATACCCATGAGGTTTGGTTTTCGTCACGGATGGTGACGAAACTTATGGGAGAGTTCATGTTGAACTTGGAACTTCGGTGTTTGAGTGAATTTTCCAGAATTTTCAGTTTCTGGTTGATTTTCTAAAATTTTCAGTTTTGCCCCAAAATTTATTTAAAATGTCGTTTTGACCCCAAAACCCAAAATTTACTCCTATTGTTATAGGGTTTTTAGGATATAATATTTATCCTTTGATAATTAACATTCTGGTCCATAGACCTGAAAATTTATCTTATAATTCCATTTTTATTGAAATTTACTAATTGACCCCAATTACCAATTATTGCATTTTTGCCCTAAATCTTGAATCGACTTCCCCTCTCTGCGAAATTTTAAGGTTAGAATATTTATTTCTATATAAGTTATGTCTTCAGTCCAGAAGGTGAACTTTTTACTTTGGTTCCAAATTTTTGAGGAATTTATCATTTGACCCCCTTATTTTGTCTTAATTTACATATTTGGTCCGTAGACACCGGAAATGGATTCCGATTACTACGAAATTTTTAGGACAGAGTCTAAACATGTTATTATGTCCACTTTAATATTTCAAACTGAAATATATGGATTTTATTTAGTAGTTTCACCATTTTGATGGATTTACACAATCTTCATGTTTTGCCGATTTTAACCCATTGACTTAGAAAATGATTTATGTTTCTTATAAAATTTTAAGGGTAGGTGATTAACAAGTGAATATATTGTATTTTCTGACATTAAGTCAGATTACATCTTGTTTGTAATAATTTTCATAATTTTCTTTATCTCCACTTAATTCTTGTTTTGTGTCCGTTTTGATCATCCCATTTTTGCTAGGCCACAAATTAAACATACAACTTCACATGCATGATCATATAACATAAATATACCTCTACAAACATAATTTCCAGAATATAAAGGAAGACAAAATCATACTTAATTGATCGAAAGTTTTGGGACATTTCACTTAAATCATCAAAATTGGCTAATTTCGCATGCAACAAGCTATAAACCATTATGCATGCTATTAGTATGAGAAAAGTGGACAATATGAACTTCATGGAAGGAACATGCATCTTTGTTTAAGATAAATTGCATATTAAAGTGAGAAAAATAGTTTTACCCACTTTAGTTCTTGAAGTGGTGAAGAGATCTAAGTCTTT
Source organism: Orobanche coerulescens (assembly GCA_033398695.1). Taxonomy (NCBI): domain Eukaryota; kingdom Viridiplantae; phylum Streptophyta; class Magnoliopsida; order Lamiales; family Orobanchaceae; genus Orobanche; species Orobanche coerulescens. The sequence goes on from CM065815.1 coordinate 72,290,883, forward strand.
CAACTAGTGCACCAACCTCTTATTTGCCTCTCCTCTTTTTATTTTGACCAATGTATACCACACCATGGATGATGAAGATGTGGGTTAAGTTAGTGTATGTAAGATATATCTAGGTATATATATATATATTGAAGTTACATATAGATAGTTAAATTACCTCCTTAAGTTGAACCTTTCTTCTTCTCTTCTCTTCTTCTTCTTCTCTTCTCCTCCTCTTTTTTTTCTTCTTGATTTCGGCCCCCTCTCCCTTACTCTCTCAAATTTTCAGATTTTTTTTTGTGTAAGGGTGAAAGGAATGAGGGTGTTTGATTTTTAAAAGGGTTTAATGGGGTTGGGAAGTGGAATACTTGGGAAGAGAAAATGTAAGACATTGAGTCTTGCATGGGGCACAAGGATTCCCCCCCCCCACAAGTGTCTTGGTCGTGGCTTATGTGTGTGTGTGTGTTATTATATATATATATATATATATATATTGTATTTTAGGTGTATATAGATATAAGTATTAAGTATGTGTTAAATGAAGTGGCTAGTGATTAAATTGGGCTTTAAATTGTGATTCCAAGCCTTAGGAGTTTTATTTAGTTTGGGCTTGAGTCTTATGGTGTGTTTATTTATGTGTATATGTGTTGATACACATGGCCCATTAGGAATTTTTTCGTTCCCACTTCAAATTTTAATTAATTTGATTATTTGGTTCATAAAATAATTTACGAATAAATGAGTAAAACTAGATGTAGATTAAAACAATTGTTATTGGAGTACATCATGATTTAACAATTATACATGTAGTAAACTATCGAGTTTTAGGGTGTTTTACAGAATTCATTTATTATCATTCAGTAATTGTCAGTCAGTAATTTTCACTCTTTAACAATCATTCATCATTCATATTCATTCATTGTGTTCACCGTTCGGTGTATTTTGAATCATGTATCAGTTATCATTCGTCTTTCAACCTCGTTTGAGAATCGAGGCGAGAATATTATCATTATCATCATTTTTGGTAGCCTGTGTGTGGGGTGTAACGCACGCTATTTGAGTACTGGTAGCACACGCTATCGTTCAACATTAGCGCATGCTAGTGTAATTGAGGCAGACAGTCCAGTAGGTACTGGACTTAAATGGATAATTCGTAGCGCATGATATGAGTGGGAAATATCGTACGCTAGTTGTATTAGTAGCGCACGACAAGTCATCGTAGTAGCGCACGCTAACGCTTGAGCAGGCGGAGGACAGTAGGTTCTGGACTCCAATATTCTGGACACCAACTATCAGGTATCGCGCGTTAAACTCGATTAACGTATGATAAGAGTAATACATTAGCGCACGCTACAACTTAAGTAGCGCATGCTAATGATGCAGGCAGAGTTCACTGGACTACCCGGTGAACCCGATAGCCTGCGCTATTCTCAGAATCTAGCGCACGCTAAGCTGGGCTTAGTATTAATAGGACATTTCAGCCCCAGTTCGTCATTTTTCCTTTTCTCCTCCTTCCTTGGGCGATTTTGGGTGATTTTGGGCGATTTGTGAAGATCTCTTCGAGCTACTATCATCTATGAACATCTTCAAGCTTCTAGTTCGGATTATTCAAAGTTTAATCCTCTCCACCACTCCAAATCAAGGTAAACTTTGTTTAACCCTAGAATTTTGGGATTTGGGGGTTTTCCTTTCCGATCTATTCGAGTTAGATTGCTTTTGTGTTGGAATATGTTGGGTATAGATTATCTATACCTTGGATATATGTGTTCTTATGGATTTATTGGTGTATTTTCCGGAATTGTCGAGTATTTGGGATGGTTGAGTGTGATTCACCACCTAGAGGTTTTCTTACTGGAAAACATGTATCGTGGGTAGTAATTTCGGGTGGATTCCAACTTATTTTCCTACCGATGGGTTATTGATAGTTGATTACGAACTTGTCTAGGTTCAGAGTTGTCATTTCCCTTCAACCTTAGTACCTCGGTGTTCGTACCCTTTCCTCTAATTCCTGGCAAGTTAATTCTTATTCAGTTAAAAGGATAATCATTCGTTTCGTTGTTGTTTATTCATACATATAATTCATTCATAGTATATCAATCATGTTGAGACTTGTGATTATCAAACTAATCACTACGAGGAATAACAATTCCAATCATTTCATTTGAGCTATCACTCATTGCGTTATTAATTCACCACGATGAGTCATTCTTGTCCCTTGTCGGATTTATATTCATTATCATTCATTATGGTCGCTTTTGTTCTTGTGACCTTCCAGGATCGTATTGCGTTTCCGGTTGGTATATGTGTGGAATTTTTAGTCGGGCACACTATGGTCATATGTTATGCGGGTAATCCGGCACATTGGACCGTGCACACGGTAACGTGCCTGTGTGAGTCTAATTAGGCACAAGTCCATGTGTTTATGTGGGTTTTCTGAATACTCGGCGACTTGTGTACTTGCACATCCCATTCGGACGTACTATGATGCCCCTCTTTCAAACTTGATTTCATAACTAAGTCATGTGATTATTGTATTTGTTCAACTATTGAGGATTGTTGTTTTGTGTATCTCACCTCATTGGGGATGTTGTTTTTAGGTCATGGAAAGGCAAAAGCACTGGAAGAGCATAGCGATGGAGAGGAGTCCCAGTGATACTAGTAGGGTGCCCCAGTCCTTTCAGCTGTTCATGTTTTCTTCATGTGTGTTTTCCGCTGCATTTCCGTTTGGACTTTCATTTTAATTTGGTGTTGTATATTTGATCTTCATATGAAATATATATATATATGTATTCTGTATTCCTGGGTGCATTTGAAACTCCTCATCAGAGTAATTGTAATATAATGTGGTTCAGTACTACAGTTATATTATTTAAATCAATAATTTTTCATTGGCCTGGTGGGTCCCAGTTGGGGGTCCATGACACTGTGATAGCCGCCTAGTTTGGGGTGTTTCGTACCCTTTTCTCTCATTCCAGGCAAGTTAATTCTTGCTCAGTTAAAAGGATAATCATTCTTTTCGTTTTCGTTCATTCATACATATAATTCATTCATAGTATATCAATCATGTTGAGATTTGTAGTTATCAAACTAATCACTTAATTCACGAGGAACGACGGTTCCAATCATTTCATTTGAGCTATGACTCATTGCATTATTAATTCACCACAGTGAGTCATTCTTGGACCTTGTCGGATTTCTATTCATTATCATTCATTATAGTCGCTTTTGTTCTTGTGACCTTCCGGGATCGTATTGCGTTGCCGGGTGGTATATGTGTGAAATTTTTAGTCCGGCACACTATGGTCATGTGTTATGTGGGTAACCTGGCACATTGGACCGTGCACACAATAACGTGCCTCCGTGAGACTAATTAGGCACAAGTCCGTATGTTTATGCAGGTTTTCCGAACACTCGGCGACTTGTGTACTTGCACATCCCATTCGAGCGTACTATGATGCCCCTCTTTCAAACTTGATTTCATAACTAAGTCATGTGATTATTGTATTTGTCAAACCTTGAGGATTGTTGTTTTGTGTAACTCACCCCATTGGGGATGTTGTTTTTAGGTCATGGCAAGGCAAAATCACGGGAAGAGCATGGCGATTGCGAGGAGTCCGAGTGATACTAGTAGGGGGGCCCAGTCCTTTCAGCTATTCATGTTTTCTTCATGTGTGTTTTCCACTGCATTTCCGTTTGGACTTTCATTTTAATTTGGTGTTGTATATTTCATCTTCATATGAAATATATATATGTATTCTGTATTCCTGGGTGCATTTGAAACTCCTCATCGGAGTAATTGTAATATAATGTGGTTCAGTACTACAGTTATATTATTTAAATCATTAATTTTTCATTCGCCTGGTGGGTCCCAGTTGGGGGTCCATGACACTGTGATATCCGCCTAGTGTGGGGTGTTTCGTACCCTTTTCTCTCATTCCAGGCAAGTTAATTCTTGCTCAGTTAAAAAGATAATCATTCTTTTCGTTTTCGTTAATTCATACATATAATTCATTCATAGTATATCAATCATGTTGAGATTTGTAGTTATCAAACTAATCACGTAATTCACGAGGAACGACGGTTTCAATCATTTCATTTGAGCTATCACTCATTGCATTATTAATTCACCACAGTGAGTCATTCTTGGCCCTTGTCGGATTTCTATTCATTATCATTCATTATAGTCGCTTTTGTTCTTGTGACCTTCCGGGATCGTATTGCGTTGCCGGGTGGTATATGTGTGGAATTTTTAGTCGGGCACACTATGGTCATGTGTTATGTGGGTAACCTGGCACATTGGACTGTGCACACAATAACGTGCCTCCGTGAGACTAATTAGGCACAAGTCCGTATGTTTATGCAGGTTTTCCGAACACTCGGCGACTTGTGTACTTGCACATCCCATTCGAGCGTACTATGATGCCCCTCTTTCAAACTTGATTTCATAACTAAGTCATGTGATTATTGTATTTGTTCAAACCTTGAGGATTATTGTTTTGTGTAACTCACCCCATTGGGGATGTTGTTTTTAGGTCATGGCAAGGCAAAATCACGGGAAGAGCATGGCGATTGCGAGGAGTCCGAGTGATACTAGTAGGGGGGCCAAGTCCTTTCAGCTATTCATGTTTTCTTCATGTGTGTTTTCCACTGCATTTCCGTTTAGACTTTCATTTTAATTTGGTGTTGTATATTTCATCTTCATATGAAATATATATATGTATTATGTATTCCTGGGTGCATTTGAAACTCCTCATCGGAGTAATTGTAATATAATGTGGTTCAGTACTACAGTTATATTATTTAAATCATTAATTTTTCATTCGCCTGGTGGGTCCCAGTTGGGGGTCCATGACACTGTGATAGCCGCCTAGTTTGGGGTGTTTCGTACCCTTTTCTCTCATTCCAGGCAAGTTAATTCTTGCTCAGTTAAAAGGATAATCATTCTTTTCGTTTTCTTTCATTCATACATATAATTCATTCATAGTATATCAATCATGTTGAGATTTGTAGTTATCAAACTAATCACTTAATTCACGAGGAATGACGGTTCCAATCATTTCATTTGAGCTATCACTCATTGCATTATTAATTCACCACAATGAGTCATTCTTGGCCCTTGTCGGATTTCTATTCATTATCATTCATTATAGTCGCTTTTGTTCTTGTGACCTTCCGGGATCGTATTGCGTTGCCGGGTGGTATATGTGTGGAATTTTTAGTCGGGCACACTATGGTCATGTGTTATGTGGGTAACCTGGCACATTGGACTGTGCACACAATAACGTGCCTCCGTGAGACTAATTAGGCACAAGTCCGTATGTTTATGCAGGTTTTCCGAACACTCGGCGACTTGTGTACTTGCACATCCCATTCGAGCGTACTATGATGCCCCTCTTTCAAACTTAATTTCATAACTAAGTCATGTGATTATTGTATTTGTTCAAACCTTGAGGATTGTTGTTTTGTGTAACTCACCCCATTAGGGATGTTGTTTTTAGGTCATGGCAAGGCAAAATCACGGGAAGAGCATGGCGATTGCGAGGAGTCCGAGTGATACTAGTAGGGGGGCCCAGTCCTTTCAGCTATTCATGTTTTCTTCATGTGTGTTTTCCACTGCATTTTCGTTTGGACTTTCATTTTAATTTGGTGTTGTATATTTCATCTTCATATGAAATATATATATATGTATTCTGTATTCCTGGGTGCATTTGAAACTCCTCATCGGAGTAATTGTAATATAATGTGGTTCAGTACTACAGTTATATTATTTAAATCATTAATTTTTCATTCGCCTGGTGGGTCCCAGTTGGGGGTCCATGACACTGTGCTATCCGCCTAGTTTGGGGTGTTTCGTACCCTTTTCTCTCATTCCAGGCAAGTTAATTCTTGCTCAGTTAAAAAGATAATCATTCTTTTCGTTTTCGTTCATTCATACATATAATTCATTCATAGTATATCAATCATGTTGAGATTTGTAGTTATCAAACTAATCACTTAATTCACGAGGAACGACGGTTTCAATCATTTCATTTGAGCTATCACTCATTGCATTATTAATTCACCACAGTGAGTCATTCTTGGCCCTTGTCGGATTTCTATTCATTATCATTCATTATAGTCGCTTTTGTTCTTGTGACCTTCCGGGATCGTATTGCGTTGCCGGGTGGTATATGTGTGGAATTTTTAGTCGGGCACACTATGGTCATGTGTTATGTTGGTAACCTGGCACATTGGACTGTGCACACAATAACGTGCCTCCGTGAGACTAATTAGGCACAAGTCCGTATGTTTATGCAGGTTTTCCGAACACTCGGCGACTTGTGTACTTGCACATCCCATTCGAGCGTACTATGATGCCCCTCTTTCAAACTTGATTTCATAAATAAGTCATGTGATTATTGTATTTGTTCAAACCTTGAGGATTGTTGTTTTGTGTAACTCACCCCATTGGGGATGTTGTTTTTAGGTCATGGCAAGGCAAAATCACGGGAAGAGCATGGCGATTGCGAGGAGTCCGAGTGATACTAGTAGGGGGCCCCAGTCCTTTCAGCTATTCATGTTTTCTTCATGTGTGTTTTCCGCTGCATTTCTGTTTGGACTTTCATTTTAATTTGGTGTTGTATATTTCATCTTCATATGAAATATATATGTATTCTGTATTCCTGGGTGCATTTGAAACTCCTCATCAGAGTAATTGTAATATAATGTGGTTCAGTACTACAGTTATATTATTTAAATCATTAATTTTTCATTCGCCTGGTGGGTCCCAGTTGGGGGTCCATGACACTGTGATAGCCGCCTAGTTTGGGGTATTTCGTACCATTTTCTCTCATTCCAGGCAAGTTAATTCTTGCTCAGTTAAAAGGATAATCATTCTTTTCGTTTTCGTTCATTCATACATATAATTCATTCATAGTATATCAATCATGTTGAGATTTGTAGTTATCAAACTAATCACTTAATTCACGAGGAACGACGATTCCAATCATTTCATTTGAGCTATCACTCATTGCATTATTAATTCACCACAGTGAGTCATTCTTGGCCCTTGTCGGATTTCTATTCATTATCATTCATTATAGTCGCTTTTGTTCTTGTGACCTTCCGGGATCGTATTGCGTTGCCGGGTGGTATATGTGTGGAATTTTTAGTCGGGCACACTATGGTCATGTGTTATGTGGGTAACCTGGCACATTGGACCGTGCACACAATAACGTGCCTCCGTGAGACTAATTAGGCACAAGTCCGTATGTTTATGCAGGTTTTCCGAACACTCGGCGACTTGTGTACTTGCACATCCCATTCGAGCGTACTATGATGCCCCTCTTTCAAACTTGATTTCATAACTAAGTCATGTGATTATTGTATTTGTTCAAACCGTGAGGATTGTTGTTTTGTGTAACTCACCCCGTTGGGGATGTTGTTTTTAGGTCATGGCAAGGTAAAATCACGGGAAGAGCATGGCGATTGCGAGGAGTCCGAGTGATACTAGTAGGGGGGCCCAGTCCTTTCAGCTATTCATGTTTTCTTCATGTGTGTTTTCCGCTGCATTTCTGTTTGGACTTTCATTTTAATTTGGTGTTGTATATTTCATCTTCATATGAAATATATATATGTATTCTGTATTCCTGGGTGCATTTGAAACTCCTCATCGGAGTAATTGTAATATAATGTGGTTCAGTACTACAGTTATATTATTTAAATCATTAATTTTTCATTCGCCTGGTGGGTTCCAGTTGGGGGTCCATGACACTGTGATAGCCGCCTAGTTTGGGGTGTTTCGTACCCTTTTCTCTCATTCCAGGCAAGTTAATTCTTGCTCAGTTAAAAGGATAATCATTCTTTTCGTTTTCGTTCATTCATACATATAATTCACTCATAGTATATCAATCATGTTGAGATTTGTAGTTATCAAACTAATCACTTAATTCACGAGGAATGACGATTCCAATCATTTCATTTGAGCTATCACTCATTGCATTATTAATTCACCACAGTGAGTCATTCTTGGCCCTTGTCGGATTTCTATTCATTATCATTCATTATAGTCGCTTTTGTTCTTGTGACCTTCCGGGATCGTATTGCGTTGCCGGGTGGTATATGTGTGGAATTTTTAGTCGGGCACACTATGGTCATGTGTTATGTGGGTAACCTGGCACATTGGACCGTGCACACAATAATGTGCCTCCGTGAGACTAATTAGGCACAAGTCCGTATGTTTATGCAGGTTTTCCGAACACTCGGCGACTTGTGTACTTGCACATCCCATTCGAGCGTACTATGATGCCCCTCTTTCAAACTTGATTTCATAACTAAGTCATGTGATTATTGTATTTGTTCAAACCTTGAGGATTGTTGTTTTGTGTAACTCACCCCGTTGGGGATGTTGTTTTTAGGTCATGGCAAGGTAAAATCATAGGAAGAGCATGGCGATTGCGAGGAGTCCGAGTGATACTAGTAGGGGGGCCCAGTCCTTTCAGCTATTCATGTTTTCTTCATGTGTGTTTTCCGCTGCATTTCTGTTTGGACTTTCATTTTAATTTGGTGTTGTATATTTCATCTTCATATGAAATATATATATGTATTCTGTATTCCTGGGTGCATTTGAAACTCCTCATCGGAGTAATTGTAATATAATGTGGTTCAGTACTACAGTTATATTATTTAAATCATTAATTTTTCATTCGCCTGGTGGGTCCCAGTTGGGGGTCCATGACACTGTGATAGCCGCCTAGTTTGGGGTGTTTCGTACCCTTTTCTCTCATTCCAGGCAAGTTAATTCTTGCTCAGTTAAAAGGATAATCATTCTTTTCGTTTTCGTTCATTCATACATATAATTCACTCATAGTATATCAATCATGTTGAGATTTGTAGTTATCAAACTAATCACTTAATTCACGAGGAACGACGATTCCAATCATTTCATTTGAGCTATCACTCATTGCATTATTAATTCACCACAGTGAGTCATTCTTGGCCCTTGTCGGATTTCTATTCATTATCATTCATTATAGTCGCTTTTGTTCTTGTGACCTTCCGGGATCGTATTGCGTTGCCGGGTGGTATATGTGTGGAATTTTTAGTCGGGCACACTATGGTCATGTGTTATGTTGGTAACCTGGCACATTGGACCGTGCACACAATAATGTGCCTCCGTGAGACTAATTAGGCACAAGTCCGTATGTTTATGCAGGTTTTCCGAACACTCCGCGACTTGTGTACTTGCACATCCCATTCGAGCGTACTATGATGCCCCTCTTTCAAACTTGATTTCATAACTAAGTCATGTGATTATTATATTTGTTCAAACCTTGAGGATTGTTGTTTTGTGTAACTCACCCCGTTGGGGATGTTGTTTTTAGGTCATGGCAAGGTAAAATCACGGGAAGAGCATGGCGATTGCGAGGAGTCCGAGTGATACTAGTAGGGGGCCCCAGTCCTTTCAGCTATTCATGTTTTCTTCATGTGTGTTTTCCGCTGCATTTCTGTTTGGACTTTCATTTTAATTTGGTGTTGTATATTTCATCTTCATATGAAATATATATATGTATTCTGTATTCCTGGGTGCATTTGAAACTCCTCATCGGAGTAATTGTAATATAATGTGGTTCAGTACTACAGTTATATTATTTAAATCATTAATTTTTCATTCGCCTGGTGGGTCCCAGTTGGGGGTCCATGACACTGTGATAGCCGCCTAGTTTGGGGTATTTCGTACCCTTTTCTCTCATTCCAGGCAAGTTAATTCTTGCTCAGTTAAAAGGATAATCATTCTTTTCGTTTTCGTTCATTCATACATATAATTCATTCATAGTATATCAATCATGTTGAGATTTGTAGTTATCAAACTAATCACTTAATTCACGAGGAACGACGATTCCAATCATTTCATTTGAGCTATCACTCATTGCATTATTAATTCACCACAGTGAGTCATTCTTGGCCCTTGTCGGATTTCTATTCATTATCATTCATTATAGTCGCTTTTGTTCTTGTGACCTTCCGGGATCGTATTGCGTTGCCGGGTGGTATATGTGTGGAATTTTTAGTCGGGCACACTATGGTCATGTGTTATGTGGGTAACCTGGCACATTGGACCGTGCACACAATAACGTGCCTCCGTGAGACTAATTAGGCACAAGTCCGTATGTTTATGCAGGTTTTCCGAACAATCGGCGACTTGTGTACTTGCACATCCCATTCGAGCGTACTATGATGCCCCTCTTTCAAACTTGATTTCATAACTAAGTCATGTGATTATTGTATTTGTTCAAACCTTGAGGATTGTTGTTTTGTGTAACTCACCCCGTTGGGGATGTTGTTTTTAGGTCATGGCAAGGTAAAATCACGGGAAGAGCATGGCGATTGCGAGGAGTCCGAGTGATACTAGTAGGGGGGCCCAGTCCTTTCAGCTATTCATGTTTTCTTCATGTGTGTTTTCCGCTGCATTTCTGTTTGGACTTTCATTTTAATTTGGTGTTGTATATTTCATCTTCATATGAAATATATATATGTATTCTGTATTCCTGGGTGCATTTGAAACTCCTCATCGGAGTAATTGTAATATAATGTGGTTCAGTACTACAGTTATATTATTTAAATCATTAATTTTTCATTCGCCTAGTGGGTCCCAGTTGGGGGTCCATGACACTGTGATAGCCGCCTAGTTTGGGGTGTTTCGTACCCTTTTCTCTCATTCCAGGCAAGTTAATTCTTGCTCAGTTAAAAGGATAATCATTCTTTTCGTTTTCGTTCATTCATACATATAATTCATTCATAGTATATCAATCATGTTGAGATTTGTAGTTATCAAACTAATCACTTAATTCACGAGGAACGACGGTTCCAATCATTTGATTTGAGCTATCACTCATTGCATCATTAATTCACCACAGTGAGTCATTCTTGGCCCTTGTCGGATTTCTATTCATTATCATTCATTATAGTCGCTTTTGTTCTTTTGACCTTCCGGGATCGTATTGCGTTGCCGGGTGGTATATGTGTGGAATTTTTAGTCGGGCACACTATGGTCATGTGTTATGTGGGTAACCTGGCACATTGGACCGTGCACACAATAACGTGCCTCCGTGAGACTAATTAGGCACAAGTCCGTATGTTTATGCAGGTTTTCCGAACACTCAGCGACTTGTGTACTTGCACATCCCATTCGAGCGTACTATGATGCCCCTCTTTCAAACTTAATTTCATAACTAAGTCATGTGATTATTGTATTTGTTCAAACCTTGAGGATTGCTGTTTTGTGTAACTCACCCCATTGGGGATGTTGTTTTTAGGTCATGGCAAGGCAAAATCACGGGAAGGGCATGGCGATTACGAGGAGTCCGAGTGATACTAGTAGGGGGCCCCAGTCCTTTCAGCTATTCATGTTTTCTTCATGTGTGTTTTCTGCTGCATTTCCGTTTGGACTTTCATTTTAATTTGGTGTTGTATATTTCATCTTCATATGAAATATATATATATGTATTCTGTATTCCTGGGTGCATTTGAAACTCCTCATCGGAGTAATTGTAATATAATGTGGTTCAGTACTACAGTTATATTATTTAAATCATTAATTTTTCATTCGCCTGGTGAGTCCCAGTTGGGGGTCCATGACACTGTGATAGCCGCCTAGTTCGGGGTGTTTCGTACCCTTTTCTCTCATTTCAGGCAAGTTAATTCTTGCTCAGTTAAAAGGATAATCATTCTTTTCGTTTTCGTTCATTCATACATATAATTCACTCATAGTATATCAATCATGTTGAGATTTGTAGTTATCAAACTAATCACTTAATTCACGAGGAACGACGGTTCCAATCATTTCATTTGAGCTATCACTCATTGCATTATTAATTCACCACAGTGAGTCATTCTTGGCCCTAGTCGGATTTCTATTCATTATCATTCATTATAGTCGCTTTTGTTCTTGTGACCTTCCGGGATCGAATTGCGTTGCCGGGTGGTATATGTGTGGAATTTTTAGTCGGGCACACTATGGTCATGTGTTATGTGGGTAACCTGGAACATTGGACTGTGCACACAATAACGTGCCTCCGGGAGACTAATTAGGCACAAGTCCGTATGTTTATGCAGGTTTTCCGAACACTCGACGACTTGTGTACTTGCACATCCCATTTGAGCGTACTATGATGCCCCTCTTTCAAACTTGATTTCATAACTAAGTCATGTGATTATTGTATTTGTTCAAATCTTGAGGATTGTTGTTTTGTGTAACTCACCCCATTGGGGATGTTGTTTTTAGGTCATGGCAAGGTAAAATCACGGGAAGAGCATGGCGATTGCGAGGAGTCCGAGTGATACTAGTAGGGGGCCCCAGTCCTTTCAGCTATTCATGTTTTCTTCATGTGTGTTTTCCGCTGCATTTCTGTTTGGACTTTCATTTTAATTTGGTGTTGTATATTTCATCTTCATATGAAATATATATATGTATTCTGTATTCCTGGGTGCATTTGAAACTCCTCATCGGAGTAATTGTAATATAATGTGGTTCAGTACTACAGTTATATTATTTAAATCATTAATTTTTCATTCGCCTGGTGGGTCCCAGTTGGGGGTCCATGACACTGTGATAGCCGCCTAGTTTGGGGTGTTTCGTACCCTTTTCTCTCATTCCAGGCAAGTTAATTCTTGCTCAGTTAAAAGGATAATCATTCTTTTCGTTTTCGTTCATTCATACATATAATTCATTCATAGTATATCAATCATGTTGAGATTTGTAGTTATCAAACTAATCACTTAATTCACGAGGAACGACGATTCCAATCATTTCATTTGAGCTATCACTCATTGCATTATTAATTCACCACAGTGAGTCATTCTTGGCCCTTGTCGGATTTCTATTCATTATCATTCATTATAGTCGCTTTTGTTCTTGTGACCTTCCGGGATCGTATTGCGTTGCCGGGTGGTATATGTGTGGAATTTTTAGTCGGGCACACTATGGTCATGTGTTATGTGGGTAACCTGGCACATTGGACTGTGCACACAATAACGTGCCTCCGTGAGACTAATTAGGCACAATTCCATATGTTTATGCAGGTTTTCCAAACACTCGACGACTTGTGTACTTGCACATCCCATTTGAGCGTACTATGATGCCCCTCTTTCAAACTTGATTTCATAACTAAGTCATGTGATTATTGTATTTGTTCAAACCTTGAGGATTGTTGTTTTGTGTAACTCACCCCATTGGGGATGTTGTTTTTAGGTCATGGCAAGGCAAAATCACGGGAAGAGCATGGCGATTGCGAGGAGTCCGAGTGATATTCGTAGGGGGCCCCAGTCCTTTCAACTATTCATGTTTTCTTCATGTGTGTTTTCCGCTGCATTTCCATTTGGACTTTCATTTTAATTTGGTGTTGTATATTTCATCTTCATATGAAATATATATATGTATTCTGTATTCCCGGGTGCATTTAAAACTCCTCATCGGAGTAATTGTAATATAATGTGGTTCAGTACTACAGTTATATTATTTAAATCATTAATTTTTCATTCGCCTGGTGAGTCCCAGTTGGGGGTCCATGACACCGTGATAGCCGCCTAGTTTGGGGTGTTTCGTACCCTTTCTCTCATTCCAGGCAAGCTAATTCTTGCTCAGTTAAAAGGATAATCATTCATTTCGTTTTCGTTCATTCATACATATAATTCATTCATAGTATATCAATCATGTTGAGATTTGTAGTTATCAAACTAATCACTTAATTCACGAGGAATGACGGTTCCAATCATTTCATTTTAGCTATCACTCATTGCATTATTAATTCACCACAGTGAGTCATTCTTGGCCCTTGTCGGATTTCTATTCATTATCATTCATTATAGTCGCTTTTGTTCTTGTGACCTTCCGGGATCGTATTGCGTTGCCGGGTGGTATATGTGTGGAATTTTTAGTCGGGCACACTATGGTCATGTGTTATGTGGGTAACCTGGCACATTGGACTGTGCACACAATAACGTGCCTCCGTGAGACTAATTAGGCACAAGTCCGTATGTTTATGCAGGTTTTTCGAACACTCGGCGACTTGTGTACTTGCACATCCCATTCGAGCGTACTATGATGCCCCTCTTTCAAACTTGATTTCATAACTAAGTCATGTGATTATTGTATTTGTTCAAACCTTGAGGATTGTTGTTTTGTGTAACTCACCCCATTGGGGATGTTGTTTTTAGGTCATGGCAAGGCAAAATCACGGGAAGAGCATGGCGATTGCGAGGAGTCCGAGTGATACTAGTAGGGGGCCCCAGTCCTTTCAGCTATTCATGTTTTCTTCATGTGTGTTTTCCGCTGCATTTCCGTTTGGACTTTCATTTTAATTGGTGTTGTATATTTCATCTTCATATGAAATATATATATGTATTCTGTATTCTTGGGTGCATTTGAAACTCCTCATCGGAGTAATTGTAATATAATGTGGTTCAGTACTACAGTTATATTATTTAAATCATTAATTTTTCATTCGCCTGGTGGGTCCTAGTTGGGGGTCCATGACACTGTGATAGCCGCCTAGTTTGGGGTGTTTCGTACCCTTTTCTCTCATTCCAGGCAAGTTAATTCTTGCTCAGTTAAAAGGATAATCATTCTTTTCGTTTTCATTCATTCATACATATAATTCATTCATAGTATATCAATCATGTTGAGATTTGTAGTTATCAAACTAATCACTTAATTCACGAGGAACGACGGTTCCAATCATTTCATTTGAGCTATCACTCATTGCATTATTAATTCACCTCAGTGAGTCATTCTTGGCCCTTGTCGGATTTCTATTCATTATCATTCATTATAGTCGCTTTTGTTCTTGTGACCTTCCGGGATCGTATTGCGTTGCCGGGTGGTATATGTGTGGATTTTTTAGTCGGGCACACTATGGTCATGTGTTATGTGGGTAACCTGGCACATTGGACCGTGCACACAATAACGTGCCTCCGTGAGACTAATTAGGCACAAGTCTGTATGTTTATGCAGGTTTTACGAACACTCGGCGACTTGTGTACTTGCACATCCCATTCGAGCGTACTATGATGCCCCTCTTTCAAACTTGATTTCATAACTAAGTCATGTGATTATTGTATTTGTTCAAACCTTGAGGATTGTTGTTTTGTGTAACTCACCCCGTTGGGGATGTTGTTTTTAGGTCATGGCAAGGCAAAATCACGGGAAGAGCATGGCGATTGCGAGGAGTCCGAGTGATACTAGTAGGGGGGCCCAGTCCTTTCAGCTATTCATGTTTTCTTCATGTGTGTTTTCCGCTCCATTTCCGTTTGGACTTTCATTTTAATTTGGTGTTGTATATTTCATCTTCATATGAAATATATATGTATTCTGTATTCCTGGGTGCATTTGAAACTCCTCATCGGAGTAATTGTAATATAATGTGGTTCAGTACTACAGTTATATTATTTAAATCATTAATTTTTCATTCGCCTGGTGGGTCCCAGTTGGGGGTCCATGACACTGTGATAGCCGCCAAGTTTGGGGTGTTTCGTACCCTTTTCTCTCATTCCAGGCAAGTTAATTCTTGCTCAGTTAAAAGGATAATCATTCTTTTCGTTTTCGTTCATTCATACATATAATTCATTCATAGTATATCAATCATGTTGAGATTTGTAGTTATCAAACTAATCACTTAATTCACGAGGAACGACGGTTCCAATCATTTCATTTGAGCTATCACTCATTGCATTATTAATTCACCACAGTGAGTCATTCTTGGCCCTTGTCGGATTTCTATTCATTATCATTCATTATAGTCGCTTTTGTTCTTGTGACCTTCCGGGATCGTATTGCGTTGTCGGGTGGTATATGTGTGGAATTTTTAGTCGGGCACACTATGGTCATGTGTTATGTGGGTAACTTGGCACATTGGACTGTGCACACAATAACGTGCCTCCGTGAGACTAATTAGGCACAAGTTCGTATGTTTATGCAGGTTTTCCGAACACTCGGCGACTTGTGTACTTGCACATCCCATTCGAGCGTACTATGATGCCCCTCTTTCAAACTTGATTTCATAACTAAGTCATGTGATTATTGTATTTGTTCAAACCTTGAGGATTGTTGTTTTGTGTAACTCACCCCATTGGGGATGTTGTTTTTAGGTCATGGCAAGGCAAAATCACGGGAAGAGCATGGCGATTGCGAGGAGTCCGAGTGATACTAGTAGGGGGCCCCAGAACTTTCAGCTATTCATGTTTTCTTCATGTGTGTTTTCCGCTGCATTTCCGTTTGGACTTTCATTTTAATTTGGTGTTGTATATTTCATCTTCATATGAAATATATATATGTATTCTGTATTCCTGGGTGCATTTGTAACTCCTCATCGGAGTAATTGTAATATAATGTGGTTCAGTACTACAGTTATATTATTTAAATCATTAATTTTTCATTCGCCTGGTGGGTCACAGTTGGGGGTCCATGACACTGTGATAGCCGCCTAGTTTGGGGTGTTTCGTACCCTTTTCTCTCATTCCAGGAAAGTTAATTCTTGCTCAGTTAAAAGGATAATCATTCTTTTCGTTTTCGTTCATTCATACATATAATTCATTCATAGTATATCAATCATGTTGAGATTTGTAGTTATCAAACTAATCACTTAATTCACGAGGAACGCGGTTCCAATCATTTCATTTGAGCTATCACTCATTGCATTATTAATTCACCACATTGAGTCATTCTTGGCCCTTGTCGTATTTCTATTCATTATCATTCATTATAGTCGCTTTTGTTCTTGTGACCTTCCGGGATCGTATTGCGTTGCCGGGTGGTATATGTGTGGAATTTTTAGTCGGGCACACTATGGTCATGTGTTATGTGGGTAACCTGGCACATTGGACCGTGCACACAATAATGTGCCTCCGTGAGACTAATTAGGCACAAGTCCGTATGTTTATGCAGGTTTTCCGAACGCTCGGCGACTTGTGTACTTGCACATCCCATTCGAGCGTACTATGATGCCCCTCTTTCAAACTTGATTTCATAACTAAGTCATGTGATTATTGTATTTGTTCAAACCTTGAGGATTGTTGTTTTGTGTAACTCACCCCGTTGGGGATGTTGTTTTTAGGTCATGGCAAGGCAAAATCACGGGAAGAGCATGGCGATTGCGAGGAGTCCGAGTGATACTAGTAGGGGGCCCAGTCCTTTCAGCTATTCATGTTTTCTTCATGTGTGTTTTCCGCTTCATTTCCGTTTGGACTTTCATTTTAATTTGGTGTTGTATATTTCATCTTTATATGAAATATATATGTGTTTTGTATTCCTGGGTGCATTGTACTTGAAACTCCTCATCGGAGTAATTGGTAATATAATGTGGTTCGGTACTAATTATTTAAATCATTAATTTTTTATTCGCTTGGTGGGTCCCAGTTGGGGGTCCACGGCACTATGATAGCCGCCTAGTTTGGGGTGTTACATAAAAGATGTTTTCCTTTTTCAAATTCTTGATGCATGATATCTCAAGAGTATCATGTGAAGAAGATCTCACCCACCCTTTGTTCCCTTGTTGACCCCCCCCCTCCCTTGGCATGGAGTGTGCCATCTCTTTTTCTAGTCTAAAGATGCCATCTTTTTTTTGTTGTCCTTTTTATTTTAAAGATCATGTGATCTTACCTTTTGAATAATTTAATTGATTTTGTAAGACTACACTTATCTATAAGTAGTCATGTTTGAAATGTATTTTGGGACATCTGGAATAAAAATACATTATATCACTCTTTTGAGTTATATTTGTTTGACGTGTTCAATCAAAATTCTCGATTATTATTCGACGCGTTTTCAAATTCTAATCCAATCGATTCTCAATAGGTCTTGGGAAGAAATCACTTTATCGAGTTATAGGTCTAATTCGATAAAATCTTGTTCTTGTTATTTCGGACGATTTTACGTTGTGTTCTATACCTTGAAATTATTGTTCGTGTTCCCATGTTCGCAACAGTTGCTGTTCGTTGTCCGAGCTTGCTCCCTGTCTCCGTCGCGTCCGACCACAAGTTGATGTTTGGATTCATTTGTTGTTGGTTGTTCCCATTCGACCGGATACTGTTGGCAGGCGTATTGCTGTTCGTTGCTGCTATAGTGACGGGTTGGTGCTGTCGGTTGCTGACTGTTGCTGTTCGTTTTCTGTTGGCCGTTTGTTGTCCGTTTCTGTTCGTGAAATTGATGTTTCCACTCATTTCGATACATGATTCGTATCATTAGTGGTATCAGAGACACATTTGGTGTCTTGATCTTGTGACATTATGGATTCCACCGACACTGATTTCTTGGTGAAGCTACGGGAAGCATTACGTAACTTACCGGAGCCACGTCTACAACCAAGATGAGGAGGAGAGGGCGGACCTTCATCACACCATGCAGACGAGTTTAAAGTGAACGAACTTCTAGAGTTCGTTGGAGGTACCTATCCTAAAGTTTATTTGGAATGGGAATGTAAAATTGATCGCATGTTCGAGTTTAAAGACCTCGACGATGAGAAACGTTTGTAAGTATGCAATTCTCAAGTTGGTGAAAGGCACTTCTCTTTGGTTCGAAGGAGTGAAAACACGAAGAGCTCGTGCGGGGAAAGAAAAAATCCATTCGTGGGATTCATTAAAAAGAAAGCTTCGTAAAAGGTATGTACCGGCATCACATCGGTTATCCTTATACCGGAAGATTGCCGACCTCATGCAAGGAAAATTAAGTTTTGGCGAATACATTGAGGAGTTCGAAAATTTGTCCTTAATGGGAGAATTAGAAGAGAATGAAGAACAAAAGATGTCACGGTTCTTACGTGGTTTGAACTGAAGCATAGCTAACTCAGTGGAATTATATCCATACGGAGACTTTGATACTATGTGTGTACTATGCGTGAAGTTAGAAGCTCAAAACAAGACAAAGTTGTATAAACCCGAATTTTCATCCAAATTTGGGAATCCAATTATCGCTTCAAGTTCGACTAACAAAACAACCGTACCAACTCCTACCCCTACTACGGTTCCTAAGACTCCCTACGTGCCAAAAGATACGAGCTTGATGAAGGTATGATGTTTTAATTGTCAAGGGTTCAGTCATTATCAAAATGTTTGTCCGAACAAGCGGGTGGTGATGCTAAGAGAAGCTATCACGGTCTGAGACGAGTTGTTAGTCGAGGACGAAAGAGAAAGACTAGGTGATGTGTTTAATTTCAACATGGAGGACAAAGAAGAACAAGAATGTGAAACTTACGATGCTCCAAACTATGATACGGCTTTGGTTCTTTGTACTTTACAAGCCAAATCCATTTCGAATGATTCGAAAAAACGGGACCAAATATTTCACAAGAAGTGTCAAGTCGGGAACAAATGGTGTAGTTTGATCATTGATGGGGGAAGTTGCACCAACGTAGCTTTGTGTGAGATGGTGATTAAACTCGGTCCGACCACTATGACCCATCCGAAACCATACTCTTTACATTGGCTCGATGGTGGGAGTAAAATAAAGGTGTGAAAACAAGTGAGGATCGGACCAACCATGGGTTCGTATGATGACAACGTATTATGTGATGTACTTCTGATGGATGCATGTCATGTACTTTTGGGGCATCCATAGATGTTTGATAGGTATGTTTTATATCGAGGAAGAATCAATGAATATGAGTTACGGGATAAGGGCAAAAAAATTGTACTTAAACCGATGTCACCTCAAGCTATTCGTTCTATGAGCTCTAATCGGGTTGAAAACCCAAAACTTACCATGTTTGCTAGCGAGTGGGAGATGGAACACGCTATTAATGATGGTGGATGCGTGTACTTTTTGATAGTGAAGGAGACATGGAACGATGACATGATTGTGCGAAACGAAGGGGAGATAGATACTTTATTACACGAATTTGTGGATGTTTTTCCCGAGAAATTACCGCCGGGTTTACCACCTATTCATGGGATTGAACATCAAATCGATCTTATACCAGGTGCATCACTCCCTAATAAAGCCGCCTATAGATGTAACCACTAGGAGACGAAGGAACTACAAAAACATGTCGAGGAACTAATGGACCGCGGGTATGTTCGAGAAAGTCAAAGTCCTTGTGCAGTCCCGGTTTTGCTTGTTCCTAAGAATGACTGATCTTGGCGAATGTGTATTGATTGTTGGGCCGTAAATAACATAACAATCAAGTATCGATTCCCGATTCCGAGACTTGATGACATGTTAGACTAACTAGACGGATCCATGATCTTTTCAAAAGTTGACTTACGAAGTGGCTATCATCAAATATGTATGCGAGAAGGTGATGAACGGAAGACGGCCTTCAAAACAAAAAATGGGTTGTACGAGTGGACTGTTACGCCATTCGATCTTACAAATGCGCCAAGTACTTCCATGCATTTGATGAATGAGGCATTTAAGCCATTTTGGGGAAATTTGTAGTTGTGTATTTGGATGACATCTTGATTTATAGCCGGTCGTTGCAAGAACATTTCGGACACTTAAGGCAAGTCTTCAAGACTCTTAGGGACTGAAAGCTTTATGGGAAAAAGGAGAAATGCTCATTCTTAGTCGAAAGTATAGTCTTTCTTGGCTATATCGTTTCGAGGGACGGAGTGTCGGTTGACCAAACCAAAATCGAGGAAATTAAGTCATGGCTGATTCCTACGACCATGATGGAAGTTAGGTCGTTCCACGGACTTGATACATTCTACCAGAGAGTTTTTCGAGATTTTAGCACCATTACAAGTCCGATAACGGAATGTTTGAATAAAGGCACGTTTAAATGGGGCAGGGCTGCCTAAGAGGCATTCGAAAATTTGAAAACAAAGTTGTGTGAAGCACCACTTAGCCTTACCTGATATTACACAACCGTTGGCACTAGAGTGTGATGCTAGCGGAGTTGGCATTGGAGCGGTTCTTATTCAAGGAAAGTGTCCTATTGCATATTTTTTGGAGAAGTTAAGCAGTGCTCGGCTAAATTATTGTACTTACGACAAGGAGTTCTATGGTATTGTGAGCGCTCTAAATCATTGGAGTCACTATCTTTGGCCGAAGCACATTATTCTACATCAGGACCATGAATCATTGAAATATATTAACGGATAGCACAAGTTAAGTCCTAGGCATGCTAAGTGGGTGGAGTTCTTACAATCATTTCACTTTTCATCAAAGTATAAGGACGGTAAAAGCAATGGTGTTGCGGATGAATTATCTAGACGGTATGCCCTACTGTCTACTCTTGAGGTTCGTTTACTTGGATTTGAGATGTTGAAAGATTGTTATGTTGACGATGCTGATTTCGGAGAGATCTTTATCCTATGCAAATCTGGTCCATTCGGAGAATTTATGATACAAGACAAATTTCTCTTTAAAGGGAATCGACTTTGTTTACTAAAACATACGGTTCGGGAGTTGTTAGTTTGAGAGGCTCATGGAGGTGGCTTAGCTGGCCACTTTTGTAATACCCGGTTGTAATTTATTCATTATCATTCAGTAATTATCAATCAGTAATGGTCAATCAATAATTTCTCACTCATTACTAATCACTCATCATTCATGATTCATTCATTTGTATTCATCATTGGCATTTTGTAACCGTGTATCAGTTACCGATCGTCATTCATCTCCGATTGAGAGTCGAGGCGAGAGTATTATCATAATCACCGTGAATATAGTCTTGTGTTGGAAGTATCATCTATCACGTGTTATTGGACTTATTTACAATCATACAAGTATTGTACGTCGGATCATTCACCGTTTGTAATGAGTATACGGAGTTGTTGGATTTTTGTCACTTCCAGCAGCGAGTTTGGCCGTAACTATTCCGGCATTACGGCCGTAACATGCATTCGTTGGCTCAAGGTGGTTTTGTACGAAGGTGAGTTACGGCCGTAAGGATTGTCGGATATGGCCGTAATAGGCGTTCGTTGTTTTCAGGCCAGTACGGAAGAATAGGACTTACGGCCGTAAAGGTTGCGGCATACGGCCGTAAGATGAGGCTGGTACGGCCGTAAGGCTTGGCCGGTTACGGCCGTACGATTCGGGCAGGGTGCCCAGGCAGTTTCAACGAAGGCTTCATACGCCCGTAAGTTTGACCAGGTACAGCCGTCTCGGTCGAGTTACGCCCGTAAGGCATGTGCGGGTACGGCCGTATGACGGTCGGCAGGTGTTTGGACGAGGACGAGTTACGCCCGTAAGGCAGGTGCGGGTACGGCTGTATGATTGTCGGCATATTCTGGACAAAGCTGAGTTATGGCCGTACGAGATGGCTGGTTATGTCCGTAAGGCCGTTGACTTGGGATGTTACGGCCGTAAGTAGGCCGAGTTACGGCCGTAACGTTCGGCAGTTTATATAGGACTTGGACGGGACTTTGAGCTCATTTTCTCATTTCTTCACCTTGTATCCGAGAGAGAGAGCTTGAGGGAGAGATTTTTCATCATCAATCACTTGAGTACTCGGTTTTCATCATCTTCATTTGGTTGTGAAGCTTGGAGAGTCGATCTAACGCGTGTTCATCGGATCAAAGTGTTTAGATCCTCAAAGGTAATATTCTTCAAACATCTTGGATTTCAATGTTATGTTGAGATATGATGTTTTGGACATTATAATCATGTTTTATGAAGAGATGTACGTATGATTACGAGTGTGTATGAATATTCATTGGATTATTGAAGGGTTATTCAAGTACACTTTGAATATTGAGTTGGATTTGGGGGTTTTCGATTAGTTGTTGTTGTAATCACAAATTCGGATAGTCATATTGGATTATTGATTGTATTGAATATGTTTTGTTGGTTTGGATCACTCTTTGGGGATTTGATATTGGTATAGTTAAGGATCGGTTGTAAACAATCGAAGATTGGTCATAACGTGTTTGATATAATACCCCAATGAGCTTGGTTTAGTCGTATCGACGTTTTGTGTTAGTTATAACCGTGTTTGATTCATATGTTGAACGGATTGTTGGTAATTATGTTATTCAAGGTTGTTCGAGCGACCGACGTCTCGTTTAGGATGTTTGTTCGTGGAAGGACATTGTTCACCGGTGTTGAGTAAGTTAATTCTTACTCGGTTAAAAGGATATTCATTCCTTTCGTTGTTGTTCATTCATAATCATAATTCATTCATAATGTATTAACCGTATTGAGACTTGTAATTGTCAATTAATCACATCATTCACGAGGAACGATGGTTCCAATCATTTCATTGAGCCATCATTCATTTCACTATCATTCCATCTCGGTGAGTCATCCTTGACTTTGTCGGATTGTTATTCATTATTATTCTTCATGGTCATTTCTTGCCCATATGACCTTCTGGGTTCATATTGCGTGGCCGGGTGGGGATGTGTGGAATTTTTAGTCGGGCACTTGATGGTCATGTGTTGGGTTCACCGACACATTGGATTGTGCACACGGTAATGTACCTCCGTGAGACTAATTAGGTACAAGGACAGGTGTGTCCGGACATTCGCCTTGTGCACTTGCACATACCATTACGGGCGTACTACGATGCCTCTCTTCAGTGTCGTTTCATAATTAAGATATATCATGATTGTGTTTATTCAAATCTTGAGGATTGTTGTTCTGTGTAACTGACCCCGTTAGGGGATATTGTTTTCAGGTCATGGTAAGGCAAAAGCAAGGGAAGAGAACGTTGACGGCGAGGAGTCCCAGTAATACTAGTAGGGGGGCCAATCCTTTCAGTCATTCATGTTGTTGTCATTTTATTTTTCCGCTGCAGTTTTCAACTTGGATACTCCGTTTCATTCAGTGTTGTGTATTTTATCTTGGTATAAAATATACATGTATTCGGTATTATCTTGGGTGTGTTGTAATGAAACTCCTCATCGGAGTAATTAATGATATACTGTGGTACGGTACTACAATTATATCGCTTAATTCATTCATTTTCATTCGCGTAGTGGGTCCCAGTCGGGGGTCCACGACACTGTAATATCCGCCTAGTTTGGGGTGTTACAGAGTTGGTATCGGAGCGCGGTTTTGAATACTACCTTCCGAGTCATGTCTCATTTGAAATCATCGTCATCGGACTAGTATCATTGGACTTTCGCATCACGTGTAACCTGTGCAAATGCCGAGCCCCACAGACCCAGAACTGTAAGATTTCTAACGCCATGGTATAATTTCTGGCAATAAGAATCACTCATTCATCATTCAACAGTCAACAATCCTCGTCATCATTCATTTTGATCAGGACAATCATGTTAACTCATTAATCACTCAGTTCATTTCACTATTCAGTTGTTCATCTAGAGGAACATATCATTAATCTTGTTAACTTGTTCAAGATAATCATTTCAAGAATTTCATCAGGTAATCATGTCACCTTAGTTAATCATTCATGTAATCACTGTGTTAGAGCGTGTATGCTCATTTTCATCATTTCATGACGTAATCATAATGTGATATTCATGCGAGAGATATAATTATCATGTGACTTTCCTACTTCAGTATGGAGATAGCAGGTAGAGGACGCGAGGGACGAGGCCGCGGTGCGGGCCAAAACCCGAGAGCTCATGTGAATACACGTGCGAACGCTAGGAATAATGCTAACTCATCGAGCAGCGACGCTGCCACTCATTCACCCAGAAATGATCATTCACTATCAGGGAGTCGTACCCGGGACACAGCTCAATCAGAAGGTGTTAGGGTTGACCCACTCACTTTTATGCAGGGCATGATGACCCAGATGACTCAGATGGCACGCCTCATGGAGACAATGCAGAACTCAACAGCTCAGAATTAGTAGGCTCCTCCGCTGCCACCTCAGGGGCAAGAGAGGGGTGTAAGTAGTATTATTGGCGACATCTCTCGCCAAAGGCCACCTACTTTTGAGGATTCATGTGAACCGGAGGATATTGTTAACTGGTTCGAGCATTTCGAGAAGTTATTTGCTATGGTAGAGTGTCCCGAAGGACACAAAGTTTCAGTTGTGGCTTACTATCTGAGTAAGAGCGCTCATTCGTGGTGGTTGTCGTTGAAGCCCACTGACGGATCATGTACTTGGGATCAATTCAAGACTCTCATGATGGAGAGGTTTTATCCGGCCCCACTCAGAGAGGCCAAACTATCAGAATTACTCACTCCCGTTCCCTCAGCAAACGAGGATGTTCTCGCCATCACCGAGAAATTTCAAGAACTTCTTCCTTTCGCCTCATCTATCATTCACTCCGAGGCGGATAAGATTAAGTATTTCAGCAAGAGGCTGAAACCCCGTATGCGGATGCAGTTGCTTAATCATAATTGCACCACTCTGGACGAATTCATCGAGAAAGCTCTTACTTATGAGCTTACTGCTAAGGAGATTGCTAAGCAGCAACCTTCATCTGCTAGCAAGAAGTCAAAGAATCGTAATCAGTCTGAAGGCGGTCAGACAACTTTCAAGAAGCCTCGTGCGGGCTCTACTTCATCTGAGCGACCTTCTGTGGCGCCCAGACCGGCGGAATCGCAGTCCCGAGCAGCCAGTTCGGCCATCACCTGTTTCAACTGTGGGGAACTTGGTTATGTGAGCACCAAGTGTCCGAGGCAAACTATCACATGCCATAACTGTGGGATTGCTGGGCATAAGGCCCGTTTTTGCCGAAGGGACTCCTAACCTACTCCGGCGTCATAAAAAATCTGCGCCTCCAATCGCTCTGATCCCGAGGGCGATTTGCTCCTCACACACACGTCGCCACTTTAGCCTCCAACCGCACCCCCGTCCGGCCATCTTCTCCGGCCATCCCACCCACCATCCGACTCGACTCATCGTCCGGAACACTCGCCTATACATTTCAGCCTTATCTATAGCCGGCAGCCTGCTCCGAGAGTTCGGCGACTTTCACACACTTAAGGTGTAAATCTCCTCTCGGTCGCCTGCACTTTCCGGCCATCTACGTCATCGCCTTTTTCGTCTGCTGTCAGATCTAGTATCACAGCAGCAAGCCGAACACACCAGATATACATCTTTATGCTCGCCGGCACTACCTCCGGCGACTAAGCAGCCTGCTCCCATGTTAAAGAAAAAACGGGCGTCGGCGGATGCCCGACAAGTCACCATCTGTGACTAACGCCCAACACAGGCCGGTCCCGTCGCCGGCAAAAGAAAAAAGAAAGTCCGAGGAAGAAAAAAGAAAGTCGGAAGAAGAAATAAGAAAGCCGAAGAAATTGATGTCTTCACCGTCTTCATCTGTTTCGCCTTCGCTGTCAGTTTCGCGTTCGCCGTCGCCAAAGAAAGCTCACTCCGTCGCGTCTCCCCGTAGCAAAGGTTTACCTATCACTAGTTCTGTTGGAGATGACGCTCCGTCCACCATGAAAGTTCCAGCTCCCGCGCCGTCGGTTTTTTCGAAAACCCTAGCCAGAAATTCTGCGCCGCTCATAACCCTAACGGTGGAAGCATTTAAGCCTATAAAGGTTTCAGCTGCTGAAGGAGAGGCGTCGATATTAGGTCCAATTCCCTCCAGCGGCTCAGATTTGTTGGGCCATGCAAATGAGTCCATTTCAACAGCCCACGCAACTAAGGCCGATCCCATTATTCCCCAGCCCAGTTTTTCCACCCGGCCCTCTGCCCATAAACCCACCTCACATTATCCTCATCAACCCAATTCGTGCATATCTCAGCCCACCTCCCCTAAATTATTTCCAAAACCCAATGCCTTAAATAAACCCAACACTTTACTAAATTATTTTCTACCACTTAATAAAAACCCAACAACCTCAAATCAGCCCAAATGCCCTAAGCCCGCCTATACTCCTGGCCCTTTAACCGACCTATCTACATCCATGTCATCCCAACCCACCCAGCTTATCCATCAACCGGCCCAGACCTCTTCTCGGCCCAATGATCAAACTCCAAATAATGCAGCCCAGCAATTGCGAGCAGCCCCGCCCATTTACAACCCGGTTCGGCAACCAACTCTGGATCCAGCCACGACGAACCACCAGCCGAACACCAGCAATCCTACTGAACCGCCTAGGCCGAAATCATTTGCATAGATGGTGAATAATTCATCCGGCTCGGCACAGCATCCCGGCCTAGTCCAGCACACCGGGTCGACAGTCAGAAGTTTCAATTTCGACGGAGCAAAGGTATGTCCTTTTGGTACTCTTTCCTCCGTAAATGAGAAAACGAGTGTTACTTTCTCTACTTCTGATATGATTACCCTTGCTGCGTCATGGGAGCGCACTTTAATTCTTAAATTCTCGCACACTATTCCCTCCCCTCGAGATGTGTCTACGGGATTGAATGATATGAAACTGAGGGGTAAATTTAGTTGGAGTTGGGTAAATTATTGCCACATAGCGATTAGGTTTGATAATGATGAGGATTTTAGACGAATTTGGTTAGGATCAACGTGGAATTTTTCTGGATGTCCTGCACGGGTTTTTAAGTGGTCACCTAATTTTTCGGTTAGGACGGAGACTTCGATCTGCCCGGTTTGGATTAGACGTCCGGGTTTCCCTTTACATTTATTTCATCCACGCGCTTTATACACGATTGCCAAGGCTGTAGGCAATCCTATCTTAGTTGATGCTCCGACGGCCACACATGCACGACTTTCAGTCGCTCGTGTGTGTGTCGAGATCTATCTTTTGGCGCCCAGAGTGCCAGAGATCGAAGTTGAATTTGATGATCACATTCTTGCGCAGCGCATCATCTATGAGAGAGTTCCATTGTATTGCTTTCTTTGCTCTCATGTGGGGCACGACCCGACCAGTTGCTACATAGTTGGCAACAAAGAACGGCCTCCTCCGCCCCAGCATAAGAAGCCTACTGTTGTCACATCTAGACAACAAAAGGCGCAGCCAGCCCCTGCTAAAGCCCCTAAGGCTAATACCTCTCAGGCTGATCCTAAGACTACTAAAGGGAATGAGCCTGCCGTCTGGCAGCTTGTTACCAAAAAAGGAGCTAGAGAGACGGGGATGATCCCCAAGGGTACGGCTGCCTCCGGACATCACTCGTACTTTGCATCGTTAGACTCCTCTGCTAGAGAGGAAGAGGATTTAGTAGGCACAGATGACATTATTAGCGTGGGCAATAAAGATAGCGTGTTGGGTAGCGATGACGGTGGTCGAGATAGTGATATTGAGCGTGTTTTAGAGGACGACACGGAGTCCTCTACCGTCCCACATTTTTCTAGACTCGTAGAGTCTACCTCCCCCCGCCATGACGGTGAGGGCTGCACCGATGATCCGATCATCGTGGAGCCTGAGACCCTTGCCATGGTGATTTACGTGCCTCCCCCTCCTCCCCCTTCTTCTTTTCCTTCTCTATCTCAGACTGAGTGTGGTCTTAAACACACCCAATTTGAGATTTCTGAGTCCAGTCTCTCTTTCTCGGCGCTGGTGCCTTTTACGACGGCACCGAAGCCCCCAGTTAAGAGACGTCTGATGTCTTCTACTGCTGCTCCTGGTGTCACCACTAGGGGCAAAGCTACTTCCGACTCCTCGATTTCCACAGGAGGAAGAACAGCTTCTCGCGGACCCTCCTCCTCCTCGAAGGGGCGATCTTCATCGCCCTTGAAAGGGGAAACATCTACCTGGCAGGATACACCTCGGAGACGGGGCCGCTCCAGTCAGCGTCCTAGGCCTTCGGCTGAGTTGGTTGGTTAGTTTATGTCGATACCCATTCTTACATGGAACGCTCGTGGTGCAGCTAACAGAGCACGAGCGCGTCGACATTGCAATCGTGTTCATAGGTTTTCTTTTATTGGCATTTTAGAACCCATGGGTTCCAATGCTAATTTTGATTTTTATATTCGTTCTTTAGGTTCTGCGTCGGGACTTTATAATCGGTCTAACAAAATTTGGTTCTTTTCTTCCCCTCACTTTCGGCACCAAGTTTTGTTGGATACCGATCAAGTCCTCCATCTTTCTATTTCTTCCCCCCTTCTTCCTCAGTCGATTTATGTCACCTTTGTCTATGCCAGCACTAACCGTGTTGGTCGTTACGCCCTTTGGGACACCCTCCGTGAGATTGCTTTTGAAGTAGAGGGGTTGTCGTGGCTAGTCAGCGGTGACTTCAACATCTTCTTGCATTCACATTAGCGCGAGGGTAGTACCACAGACCGTTCTCCTCAGATTCTAGACTTCGCACAAACTATTGCTGACTGTGAGTTGATTGATGCGGGCTGCGAGGGCGATATTTTCACTTGGGTGCGCAATGGTTTGAGGGAAAGGCTAGATCGTGCTTTATTTAATGAAGCATGGTCAAACGTGTTTGCGGTTTCTACCGTCACTCACCTGCCTAGACTTCGGTCGGACCATGCACCCCTTCTTATCCAGTGTCGCTTCTCCGCGATTCGTCACAAGTCGTCATTCCGTTTCCAGAGTATGTGGATCCGGCATCACACATTCCTGGACACTGTTAGGGAGGTCTGGCTTACCCCGATTGGATTATCTGGCATGTGTAACCTACAGGCCAAACTCCTTAGGGTTAAGCGCAGGCTGAAACAGTGGAACTGGTCTGTTTTTGGAAATCATCATACGAAGTTGGATGAGGCCTTGAGGGCTGCTGACGAGGCCGAGCGGTGATATGATTAGGATCCTACTCCGGAGAATAGAACCGCTATGCACTGTTTTCGTGCTGAGTACCATCTTCGTCTCTCTATGGAGGAAGATTTCTGGAAACAGAAAGCCGCTGTTCATTGGGTTTCTGAGGGCGAGCGCAACACCCGGTTCTTTCAGGGTTTTGCGAAGCAGAAGCATGGTCAGTCGCATATTCACAGCATTGAGGATGGTGGTACGACGATCGCTGTAGAGTCGGACATCCGATCATCCGCTGTGAATTTCTTTAGGACTCTGCTTACATCCGATGGTGATGTTCTCGTCCACCCGGATGACACTTGGTTTCCCTCTATCCCCTGTTCTTTTGATTCTGATAGTTTGTGTGTCCCACCCTCCCCCCAGGAGATTCATGCTGCGGTATTTGATATCGATCCTCACAGCGCTTCTGGGCCTGACGGGTTCTCGTCTTTGTTTTTTCAGCATTGTTGGGAGATTGTCTCTTCCGACGTGGAGGGGGTTGTGCTCGAGTTTTTTGAGGGTCATCCTATGCCTCCGGCTTTCACGGCGACTACGGTCGTCTTGATCCCGAAGAAGCCTGTTCCGAGCAGTTGGTCAGATTACAGGCATATTAGTCTGTGTAATGTGACCAATAAGATTATCACGAAAATCCTTAACACTCGGCTTGCTCCTCTCCTCCCTCTGATTATCTCTCCGAACCAGAGTGGATTTGTTCGCGGGCGGGTTATTACTGATAATATCCTTCTGGCCCAAGAACTTATTCAGGACCTCCACGTTGCGGACATTCATGGTGTCCCGAACCTTGCGCTGAAGCTTGATATGGCTAAGGCGTATGATAGGGTTCACTGGCAGTTTTTACGTGAGGTCCTGGTGAGGATGGGATTCCCGGCTAGATGGATTTTGTTCATCCGTCATTGCGTCGAGAGTTGCACATTCTCCATTTTGGTGAACGGCAGTCCGGCCGGCTATTTTGCCTCTAGTCGGGGTTTGTGTCAGGGCGACCCTATCTCTCCATCGCTCTTCATGCTTTCCGCTGATTATTTATGGCGCTGCTTGGACCGTTTCATTCGAGACCATCCTTTGATGAGGTATAGGACGGCTGGACGACCTTTCCCCGTCTCGCACCTATCCTACGCCGATGACATCATTATATTCACACGGGCTGTGGATGATGGTCTCGTTGATCTTATGCGTCTCCTGGATCACTACTCTATGGCTTCGGGCCAAATGGTTAGTATCCAGCACTTTTATTCTTGCTCCTAAGCATGCGCCTCATTGGCATCAGAGAGTTCACGATCTTATTGGTTTTCGCCAGGGCGATCTCCCCATCACCTATCTTGGTGTGCCCCTTTACAAAGGCTTTATGAGATGAGAGCTCTTTGCTGGGGTAAAGCAACGGATGTTGGATAGGATCTCTGGTTGGTCCCATCGCCACCTTGCTTTTGGGGGACGCTTGGCTCTTATTAAGAGCAGTCTCTGCACGATTCCTCTACACCTGCTTCAAGTGTTGGACCCTCCACAGTACATTATCCAGGAGCTCGAGCAGATCATTGCGAGATACTTCTGGGGTGTTGTTGGTCTGAAGAGGAAGACGCACTGGGTCCGTTGGCGGAAGATTTGTCGTCCGGTCTCTGAGGGAGGCCTCGGGGTTCGGAGCCTTTCGGATATGGCGAGAGCTTTTAGTTATAAGCTCTGGTGGCACCTTCGCGCGGGCACGTCTCGTGGCGCGATTTATGCTCGCAAAAGCGCTTTCGGCCTTTATACGCCTATGCGTTCCGCTCTTAAAGCTCGTGCCAGCCACCCTTGGCGCCGTCTCCTCCGATTGGGTATTGAGGCTCAGAAGTTCATCCGCTGGACTCTTGGTCATGGCTGCGGGGAGGTCAGCTTTTGGGACAATACTTGGATTGGGGATATGCCTATTTCTTTTTTTCATCAGGTTACTGGTAGACCCCATCTTAGGATTCATGAGTTATGGGTTGATGGGATGTGGGACATGGGTAGATTGGAGTCTATTGTTAGAGAGGAGCTAGGATTTACCCCTCAGTTCATACACGAGATCTCCGCGATTCCTATCGCCGAGGAGGATTCGGATAGTATGTGCTGGACTCTTACCTCTTCGGGTGCGTTCTCATTGTCGTCGGCTTGGTCTCACATCAGGGTGAGGGGTCAGGCTAATCTTGTTTACGGGGCCATCTGGGCTGCCTTACTTACACCGACCACTTCGGTGTTTATTTGGCGACTTCTCATGCGACGGATACCGACTGATGACATTCTTCAGAGGAGGGGCGTTTCACTGGCTTCTAGATGTTTGTGCTGCTTGCATACCCTTACCCAGACCTACCATACCGGTACCATTGCCCACCTTTTCTTGGAGAGTGATGTGGCTCGTGACGTGTGGGAGTATTTTGGCGCATGGACACATTTATCCCTACCCCATACTCAGAATATCTTTGAGCTCCTGAGTTTTTTCGCACACATCACACACTTTAGGCACGCGACTTTCATTATTCCTTGTCTGATCCTTTGGTTCATCTGGACAGAAACGAATAGTGCAAAGCATAGGGCGGTTACTTTTCTTTCGTCTCATGTTATTGTGCAGGTGGAGCGCCATGTTGCTTTATTAGCTTCTGCGGGGCTTATTTCATCTGAGTTCTGGGCGGGTTGCTCGCCGCCTGATCGTTTCCAGCGAGCTACATCTACCCCGCTCAGACTCGTCGCCCCGTCCTGGTGGTTTGGCTTCGTCCCGAGACCCCTTGGATCAAGTTGAACACGGATGGTTCGTTCGATAGAGATACACAAATTGCGGGTGGGGGAGGTCTGATTAGAGATCACCACGGAGAGCTCCTTCTTGCTTTCCATTCCTCTTTTCAGGCCTCTTCGAGTTTTGATGCTGAGGTCCAGGCGTTGGCGATTGGATTGATTCTAGCTTCCCAGAGATCGAGACATGTTTGGATTGAGCTTGATGCTACTGCTGTGGTGACCCTGCTATCATCTGGCCATCGGGACTCTTGGCAGGTTCGTCACACTCTTATGCGTATCCGACACATTCTCAAAGATATTCAGTTCAGAGTCACTCACATTTTCCGGGAGGGCAACAGGCTGGCCGACTATCTTTCTGAGCTCGGCATGTCGTCCCTCGGCATTCAGACTTATACTTACGATACTGCTCCTCCATTTCTTCTCTCCCTTATACGGATGGATCAGCTTGGTTATCCGTCTTTCAGATTTAGATAGGTTTTTATTTTGTTGATTGCTTGCTTGCCTATTGGTCCGCACATTAGCCCACAGTTTTAGTGGTGCACCTTGTATTGATCTAGCGGGCTGTAGGCACTCTAGATTTTAGGTTCCGGAATATGGCCCATTTTTGGTCATAATTCGGAGTTGAGTTATTTTAGTCTACGGGTCCGCACATTAGCCCACGTTTTGTGGTGCACTTTGTATTTCTTTAGCGGGCCGTAGATTTCTTCGATGTTTGGACCCGAATTATGGCCCATTTTTTGTCATAATTCGGGGCTGATACTTTGTATTTCTTGATCTCTTCTTATCTACAGGTTGGTGGGTCCCGCCTCAACCCCCCGTCCACACTGGACGCTTTTTTATTTTAAAAAAAAAATAGCTACTCCGGCGTCATCTCAGGCCCCAAAGCAGTCAGCTTTTTATAATCAGGCCACTCAGTCTGCGTCGTTCAAGACGACGGGAGCAAACAAAGGCGGAGCTAAGAGCTATCAAACGGGAGCGTCCGGTTCGGGGGCCGGCAAGCCCCGAATTTATGAGATGAAGAAGACCGACGATCTGAAGGCCCGGATGATCTCAGGTACACTCGATATTCTATCTCAACTTGTGTGTAGCCTTTTTGATACTGGTGCATCGCATTCATTCATTTCCGAGTCATGTTTGAGTAGACTACGTCTGGG
The DNA here is from genome assembly GCA_033398695.1 of Orobanche coerulescens. Classification (NCBI taxonomy): domain Eukaryota; kingdom Viridiplantae; phylum Streptophyta; class Magnoliopsida; order Lamiales; family Orobanchaceae; genus Orobanche; species Orobanche coerulescens. The sequence continues at coordinate 72,324,267 of CM065815.1, forward strand.
TAGTGCTACTAGTTGTGAGCCTTATGTCATTAGTCTACCTGACGGTAGAATAATTATCAAAAATCGTGAGATTCAGAATTGTCCGATTCAGCTTCATGGCTGTGTAAGACTAGCAGACCTAATCGTGGTAGATTTACCGAGAGATGACGTCATCTTGGGTATTGATTGGATGGATCGTCACGATGCCATCATTAGTGTCCGTAAGCATATGGTCACTATCATTTTAGACGATGGAGTCGAATGTGTCTTTCAGGGAGGTAATCCCGGCTGTTCTGGTAAGGTCATTAATTTGATGAAAGTAGTGAAATTACTCGGTCAGGGGTGTGTTGGTTATTGGTGCTATATGACCAAAACCGAGAAATCACCAATAATATTGGCGGATATTCTGGTAGTGAGAGAATATGCCGATGTATTTCCAGTCGAGTTACCTAGTTTGCCTCCACAGAGAGATGTGGAATTCACGATTGAGTTGGAGCCCGGTACGTCCCCGATATCGAAGGCACCGTACCGGATGGCCCCGACCGAAATGCAGGAATTGAAGAATCAACTTGAGGAGTTGTTCGAGAAAGGTTATATCCGACCGAGTGCGTCTCCATGGGGAGCACAAGTGTTGTTTGTCAATAAGAATGATGGTTCGTTTTGCTTTTGTATTGATTATCGGGAGTTGAATAAGGTGACGATCAAGAATAAGTATCCTCTACCCCGTATTGATGCTCTCTTAGATCAACTTCAGGGAGCTTCAGTATTTTCCAAGATTGACTTGAGATCTGGATGTCATCAGTTGCGAATTCGAGAGTCGGATATCACGAGGATGGTGTTTCGAACACGCTATGGTCATTACGAGTTCGTTGTAATGCCGTTTGGGTTAACTAATGCACCTGCGGTATTCATGGAGTTAATGAATCGGGTTTTCATCGACTTTTTGGATCAGTTTGTGGTTGTCTTCATTGATGACATTTTAATTTATTCTCATGACCGGGAGGAGCACGAGTTTCACCTTCATAAGGTGCTCGACGTGTTGAGACGAGAGCAACTTTATGGTAAGTTTTCCAAATGTGAGTTCTGGATGTCCGAAGTGACGTTTCTCGGGCATGTAATTTCATCAGATGGCGTGCGTATTGATCCTCAGAAGACGGAAGCTATCCGAGATGGGTTACCTCTGAAGAATGTTAAGGAAATCCGAAGCTTTCTCAGATTAGCCGGTTATTATCGGCGATTTGTGGAAGGATTTTCTAAAATCGCTCAACCAATGATGAACCTTTGGAGAAAGGATAAGAAATACACGTGATCCGATGTGTGTCAGCAGAGTTTTGAGGAACTCAAGATCCGGTTAATTTCAGCACCTGTCCTTTCCTTGCCACAAGGGATGGAAGGATTTGTGGTTTATAGTGACACGTCCGGACACGGTCTAGGATGTGTATTAATACAGAATGGGAAGGTTATTGCCTATGCTTCACGGCAATTGACACCTTACGAGGTTAATTATCCGACCCACGACCTGGAGCTAGCGGTCGTGGTTTTCGCGTTGAAGATTTGGCGTCATTACCTTTATGGCGTTACCTGTCAGATATTCACTGACCATAAGAGTTTGAAGTATATATTTACTCAGAAGGAGTTAAATATGCGACAGAGGCGGTGGTTGGAACTAATCAAATATTATGATATCGAGATCCTATACCACCCAGGTAAGGCAAATGTGGTTGCCGATGCCTTGAGTCGTAAGTCCATTCAGAAGCAAATGCTTGCTCATTTAACAGTTCAGAAGGAGCTTCAGCAGGAATTTCTTAGACCCGAGATCGAGGTCTGGCTTCAGCGAGTGCAAGGGTAACTTTGCATGTTAGAGATTTCATCACCACTTGAGGAGGCAATCAGAGTGAATCAGGGTTCGGACCCATCATTGTTGCGCATCCGTGAGGATGTGGCTCAGGCGAAAGCCCCTGGATCTTCTTCTCCGGCCATCCCACCCACCATCCGACTCGACTCATCGTCCCGAACACTCGCCTATACTTTTCAGCCTTATCTATAGCCGGAAGCCTGCTCCGAGAGTTCGGCGACTTTCACACACTTAAGGTGTAAATCGCCTCTCGGTCGCCTGCACTTTCCGGCCATCTACGTCATCGCCTTTTTCATCTGCTGTCAGATCTGGTATCACAGCAGCAAGATGAACACACCAGATATACATCTTTATGCTCGCCGGCACTACCTCCGGCGACTAAGCAGCCTGCTCCCATGTTAAAGAAAAAACGGGCGTCGGCGGACGCCCGACAAGTCACCATCCATGACTAATGCCCAACACAGGCCGGGCCCGTCGCCGGCAAAAGAAAAAAGAAAGTCCGAGGAAGCTCATGATACCCCTTATTCCATTCATCTGGGGTCTAGCAAGATGTACAAGGACTTGAAGCAAAATTACTGGTGGAGTAATATGAAGCGAGAAGTCGAAGAATTTGTTTCGAGATGTCTAACGTGTCAGCAAGTAAAGATAGAACATCAGCGACCGGCAGGTATGCTGAAACCGCTCCCTATTCCAGAGTGGAAGTGGGAAGATATTTCTATGGATTTCATCACGAGTTTGCCGACGAGTCGTCGTGGCATGAATACAATTTAGGTAGTTGTGGACCGTTTAACTAAGTCAGCTCATTTCCTTGAGATTAAGGATACGTGGGGTCCCGAGAGACTTGCCCAGTTGTTCATCAAAGAGATAATGAGATTGCATGATACTCCTAAGAGTATCGTTTCCGATCATGACGGACGGTTCATGTCTCATTTTTGGAAATCAGTTCATCGTACTATGGGAACTCAACTTAATCTCAGTACCGCTTTTCATCCTCAGTCCGACGGACAATCAGAGAGGTCTATTCAGACATTGGAGGACATGTTGAGGGCATGTGTCATCGATTGGAAAGACGATTGGGAAGCCCAACTACCGTTGATTGAGTTCACGTACAATAATAGTTGGCATGCTTCGATTAAGATGGCACCTTACGAGGCCTTGTACGGTCGTCGTTGTCGATCTCCTTTGTGTTGGGATGACTTATCAGAATCAATCGGCACCGAGCCCGATATGCTTATAGCCGCCCGTGAGAAGGTAGCTTTGATCAGGAGTCGTTTGTTGATAGCTCAGAGTCGACATAAATCATATGCAGATAATCATCGTCGACCACTAGAATTCGAGACAGGTGACCACGTGTTGGTCAAGGTATCCCCGAGTCGAGGTATTTTCCGATTCGGAAAAAGGGGGAAGTTGAGTCCGAGATTCATTAGACCGTTTGAGATTTTGGATCGAGTAGGCGAGTTAGCTTATCGATTGCCCTTACCTCCGGCGTTGAGCTGAATTCATAATGTGTTTTACGTCTCTCAGTTGCGGAAGTATGTTGCTGACCTGAGCCACATACTTCAGTTCGACGAAATCGAGATTGCGGATGATCATTCGTATGAGGAGCGTCCTATACGAGTTTTAGAGCGGCGAATCAAACAGTTGAGGAACAAGACGATTCCTTTGGTCAAGATTCAGTGGTCTAGACACTGAGTCGAAGAGGCTACTTGGGAAACCGAGGATAGTGTGCGGGAGAGTTATCCCGAGTTGTTTGACCCTTAGTTTTGGGGACGAAACTCTTTTTAAGGGGGGGAGTATGTAATACCGGTTGTAATTCATTCATTATCATTCAGTAATTGTTTAGTATATTTTGAGTAAAAAATTTATTAGTATTTTATATATATAATTGTGTGTTGTGTGATAATTTATCCGTTTTATCATATATTTATATTATTTCATTTTGTTAGAATTTTCTATAATTTTGTGTCATTCTGGGATAATTAATTGGAATTAAATTATATCTTCAGGTTAACCAACCGGTACAAGACAGATCAATTGGTTCAAGGACGATATTTTTACGAAATTCAAATATAGTCACGACTTGTCTCATTTTATTCGTCTCGTCGAAACGATCGTTTTAAAAAAAATTCATCCGAATACGAGTTCGTATGAGGAAGTTATGACCGTTCGAAGGACAATTAAATAGATGGACCATATTGTGCCACGTGTCAACACCCGATTGGACCGGAAATTTAACTCTCTGCTGATGTCATCCATGACATCAGCATTAATTAGCAGCCGTGTATTATTGGGGGTGGGATTTTAAAATGTTAAAAATTATTATTTTATTAATTTTGTAGTAGTATAAATAGGGGATGAATGTGTATTGTAAGGAGAGGAAAAAAGAAGAAAAAATAGAGAGATATTATTGTAAGGGAGAGAAATAAAAATATTGTGTAATAAAATTTTATTTGTGTAATAATATTATGGAATATTTATTTATTTGTGTTGTTATTATGAGTGAGTAATTTTCTTTTACTGGGGTTATGATGAAACCATGTCTATATTATTATTAATATTTATATAATAATTCCAAATAAATGTTTCTAACGATTATGATTTTCGCTTCAATAGGGGAATATTATTTCATCAATTATATCACGTATTTTTGATAGTTTTAAATTTCCCATTGCTTTGTGATTATTGATATTAGTTAATTTCTTTGATTATTTGTTTTTCATTAAATTGGATACACATAATGCTTAGAAATTACATTTTTCAAGCGAATGAAAATTTATATTTGAATTATAATTTTGTACTTATTGTCAAATCTATAGGGAAATAGTGAGATTGATTTCAGAATCTATTCCCTGAATTTCTTGGAATTAGAATATAAATTATATAATAAATAGACATTGGTGGATTCTAAACCCTAGTAAATTATTTAAAATCAATTTACCTAAAATCTACTTAAAAATTACTGTTATTTGTTGCAATTATTATAACCGGTAAAAAATCAAATTATTTGGGACTAGGTTAGAATTTAATATAATTTGGTTCAAAACGATAGGACTATATTTACTTCACTATCATAGTCCTTCCTGTGGAATCGACATTGCACCGCATATCTACATCGAACAAATCGTGCGCTTGCGAGTATTAGACTAAAGAATCAACCAACAACAAGTTTTTGGCGCCGTTGTCGGGGAGGCGCAAACGAAGTACAAGAAGACTGTCGTCACCAAGTTAGTTAAATTCTTCTACTAGTTATTTATTTATCTGTCTTTTTTTTATTATTACTATTATTAACTGTCTTTATTCGTTTTAGATTGCATTAGTATAAATAATAGTTAGTAGTAGAATTTATTTTCTTTTTACGTTCATAAAAAAATTCTGAAAAATAATAAAAACTTATAATAATAAATATAAAATATAATTAATAATAATAATAATAAAAGCTACTGTTCATTTTCGTAAAAATAATAATAAAATAATAAAAAATAAATAAAAAGTCCAAAAATATATAAAAATATAAAAAATATGAAAAAATTTAAAAAATTCAGAACTTATTTATTTTTATTTAAAAAAGATCTGGAAAATAAAACAAAAAGTTTCAGACTTTAAGGTAATATTTTTGTAATTTTGAAATATTAATATTAAAAAAAATCAAAATTTTTAATTTAAATTCGAAAAAATAAAAAATAATAAAAATAAATTTAAATAATCTGGAATATTATTTTCTGTATAAAAAACTGAATTATTTATTTTATTTTTAAAAAGTAAAACCTGCTAGTTTTAATAAAAATTTACTTTTCATAAAAATCTAAAAAAAATCAGATTAAGAATTAATAATTTAAATAATCTGGAATATATATAATAAAAAAAATCTGAACTTTGAATTTTTTTTAATAAAAACAGAATTTTTTTAAGAAAATAAATTACAATAGTTTAATAAAAAAGGGAAAATACTAAAAAAAAATTAAAAACCTGAAAATTTATTAAAAAAAATAGAAACGAAAATTTGTAATAAAAAAACTATTTTTATTTTTTTCATAAATAAAATAAAAGTTTGTAATTCTTATTTTTTTCCTAAAAAATCTAAATTTTTTTTGTGAAAAAATAAATAATATATCTGGATATATATATATATATATATATATATATTAGCTCAATATTATTAGTCTAAAAATATAATAAAATTATAATAAATATAAAAATAAAAAAACTAAAAAAATATAAAAAACAAAAAAAAATCCAAATTTTTTTTATATCTTGTCTTTAGTTTTAATAGAATCTTGTAGTGGTAAATTTAGATTGTGTTTTTAGTTATTATTTTCTATTTAGAGTTTTCTTAGACATTTAGTTTAGTTGCAATATTTCTCGTCGTACAATTTAATTTATCAATAGATATTGCTTCCGTAGATCAATTAGTAAATTTATTCCTTTGCAATCTATTACATCCTATAATTTTAGTAATAATTATAATAATTATCATTGATAATAATAATAATAATAATAATAATAATAATAATATATAAACTCAAAAAAAATAATAATTAAACAATAAAATCCTTTAAAAGATTCAACAAGGGATTGATATTTTTCACTCACTACTTTGTTTGATTTGAATAGAGAAAAGCTAAATATCAATCTTGTACAAACTGATTTTGAAAATCGATTGAATTTTGGCAAAAAGGGCTCTGTTGTACATGCCGAAGAAAGTTGGATTTTAAGTGCAACCGTTGTGACGCCTCCAACGATCTGGAAGTTCGATCGACTATCATAATTTGGTTTGTATGCAAAGTTAAAAAAAATGAAATACTGGTGAATGCAAGTTTGGCAACGAAATAATAAAGGTCGATTAATAAGAAGAAGATTGTCCTTAACTAAAATTGAAGTTCAACAAACGAAACCGATACCAAAAATGGACGAAATCGGAAATCGAAATAATCAAGTTGCAAAAGAGAAAACTTTAATAGAATATTTTTCTCCAGTGAGTGCTAACTCTCCTTCTTGCATAGTTTTGCCTACAACTAATGCAACTCATTTCGAACTTAAACCATCAATAATTCAACTTCTTCCATCTTTTCACGGTTTGGAAAGAGAAGATCCTTATATGCATGTCAAGGAATTTCTCGACATTTGTTCTACTTTCTGATTCCAAAATTTCTCTGATGAATCTGTCAAACTTAGATTATTTCCATTTCCTCTCAAAGATAAAGCAAAATTCTGGCTAAATTCTCTTCAAGCAAGAACAATTACAAGTTGGGACCAACTAGTGAATAAATTTCTCGCAAAATTTTTTCCAATGTCCAAAACTGATAGTCTTAGAAGAGAAATATCAGAATTTTTCCAAAAAGAAAATGAAGAATTTTATGAGTGTTGGGAAAGATTTAATGATTTAATCCTTAAGTGTCCCCATCATGGTTTTGAAATATGGCGTTTGGTAAAATATTTTTATGACGGTTTAACTCCAAACAATCGCCAATTAATCCAATCAATGCATGGTGGAAAATTTCATCACCTTATTGGAGACGAAGCTTGGAATGCACTAGAAAATATGTCAATTAATTCACAATAATGGAATTCACTCAACTCTAGAGCCAAATCGATGCATACGACCCCAAAAAAAGGTGGAATTTACGAGGTTAAACAGGATGTTGAAATATAATCTACTATAGATGATTTAGTACGAAAAGTGGATGCGTTAGTCTTGAAGCAATCCATCCACTCGTCAAACTCAATAAATGAAATTTGCATTTCATGTACGGAATCATTTCATTCATCTCAATCTTGTCCCTATTGTCCACAAAATCAAGAAATTTTTAATGAAGAAGTCAATGTGTTACATTCATATGAAAAATCTCCGGACAGTCCATTTACTCCAACTTATAATCCAAATTGGAGGAATCATCCAAATTTTTCCTGGAAGTAAAACATGCCTCCAATGAATCAAGGAGGACATCAAATCAACATGTCAAATCAACAAAATGTCCGTCCTAATCAATATCCTCCAAATACTTATCAGTATCCTTCTACAGTGCCAAAGAAACCATCTTTGGAATATACATTACAATAATTCATGCAATCTACTCAACAAATATTCCAATCAACTCAGAAAGATGTACAATCAAACTCACAGGCTATTTCTAAGCTTGAAACACAAATTGGTCAACTTGCAACAACTTTAGCTGAAAGAGAAAAGGGAAAATTTCCGAGTCAGTCCATCCCTAATCCTAAAGGACAATATGAAGTAAACTCTTCTAACGCAGAAGTTCAGTCCATAACTACCCTTAGAAGCAGAAAAGAAATACAAAAGCCTGACTATGAGCCGGAAGAAAAATCAAATGAACCACAAGTTTCAAAATCAGAAGATTCTAAAGAAAAAGAAAAGCCTTACGTTCCCAAAGCTCCATTTCCTGAAAGACTTATTCTAAAAGATAAAAGTGCGCAATACAAAGATATAATGGAAATATTTAAACAAGTTCGAATAAATATTCTATTCCTTGATGCTATTAAACAAGTGCCTGCTTATTCTAAGTTCTTAAAAGATCTTTGCACTGTAAAAAGAAGAACAAATGTTCCAAGAAAGGCATTTTTAGCTGAACATGTTAGCTCATTAATCCAAAATAAAACTCCCGTTAAGTATAAAGATCCTGGTAGTCCTATAATATCTTGTGTCATTGGAGATCACATCATTAAACGAGCCTTGCTTGATTTAGGAGCCAGTGTTGTAACACCCCCAATCCGCTCAGGGATATTACACGCCGTAGAACCTTTCCTCAAGGATCTACCAGGCTGGTAACAACAATCAAAAAACTCGACAATGCCTTTAAGGCTAAAAAGACTCAGTAGACCGATTTGGCCTTTCAATAAAAACATACAACTCTAACACATTACATACCCACGCAGGGGTCGAATACAAAATACTCCCGTACAACGGGGAAAAATACTGCAGCGGAAATAAAATACAACTAAACCAATACGACATCAATGGGTCCTCGTGTGATTAGTATCGTTCATCTTTCATTATCCTTCGTTCCGACCCTGTGCTATGCTCCAAAACCTGAATGCAAAAATAGACATCCACCCCCCGAGTAATCGGGGGTTAGCAAAACTCCACTGTTTTGCTAGTGCAAGTACAAGTGCAAAAATACGAGCCATACAATACAAGTTCCAAGAACAATAATAATCAGGAATCCTCAAAGATCCAAACGTAAAGAAAAGTACTTCCCGAGGCAAGAGTTTGGGTAAACATTTCCAAAACCGAAAGATCGCAAATAAGGGAAACAATTTACAAAACAGTTCAAAATGCCATCGAGAGTTTTAATAGAAAACAATTTAGGATTATAAAATCCTTCTCTTTCCAAAAATCAATAGGGTCACAGCCCAAATGTTTTGTTTTCACAAATAGAAAACCGACAATAATTCACCGGGCCAGAGCCCAACATCACGTGTCCTCGACGGACATAAAATCAACAAAACATAATTGCACACGCGCATCGCCTAGGACCGGGACGAAGCCACAAATCCCACTCGAGGCCTCGAAGGACCCTCCCGAGCTGGCTAGCGAAACAAATCACACACATCTCACGGTTGGATCAATCGCTTGTTGCATCCTGGCCACATGATCGCATGCCATGTGCCACCGTAGATTATCTCAGGCTCTCACGGTTGGATCAATCACTTGTTGCATCCTGACCACATGATCACGTGCCATGTGTCACCGTAGACCTTCAACCGTATCCACACATTCACACAAATAACATATCACATCAAGGATATTCAAACAATTCACCCAGAGCATCAAACACTTAGCAAAACACCACGTCAAACCACAATGCACCGAAATGAAACAATATACGTCCACACGCAAATACCAAGTGCAACATCAACACCAAACATATCCATAGAGTTCACATAGTCATTCTCAAACCACACCATTCACAAAACACACGCGTTTTGAAAGCAAGCCTTTAACAAGGCTAAACCGAATCTTTTGAAAACTCATTTCAAACAATCAAAGAACCACATAAAGACGATCACCATTATCATATTCACAAAACAAGAATAGTATGGACAAGGTACTTGCCTCGAAATCACGATCGCAATAAGACGACGGATAGGACACGGTCGAATAGCCCCGAACCCCCGAACAATATCAAGAATGTGATAGCACCACGAGTATTACGAGAATAACACCACACGAATCATCAATCACCAAACGGGATTCAACATTGGAATCCTCGAACACCTATAAACCTCCGGAAGGAACAATAACATATGGTTACGACGAGAATCAAGGCCAAAACAACGGAAATCCCAACAAACTATCGAAGGGAAACTCATTGGGACATTTAATCGAACATTAAATGTTCAAGACCCTTCAAGAACAAAGAAATCACCCCTCGGGTCGAACGAACCAAAGATACGAGTATCCAATCCATAGAACAAGTTCAAAACAACGTTTATACAACAATTAATTGATCAAAAACGGATTGGAATCGAAATCAAAAAGGAAAATCCCCAAATCTACAAAAACAAGGGTTCAAGCCAAAATACCTTGATTTGGATGAAGGATTCAAGTAGAGGTCGAAAATCTACAACAAGACTTGAGGTGGATGATCTCTACAAGTTTGGGAGCACTCAAATCGCCCAAAATCGCCCACAAATCGCCCTAGATGGAAGGAGGAAGAAGAGAGGAGAAAAATGAAGTTTTCTCCTCGAAAATCTGCTAAAAAACGCAGAAAAAGCCTGTGTGCCGCGACACGGGATGAGTGTGCCGCGGACCGGGGCCACGAAAGCCCAGAATCAGCTTAGTGCCGCGGCACAGCTGAAGTGTGCCGCGGCACACGATGCGACCCACTCCAACACGAAAAGGCACATCGTATAGTCTTAGCTATTTCGACCATAACTCCCTAAATCTGACTCCGATTGACTCACCGTTTGAACCATTGGAAAGCTAACTTGATGCTCTATAATATTGCAAAGATTCAGAATTTTTGGAGTTTCCAATAATTAATGGTGACTTTACAAAGTCGAACTCCCACGTGAAAAAGTCGATTAAGGACACGAACTCAACAAAAGCGACACCGAAACGAACTCGGATGACAAAAAGTGCAGAATTAATCATTCTCGGAATGGAAAGCGGTCATGATAGAGTTGTCAAAACGAACTCCGCCGAAAAAGAAATTTACCGAAAATCAAAAATTAGGATATTACATTCTACCCTCCTTAAAAGAAGTTTCGTCCCGAAACTTAAAACAAGTAGGGGAGCAATATACCCGCCAGAAAACTCGACGAGATACAAAAATAGAAAACTCGCGCCCAACGGCGAAACGCTGCAAGAAACGCAAAGAGACATACGGCGTGAAAACGCGCTCCACGACGACCAACACAACGCCACCGTAGAGACATAATAAAATCAATAAGTGACAAACGTCATCAAATAGATAGTACAATCAGATCGATTATCCGAACAATCACAAAACACAACGAACGAAAATCAATACGATTGACCAACCTAACGGTTCATCAATCCAAACGCGAGTCAAACGCTGAACAAACACGGAATTCCACCGCCCAAGGGTTGGAAGATCGAAACAAGACTGATTTCCCAAACTTAAGGGAATTACGAAGGAGTCTGAATGTTCAACAATCACGAAACGAGATCAACAAAAACCGAACAATCAAACCATCGAACCACAAAGATCGAGACAACAAAAATTGAACGATCATGTTCGGATCACGAAGGACAAGAAGGCTCAACCGACAACTCCGAGGTTCACATCTCGACTCGAGACAAAACATGATCCGGTGAAAACAACAAGATGCACACTCACATAAGATCGACAGGAAAGGGAATAACAATTGAAAAGTCACACGACGAACGAGTAATTCCGAAACAATACCACCCTCGTTCGATTAACAAAAGTAAGGGACAGGGCAAGCTCAGAAAATGTTAACAAACATAAACGAGTCGACAGAGTCGAAAATACAGAAGTTCCAAATCCGATCCACTTCGAATAAAAGAACTAGTAGAACCAAAAGATGCTACTTCCGAACAAGGTTCACAAGAATCGAACCGAACTGGGAAAAGTCACAGCGATAACCAGATCGACCCAAAATAAGATCACAGCTCGTTCGAACGGTGAAACCGAAATACAGAACAAGCTCAGACAATATCAACGAACACGGGCGAATCGATAGACTGGAGAAAGAGAAAATATAGAAGCCAAAAATAGTACGGGTATTATATTCGACCTCTTCTAAAAGAAAGTCCTCCCCGCAACTCACAATAACGGAAACAAGGTAACAACACAAAAAGCAACCGACAGAGATATCTCCTATGGGCCTCTCAGAGCCGATCCTGATAACTGTGCTGAAGCGCAAACTCCGAAAGTCTCGGTAGCCAATTCGCAAAACTGAATTCGGTGACCCTCGAGTCCACACTCGAAATGTGTTACTGGCGAGAAGGAAAATTTGCACGTACATTCCCCCGGCACATCACGGTTGAAATGCCTCGGCTCGGCATACCGAAAATACAAATGCTAGATATAATGGAACATAACACCGCAAAACAACATACCGGAGATGCCAACTCAGCACAACAAGGAATCATAACACATATCATATATAACGATTACCATCGTAAAGTAATACACACACAAACACTACAACAACGACGGTATCGTTCGGCGACCTCAACGGCCCGAACGATAACCAGCACATAATTACAAACATCATGAAACAATCACACATGTGCATAAACGCACAAAAATCCAAGCTTTAACAACCCACACTCGTGCGACAACACGCAAATCACCACGATGTGATAAACAGTAAACACCAATTCACACCTCTCACAGAGGGCTAGTACAACAAATGCCTGGCAACGCCTCGACATTCATGCCACCAATTCGATCATACTCGGGAGTAACATCATAACGACAAAGCAAACATCATACATACATATCCAGCCCTCAAACGGGAATGGATAGGTTTTTAAAATGAAAACATCCTTTTGAAAATAATTTAGAAAAATGCCGGTTGATTTTGAGTATCACCTTTCAAGAAAAAGTACAAACGTGAAACATCGTTATCGAGACTTTGGAGAACCATCTCGCATTTGATAAAAATGAGGACACTTTATTTTCGTGAAAAACTTTCGGAAATATTCGACCCTCGGGTCTAAGTAAAAGTGTTTATAAAACATTGAAAATATCTCAAAACATTTTGGGTCCTCGCGGTAGAAGAATTTTGAAACATATTGTGGCATCTTGGATGTACCACGAGAAAATAATTCATTTTGAAAGTACGTCTCGAAATTTATTTTCTAAGATACTCAAGTTTTTTTCAAAGATAATTCAATGGGCTAGAATGCCCAAAAATTTCAGGTAAATACACAAAATATTATAGCGTCGTGGGTCCCGCACCGGAACTCACCAGACTAAAAACCATTTACAAAAACGCCAAAAAGGCCGATGACGGTAATATTTCAAAAACTCACGAAAGCCATTTACAAAATACTAAATACCGTCATAAGAATTTCGCCAAAGCGATCAAGGCCATAATGCCAAAAACTCGGTTAAGGGGAGGTTTTCGAAATAAAACTCGGTCGGTAAAATACCGAAAGTCATTACAAAAGAACTCACGCAGCGGATAAAAGAAATACAGTTCAACATGCACAATCCAGCAACACTACTCCTCATATGAACGAAATATGAGAGTCAAATAACCACATATCACGAAATCAAAATCCATAAGAGGATTCCGTCACTTAACCAATAATCATAAAAATGGCTCGTGTCACACGAGGCACAACACAAAGAAGGGAGACTTACATTCACAGGTCGCACGAAGATGATGATCGCCCACGATACTAATCACGACCAACAAACTCAGACGACGCGTCGCGACACGACTCAGTCAGATAAAATCCGACGAAACAAGACTCAAACAACACGACTTGACCCGACAGCCTAGGTTTCCTCAACCTAATCTCTGATACCATTTATGTAACACCCCCAATCCGCTCAGGGATATTACACGCCGTAGAACCTTTCCTCAAGGATCTACCAGGCTGGTAACAACAATCAAACAACTCGACAATGCCTTTAAGGCTAAAAAGACTCAGTAGACCGATTTGGCCTTTCAATAAAAACATACAACTCTAACACATTACATGCCCACGCAGGGGTCGAATACAAAATACTCCCGTACAACGGGGAAAAATACTGCAGCGGAAATAAAATACAACTAAACCAATACGACATCAATGGGTCCTCGTGTGATTAGTATCGTTCATCTTTCATCATCCTTCATTCCGACCCTGTGCTATGCTCCAAAACCTGAATGCAAAAATAGACATCCACCCCCCGAGTACTCGGGGGTTAGCAAAACTCCACTGTTTTGCTAGTGCAAGTACAAGTGCAAAAATACGAGCCATACAATACAAGTTCCAAGAACAATAATAATCAGGAATCCTCAAAGATCCAAACGTAAAGAAAAGTACTTCCCGAGGCAAGAGTTTGGGTAAACATTTCCAAAACCGAAAGATCGCAATTAAGGGAAACAATTTACAAAACAGTTCAAAATGCCATCGAGAGTTTTAATAGAAAACAATTTAGGATTATAAAATCCTTCTCTTTCCAAAAATCAATAGGGTCACAGCCCAAATGTTTTGTTTTCACAAATAGAAAACCGACAATAATTCACAGGGCCAGAGCCCAACATCACGTGTCCTCGACGGACATAAAATCAACAAAACATAATCGCACACGTGCATCGCCTAGGACCGGGACAAAGCCACAAATCCCACTCGAGGCCTCGAAGGACCCTCCCGAGCTGGCTAGCGAAACAAATCACACACATCTCACGGTTGGATCAATCGCTTGTTGCATCCTGGCCACATGATCGCATGCCATGTGCCACCGTAGATTATCTCAGGCTCTCACGGTTGGATCAATCACTTGTTGCATCCTGACCACATGATCACGTGCCATGTGTCACCGTAGACCTTCAACCGTATCCACACATTCACACAAATAACATATCACATCAAGGATATTCAAACAATTCACCCAGAGCATCAAACACTTAACAAAACACCACGTCAAACCACAATGCACCGAAATGAAACAATATACGTCCACACGCAAATACCAAGTGCAACATCAACACCAAACATATCCATAGAGTTCACATAGTCATTCTCAAACCACACCATTCACAAAACACACGCGTTTTGAATGCAAGCCTTTGACAAGGCTAAACCGAATCTTTTGAAAACTCATTTCAAACAATCAAACAACCACATAAAGACGATCACCAATTATCATATTCATAAAACAAGAATAGTATGGACAAGGTACTTGCCTCGAAATCACGATCGCAATAAGACGACGGATAGGACGCGGTCGAATAGCCCCGAACCCCCGAACAATATCAAGAATGTGATAGCACCACGAGTATTACGAGAATAACACCACACGAATCATCAATCACCAAACGGGATTCAACATTGGACTCCTCGAACACCTATAAACCTCCGGAAGGAACAATAACACATGGTTACGACGAGAATCAAGGCCAAAACAACGGAAATCCCAACAAACTATCGAAGGGAAACTCATTGGGACATTTAATCGAACATTAAATGTTCAAGACCCTTCAAGAACAAAGAAATCACCCCTCGGGTCGAACGAACCAAAGATACGAGTATCCAATCCATAGAACAAGTTCAAAACAACGTTTATACAACAATTAATTGATCAAAAACGGATTGGAATCGAAATCAAAAAGGAAAATCCCCAAATCTACAAAAAAACAAGGGTTCAAGCCAAAATACCTTGATTTGGATGAAGGATTCAAGTAGAGGTCGAAAATCTACAACAAGACTTGAGGTGGATGATCTCTACAAGTTTTGGAGCACTCAAATCGCCCAAAAATCGCCCACAAATCGCCTAAGATGGAAGGAGGAAGAAGAGAGGAGAAAAATGAAGTTTTCTCCTCGAAAATCTGCTAAAAAACGCAGAAAAAGCCCGTGTGCCGCGGCACAGGATGAGTGTGCCGCGGCCCAGGGCCACGAAAAACGCCCAGGAATCAGCTTAGTGCCGCGGCACAGCTGAAGTGTGCCGCGGCACACAGTACAGCCCACTCCAACACGAAAAAGGCACATCGTATAGTCTTAGCTATTTCGACCATAACTCCCTCGTCTTGACTCCGATTGACTCACCGTTTGAACCATTGGAAAGCTAACTTGATGCTCTATAATAGTGCAAAGATTCAGAATTTTTGGAGTTTCCAAGAATTAATGGTGACTTTACAAAGTCGAACTCTCACGTGAAAAAGTCGATTAAGGACACAGAACTCAACAAAACGACACCGAAACGAACTCGGATGACAAAAAGTGCAGAATTAATCATTCTCAGAATGACGAAACGGTCATGATAGAGTTGTCAAAACGAACTCCGGCCGAAAAAAGAAATTTACCGAAAATCGAAAATTGCGGATATTACAAGTGTGAATTTATTACCATATTCTGTTTATACACAA
This sequence comes from Orobanche coerulescens, assembly GCA_033398695.1. NCBI lineage: Eukaryota > Viridiplantae > Streptophyta > Magnoliopsida > Lamiales > Orobanchaceae > Orobanche > Orobanche coerulescens. The sequence goes on from CM065815.1 coordinate 72,340,636, forward strand.
CTTGGATTAGGGGTGCTAAAATCAACATCTGTGATACTTCAACTAGCTGATAGATCTATAAAAATACCTCGAGGAATCGTAGAGGATGTTATGATTCAAATAGATAAATTCTACTTTCCTATTGATTTTATAGTCATAGACACTGAACCTGTTGAGAATACCAAAGATCAAATCCCAGTCATTTTAGGTAGGCCATTTTTAGCTACTTCAAATGCATTAATTAACTGTAGAAATGGCATCATAAAATTTTCTTTTGGAAATATGACTGTTGAACTAAATATGTTTAACATTTCTCAACAACATGATGATCATGATGACGTTTGTGTGGTAAATATGAAGAGAGTATGGGTCCTTATTTCTTTCCAAAAATGGACGATGATGATCTTTTTGAAAGGTGTCTTGCTCATTTTGGCTCAGATTTTGACATCGACAGTTCAATTAATGAAGTAAATTCTTTACTAGAGTCTACACCATTATTGGATAATGATAAATGGAAAGCTAAAACTGAACCACTTGAGAGTCAAATGAATATAGAAGTACCCATTGAAGATTCAAAGATAGAGCTCAATCCATTACCTGAGTCTCTAAAATATGCATTTTTAGGACCATCAGAAACCATGCCTATCATCATAGCATCTGATTTAGATGAAGAACGAGAAGATAAATTAATCAATGTCCTTAAAGAACATAAAGAAGCAATAGGCTGGACCATCTCCCATATTAAAGGTATTAGTCCTTCTATATGCATGCATCGAATTTGCCTTGAAGAAAATGCGAAAACTTCTCGAGAATTTCAAAGAAGACTAAATCCTAATTTGAAAGAAGTTGTAAGAGCTGAAATAATCAAACTCTTAGATGCAAGGATCATCTACCCTATTTCTGACAGCCCTTGGGTTAGTCCTGTTCATATAGTTCCAAAGAAATATGGCATAACTGTAATCACGAATGAAGAAAATGAACTTGTTCCAACCAGAATTCAAACTGGATGGAGAGTATGTATAGATTACAGAAAATTGAACTCTGTTACAAGAAAAAATCACTTTCCACTTCCTTTTATTGATCAAATGCTAGAGAGGTTAGCCGGTCATGCTTATTATTATTTTCTTGATGGATATTCCGGCTATAACCAAATTCCCATTGCTCCTGAAGATCAAGAAAAAACCACTTTTACCTGTCCTTTCGGCACTTTTGATTACCGACGAATGCCATTTGGTCTGTGTAATGCACCTGCTACTTTTCAGCGGTGTATGATGAGCATTTTCTCTGACATGGTTGAGCGGTTTTTGGAAATTTTTATGGATGATTTTTCTGTATTCGGGTCTAGCTTTGATGAATGTTTACACCACTTAACCCAAGTGTTGGTTAGGTGCAAGGAGAAGAATCTTGTTCTAAACTGGGAAAAATGTCATTTTATGGTTAAAAAAGGAATTGTCTTAGGACATGTGATTTCTGAAAAAGGAATTGAGGTGGACAAATCTAAAGTTGATTTAATATCCAGTCTTCCACCCCCACGAACGATTAAAGAAATTCGGTCATTCTTAGACCATGCTGGTTTTTACCGTCGATTCATCAAAGATATTAGCAAAATCTCAAGGCCATTATGTAATTTACTTTAAAAAGACACACCTTTCGTATTTGACGATCATTGTCTAAAAGCTTTTAAGACACTCAAATCTATGTTGAGCTCTGCACCTATCATCAAATCTCCAAACTGGAATCTTCCTTTTGAAATAATGTGTGATGCATCTGACTATGCCGTCGGTGCAGTATTGGGTCAAAGAGAAAATAAATTGCCAACTGTAATATATTATGTAAGCAGAACTCTAAATGATGCCCAATTAAATTATTCTACAACTGAAAAAGAATTGCTTGCAGTCGTTTTTGCCTTAGACAAATTTCGACCTTACTTGATTGGTTCGAAAGTCATAATTTACTCTGATCATGCTGCATTAAAATATCTTCTTTCTAAGAAAGATGCTAAACCTCTCTTGATAATTGGATTCTATTATTACAAGAGTTTGACTTAGAAATTCGAGATAAAAAAGGTTCTGAAAATATTGTTGCTGATCATTTGTCTAGGCTAATCGTTAATTTTACTGATAAAGAACCTCCCATTAATGAAACTTTCCCTGATGAACAACTCGTTTCTGTTTCTCAAATACCTTGGTATGCAGACATTGTCAATTATCTTGTCACTGGTAACTGTAATATCCGGTATTTTTCTTTCCCTTGTATTTTCATTTTTGGTATATTTCTCGGTCATAGTGACCCTCGTGTATCTTTCAGTATGTCCGTTCTGTCAACTGTTGAACTGTATTCTCGTTATTGTTCATTGTTTCAACTTTCCTCATATGAGTTCGACTTTGTTAGATCACCATTAATTTTTGGTAACTCCAAAAATTCTAAATCCTTGCAATATTATAGAGCATCGAATTAGCTTTCCAATGGTTCAAACGGTGAGTCAATCGGAGTCCGGACGAGAGAGTTATGATCGTTTTCGTTCACCCGCTCATTTTTCAGCTTTCGGCCGGTCACTGCCGACCGGACTCGGCCGTGTCGTCCGACACGGCCCGTGCCGTACTCGTCCGGATAAGCCGGAAGCGACTGCCTCAGGACCCGACCGTGTCGTCCGACACGGCCCGTGCCGTACTCGTCCGGATAAGCCGGAGGCGACTGCCCAGAGGCCCGACCGTGTTCCAGGACACGGTCGAGTCATTGCCGAGCGCCGGACGGGTCACTATCGGTAGGTCCCCTCCGCGCCGCGCCCGTGTCAAGCAAGACACGACCGTGCCGATCGTGCCGATCGTGTCGGCCAGCTGTGCAACACGACCGTGCCGATCGTGGACACGGTCGAGTCCCTTCCGGCTGACTGCGCGCCACGACCGTGTCATGTCGGACACGGTCGAGTCTGTCCGCCCTATAAATTCGTTTTCTCGGCATTTCAGCTTATTTTTCCCCTTTTTCTTCACCTGCAACCGAGAGAGAGCTTGAGGGAGAGTTCTTCCTTCACAAATCATTTGAGTGTTGATTTTCTTCATCTCCTTTTGATCGTGAAGCTTGACAACCAATCCAACGCGTGTTCTACGGATCTTAGTACTTGAATCTCCGAAGGTAACATCTCTAGAAACCCTATTTCGATTAATTTGGGGGTTTTGGGATTCTCTTCCGATTAGTTTCGTTTCGTTGGTGGATTCATGATGTACACGATTAATATTGTTAGTATGGTTAGCTTTCCTACGGATTCATGGATAATTTGTGGATTTTTACGGAATCGAGAGGGTTCGGTTGTGGTCCGCCCTCGTTGTTGTTTATATACGAAAATACATGAATCGTAGGTGGGTTTCCGGGTGTATTCCATTTCCATAATCGTTTAGAAGTGGTTGTGATTGTGCTATTCGAATCGTTAGGTTCATTCTCGTCGGTTCCTCGTGGTTGTGCTTGATCCTTCCGTTCCGTTCGTGTCATCGTCTATTTAATCGAGGCAAGTATCCTTATGAACTTACAATCTTGACATAGTAGTTTTGTATGAGAAATTGTGTGTGTGTGTATGCTCACTACGGGTTAGACTCGACGGGGTCTCGGTAGGGTTCCACGAAGCTGTGGACCGCGAGCTTGCTTTTAACCACTGTGGGTTAGATCCGATGGGGTCTCGGCAGGGATCCACGAAGCTGTGGGTCCGCGGTTAATTGTGGTGCATTTTTGCAAATGTGGTTTGATCATTGGCATTTCCGGAAATGAGCGTTTTGAAAACTATGATTTCTTGATGGCATGCATTACTATATGTGTAAGATGTAAAATGTTCATTTGGTTACTTGTACTAGCGTAATTGCTAACCCCTCTGGGGACCCGTTTTGGGGAAATTCGTTTTATGAATTTCAGGTCAGGTTCATCAAGACGAACGGGCGCTGGACCAGTATGCGGATGATGGCCGAGCGTGATGATTGTGCCTAAGTGACGTCTTAATGTCTTTTTGTCTTTTCGTCTTTTGTGGCTTTTAAACTAATGGTTGTACTCGAGTACTCAAGAGTTCTTGTCCGTCCGGATTGTATTGTTGCCTATATGTTTGTGTTGATTGATGATGCTATGGTTGGCCAAGCAAACCGGGTGGATTATTCATTTTGCGTCTTTATGACATGGTTTTGGTTTGTCGTTATGTGAGTCGATGAGTATGATGCTGTTCAGCCTGGTGGGTCCCATATAGGGATTCACGGCGCTGTAATATACCTCGAATATCTTGAGGGTGTTACAGAAAATGGTATCAGAGAGTTAGGTTTATGGATACCTAGGCTTGTCGGTTAATTGGGTCTTGTGGTGTTTTGTTTTGCACATCATCGTCACGCTGCCATGATTCCGGTACTACCAGTGTCCGTAAGTTTTTCTTTCCCTGTTCATTAAGTCCTTGTATCGTACCCTTGATTCTCGACTTGTGATTGTTCTTTTCTTGTACTGATCCTCGTATGGCTTTTGCTACTTATTTAACTCCAGTATGGATGCTGGAAGAGGTCGTGGTCGCGGTCGTGGTCGTGGACGCGGCCGGGGACGTAGGGCAGCCGGTGGGGCGGCCACGTCACAGTCTTCGGGAGCCGGCAGTACCGGCGACCGTCATAGCCATGCTTCTTCTCAGGAGCGTGCCGATCTTGGTATTGCGGCCGTTATGCAACAGATGGTGAACCAAATGGCGACAATAGCTCAGGCGGTTCAGAACCGGATCGAGCCCATGCTAATCGGGCGGAGCGGACCGATGGCTCCAAGATGTCATCAAGATGCATCCTCCTCGGGAGCTTGGACCCGATTGGTGGGAAGGGTGGATCAAGGAGATATCTAAAGTCTTCGTTGCCACTAATCGTCCCGAAGACCGTAAAGTCCCTATTGCTCAATATTTTCTCACCGGGGCCTACGGGTGGTGGGAGGCCGTTGGGCCCAAAGACCATCTTTGCTTCGTGGTGAGTTTCAAGAGTTGATGGAGATCAATATTGCCGTGGCGATCAGACGAGCTCGGGTACATGCTTTTATGATGCTCAACCACGGGATATCCCCGTAGCTCAAGCCATTGCCGATTTTAATAAAGAGTTGGGTTATGTGAAGACCCAAGTTGTCGAGGAAAGTGACAAGATTTTCCATTTCTCCAGACGGATGAAGTTGCCGATTCGGGACTATATGTCGGGGCTCGTATGCACTACATTGAAGGATTATCGAGCGGGGCCCTTGCTTATGATATGTCGGTGACGGCGAGTGAGGCGGCCCGCGAGAGTAAGAAGCGTAAGTCCGGGAACTTTTCGGGCCACAAGAGTGGGGTCGTGAGAGATCCCAATCCGCTAACTTCCCGCCGGCGGTGGTCGGCTCGTTCATTGGGGTCCTCGTGGAACTACCGGTGCTCCTTATCGTGATGTGAAGTGTTTCAATTGTGGTCGACGGGCCACATCGGTCGTGTTTGTCCGAACCCTTTGCGACGTGTAATCGTGTGGCGGTCGGGTCACAAGGTCGCTTTACGAGAGAGAGAAAATTCTTGGTGCCCGGGCTTCCATTCCAGCGCCTAGGGAACCAAGTGTGAATCAGGGATCGTTTGTTCCTCAGTCTCCGCCGAGTGCTAGTCGGGGGAGAGGTCGGGGTCAGCCCTCTAAGGGGGGAGCTTCCAGCGTCGGCTCAGCCCACCCGCGTGTCTATGAGATGCGGAGAGCCGATGATCCAGCGGCTACCGTGGCGACAGGTACCGTTTATATTCTTTCTCATCCTGTCAGTGTGCTTTTCGATTCCGGTGCTACGCATTCGTTCATATCTTTGGATTGTGTGCGTCGTTTGAGTCTCGACCGTTTGACGCCTTGTGAGCCCTTCATCGTTAAGCTTCCTAGCGGCGATAGGATCGTTGGCGATCAGGAGGTTCGAGACTGCTCTGTACTTATTTGTGAGAGGACTTGGCCCTCTAATCTTATTGTTGTGAGTATCGAGGGTGAGGATTTAATTCTTGGTGATGATTGGCTCGAGCGGCATGGTGCGATCATGAACTACCGCACGAGAATCATCACTATGTTAGCCGAGGACGGCACCGAGCACTCTTTCGCGGGGCGAAAGAGAGGAAACCAGAAATTCGTTATTAACGCCTTGAAGGCGATGAGTCTCCTGCGAAAGGGGTGTACTGGTTATTGGTGCTATGCCTTGAAGGCGGAGGATGGTGGAGTCGAACTTTCGTCGATTCCAGTCGTTAATGAGTTTCCTGATGTATTTCCTGACGAGTTACCGGGATTGCCACCGGATCGTGAGGTTGAGTTTGCTATAGAGTTAGAGCCGGGCGCGGCTCTATTTCAAGGCGCCGTATCGCATGGCACCTTCAGAGATGGCGAGTTGAAGAAGCGATTGAGCGAGCTTCTTGAGTCGGGGTATGTTCGACCGAGCGCCTCGCCTTGGGGCGCACCGGTCTTGTTTGTACGTAAGAAGGATGGTTCACTACGTTTGTGTATCGACTATCGCGAACTAAACAAGGTGACCATCAAGAACAAGTATCCTTTGCCGAAAATCGATGACTTGTTTGACCAGTTGCAGTGAGCTGCGGTATTCTCGAAGATTGATTTGAAATCGGGGTACTATCAGCTTCGGGTGAGAGAGTCCGACGTGCCGAAAACAGCTTTTCGGACGAGATACGGACATTATGAGTTTGTAGTTATGCCTTTCGGGTTAACTAACGCGCCGGCGGTGTTCATGCAATTGATGAACAAAGTCTTTATCGAGTATTTGGATAAGTGTGTCGTCGTCTTCATTGACGATATTCTTATTTATTCGAGGAACGAGGAAGAGCATGCCCATCATTTGCGGGTAGTGTTAGACATTTTGAGGACCGAGCAACTCTATGCGAAGTTCTCGAAATGTGAGTTCTGGCTGAAGGAAGTGATGTTTTTGGGTCACGTGATTTCAGCCGAGGGAGTTCGAGTGGATCCGCAGAAAATTGAGGCAGTGTTGGATTGGGCATCGCCCACAAATGTGAAGGAGGTCCGTAGTTTCTTGGGTTTGGCTGGCTACTATCGTAGGTTCGTCGAGGGTTTCTCAAAAATAGCTCGACCACTTACCTGATTGCTCCGAATGCGAGAAGTTAAATGCGGACCGATGAGAGGCAATCGAGTTTTGAGGAATCAAGAAGCGTTTGACTTGGCGCCGGTTACAGCGTTGCCATGTGGCAACGAGGATTCGCCGTGTATAGCGATGCTTCGTGCCAGGTCTTGGGTGCGTATTGATGCGGCAGACGGCAAGACCATTGCCTATGCGTCGAGACAGCTTGAGGCCGTATGAGCTTAACTACCCTACTCACGATTTGGAGTTAGCGGCGGTTGTCTTTGCACTCAAGATTTGGCGTCACTATCTTTTCGGCTCTACATGTCAGATTTTTACCGATCATAAAAGTCTGAAATACATATTTACTCAGCGGGAGTTGAATATGAGGCAGAGGAGGTGGTTAGAGTTGATTAAGGATTATGACCTCGAAATCCTTTATCATCCGGGTAAGGCGAATGTCGTGGCCGATGCCTTGAGTCGGAAACCGATTGCGTTGCGATCGCTTGAGATCCTTACGTCTCAGTCTGAGCTTCGGAGGGCCTTGATCGAGTTAGATGTTGAGGTCTCGTTGCCGGGAGCTGTCGGGCAACTTTGTGCTTTAGAGATCTCGTCATCCTTGATCGACGAAATTAAGCTGAAGCAATCAGAGGATCCGATGATTACTCAAATCCGAGAGAACGTTCTTAAGGGAAAGTCTCCTGGGTTTGTGATTCACGAGGATGGTATTTTGAGATTCCAGAGTCGGCTTTGTGTGCCGAACGACTCAGAGTTGAGGCAGAGTATTTTACGGGAGGCCCATGCTACACCTTACTCCGTTCATCCTGGTTCGAGTAAGATGTACAAGGACCTGAGAAGGAACTTCTGGTGGAACGATATGAAGGAGGAGGTCGCACGGTTTGTGGCGAGATGTTTGACTTGTCAGCAGGTCAAAATCGAGCATCAGCGACCGGCTGGGTTATTGCAATCACTTCCCGTTCCGGAATGGAAATGGGAAGATATATCGATGGATTTCGTTACGAGTTTGCCGAGATCGAGGTCGGGCATGAATATGGTGTGGGTGATTGTCGATCGTCTGACCAAGTCGGCACATTTTCTGGGCATCAAGGACACTTGGGGCCCGGAGAAGTTAGCTCGTGTGTTTATCGCGCAGATTGTGAGACTTCACGGTACCCCTAAGTCTATTGTTTCGGATCGTGACGGCCGTTTTGTATCGCACTTCTGGCAGGCGGTGCATAAGGCGTTGGGTACCCGTTTACATTTGAGTACCTCTTTCCATCCCCAGTCAGATGGACAGTCGGAACGCACTATCCAGACGTTCGAGGACTTGTTGCGTGCTTGTGCTCTCGACTGGAGTAGTGACTGGGAGGAACATTTGCCGCTGATCGAATTCACGTACAACAACAGTTGGCACGCGTCGATTCGGATGGCACCGTATGAGGCACTTTATGGGCGGCGATGTCGATCACCTATTTGTTGGAATGAGGCGTCCGATTTAGTCGGGACCGAGCCGGATGTCGTGTTAGAGACGAGACGGAAGATAGAATTAATTCGAGAACGGATGTTGACTGCCCAGTCGGCGAAGTCATATGCCGATGTCCGTCGTCGACCTTTAGAATTCGAGGTGGGAGACCACGTTTTGCTGAAGGTGTCGCCAACGAGAGGAGTTTTCCGTTTCGGGAAGAAAGGGAAGTTGAGTCCGAGATTTATTGGACCCTTCGAGATTCTCGAGCGAGTCGGTGGGTTAGCATACCGTTTGGCGTTACCCCCGGCCTTGAGTCATGTTCATAGCGTTTTTCATGTTTCCCGGTGAGGAAATATGTTCCGGATCCTAGTCACGTCATCGATTAGGTCTAGATTGATATTGCTGAAGATATTACTTTTGAGGAGCGTCCTTTGAAGATTTTGGAGCATCGTGAGAAACGACTGAGACATAAGACCATCCCTTTGGTCAAAGTGCAGTGGTCGAGACACGGTGTCGAGGAGGCAACTTGGGAAACCGAGGATAGCATGCGTGCTAGGTACCCTGAGTTGTTTGTTTCTTAAGTTTCGGGACGAAACTTATTTTTAGAGGGGTAGAATGTAATATCCGGTATTTTTCTTTCCCTTGTATTTTCATTTTTGGTATATTTCTCGGTCATAGTGACCCTCGTGTATCTTTCAGTATGTCCGTTCTGTCAACTGTTGAACTGTATTCTCGTTATTGTTCATTGTTTCAACTTTCCTCATATGAGTTCGACTTTGTTAGATCACCATTAATTTTTGGTAACTCCAAAAATTCTAAATCCTTGCAATATTATAGAGCATCGAATTAGCTTTCCAATGGTTCAAACGGTGAGTCAATCGGAGTCCGGACGAGAGAGTTATGATCGTTTCGTTCACCCGCTCATTTTTCACTTTCGGCCATCGCTGACCGGACTCGCCGTGTCGTCCGACACGGCCCGTGCATTTCGTCCGGATAAGCCGGAAGCGATCGCCTCAGACGGCCGTGTCGTCCGACACGGCCCGTGCCGTACTCGTCCGGATAAGCCGGAGGCGACTGCCCAGAGGCCCGACCGTCTTCCAGGACACGGTCGAGTCATTGCCGAGCGCCGGACGGGTCACTATCGGTAGGTCCCCTCCGCGCCGCGCCCGTGTCAAGCAAGACACGACCGTGCCGATCGTGCCGATCGTGTCGGCCAGCTGTGCAACACGACCGTGCCGATCGTGGACACAGTCGAGTCCCTTCCGGCCGATCAGCGCCACGACCGTGTCATGTCGGACACGGCCGAGTCTGTCCGCCCTATAAATTCGTTTTCTCGGCATTTGCTTATTTTTCCCCTTTTTCTTCACCGCAACCGAGAGAGAGCTTGAGGGAGAGTTCTTCCTTCACAAATCATTTGAGTGTTGATTTTCTTCATCTCCTTTTGATCGTGAAGCTTGACAACCAATCCAACGCGTGTTCTACGGATCTTAGTACTTGAATCTCGAAGGTAACATCTCTAGAAACCCTATTTCGATTAATTTGGGGTTTTGGGATTCTCTTCCGATTAGTTTCGTTTCGTTGGTGGATTCATGATGTACACGATTAATATTGTTAGTATGGTTAGCTTTCCTACGGATTCATGGATAATTTGTGGATTTTTACGGAATCGAGAGGGTTCGGTTGTGGTCCGCCCTCGTTGTTGTTTATATACGAAAATACATGAATCGTAGGCGGGTTTCCGGTGTATTCCATTTCCATAATCGTTTAGAAGTGGTTGTGATTGTGCTATTCGAATCGTTAGGTTCATTCTCGTCGGTTCCTCGTGGTTGTGCTTGATCCTTCCGCTCCGTTCGTGTCATCGTCTATTTAATCGAGGCAAGTATCCTTATGAACTTACAATCTTGACATAGTAGTTTTGTATGAGAAATTGTGTGTGTGTGTATGCTCACTACGGGTTAGACTCGACGGGGTCTCGGTAGGGTTCCACGAAGCCGGGACCGCGAGCTTGCTTTTAACCACGTGGGTTAGATCCGACGGGGTCTCGGCGAGGATCCACGAAGGCGTGGGTCCGCGGTTAATTGTGGTGCATTTTTACAAATGTGGTTTGATCATTGGCATTTAGGAAATGAGCGTTTTGAAAACTATGATTTCTTGGGCATGCATTACTATATGTGTAAGATGTAAAATGTTCATTTGGTTACTTGTACTAGCGTAATTGCTAACCCCTGGGACCCGTTTTGGGAAATTCGTTTTATGAATTTCAGTCGGGTTCATCAAGGACGAAGCGGGCTGGACCGAGATGCGGATGATGGCCGAGCGTGATGATTGTGCCTAAGTGACGTCTTAATGTCTTTTTGTCTTTTCGTCTTTTGTGGCTTTTAAACTAATGGTTGTACTCGAGTACTCAAGAGTTCTTGTCCGTCCGGATTGTATTGTTGCCTATATGTTTGTGTTGATTGATGATGCTATGGTTGACCGGTAAACCGGGTGGATTATTCTGTTTTGCGTCTTTATGACATGGTTTTGGTTTGTCGTTATGTGAGTCGATGAGTATGATGCTGTTCAGCCTGGTGGGTCCCATATAGGGATTCACGGCGCTGTAATATACCTCGAATATCTTGAGGGTGTTACAGTAACATGCCATCTCATTGGAATAACCAAGATAAAACAAAATTTTTAAACGAAGTAAAAAAATTCTTTTGGGATGATCCATATTTGTTCAAATATTATCCTGATCAAATCATTAGGAGATTTGTGCCAGAACATGAATAACAAAATATCATTTCCTTTTGTCATGATCATGCATGTGGAGGTCATTTTAGTTTAAAGAAAACAACTGCTAAAATTCTGCAATGTGGTTTTTATTGGCCAACACTTTTCAAAGATACACATTCATATTACAGCACATGTGATAGATGTCAAAGATTAGGTCGAATTTCTAAACGAAATATGATGCCTTTAAACCCAATTTTAATTATTGAAATATTTGATGTTTGGGGCATAGATTTTATGGGACCTTTTCCAATTTATTTTGCAATCTTTACATCCTTGTGGTCGTCGATTATGTTTCAAAATGGGTAGAAGCAATTGCTTACAAAACAAATGACCACAAAGTCGTGGTAATTTTTTTGAAAGAAAATATTTTTTCCAGATTTGGAACACCACGAGAAATTATAAGTGATGGAGGAAAACATTTTTGTAACCAATTTTTGAATCATTTATTTAAAAAATATGGTGTTACACATAAAGTTGCTACTCCTTATCACCCTCAAACAAGTGGACAAGTTGAAATTTCAAACAGAGAAATCAAACATATTCTTGAAAAAACTGTTAATCCTAAAAGGAAAGATTGGTCTTTGCGATTGAATGATGCATTATGGGCTTACCGTACTGCTTTTAAAACTCCCATCAGAATGTCTCCATTTAGGCTTGTCTTTGGAAAACCATGTCATTTGCCTGTTAAATTGGAACATAGAGCATACTGGGCCATAAAACGATTAAATTTTTCATTAGACTTGGCTGGAATTCATAGGAAACTTCAACTAAATGAATTGGAAGAAATCAGAAATGATGCTTACGATTGTGCAAGGAAATATAAGGACAAAATGAAATTTTTTCATGATAAACACATTTTGAGAAAAACTTTTTCTCCTGGACAAAAAGTCCTTCTTTTTAACTCTCGTTTGCTATTATTTCCAGGCAAGTTGCGCTCACGATGGTCTGGTCCATTTATTATTCATACGGTCTATCCTCATGGAGCTATTGAAATTGAAAATCCAAAAATGGTAATATTTTTAAAGTGAATGGTCAACGGTTAAAACCATATTTGGAATTAAAATCTTTTGAGGTAGAAGAGATTTTTCTTAAGGACCCCGATATTGTGAATTAATACTCCATTGTGTTTGCCCGGTCAAGTGGCGGATAACGGTACTCCGTGGCTAGTAAAGTCGGATTTTTCAGTTTCCCACAACAACTGATTTTGTAGATATTTTTTTTATTTTTAATTATGGAACAAACTTTGAAAACAATTGAAAAAAGATTTCCAGTTCTCAGTAAAAATGTCATTTTGAAACTTACCAAGCCAGACTTGAAAGGATGAGGTTGCTTATGAATAACGGCATACCGTTTGATATTCGATTCATTATTGAAGCCAAAGTGAGAATAGCAGGTGAATTCACGGAAACACTAACTAGATTATTACCACGGCTTGGAAAAAGTTCATATGCCAAGAAATGACGAGCAAAGAAAATTGCCGTTTGCTACAAATGTGCTAGGTGGAACTGTGATTCAAGATGTCGATCTTTAGGAATTCCTTCCACAAACAGAGAAGATAAAATTCAGTTCATCAAGGATGGCCTGAATAAGTAGAATTTAGATGATATCGAAATTTCTCTTGACACGCATCCTAGTGGACTCGTACATTACTGGATTCGATGTTTGTGGAATAAATTCAAACCAGAATATGAACAACGTCTTGGGAATCTGACGTTAAAAGACCCTGTTTGCCAATTTATAAGAAAATTGGATGGGAAGCTTCTCCCCGACTCATAGAAGGCGTTTAAGCCGTTTCTGAATGTAAAATCAGAGGAAGATGTGAGCCACAATCACAACTACTGTACATACACGTGAGTATCTTTACTTTTTGTCGTTTTTTTATATTTTCTGAATAAAAAATGTGATACGCAATAAATGCATTCATTATTCTATTAAGTAGTTGAAGCGCAATTAACGCGGTCACAGATTTGATAAATCTTTTTACTTTATTTTGCATCTATAAATAAACATTGCAGTTGTTTCTTTTCTGCATCTCTCAAACTTGTATTCTTTTCATTTTCTCTCTAAGTAATTTTATTTTCAAAAAATGGAATCATTATCTTCCACAAAAAGATTTAACTCCATCTGCATTTTTGGTGGAGCTAGTCATGGGAAAGAGGCTTGCTTTACTGAAGCAGCCCACAACTTGGGTCGTACCTTAGGAGAAAAATGCATTCATGTAGTTTACGGAGGAGGAAGTATAGGATTAATGGGACATGCTGCTGCTTCTGCCTATATGGAAGGAGTAAAAGTGTTGAGAATCATTCCAAAACCTCTGGCTAAAAGTAAAATCACCGGAGCAACCATTGGAGATCAGTTCAGAGCTGTAAATATGCAAGACTGCATAACTCACATGATAAATAATGTTGATGTCTTTATCACCCTTCCCGGTGGTTTTGGCACTCTTGAGGAACTTTTTCATGTGGTTACCAGAGCCCAGCTAAATGTTCATACGAAACCAATAGGCCTGCTAAATGTCAATGGTTTCTTCGATGGTTTACTATCTTTCATCAACTACTCTTCTGAAAAATATTATATTTCTGAGCGTGCTAAACGAATCATAGTTGTTGCAACAACACCAGAAGAGCTGATCAAAAAAACTTAATGCATTTGTTCCTGAACCAGACCCAGCTCTAGCTAATATTGTTTGGATGGAAGATTTCACTGTGCGGAAACGGAAAATTGATACATTCCTTTCCCTCTGATATCACACTTCATTCCTCTTGTTGTTTTTACTTTTTAGCGGGTGTAAAAATTGTGAAAATGATGTCAGCTTAAGGAGTTTCTCTTCGGACTCTCTTGACGCGCATCTATCCACGATTTATGTATTGTTATTTCTATTACTGTACTTTTTCTTGTTTGTTTTTAATAAAAGCATTGATGGCAGCGTAAGGCGACTCTTCGGACTCTCTTGAAGCGCATCTAGGTTGTTTGTGTTATACTTCTGGGTATACATTTTCTTTTGTTGTTTTGCCACACTTATTTCTTGCATAAGCGTCGTCTTTCATAAACAGGGAAGCCTTATTTAAACCCTTACTCCATTGTTCTTTTTACACAATAAGGATATTGTTTATTATTAAGTGTGGGGGAAGGTGTATATCTATATATATATATATATATATATATATATATATATATATATATGAAATATTAAAAAAAAAAAGAGGTTCAAAATCACGGCACCATTTTCTTGAGAAAACGTTAGTGAAAAAATCATTTTTGGGATGTTTCACTGGTTTTGATAATGGATTTGGATGAAGGTGTATGGGATTCAGTACACAACACCCTTTTTGTGAGTTTTAAGCCTTAGAGGAATCCTTATATATACGCTCTATATTTTTTGTTGTGTGGTCAAACATATTGTGTTCATTCTAGAACTTGCTCATTTATACATTTTGAGACTACATTCATAAACTATTGCATTAAGATGATAAAGGCAATTAGGATTAACCCCTTGTGGGCTTATATTTTCACACCCATTACATTTTATCCTTAGAAGCCCCATTGAGCCTGAGCCTATTTCTTTGATCAAGCACATTACTTTAGCCATTATCCATTCTTGTTGATGACTCATCCATTTGCACCCTCTAGTCAAAGATTTAATTGTGAACTAGATGTGTGACAAATAGGGACCGATGTTCATAAGAGTATTGTAGAGATTAAGAGCTTTTGTTGAAACTAAAAGAGTGTGAAGTACATTGGAGTATTGAACCGAATAAAGAAATATAAATAAAGGCAAAAAAAAAACAGCCTGATAAAAAAAAAGCGGGAGGTCAAGTGCGAAAATCATCACTATATATACATAAAATAGCACTTGAACTATCCCTTGAGTGATACATAATTCCTTCCAGAAGATCCATTGCATACGTTTTCTTACACAAGAGTATGACCTTACCAGATGAATATCCAATTACCATGTACAGAATAACTTGGGGATGATGGTTTGAGAGTTTTCATTACAGAAGGGGGGTGTTGATTGTTATTTGTAGGATTTATTATGCATCTAAATTCACAATTGATCTTGGCTAGCAAACCTCATAATTTTCCCTTTATCCTACCCATACCCAAAGCCACGTTACAACCAAAAGAAAGACCTTTTGATTTATGCATAAGTTTATTTTTAAGTAGTGGAGATTTGATTTTTGATCAAGCATATGGTAATGACACATTATGCTTTGATATGAGTGAATTCTTCTCGAATATCCCGTATATACACTTGAGTTAAGAGTGATATCCACCGTGAGGGTATTGAATCTTTTTGCATTCGATTCTCAATGAAGTTGTTAGAATTTGGTGCAGCATCCTATTTTTCTCTGATCTCACTTGGGTCATGATCACTTGTTCTCTCTTGATATTAGTTTTGTCATGATTTTTTTCAGCATATGAGTATTATAACTCAGGTATAAGATTTGCCCGAGGACGTGCAAAGATAAGTGTGGGGGAATTTGTTTAGTATATTTTGAGTAAAATTTTTATTAGTATTTTATATATATAATTGTGTGTTGTGTGATAATTTATTCGTTTTACCATATATTTATATTATTTCATTTTGTTAGAATTTTCTATAATTTTGTGTCATTTTTGGATAATTAATTGGAATTAAATTATATCTGCAGGTTAACCAACCGGTACAAGACAGATCAATTGGTTCAAGGACGATATTTTTACAAAATTCAAATATAGTCACGACTTGTCTCATTTTATTCGTCTCGTCGAGATGATCGTTTTAAAAAAAATTCATCCGAATCCGAGTTCGTAGGAATAAGTTCTGACCGTTTGAAGGACAATTAAATAGACGGACCATATTGTGTCACGTGTCAACACCCGATTGGACCTGAAATTCAACTCTCTGCTGATGTCATCCATGACATCAGCATTAATTAGCAGCCATGTATTATTGGGGGTGGGATTTTAAAATATTAAAAGTTATTATTTTATTAATTTTGTAGTAGTATAAATAGGGGATGAATGTGTATTATAAGGAGAGGAAAAAAGGAGAAAAAATAGAGAGATATTATTGTAAGGGAGAGAAATAAAAATATTGTGTAATAAAATTATATTTGTGTAATAATATTATGGAATATTTATTTATTTGTGTTGTTATTATGAGTGAGTAATTTTCTTTTACTGGGGTTATGATGAAACCATGTCTATATTATTATTAATATTTATATAATAATTCCAAATAAATGTTTTTAACGATTATGATTTTCGCTTCAATAGGGAAATATTATTTTATCAATTATATCACGTATTTTTGATAGTTATAAATTTCCCATTGCTTTGTGATTATTGATATTAGTTAATTTCTTTGATTATTTGTTTCCATTAAATTGGATACATATAATGCTTAGAAATTACATTTTTCGAGCGAAGGAAAATCTATATTTGAATTATAATTTTGTACTTATTGTCAAATCTATAGGGAAATAGTGAGATTGATTTCAGAATCTATTCCCTGAATTTCTTGGAATTAGAATATAAATTATATAATAAATAGACATTGGTGGATTCTAAACCCTAGTAAATTATTTAAAATCAATTTACCTAAAATCTACTTAAAAATTACTGTTATTTGTTGCAATTATTATAACCAATAAAAAATCAAATTATTTGGGACTAGGTTAGAATTTAATATAATTTGGTTCAAAACGATAGGACTATATTTACTTCACTATCATAGTCCTCCCTGTGGAATCGACCTTGCACCGCATATCTACATCGAACAAATCGTGCGCTTGCGAGTATTAGACTAAAGAATCAACCAACAACAGTAATTATCAATCACTAATGGTCACTCAGTAATTTCTCACTCATTACGAATCACTCATCATTCATGATTCATTCATTTGTATTCATCATTGGGATTTGTAACCGTGTATCAGTTACCGATCGTCATTCATCTCCGATTGAGAGTCGAGATGAGAGTATTATCATAATTATCGTGAATATAGTCTTGTGTTGTAAGTATCATCTATCACGTGTTATTGGACTTATTTACATTCATACAAGTATTGTACGTCGGATCATTCACCGTTTGTAACGAGTAGACGGAGTTGTCGGATTTTTGTCACTTCCAGCAGCGAGTTAGGGCCATAACTATTCAGGCATTACGGCCGTAACATTCATTCGTTGGCTCAAGTTGGTTTTGGACGAAGGTGAGTTACGTCCGTAAGGATTGTCGGATACGGCCGTAACAGGCGTTCGTTGTTTTCAGGCCAGTTCAGATGAATAGGACTTACGGCTGTAAAGGTTCCGGCATACGGCCGTAAGATGAGGCTGGTACAGCCGTAAGGCTTGGCCGGTTACAGCCGTACGATTCGGGCAAGGTGCCCAAGCAGTTTCGACGAAGGCTTCATACGCCCGTAAGTTTGGCCGGGTACGGCCGTCTCGATCGAGTTACTCCCGTAAGGCATGTGCGGGTACGGCCGTATGACGGTCGGCAGGTGTTTGGACGAGGGCGAGTTACGCCCGTAAGGCAGGTGCAGGTACGGCCGTATGACTGTCGGCAGATTTTGGACGAAGCCGAGTTACGGCCGTACGAGATGGCTGGTTACGGCCGTAAGGCCGTTGGCTTGGGATGTTACGGCCGTAAGTAGGCCGAGTTACGTCCGTAATGTTCGACAGTTTATATAGGACTTGGACGGGACTTTGAGCTCATTTTCTCATTTCTTCACCTTGTATCCGAGAGAGAGAGCTTGAGGGAGAGATTTTTCATCATCAATCACTTGAGTACTTGGTTTTCATCATCTTCATTCGGTTGTGAAGCTCGGATAGTCGATCTCACGCGTGTTCATCGGATCAAAGTGTTTGGATCTTCAAAGGTAATATTCTTCCAACATCTTGGATTTCGATTTTGTGTTGAGATATGATGTTTTGGACGTTATAATCATATTGTATGAAGAGATGTACGTATGATTACGAGTGTGTATGAATATTCATTGGATTATTGAAGGGTTAATCAAGAACACTTTGAATATTGAGTTGGATTTGGGGGTTTTCGATTAGTTGTTGTTGTAATCACAAATTCAGATAGTCATATTAGATTATTGTTTGTATTGAAGATGTTTTGTTGGTTTGGATCACTCTCTGGGGATTTGATATTGGTATAGTTAAGGATCGGTTGTAAATAATCGAAGATTGGTCACAACGTGTTTGATATAATGCCCCAATGAGCTTGGTTTAGTCGTATCGACGTTTTGTGTTAGTTATAACCATGTTTGATTCGTATGTTGAATATATTGTTGGTAATTGTGTTATTCAAGGTTGTTCGAGCGACCGACATCTCGTTTAGGACGTTTGTTTGTGGAAGAACATTGTTCACCGGTGTTGAGTAAGTTAATTCTTACTCGGTTAAAAGGATATTCATTCCTTTCGTTGTTGTTCATTCATAATCATAATTCATTCATAATGTATTAACCGTATTGAGACTTGTAATTGTCAATTAATCACTTCATTCACGAGGAACGACGGTTCCAATCATTTCATTGAGCCATCATTCATTTCACTATCATTTCATCTCGGTGAGTCATTCTTGACTTTGTCGGATTGTTATTCATTATTATTCTTCATGGTCATTTCTTGCCTATATGACCTTCTGGGTTCATATTGCGTGGCCGGGTGGGGATGTGTGGAATTTTTAGTCGGGCACGTGATGGTCATGTTTTGGGTTCACCGACACATTGGACTGTGCACACGGTAATGTTCCTCTGTGAGACTAATTAGGTATAAGAACGGGTGTGTCCGGACATTCGTCTTGTGCACTTGCACATACCATTACGGGCGTGCTATGATGCCTCTCTTCAGCGTCATTTCATAATTAAGATATATCATGATTGTGTTTATCAACTCTTGAGGATTGTTGTTCTGTGTAACTGACCCCGTTGGGGGATATTGATTTCAGGTCATGGTAAGGCAAAAGCACGGGAAGAGAATGTTGACGGCGAGGAGTCCCAGTGATACTAGTAGGGGGCCCCAATCCTTTCAGTCATTCATGTTGTTGTCATTTCATTTTTCCGCTGCCGTTTTCCACTTGGATACTCCGTTTCATTCAGAATTGTGTATTTTATCTTCATATAAAATATACATGTATTCGGTATTATCTTGGGTGTGTTGTAATGAAACTCCTCATCGGAGTAATGAATGATATACTGTGGTACGGTACTACAATTATATCGCCTTATTCATTCATTTTCATTCGCTTGGTGGGTCCCAGTCGGGGGTCCACGGCACTGTAATATCCGCCTAGTCTGGGATGTTACAACTTTGGCACGGCTAAGACCACGGAGGTACTTAGGGAACATTTCTATTGGCCAAAAATGCAAGGGGACGTGAATGATGTCGTAAGTAAGTGCATAAGATGTCATATGGCAAAGAGATCGTTCAAGCCGGCATGTATATGCCTCTACCAGTTCCGGATAGGCCATGAGAGGATGTCTCAATGGACTTTATTGTTACATTGCCTCGTACTCAATATGGTAAGGATGCTATTATGGTTGTCATAGATCGTTTCTCGAAGATGGCTCATTTTGTGGCGTGTCACAAGACCGATAGTGCAAGTAACATGGACGAGTTATACTTCCAGGAGGTGGTATGTTTACATGGAATTCCAAAACTATTGTTTCGGATCGGGATTCCAAATTTCTTAGCTACTTTTGGAATACGTTGTGGAGAAAGATGGGAACCAAACTCTTATTTATTAATTCGCATCACCCTCAAACCGACGGACAAACCGAGGTGACTAATCGAACTTTGCGTACTTTGTTACGTAGCCTTGTAACCAAAACGCAAAAAGATTGGGATTTAAAACTTGCACATGCGAAATTTGCGTACAACAATTCCCCTACTCAATGCACGGCTCACTCGCCATTTGAAGTCGTTTACGGGTTGAATCCATACATACCATTGGATTTAATTCCCTTACCGAGTGATGAGTTAGTGCACAAAGATGCGGATTCAAAACTTAAGTCCATGATGAGGTTGCATGAAAAAGTGCGTGATCGAATTAAAGAGATAAATGATGCTTACAAACGGAAGTCTAACAAACAAAGGAAGCCAAGGCTATTTGAAGTTGGCGATTTGGTTTAGGTATATTTGAGGAAGGAATGATTTCCGAGTAAACGCAAAAATAAGCTAATGCCGCAAGCCGATAGACCTTTCAAGGTAGTTGCCAAAATAAACGATAAAGCATATAAAGTAGAACTTCTGGGTGACTATGGACTACATGATACTTTTAACGTAGGTGATCTATCTGAAGAGATAAATTTACCACTAGAAGGGGGTTGAATAGTGGTAATGCGGAATAACAAAATTTCTTGCGAGTAAATGAAAAATAGTGCGGAATTTAAAGACTCAAAGATTTATAGAGGTTCGGCAACTTGCCTACGTCCTCTCTCCGACTTTCTTTTTCTATTGGCTCAAGAGCAACCACAATCTTGACTCGTCTTCTATCGGTCCGAGTTCACAACCGTTACAATCGCTTGTCTTCTATCGGTCCAAGCTCAACCTCTCTCTCAATATAAACTTTTGTTTATCTAGTGTTCTATAGGAACTAGATAATCCTCACTATACGAATATGGGAGTATAATCCTAACAATGCCGGATCAAAGATCCTAATAACACCGGATTAGTGACTCTTGATTCGTTTCTTTTACGCTCAAGTGTAAGTGATGCAACACTTACAATCAAATGAAAGAATACAAAGAATAATAGATATTACAATGAGAATCACTCTTGTATCTTTCTTTTCTCACAACTTGAAATGCAATAAAAGATATAAAACTGAGCTCAAGTATGCTTTGATTGCTTGTATGCTTGTATGCTTGAAGTTGTGTTTGATACCCAAGTCCTTTGGGTATTTATAGGTGAGAGCCATCCTTCAAATACTGAAAAACATATTATTAGCGTGCGCTAATAATGTCCTCTAGCGTGCGCTATCGATCTTTGACTTGGCTTCTCTGAACGGTCACAAAGACTGTTGTAACGGTAAAATAGTATGGCTAGCGTGCGCTAGTCATGTATCGGTAGCGTGCGTTAACGGCTGGTCAACAAGTCTTCAATCTTGACTTTGAAAAGGTTGGTTTGTCTCCCCAACGTCTCTTTATCCAACGGCTAGATTTGAGATTAGCGTGCGCTAGCAAGTATGCATAGCGTGCGCTAGCATTAATTAATTCCAACTTTTCCAGATTTTGCGGATCTTCATTGACTCTTGGCTTTCAACGGTAGAAAAACAAACGGTAATATGCTGACTCCTTTTAGCGTGCGCTAATGCCTATACCTTAGCATGCGCTAAATATTTCTTTCAGTAACGTACGTTACCCTGTGTAGCGTACGTAAAGACCTTGACATATTGAGTCCAGTAGCTACTGGACTACTGACCTTGATATCGGTAGCGTGCGCAAGAGCTGAGCAGTAACGTGCGCTACATCCTTGTTTTAGCGTACGTAAGTTGATATGTGTAGCGTGCGCAAAATCTATTTCCAATTTCCTTCCAAATCTCACTGTCCTCTGGAATGATGCGATAGCGTGCGTTAATATGGATTGTATAGCGTGCGCTAACTGTAGTTATTTAGCGTGCGCTAATATTGAATGACTTGCGTGCGCTATCCATCAGGTGACTTCACTTGGCTGCAGCTGACTGACTGGGCTGAACATTTATTTCTCGATAGCGTGCGCTACTATGAGATGAGTAGCGTGCGCTAACATTATTTAGCTCCTTCAAAATACTATCGATCTGAGATTGATCTAATTAAATATTTTGAATGTAATAATCATCAAAATACATTTTGAGTCAACAATCTCCCCCTTTTTGATGATGTCAAAACATTTAATTTATACCTGCAAAAACATTTTAAATGATTCGAATCAAGGTAACTTGTTCGATATATTAGTATATTTCGGTTTTTGAAGTATTCTCCCCCTTTTTGACAGAAAAAAAAAGGAACTCCCCCTGAATTGTTGCATTATAACAAATATCAATGAAAATGCCATTATCCAAAGCGAAATTACGTAAATAACAATACTCGTAAACAACAAATACCAAATGAAGTGAAATGCGAATATCATTAAGATAGAGTTCAAGCAATACACAAAGTTTTCATGACATGAGACATAAAGATTATTCGAAAAATAAGATTCTACAACCAAGCATCAAAATCCTCAAATCTAAGGTGCAGGGTCGGAAGAGGACGAGGGGAAAGGAAACGAAGGGTGTGTGTAACGGATGAAATCGGAGATCAACCCGCGCACTTCCCAGACTTCCGAACGAAGAGCCCGAACATCCTCTCGAATTTCGTGCTGAGAGGTCTCGATGCTCCGCATCCGAGCGCAAAGGACGCTTTCCTCTTCTTCCGTGATGACATCTTTCATCGGGCGCTTCCCTTTCGTCTTTGGATGACGAACAAATGACTTGGATTGCAGCTCCCTAAGCGTATGGGGTCCTCGGTGCGTCACACGCTCGACCGGTGTAGGCATCCGTGTCCCCTTCGGCACTTGGTCATCATCTCGGAGATACGGAAACAATACCCAACCTCGATTGAATGTCTCAACATAATGCATGGCCTTGAGGGTTAGGTCACTTATTTCGTGTCCCCGAGACACCGGAACGTGTGCCTTGTAACACCCCGAGATATTCGGAATAATTACAGCGCCGTAAACCCTTTAAGTAAGGATTTACAAGGCTAATTAAAAGAAAAGTAAATATGACCCAACTTGTACAACTGAAATTCAAAACATAGAACTTATTCAACTGATCCAAAGAGTTAACTTTTACAACCATATCGAACATGACATTATTAAAACACATGTACTCGAGTACTAATCCTAAACCAAGAAGACAAATCCCAAAAACCAAGAAGACTAATCATAAACCAAGAAGACAAATCCCAAAAACAAAATAAACCTCGACCACATCACTGAGCCATTTCATCGTCCTGTCGGTACTGTGGTTGCTTCCCCGCTCCTCGGCTACCTGAACATCAAAGCAATGTCCACCCCCAAAGGGGTTAGCAAAACAATGCTAGTACAAGTATCATAATACATAAATCATCAATGTATCATAAACAAGCAAAACGGACTTCCGTCATCGGAATCCAACGATGCGAATCCTCATGATTCCATCAACATAGTACAGGGTAATCCAGCGATCCAGCACCCTTGGTATAGATCCCCATGATGATCCCGTCGGACCAACGCATGGTGGAAAACCCGTCCAGCGATCCAGCGCCCTCAGCATAGATCCCCATGATGATCCCATCGGACCAACGCATGGTGGACATTCGATCGAGCGCCCTCAGCATAGATCCTCATGATCCCCGTGGATCATGTATACCATAAATCAATCAACTATGCATACATATATGCATTTCAATATGTTCATCAATACGAACAAATAACAACGAATACCACTAGAAATTTCAGAAATACATCTCATATTCAAAACCACAAGCATGATCAAAGTTTCAAAATAAATCGAACTCGTCATATGATACTTGCCTCGGAAATGGCAAGAATGAAATACTCCAACAAACATCACACGTCCGTATGTCACCGCCCCACGATCGACCCCTATGCAAGGCTCGCACCTTGTTCAAAAAGAGATACAAGGAACTTAACATACCACTCGATACTAACATACGCTCACCGAATACTAATATTAAGATCGTAAAGTAGTGACACTAGGTTGGTTCACGGTTAGAACACTAAGTAAGAACTGAACCGGGAACGATAAGGCACTCTATAAGGGCTGAACGATCATTTCGAATATGAAGTACCGTTGTTTAAAAGTTCATTGTTTCACAAGGTGTTGAGGGTTTCGTGTTAAATAAGGAATTGAATGTCAAATCCCCATATGATCGGCTAAGATGATTCGACCCCCAATATTACTCAAGACGACAAGCATGCTAAAATATTACGCAAGGAAAACGACACTACGGTGATTCGGTTTAAGTTTAAGGACCTGGTCGATATATATATATATTACCTCAAGAACATGGAGGACATTGTCATAACAATTTCTTCTAACATATATGAATTTCCCCAATGGAACATAAAAAAGGATCAGAGAATATAACTGAAATCATGCTTATTACTCCCACGAATTAAGGATGCTACAAGTTAAGGTTTTCATCCACCGAGGCTAAATCAAGACTCTACGTAATGAAAGAAAGATAAGGTATAATCGGGTTCTAAACTTCAAAACATGGTGCTGGATTCAAAAGATCATTATCTAGTCCAATGATTTCCAAAACAAGCTCAAAGTATAGCTAAGAATGTAAACTTTAGCTTGGTGAATCGTAACATACCTTAAGAGATGTGAGAATAAGAAAATCTTCAATAAACTCTTCACCGGAAGCTTGATCACCAACTCACCCGGTCTAAGCTTCCCAAATTCGGAGGTAAATGATGATATGAGGGATATGAGGTGAAGGATAGTCTCAAGAACACAAAAATTGGCCAAGGCAAAAGTGGGAAATGAAGTGAGGGTCATGTTCTATAAATAGATTTCTAAGTATTACATACGTTATGCAATAACCCATTACGTATGTAACAAGCTTAACGTACGTTATACCCTAGCCTTAGCGTACGCAACCGTCTGACCAGAGTTCACTGGCCTGATTTCGCCATTTCCTTACGTACGTAATCACACGGGTTTTACGTACGTAATACTCATGTCTTTAGCGTACGTAACACATGCACCATAGCGTACGTAACACCTATGTCCAGGTTCATGCGGGAATCACACGAATCTTCCCCGGCCCTCTCTTCGGCCCCCACAAGCCGACCCTTATCCGAACCCAAGTTGACTTAGCTTACGTACGTTAAGAACATCAGATAACGTACGTAACACTGCATCCTTAGCGTACGTTATGAACACCTATTAACGTACGTTAGTACGTGCAGAATCATGCATGCAATGCTTAAAGATATATAAAAACATAAGGGCACAAATACGGGAAACCAATCTACGATTTATAACATCACGAAGTCGAAATAATACAAGGTCGAGTACAAGGTAAATACACCATTTATTCGGGCATTACATACTACCCCTCTAAAAAGAAGTTTCGGCCCTAAACTTAAGACGAAAATAATTCCGGGTATCTCGACTTCATACTCTCCTCCGTCTCCCAAGTTGCTTCTTCGACTCCATGTCGAGACCACTGAACTTTTACCAAGGAGATCGGTTTATTCCTCAACTGCTTGACTCGACTCTCGAGTATCTTTATTGGTCTCTCTTCGAAGGTGCCGTCATTAGCTATCTCGATCTCGTCGAAATCAATAATATGACTGGGATCTGGTACATACTTCCGCAATTGGGATACGTGAAACACGTTGTGAACGTGACTCAGCGATGGCGGTAAGGCCAACCTGTATGCTAAATCCCCAACTCTCTCGAGGATCTCAAATGGTCCGATATATCTTGGACTTAGCTTGCCTTTCCTCCCAAAACGGAAAATTCCCCGTGTAGGAGACACCTTCAATAGTACGTGGTCCCCAATGTCGAACTCCAGAGGGCGACGACGTACGTCCGCATAAGACTTCTGTCGACTCTGGGCAGTCAACAGTCTCTCTCTAATCAAAGCTATCTTCTCTTGAGTCTGAACTATCAATTCCGGTTCCGTCCCGATCAAATCCGAAGAATCATCCCAGCACAGGGGTGATCGACATCTCCTCCCGTACAAAGCTTCAAACGGTGCCATCTTAATAGAAGCATGCCAACTGTTATTCTAGGTGAATTCAATCAATGGCAAATGGACTTCCCAATCAGTTGACCAATCCAAAGCACAAGCTCTAAGCATGTCTTCTACGGTTTGTATAGTCCTTTCGGACTGACCGTCCGTCTGAGGATGATAATCCGTGCTAAAGTTTAGCTCGGTCCCCAAAGCCCTGTGAACTGCCTTCCAGAAGTGCGACACGAAGCGACCATCTCGATCCGAAATAATGGTCTTCGGCGTCCCATGCAATCTGACTATCTCCGCAATAAATACTCGCGCCAATCTCTCGGGTCCCCATGTATCTTTAATTCCTAGGAAATGAGCCGACTTGGTTAGTCGATCAACTATAACCCAAATCATGTTCATTCCCGTTTTTGTCCTTGGCATACTGGTGATGAAATCCATCGAGATATCCTCCCACTTCCACTCAGGGATCGGAAGCGGCTTTAACATTCCGGCAGGTCGCTGATGTTCAATCTTAACCTGCTGACACGTCAAACACTTCAAAACGTATTCTGCTACGTCCTTCTTCATATTCCCCCACCAGAAGTTTTGTTTAAGATCCTTATACATCTTACTACTTCCTGGGTGAATGGAATATGGAGCGCTGTGAGCTTCCTTCAGAATAGTCCATCTCAAATCACCATCATCGGGAACGCAAAGTCGATTCTGAAATCTCAGAACTCCATCGTCTTGTAACACAAACCCTGGGGCTTTTCCTTTCTTTACTTCGTCACATAATCGAAGGATCAGAGAATCGTCCAACTGCTTAGACTTGATCTCCTCGACTAGTGATGAAGTCAGTTCCATTACATAAAGTTGCCCTTGGATTCCTGGTGCCCATACTTCAATCCCTTCGCGGATCAGTTCCCATCGAATGCTGGTTTGGGATGTAAGTGCTTCCAACACTCGAAGAGAAACAGGTTTACGGCTCAATGCATCGGCTACTACGTTTGCTTTACCCGGATGATAGAGAATTTCCAAGTCGTAATCCTTGATCAATTCCAGCCACCTTCTCTGCCTCATGTTTAATTCTTTCTGACTGAAAATGTATTTGAGGCTCTTGTGATCGGTGAAGATCTGACAACGAGTGCCATACAAGTAATGTCGCCAAATTTTTAGGGCAAAGACCACGGCTGCTAGCTCCAGATCATGAGTCGGGTAATTAACTTCGTACGGTTTCAGCTGCCGAGAAGCGTAGGCGATCACCTTATCCCTCTGCATCAACACACATCCCAGGCCCTGATTTGAAGCATCGCTGTATACCATGAATCCATCCGTCCCACTTGGTAACGCTAATAATAGGTGTCCGCTGCCTCTCTTCTTAAGTTCATTAAAACCACTGCATTTCTCATCCCACGTGAACTTTTGAGTTTTCTCGCAATAGTTGAGTGAGCGGACGAGCAATTTTGGAAAATCCCTCAACAAACGGCGATAATATCCGCAAGTCCTAAGAAACTCCGACTTCTTTCACGTTAATAGGAGCTTCCCATTCCAAGATTGCTTCGACTTTCTCGGGTCCACTGAACTCCGTCGGTGATATCACATGTCCAAGGAAAGTTACTTCCTAAGCGTAACTCGCATTTGGAAAGCTTTGCATACAGCTGTTCCTTCCTCAAGATGCTCAAAACCACACGCAAATGCTCAGCGTGCTCCTCTGTGTCTTTCGAATATATCAAGATGTCATCGATGAAAACACCACAAATTTATCCAAGTATTCTAAGAATACCCGATTCATCAATTGCATAAATACCGCAGGAGCATTGGTAAGTCCAAATGGCATCACAACAAGTTCATAGTGCCCGTACCGGGATCTGAAAGCAGATTTTGGTATATCCGAATCCTTAATTCTCAACTGATGGTATCCTGATCGCAAGTCAATCTTCGAGAATACCCTTGCCCCTTGCAATTGATCGAACAAGTCGTCTATCCGAGGTATCGGATACTTGTTCTTGATCATCACCTTGTTTAATTCCCTGTAATCAATACATAATCGGAGGGATCCATCTTTCTTCCGGATAAAGAGAACGGGCGCTCCCCAAGGAGAAACGCTAGGTTGGATATAACCCTTCTGTAATAATTCCTCCAATTGCTTCTTTAGTTCATACATCTCGGTTGGCGCCATGCGGTATGGTGCTCTGGAAATAGGAGCTGCTCCAGGCTCTAATTCGATAGTGAATTCCACTTCTCTCTGCGGAGGTAACCCAGGTAGTTCGTCAGGAAATACATCTGAGAACTCATTCACAACTGAAATAGACGAGAGCTCTACTCCTTCCTCTTTCCTCATGGCATAGCATCAAAGTCCGTGACATCCCTGCTTCAGTAATTTCACGGCTTTCATTGCTTTGATCAATTTTCCCGAGCTTCCTGGTCTCCATCCTCGGAATAAGTGTTCAGATCCGTCATCGGCAATGATAGAAATGACTCTCTCTCAATAATTCAGAATAGCTCCATAACGGTTGAGCCAATCGTCTCCGAGAATTAAATCGTCACCGTAGATGTCAACCACGATAAGGTTCGATAGCCAATCTCTCCCTCCTATAGTTACTGGAAAATCCCTAGCTTCTAGGGTTCCCACAATTTTCTCTCCGCTCGGTAATCCCACAACATAAGGTTCATAATCAAACAAGCACGAGATTTTCAAATGATTAACACAGTTCAAAGATATAAAAGAATGCGTAGCTCCCGAATCGAACAAGACACTAACTGGTTGCAAAAGGATCTGAATCGTACCTGATGCAACAGCCGTGTTCTGATCATCCTTCTTCATCTCGTAAATACGCGGAGGAACGGACCCAGCGCTGGATGCCTCTCTTTTCCCAACATTCTGCTGCGGGAAACCGCTCTGCTGCGTCTGGTTTACACTAGTGTCCTTCGGACCAGACAGAGTGCGAGTACCAAAAGATCGGTTAGCATTCCCACAAAATGTTGCGCGATGTCCTTCTGTCCACACTAAACAGTCACAAGAAAGTGCGAAACAATCACGTCGAACATGTCCCGCTTTGCCACGCTTATAACACTTCTTCCCTGCGTCAAGCAGTGGTGCTGCCGGAACTTCTTTCCACCTCGAGAAGGATGCGGAGGTCTCTGGATGGATGATAAGAGGATCGACCCTGCGAGGCCCGCTACTCTTATTCTCGTGAAGTTGCCGGACACCTTCTCGTTTCTTTGCTTCCGCGATTTCTCTACCGCCGCCTCCTTCATATCATAGGCCAACGCCTTGTCCTCGATCATCGTCGTAAGGTGGTACATTCAAATCCGGACATATATTGCTGAATTTCCGCTTCATTCGCATGTCAAAATGGCAAATCCTTTCCGCCTAGGTCCTGACCATGTGGCGCACATAAGTCAGCTGGTGATTAAAGGTCTTTATCACGTCCGTCACTTATGCTTCTGTATTTTGTGGTGAGTAAAACTCCCGAACTCTGGCTTCTCTAATCAAGCGAGGACAATCTGCGCTTCCATCATCAATTTGAATTCGTCCAGTCAACATTGTGCTCCTCCTGGTCGAATGGCCTCCCACCGCCGAAAGCCTCCTGTCGAAGATATCTTGGGCGACCGGAACCATTCTGTCGTTGGGACAGTTAATCCCCGCAAAAATCTTCTCTAACTCCTTCAGCCAGTGATCCCAAGAAAGCGTCTCAGCCGAACCATCAAATTTGGAGGATGCAATTTGATCACCTCGGTAAGCCATCTATCTCCTCGATTATCCACGTTATGCTGCTATCCCATCGCCGTCTGCATGCGATCCACAACTTGAGCAAACTGGTTTATCTGGGCAACCACCTGCTGAAGCACTCCCGGCACGTTAGGATCTGCATTATTATTTGCCGATCCCTGCTGTCCCCGGGAATGGGAATTCGTTCGACTACCGATTATCTCTGGGGTAGACACCGACTCTTCTTGTCTCGCATTTCCACGTCCGCGTCCACGACCGCGTCCGCGTCCACGACCTCCTCTCAACATACTATAAACACAAATACTCAATATCCAGGGCAAACTTTCTAAAAGTACGTCTATCACGTTCACAAAACATGAATTAAATAAAATGGTAGTATTTGAGATTAGGAAACTTACAACCACGGTCCAGACGACGATGCTGGCTCAGCAGTGATGTTACAAACGACCAATAATCAAATAACGTAAACAGACCCAACTAACCCGACTGCCAAGATATCCATGAATCTTAGCTCCGATACCATATTCTGTAACACCCCGAGATATTCGGAATAATTACAGCGCCGTAAACCCTTTAAGTAAGGATTTACAAGGCTAATTAAAAGAAAAGTAAATATGACCCAACTTGTACAACTGAAATTCAAAACATAGAACTTATTCAACTGATCCAAAGAGTTAACTTTTACAACCATATCGAACATGACATTATTAAAACACATGTACTCGAGTACTAAGATAAACCAATAAGACAAATCCCAAAAACAAAATAAACCTCGACCACATCACTGAGCCATTTCATCGTCCTGTCGGTACTGTGGTTGCTTCCCCGCTCCTCGGCTACCTGAACATCAAAACAATGTCCACCCCCGAAGGGGTTAGCAAAACAATGCTAGTACAAGTATCATAATACATAAATCATCAATGCATCATAAACAAGCAAAACGGACTTCCGTCATCGGAATCCAACGATGTGAATCCTCATGATTCCATCAACATAGTACAGGGTAATCCAGCAATCCAGCGCCCTTGGTATAGATCCCCATGATGATCCCGTCGGACCAACGCATGGTGGAAAACCCGTCCAGCGATCCAGCGCCCTCAGCATAGATCCCCATGATGATCCCGTCGGACCAACGCATGGTGGACATTCGATCCAGCGCCCTCAGCATAGATCCTCATGATCCCCGTGGATCATTTATACCATAAATCAATCAACTATGCATACATATATGCATTTCAATATGTTCATCAATACGAACAAATAACAACGAATACCACTAGAAATTTCAGAAATACATCTCATATTCAAAACCACAAGCATGATCAAAGTTTCAAAATAAATCGAACTCGTCATATGATACTTGCCTCGGAAATGGCAAGAATGAAATACTCCAACAAACGTCACACGTCCGTATGTCACCGCCCCGCGATCGACCCCTATGCAAGGCTCGCACCTTGTTCAAAAAGAGATACAAGGAACTTAACATACCACTCGATACTAACATACGCTCACCAAATACTAATATTAAGATCGTAAAGTAGTGACACTAGGTTGGTTCACGGTTAGAACACTAAGTAAGAACTGAACCGGGAACGATAAGGCACTCTATAAGGGCTGAACGATCATTTCGAATATGAAGTACCGTTGTTTAAAAGTTCATTGTTTCACAAGGTGTTGAGGGTTTCGTGTTAAATAAGGAATTGAATGTCAAATTCCCATATGATCGGCTAAGATGATTCGACCCCCAATATTACTCAAGACGACAAGCATGCTAAAATTTTACGCAAGGAAAACGACACTACGGTGATTCGGTTTAAGTTTAAGGACCTGGTCGATATATATATATTACCTCAAGAACATGGAGGACATTGTCATAACAATTTCTTCTAACATATATGAATTTCCCCAATGGAACATAAAAAAGGATCAGAGAATATAACTGAAATCATGCTTATTACTCCCACGAATTAAAGATGCTACAAGTTAAGGTTTTCATCCACCGAGGCTAAATCAAGACTCTACGTAATGAAAGAAAGATAAGGTATAATCGGGTTCTAAACTTCAAAACATGGTGCTGGACTCAAAAGATCATTATCTAGTCCAATGATTTCCAAAACAAGCTCAAAGTATAGCTAAGAATGTAAACTTTAGCTTGGTGAATCGTAACATACCTTAAGAGATGTGAGAATAAGAAAATCTTCAATAAACTCTTCACCGGAAGCTTGATCACCAACTCACCCGGTCTAAGCTTCCCAAATTCGGAGGTAAATGATGATTTGAGGGATATGAGGTGAAGGATAGTCTCAAGAACACAAAAATCGGCCAAGGCAAAAGTGGGAAATGAAGTGAGGGTCATGTTCTATAAATAGATTTCTAAGTATTACGTACGTTATGTAATAACCCCTTACGTACGTAACAAGCTTAACGTACGTTATACCCTAGCCTTAGCGTACGCAACCGTCTGACCAGAGTTCACTGGTCTGATTTTGCCATTTCCTTACGTACGTAATCACACGGGTTTTACGTACGTAATACTCATGTCTTTAGCGTACGTAACACATGCACCATAGCGTACGTAACACCTATGTCCAGGTTCATGCGGGAATCATACGAATCTTCCCCGGCCCTCTCTTCGGCCCCCACAAGCCGACCCTTATCCGAACCCAAGTTGACTTAGCTTACGTACGTTAAGAACATCAAATAACGTACGTAACACTGCATCCTTAGCATACGTTATGAACGCCTGTTAACGTACGTTAGTACGTGCAGAATCATGCATGCAATGCTTAAAGATATATAAAAACATAAGGGCACAAATACGGGAAACCAATCTACGATTTATAACATCACGAAGTCCAAATAATACAAGGTCGAGTACAAGGTAAATACACCATTTATTCGGGCATTACATGCCTCATCAGACAAGTCGACGCGGAAATGCCGAAAGATCACCGTAAGAATTGAACCAAAAGGAAGTCCAGATTTCCTAGTTCTCGACATGTAATTTTTCGACCGAAAAGACTCCCCTTTCGCTTCCATCCAACTTAGCACAATCCCAGTGAAATCCACTCTATCATCCTTCAGCACCCGATACACGACATTCTTATCAACGCCGACTAACTTGTGTTGGGTGTTGACTTTTGGCTTTAAACACTTTGTTAGAGTGGCCAACAACAAGCGAATGTGGATACCGAAATCGTTATTCTCGAAGACGTCATCCGTGACTTCGATGACCGTTTTCGAACATAAAAAATCACCAATATCTCTCTTGGACACCGTAGACTCTTCGGCAATGGTTTTCCCACAACAATCATACCCGTCTTTCGATAAGCCAAATAACTCGTGAAGAATTTCTGAAGAAATCTTCACCACAGTTCCATTCACTAGGATATCGAGCACTAAACCTCCATCACCACTATCACCAAGGTGCAGATTCGCATAAAGTTCACGTACATATGTAGGGTAAACAATCTCTTTTCACTCAACAAATCGTGCAGTACCTAATGCCTCAAAGAAATCGCGAAAACTGACCTTAACCCTTTCAAGGCTGCTAAAATTGAAGTAGTAGAAATCGGTCAGACTCTCTTGTGGAAGGATATCGAAGAAAACCTTCGATGCAATGTAGGAGACGAAATGGGTTGCGTCATAATCATTATTGCGAGGGCGTTTGTAGTTTTTCTCCATGGCCTTTCTTCCCTTGCTATACATTTTGAAGAGAATCGAAGTTTTGAGGGAGAAAATTGCAGTATTTGGATCGGATTTGCGGCTAGGGTTTTTCGCTGGAAGGGAATTTTCTCGCGATTGCGTACGTTAGGAAGGGTGAATGTGTATCTGGGTCGTACGGAATATATATAGTCAGCGAAGTTTTAATTAGCGTACGCTGGGATCATAGAATTAGCATACGTTAGGTAAAAATGAAAAGCTTACTGGACTGTCCAGTAGCTAAATTGGAATGCGAAAGATTTTTAATTAGCGTACGCAAGGCAGTGAGGTTAGCGTACGCTATCGAAAGCAGTTTTTAGCGCGCGTTAAGAGAATGAAGCTAGCGCACGCTAGCGAGTGAAGTGAATCAAGGATATTGATTTCTTGAGTAGAAAGCTTATTTCAAAAATTGTCTATATGTCCCATACCAAGTTGTAAACGAATGGAATTAAATGATTCTTCGGGAAGAGGTTTTGTAAAAATGTCAGCAAGTTGGTCCTTCGTCCCAACAAAAATTAAGCAGATATCCTTTTTCTGAACATGATCACGTAAAAAATGATGTCTAATATCTATATGTTTAGTTCTATTATGCAACACAGGATTTTTACTCAGATTAATTGCACTAGTGTTATCACATAGGATAAGGGTATTTTCAAAATATATGCCGTAGTCGCGGAGTTGATTTTTAATCCATAACACCTGAGCACAGGCGCTCCCTGCAGCGACATATTCGGCCTCAGCTGTAGACAATGCTACACTGGTTTGCTTTTTACTTCCCCAAGATATTAAAGATGATCCAACAAAATGACATGTACCACTAGTACTCTTTTTGTCAATTTTACATCCGCCGAAATCGGCATCACTATATGCAATTAAATTAAAATCCAAGCAAGAAGGATACCATAGACCTAGTCCAATGGTTCCTTTCAAGTAACGAAAAATGCGTTTGCAAGCAGTTAAATGTGATTCCTTGGGATTAGCTTGGAATCGAGCACATAAACATGTAGCAAATATTATATCTGGCCTAGATGCAGTCAAATATAACAGAGATCCGATCATACCTCGATATAATTTTTGATCTACGGATTTGCCATTTTCATCTTTTTCAAGCTTTAATGATGAAGACATTGGCGTAGATATCACCTTGCTACTTTCCATATTGAATTTCTTGAGGAGGTCGTTTGAGTACTTCGTTTGATGGATAAAAATTCCATCTTCGCATTGCTTGATTTGAAGCCCGAGGAAGAACGTTAATTCTCCCATCATACTCATTTCGAACTCTCCTTTCATAAGATTAGAAAAATCTTGGCACAAAGATTCATTAGTAGCTCCAAATACAATGTCATCAACGTAGATTTGGCAAACAAGAATATCATCATTCAATATTTTAACAAACAAGGTATTATCGACTTTTCCTCTTTTGTAATCATTTGCAATTAAAAATTGACTTAAACGATCATACCATGCTCGGGGTGCTTGCTTCAACCCGTAGAGTGCCTTGTTGAGCTTGTAGACATGATCCGGAAATTGATGATCTTCAAAACCTGGAGGTTGCTTGACGTAGACTTCATCTTGAATGAACCCATTCAAGAATGCACTTTTCACATCCATTTAAAATAGTTTGATCTTTTTATGGGCGGCAAATGCACATAGCAAGCGAATGGATTCGAGTCGAGCCACGGGAGCAAAACTTTCTTCGTAATCAAGACCTTCCTCTTGATTATATCCTTGAGCGACCAAACGAGATTTATTTCGAATTGGATAGCCGTCTTCGTCACTCTTGATTTTATGCACCTATTTAGTTCCGATAATTGTTTTATCTTTAGGAGCGGGAACTAAATTCCATACATTATTGTGCTTGAATTGCACAAGCTCCTCTTGCATTGCCATCACCCAACTTTCATCATTGAGAGCTTCGGATATATTCTTGGGAACTATTTCGGATACAAAAGCACAATGAGCCATAAATTCGGTGGTTCTTCTTCGGGTTTGAACACCGTCTTCAATGTTTCCAATCATGAGGTCCTTTAGATGGTCTTTGATGTGCCTCCAATCTTTCGGTAAATCAACAATTGTGTTCGTTTCGATTTCCGAAATTTTCTTCACTTCGGGTGAGGGATCCGGAAAAGTACCTGCATCATCAAAGTATTCTACCTTTCTCGGGGGTGAGATCATATCATTGAATTTAACATGTATGGACTCTTCAACTTTATTCGTTCTAATATTATAAACACGATATGCTTTACTATTAGTACAATAATCAAGAAATATTCCGGAGTCGGATTTGGCATCAAACTTGCCTAAGTTATCCTTGCCATTGTTCAAAATAAATACGTTGCAACCAAAAGGATGAAAATAAGCAATATTGGGCTTTTTGCCCTTCCATAATTCATACGGGGTTTTAAGATGAGTTCTACGAACATGAACCCGGTTAATCACATAGCATGCCGTAAAAATTGCTTCGGCCCAAAAATATCGTGGAGGAGAGTATTCATTAAGCATTGTCCTCGACATTTCTTCCAAAGATCGGTTTTTCCTTTCAACAACTCCATTTTGTTGAGGCGTTCTAGGAGCCGAAAAGTTATGATTAATACCGTATTTATCACATAAAAGTTCAAACGGGGTGCAATCAAATTCACCTCCGTGATCGGTGCGAATAGAAATTATGGAGAGATTTTTCTCATTTGATACCAAACGACACCATTTAGAAAACTCGGAAAATGCATCATCCTTATGTGCTAAAAATCTAACCCAAGTAAATCGAGAGAAATCATCAACAATAACCAAAGTGTAAAGTTTGCCATTTAAACTGACATGTCTAGATGGTCCAATCAAATCCATATGCACAAGTTCAAGAACTCGACTAGTGGAAACCTCGAATTTTGGTTTAAAAGATTCTCGAGTGTGTTTCCCTTTTATACATGATTCACACAAATGCTTTCTATCAAACTTGAGTTTGGGCAATCCACGAACAAGGTCATGTCTAGATAAAATAGAAATGATAGGTAGAGAAGTATGCCCCAATTTTCGATGCCATAAATATGCATTATCATCCAAAGTAATAAGACATTTTTCATTAAATGAGCTCTTATCATTAAGATCAACAATGTAGATGTTTCCACATCTCAAACCAATGAATGCAATTTTATTATTTCTAAATGCCGTGCAATGCGTTTGCTCAAATAGAATTTTAAAACCTTCATCACAAAGTTGTGAAACGCTAAGAAGATTATGATGCGAACCTTCAACAAATAATACTTTGTTGATAGAAGGAGAAGGTTCCTTACCGACTTTGCCGATGCCTTTGATTTTTCCCTTTTGATTGTCTCCAAAGGTCACATGTCCTTGTTCTTGGTATTCGAGGTCTTCAAATAAGTCCTCTGAGCCGCACATGTGCCTTGAGCATCCGCTATCAATGTACCACTTGTTTTTCCTTGGTGCCGGTACCTACAAAAGTAGAATTTCTCGGTTGTTTTGGTAACCAAGCCCGTTTGGGTCCTCCAAAGTTAACTATGCTTATAGCATTCGGAACAATTGTCCCTTTAGGAACCCATATTTTCTTAACTTTGATGGTTCTCAACTTTGAATGAACATTAACATCATGAACTCGTTTGGAAGAATCTTTTGAGTTCTCAGTTTCGGTTTTTCTTATTTTGTCAAGGTTGATAAGGGATTGTTCCCATTTAAAAGGATCGAAACCAAGACCGTGTTTGAGCAAGGGCGATTTTTGAATAGATAGGAGCCTTTCGAATTTCTCGTTTCCGAGAGTAAATTTGTTCAAAATATATTTTAGCTCCTTTTGAGTTTTTGTTAACTCGATTTTCAAAACATTTCCTTTTTCAAGGCATGATGTATGGTCGATCTCGATAGTTTTGCCTTTGTTTTGAAGAGAGGAATTTTCGAGTTCTAGAGATTTTATTTTTCTCTTTAAAGATATGTTTAATTTAACCATCTCGTCATGCTCCGTATTCAAGGATTCAAACGCACTCAATAACTCATCATCATGATGAACTTCTTGTGAATCACAAAAATCAAAAGAGTCATATTCGTCATCATTGAGTTTAGAGCTTACCTCGATATTATTTTCGGAGTCGAGTGCCATGAATGCAAGATTTGCGTCTAGAGATCTTTCAATCTCCTCCTCGTCATCACTCCAAGAAGCGATTAGGACCTCCTTCTTTTTGAATCTTTCCATTTGAGGTTTTGAAGAGGATCCTCGGCATTCTTTGGCATAGTGACCGGCTTGACCACATTTCCGACAATTATTGTCGAACTTCTTGATGGGAGTATAGCCACTCTTCTTTTTCTCCGGTTTGCCATCCCGACCAAGAAAACTTCGCCTCTTTTCAATTAGGCTTTTATACCTTCTAAAGTTTTTGGCATAGAGAGCGAGTTCCTCGTCGTCTTCATCTTCGGGAACATCTTCCTCAACATCGCTATCAACATTGAATGCGACTACTCTTTCCCGAGGCTTTGGTTTGGTGCCTCTAGACTTGAGAACGATCTCATATTGATAAGTGACCCTATGAGGGCACTAAATTCGAGCTTGTTGAGATCTTTGGATTCCATGATTGCGGTGACCGTGGCATCCCATTCTCGTGGCAACGATCGAAGAATTTTCTTAGCTTTGTCGCTGCTCGATATAGGCTTTCCGAAAGATGCAAGACCATTTGTTATAGCCGAAAATCGATCCAACATATTTGTGATCGTTTCCTCGTCTTTCATGGAAAATAGTTCGTAGTCATGGAGTAACATGTTGATTTTGGTCTCCTTGACTTGGGTGGTTCCCTCATGAGTGACTTCGAGAATTTCCCAAATTTCTTTTGCACTTTCATAGGACGATATCCTATTTGTGATATCCGCGTTTTCTATCCTGGGTAATTTCTATTTTGGTGCATTTTCGTTTCGGACAACTCGCCTGGCACTGTTTTGTAATTCTGAACCTATTTTATTCTTGGAGTTTTTCCGTTTAGACGGGTCTTGATAATGTTTTTACGTAATTTCATCTCGTGTCATATTCTGTCGCATGTGTATTCGTTTCTCGTTAAATTCGTTCGATTTCGTCGTTTTCTTACTTCCATGAGTTCGTATGCTTATGTAGAGCATGTTGCGAGTTTCGGATTGTTAATCCGACGTTGTGTCGTGACTGTTCGGTTGTTTGGGCCGTTTTTGTAATTTCCTAGAAGTTTAGGAATTTGTCCCTTATTCGACTTTGGTTGTGTACCTCGATTGTTTTGGGTTCCGTACTTCCATTTCGTGTTATTGTTGCCCGAATATCGATCCTCGTTGCTTTTATTCTCCTTCCGATCATTTTTCGTCATTTTGGGACCCGAGGGGTGTGGGCGCGGCACAAGAATTGTGAGCCGCGGCACACACATCGCCCGCTTGTTGCCTAAACAAATCGTACTGTGCCGCGGCACAAGGATTGTGCGCCGCGGCACACAGCCAGTCAATGCGGCACACTTGTCCGGCCGCGGCACACCCGTGACACTTGCCGGCCAAAATCGATCAGACTGCGTGCCGCGATGGCCGGCAAAGGTTGCGGCACATGCCGAGTCCGAGCCGCGGCACACTTCGATGAGCCGCGCACAACGAGCGGTCACCACCACTGGGCACACTTGGCCCCGTGCCGCGGCACGCTTTAGCCGAGCTGCACACAACGCGGCCGCCGCTATATCTCGCTTCTTAT
The DNA here is from genome assembly GCA_033398695.1 of Orobanche coerulescens. Classification (NCBI taxonomy): domain Eukaryota; kingdom Viridiplantae; phylum Streptophyta; class Magnoliopsida; order Lamiales; family Orobanchaceae; genus Orobanche; species Orobanche coerulescens. Next base: position 72,379,737 of record CM065815.1, read on the forward strand.
TCGGCGAGAATCGCCATTTCCTCCCACTTCTTCAAACATGAGAGAGAGAGAGAGTCTTGAGAGGGAGAGTTCCTCCATACACCACTTATTTGTGTAGATTTCTTCCTCTCTTTCGATCGGGTGGCTCGGATTGCGGATCTAACACGTGGTTTTCGATTTGAGTGCTTGATTCTTCAAGAGGTAAGAATTCCTTTAACCCTAGTATGATTTTGGGTAGGGTTTGGTGGTGTTCTTGTGTTTTAATCCGAATTAGCCGATGTTGTTGTTAGAATTGATAGTATACTCGACCCTTGGTTTTCTTGTTTTGATTGGGATGAAATCCCGTTGTTATACCATTGACCGATTTCATTTCCTTTTTGCACTCTTGGTGTCCGACGAATTGTCCCAACGGGTAGAACTAGGATTAATTCTTACCTTTCCGCATTATTGAGACTTGTGTATACCGTTATTGTGTTAGGATCGGATTTGGGAGGATTGTTCGGACCGAAACCTTTTCCGTCGTCGTTTCCTTCGTTTCGTTTCATTCAAGGCAAGTACATGTATTACATTTCGTTATGTATATTGTGATTCTCGAAATGAATGATGAATGGTGATTTTTGGGTGCGTGAGTTGTGTTCCTTCCACCCGGAGTGTCCGACGGGATGTCTGGGGGTCGATACTAAGGGGTACGGCCGCGGAAGGGAACTTGTGTGCGTGTGTGATTGAACTTCCACCCGGAGTGTCCGACGGGGTGTCTGGGGGTCGATACTAAGGGGTACGGCCGCGAAAGTGGTATCCCACCCGGAGTATCCGACGGGATGTCTGGGGGTCGATACTAAGGGGTACGGCCACGGGATACCAGTTGTGATTTTGTGATATCGTGATGATTGGAACTGATTTGATTGCCAATGTAGTATTTCGGAATATATATATATGTGGCAAATGACTTATGTTTGAGATGATTGTGTAAAACCGTATTTTGTATATAATGTTGTGTAATTGTGTACTTGCACTAGCTGTTCGAATGCTAACCCCTTAAATGGGGGAAATGCGTCTTATGCATTTCAGGTACCGGGAGAGATGAGGAGCAGGCACGGGGCACGCACGCGAAGGACGGGATGGCTTGATGATAGTGGCTCGAGTCTGTTTTGTTTATTTCTATGATTGGTTATTGCATATGTCGAGTATTGGAACTAAACTGTTTATTCTTGAACTTGGTTTAAGTCCCCTGCGTGGGCATCGAATTGATAATTACATTATGTTTTATGTACTCCGTTGAAATGATTTGGCCAAGGCCACGGCCCTATTTACTTTTGAGTGCATCTTTTGGGGTTTTCATTGTGGTTATGTGTCATGTGTTAGCCTGGTAGACCTCGAGAGGGTTCTACGGCGTGTAATGTCCCATTTGTGAATTGGGGTGTTACACTATTGAGTTCTTCGGGATTAAGAGCGCAATAGAGAAGTTGAGTAGCTCGTGAGTTGACGTGCGTGTTTCTCCAATCCTCGTCGTTGAATTCTTCGATCTTTTTCAACGATCCATCATCCTTCTTAGCAAGTTTAGGACCAAGAGCATTAACTTTCCAGATTTCAATATCGTAGGCTTGAACGAAGATCGCCATCTTCTTTTTCCACATCATGAAATTGGAACCGTCGAAGAAAGGAGGATGGTTGAGAGCATTTCCTTCAATTTGGCCAAGAAGTGCCATTTGCGGATCTTTTTCTCTTTGGTGGTTAAACCTTTAAAAAGAGACCCGCTCCGATACCAACTGAAGAGATAAATTTACCACTAGAAGGGGGGTTGAATAGTGGTAATGCGGAATAACAAAATTTTTTGCGAGTAAATGAAAAATAGTGCGGAATTTAAAGACTCAAAGATTTATAGAGGTTCGGCAACTTGCCTACATCCTCTCTCCGACTTTCCTTTTATATTGGCTCAAGAGCAACCACAATCTTGACTCGTCTTCTATCGGTCCGAGTTCACAACCGTTACAATCGCTTGTCTTCTATCGGTCCAAGCTAAACCACTCTCTCAATATAAACTTTTGTTTATCTAGTGTTCTATAGGAACTAGATAATCCTCACTATACGAATATGGGAGTATAATCCTAATAATGCCTGATCAAAGATCCTAATAACACCGGATTAGTGACTCTTGATTCGTTTCTTTTACGCTCAAGTGTAAGTGATGCAACACTTACAATCAAATGAAAGAATACAAAGAATAATAGATATTACAATGAGAATCACTCTTGTATCTTTCTTTTCTCACAACTTGAAATAAAATAAAAGATATAAAACTAAGCTCAAGTATGCTTTGATTGCTTGTATGCTTGTATGCTTGTATGCTTGAAGTTGTGTTTGATACCCAAGTTCTTTGGGTATTTATAGGTGAGAGCCATCCTTCAAATACTGAAAAACGTATTATTAGCGTGCGCTAATAATGTCCTCTAGCGTGCGCTATCGATCTTTGACTTGGCTTCTCTGAATGGTCACAAAGACTGTTGCAACGGTAAAATAGTATGGCTAGCGTGCGCTAGTCATGTATCGGTAGCGTGCGTTAACGGCTGGTCAACAAGTCTTCAATCTTGACTTTGAAAAGGTTGGTTTGTCTCCCCAACATCTCTTTACCCAACGGCTAGATTTGAGATTAGCGTGCGCTAGCAAGTATGCATAGCGTGCGCTAGCATTAATTAATTCCAACTTTTCCAGATTTTGCGGATCTTCATTGACTCTTGGCTTTCAACGGTAGAAAAATAAACGGTAATATGCTGACTCCTTTTAGCGTGCGCTAATGCCTATACCTTAGCGTGCGCTAAATATTTCTTTCAGTAACTTACGTTACCCTGTGTAGCGTATCTAAAGACCTTGACATATTGAGTCCAGTAGCTACTGGACTACTGACCGTGATATCGGTAGCGTGCACAAGAGCTGAGCAGTAACGTGCGCTACATCCTTGTTTTAGCGTACGTAAGTTGATATGTGTAGCGTGCGCAAAATCCATTTCCAATTTCCTTCCAAACCTCACTGTCCTCTGGAATGATGCGATAGCGTGCGTTAATATGGATTGTATAGCGTGCGCTAACTGTAGTTATATAGAGTGTGCTAATATTGAATGACTTGCGTGCGCTATCCATCAGGTGACTTCACTTCGCTGCAGCTGACTGACTGGCATGAACATTTATTTCTCTATAGCGTGCGCTACTATGAGATGAGTAGCGTGCGCTAACATTATTTAGCTCCTTCAAAATACTATCGATCTGAGATTGATCTAATTAAATGTTTTGAATGTAATAATCATCAAAATACATTTTGAGTCAACACTATCTCTGTATCTCGATGATGATGGAATTGCGGAATTGAGGACAATTCCTTTTAATGAAGGAGGGAATGATACGAAATCGACTATTCCAAATGAAGAAGACGAAGTAAGAATTGACGTAAGCAACCTTGCAAAACGCCATGCACATGCAACTACATACTTGGACGTGAAAATGGATACAAACATTGGAATGACTTTGGTGATCGGACTTGGAATAACTTAGATTGGTCGACATGCGTACATAGGATGCCCCGTGCAATGTGATTGGTCCAAGATGCTGAAGATCTCGGCCGATCTTGTCAAGGTGGTGAAGATTTCATCCATTTCTTTATAATAAAAGATGTCTTCCTTTTTCAAAGTCTTGATGCATGATATCTCAAGAGTATCATGTGAAGAAGATTTCACCCACCCTTTGTCCCCTTGTTGACCCCCCCTCCCCCTTTGGTTTGGAGTTTGCCATCTCTTTTTCTAGTCTAAAGATGCAATCTTTTTTTTGTTGTCCTTTTTCTTTTTAAAGATCATGTTATCTTACCTTTTGAATATTTTAATTGATTTTGTAAGACTACACTTATCTATACATAGTCATGTTTGAAATGTATTTTAGGACATCTGGAATAAAAATACATTATATCACTCTTTTGAGTTATATTTGTTTGACGTGTTCAATCAAAATTCTAGATTATTATTCGACGTATTTTCGAATTCTAATCCGATCGATTCTCAATAAGTCTTGAGAAGAAATCACTTTATCAAGTTATAGGTCTAATTCGATAAAATCTTGTTCTTGTTATTTCGGCTGAATTGCCCTACTTTCGGACGATTTTACGTTGTGTTCTATACCTTCAAATTATTGTTAATGTTCCCCTATTCGCAACAGTTGCTGTTCGTTGTCCGAGCTTGCTCCCTATCTCCGTCGCGTCCGACCACAAGTTGTTGTTTGGAGTTATTTTTTGTTGTTTGTTCCCATTCGACCGGATACTGTTGGCAGGCATACTGCTGTTCTTCTTTGTAGTGATGGGTTGGTCTTTGTCGATTCTTTGGCTATTCATTAGTTTTCTCTTGGCCGTTTCTTTATGCTTACATTCGTGAAATTGCTGTTTCCGCTCGTTTCGATACAGGATTCGTATCAGTATCTAAGATGCAATTTTTCAATGTAAAATTTATATGTAATGACGAAGACCGGAGGAAGATCCGTTCGAGAAGACGAAGATTCAAGACCGAAGACTTGTATTTTTTTATTACGATGTTTTTTATTCTAGTAACGGTCCATGAACTACATATTGGTAGCAACTAGGTTGTAAATGTATTCATATGGTATGAATGCTACAAACGTGCTTAAATGAATTAATGTGCAAAGTGTAACATTAATCGCAAAAATTCTCCCTCAACAAATTATTAAGTTTAAAAGGTTTCAAGGTTTCCTTCCCTCCATCGAGCTTTTGGAAAATTGAAATCCAAACTGGATTTGCTATGCTTCCGAGTTATCGGGGTAGTCATTCGGGGAGGATGGATAAATTATCGAGAGCGCATTGGATGCCTTCGGTTGGAGCAAATTTTATCCCTAGAAACCTGTTCGGTTGTCGGATAAGATTCAATTGTGAAACTGATTTGCGTCGATGGTGTAAACTTAACTTGTTCACGAACCATAGAAACCGTATAGGCTGAAGGGAGTGAACAAGGGGAAAAAGATCCATTAGATGGGTTGGTGTTGGACACCACTTTATGAAAATAAATGGACTAGAAACCTGTTCGGTTGCCCTATTTTAAAATTTATAAAGAACTCGATCACCACTATGAAGATATTGCGAACAATACTTCCGGATTTCACATGGGAGTGTGTTATTCCGATAAAAATAGTGGGAGCTGGGTAAAAGAATAGAAAAGACCTTAATTCTATACTCATATTGTAATATCCGGATTTATTACTGTGTATTTTACCTGTATTCGAACCCTATATTATTCGGATTTGTGGTTTTGATTATTGGAGTATGATATTTCTTGCATTGGCATCCTTGTACTTTAGTATAACAACATGCAAATTTTCTCATGCAAACTCGTGATAGCGCACGCTAAGAATGTAGCTTAACGCGCGCTATCGGCTATTACTAGCGCACGCTACATATGTAGGAGTTGCGTGCGCTAGACACTGAATTATTGAGGTAGGTGGTTAGCACATGCGCCGGTAGACATGGGTCCGGTAAGATTCCCATGACGAACCTGGACAATTTTTAAGTCAACTCTTATTAGCGCGCTCTAAGGAATGCTTAGTAGCGTGCGCTAATTGGCTAAAATGCAGAATATTATAAATGGGACAACAACCCGTTTTGGCTTACATTTCATTCGTCCATTCTTCATTCTTGAGAGGCCAGAGAGCTATAATCATCCCTCCAACACACTTAGAACGTATCTTGGTGATCCTTGAATATTGGTTATCACTTGTGAGTGGTCATTGAAGAGAAGTAACACCTTGGAGTGGCACATAACCAACCGGAGTCGGAATCTACCTTGTGGTTCAGTGATTTCGGCATATTAAGGTATGTTTAACCTATCACCAGCCTTAGGTTTGGATTCCAAAGGATTATATGATCATGCTAACATGATATTGAATTTCATTAGTGAATTATTCAACAAACATCATGTTTTAAGATTGGAATGTCTATGCTTATGATATTATCATTGGAACCTCGTAGTTGGAATCCTAGTACTCCAAGTGATAAGAGAACATTCTGAAGTTTTTTATCCGTATGATTTATATCATCTTAGTGATCATAATTTGGAGATGGTATTATTTTCGGTTATAAGGACTTAAGGAAAGAATCGTCTTAGGATATATTCTTTCGTATAAGTGGGAATTGTTAGTTCACCTCCAGATGAAGTCTGTATATGTATAATGATAATAGAATCTAATACATCAACCGGAGATCACCAACTTCGCATGAGAATTGTAATCAAGACGGATTATAGTGTTATGATGATTATACGTATACTTGCACCTCGAAGTTGTTAGTATCCATGAGATCATTCATAAAGGTTATGATCATAACATGAAGCTGGATAACAAACATTAATGACTGAGGGATTCGCTTACTTCATCACCATTTGTATTTTTTGCTGCCCTCCAGTGAACTGCCATGCACTCTTAGCGTGCGCTAAGCTACGAGAATTAACGCGCGCTATCGAGTACGTTTAGCGTACGCAACGATTGGAAATTAGCGTGCGTTAAGTCATCAGCTGAGTCAGTCGGCTGATCAGTGAGGCACTGACCATGCCTGGTTAGCGTACGCTAGGCTGTGTGTACTGCGTGCGCTAACGAGTAGCATTAACGTACGCTACATAGGATTCGTAGCGTGCGTTAAGCTATCCAGACAGATTGCATATTAAGGACTTTCTACCGTAATTGTTGAATTGTTAGACGTTCATTCGACATGAAATGAATTCTATGCTATTTCTTTTGTTAAGGATCGATCTTAACACGTGATTGATCGAAGGGGACGACCTTCGAGTATTTTGATATTCGTGGAAGTTTATTCTTGTCAAAGAACCAAGGCAAGTACTCTAATTAGAATTGTTTATATTATGACAATGTGATTGTATCGTGTAAATATGTTGTGATTATATGTCCACCATGCATTGATCCGACGGGAATCATCATGGGAATCTATAGCTGTGTGCGCTGGATCGTTGGACCGGTAGTTCCACCATGCGTTGGTCCGACGGGATCATCATGGGAATCTATAGCTGTGTGCGCTGGATCGTTGGAATACCAACAGTATGTTGAAACTGTTATGATATGATATGTGTTGTGAATATTTCTCGTTGGAGAAACTTGTTACGATATAATTGTTGATTATATCAATGTTGTATGATTATTGTACTTGCACTATCATCGTTGTGCTAACCCCTTCTGGGATGAACATTTGTGTATGTTCAGGATCCAGGAGAGTGGGGAAACAACCACTGGAAATGCATGACGACGAGGGTGCAGAGTGATGTTCCGGCCGGGTTTACTATCTGTTATTTGTTGGTTATTTCAATAAGTACTCGAGTACGTCGTCCGTTTATAATGTTTGGATTTTAGTGATGTAATAATAACTCTTCATTGGATATTTGTATTTTCGGTTTTGAACCAGACGGTTGTATTTTACTTCAGCAATTTCATAAATCGGTATCTGTTATTGTCTTTTCCTTTAATCAGCCTTGTAAATTCTTATGTAAAGGATTTACGGCGCTGTAATATTCCTGAATATATCGGGGGTGTTACAGAATATGGTATCGGAGCTAAGATTATGGATATCTTGGCCGTTGGGTTAAAATAGGGGTCATTTATGTCTTTTGAGGTAACCGGCCGTGAATGACATCACTGCACTGCCTACGTCTTCATGCGAACGGTGGTTGTAAGTACCTAAACTCTATCTCGTTCTTTACATGTTATGTCCCTTTATACTCGAATATTAGAACGATGTTGTTTCCTGTATATTGAGTATTTATGCTTACAGTATGTTGAGAGGCGGACGTGGACGTGGTCGCGGTCGTGGACGCGGACGAAGAAATGCTGAAAGGTAAGCGTCGCCTTCTAATCAGTCCAGTCATAGCTCAGGCGAGCCGTAGCAATCTATTAACAACGAACCAGAACCTGCTGTACCAGAGATCCTTCGTCAAGTGGTGAACCAGATGACTCAGTTCGCCCAAGTCGTGGACCGAATGCAAGTGGCGGTGGGACTACAGCAGGGAGAGAGACAGCAAGGGATCCCAGACATGGGAAATCGAGGTGATCGGTGGCTGCAAGAGGTGGCGAAGATGCAACCACCCAAATTCGACGGCTTTTCCGAGACTCCCACTTGGGATCATTGGTTGAAGGAATTGGAGAAAATTTTTGCTGGAATTAACTGCCCAGATGACAGGAGAGCTCCTATTGCCCAGTACTTTCTGATCGGGGAGGCATCCGAGTGGTGGGAAGCTATCCGACCTGCAGATCATAATGCTGATTGGACAGAATTTAAAATGATGATGGAAGCTCAGTACTGCCCTCGTCCTGTGAGGGAAGCCAAAATTCGAGAGTTTTTCTCTGCTCAGCCATCAGACGAACCCGTATCCCAGACGATTAAGACGTTTAACCAGCAATTAGCATTTGTTTGACATCTGGTCAGAACAGATGCAGAGATGATGATTCATTTTGAAATGAGGATGAAACCAGAAATCCAGAGGTACATGTCCGGTTTTGAATGTACCACTCTCCGCCAATATCAGGATAAGGCATTGGCGTACGAAATAAAAGAAGCAGCAATGGAGAAGTTTATGGAGTCGAAGAAACAGAAAGTCTCTGGTACTTTTACAGAGCAGAAGAGCAGTGGGCCCCGCAAGGCCCAGTCTTCTTTTTCTTTCAAGAAACCTCCGCACCCATCTAAGAGCGGAAAGAATTACGGAACAATGTCAGCCACGACGGATACAGCTAGGAAGTGCTTTAACTGTGGTCGCCCAGGCCACCTTTGGTGTGATTGTTTGCGCACCCTAGTTACATGTTTTGACTGCGGACAGGAAGGGCACCGTGCGACGTTTTGCAAGGATGCCACCAAATACAATGGAACCCGTTCATAGCAGCCAGTTCAGAAGGAAGCTAGTATCCAACAGACGCAGCAAAGTGTTCAGATGCCTCAAAATTTTGGCCGCGGACGTGGCAGAGGACAATGGGACCGAAAGGGGACATCGAGTGCCGGATCTGCTCCCCCACGTCTGTACGAGATGAGGAGGACAGATAATCGTGATCTTCTTTGCATCGCCAGTGCTTGTCCAGATCCTTTCCCAGCCAGTTAGCGTTTTATTCGATACAGGAGCAACGCATTCTTTTATATCTTTGTCTTGTGTAAATCGTTTGAATATTTCCGTTTTTCATACTTGTGAACCTTATGTTGTTGGTTTACCGAGTGGAGAGAGGATTGTTGGGAATTTAGAGACTAGAGATTTCCCTGTATCATTTGGGGGTAGGGAGTGGCTCTCAAATCTAATTGTGATAGAAATGCAAGGAGATGACCTAATACTCGGAGACGATTGGCTTAATCGATATGGAGCAATTGTAGACTACCGAAGGAGGAATATTTCGCTGATCGCTGATGATGGCTCCGAAATTCTGTTTGAGGGATGGAAACCGGGCAACTCAGGAAAATTGATCGAAGAGATGAAAGCTGTAAAATTGTTGAAACAGGGCTGTATTGGATACTGGTGCTATGCAATGAATAAAGAAGATGAAATTATGAAACTTTCATCCATTCCTGTTGTGAATGAATTTCCAGATGTATTTCCTGACGAATTCACTATTGAGCTGGAACCCGCAGCTACACCAATTTCTAAGGCGCCATATCGTATGGCACTTACTGAAATGTATGAACTGAAGAAGCAGCTGGAGGAGTTACTGGACAAAGGCTATATTCAGCCAAGCGTTTCACCCTGGGGAGCGCCAGTTCTTTTTGTCCGAAAGAAGGATGGATCGCTTCGACTGTGTATTGACTATCGAGAGCTGAACAAGATGACGATTAAGAACAAGTATCTGTTGCCACGGATTGATGATCTGTTTGACCAGTTGCAAGGGGCAACAGTATTTTCTAAAATCGATCTGAGATCAGGATACCATCAGCTGAGGATTAAGGAATCTGATGTTCCAAAGTCAGCATTCAGAACTCGCTACGGACACTATGAGTTTGTAGCGATGCCATTTGGTCTCACTAATGCACCTGCTGTATTCATGCAGTTGATGAACCGAGTGTTCATCGAATATTTGGATAAATTTGTGGTCGTGTTCATTGATGACATCCTGGTGTATTCTAAGAACCCGGAAGAGCATGCACAGCATTTGCGGATTGTATTAGAACTTTTGAGAAGCGAACAATTGTACGCCAAACTCTCTAAGTGTGAATTTTGGCTGAAGAAAGTAATGTTCCTCGGCCATGTGGTATCAGCTAAAGGAGTCCGAGTTGACCCTCAGAAAATCGAAGCAATTATGGATTGGAAACCTCCAAAGAACGTGAAAGAAGTCCGAAGTTTCTTAGGACTTGCTGGGTATTATCGTCAGTTCGTGGAAGGGTTTTCCAAAATCTCCCGCCCACTTACTCGGCTCCTGCAGAAAACTCAAAAGTTTGAGTGGAACGAGTCGTGTCAGACTAGTTTTGACGAATTAAAAGAGAGATTGACGACGACACTGATTCTATCACTTCCATATGGGACTGGAGGATTCATAGTTTACAGTGATGCTTCGAACCAAGGACTCGGATGCGTATTAATGCAAAATGACAAGGTGATCGCTTATGCTTCACGACAGCTGAAACCTTATGAAGTGAATTACCCAACACATAATTTGGAGTTAGCAGCAGTAGTTTTTGCTTTGATGATCTGGAGGCATTATCTGTACGGGACTCACTGTCAGATATTTACGGATCACAAGAGTCTCAAATACATCTTCAGTCAGAAAGAATTGAACATGCGGCAAAGAAGATGGTTAGAATTGATTAAGGACTATGACTTGGAGATTTTGTATCACCCAGGCAAAGCGAATGTAGTGGCCGATGCACTCAGCCGCAAGCCTGTTTCTATTCAGATGCTGGAGACTCTGACCTCCCAACTTAGCCTTCAATGTGAGATGATTCGAGAAGGAATTGAAGTGTGGTTACAAAGAGTCCAAGGACAACTGTGCATGATGGAAATAACTTCGTCATTAATCGAATAAATCAAATCTAGACACGTAGATGATTCTCGGATGATTCAGTTACGTGACGAAGTGATTAAGGGGAAGGCCCCCGGATTCGTAATCCATGATGATGGAGTTTTGAGATTTCTGGACCGACTCTGCGTTCCCGATGTCAATGTTCTAAAACAGACGATTATGAAGGAAGCTCACAGTTCGCCCTATTCTATCCACCCGAGCACCAGTAAAATGTATAAGGACTTGAAGCAGAATTTTTGGTGGGGCAACATGAAGAAAGATGTAGCTGACTATGTTTCGAAATGCTTGACTTGTCAGCAGGTTAAGGTCGAGCATCAACGGCCTGCCGGAATGTTGAAGCCGCTTCCAATCCCTGAATGGAAGTGGGAGGACATATCAATGGACTTTATCACTAGTATGCCGAGAACCAGGACAGGAATGAACATGATTTGGGTGATAGTTGATCGCTTAACCAAATCAGCTCATTTTCTAGGCATTAAGGATACGTGGGGACCATAGAGGTTGGCACGAGTATTTATATCAGAGATAGTTCGATTGCATGGTACGCCGAAGACCATCATTTCTGATCGAGACGGCCGTTTTGTGTCTCACTTTTGGAAAGCAGTTCATAAGGCCTTGGGGACCGAATTGAACTTCAGTACAGCTTATCACCCACAGACTGACGGACAATCCGAGAGGACCATTAAAACGGTGGAGGATATGCTGAGGGCTTGTGCCTTAGATTGGTCAAACGATTGGGATGTTCATCTACCATTGATTGAATTTACCTACAACAATAGTTGGCATGCTTCCATTAAGATGGCACCGTTTGAGGCATTATACGGGAGGAGATGTAGATCGCCCCTATGTTGGGATGATTCGTCAGACTTGATCGGAACAGAACCAGAGTTGATCGTGCAGACTCGAGAAAAGATAGCCTTGATTCGTGAAAGGCTGTTGACCGCCCAGAGTCGCCAGAAATCTTATTGACGTAGGTGGTTAGCACATGCGCCAGCCAGGACATGGGTCCGGGTAAGATTCCCGCGGACGAACCTGGACAATTTTTAAGTCAACTCTTATTAGCGCGCGCTAAGGAATGCTTAGTAGCTTGCGCTAATTGGCTAAAATGCAGAATATTATAAATAGGACAACAACCCGTTTTGGCTTACATTTCATTCGTCCATTCTTCATTCTTGAGAGTCCAGAGAGCTATAATCATCCCTCCAACACACTTAGAACGTATCTTGGTGATCCTTGAATTTTGGTGATCACTTGTGAGTGGTCATTGAAGAGAAGTAACACCTTGGAGTGGCACATAACCAACCGGAGTCGGATTCTACCTTGTGGTTCAGTGATTTCGGCATATTAAGGTATGTTCAACCTATCACCAGCCTTAGGTTTGGATTCCAAAGGATTAGATTATCATGCTAACATGATATTGAATTTCATTAGTGAATTATTCAACAAACATCATGTTTTAAGATTGGAATGTCTATGCTTATGATATTATCATTGGAACCTCGTAGTTGGAATCCTTGTACTCCAAGTGATAAGAGAACATTCTGAAGTTTTTTATCCGTATGATTTATATCATCTTAGTGATCATAATTTGGAGATGGTATTATTTTCGGTTATAAGGACTTAAGGAAAGAATCGTCTTAGGATATATTCTTTCGTATAAGTGGGAATTGTTAGTTCACCTCCAGATGAAGTCTGTATATGTATAATGATAATAGAATCTAATACATCAACCGGAGATCACCAACTTCACATGAGAATTGTAATCAAGACGGATTATAGTGTTATGATGATTATACATATACTTGCACCTCGAAGTTGTTAGTATCCATGAGATCATTCATAAAGGTTATGATCATAACATGAAGCCGGATAACAAACATTAATGACTGAGGGATTCGCTTACTCCATCACCATTTGTATTTTTTGCTGCCCTCCAGTGAACTGCCATGCACTCTTAGTGTGCGCTAAGCTACGAGAATTAACGTGCGCTATCGAGTACGTTTAGCGTACGCAACGATTGGAAATTAGCGTGCGTTAAGTCATCAGCTGAGTCAGTCGGCTGATCAGTGAGGCACTGACCACGCCTGGTTAGCGTACGCTAGGCTGTGTGTACTGCGTGTGCTAACGAGTAGCATTAACGTACGCCACATAGGATTCGTAGCGTGCGTTAAGCTATCCAGACAGATTGCATATTAAGGACTTTCTACCGTAATTGTTGAATTGTTAGACGCTCATTCGACATGAAATGAATTCTATGCTATTTCTTTTGTTAAGGTTTGAGCTTAACACGTGATTGATCGAAGGGGACGACCTTCGAGTATTTTGATATTCGTGGAAGTTTATTCTTGTCAACAAACCAAGGCAAGTACTCTAATTAGAATTGTTTATATTATGACAATGTGATTGTATCGTGTAAATATGTTGTGATTATATGTCCAACATGCGTTGATCCGACAGGAATCATCATGGGAATCTATAGCTGTGTGCGCTGGATCGTTGGACCGGTAGTTCCACCATGCATTGGTCCGACGGGATCATCATGGGAATCTATAGCTGTGTGCGCTGGATCGTTGGAATACCAACAGTATGTTGAAACTGTTATGATATGATGTGTTGTGAATATTTCTTGTTGGAGAAACTTGTTACGATATAATTGTTGATTATATCACTGTTGTATGATTATTGCACTTGTACTAGCATCGTTGTGCTAACCCCTTCGGGGGTGAACATTTGTGTATGTTCAGGATCCAGGAGAGTGGGGAAACAACCACTGGAGATGCATGACGACGAGGGTGCAGAGTGATGTTCCGGCCGGGTTTACTATCTGTTATTTGTTGGTTATTTCAATAAGTACTCGAGTACGTCGTCCGTTTATAATGTTTGAATTTTAGTGATGTAATAATAACTCTTCATTGGATATTTGTATTTTCGGTTTTGAACCAGACAGTTGTATTTTACTTCAGCAATTTCATAAATCGGTATCTGTTATTGTCTTTTCCTTTAATCAGCCTTGTAAATTCTTATGTAAAGGATTTACGGCGCTGTAATATTCCTGAATATATCGGGGGTGTTACACATATCATAATTAAACGAGTCACTAATAAATCTGTCATACTTAATGCAGACAAACATCAACTCTCAATATGACTATGAACCCACTCGCTATACTACTCGAAAAGAACACCTTAATCGGCCCTAACTTTGTGGATTGGCTCCACATTCTGATGATAGTCCTCAGTATAGAGGCACTGGGATACGTCTTGGAGACAGACATTCTGGTGCCTCCAGTGCGGACAAGAGCCAATCGGGAAGAAATTGAAAACCACGAAAAGTGGGTAAGGATGACATAAAAGTTCGTGCTTTAATGATGGCTTCTATGTCTAATGAGCTTCAGAGAGCTCATGAGAAAATGACTTCTGCTAGGCAGATTATATCTCACTTAATCGAGCTTTATGCTAAGCACATTCGAACTGCTAGATATGAGATATCCAAGCAACTGCTCGGTGCAAGGATGAAGGAAGGTGAGGAAGTTGGCGACCACATCCTCAAAATGCTATCTATGATCGTGAGATTGGAGGCTCTTGATTTTAAGATGGATACTTCTCTTCAAACTGACCTTATCCTACAGTCTCTTCCTGATTCCTTCTTACAGTTTGTTATGAATTCAACCGCAATGAGATTGCTTGCAACTTAGAAGGGTTGATGAACAAACTGGTAACCGCTCAGTCTCATATGAAGACTCTGCGGACGAAGGAGTCTGCCCTTGTGATTTCTTCTGGACCTCGGAGGTCTAAAAATAAGAAGAAAAAGACCAAGAAGCAGATGGGACCACAAGTTAAGAACCTTAAGGGTAAGGGCAAGGCCCCGATGGTTCCCAAGAGCAAGAAGAAGAAGGACGCATGTCTTAAATGCGGTGAGCTGGGCCATTGGGCTAGAGACTGTCCAATTCTTCATGGTGCTTCAGGTATAGAACTTTTAGTTTTGGAAATAAATTGTTCTACTACTATATTTTGTACTTCTTGGATACTGGATTCAGGTGCTAGTTCTCACACTTATACCGTGAATCAGTATCTGGAACAAAGTAGGAAGATTGGAGCCGGGTAAGTGATGATTACTGTCGGAAGCAGGCATAGTGTCGAAGAAACTGACATAGGATCACTTCGTTTGGATTTGGAATCCGGCGTTATTTTAACTTTAGAGGATGTACTTGTTTTGCCCAAGGGGCATAAAAACATTGTATCCATTCCGGTCATGGATCGAAAAAGCTTTTCATTTTTCATTGGTGATGGTTCCTGCAAAATTTATTTTAGAAATAAACTAGTAGGCACTGCTACATTAATAAATGGATTGTATCATCTTAACCTAAGAACAAAGTCGTTGTGAATACTATGACTAGGAAGCATGGTAGGGATGAAACTCATCAAGTATTGAAATGGCATCTTAGACTTGGTCATGTTGGTCAGACCAAGGTTTACAAAATAGAAAAAGATGGACTTATGGGTCCTTTGGGATCGGATCCCTTTCCAACTTGTGAATCTGGCCTTAAAGGCAAAATGACTAAGTCCCCCTTCACAGGGACTTTTGAAAGAGCCGCTGATAAACTATAATTAGTCCATACCGACATATGTGGTGCTTTGAAAGTAGCACATGACGGATATCAGTATTTCATTACATTTACAGATGATCATACTAGGTATGGTTATGTATACTTAATGAAACATAAATCTGAGGCCTTTGAGAAATTCCAGGAATTTAAGGCCCTAGTCGAAAAATAAACTGGTAATCATATCAAAGCACTTCGGTCGGACCGAGGTGGCGAGTATATGAGTACAGAGTTTGACGAGTTCCTAAAGGAACATGGAATAGTATCTCAACTAACACCTCCAGGAACTCCTCAGTTAAATGGTGTGTCAGAAAGAAGGAACTGAACCTTGTTGAACATGGTCCCTTCTATGTTAGGCTATACTGAATTACCAATTTACCTATAGGGCTATACACTCATGACTGCCGCTTATATCTTGAACAGATGTCGTTCCAAATCCATTCCTAAAACTCCACATGAGATGTAGGAGGGCAGGAAACCAAGTCTTAATCACATTAGGATTTGAGGATGTCCCGTCTATGTCAAGAAGACTAAGGTGGAGAAATTGGAAGCTAGGTCCGTGAAGGGATGTTTCATTGGATTCCCATCTGGGACAATGGGTTATCTATTCTACATGCTCAAAGATCAAAAGATCATTGTTGCTTTGCAAGCGCACTTCCTGGAAGATGAGTTCATTTAGGAAGGCGGGGAAGGTAGAAGTATTTCTTTGGAAGAATAAAATGAAACCCCTCAGGAGACACCTGTACAAGAAGTTGGAACCGAACCTTCTGAAACACAAGAACAACCACCTCGTAGGTGTAACACCCTCAAGATATTCAGGGAATATTACATCACTAGGGACCCCTATATGGGACCCACCATGCTGATTAAGAAAATACCACTCATCTAACTATCTTAGTTAGCGAGAAAACACACATCACCAGAACGAAAAATAAATGGAACACCAGGTATAACCGGCAAAACAAACATCACTGACGGTCATAAATAACATATAATGATACAAACCATAATCCCAGTAGAAATGCCTAAGTACTCGCGAGCACTTTATATAAGTTCACAAGTTTAAAGAAAAACAACCGCGTCAAAAGGACAACGGAAATAAAGAGACTCAATTGCACACGTCATCAACCCTGGCCATCATCCTCGTACTGCCCCAGTGCCCGATCGTCCGGCTGAACATAAACTGAAATTCATAACTAGAATTTCCCCACAACGGGTCCCCAAAGGGGTTAGCAATTATGTAGTACAAATAACCAAATGAACAACTTACACCTTGCACATATTGTCAAAGCATGCAAATGGTAAAGCCTCAATTTGAAACACACATTTCCGGAAACGCCATAACCCAAAACACATTTATAAAATGCACCACAATTAACCGTGGACCCACGCCTCTGTGGACCCCTACTGAGACCCCATCGGATCTAACCCGTAGTGGTTAAAATCCAAGCTCGTGGATCCACGCCTCTGTGGACCCCTACCAAGACCCCGTCGGATATAACCCATAGTGAGCATACACACACACACGTTACTCATGCAATACTATCATGTTAAGAGTGTAAGTTCATAAGAGTACTTGCCTGGATATAACGACGAAAAGACGGAGGTAAAATAATTGCGGTTGTGAGATCTTGGACATACCGAACCTTGACGATTCTTCAAACACCATCACCACCAATTCGACAAGAATAACAATAATGGAAGACACCCGAAACCCCACCTACGATTCATGTAAGTTCGTACAAAACAATGATGAGGATGGATCGCAGCCAAACCCTCTCGATTTCGCAAATACCACGAAACATACCATGAAATCGTAGGGAAAACAAGAATACCACTAAGATTAATCATATACATCATGGATTAATCAACGATACGGAACGAATCGGACGAAAACTCAAAAACCCCCAAATATCCCAAAATAGGGTTCTAGGAGATTACCTTGGATTAAGGATGAAGAACAAGTGTCGGTGTTGTTAATATACACCAAGAACTCAAGAAAGATGTTAGCTAGGAGTTGCAGGGCTTCGAATCGTCGGAGATCACCCAAGAATCTCCCAATAATTGCCCAAGAACCGGAGAAAGAGAAACAAATGAAAAAGTGACAAATCTGGGTCAACTCTCTGGTTTATATAGCCAGAGAGTTTTAGCGTGCGCTAACGATTAGAGTTAGCGTGTGCTACCAAGCTAAAAACCAGTCCAGAACCTACGGTTCTGGACCATTAGCGTGCGCTAACAGCCCCTTGATAGCGCGTGCTATCGGGCCATAACGTGTGCTACCTGAACACCAGGCCGAGTCCAGAGACATTCTGCCCAATACTGTACTGTCGGATTAGTAAGCGCTACCGGACACCCAGCGCGCGCTAAGCCTAAACAATAGCGTGCGCTATAATACATTCTTAACGTGTGCTAAGCTGCTCGTCCAGAGAGCAGAGAGCATAAAAAACTCACTGCCACTGTGGTGCTCGAGTCGCTAGCGCGCGCTACGAAACATATGTAGCGTGCGCTACTAAGCGATGCTAGCGTGCGCTATACAACAACGATAGTGTGCGTTAATGAGTGCAGACAGTAGCACAGACAGCACTCAAGGATGGAAAACAGCGAATTCCATCTCGGATGAAAACAACGTGCATCCGACACCAAACAACGGGCTGAAGGAGACACACGAACAACAAGATTGAGTCAGAACCAAAGCGCTAAAAGAAAACACGATTCCGACTATAATCACCCCAGAACTTTGGGAAATTACAAAGGGCCCAAAACACCCAAAACACATAATACATGATCGAAACAACAAACGGAAGCTCACAACATGCATAACAACATGAGACGGATCAGCGACAACCCCAAAACGGTGGTTCCGGACAACGGTTACGAGAATCGAACGAAATAGCGACGAAAATGACATTAAACATGGGACTAAGTAAAACAAGTCCGAAACAAGATTAGATGACAAAAAGTCCAATATTAGATATTCTCAAAATATCAATACGGTTACAAGCGAGTCGCTAAAAAAGAAAAAATACCCAAAAATGAAAATACCGGGAAACGAAAAAGCGGATATTACATTCTACACCTCTAAAAATAAGTTTCGTCCTGAAACTTAAGAAACAAACAACTCGGGATACTTAGCACGCATGCTATCCACGGTTTCCCAAGTTGCCTCCTCGACACCATGTATCGACCACTGCACCTTGACCAAAGGAATGATCTTATGTCTCAGTCGCTTCTCACGGTGCTCCAAAATCTTCAAGGGGCACTCCTCGAAGGTAATATCCTCGGCGACATAAATCTCACCATAGTCGATGACGTGACGAGGATCCGGAACATATTTCCTCAGCTGGGAAATATGGAAAACGCTATGAACGTGACTTAAGGCCGGAGGCAACACCAAACGGTATGCCAACTCACTGACTCTCTCGAGAATCTCAAAGGGGCAAATAAATATCGGACTCAACTTTCCCTTCTTCCCAAAGTGGAAAACCCCCCTCGTCGACGACACCTTTAGCAAAATGTGGTCTCCCACCTCGAACTCCAAAGGTCGACGACAGACGTCGGCATATGACTTCTGTCGACTCTCAGCAGTCAACATCCTCTCCCAAATCAATTCCACCTTCCGCCTCGTCTCCATAGCGATATCCGGTTCGGTCCCAACCAAATCGGACGCCTCGTTCTAACAAATCAACGATCGACATCGCCACCCATAAAGTGCCGCATACGGTGCCAATCAAATCGACGCGTGCCAACTATTGTTGTATGTGAATTCGATCAACGGCAAATGCTCCTCCCAATCACTGCTCCAATCGAGAGCACAAGCACGCAACATATCCTCAAATTTTTGGATAGTGCGTTCCGACTGCCCATCTGACTGAGGATGAAAAGAAGTACTCAGACGCAACCGAGTACCCAACGCCTTATGTACCGCCTGCAAAAAATACGATACAAAACGGCCATCACGATCCGAAACAATAGACTTCGGAGTAGCGTAAAGCCTAACAATCTGCGCAATAAACACACGAGCCAACCTCTCCGAGCCCCAAGTATCCTTGATGCCCAGAAATTGTGCCGACTTGGTCAGACGATCCACAATCACCCTAACCATATTCATACCAGACTTCGATATCGGCAAGCTCGTGATGAAATCCATCGAAATATCTTCCTATTTCCATTTCGGGATGGGAAGCGACTGCAATAACCCAGCTAATCACTGATGCTCGATTTTGACCTGCTAACAAGTCAAACATCTCGCTACAAACTGTGCGACCTCCTCCTTCATGTCATTCCACCAAAATTTCCTCCTCGTGTCCTTGTACATATTACTCGAACCAGGATGAACTGAGTAAGGCGTAGCATGGGCCTCTCGCAAAATACTCTGCCTCAATTCCAAGTCGTTCGGTACACAAAGTCGACTCTGGAATCTCAACACACCTTCCTCGTGAATCACAAACCCAGGAGACTTCCTCTTAAGAACATTCTCTCGGATCTGAGTAATCATCGAATCCTCCAACTGCTTCAGCTTAATTTCATCGATAAATGACGACGAAATCTCCAAAGCGCAAAGTTGCCCTACAGCTTCTGGAACCAACATCTCAACACTCAACTCGATCAAATCCCGCTGAAGCTCAGATTGAGACGTAAGTATCTCAAATGTCTACAACATAACTGGTCTCCAACTCAAGGCATCCGCCATGACGTTCGCCTTACCCGGATGATAAAGGATCTCGAGGTCATAATCCTTAATCAACTCCAACCACCTCCTATGCCTCATATTTAACTCCCGCCGGGTGAATATGTACTTCAGACTTTTATGATCAGTAAAAAAATGACATGCAGGACCAAAAAGATAGTGACGCCAAATCTTGAGCGCAAAGACAATTGCCGCTAGCTCCAAATTGTGAGTAGTGTAGTTGAGCTCGTACGGACTCAACTGTCTCGATGCAAACGCGATAGTCTTGCCGTGCTGCATCAGCACGCACCTAAGACCCTGACCCGAAGCATCGCTATGAACCGTAAAACTCTCATTGCCAGATTGCAACGCTAGAATCGGGGCTGAAGTCAAACGCCTCTTCAGCTCCGCAAAACTCGACTGTCTTTCGTCATTTCGGACGAACTTCTCGGATTTATGAAGCAACTGTGTAAGTGGCAAAGCCACTTTTGAGAAACCCTCGACGAACCAACAATAGTAGCCAGCCAAACCCAAGAAACTACGGACCTCCTTCAGATTCTTAGGTGGTGCCCAATCCAACACTGCCTCAATCTTCTGTGGATCCACTCGGACCCCCTCGGCTGGAATCACGTGACCCAGAAACATCACCTCCTTCAGCCAGAATTCACATTTCGAGAACTTCGCATAGACTCGCTCGGTCCTCAAAATGTCTAACACCACACGCAGATGATGCGCATGCTCCTCCTCATTCCTCAAATAGATAAGGATATCGTCAATGAAGACGACGACACACTTATCCAAATACTCTATGAAAACTTTGTTCATCAACTGCATGAAGACTATCGGCGTATTGGTTAGCCCAAAGGGCTGAACCACAAACTCATAATGTCCATATCTCGTCCGAAAAGCTATTTTCAGAACATCGGACTCCTTTACCCGAAGCTGATAGTGCCCCGATCTCAAGTTGATCTACGAGAATACCGCAGCTCCCTGCAACAGATCAAAGAAGTCATCAATCTTCGGCAAGGGATACTTGTTCTTGATGGTCACCTTGTTTAGCTCGCGGTAGTCGATACATAAACGCAGTGAACCATCCTTCTTCTGCACAAACAGAACTGGTGCGCCCTAAGGTGAAGCACTCGGTCGAATATACCCTGACTCAAGAAGCTCACTCAACTGCTTCTTCAACTCAGCCATCTTTGAAGGTGCCATGTTATACGGCACCTTAAAAATCGGAGCCGCATGATCCGGTGGTAACCCCAGTAACTCGTCCGGAAATACATCAGGGAACTCACTAATGACTGGGATCGATGAAAACTCGACCCCACTATCCTATGCCTTCAAGGCGTAGCACCAGTAACCAGTACACCCCTTCTGCAGGAGTCTCATCGCCCATGAACTCCTGGTTTCTCCTCTTTTGCCCCGCGAAAAAGTGCTCGTTGCCGTCCTCGGCTAACATGGTGATGATTCTCATGCTATAGTTCATGATTGCACCATGCCGCTCGAGCCAATCATGACCGAGAATAAAATCCTCACCCTCAATACTCACAACAATAAGATTAGAGAACCAATCCCTCTCACAAGTAAACACAGAACAGTCTCGGACCTCCTGATCACCAATGATCCTATCACTACTATGAAGCTTAACGATGAAACTCACAAGGCATCAAACAGTCGAGACTCAAATGGCGCACACACTCCATAGAGATGAATGAATGCGTAGCACCCAAATCAAAAAGCACACTGACAGGATGAGATAGGATATGAACGGTACCAGTGGCCACGGTGGCTGCTGGATTATCAGCCCTCCTCATTTCGTAAACTCACGGATGAGCGGAGCCGACACTAGAAGCTCCCCCTCTAGCGGGCTGACCCTGACCTATTCCTCGATTGGCACTCGGCGGAGGCTGCGGAGAAAATGACCCCTGGTTCACACTCGTTTCCCTAGGCACTGGGAAAAAAGCCTAGGCACCAAGAGTTCTCTCTCTCAGCACAAAAATCAGCCTTGTGGCCCGACTGGCCAGACCGATTACACGTCAACGAAGGACTCGGGCAAGCTCGACTGATGTGGCCCGGTTGGCCACAGTTAAAACACTTCACATCACGGGAAGGAGTACTGGAAGCCCCGCGGTAACCCCCAGTACAACGAGCTGGACCACCACTAGCGGGAAAGTTAGCAGACTGAGATTTCTGCTGACCTCCACCCTTGTGGCCCGAAAAATTTCCGACGGACTTCTGTTTCTTGATCTCACGAGCCGTCTCACTGGCCGTCAAAGACATATCATATGTAAGAGCTCTACTCTGATAGTCCTTCAAGGTGGTGCAGGCGAGCCCAGACATGTAGTCACAAATCTTCAGTTTCATCCGTCTGGAAAAGTGGAAAATCTTGTCGCTCTCCTCTCTAACTTGGGCCTTCACAAAGCCCAACTCTCGGTTGTAATCAACAGTATCTTGAGAAACAGGAATATCCCGAGGCTGAGCATCATAAAAAGCATGTACTCGAGCCTGTTTGACTGGCCACGGGCAATATTCGGTCTCCATTAGGTCTTTAAACTTGACCCATGAAGCAACATGGTCAGCCTCCCACCAGTCAGTAGCGTCTACTGGGCAATAGGGACCTTGCGATCCTCGGGACAATTGGTGATAAGAAAGACCTTGGATATCTCTTTGATCCACCTATCCTAACTAATCGGGTCTGAAGCCCCGAAAACTGGGGAGGCTGCATCTTGATGACATCCTGAAGCCAATGATCTGCTCCGCCCCGAGTAGCATGGGCCGGAGTCGGGTTCTGAACTGCCTGAGCTATCGCAGCCATTTGGTTCACCATTGGTTGCATCACAGCTGCAACACCAAGATCGGTGCCACCACCGGTTGCGGCCACCTGAGTAGCACTATGGCTCTGATGACCATCAGTACTACCAGCCCCATAATTTTGTGACGTGGCCGCCTTACTGGCTGCCCCATGTTCCCGACTGCATCCATGGCCACGGCCGCGACCCCTACCTCGGCCTCTCCCAGCACCCATACTGAAGATAAGAGGTAGTAATAGCAATTCGATGATAAGTACGAGTGGAAAAAC
Source organism: Orobanche coerulescens (assembly GCA_033398695.1). Taxonomy (NCBI): domain Eukaryota; kingdom Viridiplantae; phylum Streptophyta; class Magnoliopsida; order Lamiales; family Orobanchaceae; genus Orobanche; species Orobanche coerulescens. The sequence goes on from CM065815.1 coordinate 72,403,094, forward strand.
AGTAACAGTTCAAGAATCGGAAGTACGATACAATGAAACAAGGAATCGAGTACGGAAAACTTACAAGCACTGTAAGTACCGAGATGATGGCAGTGGGGTGACAATGTGCAAACCAAAACACAACTAGACCCAATTAACTGACAAGCCTAGGTATCCATAAACATAGTGCTCTCATACCATTTTCTATAACACCCCCAAGATATTCAGGTAATATTAGAGTGTCGTGGACCCCTACTTGGACCCACAAGCTGATTAAGAAAATACCACTCATCTAACTATCTTAGTTAGCGAGAAAACAGACATCACCAGAACAAAAAATAAATGGAACGCCCGGTATAACCGGCAAAACAAACATCACTTACAATCATAAATAACATATAATGATACAAACCATAATCCCAGTAGAAATGCCAAAGTACTCGCGAGTGCTTTCTATAAGTTCATAAGTTTAAAGAAAAACAACCGCATCAAAAGGACAACGGAAATAAAGAGAATCAATTGCACACGTCATCAACTGTGGCCAGCATCCTCGTACTGCCCCAGTGCCCGATCGTCTGGCTGAACATAACCTGAAATTTATAACAAGAATTTCCCCACAACGGGTCCCCAAAGGGGTTAACAATTACGTTAGTACAAGTAACCAAATGAACAACTTACACCTTACACATATAGTCAAAGCATGCAAATGTTAAAGCCTCAATTTGAAAACAGATTTCCGGAAACGCCATAACCCAAAACACAATTATAAAATGCACCATAATTAACCGTGGACCCACACCTCTGTGGAACCCTACCGAGACCCCGTTTGACCTAACACGTAGTGGGTAAAAGCCAAGCTCGCGGATCAACGCCTCTGTGGACCCCTACCGAGACCACGTCGGATCTAACCCGCAGTGAGCATACACACACACACACCTTACTCATGCAATACTATTATGTTAAGAGTGTAAGTTCATAAGAGTACTTGCCTCGATATAATGATGAAAAGACGGAAGGAAAACAATCGCGGTAGCGAGAACTTGGACACACCGAACCTAGACGGTTCGTCAAACACCATCACAACTAATTCGACAAGAATAACAAGAACGGAAGACACCCGAAATCCCACCTATGATTCATGTAAGTTCGTACAATACAGCGACGAGGACGGATCACAACCGAATCCTCTCGATTTCACAAATACCATGAAACTTACCATGAAATCATAGGGAAAACAAGAATACCACTATGATTAATCATACACATCATGGTTTAATCCACCATACGGAACGAATCAAACGAAAACTCAAAAACCCCCAAATATCCCAAAATATGGTTTTAGGAAATTACCTTGGATTAAGGATGAAGAACAAGTGTTGGTGGTGTTAATCTACACCAAGAACTCAAGTAAGATGTTATCTAGGAGTTGAATACTTCGAATCGCTGGAGATCACCCAAAAATGGCCCAAGAACCGGAGAGAGAGAATGAAACGAAAAAGTGACAAATCTAGGTCAACTCTCTGGTTTATATAGCCAGAGAGTTTTAGCATGCGCTAATGATTAGGGTTAGCGTGCACTACCCAGCTAAAAACCAGTCCAGAACCTACGGTTCTAGCCCATTAGCATGCGCTACCAGAGGATAGCATGCGCTAGCAGCCCCTCGATAGCGCGCGCTATCGGGCCATAGCGTGCGCTACCTGGACACCAGGTCGAGTCCATAAACATTCTGCCCAGTACTGGACTGCCGGATTAGCGCGCGCTACCGGACACCCAGCACGCACTAAGCCTAAACAATAGCATGCACTATAATACAATCTTAGCGTGCGCTAAGCTACTCGTCCAGAGAGCAGAGAGCAGAAACAACTCACTGCCACTGTGGTGCTCGAGTCGCTAGCGCGCGCTACGAAACATATGTACCATGCGCTACTAAGCGATGCTAGCGTGGATATACAACAACGATAGCGTGCGCTAACTAGTGTAAACAGCAGCACAGACAGCACTCAAGGATGGAAAACAGCGAATTCGATCTCAGATGAAAACAACGTGCATCCGACACCAAACAACGGGCCGAATAAGACACACGAACAACAAGATCGACTCAGGACAAAAGCGCTAAAATAAAACACGATTCCAACTACCCGAGGGTTCGAAAAACTACAACATTTGTAACCACCCTAGAACTTTGGGAAATTACAAAACGGCCCAAAACATATGAAACACACATACATGATCAAAACAGCAAATGAAAGCTCACAACATGCATAACAACATGAGATAGATCTGCGGCAATCTCAAAATGGCGGTTCCAAACAACGGTTATGAGAATCGAACGAAATAGCAACGGAAATGACATTAAACATGGACTTGAGAGGAAAACAAGTCCGAAACAAACTCGGATTACAAAAAGTCCAATATTAAATATTAGTAGGGTGTCTTATTTACCTGAGAGGTATGGACTTGTGCACCTGGAGGAGCTGGGTCTCCATAAGGTTCCAGGTGATAGCCAAGAGACCGACCCAACGACATATGACCAAGCGATGGTGGATATAGACTTCGCAAAATGGCATGAAACTATGGAAGCTGATATAGACTCGACGCATGTCAATCAGGTCTGGACTCTAGTAGACCGCCCCAAGGGCATAGTGCCTATTGGGAATAAGTGGATCTACAAGAGAAAGACTGATGGGGATGGCAGGGTTGACACCTATAAGGCCAGGCTTGTGGCAAAGGGTTATACCCAAAAAGATGGGATCGATTACCATGATACCTTCTCACCCATAGCTATGATCAAGTCCATTCACATGATGCTTTCTATAGCTGCCTACCACGATTATGAGATATGGCAAATGGATGTAAAGACGGCTTTCCTTAATGGATTCCTCGAGGAGGAAATCTCTATGGATCATCCTAAAGTCTTTGTATCCGAAGTTGATATTCAGAAAATGTGAAAGCTTCAGCATTCCATTTATGGACTAAAGCAAACTTCGCGTAGTTGGAACCATCATTTTTGACGAGGCAGTCAAAGAGTTTGACTTCGTGCAAAATGAAGAGGAACCTTGAGTATACAAGAGGGTTAGTGGGAGCAAGATCGAATTCTTAGTACAATATTGTTGGGATTCGGTGCCTAAAACGAAGGCCCAGCGGAAGCGGTAAAACGAAAATTAATTCGATCCGAATCCCTACGAGGATCGATCGAGCTACGTATATACGAATATCAAAACGAAATACAAGAGATACGAGAAACATACCCTCGTAGTCCGTTGATTAAATGGATAACCTTCTCTTGAGCTATTCCCCAAGCTCTTGAACGATCCAACGCCGAAAACACCGCGTCTCTACTTGCCACGCGCCGGAGAAACGACCCGAACAACAATCACCTTGCTATCCTCCGAGGATACGGCTAGAGCTAAGTGATGAAGCTATATATTTGTGATTACAACACTCCAAGTGTATAACTCACTTACTCTCAATGAATCTCTCAATTTTCTCCAAGAACAATTAAGATGATATGAAGAAGATGATGAAGATAATTGAGAAAAAGGTTTTTCTCTTTCTCTCTCTCTATTTCACTTTCACGTATGGTAGCTCGTGTAAGTGATAGTCATCCTCCTTTATTTATTCAACTCCCCACTACCTTTAACAACTCATGCATGTGGGAATCTAACCCCACCTCCACAATAATAATACATTAAAGAATGGAGACATAAGTCCAAAAGGAAGGTGGGTGGAATGTGGGGGGCGGCCCATGCTAGAAATCGGACGAGTTCGGTTCGTTTCGGACTCCCGAGGGTCTAAACAGATAAACTCCGATTCCGTATCGATGTATTTATATCGATTAATTAATCCAATTAATTAAACATATCAAATACAAAATAATATAATTAATTTCTCCAAGAAATAATTATATACATGAATTAAATTAATCACCAGTAATTTATTTAATTCATTAGGCCGTAAATCAATTTATCCAATAAATCGATTTAAACATCCAATGTTCCAAAATTAGATATCCAATATCTAATATTCATAATGAGAGAATTAGCTTGAATCATTCCGTCATCAATCCTATTGCGCGACTCGGTAGGTCCGTCTCAGTCAGCAATGGGAGGAACCAAAGAGGAGTAGCACCACCTAGCCAGCCTGGCGGCCTACACTGTACCCCAACTGAGAACGAATGATTGGGATCATTCAAGAACCATTCTGTCGTGAATACCAGTATACGTATAAACCCTTCTTTCAAATGTCCCGATCAAGTTATAGGGTCACGGTCAGTCAAACCCTATCTGTACTTGACGCTATGCATGCGTTAATGCAAATCGAGATCATCGAGCTGTCGTGTATCTAATACAACTAGCTCCAATGCTTTGGCCAAAGACTTATGATCTCATCTGCCAATAACCGCATAGGACATATAACCCGATCACTAACGGGAGAAAGAATTCTATCTTGGTATTCAGTAGGACCTGCTACTTGCCCGTCAAGATGCACGTCGAGGTTGACCCCCAACTTCCGGTTTACAGGGTCGAACTACTCTAATGAAAATCTTGACGTCACAAGCACATCCCTACTAAATCCTCAAGTCGAAGGTTCACGAATACCTATCACAACCTTTCGATTCCGTCATTGACTGTCCCGGAGTGAAATCCATGTGACGAATCGAGGGTGAGTCGGTTTGAGTATACTAATCCAATTAGCATACCTATAACGTGTGCTCCCACTAACCATTAGCGTTCGACAGGCACTCTCCATGTCAAAGAACACGTCATACAAGTCTTCACATAAACTTAACGCCTACCAAGTTTCATCGACTTGCGAACGATTAAGTATTTGAGCTATAACCTTTCCAGTGCCGACCCCCTTATCCAATAAGGAGTGGAATGTTTTGCTCTCAAATACACGGACTAGTTTCTATGTGTTTATTTACGAGTTAGGAATGCCAGTAACTACCAGTAAATAAAGAAACATTCATTTGCCTTATATAAATGGTTTACATAATTACAAGTACAATGCCCTCACTCAACAACCTCTGAGTGGCATTCGAGGGCATACTCCTAACAATCTCCCACCTGCACTCAATGCCACACACTATGGTATCTAATACCCATGTTCTCCAGATGACGCTCCTGTAATACCCGTAATTTCGATTTTCGGTAATTTCTTTTTTTCGGCGAAAGTCCGTTTTGACGACTCGATCATGACCGTTTCGTCATTTTGAGATTGATTAATTCTGCACTTTTTGTCATCCGAGCTCGTTTCGGTGTCGTTTTGTTGAGTTCCGTGCTTTTTAGCGGTTTTTCCGCACTTGAGTTCGATTCTTGCGAATCTCGTCCGAAAATGCTGTTTCGAGTTTCCCGCAAGTCCGTTTAACTTTGTTAGACGTGTTGTGAACTTCGGTTTGGTTATTCGATCACGTATCGTGATTTCCGGGCGTTTTGGGCCGTTTTCGTAATTTCCCAAAGTTTGGGGTAATTACTTTCCATTGTCGAATTTCGAGCCTTCGGGTGGTCGGAATCGTGTGTTCTCTTAGTGCTCGGATTCGTCTTTGCGAGTACTTCGTAACCGTATCTTCGATTCGTACTCAGGTTCGGGTTTCGGGGACGTTCGGGCCGTCGGAATTGGTCCCGGCGAGCCATGGCGGGCATGCTCGGGCCAGCGGCCGGCCGAGTAACGTGCGTTAGTGCTCGGCCGCTACGTGCGTAAGGGCGATTCGTCGTAAGGCCCGCGCGTGCACGTAGCGGGCGGCGATTTGCGGCGATAACTTCGGTTACGTCGTAACCCTTGGCCGATTCGTCGTAACGGCCGGCAATCGGCTATAAAAGGCCCGGCACGTTTTTCTTGACCATTTCTCATTCTTTTTCTTCCGTACTGGTCAGGGTGTGTGAATCATCTAGAGATGTTGTTGGACGATGAATACATGAAGTTTTGAGGTTCATATCATCAATCATCCGTCCTATAACGTCCTCCGATCTACCGAATCGTCCGATTTTCTAGAAATCTAGTTTTGGGGAATTTGGGTATTTTGGTTGTTTTCGTCCGATTAATCCGATTTAACTTAGGATTATGATGGATTGATGAATATTTAGATGTATTATATCATTTCCTTTATTATTCCATGGTTGGATCGTATCGATTCGTTGTTCAGTCGAGTTCTTGGTCGACGCCTTGAAGGTGTCCGGTAGTATGTCATAGAGGGGTTTTCGGGCGTTCTACGAATATCCTTCCTCGTATGATTGTTGATTTATGGATTATATATTGTTAGGGTCGAATTCTTGTGAAGAACTCGAGTCGGAACCCTCCCGTTCGTTGTCTTCTTCGGTCCGAGCTTCCCGGTTGAATCGTGTTCTTCGGAGTGTTCGGTAGCGGTCATTAAGTCGAGCTTTCCCGTTTCTCCGCGTGCGTTGGACTTGAGGCGAGTATCTCATCTATATTCTTTATACTTTGAGAATGTGATGTGTCGTGAATTTAACGTGGACTCGTTAGTGACGGTATATTTAACCGTAACTTACTTTAAATGAAGATGTGATTTTATGAAGGTAATTACCAACATAAACTTTAGTTTCAAGAATAATGATAACTACCTCTTCATGTTATTTTGTGATTAAAATAAATACTAGAAATGAGTAGTTAACTGAAGAATTGTGGAATCGCGTAATACTTGTATTATTTGCTCGTTGGCCTTTTTCCTGAATGATGGTTTGCTGTGGATGTTGTGCCCTTGTTGAAGTTATGATGCGTTAACCTATGTGTTACGTGGTTGCGGTTGTGGTGAATATTATACCTTTCTTATTGTGTATAGTAGAGAGTTGAGATGTAATCCGGGTAGGGGTCCCGTCGAGGCCTCCGGAGGCGCGTGCTTGCGAGTACGGCCAGACGTACGTTGTGACCATAAGGTTATCAATTCGGGTGGGGAGGGCTCCGAGAATCGACACTTGCGAGTGCGATGTCATGATAACTTATGGGCGTATTTGAATGATGTTATCCGGGTAGGGTCCGTCGAGGCCTCCGGAGGCACGTGCTTGCGAGTACGGCCGGATGTTACGATTTGACCATAAGGTTATCTAATCGGGTAGGTCTGGAGAGGGCTCCGAGAATCGTCACTTGCGAGTGTGATGTCAAGATAACTTATGGGTGTGTTCGAGTTTATTCTTGATGGCTAATCCGGGTGGGACCCTTCGGGGCCACGGAGACGTTTTGACTGTTGATTTGATATTTCTGAATTGTTTATGTTTTGAATCTTGAATCCCGATTATGTTGGTGAATATGGTTTTGGTCTTGAGGTTTGAGTTGAGAATAAAATCATTTGTATGATTTTGAAAGAAAACCTTTTGAAAAGGAAAAACATTCATATTTCAGGATTTTACACTGAGACCCCCGAAGTCTCTAAATAATCTCTTACAATGATTTTTGGAGTAATCCCCATGGTTTGTTTTAAAGGAATAAATTTTCAAAAGACTTTAGACTCGGGGATCGTGTTACTACCTTGTCGAAATGTTATTTTCATAACGGTTGTATTCTTGATGTATAATTGTATAGCTTGGTTACTTGCTAGCGATTCCATCGCTAACCCCTCGTTGGGGATTTTGTTATTTATTCCGTGTGTCCTGATCGAGAGTGAGCAACCACAGGATTGGCTCGGAGGATGATGCAATGCAGCGATACTAGTCACAAGTGTAGTCTGTCGTCTGTCAGTGATATGTCAGTTTGAGTTCTTGTCATCCTTGAGGGGATGGACATTTTATGTACTATGTGATCGAGTTGTAATTTAGTTTGATCAGATGTACGGTTATGCTATGTTTTGAGAGACCTAATCGGTCTACGGTATTATGTTTTGGTCAAGTTGACCGCATGTGGGTTTTGATTTGTAGTCTCCCGCCTGGTAGCTCCTTGTGGAAAGGGGTCTACGGCGTGTAATATCCCTGAGCGGATTGGGGGTGTTACATAAATGGTATCAGAGCTTAGGTTTGCGAAACCTAGGCAGTTGGGTCTAGTTGGGTCTTGTCGAGTCGTGTCTTGTCGGAGTCGTGTCTTGTCGTGTCACCCGGGTGAGCAGTTGTGAACAAGCGAGATCATTGCGATCCGTTGTGATCAATTGTGGTTCGTTGTGATTAGTATCGTGTTGCAGCCATTATCTCCGTGCGGCCTGTGGACGTAAGTCTCCTCCTTTATGTGAGGTACCTGTATTTCATGTTTTTACGTGTGCGAATTAAATGTGATGTGTGTCCTTATTTACACGGTGTTGTGTTAGGGAGTTGTATTCGATGCTTGTGATGCACGGTATATAGATATGACTGGACGTATTGATGTTTTGACTTTGAACCGCCGTGTGGGGTGGTATGTTGTGAAAATTGTGAACCTTGATGGGTTTCAAAGTTTGCCGACAGTTGATTCGGTGAAAATCTCAAATGATAGTCTTGATATATGTTTTAACTTGATGCACCCGAAATGTGTTTGGTTGAATTTGTGATTTTGTTTGTCGTTTGAGCAGGTGGTTTTTAGTTCGATCACTTTGTCTGGACTATCGTAATTATTCAGCTGCGGGTAGATTTGAGAATATATTTTTGAGGGGCCATAAGGGTCGGAACATTTTTGTGAAAGTTGATTTTGAAAATATATTTATGGTTCGATTAAACCAGCAGCCCGTATGAATTTTGAAATCGGTCGAGTTTTGACAGAGTTAATCCTGTATTTTCAAATGACACCATCAGGCGGTATGAGGAAAAATGTATTTTAATGTATTTCGGGCACTGCAAAATATTACCGTCACCTTCGGTTGAGACCAAAAGAATTTTGAAAAATTTCTGTTATATGTTTGTTATGTTGTTTTGCCCGTCGGAAAATTTTTACAGTACCTTTGCTGTTACAATTCTATAGGTGATCATTTTCTGTTGCTCAATCTCTATCGACCTAATCATATGGTCCGTCTGTGACGATCGTGAACCCTAACTGCGATATCAGTATTGCACTTAGTTGCTTCACCTGTGTGGATATTATTGACGTATTATATATTGTCACAATTCTTGTTAGCAAGTTATGGGTGTACGCCCAGATACGATGATTTCATAGTTCGGTTTAATTGTGTTGTTTCTTTGACGTTATCCGGATGTGGTAATTCAGAATGTCTTGTACATGGTTTTCAAACGAGACAGAGATGATAATAGATTCGTAGTTTTGATCAAACTTTTCTTTTCTAAAATTCGCTTCAAGAAATTTTTCAAATTCAGAATTTTAAAATGCTATCATTTGGACAAGCACCTTAAAAAAAAAAATTTGTTTTTAAAATATTACCCATATTCGAATCCCGATGATATGTTTGTGGTTTTGACCGTGATAAACTTGGTAAAGGTCGTACATTATGTTAACATGGCTAAGTGAATGATTTATGAATTTGAATTCGCTGCGTTGCGGTGATGGTTCATGTATTCGTGCTACAACTCGGAATGAGTATTTTATTGTGTTATTGTTGGTTGCTCTATATTGATTATGTGGTGGTTGTTTTGATTGTTTTGATCGGTTGCCCATTCAGTATGCCGAGAGGTCGAGGTCGTGGTAACCCTCCGCGCGACCAGGATCGTACTACCGTAATGGAATTAGTATCGTGTTGCTACCGTGCTCCAACAGTGCGCACTGATGACACATTTAGCTCTGTGGTTCAGCGTAACCATACCGCGAATGAGGATGTTGGATCGACTCGGTGGCTTAGAGAAGTGCTTCAGAGGCCCCTCGCTGCGGGAGCGGGTGATACTTTGGCCGGGACGGTTGGCTTATCCAATTGGAGAAGATTTTCAAGGCGATTGGTTGTCCCGAGGAGCGGAGGATTCCTATCGCTCGCTTTCTTCTCGTTGATGACGCCGCTAATCGGTGGGAGGCCGTTGAGCCTCAAGATCATGTCATACTTGGGAAGAGTTCAAGAAGTTGATGGAAGCGGAATTTTGCCCGAGGCCGATTCGAGAGCAGAGGATCCGAGATTTTTACCTAGCCGAGCCACAGGATGTACCTGTGTCACGTGCTATTGTCGATTATAGTCGACACTCGCCTTTGTGAAGAATCGTGAGGACCGAGGAGGACAAGATCCGTCATTTTGATATGGATGAGACTGTAGATTCGACAAGACATGTCGGGTTTCACTTGTGCTACTTTGAGAGAATATCGAATCGAGCCATGGCGTACGAGATGGCATCGTTATTCACCGGGCCTTCGCATGAGTCAAGAGACAGAGGACGTCCGAGATTTTTCGACGGCAAGAGACGGAAATTCTTCTCATCGAAGTTTCGCGTAGTCGCACGCGAAACCTTCAATTTCTTCGTTCGGTGGAACCAAGAGTTCCAAGTTGTCTTCTTTGACTCCTAGTCAGACTGGGAGGTGCTTTAACTGCAATGTTGTCGGTCATGTGCAAGCTAATTGTCGTTCGCAACGGATTACTTGTTATAATTGTGGACTCGAGGGCCACAGAGTTCAGTATTGTGAATTATTCCATGAAGTTTCCCAGAATCGTGTTTCGGCATCGGTATCGGGATCGGTTCGTCGGGACCGTTGAGATTTTGTCGGTCGTGCTTTGTTGTTTGTGACTTCATTTTTTTTTAGTTTAAGTTTCGGGACGAAACTTTTTTTTAGAGGGGTAGAATGTAATACCCGTAATTTCGATTTCCGGTAATTTCTTTTTTTCGGCGAAAGTCCGTTTTGACGACTCGCTCATGACCGTTTCGTCATTTCGAGATTGATTAATTCTGCACTTTTTGTCATCCGAGCTCGTTTCGGTGTCGTTTTGTTGAGTTCCGTGCTTTTTAGCGGTTTTTCCGCACTTGAGTTCGATTCTTGCGAATCTCGTCCGAAACTGATGTTTCGAGTTTCCCGCAAGTCCGTTTAACTTTGTTAGACGTGTTGTGAACTTCGGTTTGGTTATTCGATCACGTATCGTGATTTTCGGGCGTTTTGGGCCGTTTTCGTAATTTCCCAAAGTTTGGGGTAATTACTTTTCATTGTCGAATTTCGAGCCTTCGGGTGGTCGGAATCGTGTGTTCTCTTAGTGCTCGGATTCGTCTTTGCGAGTACTTCGTAACCGTATCTTCGATTCGCACTGTGTTCGGTTTCGGGTCGCTCGGCCGTCGAATTGGTCCCGCCGAGCCATGGCCGGGCATGCTCGCCGGGCCACCGCCGAGTAACGACGTTAGTGCTCGGCCGTTACGCACGTAATGGCCGATTACGCACGAAGCGGGCCGCGATTTATGGCGGATGACTTCGTTACGACGTAACCCTTGGCCGGTTACGTCGTAACCTACGGCATCGGCTTATAAAAGGCCTCGGCGCCGTTTTCTTCAGCCATTTCTCATTCTTTTTCTTCCCGTACGCGGCTGTGGGTGTGTGAATCATCTAGAGATGTTGTTGGAAGATGAATACATGAAGTTTTGAGGTTCATATCATCAATCATCCGTCCTATAACGTCCTCCGATCTACCGAATCAGGTCAGATTTTCTAGAAATCTAGTTTTGGGGAATTTGGGTATTTCGGTTGTTTTCGTCCGATTAATCCGATTTAACTTAGGATTATGATGGATTGATGAATATTTAGATGTATTATATCATTTCCTTTATTATTCCATGGTTGGATCGTATCGATTCGTTGTTCTGGTCGAGTTCTTGGTCGACGCCTTGAAGGTGTCCGGTAGTATGTCATAGAGGGGTTTTCGGGCGTTCTACGAATATCCTTCCTCGTATGATTGTTGATTTATGGATTATATATTGTTAGGGTCGAATTCTTGTGAAGAACTCGAGTCGGAACCTCCCGCTTGTTGTCTTCTGGGTCCGAGCTTCCGGTTGAATCGTGTTCTTCTGAGTGTTCGGTAGCGGTCATTAAGTCGAGCTTTCCGCTTCTCCGCGTGCGTTGGACTTGAGGCGAGTATCTCGTCTATATTCTTTATACTTTGAGAATGTGATGTGTCGTGAATTTAACGTGGACTCGTTAGTGACGGTATATTTAACCGTAACTTACTTTAAATGAAGATGTGATTTTATGAAGGTAATTACCAACATAAACTTTAGTTTCAAGAATAATGATAACTACCTCTTCATGTTATTTTGTGATTAAAATAAATACTAGAAATGAGTAGTTAATCAAGAATTGTGGAATCGCGTAATACTTGTATTATTTGCTCGTTGGCCTTTTTCCGGAATGATGGTTAGCTGTGGATGTTGAGCCCTTGTTGAAGTTATGATGCGTTAACCTATGTGTTACGTGATTGCGGTTGTGGTGAATATAATACCTATCTTATTGTGTATAGTAGAGAGTTGAGATGTTATCCGTGTAGGGGTCCGCCGAGGCCTCCGGAGGCGCGTGCTTGCGAGTACGGCCGACGTGCGTTGTGACCATAAGGTTATCAATACGGGTAGGTCCGGGAGGGCTCCGAGAATCGACACTTGCGAGTGCGATGTCATGATAACTTATGGGCGTATTTGAATGATGTTATCCGGGTAGGGTCCGTCGAGGCCTCCGGAGGCGCGTGCTTGCGAGTACGGCCGGATGTTACGATTTGACCATAAGGTTATCTAATCGGGTAGGTCTGGAGAGGGCTCCGAGAATCGCCACTTGCGAGTGCGATGTCAATATAAATTATGGGTGTGTTAGATTTTATTCTTGATGGCTAATCCGGGTGGGACCCTTCGGGCCACGGAGACGCTTGACTGTTGATTTGATATTTCAATTGTTTATGTTTTGAATCTTGAATCCCGATTATGTTGGTGAATATGGTTTTGGTCTTGAGGTTTGAGTTGAGAATAAAATCATTTGTATGATTTTGAAAGAAAACCTTTTGAAAAGGAAAACATTCATATTTCAGATTTTACACCGAGACCCCCAAGTCTCTAAATAATCTCTTACAATGATTTTGGAGTAATCCCCATGGTTTGTTTTAAAGGAATAAATTTTCAAAAGACTTTAGACTCGGGATCGTGTTACTACCTTGTCGAAATGTTATTTTCATAACGGTTGTATTCTTGATGTATAATTGTATAGCTTGGTTACTTGCTAGCGATTCCATCGCTAACCCTCGTTGGGGATTTTGTTATTTATTCCGTGTGTCCTGATCGAGAGTGAGCAACCACGGATTGGCTCGGAGGATGATGCAATGCAACGATACTAGTCACAAGTGTAGTCTGTCAGTCTGCCGTTGATATGTCGGCTTGAGTTCTTGTCATCCTTGAGGGGATGGACATTTTATGTACTATGTGATCGAGTTGTAATTTAGTTTCATCGATGTACGGTTATGCTATGTTTTGAGAGACCTAATCGGTCTACGGTATTATGTTTTGGCCGTTGACCGCATGTGGGTTTTGATTTGTAGTCTCCCGCCCGGTAGCTCCTTGTGGAAAGGGGTCTACGGCGTGTAATATCCCCGAGCGGATTGGGGGTGTTGTACTCCAAGCTAGTCTCGAGATAGTGGCTTGGTCATGGATCGGCGACGTTGTCGGCCGAGTCTACTCTGCGCAGACAATGTATCCCTTGCGAACAAATTCTCTTACGAGATGATACTTCCTCTCAATATGTTTGGTCTTGTTGTGAAACCTCGGCTCCTTGGCTCGCGCTACGACTCCGTCGTTGTCGCAGACAAATGGAACAGCAATTTCAAGACATGGTATCACTTGAAGTTCTCCTAAACTTCTTAATCCGTAACCCTTCCTTGAAGCCTCCGAGGCCGCTTGATACTCACTGACAGTGGAATCAGCAGCGCTTTGCTTGGCGCTACGCCAAGATATCGCTCCTCCATTAAGAGTAAATATGTAGCAGTAGACATCGAGTCGCCCTTCGCCCTGGAAGTCCGAATCGGTGAATCCCACCACATCCAATTCTCCACCGCCATACATCGTAACCATATCTCTAGTCCTTCTTAAGTACTTGAGAACGTTCTTACGGCACCAATGTTCCCTACCCGGGTTTGCTCGAAACCTACTCACCACGCCTTACGATGCGCGATGTCGTCTTGTACACAACATAGCATACATGAGGTTACCCACGGCCGAAGCATATGGTATATTACTCATTTCCTTTCGTTGTTCCTCACTTTGAGGACACATCTTCAAGGAGAGTTTTATTCCATGTTGCATCGGTAGGAACCCTCTTTAGAATCATCCATCTTAAATCGCTTTAAGATCTTATCTATATAGAGGGCTTGGGAAAGGCCTATTGTTCTCTTCGCTCTATCCCTAGAGAGTCGAATTCCAAGAATATAGGTTGCTTCTCCCAAGTCTTTCATGGAGAAATTACTCAAAGCCAAGCTTTCACGTAACCGAGCATTCCCACATCATTACCTATTAGTAGAATGTCATCTACATATAGTACTAAGAATGCGATCTTGCTCCCACTAACCCTCTTGTATACACAAGGTTCCTCTTCATTTTGCACGAAGTCAAACTCTTTGATCGCCTCACAAACGAAGGTTCCAACTACGCGACGCTTGCTTCAGTCCATAAATGGAACGCTGAAGGTTGCACACTTTCTGAATATCGACTTCGGACACAAAGCCTTTAGGCTGCTCCATATAGATTTCCTCCTCGAGGAATCCATTAAGGAAAGCCGTCTTTACGTCCATTTGCCATATCTCATAATCATGGTAGGCAGCTATAGCAAGCATCATGCGAATAGACTTGATCATGGCTACGGGCGAGAAGGTATCGTGGTAATCGATCCCTTCCTTTTGGGTATAACCCTTTGCCACAAGCCTGGCCTTATAGGCGTCAACCTTGCCATCACCATCAGTCTTTCTCTTGTAGATCCACTTGTTCCCAATAGGCACTATGCCCTTGGGGCGGTCTACTAGAGTCCAGACCTGATTGACATGCATCGAGTCTATCTCAGCTTCCATAGCTTCACGCCATTTCGCGGAGTCTACATCCACCATCGCTTGGTCATAGGTTGTTGGGTCGGTCTCTTGGCTATCACTTGGAACCTCATGGAGACCCAGCTCCTCCAAGTGCACAAGCCCATACCTCTCAGGTAAATGAGACACCCTACTAGACCTACGAGGTGGTTGTACTTGTGTTTCAGAAAGTTCGGTTCCAGTTTCTTGCACAGGTGTCTCTCGAGGAGTTTCATTGTATTCTTCTAAAGAAATACTTCTACCTGCTCCGCCTTCCTGAATGAACTCATCTTCCAGGAAGTGTGCTTGTAAAGCAACAATGATCCTTCGATCTTCGGGCATGTAGAATAGATATCCCATCGTCCCAGATGGGAATCCAATGAAACGTCCCTTCGCAGACCTAGCTTCCAACTTTTCCACCTTAGTCTTCTTGACATAGGCGGGACATACCCAAATCCTAATATGATTAAGACTTGGTTTCCTTCCTTCCCACATCTCATGTGGAGTTTTAGGAACGGATTTAGAAGGACATCTGTTCAAGATATACGCGGCGATCAGTGCATACCCCCACAGGTAAATCGGCAAGTCAGTATAGCCCAGCATGGAACGGACCATGTTCAACAGGGTCCGGTTCCTTCTTTCTGACACACCATTTAACTGAGGAGTACCTGGAGGTGTTAGTTGTGAAACTATTCCATGTTCTTTAAGGAACTCTGTTGTGTCAAGATTTAACACCTTCCGACCGGCGATCGCCTCCGAGGCCGAGCGACCGACTTACCGTCGAGGAGACAAGGCAGATCTGCCGATCAGCGACCTGGCAACCGAGCCTTAACCCAGCGGACATGCTAGACTGGCCAACTGAAGGTCCCAGGACAAGTCCCGGTGCCGAGCGATCGACCTCAGATACGATC
The DNA here is from genome assembly GCA_033398695.1 of Orobanche coerulescens. Lineage (NCBI taxonomy): Eukaryota > Viridiplantae > Streptophyta > Magnoliopsida > Lamiales > Orobanchaceae > Orobanche > Orobanche coerulescens. Next base: position 72,418,829 of record CM065815.1, read on the forward strand.
GTCTCTCGGTACTCGGCGACCGACTCCTGGCGACCGACATCTGGCGACCCTCTATCGGCATCCGCCGATCGACCCTTGGTGACCGACCCTTGGCGACCTCCATCCACTGGCCGATGGCGACCTCGGATGATCAGCTAGAGACAATCTCCTCATGTCGATCTCCACCGATGACCATCCAATCGGCGAAGACCAAGTCTCAAAACAGCACCCACGTGCAGATCCACAAAAGGCGCTGACAAACCTGTCACCTACCTCACCTACCAACAGGGCCCAGACCTGCGAAAGGAGCTGACGGGCAAGACATGTGACTACAGCCTGTCACCTACCCTGACAAAGTCCGCCGAAAGTAACAAAGTGGGACCTCCTGTGACAGTACTTCCGGACGCGTGCCGGCTCCTCATTGGGCCACTCAGCTAGCTGCCGGCTGGATCTATGGACTTTTGGCAGGCAGCCCATGTGCCCTTTAGGACGATCGCCCCATTACATTAAATGCCGAAAGGCGATCACCCACTAGGAGACAGGGCACCTCAACCCCTTATATAAAGAGGACAGCCTGCACCTGGACACTTCTTCAACTCCCTTCGGATTTCACACTATACAGAAGCAAACATCAAGCACTTGGCTAACATCCAACTCTTGGCAACAGCTTTCTTTCGGTCTTACTTCTCCCGGCCTTTTCTCCTCGAGCAGACACGCGGGACGAAGAACACCAAGCTTCGCTCAAGAGCCGGATCAACAGAGTCTTTTTACACTCATTGTATTTAGATTTCTCTCATTAATACTTGTATCCACGAATATTCGTATTAATAACATCTCGCGAGAGCATTCAAGCCCGGGCCTAACAAACCCGGCAAATCTTGTATTATTTATCTTCTCTCGGAAGTGCTCCCGCAATTGTTGTTTGTTGTCCGTCTTCCAGCAGTATTAATCTTCGGATAAATATTTTGGGCAACAACAATTGGCGCTAGAAGAAGGGGATCCAACCCTCGATTTTTTTATACCTACCGTCCCGAAGAACACTCACTGTTCTCGGGGCAGATACTTGAAGTGACACTTACTGCATTTCAAAGAAATCCTTCAGAAATCATGTCTTCCGCCTCCGCGTCGAAGAGAGCCGCTGACCAGCCGGCCAAACCCCCTGTTCCGTCCCAGTCCGAGCCATAGCCGATGGTGGAAGGTATCCGCCGCGATCGAGACGCCGATCCGCCCCCGGACGGCGGCCTGCCTCTCGCTCGATCGGTTCCGAACCAAGGAACAGATCGAAGGGGCCCTGGCCGTCCTACAGGAGCGACGGAGTGCTCTCGACGCGCCTCCCGCTATCTCCCCCTCGGTCGTCCGCCGGAAGTCCAAGCGAAAGCTCAAGGCATCACTGGCCGAGCGATCGCCAGGAGGCTCCCGTCCGCAAGAAGAGGCGCCGCGCACCGGGCACCTCGTCTTCGATCGCTGGGCGTGACCCGACCTGCTACGGGCGGCCCGGCCTACGAGACGACGGAGTTTGAGTCCGTCACCAGGAGCTCGGCCTACCCGACTCCCAGAAGGCAGCCTAGCCGTCTGGCTCCCCCTCGCCGAATTGCCGAGGCCGGCGGCAGCGGAGCCCGGAGATCGGTACACGATCGCCTCGGCTCCTGCTCCCAAAGCCGATCTGCAAGCGACCAAGCCACGGCGATGGCTGCGATGCAACGTCAACTTAGCGACATGAAGGCGCTCCTGGAATCCAGGGCAGGCGCCATGAAGACGACCGCCGGGCCAAGCGAGCCGCTCACGATCGACATCGAGCTCGCCCCCGTGCAGCATAAGATCGCTCCCCCGCAAACGCCCATGTACGAGGGGCGATCGGACCCCCAAGTGCACCTGAGGAAGTTAAACATCTACATGACCGGGTGTGGGGCATCTGACGCGACCAGATGCCGAATGTTCCCTCTGACGCTGGACGACCTCGCCCACCGGTGGTACACTTCATTGCCGCCTCGGTCCATTGGCTCCTTTAACGAGCTGGCGCATGTCTTCACGGAGTACTTCGCCACCCGGGTCGTCCGGCCAGAAGGTCCCCTTCGCATGATGCAAATCAGGCAGGGAGAAGAAGAGTCCGACTCGGACTACATCGACCGGGTAGACGTAATCATCCTCAATGGCGAGCCCGTAAGCGATGAGACCGCCCTCTACGCGGTCCTAGGAGGATTTCAGGGTTTTTCGCCTATGTTCAGGCATCTCACGAAGACCCAACCCACGACCTACGCAGCCTTCCGGGCTAGAGCCGCAGATTTTCTGGCCAGGCAAAGGTTTCTTCTTAGCCTGTGAGCAGCGCGATCGGCGCCCGGACGACGATCTCCCTCCCGATCGCCAATATCGACCTACGAATAAAGCGATCGGCAGCCGAGCGACGATCGCCAGTCTTCCGGCCCGACCGCCGATCATCACGCTACATCATCCGCAGTCCGGAGGACACGATCGCCATCTACATCCAAAGATATAACATGACGGACTAAGGCATAAGATCGCTCCACCGCACATCATAAAGCCATGGTCCCGGCAATGATGGAACCGGCTGCTTCGGCCATGCAAGGTCCCTTTCGGCCAAGATCGCCCGCCCTTCGTTTAAATACGAGGCCGGCGTAGTCTGAGGGCTCTCCAACATTAATCAGTGGACACATACCACAATCCCCGTCTCAACGTACACCGTCAAGGTCGGCCATCTCCATGGTCAAGCCGAGGTGGAAGCAGAGCTAAACAAGCCGCGGGCGTGGAGTTGATTCATCCGACGCTGCCCCGCGCAAGGACTCCTCTAGACCGAGACCGCACGCCCTTCGTTTAAATACGAGGCGAGGCGCAGCCTAACGGAGGACCCTCATAATAAAGTGAGTCACGAGACACTCATTGTCTTCGCGCACCAAGACACGGTCATGGAGTCGGTCCATCGATCTCCGCGACTGTGCACGATTCCTCAAACAAAGCGAAACCACCAAGTTTCCATGGGGGATCGGCCAATGTTGTTTTTTGCAGGTACAAGACCGAAAGATAGCTAAGCCAATCGACCATGTTAGCCCAAGTCCGAGTCCTAAGTCAGCTCAGATCGCCCGTCCTCATCCATACACGATCACCAGCAAGAACCACCTCGCCCCATGTCTTCAACATAGGAGCAAGCTGGGGGGCAATTGTTGTGTCAAGATTTAACACCTTCCGACCGGCGATCGCCTCCGAGGCCGAGCGACCGACTTACCGTCGAGGAGACAAGGCAGACCGCGATCGCCGACTGCAACCGAGCCTTAACCTGCGGACATGCTAGATCGCCAATCAAGGTCCTGTGACAAGTCCCGGTGCCGAGCGATCGACCTCAGATACGATCGTCTCTCGGTACTCGGCGACCGACTCCTGGCGACCGACATCTGGCGACCCTCTATCGGCATCCGCCGATCGACCCTTGGTGACCGACCCTTGGCGACCTCCATCCACTGGCCGATGGCGACCTCGGATGATCAGCTAGAGACAATCTCCTCATGTCGATCTCCACCGATGACCATCCAGTCGGCGAAGACCAAGTCTCAAAACAGCACCCACGTGCAGATCCACAAAAGGCGCTGACAAACCTGTCACCTACCTCACCTACCAACAGGGCCCAGACCTGCGAAAGGAGCTGACGGACAAGACATGTGACTACAGCCTGTCACCTACCCTGACAAAGTCCGCCGAAAGTAACAACGTGGGACCTCCTGTGACAGTACTTCCGGACGCGTGCCGGCTCCTCATTGGGCCACTCACTAGTCCGCCACTGGATCTATGGACTTTGGCAGCAGCCCATGTGCCCTTTAGGACGATCGCCCCATTACATTAAATGCCGAAAGGCGATCGCCCACTAGGAGACAGGGCACCTCAACCCCTTATATAAAGAGGACAGCCTGCACCTGGACACTTCTTCAACTCCCTTCGGATTTCACACTATACAGAAGCAAACATCAAGCACTTGGCTAACTTCCAACTCTTGGCAACAGCTTTCTTTCGGTCTTACTTCTCCCGGCCTTTTCTCCTCGAGCAGATTACCGGCGGGACGAAGAACACCAAGCTTCGCTCAAGAGCCGGATCAACAGAGTCTTTTTACACTCATTGTATTTAGATTTCTCTCATTAATACTTGTATCCACGAATATTCGTATTAATAACATCTCGCGAGAGCATTCAAGCCCGGGCCTAACAAACCCGGCAAATCTTGTATTATTTATCTTCTCTCGGAAGTGCTCCCGCAATTGTTGTTTGTTGTCCGTCTTCCAGCAGTATTAATCTTCGGATAAATATTTTGGGCAACAACAAACTCGTCAAACTCCGTACTCATATACTCGCCACCTCGGTCCGACCGAAGTGCTTTGATATGATTACCAGTTTGTTTCTCGACTAGGGCCTTGAATTCCTGGAATTTCTCAAAGGCCTCGGATTTATGTTTCATTAGGTATACATAACCATACCTAGTATGATCATCTGTAAACGTAATGAAATATTGATATCCGTCACGTGCTGCTTCCAAAGCACCACAAACGTCAGTATGGATTAATCCCAGTTTATCAGCGGCTCTTTCAAAAGTCCCTGTGAAGGGGGACTTAGTCATTTTGCCTTTAAGGCAAGATTCACAAGTAGGAAAAGGATCCGATCCCAATGGACCCATAAGTCCATCTTTTTCCATCTTGTAAACCTTGGTCTGACCAACATGACCAAGTCTAAGATGCCATTTCAAAACTTGGTTGGTTTCATCCCTACCACGTTTTCTAGTCATAGTATTCACAACTACTTTGTTGCTGAGATTTAGATGATACAATCCATTCAACAATGTAGCAGTACCCACTAGTTTATTTCTAAAATAAATTTTGCAGGAACCATCACCAATGAAAAATGAAAAGCCTTTTCGGTCCATGACCGGAATGGATACAATGTTTTTATGCCCCTTGGGCAAAACAAGTACATCTTCTAAAGTCAAAACAAAGCCGGATTCTAAACCCAAAAGAAGTGAACCAATGATGGTCGCCTCGACACTATGCCCGCTCCGACCGTGATCATAACTTCTCCACCTCCAAGCTTCCTACTTTGTTCCGATCCCGATTCACGGTACAAATATGAGAACTAGCACTGAATCCAAGATCCAGAAGTAGAAAATACAAGAGTGAACAATTTGTTTCCAAAACTAAAAGTTCTGTACCTGAAGTGCCATGAAGAATCGGACAGTCTCTAGCCCAGTGGCCCAGCTCACCGCACTTGAGACAAGCATCCTTCTTCTTCTTGTTCTTTGGAACCATCGGGGCCTTGCCCTTTCCCTTAAGGTCCTTAGCTTGTGGTCCAGTCCGCTTCTTGGTCTTTTTCTTCTTATTCTTAGACTTCCGAAGTCCAGAAGAAATCACAAGTGCAGACTCCTTCATCCGCGGTGTCTTCATCTGAGACTGAGCGGTTACCAGTTTGTTCATTAGCCCAGCTAAGTTACATGCAATCTCATTGCAGTTGAAGTTCATAACAAACTGTGAGAAGGAATCAGGGAGAGACTGTAGGATAAGGTCGGTTTGGAGAGAAGTATCCATTTTAAAATCAAGAGCCTCCAATCTCTCGATCATGGATATCATTTTGAGGACGTGTTCCCCAACCTTCTCACCTTCCTTCATCCTTGCACCGAACAGTTGCTTGGATATCTCATATCTAGCGATTCACTGTGCTCACCATAAAGCTCGGTTAAGTGAGATAGAATCGCCTAGCGAAGTCATTTTCTCATGAGCTCTCAAGCTCATTAGACATGGAAGCCATCATATAAGCACGGACTTTCACGTCATCCTTAACCCACTTTTCGTGGTTTTCAATCTCTTCTGATTGGCTCGAGTCCGCATAGGAGGCGCCGGAATGTCCGTCTCCAAGACGTATCCCAGGCCTCTATACCGAGGACAATCATCGACATGGAGCCAATCCACAAAGTTAGGTCCCATTAAGGTGTTCTTTTCGAGTAGAATTGCGAGTGGATTCATTGTCATATTGAGATTTTGTCCATTAAGTATAATGATTAATTAGTGACTTGTTATATTATGATCCGAGTATAGAATTAAGGTCTTTTCTATTCTTATTACCCGGCTCCCACTATTTTTATCGGAACAACACACTCCCATGTGAAATCCTAAGTATCGTCGCACTACTTCATAGTGGTGATCGAGTTCTTTATAAATCTTAATAGAGGGCAACCGAATGTGTTTCTAGTCTATTAATTTTCATAAAGTGGTGTCCAACACCAACCCATCTAATGAATGATTCGATCTTCTTTTTCCCTTTGTTCACTCCCCTCAACCTATACGGTTTCTATGGTTCGTGAACAAGTTAAGTTTATACCATCGACGCAAATCAGTTTCACAATTGAATCTTATCCGGCAACCTATCAGGTTTCTAGGGATAAAATTTGCTCCAACCGAAGGCATCCAATGCGCTCCCGGTAATTTATCCGTCCTCCCCGAACGACTACCCCGATAACTCGGAAGCATAGCACATCCGGTTTGGATTTCAATTTCCCGAAAGCTCGATGGAGGGAAGGAAAACCTTGAAACCTTATAAACTTAATAATTTGTTGTGGGAGAATTTTCACGATTAACGTTACACTTTGCACATTAATCATTTTAGCGCGTTTGTTGCATTCATACAATATGTAACAACCATTCACAACCTAGTTGCTACCAACATGTGGTTCATGGACCGTTCCTAGAAAACAAAAACTCCGTAATCTAATTACAAGTCTTCGTCTTGAATCTTCGTCTTCTCGAAATGGATCTTCCTACGGTCTTCGTCATTACATATAAATTTTACATTGAAAAATTGCATCCTAGATACAAATATTTCTAGTAAAATAAATAGGCTCAAAACGGCCATTACAACCCAATCGAATAAAACGAACGATTCAAACTAAGTCCATGAACCACATCCCCATTCAAAAGCATTCATCCAATAAATACTCAATAAATGGATAGCGAGAAGATTACATATGATCCAATCAATAATCAACAATAAATAGAATTGATCCAATCAATTCAACAATAATCGACAATTTAATTTTCGTCCGTAGTGTACCCATAAAATATTTTCTTTGAGTTTTCCATCATCAAAAATTCCAAATTAATGATTTTAATACAGAAAATTCAATAATCGAAAATATATCAAAAACGAGACCCCAAGGCGACACTGAAATCGCCAGAAGACTGGGCTCCTCGCCTGGCGGCTACAGCCACGCCCGCAGCCTTACAGCCACGCCTGCTCCAGACAGAAAGGGGGCCTGATCATGCCCAAGACGCCCGGCAGATACAAAGACGTGCCCAGATCGACTAAGGCAACAAGAACGCCGGGCCGGATACAAGAACGCGCTCACCAAGCACTTACTGATACAAGCAAGCGCGGCATCGACCCGGCAGCCAACACCACGCTCGGCCGGATACAAGAATGCGCTCGGCCAAGCACTCGGCCGATAAAGCAAGCGCTGCAGATCGACTCGGCAGCCTAACAAGAACGCTCACGGATACAAAGCGTCCGGCCGGATCCAATGAGCACTCGGCTCGATACAGCGACGCGGTCGGCCGGACTCGGCGAATATAAAGAAGCGTCCGCCACGGCCCGGACGTGCTCGGCCACACTCGGCACTGTATGGAAAATCGTCCAACGATTCGATACATTCGTTTTGGCAGATTTCTAAAATCCTGTTATTCCTGATCTGAATATTATTAATATAAATCATATTTCCAAGAAAAACCTGATTTATATCATAACATAAAATCACGGAAAAACGACACTACGACGAACAATAAAATATCTACGATTATCAAAGTGATTCTAAATCACAAAATAAGCATTCCAAATGCTAAATATCGTATATACGATCGCAAGACCTCGCTCTGATACCACTGTTGGGATTCGGTGCCTAAAACGAAGGCCCAGCGGAAGCAGTAAAACGAAAATTAATTCGATCCGAATCCCTACGAGGATCGATCGAGCTACGTATATACGAATATCAAAACGAAATACAAGAGATACGAGAAACATACCCTCGTAGTCCGTTGATTAAATGGATAACCTTCTCTTGAGCTATTCCCCAAGCTCTTGAACGATCCAACGCCGAAAACACCGCGTCTCTACTTGCCACGCGCCGGAGAAACGACCGGAACAACAATCACCTTGCTATCCTCCGAGGATACGGCTAGAGCTAAGTGATGAAGCTATATATTTGTGATTACAACACTCCAAGTGTATAACTCCCTTACTCTCAATGAATCTCTCAATTTTCTCCAAGAACAATTAAGATGATATGAAGAAGATGATGAAGATAATTGAGAAAAAGGTTTTTCTCTTTCTCTCTCTATTTCACTTTCACGTATGGTAGCTCGTGTAAGTGATAGTCATCCTCCTTTATTTATTCAACTCCCCACTACCTTTAACAACTCATGCATGTGGGAATCTAACCCCACCTCCACAATAATAATACATTAAAGAATGGAGACATAAGTCCAAAAGGAAGGTGGGTGGAATGTGGGGGGCGGCCCATGCTAGAAATCGGACGAGTTCGGTTCGTTTGACTCGAGGGTCTAAACAGATAAACTCCGATTCCGTATCGATGTATTTATATCGATTAATTAATCCAATTAATTAAACATATCAAATACAAAATAATATAATTAATTTCTCCAAGAAATAATTATATACATGAATTAAATTAATCACCCAGTAATTTATTTAATTCATTAGGCCGTAAATCAATTTATCCAATAAATCGATTTAAACATCCAATGTTCCAAAATTAGATATCCAATATCTAATATTCATAATGAGAGAATTAGCTTGAATCATTCCGTCGTCAATCCTATTGCGCGACTCGGTAGGTCCGTCTCAGTCAGCAATGGGAGGAACCAAAGAGTAGTAGCACCACCTAGCCACTGGCGCCTACACTGCACTTAACCGAGAACGAATGATTGGGATCATTCAAGAACCATTCTGTCGTGAATACCAGTATACGTATAAACCCTTCTTTCAAATGTTCCGATCAAGTTATAGGGTCACGGTCAGTCAAACCCTATCTGTACTTGGCGCTATGCATGCGTTAATGCAAATCGAGATCATCGAGCTGTCGTGTATCTAATACAACTAGCTCCAATGCTTTGGCCAAAGACTTATGATCTCATCTGCCAATAACCGCATAGGACATATAACCCGATCACTAACGGGAGAAAGAATTCTATCTTGGTATTCAGTAGGACCTGCTACTTGCCCGTCAAGATGCACGTCGAGGTTGACCCCCAACTTCTGGTTTACAGGGTCGAACTACTCTAATGAAAATCTTGACGTCACAAGCACATCACTACTAAATCCTCAAGTCGAAGGTTCACGAATACCTATCACAACCTTTCGATTCCGTCATTGACTGTCCCGGAGTGAAATCCATGTGACGAATCGAGGGTGAGTCGGTTCGAGTATACTAATCCAATTAGCATACCTATAACGTGTGCTCCCACTAACCATTAGCGTTCGACAGGCACTCTCCATGTCAAAGAACACGTCATACAAGTCTTCACATAAACTTAACGCCTACCAAGTTTCATCGACTTGCGAACGATTAAGTATTTGAGCTATAACCTTTCCAGTGCCGACCCCCTTATCCAATAAGGAGTGGAACGTTTTGCTCTCAAATACACGGACTAGTTTCTATGTGTTTATTTACGAGTTAGGAATGCCAGTAACTACCAGTAAATAAAGAAACATTCATTTGCCTTATATAAATGGTTTACATAATTACAAGTACAATGCCCTCACTCAACAACCTCTGAGTGGCATTCGAGGGCATACTCCTAACATATATGTAGATGACATTCTACTAATAGGAAATGATGTGGGAATGCTCAGTTCTGTGAAAGCTTGGCTTTTGAGTAACTTCTCCATGAAAGACTTGGGAGAGGCAACCTATATTCTTGGTATTAGGCTCTACCGGGATAGAGCGAAAATAAAGATAGGTCTTTCCCAAGCCCTCTATATAGATAAAATCTTAAAACGATTTAATATGGATGATTCTAAAAGAGGGTTCCTACCGATGCGACATGGAATAAAACTCTCCTCGAAGATGTGTCCTCAAAGTGAGGAACAACGAAAGGAAATGAGTAATATACCATATGCTTCGGCCGTGGGTAGCCTTATGTATGCAATGTTGTGTACAAGACCTGACATTACGCATGCTGTGAGCGTGGTGAGTAGGTTTCAGGCAAACCCAGGCAAGGAACATTGGACTGCCGTAAAGAACGTTCTCAAGTACTTAAGAAGGACTAGAGATCTGGTTCTAATGTATGGTGGTGGAGAACTTGATGTGATGAGCTTCACTGATTCAGACTTCCAAGGACAGAAAGATGATTTGATGTCTACTTCTGGCTACATATTTACTCTTAATGGAGGAGTAGTATCTTCGCATAGCGCCAAGCAAAGTGCGACTGCTGATTCCACCAGTCAGGCTGAGTATCAAGCTGCCTCGAAGGCTTCTAAGGAATGGTTCTGGATTAAGAAGTTTCTGGGAGACCTTCAAGTGATACCATGTGCTGAGCTGCCTGTTCTGCTTTTTTGCGTCAACGACAGAGCTGTAGGAAAGGCCAAGTAGCCAAGGTTTCACAACAGTACCAAACATATTGAGAGGAAGTATCATCTCGTAAGAGAATTTATTCTCAAGGGATACATTGTGCTGCATAGAGTAGACTCAACCGACAACGTCGCTGATACACTGACCAAGCTACTTTCTTAGATTAACTTAGAGCGGCATCTGGAGAACATGGGTATTAGATACCATAGTGTGTGGCATTGAGTGCAAGTGGGAGATTGTTATGAGTATGCCCTCGAATACCACTCAGAGGATATTGAGTGAGGGCATTGTACTTGTTATTATGTATATTATTATCAAAGGCAATTGTATGTTTCTTTATTTACTGGTAGTCACAGGAATTTCTGACTCGTAAATATCAATAGAAACTTGTCCATGTATTTGAGAGGAAAATATTCCACTCCTTATTAGATAAGGGGATCGGCACTGGAAATGTTTATGGCTCAAATACTTAATCGTTCGCAAGTCTATGAAACTTGATTGGGCGTTAAGTTTATGTGAAGATTTGTATGACGTGTTCTTTGACTTGGAGAGTGCCTGTCGAATGCTAATGGTTAGTAGGAGCACACGTTATAGGTATCCTAATGAGTTTATTATACTCGGACCGACTCACCCACGATTCATCACACGGATTCACTCCGGGATAGTCAATGATGGAATCAGAAGGTTGTGATAGGTATTCGTGAACCTTCGACTTGAGGATTTAGTAGGGATGTGCTTGTGACGTTAAGATTTTCATTAGAGTAGCTCGACCCAGAAAGCCGGAAGGTGGGGGTCAAACTCAACGTGCATCTTTACGGGCAAGTAGCAGGTTTTACTAAATACCAAGATAGAACTCTTTTTCCTATTCGTGAATGGGCATATATCCTATGCGATTATTGGCAAATGAGATCATAAGTCTTTAGCCAAAGTATTGGAGCTAGTTGTATTGGATACACGAGCGCAAAATGATCTCGATTTTCATTAACTCATGCATGGCGTCAAGTACAGATAGGGTTTGACTGACCATGACTCTATAACTTGATCGGGACATTTGAAAGAAGGGTTTATATGTATACTGGTATTCATGACAGAAAGGTTTTGGAATGATCCCTATCTTTCGCTCTCAGTAAGGTTATAGTGTAGGCTGCCAAGCTGACTAGGTAGTGCTATAACTCTTTGGTTCCTCCCATTACTTACTGAGACGAACGTACCGAGTCGTGCATTAGGGAGACACCGGATTAATTTGAGCTTATTCTTTCTTAATTAAATTCTAGACATTAGATGTCTAAATTAATTTATTGGATAAATTAAATCGGTTCAGTGAATTAAATAAATTACTGTGTAATTAATTTAATTTATAAATAATTATTTCTTGGAGAAATAATATTTTAATATAATTAATTGTATTAATTTATTCTGAAACGTATCAAGGTGTATCTGTCGGACTTGATACACGACAGTCCGTTTCACGAACCAAAATGAACCAAACTCCTCCATTATTGCCTTGGCCGCCCCTTCTAATTTTATTTATGAGGGATGATCTTTCTTGTACCTTTACTCCATGTGTGTGGTGTTTTCCTCAAACATAAGGACAAAACAAGATAAGATGTTATCTTATCTTTAGGTGGAATCTTGTATTATATATTGTATACTTTTATCATTCCACTAAGAGGGAGAGATCATATACGGCTATAGCAAAAGAGGGAGTGGAGAGAAGTTTTCTTTTGGTTCTTCATTTTCTTCATTATTTTCTTAGAGAAAGGTGAAAGAAAAATTGAGAGAAAATTATTTTACATTACTTAGAGTGTTTGTAAAATTATAAATAAGCTCAATATATTTTCCGCTCATCTTCCGATGCGTGACTAGTGGAGGCACGATGTTTTTGGCGCTCGGGGATTTTTCAAGAAGGCTTGCAAAATCCGGTTTGTGGAAAATCTCTTCACCAACATTTAATCAAAGTACTACAAGGGTAAATTTTTCGATTACTTTACTCTTGTCCTTTTTTATATTCATATATATAATGCATGATCGATCCGGTTTTGGGGTTCGGTTTATTATTGTTTTATTTCTGCTGTTCCTTAGTTTTTGGCATCAAATCCTAACAAATTTGACAGTGAGTCCTGTACAAATAATGTCTCCATATCTTAAAGGCGAAAACCATAGCTGCTAGTTCCAAATTGTGCGTCGGATAATTTAGTTCATATGGATTCAATTGTCGTGATGCGTAGGCAATCACCTTCTCATTCTGCATCAGTACACAACCGAGACCTTGGTTTGAAGCGTCACTGTAAACTATGAATCCTTCAGTTCCTTATGGTAGTGCTAAAATTGGTGATGTCGTCACTCTCTTCTTCAATTCATCAAAACTGGTCTAACACATATCGTTCCATTCAAACTTTTGGGTTTTCTGCAGCAATCGAGTAAGTGGATGGGTAATTTTGGAAAACCCTTCCACGAACCGAAGATAATACCCAGCAAGTCCTAGGAAACTTCTGACTTCATTCACATTCTTAGGAGACTTCCAATCCAAATTGCCTCGACTTTTTGGGGATCTACTCGGACTCCTTCCGCTGATACCACGTGACAGAGGAACATCACTTCCTTTAGCCAAAATTCACACTTAGAAAGTTTGGTATACAATTGCTAGCTTCTCAAGAGGTTCAAAACGATCCGTAAGTGCTGCGCATGCTCTTCTGGGCTCTTGGAATAAACCAAAATATCATAAATAAACACAACTACGAATTTTTCCAAATACTCTATGAACACTCGTTCATTAATTGCATAAACACAGCAGGTGCATTAGTGAGACCAAACGGCATCACCACAAACTCATAATGTCTGTAGCGAGTTCTGAATGCTGACTTCGGAACATCAGATTCCTTAATCCTCAACTGATGATATCCCAATCTCAACCCGATCTTGGAAAATACTATCGCTCCTTGAAACTAGTCAAACAAATCATCAATTCATGGCAATGGGTACTTGTTCTTGGTCGTCATCTTCTTCAGCTCCCAGTAGTCGATACACAATCGAAGCGATCCATCTTTCTTTCGAACAAAAAGAACTGGTGCACCCCAGGGCGAAACACTTGGATGAGTATAACCTTTGTCCAGTAACTCTTCCAGTTGGTTCTTCAATTCATTCATCTCAGTAGGTGCCATACGATACGGCGCCTTAGAAATCAATGTGGCTCCTGGTTCTAGCTCGATGGTAAACCTTACATCTCATTGTGGAGGTAGTCCAGGTAATTCATTGGGGAACACGTCCGAAAATTCATTCACAATAGGAATGGATGAAAGCTCTACTTTTCCTTCTTCTTTCTTCATCGCGTAACACCAATATCTAGTACAACACTATTTTAGTAGTTTGACGGATTTCATAGCTTTAATTATTTTCCTGAGCTTCCTGGTCTCCATCCCTCGAATAATAATTCGGAACCATCTTTGGCTATCATTGAGATATTCCACTTTTGGTAGTTCACAATAGCTCCATATCGGTTAAGCCTATCATCTCCTAGAATCGGATCGTATCCTTGTATCTCTATCACAATCAGATTTGAGGAACACTCTTTGCCTCCAGTTGATACAGGAAAATATCTAGTTTCTAAGTTCCCCACAATTCATTCCCCACTCGGTAAAACCACAATATAAGGCTCACATTCATGAAAAAAAGAAATGTTCAAGCGATTAACATAAGACAATGATATAAACGAATGTGTAGCTCCTGTATCGAACAAAACACTAACTGGTTGCGGAAGGATCTGAATGGTACCTAATGCGACAGCTGCATCTGATCATTTGCCCTCCTCATCTCATAAACGCGTGGAGGAATGGATCTAGCACTCGATGCTCCCGTTCAGTCGAACTGTCCTCTGCCTCTTCCTTGACCAAACTCTGGGGCAGTTGGACACTCTGCTGCGTTTGTAGAACGCTCACTTCTTTCTAAGCCAGCTGTGAAGTACGAGTTCCCAATAATTTAGTGTCATCCTTGCAGAACATCACACGATTCCCTTCCCGTCCGCATTCATAACATGTCACTAGAGAACAGAAACAGTCACGCCAAAGGTGTCTTGGGCGACCACAATTAAAACAGTTCTTGGCCACATCTGTCGGTGTTGATACTGATCTGAAGTTCTTTCCGCCTTTGGATGGATGCGGAGGCCTCTTGAATGAATGGAAGGATGACTGGGCTTTGCATGGCCCACTACTCTTGTGCTCTGTGAAACTACCAGAGACTTTATACTTCTTGGACTCAGAGAACTTTTCCATAGCTGCTTATTTCATTTCATATGCCAGAGATTTGTCTTGATACTGGCGGAGAGTGGTGCATTCAAAACCTGATATGTACCTATGTATCTCTGACTTCATTCTCATGTCAAAGTGAATTATCATTTCTGCGTCGGTTCTAACCAGGCGTTGAACAAATGCCAGATGTTGATTAAATATGTTAATCGTCTGAACCACCGGCACATCCGAAGGCTGCGTGGAGAAGAATTCTCGAACCTTAGCTTCTCTCACCGGAAGAGGGCAGTACTGAGCTTCCATCATAAGTTTGAACTCTTCCCAATCGGCATGATGATCTATAGGTCGGATGGCTTCCAACCACTCGGACACTTCTCTTGTTAAGACATACTTAGCAATGGGGGATCTCTGGTCATCTGGGCTGTTAATCCCGGCAAATACTTTCTGTAATTCTCTCAACTAGTGATCCAACTTCGGTGTCTCTGAAAAACCATCGAATTTCGGTAGGTGCATCTTCGCCACCTCCTGAAGCCATATGTCTCCTCGATTTTCCAAGTCTGGGATGCCTTGCTGTCTTTTACCCGGCTACAATCCTACCGCCACTTGCATTCTATCCACTACTTGAGAAAATTGGGTCATTTGGTTGACCACTTGGCATAGTATGTCGGCAATGGCAGGATTGGCATTTATCTCCACCGTTTGTTCTTGTTGATTGTTAACGGGCTCTTGCTCTTTGCCATAATTAGAGTTAGCCTGATTTGACAGCGAATTAGGAACATAGGGTGAAGCTTCCCTCTCTGTATTTCTACGTCTGCGTCCACAACTGCGACCATGTATACGTCCTCCTCTCATCATAATTTAAGCATAAATATTCAATATACAGGGAACAACATCGGACTAACATTCAAAAAGTATAACATGTAAAGGACAAGTTAGATTTTAGGAAACTTGCAACCACCGCTCACATGAAGACGTAGGCAGTACCGTGATGTCATTCGCGACCGGTTACCACAGAAGACATATATGAACCCTATTTTAACCTAACGGCCAAGATATCCATAATATTATCTCCGATACCATATTCTGTAATACCCTGAGATATTCAGAATTATTATAGTGCCGTAAATCCCCGATATAAGGATTTACAAGCTAAGAATTTGAAAACAACCTTATTTAAATTACAACCGTAAAATTAATTATTACATCACTAGTTCGAAAAGTACAAATCAGCCCACATCTGAATATAAACTTCAAAAGACAACAAAAAAACAGCGTACTCGAGTACTTTATTAAAACAGAACTAAAATCTGACAATCATTCCGGCTGGAACATAACTCTGCACCTTCGGTGTCATGCAACTCTAGTGGTTGTTTCCCCGCCCTCCTGGATCCTGAACATAAAACAAATGTCCACCCCCGAAGGGGTTAGCATAACGATGCTAGTACAAGTACGCTAATTACACAACAACAATTTATTCAATGACCCCTGAATAATAACGACAATGATATCTACAAAGAAAACAAAAAGTCTCTCCAACGAGAAACAACATAATGCACAACACAACATGTCAGTCTCAACATACCCGTGGTATTCCAACGATCCAGTGCACACAGCTATAGATTCCCATGATGATCCCTTCAGACCAACACATGATGGAAATACCTGTCCAACCAACTAGAATGACTCTTCAAATGGTAGATAGGTCGGTGAAGTACCCTAGGGGAATCATTGAAGACCTATTAGTGCAAGTGGACAAGTTGGTGATTCCGGTCGATTTTGTTATCTTAGAGATGAGCGATTTCGCAACCAGCGAAAATGATGGGACAATACTTTTAGGACGGCCATTCATGCATACAACAAAAGAAATCGTCGATGTTGATGAAGGAAAGGTCACCATGACCGTTTTGGGTGAAATGGTAGAAATCGACGTGTTCGGTTCATCTCCTATCCCTTCTCATATTTATGCTGCCCATGATTGTAATTTTATTGATTGCATTGATTCTTTGGTTGGTGATACATATTTGCATGACGATGTAGGGGACATGTTGCATGATGCTCTAACCGTTGTGCATGATATGGGGCTGAATAATTTATAAATTGAAGAATATGTTGTATTGTTAGATAATTCCGAACCATCTGATGAAGTTGACGATCTTAATATGCCTTTGGAATTAAATTTTGATGAGCTCATTGAAATCACCACTCCCCAACTTGAATTGAAATAACTTTCGGCACATCTTAAATATATTTTCTTAGGCAAAAATGACACTTACCCTGTAATTGTCACATCCGGATTAACTCCTTTGCAAGAAAACAAATTAGTAGACGTTTTGACTAAATTAAAGGAAGCGGTTTGGTGGAGTATTTCTGATATCAAGGGGATAAGTCCTGTAAGGTGCATGCATAAAATAATTCTTGAGGATAATATTAAACCTGTTAGGCAAGCCCAAAGGCGTTTAAATCCGAACATGCAAGATGTAGTTAAAAAGGAAGTTTTGAAGTTGTTAGATGTTAGAGTCATCTACCCGATATACGACAGTAAGTGGGTTAGTCCTGTGCATGTCATGCCTAATGAATTAGTGCCCGCTAGAACAATGACCGGATGGAGAATGTGCATTGATTATCGAAAATTAAATCCCGTAACGAAAAAAGATCATTTTCCCCTCCATTTCATTGATCAAATGTTGGAACGTTTAGCTGGGCATGATTATTACTGTATTCTAGATGGTCTTTCAGGTTTCTATCAGATTCCCATTGCTCCGGAGGATCAAGAGAAGATCATTTTTACTTGCCCTTTTGGCACTTTTGCCTTTAGTAGGATGACGTGTGGTCTTTACAATGCTCCCGCTACTTTCCAAAGGTGCATGCTTTCCATATTCTTTGACTTGTTGGAAAAGTCCATTGAGATGTTCATAGATGATTTTTCTGTGTTTTGAACCACTTTTGATGATTGTTTACATAATTTGACTGTTGTGCACGAACGATGTATTGAGTGTAATCTTACACTTAGTTGGGAAAAGAATCATTTTATGGTGAAACAAGGGCTGGTTTTGGGTCATGTGGTTTCTAATAAGGGAAAGGAGGTTGATAAGGCTAATGTTGATTTAATTATCAAATTACCTCTGCCCTCTTGTATAAAAGAAGTTCGACGCTTTTTAGGGCATGCCGGGTTTTATAGGCATTTCATTAAAGATTTTTCAAAAATTGCTCGCCCTTTAAGTAATCTTTTGTGTAAGGATGCTAAATTCGATTTTACCGAGGAATGTTTGGTTGGTTTTAATGCTTTGAAAGAAAAGTTAACTTCTGCGCCTAGTGTTGTTGCTCTTGATTGGTCTTTACCATTTGAAATTCTGTGTGACGCGTCCGATTTTGCGATTGGTGAGGTTTTTGGGCAGAGAGTGAATAAATTTTTTCATGTAATTTACTATGCTAGAAAGACACTCGATGAAGCTCAGGCCAATTATACCACCACCAAAAAAAAGTTTTTAGCTGTTGTATTTTCTTTAGATAAGTTTCGATCTTATTTGGTTGGTTCGAAAGTTATTGTGCATACGGATCATGCCGCATTGAAATATTTGTTAAAAAAATCCGATGCCAAGCCAAGATTGATTCGGTGGGTTCTTCTGTTGCAAGAATTTGATTTAGAGTTCAAATATAAAAAGGGTTCGGAAAACGTAGTTGCCGACCATTATCTAGATTAACCGAGGGAGATAATTTTAAGCTCGATAGTTCTTTGCCGATTGTTGAGACTTTCCCTGACGAATAATTATTCGATGTGACTAAGACACCTTGGTATGCCGATATTGTTAATTATATTGTTAGTGGTGTTTTGTAGCCCGACTTGACCTTTCAAGGGAAGAAGATGTTTATTTCCATGTGCAGGCATTACTTTTGGGGCGAGCCCTACTTATTCAGGTTGGGGCTCGATCAGATATTCCGACGTTGCATCCCGGAGGAAGAGGACGAGAGCATCTTGTCATTTTGCCATGACTTGCACTGTGGGGGACATTTTAGCGTGAAGAAAATGGCGCACAAGGTCCTTCAATCGGGATTCTACTGGCCGAAATTATTTAAGGACGCTTATTCCTACTGCAAGAGTTGCGATCGTTGTCAACGAACGTGGAACATAAGCAAAAGAAATGAGATGCCGTTGACGAACAACCTAGTAGTGGAACTTTTCAATGTTTGGGAAGTCAATTTTATGGGTCCTTTTCCACCTTCCCTTGGTTTTGAATATATTTTAGTTGTTGTGGATTATGTTTCTAAGTGGGTGGAAGCAATTCCAACCCGAACTAACGATGCTAATGTGGTTTGCAATTTTGTTAGAGATGTGATTTTCTGCAGGTTTGGGATGCCTAGAGCTGTGATTAGCGATAGAGGCACGCATTTTTGCAATAGACAACTTGCAGGGTTGCTTAAAAAGTATAGCGTAACACATAAGGTCGCAACGGCTTACCATCCACAAACTTTCGGGCAAGTCAAAGTGAGTAATAGACAGATAAAGGCAATACTCGATAAGATGGTGAAACCGAAAAGGAAGGATTGGGCATTGAATTTGAACAATACTTTATGGGCATATCGCATGGCCTATAAAACTCTGATTGGAATAAGCCCGTATCGCCTCGTTTTTTGGGAAAGTATGCCACCTACCTGTTGAGTTGGAACACAATGCGTATTGGGCGATCAAAGCGCTAAATTTAGATCATGAAAAAGCAGGTGAAGAATGACTTCTACATTTAAATGAGCTAGATGCGATGCGATATGAGGCGTACGAAAATGCCAAGCTCTACAAAGAACAGACGAAACGGTATCAAAACAAGCGTATCATTCGAAAATCTCTCGAACCTCGGATGGATGTTTTGCTACATAATTCTCGTCTTAAGCTCATGCCGGGAAAATTGGTGTCGCGATGGGGCAGACCGTTCAAAGTCGTTAAAATATGGCCACACGGAGCGGTAGAAATCCTTGATCCACCGAAGAATGAGCATTTTAAGGTAAACGGAGATAGAGTGAAGTCGTACTTCGAACGAAGGGAAGAGATCAATGCGTTTGAGTGCATAGAAGTGCACGATGTTGAAGATTGAGCAAGACAGGAAGAAGTTGAGCTAATGACTATAAAAAAGTGCTGCTTGGGAGGCAACCCAAGAAAGTTCGATTTATCATTTTTTTATTATTTCATGTTCATTATTAATTTTTCAAAAAAATCCAAAAAAATCAAAAAAAATCCAAAAAAAAAAATGTATCAGACCGCAGTCCGAGAATTCAGACCGCATGACAGTGGACTATATGAAAATGGCCAGATCACAGTCCGAAGGGCTGAGACCGCGATCCCTTGCTTTTTTTTAAAAAAAAAATCCCTGCTGTTCATAACAGCCGACCGCCCCTTTCCCCTTCCCCTTCATTCCCCACCCCAAACTCCCATCCCTCCCATTCCCACTCCACCTAGAATCTAATCCAAATTAATATTTCACCATTTCTTATTGTGATATCGATTAGAAACTTGTATTGAACATCCATTTCATCATTAAATCGGACCAAATCAAAGGTATGAACTCAAAACTCAAGTTTTTCTTCAATTTGGGAAATTATGTGATTTTGAAATTTTTATGCCTACATCTTCGAATTGATGATTGAGAATAGTTTGAAAGTGCTTGAATATGTTAGAATTATGAATTGTGCTTGTAATTCTAATCGTCTTTTCACAAACTTAACATTTTTATGCACGAAAGGTGTTCGACGAAATGTTTCTATGAACTAATCTCTCAAATCTCTTGGTTGGTGCTACTTTTGCTAGTTCTTGGAATTTATTAATGCTACATTGTCAATTCATTGCGCCGAACTAACGAGTTTTGCTACTTGATTGGATTTCTTCATTTATGATAAACCTTCAGTTGGGGGGTGTGTGTTTTGAACTTCATAAATTTGTGGCTTAACAATTATAATTTTGCAGGAAAAATGACTAAGAAAAAGGGAACCACTAAACGTCCTCGGATTATAGGCAATACCGAAAAAGGCCAAGGTTCGAGTCATGAATTGGAACAACAAGAACGCGAATGGCAATACCAAATGGCTAAATCAACAAGAGTAAATGTCCCGCATCGAGCAACAACTAAAAAATTGACACAGATCTCAACAGCCACTTCCGCAAGGGGATTGACCACTTTCTTCAAACGGTACTTTCTTTCCATTTTTTTAGTGTTGTTCTATTTTTGGTAGTTTTTTGGTTTTTTTTGTCTTTCTTTATTATGTTCTAGCATTTTTCCCAACTTATCTCTTTTTGCTTGGGGACAAGCAAAGGTTTAGGTTTGGGGGGTGTAACTTCTTTGATTTTTATTTGTTTTTAGTTTGCATGATTTTTGTTTCTTTTCTTTATTTTTTTTCTCTTGTATGATGTAGTAGTTGGATTGTAATAACCTTCTTAACTGTTGGGTATATGGATGATTAGTCGTGTTTGTACTTGACTCGTGGAGTTTTATAAATCTAATTAATTGTTTGACCTTGCGTGTGAATGTATAGTTTTAGTTACTTGATTGGATGTGTAAGGAATGAGTGTGGTAGTCCAAAAGCAGTGAGTTCTTGTGCCTAATTGAACCGTTCACTTTTAGCGGTACAAAAATTCTTTCATGTGTGATTTCTCTTCGTATGGATTGTATTCTTTAGAACTTGCATGATTCTGTCGGATGATGTGTTGGTATTTACATACGCGAGAAATGATTAGGGCTTCCCATTTTTTGTCTTGAACCTACTTATCTAAAAATACCCACCATTTCATATCAATATCCTTTGCTAGCCCCGTTGTGCCTTTAGCCGTATTTTGTTCGAAAAACCCGCATCTTATAGCTCCATATCCAAAAGACATAACTTACCCAAGTATCGGTCCACGTAAGACCATGAGAGGGTATATTTGAAAAAACAAATGTGTGCAAACTTTGTGGTGTATAGAGACAAAAATCTTCTCTCCCGTTCCCCTGAAAATAATAACCCCCACAAAAAAGGGGCGATCCTAATAATAATAATGGGATAAAAAAAGATAAGGTATGAGAGGAGTGAGCCTAAGAAAAAAAATGGGGGGGAGTCATTAGGTTGTGAGAAATAGGCCAATATCATAAGAATTGCACTTAACAAGACCTAAGAAAAAAAAGAAGAAGAGATATATGCGGGAGAATGGAAGTAGAATGATCGATATTGCTTTGAGTGTTTATTTCATATATGTGAGGATCGTATATGCTCTACTTGGACTGAACTTGTAACTGCTAGCCAAAATTTCCCAACCTGAGCCACAACCTCGTTACAACCAAAAGTAAGACCCTATGACTCGTGTTTTGTGAATATTGATGTGTTTGATGAAGAGAAGAAGTGCAAGCATATAGTAGAACTTTCCATTCTAATCGAGTTGAGCGTATTGATCTATCTAAACACTTGAGAGACGAGTGAGTCGATATAATTCTGTGAGCGACTACTAAGACTTGTTTTCTTGCATGTTCGATCAAGTGCCATTGCTTTCCACTAATTTGTGAGTTTAGGCTTCCATGACGAATTACGAGACTTTATGATACTTTTACGTATACCCAATGATTAACTTGATTATTCAATCCTCCTTGTTTCTTTGTCGTGTGTTTTATATCTTTTTGCTTGAGGGCAAGCAAAGTTTAGGTTTGGGGGGATCTGATGAGTCGATTTTTTGATCGTCTCATTCCGTTCTATCGAGTAGCGCTTTAATTTATTTTTAAGTGTTTTTGCTCTTCTTATGCGTGGTATGTTGTATTTTTATTTTGTAGGTAACCGGACAAAGATTGTGGTGAAATAGGTGCTTTTATGGCCAATATTGGACTTTATGACGATCAAGTCGGGAGCGAGAACATGGTCTAAACGATGAAGATTGAAGCAATGTCGGTCGTATTTCTAATTTACAGGTTCATTACTATGAATTAGGATGTGTTCTATATATGTATGGATTCCTCATGAAATCATCTTCGCATCGGTATATTATACGCTACATTCCGAAGTGTATTAAGGGAGTGGCTTCTAGACCACAGCCACGCAGTCCAGACCGCACCCGGACCGCGGTCCCAAATTCAGACCGTGCGGCAGCGCCCAGCCAAAACACCCAGACTGTGGTCCCAACCCTCCAGACCACGGTCCACCCCCTGTTTATGTAGAAAATGCGATTTCTGCACTTTTTGGCAATTTTTGACGGGTATATATAGGGAAACCCTATGCACAACTTCTCCCAAGCCGAAAAACTCGATCCAAACTCACTTTTTATCAACTTTTGAGTGTTCTAAACATCTAGAGATACATTTTTGAGTGATTTTTATTCCTTGTATGAAGATTTCATGAGTTTTTGAAGGAAGAACATCAAACCTTCCTCGGGCTTCGATTTCGTTTTCTCAAGGGAAGATTTCTACCATGTTTTATTCTATAATTTTTGCTATTATTGGTGAAACGATCATGAGTAGCTAATCTTATGTAATATCCTAGAATTTCGCTATGATTCTTCGCATTATTTTATCTG
The DNA here is from genome assembly GCA_033398695.1 of Orobanche coerulescens. Lineage (NCBI taxonomy): Eukaryota > Viridiplantae > Streptophyta > Magnoliopsida > Lamiales > Orobanchaceae > Orobanche > Orobanche coerulescens. The sequence continues at coordinate 72,442,187 of CM065815.1, forward strand.
AGTTGAACCATACAGAGTGAGACCGATACAGTATGGGTGGATAATTTTGGGAACTGTGACAGTCGTGCCAGTATATCTATCGAGGCTATATTTAATTCTAGGATATTACATGCTTGTTATGTTTTTGGATGTCGGATATACTGTATGAGTATTTTTACAATTTTTGCACTTGGTCGACAGTTGTATTCAAGGTATCATGCATCAGAAGTATCGTATGAGAATGATATTGGGATGAGCATATGTATTCAGTATGTGCGTAGACGTATCCAGTATGACGAGACGGATAGGAACAGTTGGATTTTGGCTATGTATAGAAGGCCATTACGTACGCTAGATTTAAAGACTTACATACGCTAAATTATATGTTTTACGTACGTTATGCATAATGCATTACGTACGTAACAAGATGAATCGGACATGTCCGAGTTGTGGTCGGCAAGTGGGGCCCTGTGTCGGAAGCTTTCGGCGCGGATGTGGACAGGTGAGTCAACGGGTGGATTTACGTACATTATACAGGGTGTATTACGTACGTAATACGAGCATATACTGTAGCAAGTCAACGCACGTATTATGTAGGCAATGGATTAAGCGTAACGTACGTTAGGAGGCAGTTGGCCAAGTCGTGGCCGTAAGGACCTGCAATGCCGCACGTGTTCCGACAGTAACTCGCTGGATGGACGATCATGGTCGGCAGTTACTCACTGGGATGGCCGATAACGGTCGGCAGTGACTCGTCAGGACTGGGTGATTACGACTGTAAGGTTGTAGTCGGGTACGGCCGCAAGGCCTATTACGTACGTAAGGTGACTGCCGATAACGGCCGTAAGGTTGTCGGCCAAATTGGGCAGTAGGATAGCCATGGCCGGTTACGGCCGTAAGGGACCGGCAGGACTCGGCTATTTAATGGCTTGGGCACGGGTTACTTGGCCATTTCCACATTTTCTTTGTTCGTTTCGCGATTCTTAATCAGAAATCGATGGTTTTGAATGGAAGCATCATAGAACAACATGTTTTGGAAGTTTGATTCATGTCTAACATCATCTTTCACCCGGATCGAAGGTAAGAACACTTGAACCCTTGGTTTTGGGGATTTTTGGAGTTTCATGATGTTTTGGCCGATTTCATTCGTTTTAACTCATATTGTTGATGTTCATTGTATTCTCGGAATCATTCATTATTTTTGAAGTTTTGTGGAACAAATTCGAGAATTTCTCCGTTAATCGATTAAATTGGACCATGCCCTCAAAGTGTCCGATAAATTGCTTCAATGTGTAGAACTTGGGAAGTTCTATACGTTTTCGTAGAATTGTGATTGAATTGATATTGTTGAGATTTAGGAACGAACTTTTGAAGAAGGTTGGATCGGGACTCTTTCCTTTCGTCGATTTCTTCGCACCGTGTTAATCAAGGGAAATGTTTACTTGTGTATTTCATCTTCTAAAAGGAATGTTGGATAACTCCTCTCTTCGATTCGGATTTTGATATTGTAGTTGACGTTCTTTTTCGTGCAACGATGGTTACAGTGTTGTTTTTGTGAATCTTGAAGTTGTATGAATTGTATATTGAGGAACAAAATGATATATGCCTTGGATTATGAATTAGATGATGGTTTATATGTTAGAACACATCGAATTACGTCGTTTTGTTTGCTATAAACATGATTATGGAGTAATTCATGTTCTTGAAGAACTCTTGAGTGATATATGTCGTGATTTTATAAGAATTGGAAGGATTATGGTTGATTTTGGTATATGGTTATTCGTTATGATAACCGGTAATTGTATTTCTATGAATTTACTAACATGAGTCGTGTTAATCCGGAGCTAAGGTTGAAGTCGGAATCATAAATGATAAAATTAGTTATTATCGAATTGCGGCTTGTATTCGTATTGTTTGAATTGTAATGGTTTGGTTTCGTATGATCGAGATATCATTGAACCATCGAGTTTGATTGGTTGGTCATATCAGTTGTTGATTGTTATCGAACATATCGTTACTTGATCATTGCATTAGGTTGCGTTAAGTGATCCTTGATGATTAACCATTGAGCTGTTATTAGAATTGGAGAATGCGTGGGTCGCCTTGGTCGGGGCTACGGAGCTTGTAGATGAAGACGACGCGATTGGTAACAACTTCATCGTATCGGTATCAAGGCAAGTTATGCTTGCTCAGTTCATAATGTTTAATAAATGGTTTCGATTTCATTTCATTTATGATGGATATAGCAATGGTATTACGGAATATGAATTGTCGGGATGAGGGTATGTATATTATGCTTAGATAAATCATAATGTATATGATTTTAAAGATGTCTAGTGGAAACGGAGACATGAATTATATTTGGAGTAAGTTAGATATAAAGGCTAGTTATCATTGAACTCGAGATGGTGGTTTGGTATTAGTAATGGACTGTACTTCATTTTGGATTATTCGGATAACTGTGTATTTGTTCAGGGATGTCGGTCGTGCGAAGGTTAGCGTCTCCGGCTTGAGGTAAATTAATATTGCTAGATTATGATAATCATCTTGTTGCATTATTGCATGTGTGTGTTGATGCTTCATGTGGTGAGTGTGCATCATTGTTTGCTACATTTTGTGATGTGCTCTTTCCTTGAGCTGTAATCTGTGGGGCCTGTTGGAACATTTTATTCCATACATAAATTAATAATGTTTTGATGATTAAAGTTGCTAAACAAAACAAAACAACGAAGAGACGAAGCGAGCATCGAAGGAAAACGGGCGCGTAATGTCAAGAAAAACAAAGCTAACGTCGTAACAAAGGCATGTTAACGCATTTAATATGGGCAAGCTAACGTACGTAATAGAAGTTGTATAACGTACGTAAAGGTGTTCAAGCAAGTGAACGTTGGAGAAGTCAAAGTCAGCAAAGCATACAACGGATATATGACGTCATCAGTGATGAAATGTTAACGTACGTAACAAAGGAAAGGCTAACGTACGTAACCCAAAATGACGAAACTCACTGGACTGATTTGTGAAGATGCTAACGTACGTAACCAGCAGGTTAACGACGTAAAGGTGCTTACGTACGTAATGGAATGGATATAACGTACGTAATGAAGGTCCTGGCAGCTAACGGCTAGTTTTGATCATGAAGCCTATAAATACCATCCCTATGGTATTGTTTGAGTACAACAACCTTGAGCAAATTGCCTATACTTGTGATATTATTATACACATTCTTGTTGTTGATATTGAGCTTAATTGTAAGTGTTTGAGTGAGAATTCACGAAAACATACACGAGTGGTAAAAGAAAAGATACGATTGGATTCGGTGTTATTAGGATCAAGGATCCGGCATTATTAGAATCGCAATCGATATCTAAGTGAGGTTTATCTAGTACCCATAGAAAGCTAGAGCGGTTGATTCCTTGTCCGATAGAAAAGGAAAACTGTTTAACTTGGACCGACGCAAAGACAAGTACGAGTGGTTTATCACGGACCAATAGAAGACGTGATTGTAAACGGTTATACCTCGACCGATAGAAGAGAGGCGAACAGGTTGCTATCTTTAACCTATTGAAAAAGATAAAGAGAGGACGTAGGCTCGTTTATAGCCGAACCTCTATAAATCCTCGCGTCCTTTATTTTCCGCACTTATATTTACGCTTCCGCAAACGGCGCAAATATCCGATCCCGTACCCAACAATTGGTATCGGAGCGGTACTCCAATACGCGGCTTAACATCCGAGGAGAAGATCCAAAATGGCTTTTCAAATGGCTCCCGTCGAAGGCCTTGCTCTCAACCGACCACCATTCTTTGATGGCTCAAATTATTTGACGTGGAAGAAGAAGATGTCGATATTCATCCGAGCATACGACATCGAAATTTGGAAGATTATTTGCCTTGGCCCGAAAGTTCCTATCAAATCCGACGGTACGCTCAAATCTTTCGAAGAATACGACGATGCCGATTGGAAAAATGACCATCTAAATTGTAAGGCTACTCAACTCTTATTTTGTGCCTTAAATCCGGAAGAGGTCAATCGAATCTCATCGTGTGAGAGTGCGAAAGAAATATGGAAAATTCTTGAAATCACACACGAAGGGACGACTCAAGTCAAGGAGACGAAGATAAATATGCTTCTCCATGACTACGAGTTATTCATGATGAAGGGTGACGAGTCCATCACCAATATGCTCGACCGATTCTCGGTCATCACCAATGGACTAGCTTCGTTTGGCAAACCATTATCTAGTAGTGAAAAAGTCAAGAAAATCTTAAGATCACTACCTAGCGAATGGGACGGCACCGTGACCGCAATTATGGAATCCAAAGATCTCAACACACTCGATTTTAGCGCCCTCGTTGGTTCGCTAATTAATTATGAGATCGTGTTAAAATCACGAAGTGTCAAGCCGAAACCGAAAGAAAAATCGTTAGCCATGAAGGCTAAGATATCGAGGAAGAAAGAAGAAATCCCGGTGGAGGAAAGCGACGTAGAAGCGGCATATTATGCCAAGAATATTAATAAATTCCAAACCTTATTAAACCGGAGGAAGAAGGATATCTCGAGCGAAACGAAGAAGTTCGACAACTCCTGTCGACAATGTGGTAAACCAGGCCACTTTGCTAAAAATTGCCGTGTCAAACCCAAGAAGGAGGTTCTCGTAGCAACATGGAGCGATGAAGATGAAGACGATGATTTCATCAATCAAAATAATCTCGCTCTCATGGCCCGGAGTTCGTTCGACGACAGTGACGTCGAAAGTCAGGTTAGTACATCCTCCCGTGACGAACTTTTTGATGCATTTGAATTACTTCATACGGATTTTCAAAATGCATTATCGGAAATTAAATCCCTTAAGTCTAAAATTAAATCTTTAGAAATTGAAAATTCTAAAATTATCGAAAAGGGAAAATTTGTCGAAATCGATCATTCAAAGTGTATTGAAAATGAAAATATTTTGAAGAATGATCTCGCTAAAATCCAAACCGAGCTTAAATCTTTGACAAAGAAATTCTCGTACGGAAACGAGAAATTTGAACAAATGCTTGGTGTTCAACAATTTACTTTGAATAAAGAGGGGTTAGGATTCAAAACTCGTTTGAAAAACGAATCCATTAATTTTAAGATACCCCATTGCGAAAAGTGTTTAAAAATCGGGCATCATATTTCAAGTTGCAAAAGCCCGAGACGGACGATAAAAATTAAGAAAATTTGGGTTCCTAAAGGAACAATCGTTTCAAATATCGTCTACGTTTCTAAACAAAAACCAACTATAGGTTGGATCCCCAAAATTTGATTTTTGTATTTCACTCAGGGGGAGTATTTTTTTAAGGGGGATATTATTCTCAGGGGGAGTTTTTAGCCTTTGTGCAAATATTCATAAATTGTATCATGCATATTTCATATTTTGGTATTATTTATTTCAATTGATATTTTATCCACTTTTGATGAAAACAAAAAGGGGAGAGAAAGGAGGAAAATAAGAAAAATGGGATTTACCCTTTAAAGAGGAGAAAAGAAGGAGTCGAAAAGAAATGGGAGAAGATTCTAACGAAACGGACAAAGTCGAAAACTTTGGTCTCAGAAGATATACATATATTTGTATTTTTGGCAGAAAATCCCATTGACGAAGGGTTGTTTTGTAATCATCAAAAAGGGGGAGATTGTTGGAACATTTTATTCCATACATAAATTAATAATGTTTTGATGATTAAAGTTGCTAAACAAAACAAAACAACGAAGAGACGAAGCGAGCATCGAAGGAAAACGAAGTGCGTAATGTCAAGAAAAACAAAGCTAACGTCGTAACAAAGGCATGTTAACGTCGTAATATGGGCAAGCTAACGTCGTAATAGAAGTTGTATAACGTCGTAAAGGTGTTCAAGCAAGTGAACGTTGGAGAAGTCAAAGTCGCCAAAGCATACAACGGATATATGACGTCATCGGTGATGAAATGTTAACGTCGTAACAAAGGAAAGGCTAACGTCGTAACCCAAAATGACGAAACTCACTGGACTGATTTGTGAAGATGCTAACGTACGTAACCAGGCAGGGTTAACGTACGTAAAGGTGCTTACGTACGTAATGGAATGGATATAACGTACGTAATGAAGGTCCTGGCAGCTAACGGCTAGTTTTGATCATGAAGCCTATAAATACCATCCCTATGGTATTGTTTGAGCACAACAACCTTGAGCAAATTGCCTATACTTGTGATATTATTATACACATTCTTGTTGTTGATATTGAGCTTAATTGTAAGTGTTTGAGTGAGAATTCACGAAAACATACACGAGTGGTAAAAGAAAAGATACGATTGGATTCGGTGTTATTAGGATCAAGGATCCGGCATTATTAGAATCGCAATCGATATCTAAGTGAGGTTTATCTAGTACCCATAGAAAGCTAGAGCGGTTGATTCCTTGTCCGATAGAAAAGGAAAACTGTTTAACTTGGACCGACGCAAAGACAAGTACGAGTGGTTTATCACGGACCAATAGAAGACGTGATTGTAAACGGTTATACCTCGACCGATAGAAGAGAGGCGAACAGGTTGCTATCTTTAACCTATTGAAAAAGATAAAGAGAGGACGTAGGCTCGTTTATAGCCGAACCTCTATAAATCCTCGCGTCCTTTATTTTCCGCACTTATATTTACGCTTCCGCAAACGGCGCAAATATCCGATCCCGTACCCAACAGGGCCGATGTGTTGGGGGATAAGACCTAGATGGCACCCATGTTCTGGGGTATTCCCGTGTGGATACTTTCGTGACCCATGGTTGCGACCTTGGGGTATTTTGTGATTGTATGAACTGTGTTAGGGATAAGACCTAAATGGCACCTATGTTCCGGGGTATTCCTGTGAGATGCTTCCGTGACCCTTGGCTGCGGACTTGGGGTTTATGTGCTAATATCATATGCATTGTTGAGCATGTTGTGAACTGTTGTCAGACGGAAATACGACGTTTTGGTCATGTCGGTCTTTCATGATCGAGTTATCGTTGCTCACTTGGAAAGTCTTCTGATCCTTGTCAGATATGCATTTCTTCGAGATTCATTGTCATGTTGTATTGTGACACATCTGGAGTCAGATACGTTCTGATCGGTCATGTGTAGGATTTTCAGGGCGGGCATGTGTAGCATGTGTTGGCTTTGACCTCATATTGAACCATGCACACGAGACATACTTCGTGATACTGATTAGGTACGAGACCAGATGTTTATCTGACCAATATTCGTGGTTGGCTTGTACACAGATACATGTCCGGATCAGGCATATCGTGACGTCCATCTTGAGTCTTATTGATTAATCACTCACAGTCTATGTATAATCGGATCTGTTCGATAGTCGGGTTGTCTTTGAAATCCCGTATATATGGTTTGTATATGGTTGACGATTTTATTCTCTCGTGTACCTGTCACCGTTGACCCTTTATTAATCTCATTTGGAGTTCACCCTATCATTGGTAATCTCGTTTGTTATTCATTTTATTTGGGAGTTTGCCTTACCGTTGGTATTCTCGGTTGTTAGTCCTTGATCGATCTTGTTGGAGGTTACCGTGTCGTCGGTATTCTCGGTTGTTGATCCCTTGCTCTTGTTGGAGTTTACCGTGTCGTCGGTATTCTCGGTTGTTGATCCTTTCTCGATATTTTTGGAGTTTACCATGTCGTTGGTATTCTCGGTTGTTGATCCTTCATTGATCTTGTTGGTGTTACCACATCATGGTATTCTCGTACGTGGTTGATCCTTTGTCGATCTTGTGTGGAGTTATCATGCCATTGATATTCCTGTTTTGATGCATTGATTGTTTATCATTTTGATTGTGTGAGCATTCATGCCTTGTATTGATATCCGAGACTTTCCATTGTCTTGGGACAGTTGGTTTATTGATGTGCCGTGTGATATTGGTTTTATCAGGATTGGGATCCGATTGTGCCATCCTGCGGACAGAATCGGACTTGGCCAGATTATTCTATATTGGGGATATGTTTATGTTTGAGAATCTTGGTATCGTTTTGGATACAGTACAGATGGTTACTTTTGAATTCATTCATCACTTAAGGACGCGAGACGTTGATTATGGTAAGGATTGATTTGATATGGATTGTGACGGGTTGGTAAGGTTACTTCGGTAAGATTACATGGGGAATGTTCTTACTCTGTAAATTACGTTGATATGTAATTATTTTTGTGATGTGATCGTTATCATTGTTGAGTATTATGGCTGACCCCATCGTGGGCTTTATCTTTTAGTTACTCGGAGTTTGAGCTAGTAGCGGTCGTGAAGGGATGAACTTTCCGGTGATACTGGCTATGGCATCCCTGTTGGGATTTGTGTATTCTTTTCTGGTTTTTATATTTCCGTTGCAAATGTATTTAATTATGTCCTATTCACTGCGTGTGAAATTTTATAATGGCTTTCAGTATTTTTCAAACTCGTGTTTACTTTCTAAATGCCCTTTTGGCGTCTTTGCCTTGTGCCTTCAAATGGTATTTTCTGACGGTAATTGAGAACAACGTTTTTAAAAATATTTGAGTATTTAAAACATTACCGTCATTGGCCTTTTAGCATTTATTTGACCCGTTTGCGAAATTGATTTTAGCCTTGTGGGTTCCAATGTGGGGCCCACGGCGCTGTAATATTCCCGGTCGGTTTTGAGTTGTTACAAAATATGTTATCACAGCTTGGGTTTCATAAAACCTGGGCATGTGTGTTATGTGGCTCTACTAGTGCGGTAGTAGCGACACTTTTGAAAATAATTTTCTGACTTTCGAGTCAAACTGATTTTGGAAGTTTCAAAATTTTTGAAATATTTTCAAATTGCTATATTTGCAATGCCGGTGTGTTCTTATTGTGTTGAGACTTTGTATGGGAGTCGTGTGCTAGTATCACGGGAGATCATTGACTTCATGGACTTGTATGTCCTTTCAGTTATTTAGTTTTTATGATGATTATTTGAGCATGGTGACATGATTTTAAGATATTTCGAGATTGAGATATGGATTATGACAAGATTTTAAGTTTCGAGGACAGAACTTATTTAAGTGGGAAGATATTTAATATCCTAGAATTTCGCTATGATTCTTTGCATTATTTTATCTGAATTGTACCGTACAGAGTGAGACTGATACAGTATGGGTGGATAATTTTGGGAACGGTGACAGACGTACGAGTATATCTATCGAGGCTAAATTTAAATCCTAGGATATTACATGCTTGTTATGTTTTTGGATGTCGGATATATTGTATGAGTATTTGTACTATTGTCGTACTTGGTCGACAGTTGTATTCGAGGTATCGTGCATCAGAAGTATCGTATTCAGTATGTGCGTAGACGTATCCAGTATGTCGAGACAGACAGGAACAGTTGGATTTTGGCCAAGTATAGAACACCATTATGTACGCTAGCTTTAAAGACTAACGTACGCTAAATTCTATGTTTTATGTTATGCATAAGGCATTACGTACGTAAGAAGAGGAATCGGACAGGTCCGAGCTGTGGTCGGCAGGTGGGGCCTTGTGTCGGTAACTTTTGGCGCGGATGTGGATAGGTGAGTCAACGGATGGATTTACGTACGTTATACATGGTGTATTACGTACATAATACGAGCTTATACTGTAGCAAGTCAACGTATGTATTACGTACACAATGGATTAAGTGTAACATACGTTAGGAGGCAGCTGGCCAAATTGGCCGTAAGGACCTGCAGTGCCGCACGTGTTCTGGCAGTGACTCGCTGGATGGCCGATCACAGTCGGCAGTGACTCGTGGGATGGCCGATCATGGTCGACAGTGACTCGTCAGGACTAGGTGATTACGGCCGTAAGGTTTTTGTCGGGTACGGCCGTAAGGCCTATTACGTACGTAAGGTGACTGCCAATAACGACCGTAAGATTGTCGGCCAAATTGGGCAGTAGGGTAGCCATGGACGGTTACGACCTTAAGGGACCGGCAGGACTCGGCTATTTAATGGCCTGGGCACGGGTCACTTGGCCATTTCCACATTTTCTTCGTTCTTTTCGCGATTCTTCATCAGAAATCGATGGTTTTGAATGGAAGCATCATAGAACAACATTTTTTTGGAAGTTTGATTCATGTCTAACATCATCTTTCGCCCGGATCGAAGGTAAAAACACTTGAACCCTTGGTTTTGGGTATTTTTGGAGTTTCATGATGTTTTGGCCAGTTTCATTCATTTTAACTTAGATTGTTGATAGAACTTCATTGTATTCTTGGAATCATTCATTATTTTTGAAGTTTTGTGAAACAAATTCGAGAATTTCTTCGTTAATCGATTAAATTGGACTATGCCCTCAAAGTGTCCGATAAATTTCTTCAATGGGTAGAACTTGAGAAGTTCTATACGTTTTCGTAGAATTGTGATTGAATTGATATTGTTGTGATTTAGGAACGAACTTTTGAAGGAGGTTGGATTGGGACTCTTTCCTTTCGTCGATTTGTTCGCACCGTGTTAATCAAGGGAAATGTTTACTTGTGTATTTCATCTTCTAAGAGGTATGTTGGATAACTCCTCTTTTCGATTCGGATTTTGATATTATGGTTGACGTTCTTTTTCATGCAACGATGGTTACGATGTTGTTTTTGTGAATCTTGAAGTTGTATGAATTGTATATTGAGGAACAAAATGATATATGCCTTGGATTATGAATTAGATGATGGTTTATATGTTAGAACACATCGAATTACGTCGTTTTGTTGGCTATAAACATGATTATGGAGTAATTCATGTTCTTGAAGAACTCTTGAGTGATATATGTTGTGATTTTATAAGAATGGGAAGGATTACGGTTGATTTTGGTATTTGGTTATTCGTGATGATAACCGGTAATTGTATTTCTATGAATTTACTAATATGAGTCGTGTTAATCCGGAGCTAAGGTTGAAGTCGGAATCATGAATGATAAAATTAGTTATTATCGAATTGCGGCTTGTATTCGTATTGTTTGAATTGTAATGGTTTGGTTTCGTATGATCGAGATATCATTGAACCGTCGAGTTTGATTGGTTGGTCATATCGATTGTTGATTGTTATCAAACGTATCATTAATTGATCATTGCATTAGGTTGCGTTAAGTGATCCTTGATGATTAACCGTTGAGCCACGATTGGAATTACAGAATGCATGGGTCGCCTTGGTCGGGGCTGCGGAGCTTGTAGATGAAGACGACGCAATTGGTAACAACTTCATCGTATCGGTATCAAGGCAAGTTATGCTTGCTCAGTTCATAATGTTTAATAAATGCTTTCGATTTCATTTCATTTATGATTCATATAGCAATGGTATTATGGAATATGAATTGTCGGGATGAGGGTATGTATTTTATGCTTATATAAATCATAATGTATAGGATTTTAAATATGTCTAGCGGAAACGGAGACGTGAATTATATTTGGACTATTGTATGAGAAGTTAGATATCAAGGCTAGTTATCATTGAACTCGAGATGATGGTTTGCTATTAATAATGGACTGAACTTCATTTTGGATTATTCGGATAACTGTGTATTCGTTCAGGGATGTTGGTCGTGGAAAGGTTAGCATCTCCGGCTTGAGGTAAATTAATATTGCTAGATTATGATAATCATCCTGTTGCATTATTGCATGTGTTTGATGATGCTTCATGTGGTGAGTGTGCATCATTGTTTGCTACATTTTGTGATGTGCTCTTTCCTTGAGCTGTAATCTGTGGGGCCGATGTGTTGGGGGATAAGACCTAGATGGCACCCATGTTCTGGGGTATTCTCGTGTGGATACTTTCGTGACCCTTGGTTGCGACCTTGGGGTATTTTGTGATTGCATGAACTGTGTTAGAGGATAAGACCTAAATGGCACCTATGTTCCGGGGTATTCCTGTGAGATGCTTCCGTGACCCTTGGCGGCGGCCTTGGGGTTTATGTGCTAATATCATATGCATTGTTGAGCATGGTGCGAACTATTTTTTAACGGAAATACGACATTGTGGTCGTGTCGGTCTTTCATGATCGAGTAATCGTTACTCATTTGGAAAGTCTTCTAATCCTTGTTGGATATGCGTTTCTTCGAGATTCGTTGTCATGTTGTATCGTGACATATCTGGAGTCAGATACGTTCTGATCGGTCATGTGTAGGATTTTCAGGTATCGTGACGTCCATCTTGAATCTTATTGATTGGTCGTTCACAGTCCATGTATAATCGGATCTGTTCAATAGTCGGGTTGTCTTTGAAATCCCATATATATGATTTGTATATGGTTGACGATTTTATTCTCTCGTGTATCTGTCTCTGTTGACCCTTTATTAATCTTGTTTGGAGTTTACCCTGTCATTGGTAATCTCGTTCGTTATTGATCCTATTTGGGAGTTTGCCTTACCGTTGGTATTCTCGGTTGTTAGTCCTTGATTGATCTTGTTGGAGGTTACCGTGTCGTCGGTATTCTCGATTGTTGATCCCTTATTGCTCTTGTTGGAGTTTACCGTACCGTTGGTATTCTCGGTTGTCGATCCATTCTTGATCTTTTTGGAGTTTACCGTGTCATTGGTATTCTCGGTTGTTGATCCTTCATTGATCTTGTTGGAGTTACCACATCATGGTATTCTCGTACGTAGTTGATCCTTTGTCGATCTTGTGTGGAGTTATTATGTCATTGATATTCCCGTTTTGATGCATTGATTGTTTATCATTTTGATTGTGTGAGCATTCATGCCTTGTATTGATATCCGGGACTTGCCATTGTCTCGGGACAGTTGGTTTATAGATGTGCCATGTGATATTGGTTTTATCAGGATTGGCATCCGGTTGTGCGATCCAGCGGACAGAATCGGACTTGGCCAGATTATTCTATATTGGTGATATGTTTATGTTTGAGAATCTTGGTATCGTTTCGGATACAGTATAGATGGTTAGTTTTGAATTCATTCATCACTTAAGGACGCGACACGTGGATTATGGTAAGGATTGATTTGATATGGATTGTGAGGGGTTGGTAAGGTTACTTCGGTAAGATTACGTGGGGAATGTTCTTACTCTGTAAATTACGTTGATATGTAATTATTTTTGGGATGTGATCATTATCATTGTTGAGTATTATGGCTGACCCCGTCGTGGGCTTTATCTTTTAGGTACTCGGAGTTCGAGCTAGTAGCGGTCGTGAAGGGATGAACTTTCCGGTGATACTGGCTATGGCATCCTTGTTGGGATTTGTGTATTCTTTTCTGGTTTTTATAATTTTGCTGCAAATGTATTTAATTATGTCTCTATTCGCTGCGTGTGAAATTTTATAATGGCTTTCAGTATTTTTCCAACTAGTGTTTACTTTCTAAATGCCATTTTGGCGTCTTTGCCTTGTGCCTTCAAATGGTATTTTCTGACGGTTACTGAGAACGACGTTTTTAAAAATATTTGAGTATTTAAAACATTACCGTCATTGTCCTTTTGGCATTTATTTGACCCATTTGCGAAATTGATTTTAGCCTTGTGGGTTCCAATGTGGGGCCCATGGTGCTGTAATATTCTCGGTCGGTTTTGGGGTGTTACATCTTATTATGTGGGTGTTTAGATTGAACCACACACATGTTCTTAGTTGTTAGTTTTGATTGATTTTTCGGGTATGAGTTTGGGATTATTCTTCTTTCTTTGTTCTTAGTAATCTATCGGCGTTCTTGATAATATTTGTGCACGAATATTATTTAGATGCAAGAGAACTTATGATTTAGATCGTCAAACCTTTTTCATAGTTGTTGTTATTGTCAAAATCGAGGGTTTTTGTTGGTGTTCGCCATCAAACGACCCGATAGAAGTGATTGTGAATGTTCTATATTTTTTCCGCGATCTTTTAGTGAATTACCCCATCAAAGGTATTTAGCTAGTCGATTGTTAGTAGGGATTCATCCCCATCAAAGGAGTTTCTCTTGTTTTTAAAAAGGACAATCGCGATTTTTAGAATTTGCTGCCATCAAACTGATTTCTTTTAATTGTGAGCAATCGGTAATTTCAAACCGTAAATTCTTTGAGTATCGAAACTAATAATTGATAACGTGTGTGTCGGTGATTCTAAACTCCCATATCATTCTCATAATTGTATTCTCTTGAAATCCAACCTTTAATTCGGTGTTTTTAACGCTTCGAATAATTTAATTTTCCGCACTTGTTTTACGAACATACATCTCAATCGAATCATTCACCGTGTTTTATTTCACTTTACTTTTGTTAATTCGACTATTTGCTTAACATAATCGAACTTCAAACCGTTTCCAACTCCTCGAGAGATCGACCTCGGAGTTACTTGCCGCTTCCTACAAAAGCGATTCGTATACTCGCGAGTTTTAATTAGTTCATCAATCTTCTCCCGTATAACGCTTAAAAAGGTTCCATAAGCATGCCAACTATTGTTGTAAGTGAATTCAATCTACGGTAGATGAACTTCCCACTAAGTCGACCAATCTAGGGCACATGCTCTCAGCATGTCTTCTACTATTTGAATAGTTCTCTCAGACTGTCCTTCAGTATGAGGATGATAAGTTGTACTAAAGTTCAACTCGGTTCCCAAGGCTCTATGAACCACTTTCAAAAAATGTGACACAAAGCGACCATCTCGATCAGAAATAATGGTCTTCGGTGTACCATTCAATCGGACTATCTCCGCAATAAACACTCGCGCCAACCTTTATGGTCCCCAAGTGTCCTTAATGCCCAGAAAATGAGCCGATTTGGTTAGACGATCAACTATCACCCAAATCATGTTCATCCCTATTTTGGTCTTCGGAATATTGGTGATAAAGTCCATCGATATATCTTCCCACTTCCATTCAGGAATGAAAAGTGGCTTCAACATTCCGGTGGGTCGCTGATGTTCGATATTAACCTGCTGACAAGTTAAATACTTCGAGATATATTCCGTCACATCTTTCTTCATGTTGCCCACCAAATATTCTGTTTTAGACCCTTGTACATCTTACTGATGCCCGAGTGAATAGAATAGGGCGCATTGTGAGCTTCATTCATGATTTTCTATTTTAAAACATCTATATCGGGAACACAAAGTCGACTTTGGAATTTCAGAACTCCATCTTCATGGATTACAAATCCTGGGGCATTTCCCTTGCTAACTTCATCACGTAACTGAATCATCAGAGGATCATCTAATTGTTTAGATTTGATTTCTTCGGTTAATGATGAGGTTAATTCCATCACACACAATTTCCTATGGACTCCTTGCAACCATACTTCAATTCCTTCACGAATCAAATCTCATTGAATGCTGGGCTGGGACATGAGCGTTTCCAGCATTCGAATAGAAATAGGTTTGCAACTTAGTGCATCAGCCACTACGTTCGCTTTGCCTGGGTGATAAAGAATTTCCATGTCATAGTCTTTAATCAATTCCATCCATCTCCTGTGCCGCATGTTTAACTCTTTCTGACTGAAGATGTATTTGAGACTCTTATGATCTATGAAGATCTGATAGTGAGTCTCGTACAAATAATATCGCCATATCTTCAAGGCAAAAACCACAACTGCCAGTTCCAAATCGTGTGTTGGATAATTTACTTCATATGGCTTCAATTGCCGTGAAGCGTAGGCGATCACCTTCTCAATCGGCATTAGTAAATAACTGAGACCTTGGTTTGAAGCGTCACTGTAAACTATGAATCCTTTAGTTCCTTGTGGTAGAGCTAAAATTGGTGTTGTCGTCAATCTATTCTTCAATTCATCAAAACTGGCCTGACACATATCGTTCCATTAAAACTTTTGGGTTTTCTACAGCAATCGAGTAAGTGGACGGGTAATTTTGGAAAACCCTTCCACGAACCGACGATAATACCCAGCAAGTCCTAATAAACTTCTGACTTCCTTCACGTTCTTATGAGACTTACAATCTAAAATGGCCTCGACTTTCTAGGGATCTACTCGGACTCCTTCCACTGATACCACGTGACCGAGGAACATCACTTCCTTTAGCCAGAATTCACACTTAGAAAGTTTGGCATATAATTGATCGCTTCTCAAGAGGTCCAAAACGATCCGTAAGTGCTGCGCACGCTATTCCGGGCTCTTGGAATAAACCAAAATATCATCAATAAACACAACTACGAATTTGTTCAAATACTCTATGAACACTCGATTCATTAATCACAAACGGCATCACCACAAACTCATAATGTCTGTAGCACGTTCTGAATGCTGACTTCAGAACATCGGATTCCTTAGTCCTCAACTGATGATATCCCGATCTCAAACCGATCTTAAAAAATACTATAGCTCCTTGAAACTTGTCAAACAAATCATCAACCCCTAGCAACAGGTACTTGTTCTTGATCATTATCTTATTCACCTCCTGGTAGTCGATACTGTAACACCCCCAAGTTATTCAGGGATATTACAGCGCCATAAGCCCCGCCGTGGGACCCACAAGGCTAAACATACGTGGAACCATAAAATTTGACCGATAAGGTCTACACACAATGGAATGAAAAACAATACAAAGGTATTCGAAACATAACCAATGTATTCACAAACATCACAACTCGATTCAATACTTCGGCAAACACAGGCCGGAACATCAAGGAAAAGGGGAAAACAATACTCGAGTATTGAAAAGCCAATCCAGTACAACAACACTGAACGGGAAACTCCAAACACCACTCGAAGGAAGACACAGTATCAAACTTGACCACCATCTTCATGCCGACCCGATACCTGCCTGTCCGACCTCTTGGAACCTGAAATACATGAAACGTATTTCCCCCATAAAGGGGTTAGCCGTTGAATAGCTAGTGCAAGTATATCAATATGAAACACAATACTCCTTGACAATAAAGTAAATGTAACCGTCAATTCATCAATTCAAGACTAGTATTCCGGAATAACTAAAATCTCATAAGACGTATGTGAATGCCGTAGAAACGGTTCGTTCACCTCATACGCCGTTACGTATGTGAATGCCGTAGAAACGGTTCGTTCACCTCATACGCCGATACATGTAGGAATGCCGTCAAAACGGTTCGTTCATTACATGCCAACAATATATCTATGAATGCCGTAAAAACGGTTCGTTCATGATATGCCATTAATATTTCTTACTTTCAAAGTCGAGAACGTACAATCATAAATGTATACATGCCTTTGAGACATCGAGAAATCGAACGGAGGAAAGGTATGAGTTTGGTAGGTCCAAGAACGCGCTTCCGGCACCTAAACGATTCGCAAGGAATATGACAATTAATTATCCATACTCAAATTACACGAAGAGACTCCCGAAATTCGTCTACGATTCAAAAAAATATACGGGTGAACAACTAAAGGTTGGGAAATCGCCCAAACTCCAACAAGTCCGAAAACGACACAATCCAACCCGTAAAATCGTAAGAAAACACTCATACGGTATGGATATATCAAAATCTCAAGGTTCTCACACCTCAATCGGATAAAACGGACGAATCTACGAAAACCCCCAAAATCCAACACAAAATTCAAAGTGTTCTCGAATAATCTTTCAATAATCCGATGAATACTCAAACATGTCCATAATCACGCATATATCACTTCATACATCATGATTTTATCATCCAAAACGTCAATACCCACACAAAATCGAGAAGTCAAGATGTCGAAGAAATTACCTCTTGAATATCCAAGCTCTATGATCCAATGAATACGCGTTAGATCGACTATCCGGGCTTCCCAACTGAGTGAAAGTGGTAAATCTCCAACACACAAGTGATAGATGTGAGAAAACTCCTCCCTCAAACTCTCTCTCTCGCAGGTGGAAGAAGGAAATGGAGGAAAATGGCTGAAATCTCGCTTAAAAAGCCGAATTATGCAGTTGACCGCATTGTGTGCCGCGGCTCGGCCAGTGTGCCGCGGCACGCACCTAAAAATTGTTCCCGTGTTTGGCGGTGTCCGCGGCTCACGGCCAGTGTGCCGCGGCACGGGTCTGACGGTTTTGGCTGAGGATGCAACACAAGTGTGCCGCGGCTCAGCCTAGGCGTGCCGTGGCAATGACTCGGCAGTGTGCCGCGGCACTTCCGGAGTGTGCCGCGGAACCCGGTACAGTCCGCTCGGCCAAATTTAGGAAATGTGTGTGCCGTGGCGCACACTCCTTGTGCCGCGGCTCACACCCCCTTCGGGTCCTAAAATGATTAAAAATGACCCGGGAAGAGAATAAAAGTAATAGGATTCAATGTATGGGCAACAATAACACGAAATAGAAGTACGGAAACCCCAAAACGGTGGTTCCAAGCAATGATTACAAGGGTTCGCTCAACAAATCGGGATTCGAAGAATATGAAAAGGTTTCAAAAGACATGACTTTCGACCGGGTATTACATTCTCCCCCTCTAAAAAGAAGTTTCGTCCCGAAACTTAAGAAATAAATAGTTCGGGGTATTCCACCCGCATCTTCTCTTCCGTCTCCCAAGTCGCCTCTTCGACTCCATGCCTCGACCATTGTACCTTAACCAGTGGAATGATCTTATGCCGAAGCTGTTTCTCGCGACGCTCAAGGATCTTCACGGGTCTCTCCGGAAAGGTAATATCCTCGGCTACGTCAATCTCACTGTAGTCGATAATGTGGCTCGGATCCGGTACGTACTTCCTCAACTGGGACACATGAAAAACGCTATGGACGTGACTCAAAGCTGGAGGCAACGCCAAGCGATAAGCTAAATCTCCAACTCTGTCCAAAATCTCGAAAGGTCCGATATACCTTGGACTGAGTTTTCCCTTTTTCCCGAAGCGGAAAACTCCACTGGTCGACGATACTTTGAGCAAGACGTGATCCCCCACTTCAAACTCCAAGGGTCGACGACGAGTATCGGCGTAAGATTTCTGACGACTCTGGGCAGTCAGTAATCGATCTCGAATAATAGAAATCTTTTCCTTGGTCTCCAATAACATATCTAGTTCCGTCCCGACTAGCTCAGAAGCCTCGTCCCAACATAATGGCGACCTACATCGCCTACCATAGAGTGCCTCGAAGGGTGCCATTTTGATCGACGCATGCCAACTATTATTGTAAGCAAACTCGATCAACGGTAGGTGAAGCTCCCAATCATTACTCCAATCCAAGGCACAAGCCTGTAACATATCTTCCAGAGTCTGAATCGTCCTCTCTGTCTGACCGTCCGACTGAGGATGAAAGGAAGTGCTCAATCTCAACTCAGTACCCAGAGCCTGATGAACGGCCTGCCAAAAGTGTGATACAAAGCGGCCGTCTCGATCAGAAACAATAGTCTTGGGGGCACCGTGTAGCCTCACGATCTCAGTAATAAAGGTTCGAGCCAGTCTATCCGGTCCCCAAGTATCCTTAATACCCAAAAAGTGTGCAGACTTGGTCAATCGATCGACAATTACCCAAATCATATTCATTCCAGTCCGAGTTCTCGGCATGCCAGTGATGAAATCTATTGAGATGTCTTCCCACTTCCACTCGGGAATGGGAAGTGGTTTCAACAACCCCGCCGGTCGTTGATGTTCGATCTTGACTTGTTGACACGTCAAGCACCGTAGTACAAACTCCGTAACATCCTTCTTCATGTTATTGCACCAAAAATTTCGCTTCAAATCTTTGTACATCTTACTCGTCCCGGGGTGGATTGAGTAGGGCGTAGCATGGGCTTCTCGGAGGATTCTCTGTCTCAACTCTAAATCGTTCGGGACACAAAGTCTGCCCTGAAATCTCGGAATACTATCCTCATGTATCATAAAGCCAGGAGCTTTTCCTTTAATCACATCTTCCTTCAGTTGAGAAATCATCGGGTCGCTCCACTGCTTCCCTTTGATGTCATCAACTAAGGACGAAGTAATTTCGAGAGTACACAACTGTCCCTGTACTCGTTGAAGCCAAACTTCTATCCCTTGCTCAATTAAATCTTGACGAATTTTCGTCTGGGACGTAAAAACCTCGAGCATTTGAAGAGATGCCGATTTGCGGCTCAGAGCATCCGCAACGACATTGGCTTTCCCGGGGTGGTAAAGAATTTCAAATCATAATCCTTTATCAACTCTAACCAACGCCGCTGTCTCATATTCAGCTCCTTCTGACTGAAAATATACTTCAGGCTCTTGTGATCGGTCTAAATCCGGCACGGTGAACCATACAAATAATGCCGCCAAATCTTGAGTGCAAAGACAATTGCGGCCAATTCCAAATCGTGAGTAGGGTAATTCATCTCATAAGGCTTTAATTGTCGTGACGCAAAAGCTATTGTCTTATCATGCTGCATAAGAACACAACCCAGGCCTTGACTCGAAGCATCACTGTAAACTGCAAAGCCTTCGCTACCATGTGGTAAAGTTAGAATCGGCGCTGAAGTCAATCGTCTCTTTAGTTCATCGAAGCTCTGCTGTCTCTCATCCGTCCAAACAAACTTTTCGGTCTTCTAGAGTAATTTCGTAAGCGGTCGAGCGAGTTTCGAGAACCCCTCGACAAACCGACGGTAATACCCAGCAAGGCCCAAAAAGCTACGAACGTCCTTAACATTTTTAGGCGGTGCCCAATCTAGCACTGCCTCGATCTTCTGCGGGTCCACACGAACCCCTTCGGCCGAAATCACATGGCCGAGAAATATAACTTCTTCCAACCAAAACTCACATTTTGAGAATTTTGCATAGAGGTGCTCGGTTCTCAAAATGTCTAAAACCAAACGCAAGTGTTGGGCATGTTCCTCCTTATCTCGAGAATAGATCAAGATGTCGTCAATAAAGATGACTACACACCTGTCGAGGTACTCGATGAATATTTTATTCATTAACTGCATGAATACTGCCGGCGCATTCGTCAACCCAAAAGGCATAACTACAAATTCATAATGCCCATATCTCATCCGGAACGCCGTCTTCGGAACATCGGACTCCCTCACCCTGAGTTGATAATACCCGGATCTCAAGTCAATCTTCGAGAAAACCGCAGCTCCTTGCAATTGATCAAATAAATCGTCTATACGCGGTAGAGGGTACTTGTTCTTGATGGTTACTTTGTTCAGCTCGTGGTAGTCGATGCACAAACGTAGTGAACCATCTTTCTTCCTCACGAAAAGAACAGGCGCGCCCCAAGGCGAAGCGCTCGGTCTGATGTACCCTCTTTCCAGAAGTTCTCCCAACTGATTCTTCAATTCTTGCATTTCGGAAGGTGCCATCCGCTAAGGTGCTTTAGAAATCGGAGCCGCGTCTACGGTAAATTCTATCTCTCGATCTGGCGGTAATCCCGGAAGATCATCCGGAAAAACATCGGGATACTCATTAACAACCGGAATTGAAGAGAAATCGACTTCGCTTCCTTCCGTTTTCAAAGCCTAACACCAATAGCCCGTACAACCTTTATTTAAAAGTTTTACGGCCTTCATGGCACTGATAAGTAACTTGGATTGGCCCGACTTACGTCCCAAAAATGAGTACTCAGATCCGTCTTTAGTCATCATGGTGATAACTTTGGTACGGTAATTCGTAATCGCCTGGTGATTATTAAGCCAATCCTCGCCGAGGATTACGTCCTCGCCTTCCACATCAACTACAATTAAATTCGATAACCATTCCATACCGGATATAACCACCGGAAAATCTCTAATCTCCCGATTCCCCAAAATCCTATCCCCGCTAGGCAGTCTCACGATAAAGGGATCGCAAGCAGTTAAACAAGTTATATTCAAACGACGTACACACTCCAAGGTAATAAAAGAATGTGTAGCACCCGAATCAAAAAGTACACGAACTGGATAGGATAGAATATGGATGGTACCTGAAGCCACCGCCGCATCGGGTTCGTCTGTTCGACGCATCTCATAAACACGTGGTTGCACCGAACCGATGCTAGAGTTCCCCCCTCCAGCGTTCTGACCCCGACCCCGGCCCCTGCCAAAATTCTGCTGAGGTTGACCAAAAGATTGCCGCTGATTAACACCTTGATCAAGGGGTGTTGGGGCAGAAACCCGAGTGTCCAAAGTCTGGTTCGGCTCGGAACAATAAACCGCTCTATGCCCCATCTGACCACACGTGTGACACTTTAATAGTGGAAAGTAGCATTCCGAACTAAAGTGGCCTGGACGACCACAATTATAGCAAGTCACGGTGCGATTTGAGGTACCCGGAGTGGGACGGTAACCCCTCTTCCCTTTATTAGAACGTGACGGTATGCGGCAAAAGCGGTTAGTCGATCAGACTTCAAAGTTGCCACCCTTAGAGCCAGAAAAATTTCCCCCGACTTTCTGCTTCTTCAGTTCTTCAACGGTGTCATTGTCGGGGCTCAACATATCATGAGCTAAAGCTCTGTCCTGATACTCTTTCAGTGTGGTACAAACAAATCCGGCCATGTACCGCCGTAAGTCCAAATTCATCCGCATATCAAAATAACGGATCTTATCACGCTCGCTACGCACTTGATCCTTCAAATGGATCAATTGTTGGTTATACTCCACGATCGCCTGCGAAACGGGAATATCTTGTGGTTTAGCCTCGAAGAAGGCTCGGATTCGGCTCTCTCGTACCGGCCAAGGACAAAACTCGGCCTCCAAGAGCTCCTTAAATTCATCCCACGAGGCAATACGATCCTGTGGCTTGATGACCTTCCACCAAGTAGCGGCCTCCTTAGTGAGGAAATACTGAGCAATTGGTACTTTCCTCACCTCGGGTCAATCAACCGCCTCGAAAATCTTCTCTAATTCCGCTAGCCAGTCTTCCCACTTAACAGTGCATGGCACCGCCAAACTGTGGAGGGTGCATACGGATTACATTCTGAAGCAAGGCATCCGTGTTTGGGTTCGGGTTATTCAGTTGAACGGTTTGGGCTAAAATGGTCATCTGAGTAGCCAATTGTTGAAGTGCATTCGCCACTCCAACGTCTGCATTGTTCCCCTGACCGTCTGACTGGTCGTGCTGACTCTCGGTGTCGGGATGCACCGAGTTCGACAAACTGGGGTTGGTCGACCCCGCAACTGAACTGATGGAAACGGCCGCGCCACGACCCCTTCCTCGTCCACGGCCACGACCACGGCAACGGCCCCTACCAGCTGACATACTGAAGAACACACAAGGTACGTAAGCACAATTCAAACGCACGACATTAAGGTGATCGATTCTCAAGAATATCCATAGAAGCAGCATAACGAATAAGGAAACATTAGAAGAGTAAGAGGTCTTACAAGTACCGGTCGCACTGTGATGATGGCAGAGTAGTGATACTGCGGACAATTGACGACTCATTCGACCCAAAAGACCGACAGCCTAGGTATCCATAGACCTAAGCTCTGATACCATAATCTGTAACACCCCCAAGTTATTCAGGGATATTACAGCGCCGTAAGCCCGCCGTGGGACCCACAAGGCTAAACATACGTGGAACCATAAAATTTGACCGATAAGGTCTACACACAATAGAATGAAAAACAATACAAAGGTATTCGAAACATAACCAATGTATTCACAAACATCACAACTCGATTCAATACTTCGGCAAACACAGGCCGGAACATCAAGGAAAAGGGGAAAACAATACTCGAGTATTGAAAAGCCAATCCAGTACAACAACACTGAACGGGAAACTCCAAACACCACTCGAAGGAAGACACAGTATCACACTTGCCCACCATCTTCATGCCGACCCGATACCTGCCTGTCTGACCTCTTGGAACCTGAAATACATGAAACGTATTTCCCCCATAAAGGGGTTAGCCGTTGAATAGCTAGTGCAAGTATATCAATATGAAACACAATACTCCTCGACAATAAAGTAAATGTAACCGTCAATTCATCAATTCAAGACTAGTATTCCGGAATAACTAAAATCTCATAAGACGTATGTGAATGCCGTAGAAACGGTCCGTTCACCTCATACGCCGTTACGTATGTGAATGCCGTAGAAATGGTTCGTTCACCTCATACGCCGATACATGTAGGAATGCCGTCAAAACGGTTCGTTCATTACATGCCAACAATATATCTATGAATGCCGTAAAAACGGTTCGTTCATGATATGCCATCAATATTTCTTACTTTCAAAGTCGAGAACGTACAATCATAAATGTATACTTGCCTTTGAGACATCGAGAAATCGAACGGAGGAAAGGTATGAGTTTGGTAGGTCCAAGAACGCGCTTCCGGCTCCTAAATGATTCGCAAGGAATATGACAATTAATTATCCATACTCAAATTACACGAAGAGACTCCCGAAATTCGTCTACGATTCAAGAAAATATACGGGTGAACAACTAAAGGTTGGGAAATCGCCCAAACTCCCACAAGTCCGAAAACGACACAATCCAACCCGTAAAATCGTAAGAAAACACTCATACGGTATGGATATATCAAAATCTCAAGGTTCTCACACCTCAATCGGATAAAACGGACGAATCTACGAAAACCCCCAAAATCCAACACAAAATTCAAAGTGTTCTCGAATAATCTTTCAATATTCCGATGAATACTCAAACATGTCCATAATCACGCATATATCACTTCATACATCATGATTTTATCATCCAAAACGTCAATACCCACACAAAATCGAGAAGTCAAGATGTCGAAGAAATTACCTCTTGAATATCCAAGCTCTATGATCCAATGAATACGCGTTAGATCGACTATCCGGGCTTCCCAACTGAGTGAAAGTGGTAAATCTCCAACACACAAGTGATAGATGTGAGAAAACTCCTCCCTCAAACTCTCTCTCTCGCAGGTGGAAGAAGGAAATGGAGGAAAATGGCTGAAATCTCGCTTAAAAAGCCGAATTATGCAGTTGACCGCATTGTGTGCCGCGGCTCAGCCCAGGTGTGCCGCGGCACAGACCTAAAAATTGTTCCCAGGTTTCGGCAGTGTGCCGCGGCTCAGCCCAGGTGTGCCGCGGCACCGGGTACAGGCGGTTTTGGCCGAGGATGCAACACAAGTGTGCCGCGGCTCGGCTAGGCGTGCGTGGCAATGACTCAGCGGTGTGCGCGGCACTTCCGAGTGTGCCGCGGAACCGTCTGATCGCTCGGCCAAATTTAGGAAATGTGTGTGCCGTGGCGCACACTCCTTGTGCCGCGGCTCACACCCCCTTCGGGTCCTAAAATGATTAAAAATGACCCGGGAAGAGAATAAAAGTAATAGGATTCAATGTCTGGGCAACAATAACACGAAATAGAAGTACGGAAACCCCAAAACGGTGGTTCCAAGCAATGATTACAAGGGTTCGCTCAACAAATCGCGATTCGAAGAATATGAAAAGGTTTGAAAAGACATGACTTTCGACCGGGTATTACAGATACACAATCGAAGCGATCCATCTTTCTTTCGAACAATAAGAACTGGTGCACCCTAGGGCGAAACACTTGGATGAATATAACCTTTGTCCAGTAACTCTTCTAGTTGTTTCTTCAATTAATACATCTCAGTAGGTGCCATACGCTACGGCGCCTTAGAAATAAGTGTAGCTCCTGGTTCTGGCTCGATGGTAAACTGTACATCTCGTCGTGGAGGTAGTCTAGGTAATTTATTGGGGCACACGTCCAAAAATTCATTCACAACAGGAATGGATGAAAGTTATACTTTTCCTTCTTCTTTCTTCATCGCGCAACACCAGTATCTAGTACTGCACTGTTATAGAAGTTTGACGGCTTTCTTAGCTTTGATTATTTTTCCTGAGCTTCCAGGTCTCCATCTCTCGAGTAATAATTCGGAACCATCTTCGACTATCATCGAGATATTCCACTTTTGGTAGTTCCCAATAGCTCCATATCGGTTAAGCTAATCATCTCCGAGAATCAGATTGTCTCCTTGTATCTCTATCATAATCAGATTTGAGGGCCACTCTTTGCCTCCAATTGATACAGGAAAATATCTAGTTTCTAAGTTCCCCACAATTCTTTCCTCACTCAGTAAACCCACAATATAAGGCTCACATTCATGAAAACAAGAAATGTTCAAGCGATTAACACAAGACAATGATATAAACGAATGTGTAGCTCCTATATAGAACCAAACACTAACTGGTTGCGAAAGGATCTGAATGGTACCTCATGCGATAGCTGCATTCTGATCATCTGCCCTCCTCATCTCATAAACATGTGGAGGAACGGATCTATCACTCGATGCTCCCTTTCAGTCGAACTGTCATCTGCCTCTTCCTCGACCAACACTCTGGGACAGTTAGATACTCTGATGTGTCTGTGGAAAGCTCACTTCTTTCTAAGCCGGTTTTGAAGTACGAGTTCCCAATAATTTAGTGGCATCATTGCAGAACATCGAACGATGCCCTTCCTGTCCGCGTTCATAACATGTCACTGTAGAATGGAAACAGTCACGCCAAAGGTATCCTGGGCAACCACAATTGAAACAGTTCTTGGCCACATCTGTCGGTGTTGATACGGATCTGAAGTTCTTTCCACCTTTGGATGGATGCGGAGGCCTCTTGAATGAATGGAAGGATGACTACGCTTTGTGGGGCCCACTACTCTTGTGCTCTGTGAAACTACCAAAGACTTTCTACTTCTTGGACTTAGAGAACTTTTCCGTATCTCATCCTTTCATTTCATACGCTAGAGCTTTGTCTTGATACTGGCGGAGAGTGGTGCATTCAAAACCTGACAGGTCAGATGGCTTCCCACCAGTCGGACGCTTCTCCTGTTAAAAAATACTGAGCAATGGGGGCTCTCCGGTCATTTGGGCAGTTAATCCCGGCAAATACTTTCTCCAATTCTCTCAACCAGTGATCCCATGTCGGTGTCTCTGAAAAACCATCGAATTTCGGTTGGTGCATCTTTGCCACCTCCTGAAGCCATATGTCTCCTCGATTTCCCAAGTCTGGGATGCCTTGATGTCTTTTCCCCAGCTGCAATCCTACTGCCACTTGCATTATGTCCACTACTTGAGCAAATTGGGTCATCTGGTTGGCCACTTGGCGTAGTATATCGGGAACAGCACGATTGGCATTTGTCTCCACTGTTAGTTCTCGTTCATTGTTAACGGACTCTTGCTGTTCGCCAGAATTAGAGTTAGCCTGATTTGACAGCGAATCAGGAACAGAGGGTGAAGCTTCCCTCTCTGCATTTTGACACGTTCTTAGTGTAACTATCGCAAGTGCACGATATCGTATCAAGTAGTAAGTGGACTTTTTGAGTCCGGTATATCGATCCCACAAGAAAGTTTGGTTATAATTTGAATTATACACTATTATTCTATTTTTATAGATACTAAGACGAGTGAAACACACAATTTAAAGAGTTTGGTTTAATAATTGCAAAGAAAATGCAATAATAGTTCTAATAAAAAGATAAAAATAATAATAGATTGATTAACGATAAAATGAAATAGTTGGGATTACAAACTTAGTTCGTCATTAGTTATAGAAGATGTATAGGAGATCATAAGATGAATTTACTTATTATGTTTTGTAGATTCTATTTTTCTTAAAAAGACGATTTCTCTTTCGAACTATAAAACGCCCCTTACATATTGAATCAATCCACTATATTTCTATGTTGATTGGCTTCAATACATAGCATTAGGATTTATGAAAATAAGTCAAAGAATAATCTAAGGTCTAGAGGTATATTTCTATCCCCTAGAACAACTTAGAGTGAAGATCATTTGATCTAATCAAACATATTTTCTTTCGAAACATATGAAGACCATAAATATCGTCATTTATTGGCCAAATAAAGAAAGATTGTTAAAAAAATGAAAATCACACACAATAATAAGTAATTCACAATAGATCTTTATACAAACATAAATAATATGACTAACCTTGTTTACAATCCCAATTAAAGGTAACTTAGCCCATGAAAGGTTTAATATACATAATACAAGTTTTGGTGGTCATTATTAGTTGAATCAAGAGAAAGAATTGGTCCTCACTCTCTTAGTAGATAAAGGGGAAAGAAGCAATAAACTCTCTGAACATCATATGCTATACCACACTCACACAAATCACTCAAGAACACAAGTGTGTTCTTCACACAAAAAGAAAAGTTTACAAAAAGTGAAAAATTATATGATGAATGATGAATGATGAAGGATCTAAGGGGTCTATTTATACACCTAAAGTCATCTAATAGCTCCAAAACTCCAGCATTATTACAATAGATCGGATCAATGCCAGCCATCCCCTCAATAATACACAAAAAGTATAAAAAATTAGACAAATTTTAACAATCTGTCAAGAGTTACGGCCGTAACATTCTGTAGTTACGGCCGTAACTTGGCTTCGTCAATTTGCTCACTAGTTGCTTTGAGAGTAACATTTTCAGCCCAGAATTTCTCAGACTTTGCGTTTTTGCCCCAAATCTTCTTCGGATGATAACTTTTGATATATAACTCTGATTTTGAATCCGGAAAGACTGCCGAATTCATTTCGGAAAGCCCTACAACATGAATATATAAAAATTCAACAAATAGAATAATAAACATGTTATTTCTTGAGTAAATCAGTTATTTAATCCAATTAAGACTATATTTACATCATCATCCGATAAAAATACAATTATTAAAAACTAATTAATTAAAAGCAAAAAACGAGTAGACTAGCTCAATTATGGGTGAATTTTATCGATACAAACCATGGATAAGTGTATAAAACTGACACTTATCACACCCCCAAACTTGAATTCTTGCTAGTCCCGAGTAAGACTGTATATTATTAATGCTCCAAAAATAAAAATAAAAATAAAACAAAAATAAGAAAATTAATACACATATAAATTAAAAATAATAATATATAAAGAGAAAAGGAGATCAAAATACCATTAATACAAAACAACCAGCTTTATACAGTAGATAGAAATGAATCAAGATTCAAAATAAATCTACTAATGATTTTGAAGTTAAAACACGGTTTTTATTTTGTAATTCCAAAATTCAAGGTTTCCCCCCAAAAAGGTTGATTATTTCTTTCCCACTCATGATACACACGACTCCCTTTAATGGTTTCTCTCGATTACTCGTTTATTTTTTGACTCAATATGAAAAAGAATTTCATTGGCGTAATCAAATATTGTGATTTTTCACGAAATTGAGTGTATTGAAATTCAGCCGCTAATTAATTCAAATCTGCTCATAAACTACATCCCTTAGTGATAGCTTTCACAAAGTTATTTGCTAACGTGTAGCTCTTTTCACTAACACAATTTTTATCTCATTTTTTTAAAAGGTGATAGCTTTCACACCGTTATTTGCTAACGTGTAGCTCTTTTCACCAATTTTTCTGAGACGGCAGCTACGCACCAACAATGGTTAGTCCTTTATTTTTCGCAAAATTTAAGAACCCCAAAATTAGGCAGCTGTTGCTGCTCAACACTTCTCCTTTTCGTCATTTTTTTTAGGTGATAGCTTTCACACCGTTATTTGCTAACGTGTAGCTCTTTTCACCAATGACTCCTTTTTTTTTAGGGAATCGAATTTTTGCAGAAAATCATTTCTTAGTTTAAGCATGAAAAATCAAAAACTCCACAAATTAAGTAAATTTCAGTTCTATTTTTATCAACCGATTGATTCTTCTTTTCTCAAGGTATTGAATGACTCGATTTTATATGATAATTACAAGGCTTGGAAAGAGAGATTAAGGCTCAAAAATTTTTGGAATATATAATTTTTTTACCGGTTAAAACGATTTTAGAAGGTTGTATATAGCTAATTTATTGGTGTTATGGCCAGATCTAGAATTCTCATAAATCAAAATACTATAAATATATATATATATATATTTATATATATATATATATATATATATAATAAAAAAATTAAGGCAAATAACCAAATCAATCAAAACATACCAAAATTCCAACACACCAAAATAATTAAACAAACCACCCCCAAACTTGAAAATAAAACTGTCCTCAGTTTAAAAATAAAAAATAAAATAAAAAGCAATGCAGAAAAGCAGAATACTCCCTGTTAAGAAAGTTGATGTTTGAGCTAACGCCTTTTAGAATCTGCAAGAGAATAAATATACGAGGCACACAACAAAATAAAATATACTCGTAAGTATAACACAATTTTTAAGATGCGCATCAAGAAAGTCCGAAGAGTCGCCTTACGCTGCGATCAATGCTTTTATAAAAAAAAACACAATAAAAATTACAGCAATAAAATAACAATACATAAATCGCGAATAGATGCGCGTCAAGAGATCAAGAAGAAACTCCTTAAGCTACCACCATTTAACACGATTATTACACACGACAGAAAGTAAAAATACAAGAGGTCCGATATGGGTTTATCAAAGGGAGAGGAATGAATCCACTTTTCGTTTTCTCACGGGAAAATCTTCCACCCAGACAATTTTAGCTAGAGCTGGATCTGGTTGAGGAACAAATTCATTGAGTTTTTTGATTAGTTCTTCTGGTGTTGTTGCAACGACTATGATTCGTTTAGCAAGCTCTGAAATAAAACCCTTTTCAGCAGAGTAGTCGATGAAAGATAGTAAACCATCAAAGAAACCATTGACATTAAGCAGACCTATTGGTTTTTGATGAACATTTAGATGGGCTCTGGTAACCACATGAAAAAGTTCCTCTAGGGTCCCAAAACCACCGGGAAGGGTGATAAAGGCGCCAGAATTATTTATCATGTGAGTTATGCGATCGTGCAAATTTTACAGATCTAAACTCATCTCCAATAGTTGACCCGGTGATTTTACTTTCAGCCAGAGGTTTTGGAATTATTCCCAACACTCTTACTCCTTCCATATAGGCCGAAGCAACAGCTCGTCCCATTAGTCCTAGACTTCCTCCTCCGTAAACTACATGAATGCATTTTTCTCCTAAGGTACGACCCAAGTTGTGGGCTTCTTTAGTAAAGCATGCCTCTTTTCCATAACTAGCTCCACCAAAAATGCAGACTGTGCTAAATTTTTTTGATGAAGATGATGTCTCCATTTTTGAAAAGAAATTATTTAGAGAGAAACAGAGAGAAGTGCAAGTTTGAGGGATAAATGAAAGAAACAAGCACAATGTTTATTTATAGAAGAAAAAGAAGGTAAAAATTGTTTAACAAGTTTGTGATTGCGTTGATTGCGCTTCAACTACTCAATAGAATAATGAAAGCATTTATCGCGTATCACATTTTTTATTCAGAAAATCTCACCACACGACAAAAATAAAAGATACTTACGCGTATGTACAATAGTTGTGATTGTGGCTCACATCTTCCTCTGATTTTACGTTCAGAAACGGCCTAAACGCCTTTTATGAGTCTGGGAGAAGCTTCCCATCCAATTTTCTTACAAATTGGCAAACAGGGTCTTTTAACGTCAGATTCCCAAGACGTTGTTCATATTCTGGTT
This sequence comes from Orobanche coerulescens, assembly GCA_033398695.1. Classification (NCBI taxonomy): domain Eukaryota; kingdom Viridiplantae; phylum Streptophyta; class Magnoliopsida; order Lamiales; family Orobanchaceae; genus Orobanche; species Orobanche coerulescens. The sequence goes on from CM065815.1 coordinate 72,473,410, forward strand.
TGAATTTATTCCACAAACATCGAATTCCGTAATGTACGAGTCTACTAGGATGCGTGTCAAGAGAAATTTCGATATTATCTAAATTCTCTTTATTCAGACCATCCTTAATGAACTAAATTTTATCTTCTCTGTTTGTAGATGGAATTCCTAAAGATCGACATTTTAAATTATAGTTCCATCTAGCACATTTATAACAAACGGCTATCATCTTTGCTCGTTGTTTCTTCGCATATGAACTTTTTCCAAGCGCTGGTAAAAATCTAGTCGGTGTTTCTGTGAATTCACCCTCTATTCTTACTTTGGCTTCAATAATGAATCTTATGTCAAAAGGTATGCTTTTATTCATAAGCAACCTCATCCTTTCAAGTCTCGTCTTATAAATCTTTAAAATGACATTTTTGCTTAGAAAGGGAAATCTTTTTTCGATTTTATACAATGTTTCTTCCATGATAAAAAAAATGAAATTAATTGAAGAAAATATCTACAAATATCAGTTGTTGTGGGAAACTGAAAATCCGACTTTAATAGTCACGGAGTACCGTTATCCGCCACTTGACCGGACAAACACAATTGAGTACTAAGTTACAATGTCGAGAAAGTTGTACCTATAAAAATAGTTTACAATGTAAGATTTCAAATATAACTTATTCTTCCCCGGCAACGGCGCCAAAAACTTGACACGTTCTTAGTGTAACTATCGCAAGTGCACGATATCGTATCAAGTAGTAATTGGACTTTTTGAGTCCGGTTTATCGATCCCATAAGGAAGTTTGGTTATAATTTGAATTATACACTATTAGTCTATTTTTATAGATACTAAGATGAGTGAAACACACAATTTAAAGAGTTTGGTTTAATAATTGCAAAGAAAATGCAATAATAGTTCTAATAAAAAGATAGCAATAATAATAGATTGATTAACGATAAAATGAAATAGTTGGGATTACAAACTTAGTTCGTCATTAGTTATAGAAGATGTATAGGAGATCATAAGATGAATTTACTTATTATGTTGTGTAGATTCGATTTTCCTTAAAAAGACGGTTTCTCTTTCGAACTATAAAACGCCCCTTACATATTGAATCAATCCACTATATTTCTATGTTGATTGGCTTCAATACATAACATTAGGATTTATGAAAATAACTCAAAGAATCATCTAAGGTCTAGAGGTATATTTCTATCCCCTAGAACAACTTAGAGTGAAGATCATTTGATCTAATCAAACATATTTTCTTTCGAAACATATGAAGACCATAAATATCGTCATTTATTGGCCAAATAAATAAAGATTGTTAAAACAATGAAAATCACACACAATAATAAGTAATTCACAATAGATCTTTATACAAACATAAATAACATGACTAACCTTGTTTTTAATCACAACTAAAGGTAACTTAGCCCATGAAGGGTTTAATATACATAATACAAGTTTTGGTGGTCATTATTAGTTGAATCAAGAGAACGAATTGATCCTCACTCCCTTAGTAGATAAAGGAGAAAGAAGCAATAAACTCTCTGAACAACATATGTTATACCACACTCACACAAATCACTCAAGAACACAAGTGTGTTCTTCACACAAAAAAAAAAGTTTAGAAAAAGTGAAAAATTATATGATGAATGATGAATGATGAAGGATCTAAGGGGTCTATTTATACAACTAAAGTCATCTAATAGCTCCAAAACTCCAGTATTATTACAATAGATCGGATCAATGCTAGCCATCCCCTCAATAATACAAAAAAGTATAAAAAATTAGACAAATTTTAACAATCTGTCAAGAGTTACGGCCGTAACATTAAGGAGTTACGGCCGTAACTTGGATGACTTACGGCCGTAACATTCTGTAGTTACGGCCGTAACTTGGCTTCGTCAATTTGCTCACTGGTTGCTTTGAGAGTTACGTTTTCAGCCCAGAATTTCTCAGACTTTGCGTTTTTGCCCCAAATCTTCTTCGTATGATAACTTTTGATATATAACTCTGATTTTGAATCCGGAAAGACTAATGAATTCGTCTCGGAAAGCCCTACAACATGAATATATCAAAATTCAACAAAGAGAATAATAAACATGTTATTTCTTGAGTAAATCAATTATTTAATCCGATTAAGACTAGATTTACATCATCATCCGATAGAAATAAAATTATTAAAAACTAATTAATTAAAAGCAAAAAACAATTACACTAGCTCAATTATGGGTGAATTTTATCGATACAAACCATGGATAAGTGTATAAAACTGACACTTATCACATTTCTATGTCCGCGTCCACGACCGCGACCATGTCCACGTCCTCCTCTCATCATACTATAAGCATAAATACTCAATATACAGGGAACAATATCATACTAACATTCAAAAAGTATAACATGTAAATGACAAGTTAGAGTTTAGGAAACTTGCAACCACCGCTCACATGAAGACGTAGGAAGTACCGTGATGTCATTCGCGGCCGGTTACCACAGAAGACATATATGAACCCTATTTTAACCCAACGACCAAGATATCTATAATCTTAGCTCCGATACCATATTCTGTAACACCCCGAGATATTCAGGATTATTACAGTGCCGTAAATCCCCGATATAAGGATTTACAAGGCTAAGAATTTGACGGACTGTCCATCAGTATGAGGATGATAAGTTGTACTAAAGTTCAGCTCGGTTCCCAAGGCTTTATGAACCGCTTTCCAAAAATGTGACACAAAGTGACCATCTCGATCAGAAATGATGGTCTTCGGTGTACTATTCAATCGGACTATCTCCGCAATAAACACTCGCGCCAACCTTTCTGGTCCCCAAGTATCCTTAATGGCCAGAAAATGAGCCGATTTGGTTAGACGATCAAATATCACCCAAATCATGTTCATCTTGTTATGGTCTTCGGCATATTGGTGATAAAGTCCATTGATATATCTTCCCACTTCCATTCAGGAATCTAAAGTGGCTTCAACATTCCGACGGGTCGCTGATGTTCGATATTAACCTACTGAAAAGTTAAACACTTCGAGACATATTCCACCACATCTTTCTTCATGTTGCCCCACCAAAAATTCTGTTTTATACCCTTGTACATCTTACTGGTGCCCGAGTGAATAGAATAGGGCACATTGTAAGCTTCCTTCATGATTGTCTGTTTCAAAACATCTATATCAGGAACACAAAGTCGACATTAGAATCTCAAAACTCTATCTTCATGGATTACAAATCCTGGTGCATTTCCCTTGCTAACTTCATCACGTAAACGAATCATCAGAGGATCATCTAATTGTTTAGATTTGATTTCTTCGATTAATGATGAGGTTAATTCCATCACACATAATTGCCCTTGGAATCCTTGTAACCATACTTCAATTCCTTCACGAATGAACTGTCGTTGAATGTTGGGCTGGGACGTGAGCGTTTCCAGCATTTGAATAGAAACATGTTTGCAGCTTAGTGCATCCGCCACTACGTTCGCTTTTCGTGGGTGATAAAGAATTTCCAAGTCACAGTCTTTAATCAATTCCAGCCATATCCTCTGCCGCATATTTAACTCTTTCTGACTGAAGATGTATTTGAGACTCTTATGATCTGTGAAGATCTGACAGTGAGTCCTGTAAAAATAATGTCTCCATATCTTCAAGGCAAAAACTACAGCTTCCAGTTTCAAATCGTGTGTCGGATAATTTACTTCATATGGCTTCAATTGCCATGAAGCATAGGCGATCACCTTCTCATTCCGCATCAGTACACAACAGAGACCTTGGTTTGATGCGTCACTGTAAACTATGAATCCTTCAGTTCCTTGTGGTAGTGCTAAAATTGGTGCTATCGTCAATCTCTTCTTCAATTCATCAAAACTGGCCTAACACATATCATTCCATTCAAACTTTTGGGTTTTCTACAGCAATTGAGTAAGTGGATGGGTAATTTTCGAAAACCCTTCCACAAACCGATGATAATACCCAGCAACTCCTAAGAAACTTCTGACTTACTTCACGTTCTTAGGAGACTTCCAATCCAAAATTACCTCGACTTTCTGGGGATCTACTCGGACTCCTTCCGCTGATACCACGTGACCGAGGAACATCAATTCCTTTAGCCAAAATTCACACTTAGAAGGTTTGACATATAATAGCTCGCTTCTCAAGAGGTCCAAAACGATCCGTAAGTGTTGTGCATGCTCTTTGGGGCTCTTGGAATAAACCAGAATATCATCATAAACACAACTACGAATTTGTCCAAATACTCAATGAACAGTCGATTCATTAATTGCATAAACACAGCAGGCGCATTAGTGAGACCAAACGGCATCACCATAAACTCATAATGTCTGTAGCGAGTTCTGAATGCTGACTTTGGAACATCGGATTCCTTAATCCTCAAGTGATGATATCCTGATCTCAAACCGATCTTGGAAAATACTATCGCTCCTTGAAACTTTTCAAACAAATTATCAATCCGTGGCAAGGGGTACTTGTTCTTGATCGTTATCTTTTTCAGCTCCTGATAGTCGATACACAATCGAAGCGATCTATCTTTCTTTTGAACAAAAAGAACTGGTGCACCCCAGGGCGAAACACTTGGATGAATATAATCTTTGTCCAGTAACTCTTCCAGTTGTTTCTTCAATTCATACATCTCAGTAGGTGCCATACAATACGGCGTCTTTGAAATCGGTGTAGCTCCTAGTTCTAGCTTGATGGTAAACTCTACATCTCGTCGTGGAGGTAGTCCAGGTAATTCATCGGGGAACATGTCCAAAAATTCATTCACAACAGGAATGGATGAAAGCTCTACTTTTCCTTCTTCTTTCTTCATCGCATAACACCAGTATCTAGTACAGCCCTGTTTTAGCAGTTTGACGACTTTCTTAGCTTTTATCATTTTTCCTGAGCTTCCTGGTCTCCATCCCTCGAATAATAATTCAAAACCATCTTCGGCTATCATCAAGATATTTCACTTTTGGTAGTTCACAATAGCTCCATATCGGTTAAGCCAATCATATCCGAGAATCACATCGTCCCCTTGTATCTCTATCATAATCAGATTTGAGGGCACTTTTTGCCTCCAATAGATACAGGAAAATCTCTAGTTTCTACATTCCCCACAATTCTTTCCCAACTCGGTAAACCCACAATATAAGGCTCACATTCATGAAAGCAAGAAATGTTCAAGCGATTAACACAAGACAATAATATAAACGAATGTGTAGCTCCTGTATCGAGCAAAACAGTAACTGGTTCGAAAGTATCTCAATGGTACCTGATGCGATAGCTGCCTTCTGATCATCTGCCCTCCCCATCTCATAAAGGCATGGAGGAACAGATCCAGCACTCGATGCTCCCTTTTAGTTGAACTGTCTTCTGCCTCTTCCTCGACCAAAACTCTAGGGGGGTTGGACACTCTGCTGCGTTTGTGGAACGCTCACTTCTCTCTAAGCCAGATGTTAAGTACGATTTCCCAATAATTTAATGGCATCCTTGTAGAACATCGCACGATGCGCTTTCTGTCCGCGTTTTTAACATGTTACTGGAGAATGGAAACAGTCACGCCAAAGGTGTCCTGGGTGACCAGAATTAAAATAGTTCTTGGCCACATCTGTCGGTGTTGATACTGATCTAAAGTTCTTTACACCTTTGGATGGATGCGGAGGCCTCTTGAATGAATGGAAGGATGACTAGGCTTTGCGGGCCCCACTACTCTTGTGCTCTTGTGAAACTACCAGAGACTTTCTGCTTCTTGGACTCAAAGAACTTTTCCAGAGCTCCTTCTTTCATTTCATATGCCAGAGCTTTGTCTAGATACTGGCGGAGAGTGGTTCATTCAAAACCTGATAGGTCGGATGGCTTCCCACCACTTGGACGCTTCTCTTGTTAAAAAATACTGAGCAATGGGGGCTTTCCGTGTAATACCCAGTTGTAATTCAGGCATTATCATTCAGTATCTATCGTTCAGTAATTGTCACTCAGTAATTTTCACTCATTAATGATCATTTGCCACTCATATTCAATCATTGTTTTCACCGTTCAGAGTAATTGTATCGTATATCAATCGCCATTCATCATCAATCTAGTTGAGAATTGTGTCGTGTTTATCATCATTGTTATCTTCATAGTGGGATGTGTGCGAGGAGTAGCGCACGCAACGAACTCTCTTCAGCGCGCACTAATTGAGTTCGGGTAGCGCACGCTACCTCTCAACATTAGTGCACGCTAATGTAGTTCAAGCAGGCAGTCCAGAAGGTACTGGACTACAGTTGGGTTGTAAGTAGCACGTGATAGTAGGTTAGAGTAGTGCACGCAATGCAGCCGGTGTAGCGCGCGCTAAGGTCGGATCAGGCAGAGTCCAGTGGCTACTGGACTGAATTGGATTAATTCCTAGAGTACGCTACGAGTTGATATTAGCATACGCTAATCGGTGTTAGTAGCGCACGCTGAATTTAGTGTGTAGCGTGCACTACTGCGAACAGATCAGAGAACATGAGGTTCTGGACTTCAGTACTGGGCAGCAGATAATTTGTTAGCGCACGCTAACATTTTGTGTTAACGCATGCTAAATATATGGTTGTAGCGCACGCTGCAAAAGGTACGTAGCGCACGCTACCATTGCGAACAGAGGGTACTGGCCTACCCAGTACACCCGTTAGTGCACGCTACGCACAAGATCTAGCGCACGCTAAACTGGCGTTGCTATAAATATGACAGTTCAGTCTCTTCTTCGTCATTCTTCATTTCTTTTCATTCCTTCGTCGGTTCTGGGGGATTTGGAGATTCTTAAGAAGTTTTCTTCGAGGTGCAATCATCTATAAACATCTCCAAGCTTATATTCGGAGTAATCATCATTTCATCATCTCCATCTCATCAAATCAAAGTAATAACTTCTTAGAGCTAGAAATTCGGATATTTGGGTTTTTCCTTTCGATTTCTTCGTGTAAGCTTGGATTGTTGTTGGAATATGTTAGATATGGATTATCTACCTTGGATAAATGTATTCCTATGGATTTAATGGCTTATATTTCGGATTTCATGAATTGTTGGGGTTTGATTCAAGAACACATTAGAGTTAACTTTGATATTTGGGGGTTTTCGATTAGATGTTGTCGTTAACTCGATTTGTGGATTCCTATGGGATTATTGATATCATTAAAGGTGTTTTTTTGGTTTGAAATACTCATTTTGGAGTTGGTTTCGATATATTCGGGATTGGATATTATCAAAGGATGTATGTTTGCTAAGTATTTGTTAGAATGCCTCTATGAGTTTGGATATTGTTGTATCGACGTTTGAGTTGGTTATAATCGTGTTTGATACGGATATTGAGCCTTTGTTGGTAATTGTCATTCAAGGTTGTCCGAGCGACCGGCATCTCATTGTAGGACGTTGTTCGAGGAAGGACTTTCTTCACCGGTGTTGTGTAAGTTAATTCTTACTCGGTTAAAAGGATTTTCATTCCTTTCGTTGTTGTTCATTCATAATCATAATTCATTCATGATGTATTAACCGTATTGAGATTTGTAATTGTCAAATAATCACTTCATTCACGAGGAACGACGGTTCCAATCATTTCATTAAGCTATCATTCATTTCACTATCATTTCATCTCGGTGAGTCATTCTTGACTTTGTCGGATTGTTATTCATTATTATTCTTCATGGTCATTTCTTTTCCATATGACCTTTGCGTCGCCGGGTGGGGATGTGTGGATTTTTTAGTCAGGCACGTGATGGTCATGTGTTGGGTTCACCGACACATTGGACTGTTCAAACGGTAATGTACTTCCGTGAGACTAATTAGGTACAAGGATGGGTTTGTCTGGACACTCGTCTTGTGCACTTGCAGATACCATTACGGGCGTACTATGATGCCTCTGTTTAGCGTCATTTCATAATTAAGATATATCATGATTGTGTTTATTCAACTCTTGAGGATTGTTGTTCTGTGTAACTGACCCCGTTGGGGGATGTTGTTTTCAGATCATGGCAAGGCTAAGGCACGGGAAGAGAACGTTGACGGCGAGGAGTCCCAGTGATACTAGTAGGGGGACCCAGTCTTTCAGTCTTCATGTTTTCTTCATTTGTATTCCGCTACAGACTTCCATTTAAATACTCATTTTAACTAGCGTTGTATATTTTATCTTCATATAAAATATACATGTATTCTGGTTTATCGTGGGTGTGTTGTACTTGAATCTCCTCATCGGAGTAATTATTGATATACTGTGGTTCGGTACTACAATTATATCACTTAATTCATTCATTTTCACTCGCCTGGTGGGTCCCAGTCGGGGGTCCACGACACTGTAATATCCGCCTAGGTTGGGGTGTTACAGAGTTGGTATCGGAGAGTGGTTTTAAATACTACCTTCCGAGTCATGTCTCATTTGAAATCATCGTTCTTCGGACTAGTATCATTGGACTTTCGTGTCACGTGTGACCTGTGCAAGAGCCGAGCCCCTCAGACCAAAGAATAGTAAGATTTCTGATGCCATGGTATAATTTCTGGCAATAAGAATCACTCATTCATCATTTAACAGTCAACAATCCTCTTTCATCATTTTTATTTTTGATCAAGCCGATCATGTTAATTCATTAATCACTCAGTTCATGTCATTGTTCAGTTGTTGATCTGAAGATCATATCAATAATCTTGCTAACTTGTTCAAGATAATCATTTCAAGAATTTCATCTGATAATCACGTCACTTCAGTTGATCATTCATGTAATCATTGTGTTTGAGCACGTATGCTCATTCTCATCATTTCATAACGTAATCATAATGTGATATTCATGCGAGATATAATTATCATTTGACAATCCACTTCAATATGGAAAGAGCTGGCAGAGGACGCGGGGGAAGAGGCCGTGGTGCGGGCCGAAACCCGAGAGCTCGTGTGAATACACGTGCGAACGCGAGTATTCATGCAAATTCATCGAGTAGCGACGCTGCCACTCATTCACCCAGAAATGATCACTCACTGTCAGGGAGTCGTACCTAGGACACAACTCAATAAGAAGGTGTTCGGGTTGATCCACTCGCTTTTATGCAGGACATGATGGCCCAGATGACTCAAATGGCACGCCTCATGGAGACGATGCAGAACTCAGCTACTCAGAATCAACATGCTCCTCCGCCGCCACCTCAGGGGCAAGAGAGGGGTGTAAGCAGTATTATAGGCTACATCTCTCACCAGAGGCCACCTACTTTTGAGGGCTCATCTGAGCCGGCGGATATTGTTCACTGGCTTGAGCATTTAGAAAAGTTGTTCACTATGGTGGAGTGTCCCGAAGGGCACAAAGTTTCAGTTGCGGCTTACTATCTTGGTAAGGGCGCTCATTCATGGTGGTTATCATTGAAGCCCACCGACGGATCTTGTACTTGGGATCAATTCAAGACTCTCATGATGGAGAGGTATTATCCGGCCCCACTCAGGGAGGCCAAGTTGTCAGATAAATCCACCATGTCCGATTGGATCCAGCTTGTGACCCATCGTCTGGCTGTCTGATTGACCCGCGGATCCAGATGATTGCTCTAGAAGCGGCCTGACATCCGGATGTCCGATTGGAAGGCTGTCGATACGGAATCAACGTCATCCGATTGACTAATGAAGCAAGGTGATCCAGATGTCTTGATTGTACCATGTATCCAGACAATCGAGGCGACTCAGTTTGTCTGTGTTGACCCACGGACTTGGATGACGCGCATGAGTCTGATTGAAGTTGGTCCATCTACTTGAATACATGTGGCCAATCTAGTCTGTCTGGCTGATTGTTCGACGACCCATTTAATTGGCTTTGAAAAGAAACTAAACAAATGAATATATACAAAATAGTGTCTTGAATATGCATAATTAGTGACTTGGCCGCGTGGTGCGGGCGCTGGCCCTTGGCAAAGGCCACCCGAGGTCGATTCTCGCTTTCAGCAAATTCATTTTTGCTGATTTAAATGAGTGGATTACCACATTGACCCGCGGGCTGGCCGATTGACCCGTTAATCCGATCGATCCATGGGCTGTCCGTTTGACTCGCTCTACAGCCCAGTACATGTCGCGACCCACGTCGGATTGAAGGTAGCCTTGGCCTATGTCCGATCAATCCACCATGTCCGATTGGATCCAGCTTGTGACCCATCGTCCGGCTGTCTGATTGACCCGCGGATCCAGATGATTGCTCCAGAAGCGGCCTGACATCTGGATATCCGGTTGGAAGGCTGTCGATACGAAATTAACGTCATCCGATTGACTAATGAAGCAAGGTGATCCAGCTGTCTTGATTGTACCATGTATCCAGACAATCGAGGCGACTCAGTTTGTCTGTGTTGACCCGCGGACTTGGATGACGCGTATGAGTCTGATTGAAGTTGGTCCATCTACCTGAATACATGTGGCCAATCTAGTCTGTCTAGCTGATTGTTCAACGACCCATTTAATTGGTTTCGGGGTGGATAGGTCCGTCCAATCCATCCGTTCGTTCAGAATCGGACCGTGTCCGTTATATTAGAGATGGATTATTTGATTTGATAGGTCTGATCCGATCAGCTAAGTCCGGGTGCTTGTCTGTCTTAGACTATCCACCTAGATAGCGCGCGCTCAAAATATCATGGCACGTGGTTTTGAATAGATAAGATAGATCCGGCACACATTTTATAATGACCTGTACGTGTTTCGAGAAGGACTCTCCTATAAGAGTTTGATGAAGCATGTGTTCATTTCTCACTTGATTCCTCATTCCATACTTTGAGGGTTGCGAGCTTGGAAGCAAGGAGGAGTTAGAAGGAAAAGGGCAAGGTGCAAGGTCTTTGTCAGGTCAGTTCTTCGATTGTTCTTCATATTGTTTGAATGTTCTTTGCATTTTCTTCATGTGTTCTTCACTTTCTTGATTGCTCTTCATATTGTTTGATCATTTCGAAGTTTTACGATTTGCCAAATTATGTGTTTGTATTTGATTGCTCTTAATCAAATAGGAGGTTGGTGTCCCTCGTTTAACCCCGTAGAGGCATTATAGTGTAAGAGACCGATTGTCTGGTATGGCTTCTTCCACGTAAGTAGTATAGCCTTTTTATGTCCGGTCGACCCATAAGATGTGTTTCTGTTGTCTTCTTGTTAACTAGTTTGATATGATTGGTTTGTTGATTTCGTTTAATTGTGATGATATTAACTAATGATATGTCTGGATGGTCATCCAAGTAGTTTTGTCAACTTTTTTCAACGGACACCATCCGCCCCTCCCTCTTGTTTTACCATTACGTAACCTGTCAGTAGAACATCTAGTCATAATGTCTTTCTTCGACAGAACTCAGTTTAGCGGGTTGACTAGTGATAGGGTCGGAAAGTCCGGTGATAAAGACATTCGAGGTGAGGTGTTAACCGGCGTACCATGTTGTGAGTTGAAAGGCTGGAAGGATAGTCAGCGTAGTTATGCATATACCTCTGGTATTGTTGTATACTGCGTTGGGCCAGTTAGAGATAGCCAACCTAAAAAATTGCTCTTGGGGAGGAACCCAACGTTCGAGATCACCTTAGAGCATCTCAAGAGTTTTCGTCAGAGCTACGACATCCCAAGACATGTCTGTCTGGTTGCCCCCTCTTACCTAGAGAGGGCTGATTGGATTTATCCAGGTTGGTTGGTGATGTACGAGCTTCCGTTTGTGCATGGTTCTCGGTTTCTGCTTCCCCGACTGGTGCTAGAAGCTTGTAAGTTCCATGTTATCGCGCCAAGTCAGTTGACGCCGAATCTCTAACATGTTTTGATGGCCATCCAGGCGTTCACTGAGGCGAGAGAAGTTAGCATATCTTATGAGGACGTCCTGGTTGCCTACATCCTTAAGGAGCATAACAGCGACTACGGTCGATACCAGTTTTTGATTTGTTCAAGATGCCTTTGATTCTTGGCCTTAAGGATTGTGATAAGAGGTGGAAGGACGTTACTTTCTTGTTCCGTTTGATGTGTTGGTAGTGCCGATTGATCATGCATTCCGCAAGCATGGTCTGTTGCCCGTGTGTGCCTGATTTTGACGAGTTAAAATATTTAGTTTCCTTTGATGTTTCTATTTGTCTGATTGATTCATACCTTTATTCCTTGTGCATATTGCTTAAAGAGAAGGAATCCTATACTATCCAAGGCTACTCAGGAGAAGATTGCCTGGCTCTTTAGATTCTCTGAAGAGGGTCGTGATTATCGCAACATTCTATCTGTGCAGAGTGTTTCGACTAGTTCTGTTCTTACAAGTATTTTCGGTGTTCAGGTTTGTGTAGTAATTTTAGTTGATTTGGATCTATCTTGCCTAATGTGTTCCGATTGTCTTACTGATAGGCGAAAACATGTCTGCCGTTTTCTCCGTCGACTAGCCGGCAAGAATGCCATGGAACTATATCGCTAACGCCGCAAGAAAAAGATGGCTGCTGGCACAAGTGATGAAGGCCCCAAAGAGATTGAAGAGGTTATTGCTCTTTCTATTCCCCCAGATCGTGTGCTGAAGAAAAAGCGTGCTAGTGCGTTTGATCTGACGGACTTGTCCGATTCTGTCACTTTGTCATTTCCTTCTTCTGTTGCTGCTCATTCTGAATTTTCTCCCCATGTCGGGGAGGTTTAAAAGTTGTAATTTGACGAAGACAATGATCAGATGAAGGCCATGGGGGATGATTCCTTTGGTGATGCTAGTTTAGAAGGTGTCTTCATGGTAAGTGTGTCTATTAGTTACCACAACTTCACCAAAAACTATCGTGCAACTAATGTCTTGACTTGGTCTTCGTATATTGTAGGTTCTTAAGAATATTATTTTTGCGAAAAAGAGGATAAAAGAGTTGGGTGAGTAGGTTGTTGGGCTCCCATCCGAGAAAAGACAACTGCGGAATGAAGTAAGGGAAGTCAAGTACCTTCATGAAAAAGCCGGACGGGACATTACCGATTTGAAGGCCAAGCTATTTGCTCGGGATCAGGACGTCCGACGTGCTTCCACCGACTACGCCGCTCTTGAAAAGAAGGCAAAAATGTTAGAAGATCGGATGACCGACATGTGTCTCGAAGCGGAATTCAGAATCTGAGGCATGTTAGTTGAGAAGTACGAGGTTGTCCCGTAGGAACTTGGGATGTCTCGAGATACAAGGCTGAATATGAAGAGTTCAAGCAAATGCAGGCCGAGGACACTGAGCAGGCCGGTCAGGATGGAGACTTCGTCCCTCCTCTTAAAGATTGATCTTTATGCCATTATTATTTGTTGTTTGGTTCTTATTTCTGACTATGGTTTTATTTTTCATGTAGTTTTTATCTTCTCATAGCTCAAGTCTATGTCTGTTTGTAAGGCTTTAGACTTTGATTGATATCTATGATTGAAGCTTTTTATCTTCTTCCGATCGTCTTGGTTGTCTTATACTTCATGTATGATGAGTTATCGGCGGGTTGGCCCACTTATTTGTTGGGTTTCCAACTTGTATAAACATCATCCACCTATTCTTAGGGGCGTTGCTTTCACGGGCTGTGCTCCGTAGAGCTGCCTACAGACCCTATTTCGTGGATCAAGCCCAGATGTAGTTCTGAGAAGGACCTGTGTAGAAGTGTTAGACATAATATGGCTGGAGGGCCGGTCTCGTAAGACCGAAAATATATTGAAATCATGAAAAAGTTTTAAGTGTGATACTGTTTCAGATGGTTGGCATTCTAGCTATTGCTTATGTCACTACGCCACAAATGGCCTTTAGCAACATTTATTTCGATGTTACAAGCAAAAGTGTTAGTATAGATGCCTTGAAATTGATCTACGCTAACACTTTTTTTTAGCGTTACAGTTGATAGTAACAGGTGTTGCCATAGTATCTATGGTAACACCAAATTCGCTGTTACCATTGATCTTTAAAAAAAGTGTTACCACGAAAGAAAAAAATAAGCAGGCTTACACTTAATATTTTGGCGGGTCAAAATCAATCTTCAATTTTTGCCCAAACAAATGAGCGACTATTTTATCCAAATAATTCACTCTGAAACCATAGCACGCTCAGTTATTATTTTATTTAAAAACTAAAAATCAAAATACTAGGCGGCGTTTGGTTTGTCGGATTCTGATGTAATTGGAATGGTCGATTCCATTGACTGAATTCCATTGTGATGTTTGGTTACCTAAGGAATGGAATTGAAATCTTAACATTCCTTCAAATAAGGATTTGATCATTCCTTCTCAAAATGGATGGAATCACTACTACAAAAAGGACATTCAACATCGCTCGTTTAACATCGATTTTGTAAAAACCGATGTTAAAAAAGACGTGGTGGCATAATTGAAAAATTTAAACCAAATTAACATTGTTTTTAATAAAACCGATGTCAATTATACTCGATTAACATCGATTATTTAGAAACCGATGTGAATATACTACTTTAACATCGACTTCTAAAAGAACCGATGTGAATTTAAATGATTTTTTTTAGTATAACATCGGTTTATATAAAACCGAATTGAATATTATAACTTGACATCGGTTCTTATTTGTAACTGATGTGAATCTATTTTTTTCTAAGAAAAGGGTTTAGAAGAGCAGAAATACATCTTCCCCTTTTCTTCTTTCTTCTCTGAACTTATATTTTTGATTTCCCGATTCGATATAGAAAGAACAAGAGGATCTCGAAGAGTAAGAAGTGAGGGAAGAAGAAAGCGTGAGTCCCTGTTATTTTCATACTTTGATTTTTATTTGAAGAATGTTTGTGAATCTTTATTTGTTTCTGGCAGGGTTGATCCATTCGCGAAGAAGGACTGGTATGATATTAACGCGCCGTCGGTTTTTAATACCAGGAATGTCGGGAAAACACTCGTTACTCGTACTCAGGGTACCAAGGTAATTTTTTATTACTGGATTCATTTTTACATCCAAAGAAGAGCGTTCTCTGAAACGATAATCTGAGTTTTCCTTCATCATCTCTGAAGACAACGAGGATGTTCGTCAAGCACGCCACGACCTATTGGTGGAGCTGACAAGCTTTCCGGCTGAGGCTTTAAAGGCGCTAGATTTCCGACCAAGTATTTAGGTAAAATTTTGCTGGTCTTACTTATCGATTCGTAGCCCACACAAGTCAACATCATGAAATTTAAGATTTAACTGTCTCGCACCTATAGATTTTCAAACTAAACTTGAGCAGTTCTGAATAGCCCAGAGGAGAATTCGAGCATTTGAGTCCATTTTGCTATTCTTTCTTATTCGTTATTATACTAGCTATTCAGTATTTCACTTCACATAATAAACAAACTCCTAAGGCTTCAGTCTTATTTTAGCGTGTTTATCCGAGGCACTAAGCTGTCACCCGTGAAATGTCTCATGAAATGCCTGTAAGAAGAATGTCACATAACATATTACATCTCCTTTAATTATGCACCATGATCTCAAATGTTCGATGTCTACAACGAAAATTTATATACCACTTCTGTAAGATATATTCGTGGTCTTAATCATGAGCTCCAAATTTACTCCTACCAGTGTGTTAATGTTACTGACCGTGTCATTTTTCCTTTTTTCAGAGATTATTTGTCGTGCGTTTTCGTTGAGTTAAATTGTGGTCTACAGTAGTACAATTAGAACTTTGTTTATAGCTCTTGGGATGTTTTAGGCTCTACAATTTAATTCCTGCAATGTATTCGGGACTCGTATATTTTATCCTGCAAACTTTCTTTTGATGAATGCTAGTAAGTGAAATTTTTTATTTTTCTTATTTTAGGAGAGAATGTGTATGTATGTACTAAATTCGGCACTAATATGATGCTTTTAGAGGCACATCTGATGCCGACGAAGATTGAGGCAAGGAACAATAATCGAACTGAAAGTCCTAAAATACGCAATAGGCGAATGAGGAAAAAGGTACTTGTTTTGTTTTTCTCACTGCAAAGGCAATGAATAAGTCTCTGATAATTTGTGGGTGCACGACTTCAACCATATAAACTGTGGAGTTACAATGCTGTCAAGCCACAGAGTTCTTCATTTGACATAATTTTGGAAACTTTAAATTTCTTGGTGCTTATTGCTGAATTTTTAGAAAATTCTAACTTCATGTTGCCCCAGTGATCTTTTCTAGCATGATTTATTGATCATACTTCATTTTTTAATTTTTTGTTCTCATTGGCAGCATATCTGTACTACTACTTATTTTATGAATGGTGATTGTGTTTGCTTTGACCAGTTTAATGGCACACCTACATGACCAAGACTTTCAGTATTCTACTACGATAAGCAGTCATAGGCTATGCTGGTTGATGACAAGAAAAATTTGTTTTATGGCAGTACTCTGCAGAAAGCAATGCGGGAGGATCCCACCTGTAGCACTGTTGTAAGCACACATTCTACATAAATTGACAAAAAGAGTAGACAATATAATTTTTGAAAGTGCTAGTTTCAAAGAACTGAGAAATTTTGTCTACTTATCACTTGGACAAATCCTTGTGGTTGAGTTTCCTGACAGTTGATTGCTGTTCTGATTAGCATTTTTCACATTTGATACATTGCGTTCATCATATCACTTGCCTTAATTGGTGTATCTAATGACCTTTATATATGCTGAAACTCTGCGGCCCATATCACTTTTCCATTATTGTTATTGTTTGTATTTTATGTTTCTGTTAATTATTTGAGGGAAATACTTGATACTTTTATTTGCAGGCTGATGTTAAGAAAGCTCTTGAAACTGAAGGTGTTGAGGCTGCTAATAAATTGATTCATGATGGCAAAGAACACTGACCATCTTATCTAATTAGGAGACTTATTCAGAAAAAGGAACCAAAGTCGAAGTCTTCAGCATCACCATCCATTCAAGTTGATGATTAGCACGTGGCGGACCTAACTGCTAAGATCAGAGCTCAACTTCAACAAGAGATGGATGAAAAACTTGACCAAAAAGTTCGAGAAATGATGAAAATGTTGGCCGAGAAGAATCCAGATTTGAACTTAAAGGTTGATGACTCTCAGAAATCAGTCTAGGAGTCCTATGTCGGTGACAACATCACTCCTTGACTGATCTCATTATTTTATATTATGCTAGCTAAGTGACTCAAGTAGTTTTGTTATATTTATGGATTGCTATCGTAACTTGTTCTTAGCTATTGTGGATTGATTATTAGTAGTCATGTATTTTGGATGTTATGGTTGACAGTGTTTTAATGGTATTGACTGTTTTATGGTAATATTTATTTTTCAATATAACATTTTTCTTTTTACCATGAAAAATGTTGGTAAAAACCTGCAAAAATGTAGCCATAAACTATAATTTATAATTCTTTTTGTTGGCAAAATATAAAAATTGTGTTGGCAAAGATTAAAAGTGTGTTGGCAAAAGTTAGAACTGTTTATATATAAGTGTAGCCATAGTGTTAAAGTTGTTGGTAAAGATGTCAACGTGTTTCACATTTTAATGTTACATTAGACCTCATGAGTGTTAGCAAAGGCCTAGGGCTACACAAATCTTTGTGTCACTAAATATATAAAAGTGTGGCCTTAAGTCTACAGCAACACAAAATCTAGTGTAGCCACAGACAATAAAAGTGTTGGCATAGGGGTCTATTGCTACACTTTTTTAACATGTTACCAAAAACAAGAAAAGTGTTACCTTAGACCCCTATGGTTGCGGCCGTTTTTGTAACAGTTTCGAATTTGGTCAAAGTGTAGCCATAGCTTGTTTTTCTGCCTTCAGCAACACTTTTTGGACTTTTAAACACGGTTTTTCAGGTATTGCTGAAACCCATATATGGTGTAGTGGTCTGAGGGTGTGCTACAGTACTGAAACTTAATGTCGTCCCAAGTTCTTGATGAAGGCTCTTCCAGAATCTGGAGACAAATCTGGGGTCACGGTCTGACATAATGTCTACAGGTACTCCATGTAATCTAACGATTTCTCGGATATACATCCTTGCTAGATTTTGCAGACTATCATTCTTTCTTACGGGTAGGAAGTGAGCTGACTTTGTAATTCTATCCACGACTACCCAGATTGTGTTATATCCTCCACTGGTTGTTGGTAGATCTGTCACGAAGTCCATCGTGATTAGTTCCCATTTCCATTCAGGAATCTTGAGTGGTTGTAGCAATCCTGATGGTCTCTGGTGTTCAGCCTTCACTCTTTGACAGGTTAAACACCTTGCTAAGAATTCTGCAACTTGGTTCTTCATATTCACCCATCAGTAGTGTTTCTTTAGATCCTTATACATCTTATTACCACCTGGATGTATTGTATACTGAGAGCAGTGAGCTTCTGCCAAAATTTTCTTCTTGAGTTCGTCATTATCGGGAACACATATACGGTGTTTGAATTTTAGTGTTCCATCTTCCGACATGCTAAACTCAGATTTCTCACCTTGTGCGACCTTTTTCTTAAGTTTACACAATTTCCCGTCTTGTTTCTGTGCTTCTTGTATTTCCTTTAGTAAGTCCAGGGTCATTGACAAATTAGCGCACACAACGTGTGTCATAGACTGTCTTGGGTTCCATTGGGTTATTTCTCTTAGGGCATCCCATTCCCTTATCATGAGTCTAGCCACACTCGCTTTCCTACTTAAGGCGACTGCTACGACATTGGCCTTGCCCGGATGATGCTGAATGGAGAAGTTATAATCTTCCAGAAGTTCTATCCACCGTCTCTGTCTTAGATTCAACTCCTTCTGAGAGAATAAATATTTGAGACTCTTGTGGTCAGTAAAAATGGTGAAGGTAGCTCCATACAAGTAGTGTCTCCATTTCTTCAAGGCAAACACTATTGCTGCGAGTTCAAGGTCATGGGTCAGACAGTTCATCTCGTGGATCTTTAGCTTTCGGGATGCGTAAGCCACAACCTTGCCGTTTTGCATCAGCACAGCTCCTAATCCTTCCTTCGATGCATCACTGTATACCACAAACCCTTCACTTCTTCCGGGAAGTGTTAGTACAGGTGCGGTTGTGAGTTTTCTCTTGAGCTCCTGGAAGCTTGACTCACACTTATCGTTCCACTTAAATTTGACATGTTTCTGTGTCAGTCTTGTGAGTGGTCCTACGATTTTAGAGAAGTCTTTAATGAATTTGCGGTAGTAACCCACAAGTCCAAGAAAGCTCCGAATCTCAGTGACCGTTTTTGGCCTGGCTTCCAGTCCAGAATATTCTCCACCTTTGATGGATCTACTGCAATTCCTTCTCCTGATATTATATTCCCTAAGAATGCTACTTCTCTTAACCAGAATTCACACTTGCTGAATTTGGCGTACAATTTATGCTTCCTTAGCCTCCCTAGCACCAACCTCAGGTGATTTTCATGTTCCTGATCCGACTTGGAATAAACGAGTATGTCGTCAATAAATATTACTACGAATTGATCCAAATATGGTCGGAATACACGGTGCATTAAATCCATAAATGCAGTCGGTGCGTTGGTCAATCCGAAAGGCATTACGACAAATTCATAATGACCATACCTAGTTTGAAAGGCAGTCTTCGGTATGTCATTCTCTTTGATCCTCAATTGATGGTATCCCTGCTGAAGATCAAACTTGGAGTAAACTGTCGCTCCTTGTAGTTGGTCGAATAGTTCGTCGATCCTAGGAAGTGGATACTTGTTCTTAACTGTAATTTTTTTAAGTTCTCGGTAATCAATGCACAATCTTAGCGTGCCATCTTTCTTCTTTACGAATAGCACTGGTGCTCCCCAAGGGGATATGCTTGGCCGGATAAATCCAACCTCTAGCAATTTCTGCAACTGAACCTTCAGTTCTTGCAGTTCCAGTGGGGCCGTTCGATATGGCGTTCTAGCTACAAGTGCCTTCCCTGGAAAGATATCTATGTTAAATTCAACTTCCCTATCTGGAGACAGAGAAGTGAGTGTCATGGGGAAAATATCGGGGTATTCTGATACTACTGGTATTGCTTCAATCTCCATTTTTCTCTTGGGTTTGTTGATGACAAAAGCTAAATATCCCGTTGCTCCATTTGAAATGGCCTTTCTTGCCTTCGTAGCTAATATCATTGGGTCCGAGTTAATTCTAGCACTACCGTGTAGTTCAACTACAGGGTGTTCGGGTTTGCAGAATCAAACTATCTTAGAATGGCAGTCGAGTTGCGCATAGTTTCTAGATAGCCAATCCATCCCAAGTATGAGGTCATACTCAAGTATAGGGAGAAGAATTAGGTCGGCAGGAAAACAGTGAACTTTAATGATCACTTTACAATCTCTAAATACTAAATCTGTTTCTCGGCTCACACCCATACGTGTGGATACTTTTAAGCTTACGGGTAGTGATTATTGAAGTGAGTGTTAATTAATATGCTTGCATTCGGTTGTTGAGTATCAAGAAATGGTATCATTATTCAACATTATTATTATATCCGCAATGCTGTTTCATGAATAAAATACAGCATTGGATAAGGAAAAGTAGCTTTTCCTTACCAATTATCGATAGTAGGTAACATATTAAAGAGACAGCTCATATGATGGAGATACACAGATAATTATTAACGAAATATGTCTTAATAATTCAAATCAAACTGTATGTTTTTGCAAGGTTTAGATTTCGCCCCATTCGGATGGGTTGAATATTTTGAATAATGCCTTGCAGTAATAGCTTTACGTCTTCCAAACGAATAACATAGCTAAGTTGACTACGAGGTACGTAGCAACACAGAACTTTAATAAGTTGAAATTAGCCATTACTATTCCAAATCAATAGTATAGCGACTTAATTAATTTAGACAATGCCGATTGGCGACGCTTACTCTGAATGAATAGCAAATGGATTGAAATATCCAATAATAAAACTCTATTAAGCATGAATTATCATCAAGGTTTCGATCTTAATGACTCAACAAATATGCTTATACGACATCAGCGACCAAGAAATAATAATACCCCATTTTGAAAGGTAATGAGGTTTAGTGGAGTTCAGAGGATCTGATAAGTGAAATAAGCTATGTCCGTTTCAAG
Source organism: Orobanche coerulescens (assembly GCA_033398695.1). Classification (NCBI taxonomy): domain Eukaryota; kingdom Viridiplantae; phylum Streptophyta; class Magnoliopsida; order Lamiales; family Orobanchaceae; genus Orobanche; species Orobanche coerulescens. The sequence continues at coordinate 72,494,307 of CM065815.1, forward strand.
AGTTCAATAGGAGAAGCCGTGAATACTTAATCAAGTATCTTGGTCAATGACTTAGGAAATTTGAATCTGACTATAGATTTTCCATACGAATAGCGACAAGTCGAAAGAAATTTTAATGAGAATTGACTCGATAAATCTACATTAGGTCTCATTTCTATGGTTCACTTCGCCCTAGGTGGAATTCCCATCTAAGTCTGAAGAATCTTATCCTGGAAAAGCTCGATGTAAGTGTCCTTCTTACAAAGCGAGCTCTGATACCACTCCTGTCACGCCCCCACACCGGGGTTGGATGAGAACGCGACAGTTAACGTAATAAATAACGTTTGTGATAATACATTCTAGTAAAGCATACATATGCCCGATCTCAGCCCGGTGAACTAAGACTGATTATTTTCATAGAAAAGAAATATTCAAGAGTACAGCGGAATTATTACATCAAGTGCAAAAGAATACATCGGAAACCAAAATACATTATGACACAGGAATAAAAAGAAGCGTTAAAGCATCATCCTAATTCCTACGTCTTGGTAATACTTTGAGGACGGTCTTCAGAGGTCGTCAGCATCTGTCTCTTCTTCGTCTTGGTTCTCTTCATCTAGTGGGGTTTTAGAAAACAATTCAAAATGGGGTGAGAATAATGGATTCTCAGTGAGTTGGGTTTGGGTATTTAACGAGTTTATTATTTAATAAACATTATGTTTCTCCCACTTTTGAAAAATAGTGTTGTTTAAAAAAAAATTGGTGCAAGTTTTAAAGAAGAATATTATGAATTATGACATGAATGTATAGTCAATCTCCGTAGATTGCGGTTAAGTATGAATAATGTACGGCATCGAGCGCCCAATGAGTATTTAGCTTTGGGAGGTCGTCTACATGACTAATCCCTTAGTCTCCTTATAACTTCTTAGACCGTTATTAGTGTTTGACCTTTGACTATCGCCACGACGTTTGGTTTGATAATCGTAGCCTTGGGCGTTTGTCGGACCGTCACTATAACATTGGCCTTTGAGCTTTATCGCTCTCACGCTTGGTGACGTGCTGCCTTATCTCTTATCTGGGCTCGATATGTCCTTAGCTTGGGTCTATGCCCGGATCATATCATAATCGCGACTATACCGAAATTCTACGACCCAGTCACCTTAGGATCACTCCGTCCTTCGGCTTCAAGGGAATAGGATATGACGGTAGCTTTGCCTAGAACCGCAGCCATGCTACTCGATTCATGACTTAGACTAACCGCCCCTCATGCATATAAATAGAAAAAGGGACTCTAGAGGTACTCGTACGGACTCTAGCGGTGGCTCCCGCCCGAAGGTCGTAGCACTTAGCTCCGCACAGCACTTACTCCCGATTTCTTTTGAATAACAATTATTTGCGTGATTAACAACGATTATACATATTATAAGATATCAATATGATTATTTGATAGTAAATGGACTTGGATAAACTAGAGGAATTAGTTCAACCGGTTGATGATTAAATTGCTATTGTGCGAGTCTTAGCATAATCTTATAATAAATTCATAAATTTGAATAGTTCGGTATGGATTGATTATACGTCCGAAAATTACGAACTTTATTGCGAAAAGTCCATTATGATGTGAGGATTGAAGGTCAGAAGTTGCATGAAAGTTTTACCTTTCGGAAATTACAGTTCTGCCCTTTCGTCTTTTAAGTACTACCATTATTTTTACTAAATTTTATAAATTTGGATAATTCGATACGGATTGATTATAAGTCCGAAAATCATGAACTTTATTGCGAAAAGTCCGTTATGATATTAGGATTGAAGCTCAGAAGTTGCATGAAAGTTTTACCTTTCGAAAATTACAGTTCTGCCCTTTCGTCTTTTAAGTACTATCATTATTTTTATTTAGTTTTATCTTATAATTTTGATTAATTCGTTTGGATTCATTTAAACTTTATGAATCCAGTTGCGATTTGAACTTTACGACTTGTAATTTTGGATTACATTCAGTTTTAATTTTTATTCTTTTATAATTAACAATTTCACCCCTTTGTTTTGTCTTAATCGATATTTTAGTATTCGGGTCATATCTTTTTCGTTTCTTGTCGGATTGAACTCAAATTTCCGGGGTAGGCTCTTTATGTTATTATGAGTACAGAGAGTTCAACTTTTTTGGAAATTTTATTTTCGAAACAGTGAGTTTCTGTAAATTACAGTTTTGGCCCCAAATTCTTGAAATTTACATTTTTGCCCCAATTTTCTATTTTATTAAATTCCGATTTAGGTGAAATTTTATAGAGAACTTAATTTTTATATTTTAAGACTTAATTTTAAGACATAAGACCAGAATTATGGATCCTAACAAGTTTACCTCAAATTTATCTTATTTAAACTATTTTAGTTTATCCTTCGAACTTAGGTTCGAATTATCAAATCTTCCGGTGAATAATTATCCTCTTACCATAGTCCAATATATAATCATATATTTTTGGGATTTTAATCCCCAAAGATCAGATTTGTCATGCTCAACCAATATTTCCATCAATAAATTAATTTGCACATATAATTAAAATATTACAAACAAAAATTCAACAAATATTAAGACCATTACATGCATGGTAATGAATGTAAACCAAGTATAGATAACCAAAGTTTTAACACTTGCATGCACCATATATTTAGCTTGTATAAATTTTGAATAAGAGAAAAGAAAGAAACAATTTTACCCACTTTTGAATTCTTCAAAGAGATGTTAAAGATGATGGCTTAGACAAGATGACTCCCCTCCTTGAATGTATGTGGTTGATCAAAGGAAGAGTTCAAGGATGATTATTTTATTTCTAAGTTTATAATAATAGAAAAAAAATACACAAAGTTCTAAGATTGACTCATTACCTTTCTTTTCCTCCTCTTTCTTCTTCTTCTTCCTCTCTATATTTTTTTTTTGTTTCTTCTCTCCTCACATCAGCCCTCTCTCTCTCTTAAAAATCTAGAGATTATTTTTGTGTGTGTGTGTTGTGAAATGGGAGGAGTTTACAAGGAGAAAGTATTTATAGGTGAGGTGTTAAGGTGGAGGTGTGATCAGGGCTTGCATATAAGGGTACAAGTGTCTTGGATCAAACTTGAAATTATGACAACACAACTCTCCTTTATTTTAATTGTGTAGACAGATTTTTTTCTTGTATTTATACATGTATGGTGTATTTTAGTTGTATTTATTAAGTATTAGGTAGTAAGTTTAAGTTGGGTTGGGTCATGAGGGTTTTGGGCTAGGTGTAGTATTTTAGGTGATAGGTGGTTTATTATTTAAGTGGTCATAAGCCCATTTAGCTAATAAATTAAAATTTATAAATATTATTATTTTTATTTATTAAATTGAAGTAATAAAAATAATTAGGTTGTTGAACTTATAGAATTTATTTAGCTAATGTGACTATGCATAAGGTAAGAACTAATTTTATTCGATAATGAAATATTGTAAACTTTATTTTATTTATTAAAAATTAATAATCCAATCTACATACAAAATAATGGGGTCTCATATGGCATCATCAAAATCTAACAAGTATTCCTAATAATTTCCCCCTATTTTGATGATGGCAAAACTTAGACATTTCAAATGTAAACAAGTATGAACAAAAGTAAAGTGCAAGACAAACATCAAACTCAGTCTTTTTGAGACAACTAGTGGTTGTCATTCTTTTATTTCTAGTTACAGTATAATCCTTGAATGAAAATTATAACAACAAAAAAAATGAAAATTACAAGTAAACTGTAAATTACAAGTAAATTACAAAAAATTCATATCCCTCCTTTGCCTCTTCCTTTGGTCCTTGATGGAGGGAGTTCCTTCAAGGGTTTTGCTCCTGTGGGTCTTTTTGTAACTGGAGCTAACCTATACTTCTTTCTCACAATTTTTGAGGAAAACTGCTGTTGTTCCAGAGATGAAAAGTTGTTTTCAATGCATATCTTTTTAATTTCTTCCTGAAGAGCAATTCATCCAAGTCTCCATTCATGAGAGTAGGTGATTCTTCAGGTATGAAGTTAGAAATCATGGGATATGCATCAAATTCCCTTTCTGCATATTTCTTCAAAACCTCCCAAAGGTTGGGGAAATTTATCTCCATGAAGTTTATGAAAAATTTCCAGTGGGGAGCAGTCTTTGTCTTGAAGTATTTCCCAAAGGTAATACTTATCTATGAATTGTTTTCTAGCTCCTACCCACATTGGTTCTTCTTCAACAGGCAAGAATTCATCAACATATTGGATCTCTTTTCCTTCCCATTGGAACCTCACTACTGGGTCTTGTCCAGTTCTTTTTCTTTTGGCTGCAGGTGGGTCTGATGGTGCAGCTGTATTTTTCCTCTTCAAGGTTGAAGTTCCTGCTTGGATCATGGGTAGCTCCTGTTGTCTTTTAGATCTCATTTATTCCCTTACTTTCACCTTTCTCTTTGCATCTTCTCCCTTATCTTTCCCCTTTTTTCCAGCATGAACCACTTTCGCTAGCTGCTTCACCACTTTTAGCATTATGTCTGTCATGACAAGAGGCAATCTTCAGTTTGTGGGTGGTGGTGAGGGTTATTTCCTGTTGATCAGAGTGTATCTTCTCATTTATATACTTTAGTTCTGGCTTGACATCAGTTGCCAAAAGTATGGCAACCTTCCCTTCAACAATATCTCTGATCAGGGCAGTGATGTTTGGGGGCAGATGATATGCATAGGCTTTATCAACATTTTCTCCTGTTTCCTCTTCTGCAGTTGGTATCTTACCAATGGATTTCTCATATGAGAGTTGCCTATCAACTGGTTGATGATCAGTTGGGGTTGGATCAGGAGTCCCTGAGAGGTCCTCATCCGCAGATGATTTGCTCTCCTTCTTCTCTGCAGAGGACTTCTTTTCTGCAAATGGCTTCTTCTTGTAGGGGGTATCTTCAAGTTGTTCCCCCTGGTGCTCTGCTTCCTCGGATTCATCAGGATGAGCATGATCAGAAGACTTCTGATCATGGTCGTCATCTTTCTCTTTCTTGTCTTCTTCCTTCTTCTCCTCATCTTCCTTTTGTTCTACTTCTTCCTCCTCCTTTTCTTCTTCATTTTCTTCCTCTTTTTATTTTCTTCTTCTTTGTCCTCCTTTTCAACTTCTACAATTATAATTCCTTTTTCTTTATTTTCTAATCTTTCTCTATCTTCATTATTTTCTACTTTCTCCTCCTCTCCAAGGGTTTCACCTTGTGATACACCCTTCATAACTTGAAGGACGAACTGGTCCATGTTTTGTTTGAAATAAGAAATGAATCAGTTCTCCTTGAGCAACAAGTTCACATCTTTCTCTTGACAGAAGGACATAATGAGTTGCTCAGGTGCTGTGGGGTGTTCCCAGGTACTCCTTTCAACAAACTGTTCCATCTAGTCTTCATAGATATTGACAAAGAAAAATTTGAGAGATTGTTGTTTGAACAGTTTTAATTGCTCTTTGATAAGGTTCAGAGGATTGTTCTCCCTGAGGTTAAGGGAATATCCAGCTTCTGGTATTTCAATGGTCTCCTCTGCCTCTTCTTCCCTTGTTATACTTGGAAGACTCGGGTGGGGGATCACTTCTGCCACCAGATCTGACTGATCTGGGTGTTCTACAGTAGGTGCAGGTGATATGATGAGCTGCATCTCTTATTCTTCTTCTTCTTCTTCAGATGAGTAGTCCACCAGGCCTTTTTGTGTCTTGGGGGACTGATCAGGTGAATATTTGATGTGGATAACTTCCTTCGGTTCAGGTGACTTCCTTTTGAATAACTTGATCAGAGGAATGTTGTCGCTGTCTGCAGGTGACTTTTCAGATGACTTCTCAGCAATGTCTTCTGTAGGTGATACTCCAGGTGCACGTTGTAACACCCCCAAAACCATATGGGAATATTACACGCCGTAAACCCTTTCTACAAGGATCTACCAGGCTAAACATCCATAAACAACCAAATTCTTGCCCGGCCAGGGTCAAACAATATAATCTTACACATTAATACACAGACGATGAGGTCACACAACTCCATCAACAGAAATGACTAAAACAACATTACCCACACAGGGGTCGAAACAAAATACAGTGGAAGACTGAAATCAACTCTAACAATACAACCAAACTCTACCAACTCTCGACTCTTGATTAGTATCGCAGCTCGTCATCCTCTTGTGCCAATCCTGTGACTACTCCTCTAAACCTGCCTGTACCTGGACGCAAAACAGACATCCACCCCCTATTACTCGGGGGTTTGTAAAACTCTACTGTTTTACTAGTGCAAGTGTAATACGATACGAAATGCAACAAGTAAATAGCAACTACGAATTTAATACGGAAATCAATTATCAAAATGTTCCCGAGAAGTTTTAGAATTTCGAAATCAAGCAAGAGATATTTGAAAAGGAACACATCATCTCGGGGATTTTTAAAGCAGAAATTCTTTTGGACCTGGAGTCCCAATTTACAAAACCTTTTCGTAAACATTAGGGCCTTAGCCCAATTCTCGTTTCAAAACACACTAGATAATATATCATTATGAGTCCGAGACCCATATTTAAAATGTTACCCAAACAATCATTGTTATACGATCGTTGTTCGTACACATCATGTACCGAACTCCGGAGGCCTCGACGGACCTTACTCGGACCACACATACTATTCATACACATCATGTACCGAACTCCGGAGGCCTCGACGGACCCTACCAGGCCATAAACATCGTTCGTACACATCATGTACCGAACTCTAGAGGACTCGTCAGACCCTACCTGGATCACACACCTTGTTTGTACACATCATGTATCGAACTCCAGAGGCCTCGTCAGACCCGACTTGGATCACACACCTTGTTCGTACACATCATGTACCGAACTCCAGAGGCATCATCAGAACCTACCTGGAACACACACACACATCGACACGACACAACTCATAATCATCAAATGTCAAGCCATTCCACGTTACACCGAAATGTATAATCAAGTATGTAAACCAAAACAACACAAATATCATAATCATCACAACAACTCAACAATGACCAACCACGCCCGGCACAAACTTAGATGATTTGCAGATCCAACACAATTCCACGATGTTACCTAAGTGAAGGTATTATCGCTACCATCAATCGTTCATAATAATCAATTCATACGAAGCATATTCGCTAAGATAAATTAATTCATCATAACCATAACACGACGTCCCTATTCACAAGACACAATTCGTATAGTAAAATACTTGCCTTAATAACCGCTACCGATTACTCCGAAGAACACAGTTCGACCGGGAAGCTCGGACCCCGAAGAAGATAACGAACGGAAGGGTTCCGACTCGAGTTTTTCACAAGAATTTTGTCCCTAAGTCATACCAATGATAAATCAACAATCGTACGATGGATAATAATCACACAACACCCAATCCCCCCTCTAAGACCTTCTGTCGGACACCTTCAAGGCGTTGACTAAGAACTCAACCAAAACGACGAATCAATCCAATCCAACTGTGGAATAACAACGGAAATGATAGAATACAACTAAATAATCATCAATCCATCACAATTCTAAGTTATTACTGTTAAATCGGATGAAAACGAACAAAACCCCCAATTTAACCAAACTAGGATTTCCAGGAAACCTGACCTCATTCGCTCCATCAAAGGATGTTATAGGATAGATAATCGATGATATGAACTCCAAGACTTCATGGATATGTTGTATCACAACATGTATCCATGCCCAAGAAGTCTCCAGCTGCGGAAGAGGAAGAACGAAGTGAGAAAAATGGTGAAAAAAACGCCTGCTGGCCTTAAATAGGCTGACTGCCGGCCACATAATGTACGTAATCGGCCATGGCTTACGGCCGTAACCGGCCATGGCCGAACCAACTGCCCCAAATATGCCAGCTCGTTACGTACATTACCGGCCAGGGCCTTACGTATGTAACCGTCCATTGCGGCCGATACTGCCGGGCCATAGCGGCCGTTACTCGGCCAGGTCCTACTAGTCGGGACTCGGTCGATCCGACGGTCCGAACAATCCCGAAACGCTGAGAGAACACATGATTCCGACCACCCGAGGGTTCGAAATTCGACAACGGGAGTAATTACCCCAAACTTTGGGAAATTACGAAAACTGCCCAAAACGTCCGAAATACACGATACACGGCCGAAACACCAAAACAAAGCTTGAAACATGAATAATAACATTAAATGAACTTACGAGAAACTCGAAACAACAGTTTCGGACGAGATTCGCAAGAATCGAACTCAAGTGCGGAAAAGCCGCTTAAGAACGCGGAATTCAACAAAACGACACCGAAATGAACTCGGATGACAAAAAGTACAGAATTAATCATTCTCAGAATGACGAAACGGTTATAAGAGAGTCGTCGAAACGGACCCCCGCCGAGAAAATAAAATTACCGGAAATCGAAATTGCGGATATTACATACTACCCTCCTTAAAAGAAGTTTCGTCCCGAAACTTAAAACAAGTAGGGAGAAGCAATATCCCGACAGGAAAACTCAACGAGATACACAAGAAATGCGTAACTTTCGCCCATTAGCGAAATGTTACAAGCAGAGCAAATGAATATATGGCGTGAAAACACGCCCCACAACGGCCAACACAACACCACCGACTATGATTCAAAACAATAACGAGCAATGAACGACACATCACATGCACACATTTAATCAAAGAAACGCACGCGACAACAAGTTGCACCGACTAAAACAGCTATGCGATAGAAACAAATAGAGTATCACGATAGAAATTACTCTGATTCGCATCAACAAGAAAATGTACGACGTCAAAACACAAACAATTCAAGATAACGGAAAACGAGAGTACCGGATATTACATTCTATCCCACAAAAAATAATTATCGTCTCGAAACTTAAACTAAGGTCATCACAGTGATACGAAACAAAACATAACGACACATAATAAAATACCATATTCATGACCCCGTGGTTCACTGCCACGCCTCCGTAGGTTCAACAACTATACGGGAACTTATTCAAAAAAAATATCATTTAACAAGTTCCAAACGTAAAAACCTCACAAAATACATCTCTACACAAGAAACAATCCGCACAACGAGTACCAAAAACACTATCACTGGACATCACTGGGCCCTCCGGAAGTAGGAATGGAACTCCGGTCCCTTATTATCTCGGCAACAATTTCGCAGTACTGAACTCGATGCCCCTCGTGTCCACAATTATAACAAGCCACTGGAGGTTTCTTACAATGCGCGCGTTCATGGCCTAGAACGTTACAGTTGAAACACCTAGGAGCATTACCAGAACTCAAAGACACCGGCTTGGGTCTTTTGGACTCTCTAGCTGACCGAGAAGGTCCCATACTCGACTGATACGAGGGTTGAGGTGTGGGGATCCCAATTCCCTTACTTCCCGATGCGTCATCGTAGATCTCCTGCTTCTTCGTTACCGATACAGACTCGATAGACATTATAGCCATCTCAAAAGCCAAGGCTCGATCCTGATAGTCCTTCAAGGTTGTACACATAAAAGGAGCCATACACTGCCGAATCTGAGGTTTCATACGCATATCGAAATAACGAACCTTATCTGCCTCACTTTTCACCTGATCCCAAACATAACACAGCTGTCGATTGTAATCGACTATTGCTTGAGACACCGACACGTCTCGGGGCATAGCCGAGAAAAAGTCGACAATCCTGCGCTCTTTAACAGGCGGCGGACAATACTCGGCCTCCATGGAAATCTTGAATTCTGCCCAAGTAGCTGTAAAATCACTAGGCGCTATGGCCTCCCACCAGTGTGCAGCTTCCCTGTCAAGCAGGTATTGGGCGATGGTGTAATACCCGTAATTTCGATTTCTGGCAATTTCTTTTTTTTCGGCGAAAGTCCGTTTTGAAGACTCGTTCATGACCGTTTCGTCATTCCGAGAATGATTAATTCTGCACTTTTTGTCATCCGAGTTCGTTTCGGTGTCGTTTTGTTGAGTTCCGTGCTTTTTGGCGACTTTTTCGCACTTGAGTTCGATTCTTGCGAATCTCATTTGAAACTGCTGTTTCGAGTTTCCCGTAAGTCCGTTTAACTTTGTTAGACGTGTTGTGAACTTCGGTTTGGTTATTCGATCACGTATCGTGATTTTTGGGCGTTTTGGGCCATTTTGTAATTTACCCAAAGTTGTGGGTATCCACATTCGTATTTGTTGTTTTGACCTTTTTCATGGTCGCGTGCGATAAATTGGTGCATGGTATTTATTTTCGGATCGATGTTGTTGTCCTAGAGCATTTCGTCGTGTTCGTTTCGTGCATTTTCGGGAATTCGAGTCGTGGAGTCTTGGCGGCTAGGCACTGGCTGGCCAAGTGCGGCAGGGACCTGGCAGGCGCGCACGAGCGTGGCGCACGAGCTGCGCGCACGATCCCGTGCTCGTGCGGTCCTGACTGCACATGCACGAGCGAGTGCTCGTGCCCAGTGCTCGTTCGTCCCATGATGGCGACAGCGGGGCGCGCACGACCGACGCATGACCGGCCGCCAGGCTCGCCGCTCGTGCAAGGCGTGTCGGCAAGATATATGGTCGCGTACTACTTCTTCACCCGTTTTTGATTTCATCTTTCTCCTTCCGCGGCTGGAAGCTTGGAGAGGTCGAAGCCATGTTGTTGAACAACATATCCATGAAGTTCTTGAGTTCATATCATTGATTGATCATCCTATATCATCCTTTGATCCAGCGAATCAAGGTAATCTTTCTTAGAACCCTAGTTTCTTGAATTTTGGGTTTTTTGGGTTTTTGTCCGATTCGTTCCGTATTGTTGATTAATCCATGATGGGTATGATTAATCTTAGTATTATTCATGTGTTTAACAACATCAAATCCTTGTTTTTCGTCGAATCAAGGTATTTTGACTTGAACCCTTGTTTTTGAAGATTTTGGGGATTTTCCTTTTGATTTCAATTCAAATCCATTTTTGTTCAATTAATTTTTGTATAAACATTGTTTTGAACATATTCTACGGATTGGATACTTGTATCTTTGATTCGTTCGACCCGAGGGGTGATTTCTTTGTTCTTGGAGGGTCTCGAACATTTAATGTTCGATTAAATGCTCGACTGAGTTCCCTTCGATAGTTTGTTGGGATTTCCATTGTTTTGGCCTTGATTCTCGTCGTAACCATGTGTTATTGTTACTTACGGAGGATTATAGATGCTCGATGATTCTGATGTTAAATTCCGTTGGTGATTGATGATTCGTGTGGTGTTATTCTCGTAGTAATTGCGGTGTTATTGCGTTCTTGATAGTATTCGGGAGTTCGGGGCTGTTTGACCATATTTCATCCGTCGGCTTGTTGCGATCGTGGTTTCAAGGTAAGTGTAATATCCGCAATTTCGATTTTTCGGTAATTTTCTTTTTTCGACGGATGTCCGTTTTGACGACTCGCTCATGACCGTTTCGTCATTCCGAGAATATTTAATTCTGCACTTTTTGTCATCCGAGTTCGTTTCGGTATCGTTTTGTTGAGTTCCGTGTTCTTAAACGGCTTTTCCGCACTCGAGTTCGATTCTTGCGAATCTCGTCCGAAACTGTTGTTTCGGGTTTCTCGTAAGTTCATTTAATGTTATTATTCATGTTGTGAGCTTTGGCTTGGTGTTTCGATCGTGTATCGTGTATTTCGGACGTTTTGGGCCATTTTCGTAATTTCCCAAAGTTTGGGGTAATTACTTTCGGTAGTCGAATTTCGAGCCTTCGGGTGGTCGGAATCGTGTGTTCTCTTAACTCTTGGATGCGTCTTTGCGAGTACGTCGTAACCATATCTTCGATTCGTATTCAGGTTCGGGTTTCGGGGTCGTCGGGCCGTCGGAGTGGCCACGGCCGGAGCCGGGCCTGGCCTGGCTGAGTTACGGCCGTAAGGTGCCGGTTACGGCCGTAAGGGCCGAGAGTTACGGCCGTACGGGTGCCAGGCAGCTTCCTGACGAATGCCGGTTACGGCCGTAAGGACCTGCCGGGTACGGCCGTAAGTGCCGAGTTACGGCCGTAAGTCCCTGTCGGTTATGGACGTAAGCGATCGGTTGGGGCTGGCCGGGTTTTGACGAATGCCGGTTACGGCCGTAAGTCCATGCCGGTTACGGCCGTAATCCGGTCGGCCATATATAGGCTGTGACCGGCCAAACCCTCATTTTTTCATCATTTCTTCACCCGGGTGCGGCTGGCGATGGGAAAAATCGGGAAATGGAGTTTTAGGTCGATTCCACTCGATTTCTAAGCGTTTTTGAGGATCTTTATCGATTATATCAACATAAAATCATTGTTCTTCGTCGGATCGAGGTAATTTCTTGAAATCTCCTCAAATTTGATTTTTCGAGATTTCTTCTTGATTTTCATTCTAGTCCGATTTTTATGAATCGGTTGATGTTAGTAAACATTATTAATCATGTTCTATGGATTGTATATCCATATTTTCGATTCGTCCAACCCGATTGATGATTTTTAGGCTCTTGAGAAACTTTGAACATTTAGTGTTCGATTAAATGCCTCAAAGAGTTTCTTTCGGTCGTTATGTTGATTTCGATTGATATTGTGTTATTGAATGAATTGTATTTCATTCAAGGTTGTTCAAGTACTTGTGTTTATCGGAGGACGCCGTTTGTTGTTCGTGGAAGGGTTTCATCGCCTTCGGTTGAGGCAAGTTTTATACTTGTACTAGTCAATGAGATTAATGTTATCATATATGTGTATGAATGTGTTGTATCATTCCGAGACTTAGTCTCTTCATGAATTCATTGATATTAAGAGATCGTTCGATACGATACCTTTCGGCAATTATGCCAAATGTTTTTATTGTTCGTTAATGGCCGGTTCAAGGCATTGTGATACTCGTTGTTAATGTTATTATCAATCACCGGTTCGCGGTATCGATGTATCGATCGTTGTTGTTGATATTAATGTCGATTTAAGACGTCGTTGTAATCATTGCTATTAATGTTGGAGTTTTGTCCTTGAAGTTGTTTTGGCCGATTAAAGGCGTTGACGTATTCATTTCTCTTCTTCGTTGTCGGTAATCGATTAAAGGTGCCGAGGCATCCTTCGTATCATTGTTATCGATTGGCCGTTCTCAGGCAAATCGAAGTGTTCAATCATTCATCATATCATTGTCATCGATTAGCCGTCCTAAGGCAATCGAGGTGCTCAATCATTCGTTGTATCATTGTTATCGATCGGTCGTTTTAAGGCAATCGAGGTATTGAATCATCCACTGCATCATTGTTATCGGTTGGCCATTCTAAGGCCATCGAGGTATTGAATTGGGGCTATCGAGGATAGTTCCCATCCGTTGTGTCGTTGTTATCGATTGACCATTCTAAGGTAATCGAGGTATTGAATTGGGACCGCCGGGGCCGGTACCCATCCATGAGTCATTGTTGTCGTGTTGGCCGACTCAAGGCAGCACACTATCATTCTCGTGAATTCGGTAATCTTGGGATCATTGCCGGTTGTGATTAATTATGTTTGGAGGCTAGTCTCGGCCATTAGATGGTTTCATTGTGATACGGCCGTGCGTGGCCGGCCCCTAATTGTGATACGGCCGTGGCTTCGCCCTAATTGTGATACGGCCGCGTCGTGGCTTCACCCCACTGCGATACGGCTTCGCCGTGGCTTCGCCCTAATTGTGATACGGCCGTGTCGTGGCTTCGCCCTAATTGTGATACGGCCGTGCCGTGGCCGATCCTAATTGTGATACGGCCGTGCCGTGGCTTCGCCCTAATTGTGATATGGCTTCGTGCCGTGGCTTCGCCCTAATTGTGATATGGCTTCGCCGTGGCTTCGCCCTAATTGTGATACGGCCGTGCCGTGGCTTCGCCCTAATTGTGATACGGCCGTGCCGTGGCTTCGCCCTAATTGTGATACGGCTTTGTGCCGTGGCTTCGCCCTAATTGTGATACGGCTTCGCCGTGGCTTCGCCCTAATTGTGATACGCGGCCGTGGCTTCGCCCTAATTGTGATACGGCCGTGTCGTGGCTTCGCCCTAATTGTGATACGGCCGTGCCGTGGCTTCGCCCTAATCGATAACTTGGCTGTTTTGGCTTCATGTGATTGTGATATTTGACAGCTTCGTCTGAGTGGCCTTCAGGCCTTTGTGATTGTCTTGGTAATTTCATTGGAGCCTTCGGGCATTGTGATTCATAATTAATTCAGTTCTGGTTTGGTTCATGTCGTGTAATTCATTGTGGTACTCTGTGATTATGATTCGCCGTTGGGCACTTATGTTCTAACCTGTTGAACAGGTATTAATAGTATGTCGTGGGCATAGTATTTCACGAATGCTCGGTTCTTACATTGGTTTGTGAGCATCTCGTATTATTATTATCATGGGACGCATTCTGCCTTTAGATGCATATCATGTTATACATGTATTTGATATTCATTATCTGGATGACTGACCTCGTGGGGGCGGAACATGTTTTCATGTTTTAGGTGCTTGCGAGGAGAGAGTTGAGACACAGGGGCATGATGATGGCGACGAGGCATTCGAGCGATACTAGTCCGAGTTGTTCATGTTGGTCAGTCAGTTGGAGTGTTCTTCAGTCTGGCAGTCATTGTCATTATGTATTACCCGAGGAGATGCTCGTGGATGTTGTTGTATTTTATTTTTGGCCATGTAGGCCCATCGTTGTCGTTGAAATTCCTTATCGGAATATTGTGTCGGATATCATGGTAGGGACTATGATTTTCCCTTGTTATTTAATTTAATGTATTTTAGTCATGTTCGCCTGGTGGATCTCCTGGCGTGGGGTCCACGGCACTGTAATAACCAAATAGGATTTGGGGGTGTTACAGTAAGTACCTTGTTCATACGCTTCTCGTTTTGTGGATATGATGATCGGTGGTCGTCTGGGTGTGTTTGTTTGGTTATTTTAAAATGAATTTTCAAAAGATTTGTTTTGGCCTCGTTAAAGCTCTCTTTCAGAATGCGTGTGTGTTTTGGGAATTGATTATGATTTGATTATTTTGAACGTTGAAGGCTTTGATGATACCCCTGTTGTTAAAGCTATGGAATCGTGTATTCCGTGTTTAATCTTGTTATTATGTTTTGAAGAGTTTGATAATGATGTCGAATTAGTGGCCATCCCTAGTGAGTATTCTTGATGAGCTTACATTCTTAGCATATTAGTATTGCATGAGTAACATGTGTGTGTGTATGCTCACTACGGGTTAGATCCGACAGGGTCTTGGTAGGGCTCCACGAAGCTGTGGAACCGCGAGCTTGCTTTTAACCACTACGGGTTAGATCCGACGTGGTCTCGATAGGGGTCCACGAAACTGTGGGTCCGCGGTTAATTGTGGTGCATTTTACAAATGTGATTTGATTATGGCATTTTCGGAAATGAGTGCTTTTGAATGGTTTTCATGATTGCATGCATCGACTAAGTGTGTAAGAGGTAAGTTGTTCGTTTGGCTTACTTGGCTAGGATGGCACTAGAGTATTTGTCGTCGGTGTTTAAACCTTGGGTTGTGGATTTTGATGTTGGAAAACGAACCGTTCTCGTGTACTGTGAGTTGATGGAATTTGGGGCTAAAATCCCAATGGTTTTGTAAAGGTCATTTTACAGAAAGTAAACCTTCGGGGTGGTGACCCCTTTCGTATTTCGAGTTTTGGAAAGAGTAGGATTCAATAAATCCTAAATTGTTTTCTATTAAAACTCTCGATGGCATTTTAAACCGTTTTATAAATTGTTTCCCTTGATTTGTGATCTTTCGGTTTTGGAATGTTTTACCCAAACCCTTGCCTCGGGAAGTACTTTCTTGTTATGTTGGAATCTTCGAGGATTCTTGATTGTTATTATTCTTGGAACTTGAATTGTATGGCTCGTATTTGCAGTTTGTACTTGCACTAGCAAAATAGTGGAATTTTGCTAACCCCCGAGTAATCGGGGGGTGGATATCTGTATTGCATTCAGGTTTTGGAGCATAGCACAGGGTCGACATGAAGGATGATGAAAGATGAACGATACTAATCACACGAGGACCCGTTGATGTCGTATTGGTTTAGTTGTATTTTTATTTTCCGCTGCAGTATTCTTTCCCATTGTACGAGAGTGTGTTGTACTCGACCCCTGCGTGGGCATGTGTTATGGTTGAGTTGTATGTATTTGTTGAAAGGCCAAATTGGTCTACTGAGTCATTTTAGCCTTGAAGGCATTGTCGAGATGTTCAATGTTGTTACCAGCCTGGTAGATCCTTGAGGAAAGGTTCTATGGCGTGTAATATCCCTGAGCGGATTTGGAGGTGTTACATAAATGCTATCGGAGCTTAGGTTGTGGAAATCTAGGCTGTCGGGTTTAGTGGTGTCTGTTGAGTTTTTGTCTCGTCGGATTTTGTCTGACTGAGTCGTGTCGCAACGCGTCGTCTGAGTTTGTTGGTCGTGATTAGTATCGTGGGGCGATCATCATCTTTGTGCGACCTGTGGATGTAAGTCTCCCTTCTTTGTGTTGTGCTTGTGTGACACGAGCTATTTTTATGATTATTTGTTAAGTGACGGAATCCTTTTATGGATTTTGATTTCTTGATATGTGGTTATTTGACCCTCATATTTCGTTCATATGAGGAGTAGTGTTGCTGGATTGTGCATGTTTGACTTTATTTCTTTTATGCGCTGCGTGAGTTCTTTTGTAATGGCTTTCAGTATTTTACCGACTGAGTTTTATTTCGAAAACCGATTCCCTTAACCGAGTTTGTGGCATTATGGCCTTGATCGTTTTGACAAAATTCTTATGACGGTATTTAGTATTTTGTAAATGGCTTTTATGAGTTTTTGAAATGTTACCGTCATCGGCCTTTTTGACGTTTTTGTAAATAGTTTTTAGCCTGGTGGGTTCTGGCGTGGGGCCCACGGCGTTATAATGTTCCGTGTAATTACCTGACATTTTTGGGCATTCTAGCCCATTGAATTATCTTTGAAAACCTTGAGTATCTTAGAAAATAAATTTCAAGACGTACTTTTAAAATGAATTATTTTCTCGTGTTACATCCAAGGTGCCACAATATGTTTCAAAATTCTTCTACCTCGAGGACCAAAATGTTTTGAGATATTTTCATTGTTTTAGAAACACTTTTATTTAGACCCGAGGGTCAAATATTCTGAAAATTTTTCACTAAGAGAAAGTGTCCTCATTTTTATCAATGTGAAATGGTTCTCCAAAGTCCTGATGACGATGTTTGTACTACTTCTTTTTATATATGATGCTCGAGATCAACTAGTGTTTTCAAATTATTTTAGAAAGTGGTTTTCGTTTTTAAAACCTATCGTTTCTATTTGCGGTCCAGGAATGTATATGTGACGTCAGCGTTATTGTTAGGATGTTGGCTCTATGAGTTGTAGTCGAATTGGCGGTGTGAGCGTTGAGTCATTTTCCACACATTTGTTGTGTTAGCCCTCTGTGAGAGGTGGGATGTTGGTATTGAATGTTGTCGCCCCGTGGTGATTTCCGGGTTATCGCGCATGTGCGAAATGTTAGAGCTTGGTTTGGTATGACCGCGTGCATCGGTGATTATTCCGTTATGTGTCGGTTGTTTAATGTATTATTACCTTGCTTCCATTTTTGTGAATTTCGTGGACGAGGTCGAAGGTAATACCCGTACTATTTCGGCTTCTGTATTTTATCATTCTCCATTCTTTCAACTCGCTCGTGTTCATTGATACTTTCTGAACTTGTTCTGTATTTCGGTTTCATCATTCGAACGAGCTGTGATCTTGTTTTGGGTCGATCTGGTTATCGCTGTGACTTTTTCGAGTTCGGTTCGATTCATGTGAACCCTGTTCGGAAGTGACATCATTTAGTTCTATTAACTCTTCTATTCGAAGTGTATCGGATTTTGAACTTCTGTATTTTCGACTCTGTCAACTCGTTTATGTTCGTTGATATTTTCTGAGCTTGTTCTGCCCCTTGCTTTTGTTGATCAAACAAGTGTGGTATTGTTTCGAAATAACTCGTTTATCGTTGTGACTTTTCAATTGCTATTCCCTTTCCTGTGGATCTTATGTGAATGCACATCTTGTTGTTTTCACGAGAACATATATTGTCTCGAGCCGAGACGTGAACCTGGGAGTTGTTGTTTGAATTTTATTATTCTTCGTGATTCGAACATGATTATTCAATTTTTGTTGTCTCGATCGTTTGATTGTTTGGTTTTTGTTGATCTCATGTCGTGATTGTTGAACGTTCAGGTTCCTTCGTAATTCCCTTAAGTTCGGGAAATTAGTCTCGTTTTCGATCTTCCAACCCTTGGGCAGTGGAATTCCATATTTGTTCAGTGATTGGCGAGTGTTTTGATTGATGTACCATTGGGTTGGTCAATCATATTGATTTTTGTTCGTTGTGTTTTGTGATTGTTCGGATAATCGACTCGATTGTATTATCTGTTTGATGACGTTTATCACTTGTTGATTTAATTATGTCTCTACCGGTGGCGTTGTGTTAGCCGTCGTGGGGCGTGTTTTCACATCGTATATTCCTTTGCGTTGCTTGTAACGTTTCGCCGATGGGCGTAAGTTACGCATTTCTTGTGTATCTCGTTGAATTTTCCTGGCGGGATATTGCTTCTCCCTACTTGTTTTAAGTTTCGGGACGAAACTTCTTTTAAGGAGGGTAGTGTGTAATACCCGTAATTTTAATTTCCGATAATTTCTTTTTGACGACTCGTTCATGACCGTTTCGTCATTCCGAGAATGATTAATTCTGCATTTTTTGTCATCCGAGTTCGTTTCGGTGTCGTTTTGTTGAGTTCCGTGCTTTTTGGTGACTTTTCCGCACTTGAGTTCGATTCTTGCGAATCTCATTTGAAACTGCTGTTTCGAGTTTCCCGTAAGTCCGTTTAACTTTGTTAGACGTTTTTTGAATTTTGGTTTAGTTATTCGATCACGTATCGTGATTTTCGGGCATTTTGGGCCATTTTGTAATTTACCCAAAGTTGTGGGTATCCACATTCGTATTTGTTGTTTTGACCTTTTTCATGGTCGCGTGCGATAAATTGTTGCATGGTATTTCTTTTCTGATCGATGTTGTTGTCCTAGAGCATTTCGTCGTGTTCGTTTCGTGGGTTTTCGAGAATTCGAGTCGTCGAGTCTTGGCGGCTAGGCACTGGCCGGCCACGTGCGGCAGGGACCTAGCAGGCGCGCACGAGCGTGGCGCACGAGCTGCGCGCACGATCCGGTGCTCGTGCGGCCCTGACTGCACACACACGAGCGAGTGCTCGTGCCCAGTGCTCGTGCGTCCCGGCAGTTGGCTGAAAGTGGGCGCGCACGACCCGGCGCACGACCGGCCGCTCGTGCGTGCCTGCTCGTGCGTCGCTGGGCAGTATATATGGTCGGACAAACTACTTCTTCACCCGTTTTTCATTTCATTCTTCTCCTTCCGCGGTTGGAAGCTTGGAGAGGTCGAAGCCATGTTGTTGAACAACATATCCATGAAGTTCTTGAGTTCATATCATTGATTGATCATCCTATATCATCATTTGATCCAGCGAATCAAGGTAATCTTTCTTAGAACCCCAGTTTCTTAAGTTTTGGGGTTTTGGGGTTTTTGTCCGATTCGTTCCATATTGTTGATTAATCCATGATGGGTATGATTAATCTTAGTATTATTCATGTGTTTAACAACATCAAATCCTTGTTTTTCGTCGAATCAAGGTATTTTGACTTGAACCCTTCTTTTTGAAGATTTTAGGGATTTTCCTTTTGATTTCAATTCCAATCCATTTTTGTTCAATTAATTGTTGTATAAACATTGTTTTGAACATGTTCTACGGATTGGATACTCGTATCTTTGATTCGTTCGACCAGAGGGGTGATTTCTTTGTTCTTGGAGGGTCTCGAACATTTAATGTTCGATTAAATGCTCGAATGAGTTCCCTTCGATAGTTTGTTGGGATTTCCATTGTTTTGGCCTTGATTCTCGTCGTAACCATGTGTTATTGTTACTTACGGAGGATTATAGGTGCTCGATGATTCCGATGTTGAATTCCATTGGTGATTGATGATTCATGTGGTGTTATTCTCGTAGTAATTGCGGTGTTATCGCGTTCTTGATAGTGTTCGGGAGTTCGGGGCCGTTCGACCATATTTCATCTGCCGTCTTGTTGCGATCGTGGTTTCGAGGCAAGTACCTTGTTCATACGCTTCTCGTTTTGTGGATATGATGATCGGTGGTCGTCTGGGTGTGTTTGTTTGGTTATTTTAAAATGAATTTTCAAAAGATTTGTTTTGGCCTCGTTAAAGGCTCTCTTTCTGAATGCGTGTGTGTTTTGTGAACGGTGTGTTTTGGGAATTGATTATGATTTGATTATTTTGAACGTTGAAGTCTTTGATGATACCCCTGTTGTTAAAGCTATGGAATCGTGTATTCCGTGTTTAATCTTGTTATTGTGTTTTGAAGAGTTTGATAATGGTGTTGGATTAGTGGCCATCCCTAGTGAGTATTCTTGATGAGCTTACATTCTTAGCATATTAGTATTGCAAGAGTAACGTGTGTATGTGTATGCTCAGTACGGGTTAGATCCGATGGGTTCTCGGTAGGGCTCCACAAAGCTGTGGAACCGCGAGCTTGCTTTTAACCACTACGGGTTAGATCTGACGGGGTCTCGGTAGGGGTCCACGAAGTTGTGGGTCCGCGGTTAATTGTGGTGCATTTTACAAATGTTATTTGATTATGGCATTTCCGGAAATGAGTGCTTTTGAATGGTTTTCATGATTGCATGCATCGACTAAGTGTGTAAGAGGTAAGTTGTTCGTTTGGCTTACTTGGCTAGTATGGCACTAGAGTATTTGTCGTCTGTGTTTAAACCTTGGGTTGTGGATTTTAATGTTGGAAAACGACCCTTGTTGTCGTTCTCGTGTACTGTGAGTTGATGAAATTTGGGGCTAAAATCCCAACGGTTTTGTAAAGGTCATTTTACGGAAAATAAACCTTCGGGGTGGTGACCCCTTTCGTATTTCGAGATTTGGAAAGAGTAGGATTCAATAAATCCTAAATTGTTTTCTATTAAAACTCTCAATGGCATTTTAAACCGTTTTATAAATTGTTTCCCTTGATTTGTGATCTTTCGGTTTTGGATTGTTTTACCCAAACCCTTACCCCGGGAAGTACTTTCTTATTATGTTGGGATCTTTGAGGATTCTTGATTGATATTATTCTTGGAACTTGAATTGTATGGCTCGTATTTGCACTTTGTACTTGCACTAGCAAAATAGTGGAATTTTGCTAACCCCCGAGTAATCAGGGGGCAGATGCATTCAGGTTTTGGAGCATAGAACTGGGTCGGCATCAAGGATGATGAAAGATGAACGATACTAATCACACGAGGACAAGTTGATGTCGTATTGGTTTAGTTGAATTTTTATTTTCCGCTGCAGTATTCTTTCCCCATTATACGGAAGTGTGTTGTACTCGACCCCTGCGTGGGCATGTGTTATGGTTGAGTTGTATGTATTTATTGAAAGACCAAATCGGTATACTGAGTCATTTTAGCCTTGAAGGCATTGTCGAGATGTTCAATGTTGTTACCAGCCTGGTAGATCCTTGAGGAAAGGTTCTACGTCGTGTAATACCCCTGTGCGGATTTTGGGGTGTTACAGATGGGTACTCTTCTCTCATTGGGGCAAGCTAAAGCATCAAATGTTCTGTCCAACTGGAAGAGCCAGTTCTCCCAGCCTAACGAGTTCGAAGAACCTACGAAACGGGGCGGGTGGATTCTCATCACAACTCGTAACCACTTACTAGCTCCGTTATCCTCATCCGGAATCTCGTCTCGGTGTACGGTCTGATTCATATGCGCCAACTGGTCAGCCACCTGACGAAGGATTGTGGCGGCGCCAATGTCAACATTATCTCTGGATGATTGTTGCTGATCACCTGATGGGTCATTATGACCGTCCATACTGAGCTGATTGGCATTCGACAATGAGCGAGTTCTCACGCTCCTGATCAAGACCACAACTACGACCACGTCCTCGGCCTCGACCTCTCGACATACTGAACAGACGACCAATCAGAATAATGCAACCAAACAAACATCACAACGTCAACATAGGACGACAAATAGCAGCACGATAAAACATCAACTCCAAGTCATCACACAAGTGCACGAACTAACACTGTAATTTTAGAACTTCATTCAAAAATAATTCACACAGTCACATCAACAGAGATGTTTGGATTTTACTAAATCAAACACGGTCAAAACCACACACGTATGGTAGGGATCAAACACTAGCAACAAAAATAAAATATTTCCAGGGTATTATTCAAATGATAAAATTTTAAAATTCTCAAGTTTGAAAAATTTTGTGAAATGAAATTTTTGAAAACACTTTTAATACCTCGGTCGTTTAATCAAAACCATGTATCTCATTATCAAAATTGTTTTGATTGAAGCTATTTGCAAAACAACACGTTGAGGCTTCAATCTTTTCGCTATACGATATCGTCAAAATGACCTTATCAATATATTATTATCCTTACTAAGGATATATAGGGTAACAACATGTTACCACGCCAACCATCACTTATATATCAACAGAGATTAAATAATCAGTAAAAAGGGGCACGGATATAACTATAATAACAAATTACTACCGGGTCAGTCAAAAGTTTACGGCCGTAACAACATGCAGTTTACGGCCGTAACAACTCTGAGCTTACGGCCAAATGGAAAACATCTTACGTCCGTAACATCTAGCTGCAGGACTGCAAAATTGTCACAGCAACCTCCAACAGGGCTCCGAGAGTTAGGGAACGATACCTAACAACGTATCCCAACATTTAGAAAACACTGAAACATTCTCCGGCGAGCACAAAGACACCACAAACTTATCACAACCACTTAGCCCCAACACGTGGACATATGAAGTTCAAAATTCAGAAAACCAAAAATCGTTCTGCAAAATAAAAATTTTCCAAAATCCTTTCGTTCATAACCAAAAACGACGGTAATATTTTACAATGTCTGAAGTACTTCAAAACACACTTTCCAAATACCGTCTGATGGTGTCATTTGAAAATACACGGCTCATTTGTCAAAATTTAACCAATTTTAAAAATCCATATAAAATGTGGTTTTAACCGCACCATCAAAATTATTTAGACAATGGCAAACGATTTCCACAAAAATGTTCAAACCCGTAAAGACCTCCAGGAAAAACATTCTAAAACCTACCCACAGCGGCATAAACATAACAATCTAAAAGAAACAATCAAACTAAAAATCACATGCCCAAACGGCAAACAGGATCTCCAATCCAATTGAATATATCTCACATCATCAAGTTTCAACAAAACCATTCCTCGGAGTATCTCACGAACTCAATCGTCGATACCTTATTCGAAACCAATCAAGGTTCTCAATTTTTCACACCATACCACCCCACACGGTGGTTGAAAGGTAAAACAACAATATGCCTAGTTTTATACATATACTATGTGTCACACCTATTAAATACAACTATATTCACAACACCGTGCGAATAAAATTATGCACCGCAATTAACTCACTTAGATAAAATCACGACACACAATTACCTCGCATAAAAGAGGAGACTTACATCCACAGGCCGCACGGAGATGACGGTCGCCCACGATACTAATCTCATCGGACAACATATCTGACACGTTGTGACTACGCACAACTCAACTTGTCACCTGACGACTCGAACTACAAGACAACACAGTACTCGAAAAATTAGGACTCGAATCGACCCGACAGCCTAGGTTTCCGCAACCTAAGCTCCGATACCATAAATGTAACACCCCCAAAACCGTATGGGAATATTACACGCCGTAAACCCTTTCTATAAGGATCTACCAGGATAAACATCCATAAACAACCAAATGCTTGCCCGGCCAGGGTCAAACAATATAATAATACAGATCGTTAAGGTCACTTACACATGAATACACAGACCGATGAGGTCACACAACTCCATCAACAGAACTGACTAAAAAAACATTACCCACACAGGGGTCGAAACACAATACAACGGAAGACTAAAATCAACTCTAACAGTACAACCAAACTCTACCAACTCTCGACTCTTGATTAGTATCGCAGCTCGTCATCATCTTGTGCCAATCTTGTAACTACTCCCCTGAACCTGCATGTACCTGGACGCAAAACAGACATCCACCCCCCGATTACTCGGGGGTTAGTAAAACTCCACTGTTTTACTAGTGCAAGTATAATATGATACGAAATGCAACAAGTAAATAGCAACTACAAATTTAATACGGAAATCAAATTATCAAAATGTTCCCGAGAAGTTTTAGAATTTCGAACTCAAGCAAGAGATATTTGAAAAGGAACACATCATCTCGGGGATTTTTAAAGCAGAAATTCTTTTGGACCTCGAGTCCCAATTTACAAAACCTTTTCGTAAACATTAGGGCCTTAGCCCAATTCTCGTATCAAAACAGACTAGATAAGATATCACTATGAGTCCGAGACCCATATTTAAAATGTTACCCAAACAATCACTGTTATACGATCGTTGTTCGTACACATCATGTACCGAACTCCGGAGGCCTCGACGGACCTTACTCTGACCACACACACTGTTCATACACATCATGTACCGAACTCCGGAGGCCTCTACGGACCCTACCCGGCCACAAACATCGTTCGTACATATCATGTACCGAACTCCATAGGCCTCGCCTGTAATACCCGAGATTTCTGTTATGTAATTGGAACTTGTGATATTGTAATGATTGTACTATTGTCTGAGTACTATTCTCCGTATTTCATAATCCTTTGTTGTCGAGCGTATAATTTCGTGTATGTGATTTAAAGATTGAAATTCTGTGCATGTAGCGCACGCTACAGGCTACGGGTAGCGTACGCTAACATGGATTTATAGCGCATGCTACAGAGTGTCATTAGCGCACGCTATGCATGGTCAAATTGATTGAGACGTGCGGTAGGTGAAGATCTGGCCGGGGGACCCTTGTCGGATCGTGTCGAATGAACCTGGACGGCTTTTGGGAAAAGCCAAGTCAACGCCTTAGCGCACGCTACAGGCATGTGAATAGCGCACGCTAAGTGCTGACTTCAGTTAAGTCAGACAGCCGTTAGCGCACGCTACGAGCAGGGACTAGCGCGCGCTAATAGCCATTTATTATAAATAGAACAGCATCCTATTCGTGATTTCAGTTCTTCTCCTCCCATAACCCGGACTCTTACACTTAGAACATAACTCCCTTCATCCTAAACACTTCGTATCAACCTCCTAGTTCGAGATTGAAGATCGTATATCATTGGAGATTGGTGTTCAAGCCTTCGGTGTTGGATTGCTTCATTTTCCTCCGTGTTCTTCACTACTTTGAGGTAGGTGATTCTTCACCGATGATTAGTAATGTTCCTAAGGAAGTTTGAATCATGTTTGGATAGCAAGTATTTCGTTTATAATCGGTCATCACATGTTAGAAGGATACTTTTGACGTATCGGCACTATCTATCGTATGAACCTTTGAACCATCTTATTATAAGGACTCCTAAGCATGTTCAAATCAATTTATGATTAGTAATCGGATATTACCCAGTTGCTACGTTGTACACGTTGGAATCATGTGTTTTGGAACGTAAGACGATCGGAACTTAGATTATTTCTTGAAAATCTTAGATGGATTATGATATTGAGATGACTATCCGTATATTTGTATTTCATAATCTTAAAACTTCCACAAACCTTATTAGCATGATATGCCCGAGGATAACTTGTATTATCACGGTAGAATTCATGAGTTATTCACCATTCAACCCAGTTTTCGGTTTGCAGTATTCTGCCATCCAAGAGTAGCGCACGCTAACGTATGTGAGTTAACGTGCGCTATCGGGGTTCAGTTAACGTACAAAACGTACGTAGCGTACGTTATGTATCGGCCGGTTCATACAGTCAGTTCGTAACTAGCGCACGCTAGTCTTACACGATAGCGTACGCTAACAGGCCTGCTTAGCGCACGTTACGTATAGTACGTAGCGCACGCTAAGCAGTCCAGGCAGATTGGTTATTTTGAGCTTTTCGGCCGTAGACCGAATTGTTAGGCCATCGTTTGACTTGAGATGATTTGTATATCGTTCCTTTTGTTAAGGTTCGAGCTTGTTACGTTGATCGAAGGAGGCGGCCTTCGAGTGTGTCGAGAACATTGAAGTGTTTCGTCCTTGCCATTTTCGAGGCAAGTATCATATGTCGAGTTCGATTTATCATGCTTGTGGTTTAGTTCATATTGTTGAATATGAGATGTATTTCTGGAAATTCTCGTGATATTCGTTGTTGTTTGTTCGTATTAATGAACATATTGAAATGCATATGTGTATGCATAATTGATTGATTATGGTATAAATGATCCGAGGGGGTCATGAGGATCTATGCTGAGGGCGCTGGATCGAACGTCCACCATGCGTTGGTCCGACGGGATCATCATGGGGATCTATGCTGAGGGCGCTGGATCGTTGGACGGGTTTTCCACCATGCGTTGGTCCGACGGGATCATCATGGGGATCTATGCTGAGGGCGCTGGATCGCTGGATTACCTTGTATTGTGTTGATGGAATCGTGAGGATTCGCATCGTTGGATTCCGGTAGCGGAAGTCCGTTTGCATGTTTTGTGATGCATTGATGATTAATTGTATTATGATACTTGTACTAGCATTGTTTTGCTAACCCCTCCGGGGGTGGACATTGTTTTGATGTTCAGGTAGCCGAGGAGCGGGGAGGCAACCACAAAGACTGGCTGTGACGATGAAATGGCTCAGTGATGTGGTTGATGTTATTATTATTGTGATTTGTCTTCTTGGTTCGTTTAGTACTCGAGTACACCTGTATTAATAAAGTCCTTTCGATATGGTTGTATAAGTTAACACATTTGATCGTTTGAATCAAATCTGTGTTTGAATTCCAGTTGTTCGATTGGTTTAATTTTTATACCTCTTTTAAAATTAGCCTTGTAAATCCTTATCTAAAGGGTTTACGGCGCTGTAATTATTCCGAATATCTCGGGGTGTTACAGAATATGGTATCAGAGCTAAGATTCATGGTGTTGCGATATTTCCTACACGCAAGTGCACGTCATCGTTTACAAGTAATAAAGTGATAAGTAGAGTATCGTTCCCACGAGGATTGAATCTCTAACTACCGACGTTTTCGTATTCCAATTTTATTTGAACAATCGAAGTTGGGTTTTTTGGATTAATAACTAAAAGAATTAATAAAAGACTAAACAGAAAACGATAGCTTGAATAAAAGGAATCAAATGATAAATAAGTCTAGAGTTCTGAATCCACCTTAATTTATCCGAATTTAATCTTGATTATCCGTAATAAATAATTTTCCCAATTTATTGAAGGCGGAGATTGCTAATATATTCTACCGCCTCTCCGAGGTCAATAGATTTATCTAACGGCGACTAACGCACTCTATTCCTAGGTGAATTATCTCCGCTAGGCAAAAGCATGAAATCTCCTAAAGGCCACGTAGTTCCTATGAGTATATTCCTATCTCACGTAATAAAACGGTCCTCACCAATAGTTCCTCACCAAATCTCCTCTCCCGATTCAAGTGAATGATTAAATCAATACAACTATTGGCCGATAATTGCAAGCATTAAACATAATTGGGAAAACTCAATAAAAAGGTAATAAATTGGATAATCTCAATCAATTCCAAAATAAAGGTTTCATCAAAACCCTAGATTAGGGCTTTAGCCCGACATACTAAAAACCGACAATACAGAATAAATAAACGAAAGCATAAAATTCAAACGCAGATGAAGCTCGGATTCCTCCGTTCTTGACTTCCGCCTTCGCCTTGAATTCCTCTGCTTCCTCCTCTTCTCTCGTCTCCAAGCTTAAGCTTTCTTAGGTTTAGATTCAATGATTCCAAGATGATTAAATTAGGGTCTTAAGCCCTATTTATAGCTCAAGACTTCCATAAATCGCGTCCGTATTAGTTGGTTGAAACGGCTTGAAACGCCCAAAATCCGCAGACGTACCAAACCCGCTAAGTGTGCCGCGGCTCATCAACTGTGCCGCGGCACATCGCCAAAATCAATACCCGGGCGTAATTAAATCCTTACGTGCCGCGGCTCACATGGGCCGTGCCGCGCACGCAGTACACCCACTCGCCCTTCGGTGGTGACTTCCTTTGCCGCGGCTCGCCTTCCTTGTGCCGCGGCTCATAGTCGATTTTGCTGCTACCGCTTTGCATCGT
This sequence comes from Orobanche coerulescens, assembly GCA_033398695.1. Taxonomy (NCBI): domain Eukaryota; kingdom Viridiplantae; phylum Streptophyta; class Magnoliopsida; order Lamiales; family Orobanchaceae; genus Orobanche; species Orobanche coerulescens. Next base: position 72,522,525 of record CM065815.1, read on the forward strand.
TTAAGCTTCCGGACTTCAATTTCCTGTCAATCATACAAAATTAAGGCATTAAAAGCTCATTTAGATGATTTCACACTCCAAAATACTACAAAATAATGATAAATAAGCGTATAAAAATACGCCTAACAAATACCCCCAAACTTAAGCCTTTGCTTGTCCTCAAGCAAAAAGAATTAAAGTCAATAAAAGAATGTCGTGAATCATCGTGCAACTCATAGTGTTCAACCTAATCAATACTATCCTCCCATCCTCTCTAAATAATACGAGTGTCATAAAAGCGAGCTGCACTCAGAATAATGATTCCGCAAAGAAATCAAGTTCAGTCCTAATCATTTGTTCACGAAGAAAACTCAGCTCAAAGATCAACAAAACATGAGTCAAATCAACCGTCAATATGAAAGGCTAACATAAACAAGCTAGTTCGTCGCGTTCCACAGTCTAAAGGCACAATTTTTCACGAGTCTCATAACAAATAAACCTCGGACAATATCCCCTTATATAAATATGCTCAAGAATTTGATTCGAGTCGACCACTAGGTTAGGATCTCGGGATGTTTCATCGGGACAATCCTAGGGTGGAACTTCCATTCTCATGTATTCGGAAACCGTTTGACGTAAAAGACACTCATGGGGCACATGGATGCTTCTAGTTACTAAGTTCCCGTTTACAGCGGAGAAACAACTCGAATACAAAATTTCCGCATGTCCGAATCAAGGTTGCCGTTTTACGCGAGAGTAAACAGCGGGTCACGCGAATACCCCCGGTTACTAGGCTTCCTATCATTGGCACATGTGAACTCACTAAATCACTAGTCTAATCGGGTCGCTGCTTTACGCGAGAGTAAACAACGGTCACGCGAATACCCCTTACTAGACTTCCCTTCATAGAACACATTATCTCGACTTTTAGGGAAAACGACCGACTCTAAACTCAATCTAAGTTCCAACTCGTCTAAAGTAACAATACGTCTCACGATGCGGAAAATGTAGCCAAACGCATTGATGGGGATTTAAAACAAGTATGTATCGTCTCTTATCCGCCAAGTCCTCTACAAACACGAAAAATTTGACCTAATTGAATACTAAGCGAATGAAATAATCGACTACAACTCGACTAAAACTCGCCCGCTTCTTCGAGAGAAAGACAAAGGTCGTAACATCAAGATCACACATAATAGAAGCACGAAAATTCACGAATAAAGAAAAACTACGGCAAGCAAGGCTATCTAAAAAAATTTTCGCAAAGAAAAGAAAAGTGCAACAAAATATAATGTACAAACCAGAAAATAGAGTACAAAGAATGAATGTAGACCTAAAGTAAATCCCTCCCCAAACTTAGGACGATATTGACCTCAATGGACAAAAATGAAATGCAAGAAAAGTAAAAGGTCAAGTACTCCTCCACCGCTCGGGAGAGCCGGTGCCAGATCGTCCTGAGGAGGGTGGTGCTTCAATGATCAATTTTCCATTGCCGCAATTTATCAAACACCTTGTGTGCACAAGTTAAAATGAAGAACAAAAATTTTGATGGTTAATTCCAAATCCCAAAAATAATAACACGATTGTAGCCCTGAATTACAAAAACCATCATCAACAATTCGTTCATAAACATCAATTCCATCACAATAACAAATTCCCATATTCTAACTCCATTTGAAACAACAATGAAGAACAACTAGCAATATAAAACTCCAAATCTTTTCACATCAAAAATCACCTATGATTTAGAAATCAAAAATTACCCGGAGAATTTGAGAAGGAGATCGATAGAATGGACCCGACTAACCTCATCGTGTGCGGGAGGGAAGGAATGAAGGGAAGAAGTATATATGCAAAGCCGATCGATCAAAGAGCTTGACTGGCCGCTCTTATTTTGCGACGGTGCCGCGCACAATAAAAGTGAGCCGCGCCCAAAGTATCGGATTTGGACGTTTTGATATGCCGTCGGTGCCGCGCTCAGATTTCGTATGCCGCGGCTCGGTGTTAAAGTGTGCCGCGGCTCGGCCTTAGTATGCCGCGGCACAAAGCATGTGCGCCTGGCGTTTCTTGACCATTTAGTGTGCCGCGGCTCGGTTTTGGTGCCGCTGGGCCGACTGGTGTGCCGCGGCTCGCAAGATCATGCCGCGCACAGGTACGATTTGATCGGCCATTTTTCCTCAGCTGGTGTGTGCCGCGGCTCACCTGGACTGTGCCGCGGCCCATTATTGAATTTATCCCCTTTTTGCTGATTCCTGCACAGAAATTTTACACGAATTCATTACAATGAGAGGAAAGGATGGATCCAAGAGGAAAGAAGACAAAAAGAGACTCTAAAAAATGCAAGCAAACAACAAAGAATCTACAACTAATACTCGGGTTGCCTCCCGAGAAGCGCTAAGTTTAAAGTCTTCAGCCGGACCTATTGAACACGTTAGTTCGCTTTTCGCAAACTCCATTTGGCTTCCGCCCCGTTTATCGAACCGTTTATATTTTGGTTAAAATTATGACCATTGGTCATCAGCGGTTCGATTCTCGGTTCGGTAATCAAATGTTGTTTGCGAAGAGGTTTCGACTTGAAAAACTTCCCGAAACACCCGGTTTCTCCATGACTAATTTTTCTCTTGGCTTTCGGCTCACTCTCCTCCTTCGCCAACGAACTCACGACTGCAGCAGATTTTTCCTCATGCTCGAGGAATGCCACTCGTTCAACATCCTTCTTAAAACTTGGGCCATTCAACACAAAATCTGAATTTTTCCACCGACGATATTTTCGGTGCTTTCCTCTTTCAACAACATCCACGTTTTCAATTTGAGACTCTTTATCAGCACTTCCGGGACATGGGAGCGATTTGAACACTTGAAAAGTGACTTGCCTGCCTTGGACCCTCGAGTTAACTCCCTTTTCCACGTCTATAAGGGTGCGGCCCGTAGCTAGAAATGGTCGTCCCAAGATGATCGGAATATTTTCATCTTCCTCCATGTCTAGTACGATGAAATCAGCCTAAAGATGAACTTATCGACTTTAACTAAAACATCCTCGATCACTCCCTGATACTTTATCGATCGATCCGCCAATTGTAAGGAGACTGTGGTTGGCTTGGCTTCCCAATATTCAGCTTTTGGAAAATCGATAGAGGCATGAGGTTGATACTTGCACCAAGATCGCATAGTGCCTTATCAAACGAAAGATTCCCCATGGTGCACGGTATGTTGAAGCTTCCGGATCTTTCAACTTAGGTGGGAGCTTCTTTTGAAGAATTGCACCGCACTCCTCACAAGGCAACCGTTTCAAACTCTTCAAGTTTTCTCTTCTTAGATAGTATCTCTTTCATGAACTTGACATAACTCGGCATCTGCTCCAATGCTTCGCGAACGGAATATTTATGTGAAGCTTTTGAACACCTCAAGGAACTTAGAAAATTGTTTGTCCGCCCTTCTTGCTGTAGTCTGCGGAAACGGAACGGGGAACACATGTCTTTGAGTTATCCCTGAACTTCCTTCGACTCCTCTAGCTTTAATTCCATCTCTTCCTCAATCACCTTCTTCTCTTTACCCACTCGGGCTGATCTAGCACATCTCTCCCGCTTCTCAAGCTAATTGCATTTAGACTCTCTCGAGGATTTGTCTCGTGGTACTCGGCAATGCTCCTCCGGACGAGTCATCAATACATTAGCGATTTGGCCCACTGACCTCTAAATTCCGAATGGAAGCAGAATGATTTTGTAACGTAGCTTCCGTCCGAGTCATAAATTGACTCGTATTTGCCGCCAATTTTGCAAGCGCTTCCTCGAGAGACACTTTAGGAGCGGAAGGGGGCTGCTGTTGATTCTGAGTGAAAGGGGGCTGGTGTGCGTTCTGTCCGTTTCTCCATGAAAAGTTGGGGTGATTGCGCCACCCCGTATTATAAGTATTGGAGTACGGGTTATTCGGTCGATTCCCACTTCCTACGAATTGAGCCTGCTCCATCTGATTTTGCTCGAACGGATTTCCAAATTGACACTCCGCACTCGGGTGTGATCCGTTACACCAATTACATGTCTCAATGGTAACGGGGGCTGGTGCGTGCGAAAAGTTCGAGTCATGTGTCAAAGCGGCGACTTGAGCTGACAAGGTGGAAATCGGATCATTGCTCGAAACTTCCATTACCCTCTTCGGTGCCAATCTTTCTGCTGGCCATTGGTAAGCGTTTTCAGCCATATCTTCCAAAAGCACGTGAGCCTCGGCCATAGATTTTCCCATGAATGTCCCTCCGGAGGCTGCATCGACAAGAGTGCGTGTAGAAGCACTCAAACCACCATAAAACGTATGCAGCTGAAGCCAATCAGGAATGCCGTGATGAGGGCATCTTCGAAGCAATTCTTTATATCGCTCCCACGCCTCGTGGAGCGATTCCATATCGAACTGGGCAAAAGTAGTTATCTCGTTTCTCAACCGCGCCGTCTTAGCTGGTGGTAAAAATTTTGCAAGGAAGGCTTGCACTAACCTCTCCCATGTTGTAATCGACCCCGGCGGTAAGGAATTTAACCAAAATTTTGCTTTATCCCGCAAAGAAAAAGGGAAAAGCCTCAATCGGATGGCATCGTCGGTGACACCATTTGTTTTAAATGTGTCACATATCTCAAGGAACGAAGCAATGTGGGCATTCGGGTCGTCCTTCGGCAGTCCACAGAATGGGCTCGCCTGCACCATCTGAATAATGGCGGGCTTGATTTCAAAATTATTAGCTTGGATGGTGGGACGCCGAATTCCCGAAAAATTTGCGTTGACTTGCGGCATGGCATAATCTCGAAGAGCGAGTTCCGGTTGAACTTGCCGCACTTGGTTGTCTCCTCCTTGGATTTCAACATTTTCGGCCATCTTGACCGTCGTCTGCAACTCTCTTTTCTCCTTTTTATTCCTTCTTAGCGTGCGCTCGAGCTCGGTGTCCAAAGGTAGTAAGCCTTCACACGAGTCTTCTCATGCACTACACGAAAGGTCCTGAAAGGAAAAACGAATAAACAAAATTAAATACACAAAAAAAATAAAAATAAAATGTTCAAATTAAGACTGGAAATACTTAAGTCGATATTAGAAAAATTTCAATCCCCGGCAACGGCGCCAAAAACTTGTTGCGATATTTCCTACACGAAAGTGCACGTCATCGTTTACAAGTAATAAAGTGATAAGTAGAGTATCGTTCCCACGAGGATTGAATCTCTAACTACCGACGTTTTCGTATTCCAATTTTATTTGAACAATCGAAGTTGGGTTTTTTGGATTAATAACTAAAAGAATTAATAAAAGACTAAACAGAAAACGATAGCTTGAATAAAAGGAATCAAATGATAAATAAGTCTAGAGTTCTGAATCCACCTTAATTTATCCGAATTTAATCTTGATTATCCGTAATAAATAATTTTCCCAATTTATTGAAGGCGGAGATTGCTAATATATTCTACCGCCTCTCCCGAGGTCAATAGATTTATCTAACGGCGACTAACGCACTCTATTCCTAGGTGAATTATCTCGTCGCTAGGCAAAAAGCATGAAATCTCCTAAAGGCCATGTAGTTCCTATGAGTATATTCCTATCTCACAGAATAAAACGGTCCTCACCAATAGTTCCTCACCAAATCTCCTCTCCCGATTCGAAGTGAATGATTAAATCAATACAACTATTGGCCAGATAATTGCAAGCATTAAACATAATTGGGAAAACTCAATAAAAAGGTAATAAATTGGATAATCTCAATCAATTCGTCAAAATAAAGGTTTCATCAAAACCCTAGATTAGGGCTTTAGCCTGACATACTAAAAACTGACAATACAGAATAAATAAACGAAAGCATAAAATTCAAACGCAGATGAAGCTCGGATTCCTCCGTTCTTGACTTCCGCCTTCGCCCTTGAATTCCTCTGCTTTCCTCCTCTTCTCTCGTCTCCAAGCTTAAGCTTTCTTAGGTTTAGATTCAATGATTCCAAGATGATTAAATTAGGGTCTTAAGCCCTATTTATAGCTCAAGACTTCCATAAATCGCGTCCGTATTAGTTGGTTGAAAATCAAGCTTCAAACGGCCCAAAATCCGCAGACGTACCAAACCCGCTAAGTGTGCCGCGGCTCACCAACTCGTGTCGCGGCACATCGCCAAAATCTGAATACCGGGCGTAATTAAATCCTTCGTGCCGCGGCTCACATGGGCCGTGCCGCGGCACGCAGTACTGACCACTCGCCCTTCGGCCGGTGTCTTCCTTTGCCGCGGCTCGGCTTCCTTGTGCCGCGGCTCATAGTCCGCTTTTGGCTGCTACCGCTTTGCATCGTTTAAGCTTCCGGACTTCAATTTCCTGTCAATCATACAAAATTAAGGCATTAAAAGCTCATTTAGATGATTTCACACTCCAAAATACTACAAAATAATGATAAATAAGCGTATAAAAATACGCCTAACACATGGATATCTTGGCAGTCGGGTTAGTTGGGTCTGTTTACGTTATTTGATTATTGGTCGTTCGTAACATCACTGCTGAGCCAGCATCGTCGTGTGGACCGTGGTTGTAAGTTTCCTAATCTCAAATACTACCGTTTTATTTTATTCATGATTTGTGAACATTGATGGATGTACTTTTAGAACGTTGCCCTGGATATTGAGTATTTATGTTTACAGTATGTTGAGAGGAGGTCGTGGACGCGGACGCGGTCGTGGACGCGGACGTGGAAATGCAAGGCAAGAAGAGTCGGTATCTACTCCAGAGATAACCGCTAGTCGAACGGATTCACATTCCGGGGGACAGCAGGGATCGGCAAATAATAATGCAGATCCTAACGTGCCGGGAGTGCTTCAGCAGGTGGTTGCCCAGATAAACCAGTTTGCTCAAGTTGTGGATCGCATGCAGACGGCGATGGGACAGCAGCATAACGCAGATAATCGGGGAGATAAATGGCTTACCGAGGTGGTCAAATTGCATCCTCCGAAATTTGACGGTTCCGCTGAAACGCTTTCGTGGGATCATTGGCTAAAGGAACTAGAAAAGAGTTTTGCAGGGATTAACTGTCCCAACGATAGGAAGGTTCCGGTTGCCCAATATCTTTTGACCGGGGAGGCTTTCGACTGGTGGGAGGCCATTCGACCGGAGGAGCATAATGTTGACTGGACAAAATTCAAATTGATGATGGAGGCACAGTATTGTCCTCGCCCAGTTAGAGAGGCCCGAGTTCGGGAGTTTTTCTCACCACAAGATTCAGAAGCAACTGTGACGGACGTGATTAAGACTTTTAATCACCAGCTGACTTATGTGCGCCACCTGGTCAGGACCGAGGCGGAAAGGATTTTCCATTTTGACATGCGAATGAAGCCGGAAATTCAGCAATATATGTCCGGATTTGATTGTACCACCTTGAGGCAGTATCAGGACAAGGCGTTGGCCTATGATATGAAGGAATCAGCAGTAGAGAAATCGACGGAAGCAAAGAAACAGAAGGTGTCTGGCAACTTCACAGAGAATAAGAATAGCGGGCCCACGGGTCACTCTCTTTCACTCATCCAGAGACCTCCGCATCCTTCTCGAGGAGGAAAGAAGTTCCGGCAGACCGATCGCTTGAGATGCGGGAAAGAAGTGTTACAACCGTGGCAAGGCGGGACATGTTCGACGTGATTGTTTCGCGCCTGCCGTGACTGTTTCGAGTGTGGACAGGAAGGACATCGCGCAACATTTTGTGGGAATGCGACCCGATCTTTTGGTACTCGCACTCCGGCTCCGATCCGAAGGAGACGAGTGTGAACCAGACGCAAAGAAAGTGGATTTCAGCAGCAGAACGCTGGGAAGAGAGAGGCATCCAGTCCGGGTCCGTTCCTCCACGCCTGCACGAAATGAGGAAATCGATGATCGAACACACCGTTGCATCAGTGCGATTCAGATCCTTTTGCAACCAGCTAGTGTCTTGTTCGACTGAGCTACGCATTCTTTTATATCTTTGAACTGTGTTAATCGTTTGAAAATCTCGTGCTTATATGATTGTGAACCTTATGTTGTGGGATTACCAAGCGGAGAGAAAATTGTGGGAACACTAGAAGCTAGGGATTTCCCAGTATCTATAGAAGGAAAAGATTGGCCATCGAATCTTATTGTAGTTGACATCTGCGGTGACGATTTAATTCTCGGAGATGATTGGCTCAACCGTTATGGAGTCAGGTCAATTACCGAGAGAGAGTCATTTCCATCATTGCCGATGACGGATCAACACTTATTCCGAGGATGGAGACCGAAGCTCGGGAAAATTGATCAAGGCAATGAAAGCCGTGAAATTATCAAGGTGGATGTCACGGACTTTGGTGCTATGCCATGAGGAAAGAGGAAGGAGTAGAACTCTCGTCTATTTCAGTTGTGAATGAGTTCTCAGATGTATTTCCTGACGAACTACCTGGGTTACCTCCGCAGAGGGGAGTGGAATTCACTATCGAACTAGAGCCTGGAGCAGCTCCTATTTCCAGAGCACCATACCGCATGGCGCCAACCGAGATGTATGAACTCAAGAAACAACTGGAGGAATTGTTGCACAAGGGTTATATTCAACCGAGCGTTTCTCCTTGGGGAGCGCCCGTTCTCTTTGTCCGGAAGAAAGACGGATCGCTCCGACTGTGTATTGATTACAGGGAGCTCAAAAAGATGACGATCAAGAATAAGTATCCTATACCTCGGATCGACGACTTGTTTGATCAACTGCAAGGGGCAAGGGTGTTCTCGAAGATTGACTTGCGATCAGGATACCACCAGTTGAGAATTAAGGAATCGGATATACCAATCGCTTCATCCCAGACGGGCATTATGAATTCGTAGTGATGCCGTTTGGACTTACCAATGCTCCTGCAGTATTCATGCAATTGATGAATCGGGTATTCTTGGAATACTTGGATAAATTTGTGGTCGTCTTCATTGATGACATCCTAATATATTCGAAAGACGCAGAGGAACATGCTGAACATTTACATGTGGTTTTGAGCACCTTGAGGAAGGAACAGCTATATGCAAAATGTTCAAAATGCGAGTTCTGGCTTAAGGAAGTAACCTTCCTTGGGCATGTGATATCAGCCGATGGAGTTCAGGTGGACCCGAAGAAAGTCGAGGCAATCTTGGACTGGGAAGCTCCTAAAAACGTGAAAGAAGTCCGAAGCTTCTTAGGACTTGCTGGATATTATCGCCGCTTTGTAGAGGGATTTTCCAAAATTGCTGGTCCGCTCACCCAGCTGTTATAGAAAACTCAAAAGTTCATGTGGAATGAGAAGTGCCAGGCTGGTTTTGACGAACTTAAGAGGAGGCTGACGACAGCACCTATATTAGCGCTGCCAGAGGGAACTGACGGATTTATGGTATACAGCGATGCTTCGAATCAGGGTCTGGGTTGTGTATTAATGCAGAAGGATAAAGTGATTGCTTATGCTTCTCGGCAATTGAAACCATACGAGATTAATTACCCGACTCATGATCTGTAGCTAGCAGCTGTGGTTTTTGCCTTGAAAATTTGGCGACATTATTTGTACGGCACTCATTGTCAGATCTTTACAGATCATAAGAGCCTCAAGTACATCTTCAGTCAGAAAGAATTAAACATGAGACAGAGAAGGTGGCTGGAATTAATCAAGGATTACGACTTGGAGATTTTCTATCATCCGGGGAAAGCAAACGTAGTAGCTGATGCTTTGAGCCGTAAACCTGTTTCTCTTCGAGTGTTGGAAGCACTTACGTCCCAAACCAGTATTCAACGAGAACTGATCCGCGAGGGGATTGAAGTATGAGCACCAGGAATCCAAGGGCAACTTTATGTGATGGAACTGACTTCATCATTAGTCGAGGAGATCAAGTCTAAACAACTGAACGATTCTCTGATTCTTCGATTATATGACGAAGTAAAGAAAGGAAAAGCCCCAGGATTCGTGATACAAGACGATGGAGTTCTGAGATTTCAGAGTCGACTTTGTGTTCCCGAGGATGATGATTTGAGACGGACAATTTTGAAGGAAGTTCATAGCGCGCCCTATTCTATTCACCCAGGCAGTAGTAAGATGTATAAAGATTTAAAGCAAAACTTCTGGTGGGGAATTATGAAGAAGGACGTAGCAGACTACGTTTCGAAGTGTTTGACTTGTCAGCAGGTTAAGATTGAACATCAACGACCTGCCGGAATGCTAAAACCGCTTCCGATCCCTGAGTGGAAGTGGGAGGATATCTCGATGGACTTCATTACTAGTATGCCAAGGACTAGAACAGGAATGAACATGATTTGGGTTGTAATTGATCGACTAACCAAGTCGGCTCATTTCCTGGGAATTAAAGATACATGGGGACCCGAGAGATTGGCAAGAATATTTATTGCGTAGATAGTCAGATTGCACGGGACGCCGAAGACCATTATTTCGGATCGAGATGGTCGTTTCGTGTCGCACTTCTGGAAAGCAGTTCACAACGCTTTGGGGACTGAGCTCAACTTTAGCACAGCTTATCATCCCCAAACGGACGGTCAGTCCGAAAGGACTATTCAAACTGTAGAAGACATGCTTAGAGCCTGTGCTTTGGATTGGTCAACTGATTGGGAAGTTCATTTGCCATTAGTTGAATTCACCTACAATAATAGTTGGCATGCTTCAATTAAGATGGCACCATTTGAAGCTTTATACGGGAGAAGATGCCGATCACCCCTGAGTTGGGATGATTCTTCGGATTTGATCGGACGGAACCGAATTGATTATTCGACTCAAGAGAAGATAGCTTTGATTCGAGAGAGACTGCTGATCGCCCTGCAGTCGGCGTAAGTCTTATGCGGATGTACGCCGTCTCCCTCTAGAGTTCGACGCCCGGGACCACGTACTATTGAAGGTGTCTCCTACACGAGGGATTTTCCGCTTTGGGAGAAGAGGTAAGCTAAGTCCGAGATATATCGACCATTTGAGATCCTAGAGAGAGTTGGGGATTTAGCATACAGTTGGCCTTACCGCCATCGCCGAGTCATGTTCACAATGTGTTTCACGTATCCCAATCAAGGAAGTATGTACTGACCCTACCACGTCATTGATTTCGACAAGATCGAGATAGCTAATGATGGCACATTCGAAGAGAGACCAATCAAGATACTTGAGAGCCGGATCAAACAATTGAGGAATAAACCAATACATTTGGTTAAAGTACAATGGTCACGACATTGAGTCGAAGAGGCCACTTGGGAAACGGAGGACGGTATGAAGGCTAAATATCCGGAGTTGTTTTCATCCTAAAGTTTCGGGACGAAACTTCTTTTTAGGGAGGAAGGATGTAATACCCGAGATTTCTGTTATGTAATTGGAACTTGTGATATTGTAATGATTGTACTTTTGTCTGAGTACTATTCTCCGTATTTCATAATCCTTTGTTGTCGAGCGTATAATTTCGTGTATGTGATTTAAAGATTGAAATTCTGTGCATGTAGCGCACGCTACAGGCTACGGGTAGCGTACGCTAACATGGATTCATAGCGCACGCTTTGCATGGTCAAATTGATTGAGACGTGCGGTAGGTGAAGATCTGGCTGGGGGACCCTTGTCGGATCGTGTCGAATGAACCTGGACGGCTTTCGGGAAAAGCCAAGTCAACGCCTTAGCGCACGCTACAGGCATGTGAATAGCGCACGCTAAGTGCTGACTTGATTAAGTCAGACCGTTAGCGCACGCTACGAAAGGTGGACTAGCGCGCGCTAATAGCCATTTATTATAAATAGACAAAGATCCTATTCGTGATTTCGCTTCTTCTCCTCCCATAACCCGACTCTTACACTTAGAACATAACTCCCTTCATCCTAAACACTTTGTATCAACCTCCTAGTTCGAGATTGAAGATCGTATATCATCGAGATTGGTGTCTGCCTTCGGTGTTGGATTGCTTCATTTTCCTCCGTGTTCTTCACTACTTTGAGGTAGGTGATTCTTCACCGATGATTAGTAATGTTCCTAAGGAAGTTTGAATCATGTTTGGATAGCAAGTATTTCGTTTATAATCAGTCATCACATGTTAGAAGGATACTTTTGACGTATCGGCACTATCTATCGTATGAACCTTTGAACCATCTTATTATAAGGACTCCTAAGCATGTTCAAATCAATTTATGATCAGTAATCGGATATTACCCAGTTGCTACGTTGTACACGTTGGAATCATGTGTTTTGGAACGTAAGACGATCGGAACTTAGATTATTTCTTGAAAATCGTAGATGGATTATGATATTGAGATGACTATCCGTATATTTGTATTTCATAATCTTAAAACTTACACAAACCTTATTAGCATGATATGCCCGAGGATAACTTGTATTATCACGGTAGAATTCATGAGTTATTCACCATTCAACCCAGTTTTCGGTTTGCAGTATTCTGCCATGCAAGAGTAGCGCACGCTAACGTATGTGAGTTAACGTGCGCTATCGGGTTCCGATCGTACAAAACGTCGTAGCGTACGTTATGTATCGGCCGTTCATACAAATAATTCAGAATTAGCGCACGCTAGTCTTACACGATAGCGTCATGCTAACAGTTCGCTTAGCGCACGTTACGTATAGACGTAGCGCACGCTAAGCACCCAGCATTGGTTATTTTGAGCTTTTCGGCCGTAGACCGAATTGTTAGGCCATCGTTTGACTTGAGATGATTTGTATATCGTTCCTTTTGTTAAGGTTCGAGCTTGTTACGTTGATCGAAGGAGGCAGCCTTCGAGTGTGTCGAGAACATTGAAGTGTTTCGTCCTTGCCATTTTCGAGGCAAGTATCATATGTCGAGTTCGATTTATCATGCTTGTGGTTTAGTTCATATTGTTGAATATGAGATGTATTTCTGGAAATTCTCGTGATATTCGTTGTTGTTTGTTCGTATTAATGAACATATTGAAATGCATATGTGTATGCATAATTGATTGATTATGGTATAAATGATCCGAGGGGGTCATGAGGATCTATGCTGAGGGTGCTGGATCGAACGTCCACCATGCGTTGGTCCGACGGGATCATCATGGGGATCTATGCTGAGGGCGCTGGATCGTTGGACGGGTTTTCCACCATGCGTTGGTCCGACGGGATCATCATGGGGATCTATGCTGAGGGCGCTGGATCGCTGGATTACCTTGTATTGTGTTGATGGAATCGTGAGGATTCGCATCGTTGGATTCCGGTAGCGGAAGTCCGTTTGCATGTTTTGTGATGCATTGATGATTAATTGTATTATGATACTTGTACTAGCATTGTTTTGCTAACCCCTCCGGGGGTGGACATTGTTTTGATGTTCAGGTAGCCGAGGAGCGGGGAGGCAACCACAGTACCGACAGGACGATGAAATGGCTCAGTGATGTGGTTGATGTTATTATTATTGTGATTTGTCTTCTTGGTTCGTTTAGTACTCGAGTACACCTGTATTAATAAAGTCCTTTCGATATGGTTGTATAAGTTAACACATTTGATCGTTTGAATCAAATCGGTATTTGAATTCCAGTTGTTCGATTGGTTTAATTTTTATACCTCTTTTAAAATTAGCCTTCTAAATCCTTATCTAAAGGGTTTACGGCGCTGTAATTATTCCGAATATCTCGGGGTGTTACATCGCCAGACCCTACCTGGATCACACACCTTGTTCGTACACATCATGTACCGAACTCGAGAGGCCTCGTCAGACCCTACCTGGATCACACACCTTGTTCGTACACATCATGTACCGAACTCCAGAGGCCTCGTCAGACCCTACCTGGAACACACACACACAGCGACACGACACAACTCATAATCATCAAATGTCAAGCCATTCCACATTACACCGAAATGTAAAATCAAGTATGTAAACCATAACAACACAAATATCATAATCATCACAACAACTCAACAATGACCAACCACGCCTAGCACAAACTTAGATGATTTGCACATCCAACACAATTCCACGATGTTAACTAAGTGAAGGTATTATCGTTACCATCAATCATTCATAATAATCAATTCATACGAAGCATATTCGCTAAGATAAATTAATTCATCATAACCATAACACTACGTCCCTATTCACAAGACACAATTCGTATAGTTTAATACTTGCCTTAATAACCGCTACCGAATACTCCGAAGAACACAGTTCGACCGGGAAGCTCGGACCCCGAAGAAGACAACGAACGGAAGGCTTCCGACTCGAGTTCTTCACAAGAATTTCATCCCTAAGTCATACCAATGATAAATCAACAATCGTACGATGGATAATAATCACACAATGTCCAATCCCCCCTCTAAGACCTTTTGTCGGACACCTTCAAGGCGTCGACTAAGAACTCAACCAAAACGACGAATCAATACAATCCAACCATGTAATAACAACGGAAATGATAGAATACACCTAAATAATCATCAATCCATCACAATTCTGAGTTATTACGGTTAAATCGAATGAAAACGAACAAAACCCCCAATTTACCCAAACTAGGATTTCGAGGAAATCTGACCTAATTTGCTCGATCAAAGGATGTTATAGGATGGATAATCGATGATATGAACTCCAAGACTTCATGGATATGTTGTATGACAACATGTCTCCATGCCCAAGAAGTCTTCATCCGCGGAAGAGGAAGAACGAAGTGAGAAAATTTGTGAAAAAAACGTTTGCTGGCCTTAAATAGGCTGACTGCCGGCCACATAACGTACGTAATCGGCCATGGCTTACGGCCGTAACCGGCCATGGCTGAACCAATCGCCCAAATTGCCGCCCGCTACGTACGCACGCCGTGGCCTTACGACGAATCGCCATTGCGGCCAAATCGCTGCCATAGCGGCCGTTACTCGGCCAGGTCCTGCCAGCCGGGACTCAGTCGATCCGACGGTCCGAAAAATCCCGAAACTCCGACCTGAATGTAAACCGAAAACACGGTTACGAATTACTCACAAAGACGAATCTAAGCGCTGAGAGAACACACGATTTTGAAAGTAATTACCCCAAACTTTGGGAAATGACGAAAACAGCCCAAAACGTCCGAAATACACGATACACGGTTGAAACACCAAACCAAAGCTTGCAATATGAATAGTAACATTAAATGAACTTACGAGAAACTCGAAACAACAGTTTCGGACGAGATTCGCAAGAATCGAACTCAAGTGCGGAAAAGCCGCTTAAGAACGCGGAATTCAACAAAACGACACCGAAATAAACACAGATGACAAAAAGTGCAGAATTAATCATTCTCAGAATGAAGAAACGGTTATAATCGAGTCGTCGAAACAGACCCCCACTGAAAAAATAAAATTACCGGAAATCGAAATTGCGGATATTACACAGGTGACTTTTGTATCACCTCAGCTGCAGAGGGAGATGACATCATCTCCACTACAATTATCTCAGGTGGGTTTTGAGCAGCTTCATCAGATTGGACCTCGTCCGAGTCCGAAGGTCCTCTGTAGGAAGATGTTCCAGTATTTATCCCCTTCGAAATTTCAGCTATAGAGGGCTTGTTCTTCTCTGCAAGTTTTTTCTTTGTTGCTTAGTCTAGATGACCAAGTCTCTTACTAGCATGAAAAGTATCTCCTTTTCCTTTATCTTTCCCAAGGAACTCCAAGATCCAACTGATCTGAGTTCAATAAGACAATTTCTGTCTGAACTTGTTCTCATTAACATTCGAGCTGGCTTTGTTGACTTCCCAGACTAACTACCTGTAAATGTAATCAGGCCAGTTAGTCCTCTCCCTTTGGATCAAAGCTCCCATCACAGTATATTTGGCAGATGATAATTGGTCTAAGCTTCTTGTCATGCCCATGACAATTTTATTGGTAGTGTCTCGGACATATTTGTACTCCTTCCTGAGGTCTCCCTTCTTCGCAGTTAATTTGACCTTCATTGGCTGCTCTGGTGACTTAATTTCATACCAAATATCGACCGGATTTTGCTTTAGGGTCTCGACTGCTATACTTTTGTTTTCGAGGTTGAAAGCGTTGGCGATGTTTTGCCGAGTGATGGTAATTTTTTCTCCAAAGATCGAACTGTTGATGCCATGATCCATGACCCATGCTTGCTTATAAAAACTGATGACGACTTCATTGGAAAGCTGCGAAGGGTTGATATCCAAGAAATGGTAGATACTATTTTTCTTCATCCTTCTAATGATGTGTGCCATCTCCGTCGTGTTATTTGATTCCGGCAACCCTTCAAAATCAACGAAAATACTAAATATGATATGTTCCTTCACCAGCTTCAGGTTGATGCCTTTGAAGTAACCAGTTGAGTCCATTTCTGCAAAAAATAGTGTTTCGATTTAGTGTAGTGAAGATTCTAAGGTTTTTTCGCTTTTAAAATTTAGGGTTCTAGAGCTTGAATACGATAAAGTTTTGTGAAATGATTTCTGATGTCTTAAGTAGCCAATTGAAAAGTAGGATTTGAATTTATTAATTAAATAATCAAGCGGCGGTTCGAGTGATTGATGTAGACGTGGAGTGAGTGGGATCGTGTGTTTTTAGTCCATGTCTTGATAAAGAATTAAATAATTAAATAATCACATCTCATTCAAGGGATGAGAAACTTAGCTTGTTGATCGTTTGACTTCTGATGAGCTGTGATTTCAATTTCTGCTCTGCTCATGGGACATTTCTTGTTGGTGCTTCTGATCAGCTAGCTTTCCTTCATCTGTCCCTATCTGCTTCTGCATCAGGTGAGAGATGTTGCCTGTGGTTGGTATCAGCTAGTTTTTCCTTGTCTGTGCTTTGGATGCTTGTCTGCTCTGATAAGGTGACTTCCTCGTCTGGTCTTCGGTTCAGATAACTTTTCTTCATCTGGTCTGATCAGATGGCATTTTCCTCACCTTGTCTGATCAGGAACCTTTTCCTCGTCTGGTCTGATCAGTAGGCAGATGGCTTTTCTTGTCTGGTCTCCGGATTAGCTGACATTTCTTGTCTGGTTCAGATTAGATGATTCTTTCGCCCGCTTCAGGTCAGATGACTTTTCTTCTTCTTCTTTAGGTTAGATATCTTTTCTCGTCTTATTTTGATCAGTTGACTTTTCTTATCCTGTTCCTTGGATCAAGTGACATGTCTTATCTGTGTTTCGTGCAGATCAGGTGACATGTCTCTTCTGCTTTTATGATCAGATAACTTTTCTTGACTTATTCTGATCAGGTGACTTTCCTCAACTGCTTCTGATCAGGTGACTTCTCTTGTATGGTTTTGATCAGATGAATTTTCTTGTCTGTTTTTCTGATCAGCTGGTTTTTCTGCTCATAACATTATTTGAGAATTTCAATCAGGTACATGATTCCTTGCTGCTGGTGCGTATGCTTCACCAAAATATATTTCTACATACTCATTATAACTTTTTGATACAAGCTTTTCTTTCATTCGTAACAAGTTCCCCCTCTTTGGGATGTCAGGATTTTCTTTGTGCTGCATTCCAGAATGTTGGTTTGTCCACATGAGTTCTCCCCAATTGACACATCTTGGCTTCTTTTATTAGTTGATATTGACACTCTGTTTGATCCCAGACATGTGCCTGAACCACCCTGAGATTGCAAACGATACTTCAACCCTTACTGATGACTCTGTGGTTGATACACAGTAGTCTTTCAATTTCTTCTGCAATCAGATAAGAGGAGATTTGGGTACCCAAATTTGAATGGGTCCTTTTGAGTTAGTGGTTTTCACCGAGGAGTGGTTTCTCTTGTGAACCTCATTTCTATATGCATTCTTATGTTCTCTGTATCATTGGTTTGGATCGTGCATATCATATGGTTGGTAACTAGTTGTATGTGGTTTGTTATGATAATTCTGTTGTTTCCACATATTTTGAAAATTATTTTTGTTACCTCTATAAGATGCATAGTATCTAGGTCTATATTCTTGATTTAGATTGTATACAGGATATGACTAATAATTTGAGTGGTATGAGCTATTGTAAAACCTTGGCTTAGACCTATTATGAAAGTTTTGAGGTCTCCATACCTTATTATTTTGAAAGTTTAGATAACCTTGAGGTTTCCATTTACCTCTACCATTTTGAAATCTATTTTGGGGAGTCTTTGTAATAAGCAGAATAATGTTTTGACTGCTGCTTCTGCCTTGGCCATTGCCTAGTCTTCTATACAGGTGGCTGCCTTGTAAACCTTGGCTGTTGCCTAAACTTTTGACTGGGCTACTGCCTATTTTGAAATACAGGGTTTTTTCTAGGCTCAATAGTCTAAAAGAGTGTTCTCCCTTTATGAAGGTAGTTTTAGAAGTGGAGGGAGTGTTGGGATCATATCCACGACCTGATTTTAAATAAAGTGTCCTTTGGTTTATGCACAATCAATCTAAGGTTATATATGCTTTCAAAGATGTAATTTCTTTATCTTGAGCATATTTTAATTGTCTGAGTTTTGCACGTTCAACTTTAAGATTTGTGAGTGCATCTGATTTTTCATTGTTCAAGGCTGTTAGTTTGTTTATTTCAGCTTGACTAGTTTTGGAATTCTATGTATCCTCACTGAGATTGTCAAAATTCTTTTTCAGCTGTGTTTTATCATTTCCTAGTTGGGTATTCTCAGCTGTTACAGCCAGGTGTGCTTTTTTAAGAATTTCAAAATCTTTTAATAGTTGGTTTACAGATTTGTGAAGATCAATATCTTCAGACATATCAGAACTGAAATCTTCTGTAGTTTGAGGTATAAATGATACCTCTTCATCAGCACGGTTGGCCATAAGGCAGTTGATTACTTCACCATCATCTGATAGGAATCTACTTGTTGATTCCACGTTCTCTTTGATCAGCTTTGTTTCTTCACATATTCCTGCTATTTTGTCCCATGTTTCTTTAGCGTGTTTGCAATGTTTGATTTTTAACATGGTTGCTTGATCAAAGCTCTGGTATAAGATATCTCTGGCTCGATTTTCAAGGTTTCCCGTCTTCCTTTCTTCGGAGGTCATCTCTGATCTGGTCTTGGGTTGTCTAGGTTTCCTAGCTGCAATATCCTCATATATGTTGTCCTTCATGTAGATGAAGGGACCTTCTTAAAATATACTCCACATATCATCGCGGACAGATGATAAGTGTGCATGCATTCTTATCTTTCATAAGTCATAGTCATCAAATTAAAAAACGGGAAGTCAAGAATGCATGTGTTGCATGTGTTCCATTATAATGAGAGATTTATATATGCTCAAATAAATGGATATGGTTTAGTAAAATTAAACCAACCTCTTTGATACCACTTGTAGGTCATAAGTCATCGGGAATAAATCTAGGGGGTGAATAAACTTATTAAACTCTTTTCCTGAATCTCAGGTGAGTTACTCAGCTGTTATAATATGCAGCTAACAAACCTTAGCTACAGATGAGTAATGCGGAAGCTGAGATGATGACAATGCAGGTGACTATATCGACTGTAAAACTAAGTTATGCGGAGGATAGTTGATTGATAAATGGAAAATTAAATATGAATGCAGCAGATAAGTATGATGAATGCAGTAAAAAACACAAGCACTTATAGTGGTTTCAGAGGTGGTGTAATCCTCTACTAGTCCACTTTTCTCTAAACCAGTTAGAGATGAATTCACTATAACTTTCAACCATTGATAAATGTTACAATGATTCACACAGTTACGACAGCTTCCAACCAGTGGGAACATGTTGCCGTTGCAACTCCCTTGGATGCCTAGCACCTTTTGATCGAAAACATGTAGATGCCTCGACAACTTGCAAGCTGTCTATCACCTTTCAATAAAGAACCGTGGATGCGTTTACAACCTCTTTACTTTCAAGAACCTCGTTTAAGAAAGTAACCCTATACTCAAACTTTTAAGACAAGAGTTTTTGTCTTCTCCAACTTAAGAGCTTCTTCAGAATATGAACTTGAATGCTTGCTCTTCACGATGCTATAGTTTGCCTTGATTGCTTTGATTGCTTAGATTGCTTGTAAGTATAGTTCGCATCGTACTTTTCTCAAATCTGTCTTCAGATATTTATAGTACGAATCTTGAGATTCTTCATAGCAATTGCATCACTGTAACAAATCCGTCCATTGAAGAGTAGACTTCTTTGTTTATTCGTTCATCTCTTTGCACGGCTTTGATTCCCTTTTCAGTTGTGACCATGTTAAAGAATTCTTTTGTCCGTGCCACTTTTAGATTTGTATATTAGTAAGTCTTCAGAGCGTGGATCTCAAGAAATATTTTATTCCTAACTTTTCGGGAATTATTCACTTTGTCTCCTTAAAATCACATCCGCACGTCTTTCCATTTTTGTTGACTTTTAACGCTTTGCTGACGTGGACTGAGCTTCTTCTGATATTCGAACTTGGCTGCAGAATAGGTTTGGTCAACCTCCTCTGATGTTTTAGTTTAACCGAAAACCTCGGATGATAAATAACTCGTCTGAAGTCAACCTACAGATAATGTTTCTTTTGACCGAATCTTGCCTGATAACTTATTTGATGATATCTCATCTGTGGTTAAACCTCAGCTGATGTTTTGTGTTGACCAGACCTTCTCTGATAATAACTCGTCTGTAGTCAAACTTCCCTGATATACTCGTCTGCTACAGTGTTTTGGTCATACCTATTTGTTATTATAGTTGGCCAAAACTCAACTGATAATGAACTCGCCTGAAGACTTATCTGATATTTTGGCAGTTCTATACTTAGCCGATTTTCTACTGATTAATTTCTTTGATCAAACTTAGCCTATTTAATAGATTATAGAAGATACTCATTTGGTTCTTCTTTACAATGCCAAGTACTTAGAACATACATTTGAATAAATTATTAATACAGGGATGACATCATCAAAATCTAACAAGTATTTATAACAACCCTATTTATCCTTGATGTTATGTTTGAGTTAATGCAAATCGAGATCACCGAGCTCTCGTGTAGCCAATACAACTAGCTCCAATGCTTTGGCCAAAGACTTATGATCTCATCTGCCAATAACTATTATGATCTCATCTACCAATAACCACATAGGACATATACCAATTTGCTTACAGGAGAAAGAATCCTATCTTGGTATTTAGTAGAACCTGCTACTTATCCGTCAAGACACATGTCTAGGTTGACCCACACCTCTAGGTTTTTGGGGTCGAACTACTCTAGTAAAAATCTTAAATAAGAAGTACAATGCCCTCTCTCATACATCCTATGAGTGGCATTCTAGGGCATATTCCTAACATAAAGTTGCATCGTTAACTGTATGGGTTGAAGCAATCCAGAAAGATATGGTACAACCGCCTACGTGAATACTTTATTAGTAAGTGATACAAGAACATTGATATCTGTCCATGCATTTTCATGAAAAGAACTGATGTTAGACTCGTGATTGTAGATGACATGAATGTTATCGGTACCATGGATGAGGTCGATGAAGTGGCCTGCTACCTTAAATCCGAACTCAAGATGAAAGACCTGGAAGGACTCGATTCTGCTTGATCTTAGAGCAGGAACATCGAGATGATAGTATACTCATTCATCAATCTGTATATGTCCATAAGGTGCTCAGGAGAATAGCAATGACAAGGCACATCCTATTGCTACTCCCATGGTTGGCGAAGTCTGGAAATAAACAAGGGTCTATTTCATCCTAAAGAGGAGGATGTAGAGTTTCTTGGAGCAGAAACACCATACTTTAGCGCAATTGGTGCGTTGTTGTATCTGGATCAATATACTCATCAAAACATCATATTTTCTATAAATTTGTAAGTGAAATTCAGCTCCGCTCCCACGATAAGGCATTGGAATGGAGTAAAACACATATTTCCTAATACAAGAGAGAGCGATATTCCGAAAGGAATTATTGAGGTTATGATGATGCATACCGACTGCCGATCTTTCTCTGATATTGCAGCTAATGCCAGCAAGCTTGTCCCTTATGCAGAGAATCCCAACAATGTGTTAGTTGGATTTGCCGATGCAGGTTATCTCTTTGAAACACATAAAGGATGTTCCCAAACTGGTTATGTGTTCGTCATTAGAATACGGCGATATCTTGGAGATCTATTAAGAAAACCCCAGTTAATACTTCCTGGAGCTATGTAGAGATAACTACATTGCACATATTCGTAAGGGAGTGTATTTGGCTTCGGTTAGTCATAGACCATATATGAGGAACTTTTGGATTAAAATCCACTACATCAACACCTATTTGTATCTTTAGGGACAATGTGGAATGCATTGAGCAGATGAAGATAGGTTTCATTAAGCATGACAATACCAAGTATATCTCGTCGTTCTTATGCAATCAGCAACATCAGAAATTGCTGAATATCAAAGTGAAACAAGTGACTTCCGAAGAGAATAGCACAAACTTGTTCACTAAGTCTCTGCCAAAATCTACATTTGAGGAACATGTGAGAAGCACTGACATACGTCAATTTTCCTATCTCCAGAAGTGATAACCCATCAGAATGAGCAGTTGTGTATACTTCAGAGGAGTATACTCCACATAATTTCAACATCTGTAGTTGCTGCATTGTGCTCTTTCCCTCACCAAGTCTTTATTTTTCCCACGGGGTTTTATTTAACTTGGAAATATCTTTTTACCAAGGCAACATCTTATGCACGATGATTGTATTAGTTCTCGGCACTGGGGGAGTGTTTTGAGAATTACGATTCTATCCTTCCTTATATGTGTCTTACCTAATACTGTTTATGGTATGATACATAAATAGAACGGTTCTAGAACCTTCTAGAGGTAGTAGGATCTCATTAGGTGTCTTACCTCAATTAGGAATCCTATGTATGGAAGGACTCTCATTGAAAAGCCTATATAAAGGACCCCTGTTAGGATAAATATTCCTGTTTTGATAATTGCCTACATCAAAGAAGTGTTAAGAAGCCAGAATATCGCTATGTAAGCTATTAGGAATCTCCATACAGCTCATCCATACATCAAGAAGATCTTCGATAGAGTCCATACTTCAATGCTTACATCATACAACAGTTGTTAATAATACATTAGATACAACAGTCAGGTTGTAGGTGTTTTACTTAGGAAAAGTAAAACACGTCCTACAGTACTGAATATAAAAAGCATTAAACCGTTTTGAAACAAACATTGTTTATTCATAAAGTATCCACAGTTAAATGCATCATTTATTGCTGATAGGACAGCATTTAATGCAGCTGCAAAGATACAAGTCTGAACACTCTAGAGAGCATTTAATGTCAAAAAGAATTTCTGAAGCATTAAAATAGAGATGCTTTAATTCAAACATTCAGCAGCCGCCAATCAGAGACATAAATATCTCACCAACCAGCCAACAATTACATTTATAACAGATCTATTTCCAAGATTATAAATAGCCCACGCAAGAGGACATTGCTAACTCACGAACTCTAGAATCGCGCATACATCTGACAAATTACACCAACAATCCAGCTATTCAAAGAGCAGTAAATTTTGAGTGCATACAATAGTATTCAAACGAAGAAATTTACTATGTCCTGAATGCAACAGCACAGCATACAGCGAACGCTCTTCCGACTTGTGTGGGAAGAATAGCAGTGAAGATGAATCTTCGATCCATGTGAGAAGAAGTGAGTCAAAAGAGCTTGAATCCAATCTATGTGAATTGCTAAATATAAAGTCCCTGTATCAATTTGTGTGAACGATACAGAGACAGGTTTAGTTAAAGTCACATAGTTATGTACGTAGTGATTTTAATAAACTATTTACTCCTATGTGGAGGACCAGTAGACGTAGAGGGGTAGAACCACTTAAATCTGTGTTATTTACTTCCTGTCCTTACTTTTTTATTTATAACTGTGGTTTATAGTATACATTGTGAAAACCCTATGAGCATCAAGCAAACAGGAGAATACCTAGTTGTATTTACAACAACTTACTATCAGACTTCTGCACCGCAATTAACTTCAAAAATAATACAACTTACTGTATTATTTCTTTACAAGCTATTTACTGTGTACTTAGTGGCCAAAAAGTGGTATCAGAGATATTGATTCTAAAAAGATTCAGTCAATTTTTAACTGAATCAGATCCCAAAATCACTAGTTTTTAAAAACTTTGTTTTATACTTTCATCATTCTATGTATAATACGGACTCATCTATGATAAACAAGGTCCCTACGTTTTCTATTAATGAGTTTGATGATTGGAGAATCAGAATGGAAGCCCATATTGCAGGGATGCACGAGGAAATGATTTATGTCATCCAGGGAGGACCTATCAAAAACTTTGTAAAGATGTCGGCTATCTGGATATCTGTATGAACTTTTCCGATCCTGGCATCTTTGTTTTCCACATGATTTTTGATGAAGTGGTGCTTCATGTCAATATTCTTAGTTCGCAAGTGCAATACAGGATTGTGTGTGATTGAAATTGCACTCGTGGTATCGCACATGATTGGAGTTTCTCTCGCCTCGACGCCAAAGTCCTATAGCTATTGTTGCATCTACATACAACAACTTCCGACAGCATTATATTCTGATTCAGCTGTTGAAAGCGATTTGGCCACACTACCAAAATTCACACTTTAGACGAAGACCGACCGGAGAACGGTCGACAACGGTCGTCAGCTATTGGCTAAAGTCAAGGTTTAGCGTACAAGTGAAGTAGTCGTCGGCTAAAATAGTTTATCCGATGACTTAAAGTCATGTCGTTGGCTAAACCTTCGGTTGAGCCATCGACTACCTATATACCATTAGCTAACGTGTTTATACTTTAGCCGACGACGTATATACCATCGGCTAAAGCATCTAGACTTTAGCCGAGAACCTATATACCGTGGGCTAAAGTAGCCGCCGATGACTACTTCATATTTTAGCCGACGACGCAGATCTAGTTGTCGACTAAAGTATTCGTATTCTGATTTTTTATTTATTTTTTTGAATTTTCATCAATAATTTATTACCGTAAAATAAAATTCCTTTTTGGAATACAATAAATATTTTTTATACATATAATTTTAATATATTTAGCATAAAGATTCAATAATAAATAAATAAAATATTTTTGCACAATATAATAAATAAAATATTTGAAATAATTTTCACATGTAATCCATCAAGCTCAGCGGCAATGTACTATTTAATAAAGGGGAAGGTCGCGGGTTCGAGTCCCACCATGCGTATATACTGAGATTTATTTCTCTTGGGCGAGTTCGGGTCTTCGCGGTTCAGGTTCGGGTCAGAATGGGTCCAGGCTGAATTGTATGTGGTTATTCTAATTTGGAGTTTAGCCGACGATAACTCCTAGCTGTCGGCTGAACCCTTAAGACTTTAGCCGACGGCTTAGATGTTGTCAGCTAAAACAGCTAGAGTTTAGCCGACGACCTATAAGCCATTGGTTAAACTATAAAGTTTAGCCGACGACCTTCTGTCGTTGCCGTCGGCTAAACTTTATCCGACCCACCTCAGCCACACAACTTTTAGCCGACGGACAACCACTTTAGATTACAATTATCGGCTTTAGCTTATGATTTTTTGCTGTACGTTAAAGTCTAAACATTAGTAGTGCCAATTGCTTCTTACTGAACCAAGACACAAGTCTAGGTCTAAGAAAGTGACAAGTTCTGCTCGTACTCTTCTTATCCATCTTATAACATCTGAGATCGGAGTCATTGTAGCCTACCAAATGGAATCCTCCTTCATTAGGATACCACAATCCTATATTAGCTATCCCCTTGACATACTTAAGGATTCGTTTGGTTGTGGTGAAGTGTGACTCCTTAGGTGCTACTTGATATCGAGCACACACTCCTACAACAAACTGGATATCGGGCCTGCTTGTCATTAGGTACAGGAGTGAGCCTATAAGCTTACTGTAGAGTTATTGATCAACTGGCCTTCTAGCTTCGTCAGTACTTATCTGTGTGGAAGTGCTCATGGGGTGGATGAGGACTTGGAAGTACTCATCCCAAACTTGTTGAGCAGCTCCTTGCTGTATTTCTCCTGCTTAATAAAGATACATGTAGGCAATTGCTTAACCTGCAACCCTACGAAATAATTATGTTCTCCCATCATACTCATTTCAAATTCGCTTTGCATTAGATGAGAGAACTTATTGCACAGATCAAGGTTAGTTGAACTAAAAATAAGATCATCTACATAAATTTGTACCATTAAAAGGTCATCACCTTCCAGTATTTCAAAGAGGGTTTTGTCAACAGCACCTTTCTCAAATCTATTATCATAAGGTACAGTGACAGGGTTTCATACCATGCTCTGGAGCTTGCTTGAGACCATACAATGCTTTCCTTAGCCTATAGAGAAGGTCTCCTTCCTCTGTGTTGGCAAACCCATGTGGTTGTTCACCATACACCTATTCGGATAGCTCTCCATTAAGAAATGCACTCTTAACATCCATTTGATAGACTATAATGTTCTTGTGAGCCACGAAAGCTAGGAATATTCTTATTGCATCTAATCTGGCTATAGGGGCAAAAGTTTCATCGTAATCTATGCCTTCTTCATGTCTGTAACCTTGAGCGACTAGTCGGGATTTGTTTCTTATGACAAGTTCATTTTCATCCTTTTGTTTCTAAATACCCATTTGGTTCCAATTATAGCTTAATGAGTTGGTGTGGATACTAGATACCATACATTGTTTCTTTTGAAACCAGTAGGCTCTTTTTCTGTAGATGAGATCTAGTGAGAAATATTGAGAGCTTCAATGATTGGAATAGGTACAGATTGGGCTAAGAATGCAGCATGTGTGCACATGGCTAGTCTCCTAAGTTCAATTTTAGATTTCCATACAGGGAATGGGTATTGTTCTGAACTTGGTTATGTATCTTCTTGTTCACAAAGTACAGTTCCTTGAGTACTATGTATTCTTCGTCTGGTATATCAGCCAATGTCAATGTCACCAATTACTAATTCTTGAGGGTGATCTTTTAACCATCTCCTATCAGGTTCTAAGTCGGCATGCCTTGTTGTATCCTATCGGGCTGTAGGTTCAGCTTAAGCTTCTACAACATTAGATTAGACTACTTCTTCGATTCTTATAGCCGCAAGATTGATTTCTAAATTTACAATAGGGTCTTGCTGTTGGTTTTCCTCAAGAGATATGGTTTGGACAGCTTGGGTAAGGTTTTCTATTACTGTAGGATTACAGCGAGGTTCATCAAACACTACATGGACTGACTCATCCGAAGTCAGTTTTTTTTGTTAAAAATCTTGAATGCCTTGCTGACAGAGGATTATCCAACGAAGACATTTCATATGATTTTTCATCTGAGGTTTTGAGTTGATCCTTTCCATTGTTGAGAACATATCACCTGCATCCAAAAATATGAAAGTTTGCCACTAAAGGAATTTTATTATTCCATACCTCGTATGTTGTTTTGTCGTGGTGCTTTTGATGACACAACAATTTTGAGCATAACATGTTGTATTTGTTTTTTATCCCCATAAATACTATGGCAACTTGCTTGCGGCAATCATTGTTCGTGTTGCCTCCTTTAGCGTCCTGTTCTTTCGTTTAGCAACACCATTTTGTTGAGGAGTCCGGACTGAGGAGTATTCATGCCATATGCCATTGTCCGCATAGAATTGCTCTATGAAGCGATTTGTAAATTCTGTACCTCTGTCGGGTATAATGAATATAATGATCAGCCCTTTCTCATTCTGTAGCTTTTTAAGGTGTTCTGGTAGCTTCGTGATCGTGTATTTCTTCTTCAATAGGAAGATAGTCCAAGAGTATCGGGAAAAATCATCAACAATAACAAGACAATATTTCTTACCTCCCTGGCTGACAGGGTCTACAGGTCTATACAAGTCCATATAGAGCAAGTCTAGAACCCTGTCGGTTGAGATATACGATTTGCTCTGTAGGGACGTCTTTACTTGCTTGCCTTTCTAACATGGTCCACATACACTGTTTTTATGAAATGAAATGTTGGGCAAGCCTCTGACCATTTCCTGTCGAGCTAATTTGTTTATAGTATTGAAGTTGACGTGGGACATCCTTTTGTTCCATAGCCAACTTTTATCTACTGTTCCTTTGGAAAAAAAACAAGGGATTATATTATTCATGGTTTTCCAATTAGCTGTATATATGTTACCTGATCGGCTTCCTATAAGGACGATTTGTTTTGTCTTTCTGTCTTTCACCTTACAGTGATCTATATAGAATTTGACCTATAACTGTTTATCACAGAATTGGCTAATACTAAGTAGATTATACTGTAATCCAACATAGGCTACGTCGGTGACTTTGGATTTTCCAACGAGCGGGGTTCATTTCCCTCTTGTTCTTTCTTCAGATTTATCACTAAATCGCACTTTTGGGCCTCGACCTTCTACATAATCCATGAGCTTGGTGACATCTCGTGTCATGTGCCGAGAACATTCGCTATTGAAATACCATATGTCCTTTTATTTGATATCCTACAATCAGGAATTAGGTAGGTGTAGTCCCTCTTTGATTTATGGGTCCATCAATGTTAGTGTTTTTAGGTACCCAAATTTTCCTGATAGTAATGGGTTTGCTGTAGGATATATTAGCTCCTGTTTTACGTGATTTACGTGGAACATGCACATAATCGCTGTAAGCATTATAATTATGCATGTAAAATCAAGAATTTTGGTCCCGGTACGATTGTTGTCTAGGAGGAGGAACTGTATTTCTTTGCTTTGTAGCTTGCCTCCTGGATTTTCCAGTTGGATTCCCATACATGCTGTTGGTAAAGCTGGGTTGTAGCCTGCTTTCTAGACAGATATCTAGGTTCCCGTACCCATTATCTAGGAGCTTTGTGCTGTCTGTATTACTGCGTTACATGTTGTTGTTGGTACTTGAGTACAACCTTCTTTTTCTTCTGTTGATGATGCTGTTGGTATGCTTCAGGAGCATATGTTGATAATGAACGTTGCGTCTTACAGGCCTGTGAGGCTATGCTTTCCGCTGCTTATGATAAGAGCTTGGTGGCGGAATGGCAGCCTTCAGCTTCTGACCGGGTACAGCTGTAGCCTTTGGAACTTCCTCTGGTACAGGAACGAATTCCACTCTTTGATAAAAACCGTATTAGTTGTTCCTTTGTTGGAGAACGAGCTGTATCCTAAGCCATGTTTACAAGGACATGCAATTCAGTGCTTAGAATGTCTTCCATCCTCTTAGATGATTTCTCAAATGACATGAGGATGGTATCAAGTTCTCTTTCTAGTTTCTTTAGAAGCTGTATTTTAGCTTCTGATTTAGCATAATCATTTGTCTTGATTTGATTATGAGTTTTAACCTCATTTATCTCAATTGCAAGTTGATGATTGCACTCCATGAGTTTATCATGCTATTTTTGCAATCTAAGGATATGTTTTCATAATTATTTTGCAATATGTAATTTTCGTCCTTCAGTTTAAAACATAGAGTTACATGTTTTCTTGTTCAAGCATCTCATGGGCTTTTTGAATGGTTCGAAACCCATTCATCATAGTTTCAAAGGTATGTGATGTATTTAAATGGTTAATTGAAGTTGAGCTTACCTCATCATCACTGTCATCATTGTCATCATCCTTTTCTTTAAAGGACATGTAGGCTTTATCTTCAATTACATCCTCAGAAGTGCCACTGTCAGTGACAGTCTATAGGCATTCTTCTATTTTGATGGATGTGGGGGTGGCTTCCGATTCTCCAATTAGTGCCTTCAGCTTATTCCTCCACACATACCTTTTCTCATCCTTTTCTTGTTGCTCAGCTTCAGGCAACTTTTGAACCTTGGGGTGAGACATCTATTTGCATAGTATTCCTATTTCCTGCAATTATAACACAGGTTAGAGTCCCCAGATGATGGTAACTCGGAGTTTTCCTTAGTGAAATGTTTGGTCCTATAGGGAGTCTTTTCAGATTTCTTGATGAATTTCCAAAACTTATGCATGAGCAAGGCCATTTCATCTTGCGACAAGAAATCATCATCGCTGTCATTTGCTTTGGATGTGCTAGGGGCAGAACCAATTCTCCTGTCAGATATAGCTAAGAGTTCTGTAGTCTTTTGGGAGATTCTTCATCTTTCTCTCTCCTGTCAATGTCATACTCAAAATATTTGAGGTCAGAGAAAAGATCAAAAGTAGATATATCATTTAAGTTACAGGACACACGCATAGTTGTGGTCTTAATGTCACATCGGGCAGGGAGTGATCTAAAATTTTTTGAATTTTTCTCATTTTGAGTTTGTACTTTACCCAATGCTTGAAGTTCATCGATATTACCAGTAAATTTGAGGTTAAGATCCTAAAGCGTTTTAGTAGTTTTCATTACAAAAGATTTGAACTGCTGAGTGAGTTTGGAAATTTTATTTTCTTTTAAGAGCTCAGCTCCCTCAAAAATTAACTTGAGTTTCTCCCAGGTTTCTTTGGATGTATTATAGCTCTTTATCTTGGAGAACGTGTCTTTATTAGGAGTGACAAATAGCGCATTCTTGGAGATGTTGTCTAGATTCGCAGGCTTGTGATCATCAGTCGTTCATTGATCCCTATCCTTCTCAAGCATTTCCGCACGAGGTTGCCATTCTATCCTGGCAGCTGGATTGACCTTGATATTTTTTATAGGTCCTTCATGTATGACAAAGATCATTCCTTCGTGCATGGAGGCAAGACGGGCTTTCATCCTAATTCTCCAGTCATTAAATTCGTTAAAAAAATACATGGGAACCTTGTTGATCATAGATGTATCCATTATGAATATAAGATGAATAAAGGAATAACACACATATGGGGTTTTCAAAAGCTAGTGATTATGATCTGATTCAGGTTAAAAATGGACTAATTCTATATATAATCAACCTTTGTGATACCACTTGTTGGCCACGGATTATGCTATTTTGAAAAATTATTTTATGTAGCAGAAGACTTAGTTACAGTTCCTATAAATACAGCAACTCGTTGGTCTCCTGTTATCTTGGTGCTTACAGGGTCTTCAGAGTTCCAGTATACTAAAAATCACAGACTATATGAAAACAGTACAACAAATAAAGAACACATAGTTTAAAGTGGTTTTAGGTAAATCCCTCTATACCCATTAGTCCTCAACACAAGATTAAAATATTTATTTAAATCAAGGCGTACACAACTAAATGATTTTAATCAAACATATCCCTGTATCGTTCACACAAATTGATACAGTGACTATAGCTTTCAACCATTGGCTGTAGGCTTCTTGAGTTGATTCTTCTCCCTGATTGAAGCTTCTTCCTGAACTCTATTTGTCCCACACAGGTTAGAATAGCTTTGCTTAGTTCACATAGGGCTAAGTAACTCAACGGTAAAGATAAGTTTATCACATGATCGAACAGTAGATTTATGCTTGATGAGGTTTAGCTATAGATATGTTGTTCGCGTTGAGGACTTTATATATTTCTTCTTCTTCTTCAGATGTCGCTGTATGCTGGATGAAGTATACTGCTCTTGTAATCTTGATATTCAAATCGTGATAGATTGTTGAATATCTTTCGTTTGTCAAGTTCGTTATAAGTTTGGTATTTTTCAATGTCCTCTTGCATGGGCTATTTATAACCTTAGAAATAGATCCGTGATAAATATAGCCATTGGCCAAGTGGTGAGATATAATCAATTCTGATTGGCGGCTTTTAGAATGTTTGACTTCCAAGATGCTTGATCCGGATTATCTGCTCTTTTTGTCTGTAGATTCTTTTCGGCCATATTTAAATACTTTATCCAGTCAGTATTTAAATACTTATTTTAAACTCGTGTCTTGACTTTTGTGAGTAAAGTAAATTCTCTCACAAGTGTTAGAAGAAGTTTGTATGTTGTATGATTTTGTGTTTTACTTTTCCTAAGTAAAACACTTATAGCATCATCGATGTAATAAAGTTTCGTCTTTTTGCTATATGTTTGAAGTCAAGCTATATGATAACTTCTGGACAGCGCTGTATGAAGATTTTGACCAAACATTAATGTAGGAAGCACTTATCAAAATCCTTTCTATAGGAGGCACTTATCAAAACTCTAAGAGGATTTATCCCAATAAAGGAAGATGAAAGCATCACTACCGTGCTTGATTGGTTCTCTGCTATCACAAATGGACTAGACTAGTTTGGAAAACCTATCTCGAGTAGTGATAAAGCAAAAAATGTTCTAAGATCACTACCGAGAGAATGGAATGCAATAGTAACGGCTATTATGGAGTCAAAGGATCCCAACACTATAGAATTTAATGCTCTCATTGGATCTCTTATTAATTAAGATATTGTCATTAAATCTCGAAACTCTAAGACGAATTCTAAAGAACGAGAAATGATAATAGCGCTCAAAGCTAAAGAAGAGAGTGATCCGAAAGATTAACCGATTGAAGAAGAAGATGAAGAAACTGAATTCTATGCTAGAAACATCAACAAATATAAAAATCCTTTACATAGATGCCGGAAGGATATTTCTTGGGAATCAACGGAATAATCTAAAAAGACCTATTTTCCTCAAAAGATCTATTTCCCTTCTCGAAGATGTGGTGTCCCAAGATATTTTGCAAAAGATTGTCGTGCTCCTACTCCCATTAACTCATCCAAATCTCCACATGAAAAATTTAAAAAGAAGAAAGTATGTGTCGCCACATGGAGTGATGATGAGGATGATGAGGAATCACATGAGAAAAGAAACTTAGCTCTCATGATTCGCAAAACCGTCGATGGTGACACAGAAAGTGAGGTAAATGATTCTTCTCATGAAGAATTTCTTGATGCATTTGAATCTTTATATGATGAAAAAAGTTTGTACAATAAATAAAGATTTGAAAAAGAAAATAAAAATTCGTGAAGATGAAAATCCAAAATACTTAAATAAAGACAGAGATATTTTAACTGATCATTCCTACTGTCTTGTAACTGAGAAAAATCTGAGAGATTATCTGCACAAAACACAAGGAGAACTTAAATTTTATATCAAAATATTTTCTTGTGGCAATGATAAATTTGAACAACTTTTATCTCTTCAAAGATTCTCTTTATCCAAACAGGGGCTTGGATATAATTCTTTTACAATGAAAAAGTCCTTAGATAAAAGTTCAACGGACTCGAAAAAAATAAAAACGGGAATCTCATCCTGTCCTGAATGCTTGATAGCAGATGTTCTAACCACATGAGTGGAAACGTGTATCTTTTTGCGGAGCTCGAGAAGGAAGAATAAGGATTTGTCACTTTTGGTGATAATAAAAAGGCTAAAATCAAAGGTACATATAAGATAGATAGGAAACCTTAACCAACTGTTGATAATGTTCTTATTGTTGATGTTCTATTTCATAATTTACTTAGTGTTGCTCAATTATGTGATACAGGACTAAAATTAATTTTCGAACCCACTCATTGTACAGCAATGTGAAGTGATAAAATAATATTTATTGGATTAAATTATGGAAATATTTACATTGTGGATCTTCAAGATGAATCATCCTTTAATGAAAATTATTTAATTTCATAAGATGAAAATGCTATTTTGGCATCGAAAATTGGGTCAAGCCTTTCTATCTTTACTGTCAAAATTAGCTAAAAATAATATTATTCGTGGTCTATCAAAATTAAATTTTAGAAAGGACCACATTTGTGAAGCTTATATTAAAGGTAAACATGCTAGAGGATCATTTAAACCGAAAATGAAAATTTCCACTAATCGAATTCTTGAATGAATTCATATGCACTTAATAGGACCATCTCCGCATACTAGCTTGAGTGGTAAGCTAAATACTTTAGTTATTGCTGATGATTTTTCCCGATTTACTTGGGTAAAATTTTTAGCAAATAAAAGTGATGTATTTAATGATTTTGTTAAGTGGTGTAAACTAACACAAAAAGGAAAGGACTTGCCAATTAGCACTATTAGAATCGATCAGAGTGGAGAATTCGACTCTAATGACTTTGAAGAATGGTGTTTTAAGATTTTTGAGTTTAAAATTAATTTGTATTTTTTTATATTTAATTTTGTTTTTCAATTTTTTAAAATTTGTTTGTATTTTCTTTACTTTTTTTTGGATTATATGTAATTTTCTGAATTTAAATCTAATCATGAAAAGTATAGCATTGGATATAATTTTTTGGCACCCTGTATACCTCAACAAAGTGGAATTGTCGAGAGGAAAGATCGTACCCTGGAAGAAATGAGTCGGAAATGCTTAATGACGGGCTTCTAGAATATTTTTGGGCTGAAGATGTCAACACTGCTTCTTATGTCACAAATCGAGTTCACATTCGGAGAAATAAGATGATGACGCCATATGAAATATTCAAAGGTAAAAAGCCTAATTTATCTTATTTTCATCCATTTAGTTGTAAAGTTCTCATCCACAACAATGATAAAGATAATTTGGGAAAGTTCGATTATGAATCTGATATTGACATATTTCTTGGATATTTACTAAATAGTAAAGCTTATCGAGTTTTTAGCTATAGAAGAGGTTCAGTAGAAGAATCTACTCATGTAAAATTTAATGATACAATTTTATCCCCAAAAAAAGGTTGTGTTTGATGACGATGAAGGTACGATTCCAGCAAACGAGGTTTTCGAAGCATCAAAAGAGTTAGAGAAGCTTGACACAAATCCTGAGAAACTTGAAGAAAATCCATACAATCTTCCTAAAGAGTGGACAAATGTGAAAGATCATCCTTTAGAACAAGTTCTCGGTGAAATTAGTGAAGGTGTACGAACAAGGAGAAATATAATGATTTTTAAATAATTTTGCATTTATTTCTCTTATGGAACCAAAGAATCTTGGCGAAGCAATAAACAACGAAAGTTGGGTCATTCCTATGCAAGAAGAACTTCATCAATTTGAAAGAAACAAAGTACTAGAATTGGTTCCGGCACCCGAAGATACAGCGATCATTGGAACTAAATGGGTTCAAAGTGAAGGTAGATGATAACCGGTCTTCCAGTAAAAAACAATTCCACATTAGTCGCTTAAGGGTACTATAACACCCCCAAACCACTGAGGGATATTACACGCCGTAGATCCCTTTCCCTAAGGGTCAACCAGGCAAGAAATTACAGAACAAAAATCCACACATGGTCGACTTGACCAAAACATAAAACCATAGACCGAGGAGGTCTCTCAAAACCCAACATAGTAGTACAATTGATAAGCCAAAATACAACTCGATCATAATTTTCACTAAATGTCCATCCTCTTAAGGATGACAACGAAAATAGGAATGTACACTCAGATCGACAGCCCACTGACGGACAACCGACAACAACTGTGAATAGTATCGCTGCTTTACATCATCCTCCAAGCCGATCCTGTGGTTGTTCGCTCTCCAATCAGAACACCTGTAATAAAGAACATAATCCCCAATGAGGGGTTAGCGATGGAAATCGCTAGCAAGTAACCAAGCTATAAAGTCATACTTCAAGAATACAATCATTATGAATATAACCTATAAAGTCTTTTCGTAAATAGTTTCCACTAGGAAGGATCACAAGGATAACTTCAAAACACATTTGAAAGAATAATTGAGGACGCCGGAGGTCTCAGTGTAAAATCATGAAAATATTTATAATTCTCCTTTTTTAAAAAGGGGTTTTCTTTTAAAATCATATAGATGGTTCAATTTACAAACAGCCTCAAAAGGCGGAACCCTATTCACCAATATAACCAGAATCCAAGATTCAAGCATTCACAATTAAGAGATGTCCAATCAAATATTCAAATCACCTCTTTGGCCTCGATGGGACCCACCCGGATCAGCTACTGAAAAATAAGCTCAATTCCACCCATAAGTTATCTTGACATAGCACTCGCAAGTAATGATTCTCGGAGCCCTCTCCAGACCTATCCAATTAGATAACCTTATGGTCAAATCATATCAACTCGCCGTACTCGCAAATACGCGCCACTGAAGGCCTCACGGGTCCCTACACGGGTAACATCAATCAAACACACCCATAAGTTATCGTGACATCGCACTCGCAAGTGATGATTCTAGGAGCCCTCTCCAGACCTACCCGATTCGATAACATTATGGTCAAATCATATCATATCGACGTACTCACAAGTACGCGCTGCCGGAGGCCTCACGGGTCCCTACCCGGGTGACATATTAACTCACTGATTACACAACAAGGGTACAACATTCGTCACAATCACAGACACGTAAAACATGATATAATGCATCATACACCTCCACAAAGGGTAAAACATTCACGTCACAACATTATTCAGGAAATAGGCTAACAAGCGGGCAATACAAATATTCCACGATTCCACAGTTCCTCGGATGACTACTCAATTTTAACATTCGTTTTAGGCACAATCCACATGAAACGGATGTTGTCATCCTTCGGGAACCTCAGGTTCACGTTCGTGTTTACTTTCATAGAATCACAAATTCATTTAGAAGTAAGTTGCGATTAAACATTCAATCACTAACAAGTCCACGTTAATTTCAAGACACGTCAAATTCTCAAAGTATAAAGATTATAGACGAGATACTCGCCTCAAGTCCAAAGCACGCGAAGCAATGAGAAAGCTCGACTGGAAACCTCGAACACCTATACTCCTCCAGAAAAAACAACGAAGATACGATCACAACGAGAATCAAGGCCGAAAATAATGGAAATCCCATCAAACTATCGAAGGGAAACTCATTGGGACATTTAATCGAACATTCAATTTTGGATAACTCCCAAGAACACTCGAATCACCAATCGAGTTGAAAAAACTTGAAATACGGATATACAACCCATAAAACACGATTAATAATGCTCAATAACATCAACCGATTCATCAAAATTGGACGAACAACGAAGTTCAAGAAGAAATCCTGAAAGTCAACCCTAGGAGATTTCAAGAAATTACCTCGATCCGACGAACAACAAGGGTTAGATGTTGTTATAATCGACAAAGACCTTCCAAAACATCTTGGAATTGAGTGGAATCGACTAGGAACCGACATTTCCGCCTCACCCGTCCGGCAGCCGCGAGAAGAAGGAGGAAAATGAAGAAAAATGAGAAAAACCCGTCGCCCAGGACATATATAGGCGCGCACATTACGGTCGTAATCGGAAGTACCTTACGGCCGTAACTCGGTGCTGACGGCCATACTCGGCAGCTTCTTACGGCCGTAATCGGGTCCCCAGGCCTACTGTCCGAAAGATGAATGTGTGTTATGGCCGTAATCGGCAAAGCATTACGGCCGTAACTCGGTCATACCTTGCGGCCGTACCCGACTATGCCTTGTGGCCGTAACAGACAGTGTCTTACGGCCGTAGCCGGCAGTGCCTTACGGCCGTAACTTGATCGTTCCGACAGTCGGGTTAGGCGCTCGACGACGTCTCGGTCACACTAATGCACCTGTTATGATTCAAACCAATAACGAGCCATTTACGAACCGTAACATACCACATCCGAAGTACACATTTAATCGAAGAACGCCGATGACACAAGTCTCAGTCGACGAACTTTACAACATAACATATCACACAGTATATCATAGAAAAACGTATCCCACATAATCATAACGAGAAAAAGAATAACAGGAACCAAACGATGATTAATTCAGGGCAACTACAGTATAAAAATCTCAAGTATTACATTATACCCCTCTAAAAAGAAGTTTCATCCCGAAACATAAAAAGAAAGGGTGAAGTAAACAGTCATCAAAGTGGCCGAACCATTAAACCTCAGCGATCTACACGGGTCGATCCTGATAAAGGTACTGAAGCTCGATTCTGGGAAACCTCATGGAATAATTCACAATACTAAACTCTGTGGCCCTCGATTCCACGGTTATAACAAGTAATCGACTGCGAAGGACAATTGGCTTGCACATGACCCACAATGTTGCAATTGAAACACCTCCTAGTCTGACTAGGAGTCAAAGAAGATGACTTGGAACTCCTGGTTCCACCAAACGAAGAAAGGGAAGGTTTCACCGTACGACTGCGTGAAACTCGATGAGAAGAAGTTCCGACTCTCATAATCCAAAAAATCTCCAGACGTCCTCTTTCTCTTCGGCTCAACGAAGGCCCAGTAGATAACGATGCCATCTCGTACGCCATGGCTCGATTCTGATACTCTCTCAAAGTAGCACAACTGAGACCCGACATGTACTATCGAATCTCTGGTCTCATCCGCATGTCGAAATGATGGATTTTGTCTTCCTCGGTCCACACCTGCCTCTTCATGTAAGCGAGTTGTCGACTATAATCGATAATAGCCTGCGACACGGCGCAAGGAAATTCTACACCCATGTCATCCGTCCTGAAACTTGATAAAGATGAGAAAGGTAAACCCATCGATCAAAAACAATATCAAGGTATGATCGGATATTTACTCTATCTAACTGTCTCTAGACCCGATATTATGTTTGCAACTTGTCTATGTGCTAGATTTCAAGCTAATCCAAAAGAATCCCATTTAACTGCTTGTAAAAGAATTTTTTAATATTTAAAAGGTACAACTAGTTTAGAATTTATGGTATTCATCAAGTATTGATTTGATCTACTTATGTATAGTGACACTGATTTTGGTGGATGTAAAATTGACAGAAAAAGTACCAGTGGGATTTATCATTTCACGGGTTCATGCTTGATATCTTAAGGTAGTAAGAAACAGACTAGTGTCGCTACTTCCACAGCTGAAGCCGAATATGTGGCTGCTAGAAGTGCATGTGCACCGGTACTGTGGATTACAAATCAGTTACAATATTATGGCATTACTCTTAAAAACACACCTATATTTTGTGATAATTCAAGCACCATAAATTTGAGTAAAAATCTCATTTTGCATAGTAGGACAAAACATATTGAAATCCGTCATCATTTTATTAGTGATTATATCCAAAACAAGAATGTTCGTCTCTAATTTGTAGGTACAAATAAACAATTGGTAAATATTTTTACGAAACCTTTACCCAAAGAATCATTAATTTTATAAGGTTAAATTTAGGAATGGGACATGTTGATCATTTTTCAATCTGCATACTTATATATATATATATATATATATATATATAGTAAAATAGTCATGAGAAATGGACAGAAATCATCAGAAGTAAGTCACTATTCATTTGGTCAGCCTAACGGCCGCTGCCTATTCAGCATTACGACCGCTATAGACTATATCTGTTAAAAACAGTCAGGCAATCTAGCGTACGCTATATGCAAAGGTTACCATGGTTTGGATTTCTTGTTGAATGGCCGAAAGTCTTTGGGAAATATCCATGGGATAAGAGAAATGGATGTTCTTAGCTTATGTTAAATCCATTGGAGTCGGCCAAATTCGTGAATCCCCAAACATAAAAGGTATTCCATGACATTCTTATAGATGAAGAGGTAACTCCAACCATCACTTTGATTTTGATTCTTTATGTTGAAGAATCCTTCGATATTTTGGGAATAGGAAAATTCGTTAGTTTGGCTCGGCCCATTTTTGAGGATCTAGTTGAAGAATTTTATGCAAATTTTGCGATTAGTTATAATTCGAATGAGCTAGTTGTTGTTCATTCATTAGTCCGTGGTACACCGATAAACTCTGATGCCATGAAAATTTTGGACTTGTTTAGCTTTCCTAATGAAGGTTTATTATGCAGCGGTAATTTTGCTTCGAATAATGATGATGATAAGGATGATTTTTTGACAAAGAAAATAAAAATATAAATGAAATGACTGTTCGAGATTACCTCAACATATAAGCTGTACTTGAGGTGAATTCTGGTAAATTTGAAAATAATAATTTCGATTTAACATTTGTTTACTTCATGATGACATCACTCGAAGTTTAATGCCAAAGGTGAATGTACACCATAAACCGGTTAATATCAATATGGAAATGCTCTATCAGGTGCTAAAGGATAAATAGGTCAATTTTGCAAGAATCGTCATGAAATGGTTTGTAGAGAAATGTATGATTTTACATAAGAAAGGGTATGTGTGTTGGATTGGTACCGCCACTAGAAGGGGGGGTTGAATAGTGCGGATAAGAATTTTGAACTCTTTTTGTGAGGAAGCTAAATATCGGAGTAAATAAAATGCGGAAAAGAAAGAACACAAGAAATTGTTCGAGAGGTTCGGCTATTAACGAAGCCTACGTCCCCTACCTAGTTTTATCGACTAGGACTTTTCTTAGAAACTTTGAATGCACTTTCAAGTTTAGTGTCAACTCTTACAATTTCTTGATTTTCGGCCTCAAGAACAACCTCACTAAAACACTCTTGTTTTTCCGGGTACAAGACGACCTTACAGTAAAATAATTGCGAGTAGGAACTCGACTTTACAAGATATATCGCTCGTTGATACAAGAATATAGATAAGAAATGATAGAACAATTCTTCTCGTATCACAATGTGGAATGTGTATATCTCTCGAAAAATATGCTTGATATAGCTTGAATATGCTTGTAGTTGAGATAAGTTGTGTATCTTCCAACACCTTGAATGGTGCTATTTATAGCCCTTGAGTTGTATTTTTCCATTGGAATAGTAGGCCAGCATTACGTGCATTAGGAAACTTCATTTACGTACGTAGCTAATATTACGTATGTTATGTATCATACGTAACGGCCGTAAAATGATACTGGAAAATGGGCAGTGGATTATGTCTTCACTGTTATGTATGTTTTGCTTCATGCATTACGTAAGTTATTCTTGGTCTTCATATCCGTTGGATGAGATGATGTACTGGATGACGTCACTTTGAATAAGATCAACGGTTAGCATATTAATTCAAATTTAAAACCGATAACGTACGTTAGGAATAGACATTTACGTACGTTATGTCATTTAGCCGTTTCATACTTTGACATTTCTAAAACCTTTTGCAATGGTTATAAAACTTGTGTTACGTACGTTATTGAACATTGATTACATACGTTATTAGAGTACAGTTTTAACAAATGTGTTATAGAAAAGGATTTAATATAACTATAGTAAAATGTGTACTAGGATAATAATTATTTTGCTAAAAAGATCATCATCAAAATATGTATCAAAAATATTGTTTCAACAATCTCCCCCTTTTTTATGATGACAAAATAATTTTGAAAACATGGTTGAATTTATAAATGAATGGGGGAAGAGAAAAAAAAATAAGTTTTACAAAAACTCCCCCTGAGAGTGACTCCCTCTGAGATAAACAATAACTGAATTTACATAGAATATAAATACCATGATGTAATGATTCAACCATAGTTCTCCCCCTTTTTGTCATTAACAAAAAGTGAGAAAAAATTCACCTGTAAAACATCTTATAAAAACAGTGTTAAAAAACAGTCCTCAAAAGCATTCTACAAAAACCAGCCTTAAAAAAACAGTCCTTATAATAGTCCTCAAAATCATTAAATCAGCCCTACAGAACATTCCTGAAAAAACAGTCCACAAAAACATTAAAGCAATCCTCAAAAATCAAGAAATCAATCCTCAGAAGAGGAATAAATTAAGAACATTGATGTTTCTTAAGCATTCAAAAGAAACAGAAATAAAAATGCATGCTAAATGAAATATTTGGTCTGGAAAGAAGATGATCATCAATAGTGAAGATAGTGCTAGTCAATATCCGGCTGTGGGGTATGAGCCGGAAGAGCAATCCCGAAGAAGGTGCACAAATTCTCTAACATAGTCTCGGACCGGCGAACACGATGCTCTAATGCACTAACTCTGTCGGAAAGGAAGGATGAGGAGGAGGAAGCACTTGGCCGAGAAGGGCCTGCCTGAGAGAGAGGGATGTGTAGACGATATCGCTCTGCCTGAGGCCCTCGAGAAAATATGCGATCCTCCAGTCGAGGCAAGGCACTCCCATCCGCAAGAGAGTCACCATCCCGTAAATAAGCTAAGTATATCCAACCTCGATTCCTGGTCTGCACATATTTCATAGTACGAATGGTTCCTTCGTGAACCATATTCCCTTTTGGAATATCTATTTTGTGCAACCCGGAAAAATCAACTCCGGCATCTTCAAATATCCTAGTCAAAATAGAACCGAAGGGCATCTCGGATTTTCTCTGCCCATCTTTCCTCAAATAACCTTTCTTGTGAAAAATGGATCCTTTCTCCACGAACCATTTCATAACAACTCTAGCAAAGTTAACTTGATGGTCATTTAGAATATGATAGACAATCTCCATATCAACGTTAACTAAGCATTGTTGAGCATTGACCTTTGGCATTAAAGAACGAGTGATAGCATCATGAAGGAGTCGTATGTTGAGGCCAAAATCATTATTTTCAAATTTGTCCGAGGTAACATTTATCACGGCCTGAGATTGAAGAAAGTCACAAACGACTTGTTCATTGAGGCAATCAGTTAATTCTTCATCCGAGGAGTCATTCTCCGTCAAAAAGTTCCCATTACATACATATCCTACGTTTTGAAGGCCAAAGAGTTCGAACAATTTTGAGGCATTAAAAGAAACGGATTTTCCACGAACTAATGAGTTAATAACCACAAGTCCATCCGAATTAAAACTCGTAGAGAAATTTGCATAGAATTCTCGAATTAAATCCACATAAATAGGTCGAAAAAATCTAACAAATTTTGCAATCCCTAACATGTCGAAGAAATCATCTAAATGAATTCCAATCCCAGTCAGAGACTTAAAATCGAAATAGTGGCTTGAGGTTACCTCTTCATCAATGAGGATGTCATTGAAAATTTTTGCAGTCTGTGGAGTTAGAAATCGGTTAGGTTCAGGCATAGTAGATGATGACTCTCCTCGTTTCTTCTTGTCCTGGCGAGTATTCGGCATGATTGCTGAAGAAAGTGGACACAATTTCGATCGGTCAGAGGGTTTGAGGAGGAAGGGAGTCGGAATCGATTTTTAGGTTTAGGAAAAGTGAGAAGTGAAAAGGGGGCAGACGGGTTTTTATTTTATGGGCATGATGAATTACGTACGTTAAGATGTGTAAGGCCCGTAATAGAAACAGTGTTACGGAATTTATGAGGGCAAGTAACATACGTAAACGAGGTTCCAGTACTCACTGTTTGAATCTGAAGAAATTATAACGTATATAGAGCTCTGTCCATAACGAACGTTAAGAACTTTAACGTACGTTATTTTGTGGACATATAGGCCGTAATATAGAGTCCAGAACTGACTGTCCAAAAACCGTCCTTTTCATTACGTACGCAATCTAAGGTCTTTAATGTTAGATGTATTTTTATGCGCTTATTTATCACTATTTTATATCCATTTTAAGTCTAAATCTGCATAAATGAGCTTTTGATGCACTATCTTTATATGTTTTGCAGGAAATTGGAGTCCGGAAGCCTAAACGACGAAAAACGGGCGAAAATGGCGATTTCTGGTCATGAGCCGCGGCACAAGGAAAGCGAGCTGCGGCACACGCACGGCACACAAAGAGCCCGAGCACGCTGTACCGGGGGCCGCGGCACGCACTTACTGAGCCGCAGCCCATGAAGAAAAATTGCGCCCAGGCATAGGGCGCTGAACATGTTGATCTGCGGCACACACTTACTGAGCCGTGGCCCGCGGGGCGGTTTTGAGATGTTTGCTGTGTTTCTGGGCCGTTTTTGGAGCCCGTTTTCGACCTAATCCATGGATGCGTTTTGGAGACGAATGATGATTATAAATAGGGATTAAAGGTCTGAAAGGAGGGGGATCGATCAATCAATTGATTGAGGATCATCGAGGAAGAAGAGAAAACACCAAGGAGCAGAGAACGGAAGCTAGA
Organism: Orobanche coerulescens; assembly: GCA_033398695.1. Lineage (NCBI taxonomy): Eukaryota > Viridiplantae > Streptophyta > Magnoliopsida > Lamiales > Orobanchaceae > Orobanche > Orobanche coerulescens. The sequence goes on from CM065815.1 coordinate 72,566,051, forward strand.
GAACGGAGGAATCCGAGTTCTTCATCTGCGTTTGATTTCTTTTATGCTTTCTTCAAGTTGTTTTGTATTATTTTCTAGCATGTCAGGCTACAACCCTATTCTAGGATTTTGATGAAACCGAGGTTTTGATGAATTAACTTTTGATTTTGCATTATTAAAATATATTTCCCTTTTTTATTGAGTTTTCCCAATTGTTTTAATTACTGTCAATTATGTGGCCTATGATTGATTTGTTTTGTTTACACAACTCGAATCGGGAGAGGAGAGTTGGTAGGAAAAATTAGTGAGAACCATTTTATCTTGTGAGATAGGAATATACTCATAGGTATTACGTGGCCTATTTGAAGATTTCGCACTTTTTGCCTATTGACGAATTAATTCACCTAGGGATAGAGTGTTTTATTCGCCGTAGAAAATTGTATTGACCTCGGGAGAGGCAGTAGAGTATTTTAGCAATCTACGCCTTCAATAAATTGGTAAATCCTTAAATTCATTTAAATCAAGAGTAATTCGGATAAACCGAGGTGGATTCACAATCCTAGATAAATTCCCTATTTGATTTTCTTTCTTTGAACAATCGATTTTATGTTTTATTCTTTTATTAATTTTCTTTAATTATTACTTGCACCTCAAATTTCGATGGTTCAAATAAAATTAGAATACGCATAAATCGGTAATTAGTAAGTCAGTCCTCGAGGAAACGATATCTTACTTATCACTTTATTACTTGTTTACGACAACGTGCCCTTGCGTTCACCGAAATTCACAACAAGTTTTTGGCGCCGTTGACGGGGACTGCTTTTTTTACTAATATCGATTTCAGTATTTCTAGTCTTAATTTGAACATTATTTTATTTTTGTGTAATTTGCTTATTTGTTTTCCTTTCAGGAATTTCTGGTTAGTGCATGAGAAAATTTGGTAACGAAGGTCTATTACCTTTGGATACTAAACTCGAGCACACTCTTCGGAAAAGCAAGAAGGAAAAGCGTGAGCTGCCGACAAAAGAAACCATGGTCGATAACACGGAAAATCATGGAGGAGACAATCTTATGCAGCAAGCTCAACCGGCATTGGCACTCCGTGATTATGCAATGCCACAAATCAATGCAAATTTTTCGGGGATTCGGCGTCCAACCATCCAAGCGAACAACTTCAGGATTAAGCCAGCTATTATTCAGATGGTACAAGCAAGCCAATTTTGTGGACTGGCGAACGATGACCCCAACGCACACATCGCTTCATTTCTCGAGATTTGTGACACCTTCAAGAATAACGGTGTTACCGATGATGCTATTCGCCTGTGGATTTTCCCTTTCTCTCTAGGGGAGAAAGCCAAGTTTTGGTTAAATTCATTACCGCCGGGCTCTATCACGACTTGGGCGGAATTAGCACAAGCCTTTCTCGCTAAGTTCTTTCCACCATCAAAAATAGCGAGACTAAGGAATGAGATAACCACTTTCGGGCAATTTGATATGGAGTCGCTTCATGAAGCTTGGGAGCGATACAAGAATTTGCTAAGGAGATGCCCACACCATGGCCTACCGGACTGGCTACAAATTCAGACTTTCTATAACAAATTGAATGCTTCTACATGCACTCTTGTTGATGCAGCCACTAGAGGAGCATTAATGGGAAAAACGATGGCCGAAGCCCACTCTCTACTGGAGGCAATGGCTGCAAATGCTTATCGGTGGCCTTCCAATCATGTGAACCCAAAGCGAGTTATGGGAGTTTCCGACAACGATCCGATCTCTACACTATCAGCCCAAGTCGCAGCGCTGACTCAGCAATTGCAAGCTTTTTCACATGCTCCTACCTCTGTTACCACGGAATCATGCAATTGGTGCAATAGGTCTCATCCTAGCGCAGAGTGCCAAGTCAGAAATTCTTTCGAGCAACCTCCAATGGAACAAGCTCAGTTTGTGGGGAACGGGAATCGTGACCCTATAACGTGATCAGGACTTTTGAAATAAGGGTTCATACATTTACTAGTATTCACGACAGAATGGTTCTTGAATGATCCCTATCATTTGTTCTTGTATGGTTACAGTATAGGCTGGCGGGACTCGATAGGTGGTGCTATAACTCTTTACTTCCTCCCATTGCTTACTGAGACGGACCAACCAATTCGCACATTATGAAAACGATGGAATAATATGAACTGGATCTCTTATTGTGAATTTTAGACCTCACATGTCTTATTTAATTTATTGGATAAATTAGATCGAACTGGTGGACTAAGTAAATTACTGGGTAATTAATTTAATTCATGAGTAATTATTTATTGGAGAAATAACATGTTAGTATAATTAATTAATTACATTAATTCATGGTAATTGAGACGAACCAAGATGTATAAGTCGGACTAGATACACGACGGTCCGTTTCATAGACCGAAATAAACTAAATCCTTCTCAATCATGGTGTAGGCCGCCCCCTCCTTATTGTTTACTTGATGATGACTTTGTCCTCATGGTTGCATGTGTTTAGGAGACTTCCTTACACTTGAGGACAAATGAAGTGATAAGATATGATCTTATCATTTCAACCCTTAGGTGTGAGGAATGGAAGTTTGTGTGGACTTTGTTATAAAACAATCTTCATCCTCCTCCACAAGAAACAAGAAAAGTTGGCCATCACTAAAGGGAGAGAGGGTGAGTTCATTTTATTCACATTCTTACACTCTTAGAGAGAGAGAGAAAATAAAGAACAAAACTTATATCACTTAGAGTGACCACAAGCTTGAGAGATCATTTCCTACTACTCTTTTCTAGTCGTATCATTAGAGGATAATTGAGTAGTTGTTGTTCCGATCATCTCCCGCCACATCTCCGGCATTTGGATCATCGAGAACTTACCAAATCGGATTTTCGGTCACCGACATCAACTTCAACATTCAGTCAAAGGACTTCATGTTAGGAATATTATTTTAGATTTTGATGATGTCAACCATGTATTCATGATTAATTCAAATGTATGCACTAAAGTACTTGGCATTGTAAAGAAGAACCAAATGAGTATCTTCTATAGGCCCTTGAATAGACTAAGTCTTGATCAAGTGTTGATCAGTTAGAAAATCTGCTAAGTATAAATTAGTCATAATATCATATGAGTTTTGGTCAATGGAAAATATCAGACGAGGTTTGACCAAAACACTACTATATCCGAATTCTACAGAAGACAAAAAATCAGTCAGGCTTTCGATCAAAGCGAAATGGCAGATGAGGTTTGACCACAGCCAAGTTTAATATCAGCCGTGCTTTCAGACAGAAAATATCAGGTGATATTTTACCCCAACTGAAAGCAGACGAGTTTTCCACAAATAGTAAATATCAGCTGAGGATTGATCAAGGAATATCAGACGGGTTTTCAGACATCTGAAGTTTAACTAAGCAGATCAGAGAACTTTGACAAAGCAGATCAGAGAACTCTATCAGAGAACTTTGTCAAGACATATCAGAGAAGATTTCAGAGAGGTTCTCTCTACATGAAACATCATACGAGTTCTAAATTAAGTCCACGTCAACAAGCGTTGAAAGTCAACGATTACGGAAACACGTGCATACTTAATTCAAGGAGAAAAAGTGATTGATTCTTGGAATTTAAGGAATATTTTATTCCTATAGATATGCGCGTTGGAGACTTTCCAAATATATTAATCAAAGAAAAGCGGCACAATGGAAAGATTCTTCAAACGGCCAGATTTGAAGAAAAGAACAAGTTGTGCAAAGATATGAACGAATAAACAATGAAGTCTACTCTCCAACGGACATAATTGTTATAAGATGCAACGGATGTGAAGCTCAAGAATCGTACTACATATATTTGAAGAAATATTGAGTAAAGTACGGTGTGAATAATACATAGAAGCGATCAAAGCAAACAAAGCATACAAAGCAATCTATAGCATCATGAAGAGATAGTTTCTAAAGTCTAAACAATGAGAAGCTCCTAAGTTGGATAAGACAACACTCTTGTCTTAAAGATTGAGTATGGGGTACTTCTTTGAACGAGGTTCTTAGAAGTTGAAGGTTGTAAATGCATCCACGGCTTCTTGATTGGAAAGTGATAAACAAAATGTGAGATGTTGAGGCATCCACGAGTTTTCGATGAAAAGGTGCTAGGCAGCCAAAAGGAGTTGCAACGGCCACGGGTTTCCACTGGTTGGAAGCTGTTGTAACTGGGAATTCATTGCAACATTTATCACTGGTTTAAAGTTATAGTGAATTTATCTCCAACTGGTTTGGAGACAAGTGGACTAGTAGAGGATTACCTCACCTCTGAAACCACTATAAGTGCTTATGTTATTTACTACTTTAATCATCATATTTAACTACTGCATACATATTTACTATTCTATTTATAGTCAGTTGTTCTTCCGCATACTATTTGACAGCTGATAAAGGTTACCTGATTAGACGAGTAACCTTACCTGATCTTACTACAGCTGTGTTTTCTAATAGTTGAATTCAGTAAAAGTTTTAATAACTCTATTCACCCCCCTTCTAGACTAATTCCCGACGACTTGTGACCTACAAGTGGCATCAGAGAGGTTGGTTCAATTTTACAGAACCAAATCCATATATCGGAGCATATATATTAATCCCTCATATAATGGAACACATGTAATATATGTATTCTAGACTACTTGTATTCTCTGTTGATGAATATGACTTATGGAATAAGAATGCAGGCTCATCTATCATGTATAAATGATGATATGTGGTGTATCATTGAAGACGTTCCCTTCATATTCCTGAAGGAGAACACTGAAGAGGAGATAGCAGCTGGGAAACCACACAAGATTCCCAAGAAGAGAACAGAGATGTCCACTGAAGAAAAAAAGCTGGACAACCTTGACAATCGGGCCAGAGATATCCTATACCAGACCCTTGATAAATCCATAATGGTGAAAATCAAGAATTGCAAAAATGCAAAAGAAATATGGGACACATTAGCAGTAATATGTGAAGGGACGGAGCTTATCAAAGAAAATAAATTGTCAATTGCCACTCAGAATTTTGACAATTTCAAAATGAAGACCGGTGAAACAATTGAGAATGTGGATACAAGATTTCACAGAAATCATCAACAAGATAAACTCCCTTGGGAAGACATATGGCAATAGGGAGATGGCCCAAAAAGTTATAAGATCTCTCAATCCAAAATGGAATATGAAGGTTGTGGCCATGAGAGAATCAAAGGATCTTGATAAAATCAAGATCCAGGAGCTATTCTCTGAGCTGAAGTCTTATGAGTTCGAGCTGCCCTGCTCATCATCTAATGAGCCAATTGAGAAAGGCATTTCATTTGCAGCTGAGTCCCATGCAAAGAATATATCTGAAGTAAATCCTCCAAGTCCCCTAAACTTTGAGGAAGAAATGGCGTTCATCATGCAGAGATTCAGCAATTTCAGGAAGAACTACTACAAATACAAGAAGAACTATAAGGAGAACCTAAGGAGAAATCAGAAGCTGGCAACTAGAAGGTTTAATTCTACAACTGCCACAAAACAGGACATATCCAATTTGATTATTCGGAACTCAAGAGAGATGAAGACAAGAAGGAAGTAGGCAAGAGGGATGACAAAACAAAAGTCCTCACTTGTGAAGACCAAGTTCGAAAGAGAGCAGAATCAAGTGGTGGATTCTTCTCTCATGATGATGATGATTACAACTGCCTTATGGATAACACAGCAGATGAAGTGGTAATATCTAAACCTCAAATTACAGAAGGGCTCAGTTCTGATATGTTTTAATATATTGATCTTTATAACTCTGTAAGCAACTGTTAAAAGATTTTGAAACCCTAAAATCTGCTCACCTGACTATGACAACTGAGAATGCACAGCTGAGAAATGAGAAAGTCCAACTGAAAAATGATTTTGACAAACTCAGCTTAGAGTCGGCAAAACTTAAAAACATCAGAGTGGGTTCTGAAAAATACTCTGAAAATAATCTGAAAAACTCAACTGATATTACCACAACTGAGATCAAGATGCTGGCCATTTTAAACAGTGAAAAGTCAGCTGCACTTACTCATATCAAAACTGAGCTTTCACAATTGAAACACTTGAATTGTGCACAAGCTAAAGAGATAACATCTCTAAAAGCATCTATAACGCTTGATGGCTGTGTATAAACCAAAGGCCACTTTATTTAAAATCAGGCCTTGGATATGACCCTAACAATCCCTCCACTTCTAAAACCACTTTTATAAAGGCAGAAACATATGTCCAGATTGCTGTGCCAACATATAAACCTGTATTTATAAAGAGGTAGCAGTCCAGTCAACAGTTTAGGCAGCAACCAAGGTCTACAAGGCAGCCACCTAGATCAAAGACTAGGTAATATCCAAAGAAGCATCAACAGTCAAAATATTACTCTGCTTATTACCAAAGACTCCCACAAAACAGATTTCACAATGGGAGAGGCAAATAGAAACCTCAAGGTTATCCAAACATTCAAAGTAATCAGGTATGAAGAGATCAAAACATTCAACATAGGCCTCAGCCAAGACTTTACAATGGCCCATACCATTCAAATTATCAGGCATGTCCAGTATACAATATTCATATCATTCAAATTATCAGCCAAGACTCACCAGGGATATAGACCTAGACATCGCACAACTTTTAGGGGTAATCCATATAATTTTCATAACCCAAGGAGAAACCAATTCTACAGGAAGCCTGCTAACCCCAAAGGACCCACTCATATTTGTGTACCTAAATCTCTTCTTTCCTAATTGCAGAAAAGGTGGGAAGACTACTAACATGCCATCTCAAGTTCAACAGGAGGGGTGAAGAATGGTTTGTAGATTCTAGATGCTCAAGGCACATGATATGAAACAAGAAGATTCTGTCAGAATATGTTAAAGAAAGAGGTCTAGATGTAACATTTGAAGATAGCTCAAATGGACAGACTAAATGTCAAGGGAAGCTGCATAGAGGAAACATAATCATTACAAAAGTACGGTATGTAAAAGGGCTCAAATATAATCTCCCAAGTATAAGCCAGTTCTGTGATGAGAACAACATGGTAGTCTTCACAAGATGGAAATGTATGGTGATTGATCACCTCACTGGAGAAGTGAAGCTACAAAGGATACAAAAGAAGAGATGTCTACCTGATAGATTGAAAATCAGGAACACCAAACACTTGTTTCTTATCAAAAACATATGCTGGGAATGGATGGCTCTAGCATAAGAGACTCTGTCACCTGAACTTTAAAGAAATAAACAAAATAAGTTCTCAAAAGTTGGTCAGAGGACTTCCAGTAGAAGTATTCAAGAAAGAGACTCTTTGTGATGCATGCCAGAAGGGAAAGCAAACCATAGCATCATTCAAATCTGTTCAGCCTACCACTCTCACCAGCAGAATTTTGGACCTCCTCCACATGGATTTATTTGGTCCTATCAAGCCAAGAACGCTGAGTGGAAGGAAGCATGCCTTAGTAGTTGTTGATGACTACTCTAGATATACATGTGTTGTTTTCCTCTATAAAAAGAGTGAAACATTAACAAAACTCCCTGAGGTGATGAGAAAGATTCCAAATGATAAATCCATGTCTATCATAAAGATAAGATTAGACAAAGGAGGTTAATTCCTCAACAAGGCAATCACTGAATATAGTGATCAGAATGGAATCTAACATGAAGTCATTGCCGCAAGAACACCACAACAGAATGGTGTAGCTGAAGGAAGGAACAGAACCCTAAAGGAAGCAGCCAGGTCAATGATTGCTGAAACTGACCTGCCAAAGAGGTTCTGGGATGAAGGTGTCAACACAGCATGCCATACTCAGAATAGGAGTATGATAGTAGGGAGACACAACAAAACTCCCTATGAGGTTTCGAATGGAAGAAAACCAACTGTTGCATATTTTCATATTTTCGGTTGTAAGTGTTTCATTCACAACAATGGTAAAACCCAACTGAATGCCTTTGATGCTATAAATAATGATGGTTTCTTTATGGGATACTCACAAATAAGCAAGCATACAGATAATTTAACAAAATAACATTAATTGTGGAAGAAATGCGTCATGTTGTTTTTGATGAATCTATTTTTGAGTACAAAAACAGGTGGAATTAATTGAGAAAAAGCTCAAATATACCTCCATGGAAGAAACTATCATCAATGACACAAAAATGATGGACAAAACTGATGAAGACCCAACTGCAGATCAAACAGGATCTCCAACCACACCTGATCCATCTATAACTGATAAAACCGCAGCTGATCCAACCGTAGTTGATCCAACTACAGAAGATAAAGTTATAGCTGAACCAACCACAGCTGATAAAAATCCTCAAGACTCAACTGCAGCGGACAAAACCTTAGCTGATGCAGAATTAGATGCAATTCCTCAAAGCAACTCAACAGGGGGAACAAACCTAGAAGATCAACCTCCAAAAGCTGAGGATGAAGATGAAATTCCAAAATGGCTCAAAGATCACCCCATCGAACAGATTATTGGAAACTTAACTGATGGAGCCAAAACCATAAAATCTACAGAACCCGCAAGAATGGCAATGTTTTCTTGCTTCATGTCCCAAATGGAGCCTAAAACAACATATCAAGCCCTATATGACTACACATGTGTGATTTCAATGCAAGAATATCTAAACCATATGGAAAGGAACAATATCTGGGAACTTACAGACAGACCAGATAATAAGAAAGTCATAGGCACCAAATGGGTGTACAAAAACAAACGTAATGAAGATGGTGTTGTTGTTAAGAATAAAGCTAGATTAGTTGCAAAAGGATATGCTCAATGTGAAGGAATAGATTTTGATGAAACATATGCACCAGTAGCAAGACTAGAAGCAATCAAACTTTTCCTTGCATATGCGGTATTCAAAGATTTTGAAGTCTATCAAATGGACGTGAAAAGCGCATTTCTCAATGGAGTACTAGAAGAAGAAGTATATGTTTAGCAACCCCCTGGATTTGTCAAATGAGGTAAGGTATACAAGCTTATGAAAGCTCTATATGGACTCAAGTAGGCACCAAGAGCCTGGTATGACACTCTATCCGTATTTCTTGAGAAAATTGGATTTTGCAATAGAAAGGTGGACAAAACTCTCTTTCGAATTGAACATGAATACCACATATTACTAGTTCAAATATATATGGATGGCATTATATTTGGCTCAACCAACTTTGAGCTGTGTGAAAAGTTCCCAAATCTCATGCAAGGAGAATTTTAGATGAGTATGATGGGAAAACTAAATTTATTTCTTGGTTTGCAAGTCAAACAAGTTGACACTGGAATATTCATCAACCAAGCAAAGTACTCAAGAGAGCTGATCAAAAGATTTGGCATGGAGTCAGCCAAACCACTAAGAGTACCTATGGGCACATCCCTACACATTGATCTAAATGAAGGATGCATTCCAGTGGATCCAACCCACAACAGAGGACTAATTGGATCACTAATATACCTCACTGCAAGCAGACCTGACATTTCATATGCAGTAGGAGTGTGTGCAAGATTCCAGTCTAAGCCAAAGCAGTCTCACCATGAAGCAGCCAAAAGGATAATCAGATGTCTCAAGTATACAATTAATGTTGGACTATGGTATCCAAAGGATGACAATTTTGAGTTATCAGGATATTCAGATGCTGACTTTGCAGGGTGCAAGATCAACAGTAAAAGCACCAGTGGAACGTGCCAATTCCTTGGAACCAGACTAATATCTTGGTTCAGTAAGAAATAAGTGTCCAACTCAATATCCACAAATGAGTTAGAATAGCTACCTACAGGTAGCTGTTGTGCACAAATTACGTGGATCAGACAACAGTTAAGGGACTACAACATCATAGCAAATGAAGTTCCAACCTGGTGTGACAACAATAGCGCAGTTGCTATTACAAACAATCCAGTTCTACATCTAAGAACAAAGCACATAGATGTCAAACATCATTTCATCAAAGACCATGTGCTCAACAAAAGAGTAAGAGTGAAAAGAGTCAGTATAGAATACCAAATTGCTGATATATTCACAAAGACTTTACCAGAAGAAAGCTTTCTGGAACTAAGCAGGGATCTTAGACTATTAGACTGGGAATATAGTGCATAGCTGAAAACCAGACGACAAAAGTCATCTGACATGAAGTAGAGGGAAAGTCCCCTGATCTGATTCAGACAAGGAACATCACTTGATTCAGAGAACAGACGAGGAATAGCCATCTGACCAGACCAGAAAACGTCATCTGATATGAGACAGACCAGAAAAGCTACATGATGAGAACCAGATGAAAGAAATCACCTGATCATAACCAAATAACAAAAGTGAGCTGACATCAATCGCAGGCGACTTACCTCACCTGATGCAGAAGCAACTTAAGGAATTGAAATCACAGCTCATCATAAAACAGACGGTCAACCATCTAAGTTTCTGATCCCTTGACCGACGTGTGATTATTAAATTATATTCTTTATCACACGTGGACTAAAACACACTATCCCACTTACTCCATGTCTACATCAATCAGTCATACGAACTGTCGTTTATCTATTTCATTATTAAATTCAAAATCAACTTTTCAATTGGATATATAAGACATTTGAAATCATCTCACAAAACTTATCGTCTTCTTTGAGCTAAGAACCCTAATTTCGTAGAAAAGAAAAAAACCCTAGAATTTTCACTGCACTAAAATTCGAAAAATATTCGATTTGCAAAAATGGATCCCACGACCTATTTCAAAGTCATCAACCTCAAAATGGTGAAGGAAAAAATCATCTTCAACATAGTCGTCGATTTCATCGAACTTCTGTAGTCGAACAACACTGCTCAAATGATGAAGCTTATGAGAATGATGAAAAAGAATGGCATATATCACTTTCTCGACATCAATCCGATGCTTCTATTCAAGGAAGCCGTCATTTGTTTCTTCGAAGAAGCCCAAGTGACATCGAGGGGCAACGAGAGTTTGATATTGGGAGAACTAATAACCATCACCAAGATGACCATCGCCAATACATTCAAGATGGCAAACTGGGGCATTGCATTCGCGACCCTGAAGCGAAACCCAATCGATATTTGGTATGATATTAAGTTGCCTGAGCAACAAATCAAGATGAAGGTCACTGCAAAGAAACCAGATCTTCAGAAGGAGTTTTGGTATATGTTAGATATCACTAATAAGATTGTGATGGGTTTGGCTTGGAGTTTCTACCAGCTATCATCCTTGAAGTATATCATCTTGAAAGCGATGATTCAGAGCCATTTGATAAATTTTCCTGACTATATTTACAGACAATTAGTCAGGGAAGTTAATAAAGCAAGCTAGGACAATGAGAACAACAAGTTTATGCAAAAGTTAGCTTTTGGAACCCATATCAGTTATATTCTGGAGTTCCTGGGGAAAGCTAAAGGGAAGGCTGAAACCTTTCACAATTGTAAAAGACTTGGCTGTTTGGACAAAGCTGCAATTGAGAAGCTGACTGATAATAAGCCCAGAGCAGCAGAAATTTTGAAGAGCATGAACATTGGAAGATCCTCATTTAAAGCACCCCCGGACTCAGATGAAGTTGAGTAAGATGCAGCTGCAGCTGATAAAACTACAGCTGAGATTCAGACCACACCTGAACCTACTCTGATCACAGCTGATAAAACCCCACCTGCACCAGCACCAGCTCTGACCGCAGCTGATTAAAGTCACCTGCACCTGCACCAGCTCTGACCGCAGCTGATGAAAAGTCACATGCACCTGCAGATAGCCAAGACAGTGACAATCTCCCTATTTCCAAACTCTTAAAACGGAAGTCGCCTGAGAGAGAAGAAGTTGTCCATTACACTTCATCTCCGGATCAATCCTCCAAAAGACAGAAAGGCCTGGTGGAGGAAGAAATGCAGATAGTCTCCACATCTGCACCACTATCACTTGAAGATCAACTTGCTCACTCAACTGAGCTGATACCAGAGGTGCTCCACTCATAACTCTTTTAAGTATCATTGAAGAAGAAGAAGCAGAGGAAGTTATTGAAGAGAAAATTACTAGATATAATTTCAGCCTCAAGGAGAACAACCTCTTAAATCTCACCAAAGCTCAACTCAAATTTATAAGACAACAAGTTCTCAGGTATTTGTTTCCCAATATTTATGAGGAATGGAAGGAGTTGAATACTTTTAGATTCCCTCAGCTAAAAGAGTTTGTGGAGAGGAGTGGATTGGAACACCCCACAGTCACCAAACATCTCATCATGGCTTTGTGTCATGAGACAGATGTGAAGGTGTTACTAGATGAGAACTGGTTCCATTCCAATTTTAAACAAAATATGAACCAGTTCATTCGTAATAGTATGGAGGCAGTAGCACAAGGTGAAACCTAGGATAGTGAAGAGAAATATGAAGGAGGAGAGAAAGAAAAAGAAGTAGAAAAAGCATTAGTTGAAAAGGAGACTGAAAAAGATGAAAAGAAAAAAGAAGTTAAAAATCAAGAGGAATAGGAAACGAATAAAGAGGAAGAAAAACAAAAAGGAGAAGAAAATAAAAAGGAAGAAAAAGATGATGAGAAGTACCTTGAAAAGGAAGAATACGGCTGCACCATCAGAAGAACCAGTAGTAAAAATAAAAGAACCAGACAAGATCCAGTGGTGCCATTCAATGGGAAGTAGGGCTGAAAATAAATCGAGCCGAGCTTTGATCGAACCGAGCCAAGTTTTAATTTTTTTTATGACGAGCTAAGTCGAGCCGATCTTTCTTACCGAACAAACATCGTGTTCAAGCTCTAGCTTGTTAATAAATCGAGCCGCACATGAGATTCTATCGAAAAATATCAAGACGAGTCACACACGAGCTTTTAACGAGCAACTCGTTAATAAGATGAATTTTTTAAATTTAAAGACTTGATTTTGTTTGTACTGGTACTGGAAGTTGTTTAATGTTTACAACTGTTTGTTCAAGACTTCAAGTTAGTAGATTTGGTAATGGTTATTATAAATATGTTACTACCTACTGCAAATCCAGCAAATTAGGATAAAATATGTACATATTTTTTCGAGCTATAATAAGCCGAACCGAGCTGAACCGAGCTCGAACGATTTCAAGTCGAGCTCGAACCACACACGCTCATAGCTCGGCTAGGGCTCGTTTTCTTAACACATAGATTTTGTGTTCGAGCTCCAGCTCGAGTTCTTAATGAACCGAGCCGAACTGAGCCCTTAAAGAGCCGAGCTCGAGCTTGTTCATGAACAACTCAGTTCGTTTACAGCCCTAATTGAAAGGAAAAGAACTTCAATATGTTGAGGAGTTCATTCTAGAGGAAGCTGGGAACAAATGGGGGATTGCCAAAAAGCAATTTATTGAAAAGTACTATCTCTGGGAAATCCTCCAAGACCCAGATAGCACTCCTCAATAAATTTTTTTTGACTACATGGAGATAACTACCCAAATCTGTGGGAAATACTGAAGAGGGTGGCTGAAGAAGATTTCAATGCCTATCCTAGAATCCCTGACTTCAGACCACAGGATCCTCCAATTGATATCCATGGGAAGCTGGATGATGAAGCTATTTAAAGTAAGATAAAAACTCTCTGCATAAAGAACAACTACACTTCACCTGAAGAACAAGAGTTTGCCTCATCAATCTTGAAAAAAAAGTATGGTCTCATACCAGTTTCAAAGAGGCCAATAGGAGCAAAACCTCTGAGATCACTTCCTCCAGCAAGGCAAATTAGAGGAAGAAGAAGAGCAAGGAATTAAACATGTTGTTTTTGTTATTTTTTTTCAATCACTTGTAATTTACTTGTAATTTTTGTTGTGATATTTCATTAAAGACTACACTGTACTGTAATGAAATAATGAAAGCTTATAACAGTCAACCTGAATGACAACCTCTAGTTGTCTAAAAAAACTGAATTTGATTTTGTGTTGCACTTTACTTTTTGTGCAGACTTATTTATATTTTTGAATGTTTAAGTTTTGCCATCATCAAAATCGGGGGAATTTGTTAGGAATATTATTTAGATTTTGATGATGTCATCCCTGTATTCATTATTAATTTAAATGTATGAACTAAAGTACATGGCATTGTAAAGAAGAACCAAATGAGTATCTTCTATAGGCCCTTGAATAGACTAAGTCTTGATCAAGTGTTGATCACCTAGAAAATCAACTAAGTATAAAAGAGTCATAATATCAGATGAGTTTTGGTCAACTAAAATATAAGACGAGGTTTGACCAAAACACTACTGCAGCCAAATTCTACAGAAGACAAAATATCACACGGGATTTCGGTCAAAGAAAAATGGCGGCTGAGGTTTGACCACAGGCGAGTTTAATATCAGTCGTGATTTCAGACAGAAAATATCAGTGAGATTTTAACCCAACTAAAAGCAGACTAGTTTTCGGTCAAACAATAAATATCAGCTAAAGATTGACCAAGGAATATCAGACGAGTTTTCAGACAGCTGAAGTTTAACAAATCAGATCATAGAACTTTGACAAAGCAGATCAGAGAACTTTGACAAAGCAGATCAGAGAACTTTATTAGAGAACTTTTTCAAGACAGATCAGAGAAGTTTTCAGAGAGGTTCTCTCTACATGAAAAATCAGACAAGTTCTGAATTAAGTCCACGTCAGCAAGCATTAAAAGTCTATAGAAAGACACGTGCAGACTTACTTCAAGGAGACAAAGTGATTGATCCCCGAAAGTTAAGGAATATTTTATTCCTAGATATATGCGTGCTAGAGACTTTCCAAATTTAGTAATCAAAGAAAAGCGGCGCAATGGGAAGATTCTTCAAATGGCCATATTTGAAGAAAAGAACAAGCCGTGCAAAGAGATGAACTAATAAACAATGAAGTCCACTCTCCAATGGACATAACTGTTACAAGATGCAATGAATATGAATCTCAATAATAATATTATATATATCAGAAGAAAAATTCAGCAAAGTACGATGCGAAAAGTACATACAAGCGATCAAAGAAAATAAAGGACACAAAGCAATCTATAAGACCGTGAAGACAACACTACTGTCTTAAAGATTGAGTATGGGTACTTCTTTGAATGAGGTTCTTAGAAGTTCAAGGTTATAAATGCATCCACGGGTTCTTAATTGGAAGGTTATAGATTGCTTGCGAGTTGTTGAGGCATCGATGGGTTTTCGATCAAGAGGTGCTAGGTGTAACACCCCCAAGTTATTCAGGGTATATTACAGCGCCGTGAGCCCCGCCGTGGGACCCACAAGGCTAAACATACGCGGAACTATAAACTTGACCGATAAGGTCTACATACAATGGAAAGAAAGACGATACAAATGGTATTCAAAACCATAACCAATGAAAACATATACATCACTGCACAAATCAATACCTCGGCAACACAGGCCGGAACATCAAGGAAACTGAAAATACAATACTCGAGTATTAAAAATCCATTCCAGTACAACAACACTGAATGGAGGAATCCAAGAAAATAACCGGAGACAAGACACAGTATCACACTTGCCCATCATTTTCATGCCGACCCGATACCCGTCTGTCCGCTCTCCTGGAACCTGAAATACATGATACGTATTTCCCCCATAAAGGGGTTAGCCGTCGAATAGCTAGTGCAAGTATAACAATATGAAACATAATACTCCTCGACAATAAAGTAAATGTAATCCGTCAATTCATCAATATCCGTCAATTCATCAATTTAAGACTAGTATTCCGGAATGACTAAAATCTCAAGACGTATGTGAATGCCGTAAAAACGGTTCGTTCATATCATACGCCGTTACATGTAGGAATGCCGTCAAAACGGTTCGTTCATTACATGCCAACATTATTTCATATGAATGCCGTAGAAACGGTTCGTTCATATCAACCATGGAATCGCACTGCAGGCTACGAAACCCTCGGAGGACGATAGGCCCGTCCCGGAGTGGCTAGAAATAATCATATCATCAATATTTCATACTTTCAAAGTCGAGAACGTACAATCATAAATGTATACTTGCCTTAATAAACGTTACCGAAGATCCCGAAGAACACGGTTCGACCGGGATGCTTGAACCACGAAGAAGACAACGAACGGAAGGGTTTCGACTTGAGTTCTTCACAAGGATTTCGTCCCTAAGTCATATCAATGATAAATCAACAATCGTACGATGAATAATAATCGTACAACGCACAAACCCCCCTCCTAGACCTTTTGTCGGACACCTTGAAGGCGTCGACTAATAACTCAACCAAAACGACGAATCAATACACTCCAACCAAGGAATAACGATGGGAATGATAGAATACACCTAAATCATCATCAATCCATCACTAATCTAAATTACTACGGATTAAAAGGATGAAGTCAAACAAAATCCCCAATTTCCAACACAAAATTCAAAGTGTTCTTGAATAATCTTTCAATAATCCGATGAATACTCCAACAAGACCATAATCATGCGTATATCACTTCATACCCCATGATTTTAACATCCAAAACATCATTACCCAATACAAAATCGAAATCCAAGATGTTGAAGAAATTACCTCTTGAAGATCCAAGCACTATGATTCAAGAGCACGCGATAGAACGATGATCCGGGCTTCACAATCGAAAATAGATGAAGGAAGTCACCCACTCAAGTGATAGATGGAGAAACCTCCCTCTCTCAAGCCTTTCCTCTCGTGTGATGGTGAAGAAATGAGAAATATCGGTTGAAACGCTGTAAAAACGCAGATATAGGGGTAATCTGTCATGTGCCGCGGCTCAAGATATGTGTGCCGCGGCACAGCCCAAAATTCGCTCCTGTGGCTCGGCAGTGTGCTGCGGCTCAGCCCAGGTGTGCCGCGGCACCGGGTACAGGCGGTTTTGGCCAAATCTGGTAAATGAGAGTGACCTAGCTATTTCGACCATAACTCCCTCGTCTGGACTCCGATTGGCTCACCGTTTGAACCATTGGAAAGCTAACTCGATGCTTTATAATATTGCAAAGATTCAGAATTTTTGGAGTTTCCAAGAATTTACGGTGATTTAACAAAGTCGAACTCATACGTGGAAAAGTCGCTAAAGAACACAGAATTCAACAGAACGATACCGAAACGAACTCGGATGACAAAAAGTGTAGAATTAATCATTCTCGGGATGACGAAATGGTCCCAAGCAAGTTGTGAAAAACGGACTTCCGCCAAAAATAGAAAATTTCCGGGGATCAAAATTACGGGTATTACATTCTACCCTCCTTAAAAGAAGTTTCGTCCCGAAACTTAAAACAGGTAGGGAGAAGAAGTATTTCGCCAGGAAAAACTCAACGAGGTGCACAAGAACCGAAACTTACGCCCAAACGGCGAATCATCGATATAGAACACCACAATACATTACCCGAAGGCAAACCAAACCAGTGCCGAAAAAGATAAGAATTCACAATGCCGGAAGGCTCCAACGGAAATACCGATACATCACAATGGCCTGAAAGCCGAACAGCCCAAAGCTGTAAATCATCACAATACAGATCTCAAAGAAGCAAACCTGACTGTCGGACATACCCCTCGGCGTATGAACAACCAGTCGCAAATCGTCGGACATATCCAATACAACATGGACTACGAACGATCAATCAATAAAGCTCAAGAGGGACATCACGGTACGCCCGATCCGGAAATGTGTCCGTGCACATGTCCACCCCGTATACGGAATCCAGAATATACGTGTGACAATGTACCTAATTAGCCTCAAGAACTACGTCTCGTGTGCACGGTCCAATGCGGAAATATCCACGCATGACCATCGAGTGCCTGGCTAAAAATCCTGCACATAACCAATCGGCACGCAGACATGATTCCAGATATGCCACGATACAACATGACAACGAAGCTCAAGGGATAAAACATCCAATACGGATCATACGACTCACCAAGTGAACGATGACACACGAATAATGAAAGATCGACACGACCAACGATATTCAAAACAACCATCCTGGGATCAGAATTCCCTAAGGACCGATTAATACGAGCAACGATCATAACACAACAGTTCGGGAAAATCCTCAACCTTCAATGATCACAAAATTACCGAGTTTACAAGAATAATAGTGTGCTGCCTTGAATCGGCCAACACGACAATAATAATTCAACGGATGGGAACTATCCTCGACAGTCCCAATTCAATACTTCGATTACCGTAGAATGGCCAATCGATAACAATGATACAACGGATGAGAATATTTTTGACAACGGATGGGAATTATCTTTGATAATCCCAATTCAATATATCGATTACCTTAGAACGATCAATCGATAATCAATGATACGATAGAATAGATGTCCCGGTGTCTTAAACCGACCACCGAAATGGAGATGACAAAAGGATATATCAAACGTCCCCAATCGGTTAACGCAACATCATAGCAACAGTTCCAATTCGACGACAAGGATTCAACGATGTCTCAGAACGACATTAATCGCGAACAATAATAATCGATACATCGATACCGCGAACCGGCTATCGATAGCAACTTGCCAACAAGTATCGTAATGCCTCGAACCGGCCTTTTACAAACAACATTAACATTTGGCATAATTTTCCGACGGGCGTCATATCAATGATCCCCTGATATCAATACAATCATAAAGAGGCCAAGTCCCGAAATGATACACACATTCGTACGCCCACACAATAACATTAGTTTCATTGATTAGTGCGAGTATAAAACTTGCCTCGATATCAATACAACGAACTGTTACCAATTCAGTCGATTTCGTCTTACGAGTCTCGACCAAGTTAATCTACGAACCCTTCAACCTTAACCGCAACACAAAAGTCATAATCTATGATCAAACATCATATCTTCAGAAACGAAGGGTTGATAATCAACCGGTTCGATGACGACCAATATCAATACCACCAAACCACGAACTCAATCGTTTCACCATATCTCGACCAATCATAGTCTGAACTGTCCAACTCAGACCCTCACGAATCCATGTCCACAATACGAGCCGAAATCCGATGATCATATCAGCAACCAATTCGGACCAATAATAAGGGTCTAAATATTATCGGTTCTAAACTCAATTCTTAAATACGAATTGACAAGGTTCCCTTCTCGTAAATCCGTAGTTAAAATTTTCCGATGATCATCGTTAATTCTAACCATCCAATTAGTTCAGCATTATAGATAATCATATTTTAAGGTTATCAAACACTCCAATCATTCGATTTGAATATTTGCCCCGTACGTATGGGCTTCCAAATTCAGAGATGAATAATAGTCTCATCAAGCTCGTAATCACATTCGTATTTCCTATACGAATATTATTTCCAACACATAGTTTAGCTCTAGATATGAATATTCCATATTCATATTCAAAACATCAACACTTCTTAAAAATTTTCATCACCTCGTATAATTCAAGAGTTCTTCAAGAACATGAAATATCCGAAATCACGTTCAGAACAACATATCCGAGGTATATATCTCCATGTTACCATTTTCTTCATCACGTCATTCATACAACCTCAAGAATCACAACAGAACCCTTATCGTCATATGAAGAAGATCTCAATAATCATATCAACATCTGAAATCTCTTATTACGATTCCAATAAATCTCGTATAGCATTATCACATGATACCATATAATACCTCAATACCGAATACCTTCCCGTACACAATCTTCTATGTACGATTACCACAAAACATACCTCTATCCGGACTTCCTTCCGAAATGTATACCATAGACCAAGAATATCCAAAATGACATCAACAATATCCGAATACTACAATCTTCACCCCAAAACCTTACAGGAGTATTACACGCCGTAAACCCTTCTCACAAGGATTTACCAGGCTAAGCACAATTTTCCACGTCATTTCAAAAATGTCAAAAAGACTGATGCCGGTAATATTTTTCAAATACTAAAAAAAATCATTTTCCAAATACCGTCAAAACGATCAAGGTTAAAATGCCAAAAACTCAGTTTAAGGAATCGGTTTTACAAAATAAAATTTCAGTTGGCAAAATACCAAAAATCCATTTCAAAAATACTCACGCCGCGGATAAAAGTACAGTCCAATTTATGCATTTTCATTGAAATAAGACGAACATCAACATACACGATTCCCAACATACTCCCTCCCAAGTAGTAATCCAAAAAGAAAAAAAAATGAGCCACTATCAAAGGGATACGAGGATTACCTTGTATGGACGAACCACGAAGAAAGAATAATTGAACTCCATTCCAAGAATCATTAAATCATCATAGTCATCATATGGCCTCAAGAACATCAAGATCTCTATGATTCCATAATCATAATCAACATATTCAAAGCATATCATTATCTTCCTTCAACATAAACCTCATAGAATATGGATAACACAAGAAATCACTTCAAGAATCAACAATAGTTCCATAACCAAGCTCTAATTCCATGATTCCAAGCCCACAATCATGTTAAAAGTGTTTAAAACACTCTTAAAAGTAAAGAGGGACGAGTTTTGGAGGGAAATATCTCAAAGGACCGTGAGAGAAATGAAAGGCAACACTTCAATATATAAATTGCACTCTCATTACGTACGTAAGTGTCCTTTCTTAACGTACGTAACAACTTTATCGTACGTAATCCAAAATCCATAACGTACGTAACCAACTCACTGTCTCATTCCGTGCAGTCCAGTACGTACGTAACCCATACCATATAACGTACGTAATATACCAGTTGACTTGCTACGGTACAATGGTTGTGTTACGTACGTAACACGTCCTGTATAACGTACGTAACACGTCCTGTATAACGTACGTAACACGTATGTTGACTCGCCTGTCAACATCCTCCGTCGAAAGTTGCCGAAACAGGGTCCCATCTGCCGACCAGGACTCGGTTCTGTCCGATGCCTTCGTTACGTACTTAATACCTTAGCCTTAACGTACGTAACCATGCCAATCTTACGTACGTAATCTCACCTTATTAACGTACGTAATAATTCTATACTTAGCCAATTTCAACAATTCCTGTCCAAAGTCATGACATACCAAATACGAGCATACAGCAAAATCAATACATATACTCAATTCAATAACATTGTCATACGTTCACAACGTCCTCGAGCATAATTAACCATCCACGATATCCAATATATAAACGAAAAAAAATATATCCGAAAAATCGGGGTATTACACTCTACCCCCCTTAAAAAATAAGTTTCGTCCTCGAAACTTACAATCACTCGTACAAACAACATTTCAACGGAAAATCCAAAATCACTAAGATAACCAAGAATTATCGAATAATCCGAACAACATACTTACAGGTCAGTGAAGTCGAAGATCTCCTGTGATACTAGCATGCGACTCCTAAACAAAGTCTCAACATAATACCGATACACACCACTATCGCAATTAGCAACTTAACAAAATCTCAAGGAAGAGTTCACGTCCGTGACCACGGCCACGATTATTCCTACTTTCAGCCAACATTCTGAAAGGCACACACGTGCGTAAGTATAATCCGAATCGCACCTTCTCGAAGTGACCAATTCCCAAGAATACCAAGCTATAAACGAAACGATTAAGAAAAATACGAGAAGAGTGAGAGGACTTACAAGTACCGGTCGCACTGTGATGATGGCAGAGTAGTGATACTGTGGGCAAATGCCGACTCAATCGACCGACCCAAAGACCGGCGGACCTAGGTATCCATAAACCTAAGCTCGATACCATATTCTGTAACACCCCCAAGTTATTCAGGGTATATTACAGCGCCGTGAGCCCCGCCGTGGGACCCACAAGGCTAAACATACGCGGAACTATAAACTTGACCGATAAGGTCTACATACAATGGAAAGAAAGACGATACAAATGGTATTCAAAACCATAACCAATGAAAACATATACATCACTGCATAAATCAATACCTCGGCAACACAGGCCGGAACATCAAGGAAACTGAAAATACAATACTCGAGTATTAAAAATCCATTCCAAGACAACAACACCGAATGGAGGAATCCAAGAAAATAACCGAGACAAGACACGATTATCACACTTGCCCATCATCTTCATGCCGACCCGATACCCGTCATCGCTCTCCTGGAACACGAAATACATAAAAAGTATTTTCCCCATAAAGGGGTTAGCCGTCGAATAGCTAGTGCAAGTATAACAATATGAAACATAATACTCCTCGACAATAAAGTAAATGTAATCCGTCAATTCATCAATATCCGTCAATTCATCAATTTAAGACTAGTATTCCGAATGACTAAAATCTCAAGACGTATGTGAATGCCGTAAAAGCGGTTCGTTCATATCATACGCCGTTACATGTAGGAATGCCGTCAAAGCGGTTCGTTCATTACATGCCAACATTATTTCATATGAATGCCGTAGAAACGGTTCGTTCATATCAACCATGGAATCGCACTGCAGGCTACGAAACCCTCGGAGGACCATAGGCCCGTCCCGGAGTGGCTAGAAATAATCATATCATCAATATTTCATACTTTCAAAGTCGAGCGTACAATCATAAATGTATACTTGCCTTAATAAACGTTATCAAGATCCCGAAGAACACGGTTCGGCCGGAAGCTTGAACCACGAAGAAGACAACGAACGGAAGGGTTTCGACTTGAGTTCTTCACAAGGATTTCGTCCCTAAGTCATATCAATGATAAATCAACAATCGTACGATGAATAATAATCGTACAACGCACAAACCCCCCTCCTAGACCTTTTGTCGGACACCTTGAAGGCGTCGACTAATAACTCAACCAAAACGACGAATCAATACACTCCAACCAAGGAATAACAATGGGAATGATAGAATACACCTAAATCATCATCAATCCATCACTAATCTAAATTACTACGGATTAAAAGGATGAAGTCAAACAAAATCCCCAATTTCCAACACAAAATTCAAAGTGTTCTTGAATAATCTTTCAATAATCCGATGAATACTCCAACAAGACCATAATCATGCGTATATCACTTCATACCCCATGATTTTAACATCCAAAACATCATTACCCAATACAAAATCGAAATCCAAGATGTTGAAGAAATTACCTCTTGAAGATCCAAGCACTATGATTCGAAGAGCACGCGATAGAACGATGATCCGGGCTTCACAATCGAAAATAGATGAAGGAAGTCACCCACTCAAGTGATAGATGGAGAAACCTCCCTCTCTCAAGCCTTTCCTCTCGTGTGATGGTGAAGAAATGAGAAATATCGGTTGAAACGCGCAGAAAAACGCAGATATAGGGGTAATCTGTCATGTGTGCCGCGGCTCAGTATATGTGTGCCGCGGCACAGGCCCAAAATTCGCTCCCAGGGCTCGGCAGTGTGCTGCGGCTCAGCCCAGGTGTGCCGCGGCACCGGGTACAGGCGGTTTTGGCCAAATCTGGTAAATGAGAGTGACCTAGCTATTTCGACCATAACTCCCTCGTCTGGACTCCGATTGGCTCACCGTTTGAACCATTGGAAAGCTAACTCGATGCTTTACAATATTGCAAAGATTCAGTATTTTTGGAGTTTCGAAGAATTTACGGTGATTTAACAAAGTCGAACTCATACGTGGAAAAGTCGCTAAAGAACACGGAATTCAACAGAACGATACCGAAACGAACTCGGATGACAAAAAGTGTAGAATTAATCATTCTCGGGATGACGAAACGGTCCCAAGAAAGTTGTCAAAAACGGACTTCCGCCAAAAATAGAAAATTTCCGGGGATCAAAATTACGGGTATTACACTAGGCAGCCAAAGTAAGTTGCAACGGCCACGAGTTTCCAACGGTTTGAAGCTATGGCAACTGGAAATTCATTGTAATATTTATCACTGGTAGAAAGTTATAGTGAATTTATCTCCAACTGGTTTGGAGAGAAGTTAACTAGTAGAGTATTAACCCACCTTTGAAACCACTATAAGTACTTGTGTGATTTACTGCTTTAATCATCATATTTAAGTGTTGCATACATATTTACTGTTCCATTTATATTCAGCTATTCTTCCGCATACTATTTGATATTTGACAAAGGTTACCTGATCAGACGAGTAACCTTACCTGATCTTACTGCAGTTGTGTTTTCTAACAGTTGAAATCAGTAAAAGTTTTAATAAGTCTATTCATCCCCCCTAGACTTATTCCTGACGACTTGTCACCTACACTTCAAGGGTATGTTTTCATATATTAACTCTTGTCCTTTTAAATTCATATACATGATGCATGATCACTCCTCTTTTGGGGTTTGGTTAAATTCATATTTGCTTCCACTGTGCTCTCATTTTAGGCATCGAATCCCAACACTTTACTGCGTAAGCGCTCTGTGGTTTAGAGCAACTTGATTTGGGTAATGAGATCCGTTCGGGACTTGCATATAAATATCTGTATCTACATCCCCATAAAGATATGCTGTAAACACATCCATAAGCTGCATATTCAGTTTTTCGGATGCTACCAAACTGACTAGATAGCGAAAAGCGATGATGTCCATAATGGGAGAACACGTCTCCTCTTAATCAATACCAAGGCGCTGCGAGAATACTTATGAAAATAGTCTCACTTTTACGAACAAAGACCCATTTATGTCCAACAGGTTTAATGCCCACATGTATTGGCTCAATACGGCCAAGTTCCTCATGTTTGGCCATTGAGTCTAGTTCAGCTTGCATTGCATCTTTCCATTTTAGCCAATCGGATCGTCGTTGATATTCAACAACCGATCACGGCTCAGCATCATTGTTTTCAATAATTTCTTGAATGCGGAGTAGGCAAAAGCATCACTGGCGACCTATCCAATACTACATATTCACTCATACATTGGATCGATATTTTTATTCTCGGACATCAACAAAGTTTTCGATGTATCCATCGATAGTTCCATTGTTGATTCGAGTACATATTCGTAGTTAGAGAGAATCTCGTGTGGTGGAGTCACTTGTCGATAATGAGAGGATTTTGTGCCTCATTTCCTCTTATTTTCTGAGATTTGGTATCCTTTCTACCCGCTGGCCTCCCCCTCTTTCGAGCAGGGATAAGATCAGCCGAAGCAGTCGTCCCACCACTAAGGTCGACGCTTGGGGCATCATTCCTTTGGGAGGATGAACCTTGCCCTATGAACTTATAACCTTGCAGGAACATTCACAGGGGGAATGGTAGATGTTATCACTTTCACAATATCAGGAAAGCTATTGGGCTCTTTCGTAGTATCAGGAAAACTGTCGGGCATCGAATCCACAACTTTCTGAAGACTGAGAATATGTTGAACTTCTAGATCGGATTAAGTTGCAGGGATCTTGATGAGGCAAAGAGGGAGAACACCAAACATTTTCTTGGCATTCAACTAGAATCATTTGATTCCCCTCTCCCCATAATGACGGGAAGTTTATCTCATCAAAGTGACAGTCTGCAAATCTTGCAGTAAAAAGATCTCCTGTCAACGGTTCCTAAGTAGCGAATAATTTTAGGCGACTCATAGCCAACATATATCCCTAATAATCATTGCAGAACCATTTTAGTAATTGGCACATACACTGCACAACCAAAAATGCGTAATTATGTAACATAAGGCTCATATCCAGTTACCAACAAGTATGCACTAAACGGCTGACTGGAAGTGGTTCGAAAGCGAATAAGTATAGCTGCATGAAAAATTGCATAACCCCAGTTAGACAACGGCAAGTTGGTGCGAAATACTAATACTCGAGCGATATGCTGTAACCACTTAATCACAGCTTTAGTAAGGCCATCCTGCGAATGAACATGGGGGACGGGATGCTCAATCCCAATCAACATGCAACAGTCGTCGTAGGACTTTGATGTAAACTCACCAGCATTGTCCAATCTTAATGACGAGATTGGAAAGTCAGGGTGGTTAGCCCATAAGCTGAAAATTTGTGCTAGTAGCTTAGCAAATGCAGCGTTTCTTCTAGATAGAAAAACGAAGCGTGACCATCGCGTTGATACATCAACCAGAACCATAAAAAATCTGAATGATCCGCACGCTGGCTGAATAGGTCCACAAATGTCCCATTGAATTCTTTGTAAGAAGCAAATATTTTGTGTCGAGTCTTTAGCAAGGGATGGAGAAGGTATCAACTTTTCTAGTGAACAAACCTTACAAAATGATTTATGGGCATTAGAAATTGCCACAAGAGCTTCGGGACATGCAGAAGATGCACCGAAAACCTCATCAGGGCATGCGATCTCTAATCCCGTTGATACTTTGTCGGACTTACTCACATCGATTCCGATATCGAGCAGTATTTATAATCATTTTATAGACTTGAAAAATGAAACACCGTGTGAGTTTTTGAAAATGCATATCATCATGTCACGTGCATGGTGACCAAGTCGGTCATGCCAAAATTGGTATGCTTTGGAATCACAAAGGTTGTGACTCACAGCATAGGATTCAGTAACCCTTATTGTAGTTTGGTATAAACCACTAGTTAGACTTATTAGTTTCTCGAGAATGCAGTCTTCCGCATTCAGCGACATTAACACACAAAAATTCCATTCCATTCTCACAATTCGTATGAAGGTGATAATCGTTGGCACGGATGTCCCTAAAATTTAGCAAGATATGGTTTTCTCTTGGGACATAGAGAGTATTTGTGACATTGATATGCGAACCATTAGGTATCAAGAATGATTAGGTCCCCTCCCTTGTATTATTTGGGAGAAACCAGTCATTGTTTTCACTGTGGATATGTATGGTACAATATCCCTAAATAATTGTCTATTCTGAAGAACAGTATGGGTTGTTTCACTATCAGGAAGACACTCAATTTTGACATGAGACATCTACAATAATACATGAAATCGATTAGTCTAGTATTGGAAGACATAGCGAAAACTCACTAACTTCGAGTTTGGGGAAATTCGACCAAGTTGGTTAGAATCAAAGTTAGCACAATTGCTGAAAAAACATTCCATACAGCTTGATCTTTGTTCACTATGTTGGATCAATATTTTTATCCCACATATTTTGATGATGTTCATAAAGACAAAATAATCATTAAACAAATTTACACTTGCAATTCATTTTCATATCTTCACTTAAGTTAAATTCTCAAAAAGATAATGTACGCTAGCCATATAGCATAATGTATGTAATAATCACCCATATGTATTTGTGGAAAGTGTCAATATTTTGCAGGGTTACGTAGCAGGATAACCTACAGTACAAGACATACATAACGTACGCAAATGACTATGCATAACATATGCTATGTTTGAAAATTAACTATTATGCAGTTTTGAAAAGGTCAACATATTGAACGGCCATCTACTCAGTAGCGTACACTAAAACTGGATTGTTGAGGACATCTAGAAGGTCAACAAATTAAATGGCTAACTGAGGATATCATAACATATGCAAACATGATGCTTAACATACGCAAAGGAAGAGCCATAAGATACTGCCTGAAACTGGACTAAGTGTTGCGGACGTTACTCCAGTGAAGTATTGTATGTTATGGCCTTAACGTATGTAACTCACGATACCTAACGTATGTTAAAAGGGACTATTCTAACAATCTTCTATATATGTTCTTGTATCACTTTGAGTGATTATTCTGTAAGTTAACTATACTCGCAATAATTTTTGCAACTTTGTGAGGTTTTCTTGTACCCCGAAAAACAAGAGTGATTATACTTGTGGTTGTTCTTGAGCTCGGAAATCAAGAAATTAAAGTTTTACGCTAATCTTTAAAATGTTACTGTAAAAAGTTGACACTAAACTATAAAGTGCATTCAAATTTTGAGAAAAGTTCTAGTCGATAATACTAGGTAGGGGATGTAGGCTTTTGGATAGCCGAACCTCTCGAACAATTTTTCATGTCTTTTTATTTCTGCATTTTGTCTTTACTTCTAATATTTGCTTCTGCACGAAAAGAGTTCAAAACTCTATTCTGCACTATTCAACCTTCCTTCTAGTGGCGGTACCAACCCAATAATTGGTATCAGAGCGGTCTCTTTTTCATCAGTTTAACACCTACTAGAGAAAATATCCAAAAATGGCATACATTCATACTTTTGAAGGCAATGCTCTAAATCGTCCTCCCTTCTTCGACGGGTCAAACTTTATGACTTGGAACAGTAAAATATCTGCTGTAAAAGAGTTGACACTAAACTATAAAGTGCATTCAAGTTTTGAGAAAAGTTCTAGTCGATAACACTAGGAAGGGGACGTAGGCTTTTGGATAGCCGAACCTCTGAATAATTTCTGGTGTCTTTTTATTTCTGCACTTTGTCTTTACTTCTAATATTTGCTTCCGCACGAAAAGAGTTTAAAAGTCTATTCTGCACTATTCACCCCCCTTTTAGTGGAAGTACCAACCCAACAATTAGTATCGGAGCGGTCTCTTTTTCATCTGTTTAACACCTGCTAGAGAAAATATCCAAAATACACTTGAAGGCAATGCTCTAAACCATCATCCCTTATTCGACGGTTTAAACTTTATGACTTAGAAGAAGAAAATATCTATTATCATTCGCGCTCATGGTATTTCTAGTGGAAAGTCTTTGCTCCTGGACCAACAATTCCAAAGATAATTGATGGCTCCATTAAGATCTTTAAAGGATACGATGAGATCGACTGGAAAAATGATCACTTCAATAGTAAAGCTACTCAACTACTTTACTGTGCTCTAAATACAGAGATCACAACAGGATTTCATCCTGTAAGACTACTAAAGAAATTTGATGATAGAAATGACTCACGAAGGTACGAGCCAAGTCAAAGAAACAAAAATAAACATACTCCTTCATGATTATGAATTGTTCACAATGAAGGGTGTTGGCCACACAGTATACTATTTTGAAAAATTATTTTACGTAGCGGAATACTTAGTTGCAGTTGTTGTAAATACTGCAACTCGTTGGTCTCCTGTTATCTTGGTGCTTACAGGGTTTTCAGAGTTCAAGTATACTAAAAATCACAGCCTGTATGAAAACGGTAAATGCAACGAATAAAGAACACACAGGATAAAGTGGTTAGATATAAACCCCTCTACGGCTACTGGTCCTCCACATGGGAGTAAAATGTTTATTAAAATCAAGGCGTACACAAATAGAGGATTCTAATCAAGCCCGTCCCTGTATCGTTCACACAGATTGATACAGTGACTGTAGCTTTCCACCATTACACAAATTGGTTGTTGACTTTTTGACTTGCTTCTTCTCACACAGATTGAATCTTCGTCCTGAATTCTATTCGTCCACACAGGGCTAAGTAACTCTGTAACGCACCAACTTTCTAGGGGTAATTTTGACGAAAAATAAGTAAAAAGATAATTTTGAGGAAAAATAATTTCTTTTGAGAATATTAAAATTCTCGCCTACAAAGTCGAGTCGCTACACTGACTAAAATAAATACCTTTTAATTAAGGAAACAATATGCCATACATAAGCGATAATAATTACGGCGGAAGAACAAATTATAAATTGTTAATTTATAAACAAAAGTTTTCCCAAATAAATTCCAAAAACATGAGATATAAAGAAAAACATCATTTAATAAAATTTTCATCATATGCCCTCTCGGCTCGCTTCTTCGTCCATCCGACTCGGTTTAACCTGCGGGATCAATATAGGTGGGGGTGAGCTTCCTTCATCTCGTGGAAATCACACTTATCACAGTAATATACAATCTCATGGAAAGCATTTAAATGATTATTCTACTAATAACATTTTCCTCAACATGAATACATACACACAATACCACATATAATATGAATCGAGCACGCATGTGAATATTGAGGTTGTGGAGGTGTCCCCACACAATATATATCTTAAGATAGCCTCTTTACACGTATACAGGTGAGCTTGATTTACAACATGTATCCTCAATTTTAAACATGAATAGAATATCACATATACAATCCAATTAAAGCAATTAAAGTGGTTGTGAAAATTCCCACCTAAATAAATGATGCTGCTTGAACTTGAATAAGAAGATGCTCGACTCACAGTCCTAAGCCCGTAAATCCTTTTTAATGTCTACATATAATAATTTAATCATTATAAAATATTATGATATAATGACTGAAATTAAAAATATATATGCATAAAATTGAATTAATTATTAATATTAATTGAAAAGTCAACATTTTAATGTCTTGCTCAAAACAGGACTGAATTGAAGGTATAAAAATCTGTCTGGGGTCAATTGAAGTAATTAAAAGTGTCTGGGGTTAAATTGAAAATTGCTGGGAAAAGTGAGGACTAAATTGTAAACCCTAAATTTTTGCGGGTATAAATACCCTGTGTAACACCCCAAACTAGGCGGCTATCACAGTGCCGTGGACCCCCAACAGGGACCCACCAGGCGAATGAAAAATAATGATTTAAATAATATAACTGTAGTACCGAACCACATTATATTACCAATTACTCCGATAAGGAGTTTCAAGTACAATACACACAAGAATACGGAATACATATATATTTAATATGAAGATGAAATATACAACACTGAATAATATGAAAGTCCAAACGAAAACTGCAGTGGAAAATACATATGAAGAAAACATGAATAACTGAAAGGACTGGGGGCCCCTACTAGTATCACTGAGACACTTCGCCATCACTGTGCTCTTCACATGCCTTTGCCTTGCCATGACCTAAAAACAACATCCCCAACGGGGTCAGTTACACAAAACAACAATCCTCAAGAGTTGAACAGATACAATAATCACATGTCTTAGTTATGAAATCAAGTTGGAAAGAGGAGCATCATACTACGCCCAAATGGGATGTGCAAGTACACAAGTAACAGAGTGTTCAGAAAACCCGCATAAACACACGCAATTATGCCTAATTACTCTCACGGAGGCATGTTACCGTGTGCACAGTCCAGTGTGCCGGATTACACGCATAACACATGACCATAGTGTGCCCGACTAAAAATTCCACACATATACCACCCGACAATGCAATACGATCCCGGAAGGTCACAAGAACAAAAGCGACCACAATTAATGATAAGGAATAGAAATCCGACAAGGGCCAAGAATGACTCACCGTGGTGAATTAATAACGCAATGAGTGATAGCTCAAATGAAATGATTGGAACCATCGTTCCTCATGAATTAAGTGATTAGTTTGATAATTACAAGTCTCAACATGATTGATATACTATGAATGGATTATATGTATGAATGAACAACAACGAAAGGAGTGATTATCCTTTTAACTGAGCAAGAATTAACTTGCCTGGAATGAGAGGAAAAGGTACGAACGCCGAAGTACCAAGATTGAAGGAAAAAGACAACTCCGAACCTAGACAAGTTCGTAATCAACTATTAATAACCCATTGGTAGGAAAATAAGTTGGAATCCACCCGAAAAATACTACCCGCGATACATGTTTTCCGGTAAGAAAACCTCTAGATGGTGAATCACACTCAACCATCCTAAAATACTCAACAATTCTGGAAAATACACTAATAAATCCGTAGGAACACATGTACCCAAGGTAGATAATCCATACTCAACATATTCCAACACAATAGCAAGCTAAATCGAAGAGATCGGAAAGAAAACCCCCAAATCCCGAAATTCTAGGGTTTAACAAAGTTTACCTTGATTTGGAGTGGTGGAGAGGATTAAACATTGAATAACCCGAACCAGAAGCTTGAAGATGTTGATAGATGATAGTAGCTCGAAGAGATCTTCACAAATCGCCCAAAATCGCCCAAGGAAGGAGGAGAAGTGGAAAAATGACGAAATGAGGCTGAAATGTCCCATATATACTCAAGGCAGTTTAGCGCGCGCTAGTTCCTGAAATTAGCATGTGCTGGCGGGTTCACCGGGTAGTCCAGTGAACTATACCTGTCTCGTTAGCATGCGCTACGTATGTGGTAGTGCGCGCTAATGCCTTACACTTAGCGTACGTTAACCGAGTTTAACATGCGCTACCTGATAGTTGGCATCCACAAAAAGGAGTCCAGAACCTATTGTCCAGTGCTTGCTCGAGCCTTTGCGGACGCTACTATGGTTACTTAGCGTGCGCTATTAACACAGCTAGAGTGCGCTATCTCCCACTCATAGCGTGCGCTATGAAGTCTCCACTTCAGTCCAGTACCTACTGTACTGTCTGCCTCCATTACACTAGCATGCGCTAATGTTGATACATAGTGTGTGCTACCAGTACTCAATTAGCATGTGCTATAAAGGGTACGCAGCGTGCACTACTTCGCACAAACAGGCTACCAATTACGATGATAATGATAATATTCTCGTCTCGATTTTTAGATAGATTGAAATGACGAATGATAACTGATATACAATTCAGAATACGCCGAACGGTGAATACAAATGAATGAATATGATTGATGAATGATTATTAAAGAGTGAAAATTACTAATTGATTATTACTGCATGATAATAAATAAATTCACAATCGGGTATTACATACTGCCCCCCTTAAAAAGAGTTTTGTCCTCGAAACTAAGGGTCAAACAATTCGGGATAACTCTCCCGCATACTATCCTTGGTTTCGCAAGTAGCCTATTCAACTCCGTGTCTAGACCAATAATTTTTTACCAAGGGAATCGCCTTGTTCCTCAACTGTTTGATTCATCGCTCTAAGACTCGTACAGGACGCTCCTCATACGTATGATCATCCTCGATCTCGATTTCATCAAACTGAAGTATGTGACTCGGGTTGGCAACATACTTCCGCAACTGAGAGACATCAAACACATCATGAACTCGGCTCAAAGCCAGAGGTAAAGCCAATCGATAAGCCAGACTGCCTACTCGATCCAAAATTTCGAATGGTCCAATGAATCTCAGACTCAACTTTCCTCTCTTCTCGAAATGGAAAATACCTCGACTCGGGGATACCTTAACCAAAACGTGGTCATCTTCCTCGAACTCTAATGGTTGACGACGATTATCTGCATATGATTTTTGTCGACTCTGAGTGGTCAACAAACGACTCCTGATCAAAGATACCTTCTCATGGCCGGCTATTAGCATATTGGGCACAGTGCCGATTGATTCTGATAAGTCATCCCAACCCAAGGGAGATCGACGATCGTATAAGGCCTTGTAAGGTACCATCTTAATCGAAGCATGCCAACTGTTATTGTACGTGAACTCAATCAACGGTAGTTAGGCTTCCCAATCATCTTTCTAATGGAGAACACATGCCCTCAACATGTCCTCTAACGTCTGAATAGTTCGCTCTTATTGTCCATCAGACTGAGGGTGAAAGGTTGTGCTGAAATTTAGCTGAGTTCCCATGGCACGATGAACGGATTTTCAAAAATGTGACATGAATCGCCCATCACGATCAGAAACGATACTCTTAGGAGTAGCATGCAATTTCACGATCTCTTTAATGAACAACTGGGCAAGTCTATCGGGACTCCACGTATCCTTAATCTCAAGGAAATGAGCTGACTTGGAAAGGCGGTCCACAATTATCCAAATTGTATTCATGCCATGACGACTCGTTGGCAAACTCGTGATACAGTTTATTGAAATATCCTCCCACTTCCACTCTGTAATAGGGAGCGGTTTCAGCATACCCGCCGGTCGCTGATGTGCTATCTTGACTTGCTGACAGGTCAAACATCTCGAAACAAATTCTGCGACTTCTCGCTTCATATTACTGTCACGCGCCCAACATTGGGAAGGACGAGGGCGCGACGCATCGGTCGATCAATCAAATAAAATACGATAATAAATAGCGGAAGCAAAATAAAGATTGGATAATATTTCAAAACAACAATCTTAGTCCGATGCTCTAAGATTCATTGTGACAAAGCTGATAATCAAAATTACACTTGTTCAAAGTTTGCAGCGGAAAAATACCAAACGAGTTAAGTACAAAGCATAGTTAACTATTACAAGTTGGGATAACAACAGAAATTCTAAGAACAGAAGTCCTAAATTTTGAAGACAATCTTCTATTCGGCCTCTTCCATGAAGCCTTCTTCGTCCTCTGCTGTTTGCTCATTCTATGGTTTAAAAGGGAAAATGGTGGGGTGAGACCAAAGGTCTCAGTGAGTGGGTGATCGTGTGCGAGTGTGTCTCTTTCTTTTGAAAATATTTTTAAGTGATGCATGGTTTTATCAATTACAACAAAATAAGAACAATTACAATTATGTCGAAATTTTATAAACAATAATCATTGTGTAGTTGTATTATTATAATCCTGTCCCCGTGGACGGATGTCAAGTCAAGCAGTCAGTCAATCAGTCAATTCAGTTTCGAATCCTGACGATATGGACTTTGGATTCTAGACTCTCCTTATTACTCCTAGCAAGACAGGCCGTCGCCCCAAGATTTGGACCGTCGTCCCAAGATTTGGACCGTCTCCCCAAGATGTTGAGCCTTCGCTCTCACACTTAGCGTGTGCTTCCTTATCTCTTATCTGAGCTCGGTATGTCCTTAGCTGTGGGTCAATACCCGGATCACACCATAATCACGATTACACCCCAAGTCTACGACCCAGGTCCCTCGGAACACTCCGTTCCTCGGTTATGGGAATAGGAAACAACGGTAGCCTTGTTCATGAACTGCAGCTGCGCTGCTCGATCTAAGACTCGGTCTAACTGTCCCTGACACGATGTGGGACTCTAGAGGTGGCTCCTACAGCTCAAGAGGTGGCCCCCGAATTGTAGGTCGGCACTCTGTTTCATATGGACTCAAGAGGTGGCCCCCGTCCGTCGACGTGACACTTTGTTCCGATAGAGTTAGAGGCGGACCCGTCCATGGCACTTTGTTTGTATAGCACTTAGTTCCCGGACAGTCACATTTATCAATTTGACGCGTTTCACAAGTATCACGTAAACGTTCGGTCAGTGAGGTTAATAGCGTCTTTGATTAAGTATGGAATATGGTTAATTTTATTTGTGGCCCGGTAATGCGGAATAGGACTTGTATATAAACTCAAAAATATTCTCAATAATTTTTTAACGGTCTGATGAGTTCAGATTAGATACATTAACTGGGTAGGTTCGACGAAACGAAACGATAGTTTCGTAAATAGTTTGAAAGGACGTTTTTACCCTTGGGTTCAAACCTAAGCGTTGGAGTATGAAACGAAATCGGATGGTTATGAAATTTCATGAGGAAGACAAAAATAATTCCTCGACTCCAGATTTAATGAAAATTCGGAAATTTCCAGTTTCGGGACTGAATTTTTCAGAAATTACGATATTGCCCCAAAACTCAAGGTAATCGTTCCGAGGCATATAGAGCTATGAATTTAGCTTGGAATTTAACGAAATTTTACGAGATGACTCGTGATGAATCTAGAATTACAGATTTGTAAAAATTCCAGAAAATTTCGGACCGGGTCCAGAAGTTTGGAATTTTTGCGTTTTGGCCCCGAAATTATATGAAAATTACAATTTGGACTATCGAGTTTAGATATCGAACTCTGAATCGCTTGAAACTTTATGGACAGCCTATACAGGGTATAATATGTACTTTCCAAGTTCCAGAATGTTGTATTCTCGAAATTTTCAGTTTAGTCCTCAAACTTTGAGAAATTACAATTTATGCCCAAAAGCTCCGTTTACTCGTTTCGAGTCCCGTTTTGGCCGCAAATAAATTATCCATATATCATAATAAAATCATATAACACAAGATTTCAGATTTTGGTAAGGTTTCAACAACACATAGAAGAAAACATATAACTTTCAAGTTATCACAAAATCGGCACCCGATTACCAAATCGGTTGTCGTTTAAATTCGATAAATCATATTGCATGTTGTTATAACCTTAACATTCATCTTTAAAAACATGCATTTATACAAGAATTTCAGATTAGTACATACTTTCATATTTTTCATAATATATGATGATTATGTTTAAGAAAAACGAATTTCACATAGTTATACATAAAATCATAACATGAAATTATAACATGAAGATTTTAACATAGATCATATCAAAAAAAATTTGAAATACTTCAGATTTAATGCATAAATCACAAGAAAAAGAATAGATTTCTACTTTAAAGTTTGAAAGAATTTTCACTCACCTTGATCTTGTCGGATTTCGTCGGTTCTAAGTCTTGAAAATTGGAAAACGACTTCTCCTCTACTACTACATGGTTTGGCCGATCCACATGCACCCCAAGGTGAGAATTATGTTTGTATGTATTGAAATTAAGGTTAGATTATGGAGGATTTCATTAGAAATTATGGAAATAGTTATAAGGGATGAGATTACCTATTTCTTCTTGAAATTTTTCTTCCTCCTCCTTCTTCTTCCTCTTGGTTCGGCCCTCTCTCTCACTTAGACTCTATATTGCAGATTTTTGTGGTTGTGTAGGAGGTGTAAAACGAGGGTTAGGTTAGGGTGTAAGTATTTAAAGTTGGGATAAGGAGGGTTGGGAAGTGAAATGTATAGAAGACTTGTTACATGTGTCAAGATGTTTCATGCAAGTCTTGCATGTGATGAGTAAAGAATCTAGAGCTACACATTTCCACTCCATTTTGGCCGCCCAATGTATGTATATATACATATATTTTTTTTTTGTTAAATTAAGAGTATAATTAAAATGGTAAAGGATTTAATTAGTTGGGTTGGGCTTTGAAGTATAACTTCAAGTCTTATGATTTTTAATAAGTTGGGTTGAGTCCATTAGTGAGTCCTCATGTAGTTAGGTGATGGCAATTAGCCCAATAGGTGAATCAACATACTATTTTAATTTTTATTATTTAGTTTATTAAGTAAATTACAAAGTTAAAGAGTGAAATAAAATAAAATAGATGTAGGTTATATCATGACATAAAATAACTATTATTAAATTACATCATGATTTGATATATTGTACCTGTGATAAGTTATCGAATTTAGGGGGGTTTACATCCTCCCCTCCTTAAAAGAATTTGGTCCCAAATTCCTTTTTAAACAACTCGGGGTAAGATTTCTTCATTTCTTCCTCGGTCTCCCACGTCGCATCTTCCTCTCTGTTGTGATTTGACCAGATGACTTTAACCAAAGGAATCCGCTTCTTCCTCAATTCGCATACTTACCAGTGGAGGATCTTGATTGGCTTCTTTTCATAAGATAAGTTATTCTTCATCGGCGGAAAGTCAGAAGTAAGAATGTGCGTTGGGTCTGGATGATATTTCTTTAATCTCGAAACATGGAAAACATCGTGCATTCCAGATAGATTGGGTGGTAGCTCCAATCGGTACGCTAGTCGTTCAATCCTTTCCGTGATTTTGAATGGTCCTGCATATCGGGGACTTAACTTTCCTCCTTTTGTTGATACTATCAAACCTTTCCGTGGTGTTAACCTCAGGAAGACTTGATCTCCTACTTCGAATTCTAGATCCTTCCGACGTTGATCGGCGTAACTCTTACATGCGCTTTGTATGCGGATCCTATCCTTGATTAGTCGTACTTTATCTACGGCTTCCTTCACCAAATATGTGCTCATTGCTGAAGGTTCTGTTCTTTGAGTCTTCGGCATCCACTGGTCATCGATTTCCCAATGTAGTGGGGATCGACACTTCCTCCCATACAGCGCTTCATAAGGTGCCATTCCGATTGTCGCTTGGAAACTGTTGTTGTATGCAAACTCAGCTAATGTTAGGTGGTGATCCCAATTTCCTTGAAAGTCCAGTACGCAAGCTCGTAACATATCTTCAAGGGTTTGAATGGTTCGTTCAGATTGTCCGTCGGTCTGGGGATGCGCACTTGTGCTGAAGCTTAAGGAAGTTCCTAATTCCTTATGAAAGACTTTCCAAAAACGAGATACGAATCTAGGATCTCTGTCCGATACTATGTCTGTTGGCACTCCATGGAGTCGAACGATTTCTTTAATATAAGTCATAGCCAGCTTTTACAAGCTGTCGTTTTTTTAACCAGCATGAAATGTGATGATTTCGTCAGTCTGTCGACGATCACCCAAATGGTGTTATAACCTCCTCTTGTGGTCGGTAAATCCGTGATAAAATCCATGGTTACTGTTTCCCATTTCCATTCGAGGACTTCTAGTGGTTGTAGTAGTCCTGAGGGTCGCTGATGCTCAGCTTTGACTCTCTGACATGTGAGGCATCGCGCCACGAATTCTGCCACTTGGTTCTACATGTTCACCCACCAAAAGTGTTTCTTCAAGTCTCGGTAAATCTTGTTACCTCCTGGGTGTATCGTATATCTCGAGCAATGAGCTTCCTCGAGAATCCGTCTTTTGAGCTCCCCGTTGTGAGGTATGCATAATCGTCCCTTAAACCTTACAATTCCATCATCGGTAATTGTAAACTCAGGTTTCTCGCCCTTAGCGATCTTGTCCTTAAACTCTTGAAGTTTTGGATCTCTCTCTTGGGCTAATCGAATATCGTCCAATAGATTTGGTTTAACCATGAGGTTGGCACAACTTAAACGAGTACCTTCATGAATGGGTTTTAGGTAGCTCAGCTCCTTGAGAGCTTGCCATTCTCGAACCATGAGTCGGGCCACTCTAGCCCTTCTACTTAGGGCATCAGCCACGACATTCGCTTTCCCTGGGTGTTGTTGTATTTCACAATGGTAATCTTCTAAAAGCTCTACCCATCTTCTCTGTTGGAGATTAAGTTCCTTTTGAGAAAATAGGTACTTGAGACTTTTATGATCCGTAAACATAGTGAATTCCACGCCATATAAATGATGTCGCCATTTCTTTAAGGCGAATACTATTGCAGCAAGTTCGAGGTCGTGCGTTGGATAATTCTTCTCGTGCGTCTTGAGTTGCGTGGAAGCGTACGCGATAACTTTACCATTCTGCATCATAAAGGCATCGAGGCCATCCTTTGAGGCGTCACTATATACGACAAGTCATTGGGTTCCTTCTGGAAGTGTCAGTATAGGTGCGGTGGTAAGTCTCTTCTTGAGTTCCTGGAAACTTGACTCACATTTATCCGTCCATTCAAATTTTACTTGTTTCTGGGTTAGCCGGTGAGGGGTCCCGCTATCTTCGAGAAGTCTTTGATGAAATTACGGTAGTATCCCGCAAGTCCAAGAAAGCTTCGGATTTCAGTTACATTTTCTAGCCTCTTCCAATCCATAATAGTTTCTACCTTAGATGGATCAACTTCAATCCCTTCTCCAGAAATAAAATGGCCTAGAAATGCCACTTCCCTCAACCAAAATTCACACTTGCTGTACTTGGCTTACAACTTGTGCTATCTTAGTGTACCCAACACTAGTCTAAGATGTCTCTCGTGATCTTTTTCCGACTTAGAGTACATGAGTATGTCATTGATGAAATTACTACGAATTGGTCGAGGTATGGTTGAAATACTCTGTGCATTAAATCCATAAATGTCGCAGGAGCATTCGTGAGTCCAAAAGGCATCACTACAAACTCGTAGTGGCTGTATCTAGTTTGGAACGTAATTTTAGGAACATCTTCATTCCTAATCCTTAACTGGTAGTATCCTTGTTGAAGATCGAACTTGGAATACACCGTAGCTCCTTGGAGTTGTTCAAACAACTCATCTATCCTCGGGAGAGGATACCTATTTTTAACTGTCACGCTGTTGAGTTCACGGTAATCTATGCAAAGCCTCAATGTTCCGTCCTTCTTTTTGACAAACAATACCGGAGCTCCCCAAGGTGATACACTGGGTTGCACAAAACCCACGTCGAGTAACTTTTGCAGTTGGACCTTCAACTCTTGCAGCTCCAGTGGTGCCATTCGGTATGGTGCCTTTGCAATGGGTGCCTTCCCAGGCATGATTTCGATATTGAATTCAACTTCTCTGTCAGGCGGTAGGGAGGTCAATTCTTCGGTAAATACATCAGGGTATTCGGATACCACACGTATATTTTCTATGCCCGACTTACTCATGGGTTTGTTGATGATAAAGGCTAAAAATCTGGTCGCCCCTTTGGCAACTCCTTACTAGCTTTGATAGCTGATATTATAGGTGCTAGGTTGACTCTAGCGTCTACAATCAATTCCACGATTGGCTTGTTAGGTTCGCAAAACCTAACTATTTTAGAATGACAATCCAATTGTGCGTAGTGCTTAGATAGCCAATCCATTCCTAGGATGATGTCATATTCTAATATTGGAAGTACTACTAAATCGGCAGAGTAACAGTACTACTTTATCTGCTAGCTGACTAACTCCCATCGGGGTAGATACTTCTAGGCATAATGATAAAGATTCTAATGGCCTATCAAGTTTCTTAGAAAAATGCAGTGCAACAAACGAATGGGATGATCATGGATCTATAAGTATTCGTGCAAGTTGATTAGATATCAGGAGTGTACCTTCCACCACATTGTTGTTCTCTGGTGCCTCCTGACCAGTCAATGCGAACACTCGAGCTGGGGCTTTTCCTTTGTTGTTTCCTGGTTTGGCTGCAATAGCTGGTTTGATTGCCGTGGTGTTCATATCTGGGCACTCTCGAATTTGGTGATCTTGGCTGCCGCAATGTAGGCACTTTCCGAGCTTCCTCCAACATAACTCTGATTTATGCCCTTTCCTTCCACAGTGGGTGCAAGGCGCTGTTGGTTTGTTGAGAACGGGTGCCTTTGTTCCACTCGAACTTCCTTGAGTTCCCTTCCTCTTAAACTTCTGTGGTGGCATTGATGTTGGTCGGGTAGCAGGCCTCTTGGCGTTGTTGGATAAACGGCTTTACTGTTGAGCTAACCTCGTAGTTCCGCTCTCGATCCGGGTAGCGGCTTCCACTGCTTGGGTAAGTGTCGTCAGCTGAACAGTTAGAAGGCTCTGTTCAAGTGACTGCCTCAGTCCTCTAGTGAACTTATAGAGCTTGTCCTCCTCAGTTGTAATCAATCCCGATGCGTATTTAGACAATCTGTTAAATTGGGCTTCATATTGAGCGACTGTCATGGTTCTTTGCTTCAAGTGATAGAACTCGTCTTGTCTAGCCTCTCTGGATGCTGCTGACACGTACTGAGTTCGGAATTCGGTCAGGAAGTTAGCCCATGTTCTGACACGGTTTTCTCTCATCCAGCGCTCATTGACATTCCTCCACCAGTCATGAGCTGCGGACTCGAGTCGGAATGCAGCCAGCGGAGCAGGTCTGGAATCTCTTCGGCAGAAACGGGCCTTATGCCCGGCAATCCCACACACATTACACGTGACCGTTTGTCTCGAACATTTAGTACTGTAATGACTCTGCTCTTCACAGTTGTAACAAGTGATGGCCAAACTGGCCGCTCGGGACTGAGACTCTGCAGGTTTAGGCGCCATAGGAGGTTTCTCAGAAAAAGTAGAGCCCGTACGAGGCTTCTTGAAGGTTGCCCAACTGCCCTCGGACTGATTACGATTCTTCGATTTATTGCCAGCAAATGAAGATTGTTGCTTAGCAATTTCCTTAGCAGTAAGCTCATAAGTAAGAGCTTTCTTGATAAATTCGGCCAGGGTGGCGCAATGTTGATTAAGCAATTGCATCCGCATACGAGGTTTAAACCTCTTACTGAAGTACTTGATTTTATCCGCTTCGGAGTGAACAACGGATGAAGCAAAGGGCAGTAGCTCCTGAAACTTCTTGGCGATGGCGAGAAGATCTTCCTCCGTTGAGGGGTCGGGACTGAGTAATTCTGATAACTTGGCCTCTCTGAGTGGGGCCGGATAATATCTTTCCATCATGAGGGTCTTAAACTAGTCCCAAGTGCAAGATCCGTCGGTGGGCTTCAATGATAGCCACCAAGAGTGAGCGCTCTTACCCAGATAGTAAGCCACAACTAAAACTTTCTGCCCTCCGGGACACTCCACCATAGTGAATAGCTTCTCAAAATGTTCAAGACAGTGAACAATATCGACCGGCTCAGATGAGACCTCAAATGAAGTTGGCCTCTGTCGAGAAATGTCGCCGATTATATTGCTCACACTCCTCTATTGCCCTTGAGGTGGCGGCGAAGGAGCCTGTTGAGTCTGAGTGGTTGAATTCTGCATCGTCTCCATCATAGGTGCCATCTGAGTCATCTGGGCTATCATGCCCTACATCAATATGAATGGGTCAACCCGAACACCTTCTGGTTGGGCTGCATCTCGGGTACGACTCCCTGATAGTGAATGATTATCTTCCGTTGAATGAGTAGCATTGCCAGCTGAGTTGGCGGCATCGCTGCCTGTTGAACTAATGACATCCCTCGCGTTCGCGCGGGTATTCACACGAGCTCCCGGGTTTTAGCCTGCACTGCGGCCTCTTCCCCTGTGTCCTCTGACAGCTCTATCCATATTGAAGTAGGAAGGTCACATGATAATTATAGATCTCACATGAATATCACATTATGATTACGTTATGGAATGATAATAATGAGCATACCCGCTCTAACACAATGAACGCACTAATAATGCAGTAAATTGATCATCGACATTACGCCTGAATATGATAAGATCGCATGAAAGATCAACTGAGGTGACATGATTATCTGATTAAATTCCTGAAATGATTATCCTGAACAAGTTAACAAGATTTATAGTACGATCCACGAGATCAACAACTGAGCAATGAGATTGACTGAGTGATTAATGAGTTAACACGATCGACAAGATCCAAATGAAAATGATGATTGAGGATTGTTGTCTGATGAATGATTAATGGGTTGATTCTTATTGCCAAATTATACCATGGCGTCAGAAATCATACCGTTCTTTTGGTCTGAGGGGCTTGGCGCTTGCACAGGTCACACGTGACGTAAAAGTCCAATGATACTAGTCTGATGAACAATGATTTTCAATGAGGCATGACTCGGATGAGTATTATTCAAAACCACTCTCCGATACCAACTTTTTAACACCTCAAACTAGGCGGTTATCACAGTGTCCTGGAACCCCAACTGGGACCCACAAGGCGAATGAAAAATAATGATTTAAATAATATAACTGTAGTACCGAACCATATTATACTACCAATTACTCCGATGAGGAGTTTCAAGTACAATACACCTAGGAATACAGAATACATATATATTTCATATGAATATGAAATATACAACACTGAATAAAATGAAATTCCAAACGGAAACTGCAGCGGAAAATAATATGAAGAAAATATGAATAACTGAAAGGACAGGGGGCCCCTACTAGTATCACTGGGACTCCTCGCCATCACCATGCTCTTCCCGTGCCTTTGCCTTGCCATGACCTAAAAACAACATCCTCAACAGGGTCAGTTACACAAAACAACAATCCTCAAGAGTTGAACAGATACAATAATCACATGTCTTAGTTATGAAATCAAGTTGGAAAGAGGGGCATCATAGTACGCCCGAATGGGATGTGCAAGTACGCAAGTAGCCGAGTGTTCGAAAAACCCGCATAAACACACGCACTTATGCTTAATTAGTCTTACGGAGGCACGTTACCGTGTGCACGGTGCAATGTGCCGGATTACCCACATAACATGGGGCACATGGATGCTTCTAGTTACTAAGTCCCCCTCTACAGTGGAAAAAAACTCGAATAGCAATTCCCCCATGTCAAGGTTACTGTTTTACGCGATAGTAAACAACGGGTCACGTGAATACCCCCGGTTACTAGGCTTCCCATCATCGGTAATGCGATATTTCTAAATAATTAGTCTATTCAGGGTTTTCGTTTTACGCGAGAGTAAACAACGGGTCACGTGAATACCCCCGGTTACTAGACTTCCCATCATAGAACATATAACATCTCGACTTTTTCTTGGAAAAAACTGTCCGAATCTAAACTCAATCCAAGTTCCAACACGACTCATCTTACTGGACGACTAGCTACGCAAAAAGTATAACCAAACGTATAAACGGCGATTTGAAAACACGTATGTCTCCTT
Source organism: Orobanche coerulescens (assembly GCA_033398695.1). Classification (NCBI taxonomy): domain Eukaryota; kingdom Viridiplantae; phylum Streptophyta; class Magnoliopsida; order Lamiales; family Orobanchaceae; genus Orobanche; species Orobanche coerulescens. The sequence continues at coordinate 72,609,751 of CM065815.1, forward strand.
TCTTATCTGCTAAGATTTCTACTAAAACGATAAAATTTCGGACCTAACTGAATACTCAAAAGAAACAGATATCGCTGACTGCAACTCGACTAAACTCAACCGTCTCTTCCAAGAGAAATCAGTATCGCAACATCAGTTTTACACACAGAAGCACGAAAAATTCACGAAAAGTAAAGCACTGATGAAATCACAATTTATAACCAAGAAAATTAAGAAAATAACGCATGCTTCAATTTATTCCACTACACATAAAATCATCAACAATAAAACTCATGTGAAAATAAAAGAGATAAGGAAAAGAGAATCTTATTCCAAATGTCTTCTTGAACGCCAGCACATGTATGAGTGGAATCGTCGGTCAATCCATACTTCAAATAATGCCCAACATCACGAGGGACCCCCAAACTTAGTCTCTAGTCATGAAATAACTATAGACATTAAGTCAAGAAAGACTAGAATATGAAGGATAATACTCATTGGGGTAAAACAAAATATTAGAGAAATCAGGGCCACAAGAATACATGAATCCAAACGAAATAACAAAACAAAAAAAATCAAATAAAAACAACTATGTAGAAGGCAAGTAAAAATGATGGGTTGCCTCCCATCAAGCACTCTATTTTACGTCTTGAGCACGACGTGGCAAAAATATTTAACGTGGCTTCTTTATAGGGAGATTGCCAAATGCCCCCTTCTTACAATCTATAAGCACAAGGGAGGCTTTGGTTCATGCCCGGTTGCCAAAAATAATGAGTAGGAAAAATTATGCGGACAACCAAAAAATAATGGAAGAATATAATAATGATAAGGCATGAAAAAATAAGCAGAGTTCGAATGGGTAAATAATAAAGACTTATCATGAACAACCTCATTAGAACTCAAAGAATTAGCCTCAACAAAATCAAAAGTAATGGGGTCAATCTCTCACATTATGGATTTAGGAAAAATTATGCGTGGCACCGTTAATAAAATTTTAGGCACAAAAGTGTTCACCTTATTAGTCAAAGTTTGATGACAATTTAATGAAATTTCTTTGGAAACATCATCAATGGTAACTTCTTCTACAAGCTCATCACACTTTATGTAATTATTAAGTGCTGGGAGATCGACCCTAAAACTTAGCATGTCTTTCTTCTCAACCTCCCCCTAAACTTCACTACTAAATATATGAGCTGGAAAATAACCATAGTGAATCTCAAGACCACGACGTGCACATTCTCGCTCAAGAGGGGTACTATCAGGATTTTTAAGAGCGTCTACACATTATTCAAGCATGGTCTTTTGTTTCGGGGGAGGGGGCTGACTGACCCTATTAGGCAAATTATTAAAAACATTGAAATTTATGAAATGCCAAGGGTCACTATAATCAAAGGAAAACATAATAAAAAAAATAAAAATATAGAGATTAAAGAAACAAAACATCAAATTAAAATTAGAGTCGCTTGGTATTGATATTAGCGAAAAAAATCAGTCCCCGGCAACGGCGCCAAAAACTTGTTGTGAGGAAATCCCTCACACTATGCCGCAAGTGCACGGTGTGAACAAGTAATAAAGTGATAAGTAAGATATCGTTCTCTCGAGGACTGATTTCACTAACTACCAAAATATAGTCAACTCACAATTTTATTTGAAGAACAATTATATAGAATTTAATTCTAAACTAATAGCAGAAAAATAAATAGAAAATAATAATAGTAATAATAAAAATAATAATAATAATAAGGGTATAGGATTATGATTTTCACCTCAAACAATCAGGAATGATCTTTATTCAATTCAATTCACTTTTATTCAATTGATTGTAAGCTAGGAATTCCTAAATTATTCTAAAGCCTTTCCCAAGGTCGATAGAAAATACTACGAATTATTAACTCGATATATCCCTATTCGAATTAGATAATTAATAGCTAAACAGTTCAAGAATTCCCACAATGAAAAGGCTTCCCAATTCCCATGAGTATATCCCTATCTCACGAAAATTATGATTATTCTCACAAGAACTATGCCTAAATTTCATCTCCCGAATCCATAAAGACATTCAAAACAATTCAACTGTTGGCCAGACAATTAAAAAGCATTAAGAACAATGAGAAGAATCCAATTCAATACGAATACGAGTAAATTGAAATAAAAATAAATAAATCAAACCGTCATGTAATCGGCTACAATCACAGTCCTACTCGAATAGATCTAGAAACTAAGATACGGAAAAAAGTAAGAAAAACCATAAGGAATCCGTAGTCTTGTCGTCGCCCACAAATCTCCTCCTTGTGTTCTTCTGTCCCGCGATGTCTTCCTCCCGGATCCTCCCTGTCTTCCTTCTTTTTCAACCCTTCCATGCTTATTTATAGCCCTCCTCAGCCTCTAAAATGCGTCCGTGTGATTAGGTCGAGAACAGGCTCCAAAATGGCCCTGGAACGCGGAATATTCAGCAAAACCGCCCGGTGGGCCGCGGCTCACTTAATTTGTGCCGCGGCTCACCCTGTCTTCAGCGCATACTTGGGCGCCTTTTTTTCTTCCTGGGCCGCAGCTCACTTAAGCTTGTGCCGCGGCTCACAGTACAGTTGGTTCGGCATTTGCTGGTTGCCTTCGTGTGCCGCGGCTCACTTGTCTTGTGCCGCGGCCCCAGGCCAAAAATTGCCATTTTCGCACGTTTTTCGTCGTTCGAGCTTCCGGACTCCAATTTCCTGCAAAACATATAAGAATAGTGCATTTAAAAGCTCATTTATGCATTTTTAGGCTCAAAATGGATATAAACTAATGATAAATAAGCGCATAAAAATACGCCTAACAATTAACAAAATAAAACTAAGTTAGTATCTCGGAAATCTAAGTTCCAATATAGACCTCTATTAAGCATGAATAATCATTAAGGCAGTGAACTTAATGTTTCAACAAATGCTTATATGATTTTAACGATAAAAGAACAATAATACCCCATTTTAAGAAGTAATGGAGTTTAGTAGAGTTTAAAGGAACTTCATCAATTTTGAATGAATAGTGACATGACTTTGAGAAATGGATAAGTGAAACAAACTATATCCGTTTCAAGAGTTCAATAGAAGAGTTAATTCAGTCGGGAAATGCCGTGAGTACTTAATAAAGTACTTTGGCCAATGACTTAGAAATTTTGAATTTGACTATGCATATTCCATGTGAATAGCAATAAGTCGAAAGAGATCTTTAATGAGAATTGACTCGAGAAATCTATATTAGGTCTCAATCCTATGGTTCACTTCGTCCTAGGTGGATTTCACGTCTAAGTCCAAAGAATCCTATCCTGGTTAGCCCGTTGTAAGTGACCTTCTCACAAAGCGGGCTCCGATACCACTCCTGTCACGCCCCCAACATCGGGAAGGATGAGGGCACGACGCATCGGTCGATCAATCAAATAAAATGCGATAATAAATATCGGAAGCAAAATAAAGATTGGATAATATTTCAAAACAACAATCTTAGCCCGATGCTCTAAGATTCATTGTGACAAAGCTGATAATCAAAATTACACTTGTTCAAAGTTTGCAGCGGAAAAATACCAAACGAGTTAAGTACAAAGCATAGTTAACTATTACAAGTTGGGATAACAACAAAAATTCTAAGAAGAGAAGTCCTAAATTTTGAAGACAATCTTCTATTCGGCCTCTTCCATGAAGCCTTCTTCGTCCTCTGCTGTTTGCTCATTCTCTGGTTTAAAAGGGAAAACGGTGGGGTGAGACAAAAGGTCTTAGTGAGTGGGTGATCGTGTGCGAGTGTGGCTCTTTCTTTTGAAAATATTTTTAAGTGATGCATGGTTTTATCAATTACAAAAAAATAAGAACAATTACAATTATGTCGAAATTTTATAAAAAATAATCACTCTGTAGTTGTAATATTATAATCCTGTCCCCGTGGACGGATGTCAAGTCAAGCAGTCAGTAAATCAGTCAATCAGTCAATTCAGTTTCGAATCCTGCCGATACGGACTTTGGATTCTAGACTCTCCTTATTACTCCTAGCAAGATAGGCCGTCGCCCCAAGATTTGGACCGTCGTCCCAAGATTTTGACCGTCGCCCCAAGATGCCGAGCCTTCGCTCTCACACTTAGCGTGTGCTTCCGTATCTCTTATCTGGGATCGGCATGTCCTTAGCTGTGGGTCAATACCTGGATCACATCATAATCGCGATTATACCCCAAGTCTACGACCTAGGTCCCTCGGAACACTCCGTTCCTCGGTTATAGGAATAGGAAACAACGGTAGCCTTGTTCATGAACCGCAGCCGCGCTGCTCGATCCAAGACTCGGTCTAACCGTCCCTGACATGATGTGGGACTCTAGAGGTGCTCCTACAGCTCAAGAGGTGGCCCCCCATTGTAGGTGGGCACTCTGTTTCATATGAACTCAAGAGGTAGCCCCCGTCCGTCGACATGGCACTTTGTTCCGATAGAGTTAGAGGCGGTGTAACACCCCGAGATATTCGGAATAATTACAGCGCCGTAAACCCTTTTGGTAAGGATTTACAAGGCTAATTTTAAAAAAGAGTGTAAATATAAACCAATCGTACAACTGAAGTTTAAAGACATATTTGATTCAACCGATCCAAGAGTTAATTTATACAACCATATCGAAAGGATATTATTAAAACAGACGTACTCGAGTACTAAACGAAACAAGAAAACAACTCTCAACAACAATAACATCAATCACATCACTGAGCCATCTCATCATCCTGTCAGTACTGTGGCTGCCTCCCCGCTCCTCGACTACCTGAACATCAAAAACAATGTCCACCCCCGAAGGGGTTAGCAAAACAATGCTAGTACAAGTATCGTCATGCAATAAATCATTAATGCATCATAAAACATGCAAACGGACTTCCGCCACCGGAATCCAACGATGCGAATCCTCACGATTCCATCTACACAATACATGGTAATCCAGCGATCCAGCGCCCTCAGCATAGATCCCCATGATGATCCCGTCGGACCAACGCATGGTGGAAAACCCGTCCAGCGATCCAGCGCCCTCATCATAGATCCCCATGATGATCCCGTCGGACCAACGCATGGTGGACATTCGATCCAGCGCCCTCAGCATAGATCCTCATGACCCCCTCGGATCATTTATACCATAATCAATCAATTATGCATACACATATGCATTTCAATATGTTCATCAATACGAACAAACAACAATGAATATCACGCGAATTTCCAGAAATACATCTCATATACAAAAATATGAACAAAACCATAAGCATGATAAATCAAACTCGACATATGATACTTGCCTCGAAAATGGCAAGACGAAATACTTCGATGATCTCAACACACTCGAAGGCCGCCTCCTTCGATCAACGTAACTGGCTCGAACCTTAACAAAAAGGAACGATATACAAATCATCTCAAGTCGAACGATGGCCTAACAATTTGGTCTACGGCCGAAAAGCTCAAAATAAGCAATCATGCGGGTGCTTAGCGTGCGCTACATACTCTACGTAACGTGCGCTAAGCAGGCCTGTTAGCGTACGCTATCGGGTAAGACTAGCGTGCGCTAGTTACGAACTGGCAGTTTGCACCGGCCGATATATAACGTACGCTACGTACGTATAATGCGTTAACTGGACCTCGATAGCGCACGTTAACTCACACATGTTAGCGTGCGCTAATCTTGCATGGCGAATCACATGGCAAAGCTGGGTTGAATGGTGAAGGACTCATGAATTCTACCATGATAATACAAGTTATCCTCGGGCATATCATACTAATAAGGTTCGTGGAAGTTTTATGGTTATGAAATACAAATATACGGATAGTCAACTCAACATCATAATTCATCTACGATCTCCAAGAAATAATTTAAGTTCCATTTGTTCTACGTTCCAAAACACATGATTCCATCGTGTAAAACGTATCGACTGGGTAAAATATCCGGTTACTGATCATAACTCGATTGAACATGCTTAGGAGTCCTTATAATAAGATGGTTCAAAAGTTCAAAAGTTCATACGATATATAGTGCCGATACGTCAAAAGTATCCTTCTAACATGTGATGACCGATTATAAACGAAATACTTGCTATCAAAACATGATTCAAACTTCCTTAGGAACATTACTAACATCAGTGAAGAATCACCTACCTCAAAGTAGTGAAGAATACGGAGGAAAATGGAGCGATCCAACACCGAAGGCTTGAACACCAATCTCCAATGATATACGATCTTCAATCTCGAACTAGGAGGTTGATATGAAGTGTTTGGGGTGAAGGAAGTTATGTTCTAAGTGTAGGAATTCGGGTAATGAGAGTAGAGAAAACTGAAATCTCAAATAGGATGCTGTCCTATTTATAATAAATGGCTATTAGCGCGCTAGACCATATTCGTAGCGTGCGCTAACGGCTCACAGTCTAAACTGTACTCGGCACTTAGCGTGCGCTACGCATATACCTGTAGCGTGCGCTAAGGCGTTGACTCGGCTTTTCCCTAAAGCCGTCCAGGTACATCCGACACAATCCGACAAGGGTCCCCCGGCCAGATCTCACCTACCGCACGTCTCAATCGATTTGACCATGCATAGCGTGCGCTAATGACAATCTGTAGAGTGCGCTATGAATCCCCGTTAGCGTATGCTACACTCGGCTGTAGCGTGCGCTACATGTGCAATTTCAATCTCCAAAACACATACACGAAATTATACACTCGACAACATCGGATTATGAAATACGGAGAATAGTACTCGACAAAAGTACAATCTTTACAATATCACAAGTTCTATTTACATTACAGAAATCTCGGGTATTACATCCTTCCTCCCTAAAAAGAAGTTTCGTCCCGAAACTTAGGATGAAAACAACTCCGGATATTTAGCCTTCATACCGTCCTCCGTTTCCCAAGTGGCCTCTTCGACTCCATGTCGTGACCATTGTACTTTAACCAAATGTATTGGTTTATTCCTCAATTGTTTGATCCGGCTCTCAAGTATCTTGATTGGTCTCTCTTCAAGGTGCCATCATTAGGTATCTCGATCTCGTCGAAATCAATGACGTGGTAGGGTCCAGTACATACTTCCAGATTGGGATACGTGAAACACATTGTGAACATGACTCAGCGATGGCGGTAAGGCCAACCGGTATGCTAAATCCCCAACTCTCTCTAGGATCTCAAATGGTCCGATATATCTCGGACTAAGCTTGCCTCTTCTCCCAAAACGGAAAATCCCTCGTGTAGGAGACACCTTCAATAGTACGTGGTCCCCAGTCGAACTCTAGAGGGCGACGACGTACATCGGCATAAGACTTCGTCGACTCTGGGCGTCAGCAGTCTCTCTCGAATCAAGGCTATCTTCTCTTGAGTCTGAATAATCAATTCCGGTTCCGTCCCGATCAAATCCGAAGAATCATCCCAGCACAGGGGCGATCGGCATCTTCTCCCGTATAAAGCTTCAAATGGTGCCATCTTAATTGAAGCATGCCAACTATTATTGTAGGTGAATTCAACTAATGGTAAATGAACTTCCCAATCAGTTGACCAATCCAAGGCACAGGCTCTAAGCATGTCTTCTACAGTCTGAATCGTCCTTTCGGACTAACCGTCCGTTTGGGGATGATAAGCTGTACTAAAATTTAGCTCGGTCCCCAAAGCCCTGTGCACTGCCCTCCAGAAGTGCGACACGAAACGACCATCTCGATCTGAAACAATGGTCTTCGGCGTCCCATGCAATCTGACTATCTCCGCAATGAATACTCGCGCCAATCTCTCGGGTCCCCATGTATCTTTAATCCCTAGGAAATGAGCCGACTTGGTTAGTCGATCAACTACAACCCAAATCACGTTCATTCCCGTTCTAGTCCTTGGCATACTAGTAATGAAGTCCATCGAGATATCCTCCCACTTCCACTCAGGGATCGGAAGTGGTCTTAACATTCCGGCAGGTCGTTGATGTTCAATCTTAACCTGCTGACAAGTCAAACACTTTGAAACGTACTCCGCTACGTCCTTCTTCATATTCCCCCACCAGAAGTTTTGCTTTAAATCTTTATACATCTTACTACTGCCTGGGTGAATAGAATAGGGCGCGCTATGAGCTTCTTTCAAAATTGTCCGTCTCAAATCATCGTCCTCGGGAACGCAAAGTCGACTCTGAAATCTCAGAATTCCATCGTCTTGTATCACGAATCCTGGGGCTTTTCCTTTCTTGACTTTGTCATATAATCGAAGAATCAGAGAATCGTTCAGTTGTTTAGACTTGATCTCCTCGACTAGTGATGAAGTCAGTTCCATCACATAAAGTTGCCCTTGGATTCCTGGTGCCCATACTTCAATCCCCTCGCGGATCAGTTCCCGTTGAATACTGGTTTGGGATGTAAGTGCTTCCAACACTCGAAGAGAAACGGGTTTTCGGCTCAAAGCATCGGCTACTACATTTGCTTTCCCCGGATGATAGAGAATCTCCAAGTCGTAATCCTTGATCAATTCCAGCCACCTTCTCGGCCTCATGTTTAATTCTTTCTGACTGAAAATGTATTTGAGGCTCTTATGATCTGTAAAGATCTGACAATGAGTGCCGTACAAATAATGTCGCCAGATTTTCAAGGCAAAGACCACAGCTGCTAGCTCCAGATCATGAGTAGGATAATTAACTTCGTACGGTTTCAATTGCCGAGAAGCATAAGCAATCACTTTATCCTTCTGCATCAACACACAACCCAAACCCTGATTTGAAGCATCGATGTATACCATGAATCCATCAGTTCCCTCTGGCAGTGCTAATATAGGTGCTGTCGTCAGTCTCCTCTTAAGTTCGTCAAAACCAGCCTGACATTTCTCATTCCACGTGAACTTTTGAGTTTTACTTAATTTGAGTGAGCGGACGAGCAATTTTGGAAAATCCCTCTACAAAGCGGCGATAATATCCAGCAAGTCCTAAGAAGCTTGGACTTCTTTCACGTTTAGAGCTTCCCACTCCAAGATTGCTTCGACTTTCTTCGGGTCCACCTGAACTCCGTCGGATGATATCACATGCCCAAGGAAGGTTACTTCCTTAAGCCAAAATTCGCATTTAGAAAGCTTAGCATACAGCTGTTCCTTTCTCAAGATGCTCAAAACCACACGTAAATGTTCAACATGTTCCCCTGCGTCCCTCGAATATATCAAGATGTCGTCAATGAAAACGACCACAAATTTATCTAAGTACTCTAAGAATACCCGATTCATCAATTGCATGAATACCGCAGGAGCATTGGTAAGTCCAAATGGCATCACTACAAATTCATAATGCCCGTACTGGGATCTGAAAGCAGATTTCGGTATATCCGATTCCTTAATTCTCAACTGATGGTATCCTGATCGCAAGTCAATTTTCGAGAATACCCTTGCCCCCTGCAGTTGATCAAAAAAGTCGTCGATCCGAGGTATAGGATACTTATTCTTGATCGTCATCTTGTTAAGCTCCCTGTAATCAATACACAGTCGGAGTGATCCGTCTTTCTTCCGGACAAAGAGAACGGGCGCTCCCCAAGGAGAAACGCTAGGTTGAATATAGCCCTTCTGCAACAATTCCTCCAGTTGTTTCTTGAGTTCATACATCTCGGTTGGCGCCATGCGGTATGGTGCTCTGGAAATAGGAGCTGCTCCAGGCTCTAACTCGATGGTGAATTCCACTTCTCTTTGCGGAGGTAACCCTGGTAGCTCGTCGGGAAATACATCTGAGAACTCATTCACAATTGAAATAGGCAGAGCTCTACTCCTTCCTCTTTCCTCATGGCATAACACCAAAGTCCATGACATCCTGTTTGACAATTTCACGGCTCTCATTGCCTTGATCAATTTTCCCGAGCTTCGGTCTCCATCCTCGGAATAAGTGTTCGAGATCCATCATCGGCAATGATGGAAATGACTCTCTCTCGGTAATTGACGACTCCATAACGGTTGAGCCAATCATCTCCGAGAATTAAATCGTCACCGTAGATGTCAACTACAATGAGATGCGATGGCCACTCTCTTCCTTCTATAGATACTGGGAAATCCCTAGCTTCTAGTGTTCCCACAATTTTCTCTCCACTCGGTAATCCCACAACATAAGGTTCACAATTATACAAGCACGAGATGTTCAAACGATTAACACAGTTCAAAGATATAAAAGAATGCGTAGCTCCCGAATCGAACAAGACACTAGCTGGTTGCAAAAGGATCTGAATCGCACTGATGCAACCGTGTTCGATCATCGATTTCCTCATTTCATACAGCGTGGAGGAACGGACCCGGACCGGATGCCTCTCTCTTCCCAACGTTAACTGCTGAAATCCACTCTGCTGCGTCTGTTCACACTTGTTTCCTTGAATCGGGCGCTGAGTGCGAGTACCAAAAGATCGGGTCGCATTCCCACAAAATGTTGCGCGATGTCCTTCTGTCCACACTCAAGCAGTCACAAAGGCGCGAAACAATCCGTCGAACATGTCCCGCCTTGCCACAGTTGTAACACTTCTTCCTGTGTCGAAGCTTGATCGGTCTTTGCCGGAACTTCTTTCCTCCTCGACTAGGATGCGGAGGTCTCTGGATGAGTGAAAAGAGGACCGACCCGTGGGGCCCGCTATTCTTATTCTCCGCGAAGTTGCCCGACACCTTCTGTTTCTTTGCTTCCGTCGATTTCTCTACTGCTGCTTCCTTCATATCGTAGGCCAACGCCTTGTCCTGATACTGGCTCAAGGTGGTACAATCAAATCCGGACATATATTGCTGAATTTCCGGCTTCATTCGCATGTCAAAATGGAAAATCCTTTCCGCCTCGGTCCTGACCAGGTGGCGCACATAAGTCAGCTGGTGATTAAAAGTCTTAATCACTTCCGTCACAGATGCTTCCGAATTTTGTGGTGAGAAAAACTCCCGAACTCGGGCCTCTCTAATCGGGCGAGGACAATCGTGCCTCCATCATCAACTTGAATTGTCCGATCGGCATTATGCTCCTGCGGTCGAATGGCCTCCCACCGATCGAAAGCCTCCCGGTCAAAAGATCTTGGGCGGCCGGAACCTTCCTATCGTTGGGACAGTTAATCCCGCAAAAATCTTCTCTAATTCCTTGACCCAATGATCACGAAAGTGTCTCGGTGGAACCGTCAAATTTCGGAGGATGCAATTTGACCACCTCGGTAAGCCATTTATCTCCCGATTATCCACGTTATTCTCGCCCTATCGCCGTCGCATGCGGTCCACAACTTGAGCAAACCGGTTTATCTGGGCAACCACTGTGAAGCACTCGACACGTTAGGATCTGCATTATTATTTGCCGATCCCTGCTGTCCCCCGGAATGTGAATCCGTTTGACTAGCGGCTATCTCTGGGGTAGATACCGACTCTTCTTGCCTCGCATTACCACGTCCGCGTCCACGACCGCATCCGCGTCCACGACCTCTCAACATACTGTAAACATAAATACTCAATATCCAGGACAAACTTTCTCAAAGTACATTCATTAATGTTTACAAGACGTGAATTAAATAAAACAGTAGTATTCGAGATTAGGAAACTTACAACCACAGTCCACAAGACGATGCTGGCTCAGCAGTGATGTTACGAACGACCAATAATCAATAAAGTAAACAGACCCAACTAACCCGACTGCCAAGATATCCATAAATCTTAGCTCCGATACCATATTCTGTAACACCCCGAGATATTCGGAATAATTACAGCGCCGTAAACCCTTTTGGTAAGGATTTACAAGGCTAATTTTAAAAAAGAGTGTAAATATAAACCAATCGTACAACTGAAGTTTAAAGACATATTTGATTCAACCGATCCAAGAGTTAATTTATACAACCATATCGAAAGGACATTATTAAAACAGACGTACTCGAGTACTAAACGAAACAAGAAAACAACTCTCAACAACAATAACATCAATCACATCACTGAGCCATCTCATCGTCCTGTCGGTACTGTGGCTGCCTCCCCGCTCCTCGACTACCTGAACATCAAAAACAATGTCCACCCCCGAAGGGGTTAGCAAAACAATGCTAGTACAAGTATCGTCATGCAATAAATCATTAATGCATCATAAAACATGCAAACGGACTTCCGCCACCGGAATCCAACGATGCGAATCCTCACGATTCCATCTACACAATACATGGTAATCCAGCGATCCAGCGCCCTCAGCATAGATCCCCATGATGATCCCGTCGGACCAACGCATGGTGGAAAACCCGTCCAGCGATCCAGCGCCCTCAGCATAGATCCCCATGATGATCCCGTCGGACCAACGCATGGTGGACATTCGATCCAGCGCCCTCAGCATAGATCCTCATGACCCCCTCGGATCATTTATACCATAATCAATCAATTATGCATACACATATGCATTTCAATATGTTCATCAATATGAACAAACAACAATGAATATCACGCGAATTTCCAGAAATACATCTCATATACAAAAATATGAACAAAACCATAAGCATGATAAATCAAACTCGACATATGATACTTGCCTCGAAAATGGCAAGACGAAATACTTCGATGATCTCAACACACTCGAAGGCCGCCTCCTTCGATCAACGTAACCGGCTCGAACCTTAACAAAAAGGAATGATATACAAATCATCTCAAGTCGAACGATGGCCTAACAATTTGGTCTACGGCCGAAAAGCTCAAAATAAGCAATGCATGCGGGCTTAGCGTGCGCTACATACTCGTAACGTGCGCTAAGCGGGCACTGTTAGCGACGCTATCGGGTAAGACTAGCGTCGCTAGTTCTGAATCGCGCTTGCACGGCCGATATATAACGTACGCTACGTACGTATAATGCGTTAACTGGACCTCGATAGCGCACGTTAACTCACACATGTTAGCGTGCGCTAATCTTGCATGGCAGAATACTGCAAACCGAAAACTGGATTGAATGGTGAAGGACTCATGAATTCTACCATGATAATACAAGTTATCCTCCGGCATATCATACTAATAAGGTTTGTGGAAGTTTTATGGTTATGAAATACGAATATACGGATAGTCAACTCAACATCATAATTCATCTACGATCTCCAAGAAATAATCTAAGTTCCATTTGTTCTACGTTCCAAAACACATGATTCCATCGTGTAAAACGTATCGACTGGGTAAAATATCCGGTTACTGATCATAACTCGATTGAACATGCTTAGGAGTCCTTATAATAAGATGGTTCAAAAGTTCAAAAGTTCATACGATATATAGTGCCGATACGTCAAAAGTATCCTTCTAACATGTGATGACCGATTATAAACGAAATACTTGCTATCGAAACATGATTCAAGCTTCCTTAGGAACATTACTAACATCAGTGAAGAATCACCTACCTCAAAGTAGTGAAGAATACAGAGGAAAATGAAGCGATCCAACACCGAAGGCTTGAACACCAATCTCCAATGATATACGATCTTCAATCTCGAACTAGGAGGTTGATATGAAGTGTTTGGGGTGAAGGAAGTTATGTTCTAAGTGTAGGAATTCGGGTAATGAGAGTAGAGAAATCAAATCTCGGATAGGATCTTTGTCATCTATTTATAATAAATGGCTATTAGCGCGCGCTAGACCTGTTCGTAGCGTGCGCTAACGCTCACGATCTAAAGCGTACTCGGCACTTAGCGTGCGCTACGCATATACCTGTAGCGTGCGCTAAGGCGTTGACTCGGCTTTTCCCGAAAGCCGTCCAGGTACATCCGACACAATCCGACAAGGGTCCCCCGGCCAGATCTCACCTACCGCACGTCTCAATCGATTTGACCATGCATAGCGTGCGCTAATGATCCTCTGTAGCGTGCGCTATGAATCCCCGTTAGCGTATGCTACACTCAGCCTGTAGCGTGCGCTACATGTACAGAGTTTCAATCTCCAAAACACATACACGAAATTATACACTCGACAACATCGGATTATGAAATACGGAGAATAGTACTCAGACAAAAGTACAATCATTACAATATTACATAACAGAAATCTCGGGTATTACTGGCGGACCCGTCTGTGGCATTTTGTTTATATAGCACTTAGTTCCTGGACAGTCACATTTATCAATTTGACGCGTTTCACAAGTATCACGTAAACGTTCGGTCAGTGAGGTTAATAGCGTCTTTGATTAAGTATGGAATATGGTTAATTTTATTTGTGGCCCGGTAATGCGGAATAGGACTTGTATATAAACTCAAAAATATTCTCAATAATTTATTAACGGTCTGATGAGTTCAGATTAGATACATTAACTGGGTAGGTTCGACGAAACGAAACGAGAGTTTCGTAAATAGTTTGAAAGGATGTTTTTACCCTTGGGTTCAAACCTAAGCGTTGGAGTATGAAACGAAATCGGATGGTTATGAAATTTCATGAGGAAGACAAAAATAATTCCTCGACTCCAGATTTAATGAAAATTAGGAAATTTCCAGTTTCGGGACTGAATTTTCCAGAAATTACGATATTGCCCCAAAACTCAAGGTAATCGTTCCGAGGCATATAGAGCTATGAATTTAGCTTGGAATTTAACGAAATTTTACGATGACTCGTGATGAACCTGGTATTACAGATTTGTGAAAATTCCAGAAAATTTCAGAGCGGGTCCAGAAGTTTGGAATTTTTGCGTTTTGGCCCCGAAATTGTTTGAAAATTACAATTTGGACTATTAAGTTTAGATATCGAACTCCGAATCATTTAAAACTTTATGGATAGCCTATACATGGTATAATATGTACTGTCCAAGGTCCAGAATGTTGTATTTTCGAAATTTTCAGTTTAGTCCTCAAACTTTGAGAAATTACAATTTATGCCCAAAAGCTCCGTTTACTGGTTTCGAGTTCCATTTTGGCCGCAAATAAATTATCCATATATCATAATAAAATCATATAACACAATATTTCAGATCTTGGTAAGGTTTCAACAACACATAGAAGAAAACATATAACTTTCAAGTTATCCCAAATTCTGCACCTGATTTCCAAATCGGTTGTCGTTTAAATTCGATAAATCATATTGCATGTTGTTATAACCTTAACATTAATCTTTAAAAACATGCATTTATACAAGAATTTTATATTAGTACATACTTTCATATTTTTCATAATATATGATGATTATGTTTCACATAGTTATACATAAAATCATAACATGAAATTATAACATGAAGATTTTAACATAGATCATATCAAAAAAAATCTTGAAATACTTTAGATTTAACACATGCACCACAAGAAAAAGAATAGATTTCTACTTTAAAGTTGGAAAAAAATTTCACCCACCTTGATCTTATCGGATTTCGTCGGTTCTAAGTCTTGAAAGTTGGAAAACGACTTCTCCTCTACTAATATATGGTTTGGCCGATCCACATGCACCCCAAGGTGAGAATTATGTTTGCATGTATTGAAATTAAGGTTAGATTATGGAGGATTTCGTTAGAAAACATGGAAATAGTTATAAGGGATGAGATTACCTATTTCTTCTTGAAATTTTTCTTCCTCCTACTTCTTCTTTCTCTTGGTTCGGCCCTCTCTTTCACTTAGACTCTCAGTTGCAGATTTTTGTGGTTGTGTAGGAGCTGTAAAATGAGGGTTAGGTTAGGGTGTAAGTATTTAAAGTTGGGATAAGGAGGGTTGGGAAGTGAAATGTATAGAAGACTTGTTACATGTGTCAAGATGTTTCATGCAAGTATTGCATGTGATGAGTGAAGAATCTAGAGCTACACCTTTCCACTCCATTTTGGCTGCCCAATGTATGTATATATATACATGTATTATTTTTTTTTTTTGTTAAATTAAGAGTATAATTAAAATGGTAAAGGATTTAATTAGTTAGGTTGGGCTTTGAAGTGTAACTTCAAGTCTTATGATTTTTAATAAGTTGGGTTGAGTCCTCATGTAGTTAGGTATTGGCAATTAGCCCAATAGGTGAATCAACACATTATTTTAATTTTTATTATTTGGTTTATTAAGTAAATTACAAAGTTAAAGAGTGAAATAAAATAAAATAGATGTAGGTTATATCATGACATAAAATAACTATTATTAATTTACATCATGATTTGATACATTGTACATGTGATAATTTATCGAATTTAGGGGGTTTTACAATTACTCCACCAAAAATTTTGTTTAAGTCTTTGTACTAGACCACGGATGAATGGAATGAGGAGCAGCATGAGCTTCTCTCAGAATAGAGCTTTTCAACTCATCATCTGCCGGAATGCCTAACCGGTTCTTAAATCGCAAAAGTCCATCCTCGTGGGCCACAAATCCAGGGGCTTTCCCCTGAGCCACATCATCTCGAATGCGCAACAAAAATGGGTCTGAACACTGTTTTGTTCTGACCGCATCCTCCAGTGGCGATGAAATCTCTAAAATACAAAGTTGCCCTTGCACTCGCTATAACCAGACCTAGATCTCAGACCATAGGAATTCTTGTTAAAGTTCCTTCTGAATGGTCAAGCGAGCAAGCATTTGCTCCTGAACGGACTTACGACTCAAGGCATCGACGACAACATTCGCCTTACCCGGGTGGTATTGTATCTCAATATCATAATCTTTAATCAGTCCCAACCACCGTCTCTGTCACATGTTTAACTCCTTCTATGTAAATATATACTTTAGAATCTTATAATCGGTGAAAATCTGACAAGTGATGCCATAGAGGTAATGGCACCGAATATTCAATGCGAAAACCACGACCGCTAGCTCCAGGTCGTGGGTCGGATAATTGACCTCACATGGCCTCATTTGCCGCGAATCATAGGCAATCACTTTCCTATTCTGCATTAATACACATCCAAGACCGTGTCCGGATGCGTCACTATAAACCACGAATCCTTCCGTCCCTTATGGTAAAGAAAGGACAGGCGCTGAAATTAAATGGCTCTTGAGCTCCTCAAAACTCTGCTGACATGCATCAGACCACGTGTATATCTTATCCTTCCGCAAAAGGGTCGTCATAAGTTGAGCGATTTTAGAAATCCCTTCTACAAATCACCGGTAATAGCCTGCTATTCTGAGAAAACTTCCGATTTACTTAACATTCTTTGGAGGTTGCAATCTCAGATAGCCTCCGTCTTCTGAGGGTCGATACGAACCCTGTCTGATCAAATCACATGTCCGAGAAACGTCACCTCGGACATCCAGAACTTGCATTTGGAAATTTTTTCATAGAGTTGCTCTCGTCTCAACACATCGAGGACCTGATGAAGGTGAAGTTCGTGCTCCTCTTGGTCACAAGAATAAATCAAAATGTCATCTATGAAAACAACCGCGAACTGATCTAAATAGTTGATGAAAACTCGGTTCATTAGCTCCATGAATACCGTAGGTTCATTAGTTAACTACAAACTCATAGTGCCCATAACGTGTTTGAAATGTCGTTCTTGCGATATCCGACTCTCAAATTCGCAATTGATGATTCCCAGATCTTCAATCGATCTTGGAAAATACTGAAGCTCCCTGGAGCTGAACTAAGAGATCATCGATGCGGGGTAGGGGATATTTATTCTTGATCGTCACCCTGTTCAGCTCCCGATAATCAATGTATGTTGGCCACTAAGTATACTGGATACATCTTGGGAAGTAGTTTAAACAACAAGTTGTACTGATTTTAAATCTGAGTGCGTAGCGGAAGTCTTAGATACAGTAAGTTGCTATGGATACAGCAACTCGTTTTGCAGTGTATACTTAAATAATCACAGTAATTAAAACAGTAAAAACTGAAGGTAAATAACACAGTATTTAAAGTGGTTCGAGGTAAACCTTTCTACGTCCATTGGTCCTCCACACAGGAGTAAAATGTTTATTATAATTACTACGTACACAACTACGTAATTATATAAGTATACAATCAATATATCGTTCACACAGATTGATATAAAGATCTTAGCTTCAACCGTTCACACAGATTGGTTTGAGCTAAAGCTTGACTGGCTTCTTCACATAGAGTTCTGAAGCTTCGTCTTCCTCAGTCCACACAGGGTTGATCTGGGTTTGTTCAAAGTATAGAACAGATTATGAACAACAGCTTTGACTTTATGAGCTTCTAGCTGATGAAGTGTTGTTCAAGATGATGAGCACTGTATATCTCTTTGATCTGAGTTCCAGTAAGCTTTGGATATATGTTTTGCTCTGATGAATATATTGAGAGCTTTGATTCATTTCGGTAACGTCACTTATCTTCAATGCCTTGATGAGATATATATAGTCTCTGAAATATATATCCGTTGAGATGTATCTGTTGAGCAAGATTCCGTTCCAACGGGATGAAAAGCACGATCCGGATTTAGCAGGATTTGAAGATCTGTTGACTGACAGTATTTAAATACTTTATCTTTGAGTATTTAAATACTTCTTATTCAACGGGACTTTGACTTCTGAAGATTCCTTCTTTGTCCTGTTGAGAGCTGTATGGAAGATCACTATATTGGTGATTCAAGATAGTTTCCATACTTGGTCTTTATAAGACTTCTTTGCTGTACTGAAGGGTTTCACTATATACTAGATTCGAGATAGTTCTTCAATACAGGTTGATACATCAACTCTTCGATACAATTTCCTTTACTGTATTGAGGATTGGCATATATGTCAAAACCTCTTATCAACACAATTCGATACAGGGACTGAATATCCCGGCTGTTTCGATATAGGGTTTTTGTTTTCCCAACAATGTACCAGCGAAATGAACCATCTTTCTTCTTGACAAATAATACTGGTGCTCCCCACGGGGATTCACTCGGTCGGATATAACCTTTCTCGGTCAATTTCTCTAGTTGGTTCTTCAGTTCCTGCATTTTGGTCGGGGCCATATGATATGGATATTGGGGACGTACCAGGCTCCAACTCTATCATAAATTCCACATCTCTCGGTGTAGGTAAACCAGGTAACTCGTCTGGAAACACATCGGCATAGTCTCTCACTATAGGTATATCCACAAACATCACTGATGATTACTCATTCTTGGTCATATAACACCAATAACTGACACACCCCTGATTGAGTAACTTCACTACTTTCATCATATTAATATCTCTTCCGGAATGGCTGGGGTTACCCCCCCGAAACACACTCAACTCCATCGTCTGAAATGATAGTGACCATATGCTTGCGGACACTAAGGATGGCATCATGACGATCCATCCAATCAACACCCAAGATTACATCATCCTTAGGTAAGTCTACCACGATCAGGTCCGCCAACCATTCGCATCCATTAAACTGAATCGGACAGTTCTTAACTTCACGATTTTCGACAATTCTTCTACCGTCTTGTAGACCAATGACATAAGGTTCACAACTAGTAGCACTATGCAGATGTAGTCTACTCAAACATGACTCGGAAATGAATGAATGCGATGCGCCAGTATCAGAAAGGGTACACATAGGTTGAGATAGAATTTCAAGTGTACCTGAGATCATTCGGGCCTCCGGATCGTCGGTCCTCTTCATCTCGTAAATTCAGGGCTTGCGAGTCCCTGAACCGGATGCTCCTGTCTGATAATTATGGGCTCTGCCTTTATTTTCTCTCGTCATCATAAACGACGTGGACTGAGTAGCCTGATTTTGATCAGCCGACTGCTTCGGTGTTTGAGATGCCGTCGGAGCAGGTCTGGAATCTCTTCGGCAGAAACGGGCCTTATGCCCGGCAATCCCACACACATTACACGTGACCGTTTGTCTCGAACATTTAGTACTGTAATGACTCTGCTCTTCACAGTTGTAACAAGTGATGGCCAAACTGGCCGCTCGGGACTGAGACTCTGCAGGTTTAGGCGCCATAGGAGGTTTCTCATAAAAAGTAGAGCCCGTACGAGGCTTCTTGAAGGTTGCCCAACTGCCCTCGGACTGATTACGATTCTTCGATTTATTGCCAGCAAATGAAGATTGTTGCTTAGCAATTTCCTTAGCAGTAAGCTCATAAGTAAGATCTTTCTTGATAAATTCGGCCAGGGTGGCGCAATGTTGATTAAGCAATTGCATCCGCATACGAGGTTTAAACCTCTTACTGAAGTACTTGATTTTATCCGCTTCGGAGTGAACAACGGATGAAGCAAAGGGCAGTAGCTCCTGAAACTTCTTGGCGATGGCGAGAAGATCTTCCTCCGCTGAGGGGTCGGGACTGAGTAATTCCGATAACTTGGCCTCTCTGAGTGGGGCCGGATAATATCTTTCCATCATGAGGGTCTTAAACTAGTCCCAAGTGCAAGATCCGTCGGTGGGCTTCAAAGATAGCCACCAAGAGTGAGCGCTCTTACCCAGATAGTAAGCCACAACTAAAACTTTCTGCCCTCCGGGACACTCCACCATAGTGAATAGCTTCTCAAAATGTTCAAGACAGTGAACAATATCGACCAGCTCAGATGAGACCTCAAATGAAGGTGGCCTCTGTCGAGAAATGTCGCCGATTATATTGCTGACACTCCTCTATTGCCCTTGAGGTGGCGGCGGAGGAGCCTGTTGAGTCTGAGTGGTTGAATTCTGCATCGTCTCCATCATAGGTGCCATCTGAGTCATCTGGGCTATCATGCCCTACATAAATATGAATGGGTCAACCCGAACACCTTCTGGTTGGGCTGCATCTCGGGTACGACTCCCTGATAGTGAATGATTATCTTCCGTTGAATGAGTAGCATTGCTAGCTGAGTTGGCGGCATCGCTGCCTGTTGAACTAATGACATCCCTCGCGTTCGCGCGGGTATTCACACGAGCTCCCGGGTTTTAGCCCGCACTGCGGCCTCTTCCCCTGTGTCCTCTGACAGCTCTATCCATATTGAAGTAGGAAGGCCACATGATAATTATAGATCTCACATGAATATCATATTATGATTACGTTGTGGAATGATAATAATGAGCATACCAGCTCTAACACAATGAACGCACTAATAATGCAGTAAATTGATCATCGACATTACGCCTGAATATGATAAGATCGCGTGAAAGATGAACTGAGGTGACATGATTATCTGATTAAATTCCTGAAATGATTATCCTGAACAAGTTAACAAGATTTATAGTACGATCCACGAGATCAACAACTGAGCAATGAGATTGTCTGAGTGATTAATGAGTTAACACGATCGACAAGATCCAAAAGAAAATGATGATTGAGGATTGTTGTCTGATGAATGATTAATGGGTTGATTCTTATTGCCAAATTATACCATGGCGTCAGAAATCATACCGTTCTTTTGGTCTGAGGGGCTTGGCGCTTGCACAGGTCACACGTGACGTAAAAGTCCAATGATACTAGTCTGATGAACAATGATTTTCAATGAGGCATGACTCAGATGAGTATTATTCAAAACCACTCTCCAATACAAACTTTTTAACACCTCAAACTAGGCGGTTATCACAGTGTCCTGGAACCCCAACTGGGACCCACAAGGCGAATGAAAAATAATGATTTAAATAATATAACTGTAGTACCGAACCATATTATACTACCAATTACTCCGATGAGGAGTTTCAAGTACAATACACCTAGGAATACAGAATACATATATATTTCATATGAAGATGAAATATACAACACTGAATAAAATGAAATTCCAAACGGAAACTGCAGCGGAAAATAATATGAAGAAAACATGAATAACTGAAAGGACAGGGGCCCCCTACTAGTATCACTGGGACTCCTCGCCATCACCATGCTCTTCCCGTGCCTTTGCCTTGCCATGACCTAAAAACAACATCCTCAACGGGGTCAGTTACACAAAACAACAATCCTCAAGAGTTGAACAGATACAATAATCACATGTCTTAGTTATGAAATCAAGTTGGAAAGAGGGGCATCATAGTATGCCCGAATGGGATGTGCAAGTACGCAAGTAGCCGAGTGTTCGAAAAACCCGCATAAACACACGCACTTATGATTAATTAGTCTTACGGAGGCACATTACCGTGTGCACGGTGCAATGTTCCGGATTACCCACATAACATATGACCATAGTGTGCCCGACTAAAAATTCCACACATATACCACCCGGCAATGCAATACGATCCTGGAAGGTCACAAGAACAAAAGCGACCACAATGAATGATAATGAATAGAAATCCAACAAGTGCCAAGAATGACTCACCGTGGTGAATTAATAACGCAATGAGTGATAGCTCAAATGAAATGATTGGAACCATCGTTCCTAGTGAATTAAGTGGTTAGTTTGATAATTACAAGTCTCAACATGATTGATATACTATAAATGGATTTTATGTATGAATGAACAACAACGAAAGGAGTGATTATCCTTTTAACTGAGCAAGAATTAACTTTCCTAGAATGAGAGGAAAAGGTATGAATGTCGAAGTACCAAGGTTGAAGGGAAACGACAACTCCGAACCTAGACAAGTTCGTAATCAACTATCAATAACCCATCGGTCGGAAAATAATTTGGAATCCACCTGAAAAATACTACCCGCGATACATGTTTTCCGGTAAGAAAACCTCTAGATGGTGAATCAAACCCAACCATCCTAAAATACTGAACAATTCTGGAAAATACACCAATAAATCCGTAGGAACACATGTATCCAAGGTAGATAATCCATACTCAACATATTCCAACACAATAGCAAGCTAACTCGAAGAGATCGGAAAGAAAACCCCCAAATCCCGAAATTCTAGGGTTAAACAAAGTTTACCTTGATTTGGAGTGGTGGAGAGGATTAAACATTAAATAACCCGAACTAGAAGCTGAAAGATGTTGATAGATGATAGTAGCTTGAAGAGATCTTCACAAATCGCTCAAAATCGCCCGAGGAAGGAGGAGAAGTGGAAAAATAACGAAATGGGGATGAAATGTCCTATATATATACTCAAGGCAGTTTATCGCGCGCTAGTTCCTGAAATTAGCGTGCGCTAGCGGGTTTACCGGGTAGTCCATTGAACTCTGCCCGCCTCATTAGCGTGCGCTACGTATGTGGTAGCGTGCGCTAATGCCTTACACTTAGCGTAAGTTAACCAAGTTTAATGTGCGCTACCTGATAGTTGGCGTCCAGAAAAAGGAGTCCAGAACCTACTGTCCACTGCCTGCTCGAGCTTTAACGCACGCTACTACAGTTGCTTAGCGTGCGCTATTAATACATATAGCGTGCGCTATCTCCCACTCATAGCATGCACTACGAAGTATCCACTTTAGTCCAGTACCTACTGGACTGTCTATCTGTAATACATTAGCGTGCACTAATGTTGATACATAGCGTGCGCTACTAGTACTCAATTAGCATATGATATAAAGGGTATGCAGCGTGTGCTACTCCTCACACACAGGCTACCAATTACGATGATAATGCTAATATTCTCGTCTCGATTCTCAAATAGAGTTGAATGACGAATGATAACTGATATACGATTCAGAATACGCCGAACGGTGAACACAAATGAATGAATATGACAGATGAATGATTATTAAAGAGTGAACTGAGTGATAATTACTGCATGATAATAAATGAATTCACAACCGGGTATTACACCCTGATCCTAATATGATAGCCGACAGAACTCATTTCTTCCTTTCTCATTCAGTACTGCCTCCCTCTCGGTCCTCTCTCCCTCTCTCTCTCTCTACATTCTCTCCCTTGAAAACACACACACACACACACATACACTGAAAAATCAGACGGAACATATGCACACCAAAGATCGAACACACTTCGAAAATCACACTCGCATCACTTCGCTGCAGAAATCCGTCTGGGTACCGAAAAGCACCAGACAACGAGCGGAAATCAGAGCTACAACGATGGTGGTGGCAGGGCCGAATGATTATTTTCGGACTCCGACCCGTACCATATGGTAGTGGCGGCCCAATTTGCAAAATCCGGTGGCGATTCCAGCGAGTCCTAGGTGAGGCTTCGGAGTTGATTAAATTCGGGATGTTTTCACAGGTTCGAGGCCTGGTATCTGGTTCCTATTCGGGCTTGGGAAAAATATTTGGGTCGGGTTCAGGAGAATCGAAGGTAGGCTCCGATTCGGCTCTCAGTTTTCTAATTAGGGTTCACATGGTCGGTCCGATTCGGGCTGAAACGCATTTTTCAGAAAAAATTTGAGACGGTTCCGGGGTTTAGTGTTAAAAGAGTTGAGTTGGGATTTAGGTCTGGTGTTGGTGACTTATGAACATAGTTTGTTAAAAAAATGTGTACTGATCTTCAACTAAATTCGGTGTTTATGATTCCTATTTTTTATGATTTTTGTTGGCTTGATTTCTGGGATTTTCGTTGATGATTTCGGGCAGGTTACGGTTTGTGATTTCAATCGGGTTTGGTTTTTGAAAATCGGGATGAATTTGAGGTTTTGTGAAATTGCTGAATACAAGTTTAGTATTCAGTTTTCATTATTGTGTGTCTATTTTCTGGTTGGAATCGATGGGATTTGGTTCATAAAACCCTAATCAGAATCAGGGTAGATGTTGGGTAATTATTTTAGATTTGGGATAGTGGGATTTGTTGTGTGTGGTTGAGATTCGAAATTGATTTATATTTTTAATCTTGAAGATCTGATCTTAGACCATAACTGTAGGTTGATTTATCATGGTAATGACAGTAACAAGAAGATGAAGAAAAGATACCAAAATTGGATTACGAGTATTGGCACTATCTAGAAGGCTGGGTTTATGGTTTACCTGCTGTACTGGATGAAACTTGGACTGAAATCGGATGGGTGAGTCGAAGCTATTCCTCCTTGTCGTGAACAAAAGTGCAGATTTCCTCTTGTTTTGTAAAATATGTATGTTGTATTTTCTTCTTCTCCTTATACCAAAAATTCTGGCGATGAACTAGGAGGAACTGTGTATTATGTTTTTTCGCTTTTTTTTCTCTCTGTGGATGATGATCGATGGTTGTAAAGAATTGCAGTAGGATTAATAGTGTATTTATAGGTAGGTTTTTTAAGTGTTTTAGTTGGACTAGGATTTGTATATTAGGATAAAGATAAAGAGTTTGTTGAGGCGAGAACTCCATGCTTAGAACGATCGACTGCACCACTTCTTAATTATGGTTAATTAAATTTAATCATAGTTGGTTAAGTTAAAACACATGGTTAAATATAAATGATATAATAATAAATACAATAGTAATAATAGTAATGTAAAAATAATAATTTGGTAATATGATAATAATGTCGGGAAAATAATAATGATAATCATAATAATAATATTAGTACTAATAAAATAGTATTAATATCATTATTAATAATAATAATAATATTAATAATGGTGGTGTTAGTATTATGCTTGAATAATTAATAACACTATTATAAAAATAAATAAACTACTTGAATATATATCTGACAAAATGACTCGGGCTAGGACTTGTGATACGTCGAAATAAATAGTCATGATCCTCTAAATGAGATTAAATGAAATGAGATGCATCGATAATATTATTATAAATAATAATATTACATTATGAAAATGGGGGGTATTACAAACTCAATGGTAAAGATAAGTTTATGACAGAATCGAACAACAGCTGTAGGCTTGATGAGCTTTGGCTGTAGATGTTTTGGTCGCATTGAGGACTTTGTATATTTCTTCTTCTTCAGATGTCAATGTATGCTGGAAGAAATATACTGCTCTTGTACGCTTGTTGAATATCTTTCGTTTGTGAAGTTCATTGTAAGTTCAGTATTTTTCAATGTCCTCTTGCATGGGCAATTTATAACATTGGAAATAGATCCGTTATAAATATAGTCGTTGGTCGATTGGTGAGATATAGTAAATTCTGATTGGATGCTTTTAGAATGTTTGAATTCCAAGATGCTTGATACGGATTATCTGCTCTTTTTGTCTGTTGATTCTTTTCGGACATATTTAAATACTTTATCCAGTCAGTATTTAAATACTTCTTTTAAACCCGTGTCTTCACTTTTGTAAATAAATTAGATTCCCTCACAATGGTTAGAAGAAGTCTGTATGCTGTATGATTTTGTATTTTACTTTTCCCAAGTAAAATACTTGCAACATCTTTGCTATAATAAAGCTTTGGTCTTTTTGCTGTATGTTTGAAGTCAAGCTGTATGATAACTTCTGGGCAGCGCTGTATGAAGATTTTGACCAAACATTGTTGTAGGAAGCATTTATCAAAATTCTTTATGTAGGAGGCACTTATCAAAACTCCAGTTGTATTAATCCCAACAATTTCACCCTTTCTGATAATGCCAAAACCTTTAACAATATATGACTGTCTTCAAGTCTTGTGACGAATGATCTGATCTTCGAGACTTAGACTAAAATTTGAACTGCTCGCAGGCAAGTTCTAAAATCATGAATCCTATAGGACTAAGTTTATTACAACTTAAATTATGATTGGCGCGTAGGCAAAATCTTACATAAGATAGTCTTACTTGAATAAAACTTAATATATGAACTATTCGCAGACAAGTTCTTACAGCTTGAGGATATCATGTCTTTATACTTGTTGAATATTTCAATATTTAATCATAATCAAAAGAGTAAAACAATGAAAGTAGATTACGATATATAATCTTTCAAGACAACAAAGTTTCATTGATAATTGAATTTACAATGCTGTATGAGATGAAAGGACTGCATCAGAGAGCATAATGTAAGAAAAATGTAAGTACGACTATCATAAGCTATTACCTATAATACCGATGCTTCCAAGTCTTGCGAGAGGGATCATGTTTGGTTCCTTTCCACTAGTTGGTTAGGGAATCTCTAACTCGGTCCCTGTAGATGCTTCGTCAATCGTGGGAGACATCGTAGGCAAGAATCCAGTCTTAAACTTCATTTTGATTCGCATGGAGAGCTTTCGTTCTGATAGGAGTCTCGAGAACTCATTAGCGGCATCCTCCGGGGTTTTGAAATTGTTGAACATGGTGGACCCCCTAATGAGAATACAGAAATATCTCAGGAGCTCATTGTTCTTCCATGCCTTCAGTTCTTATCCTATAAGCTGTTGATTTGTTGGTAGCTTTATCTCGACTGGCTTGCATACTGTATTTTTCCAAGGAAAGTTGGGATCCTGGAACTCAGGTCGAGAACCAGTTACCCTATATCCTTTTGCTCCTTGTCCTGGCCCAGGTCCGGCCAGTCTTTCCGATGGCAGATGCAAATATCTAGTATAGTCTCCATCTCCTTCTCTCTCCAGGTGCCATTTCCTTACAGCCTCTCTCAACTCTTCCCCCTTTTGTCAGTATCAAGTTTCGAGACTATACCATGAATATCCCGAAGGAGATCCATGCCTTCAGCCTATTTGTCCTTGAGATATTTTACAAAGTCTACAAAGCTAGTGACCACTGCTGTAAGATCGTCAATTTTCTGGTCGTGAGCAGTCAGTCAGAAGCATGTGTACTCTAGGGAAGCAACTGTCTTGGCCTCAGCAAAATGCAACTTCTCTTGTTCTTATCTCAAGATCTAATCCTGATGCAGCTTCATCTGATTAAGGGTTGCCATAATGCTATGGGCATGAGGCGGAAAGCCTCTTCCATGTCCGTAATGGCTCTCTACAACTTTGGGAGCTCGTCCTGAGCTGTTTCTATCATCCAGTTGAGTTTCTTCACAACGTCATACAGGTCCTTGACGGCATCCTGTAGGAACACAGTTTGGCGGCCGATGGCTTCAAGTTGTTCTATGCATGCTTCTATTCCAATACCAATTGTTGGAAATAAAATTCAGCGGAAGCGAAGTTAGTGAAAGTTTGATAAATGCATTTTACGCATCCACGAGCACAAGATCTATTTAGGCATACTAGTTAATTAACTACTAAGATTAATAAGAAATTTAAATATTATTTATTATTTATTAAATAAATATGATGGTCATTGAATATCCTAATCTAGATCAAAGATCATAGGATATTACCTTTGGAGCGTAGTGGTTGCTTTTCTTCTTGATCTCTTTGTATTTCTACCTTTAGACCTTCTAGAGTATGATCCGCCTTAACCCAGATATTGTGTGGGCAACGAGCTACCGAATCTTGCTTGGACACAATGGATCGGCCTTAATCTCCTTTCTTGAGAGTCACTCAATTTTTCCTTATTTTCTACTATTATGTAATCACTCTAAGAAAATTGATGTGTTATCTAAATTGTTGAATCAAAGACACAAGTCAAGATCCACAATTAAACACAATACAAGAAAACCGATCTCACAAGCTTGGTGATCATATTTTGGTCGATCCCATGATGTCCTAATTTTATACTCCTGGACTACTACTAGGATCTTAAGGAGGATTAGGGAAGGACTCCTAATAGACCTCAAATTTCCATATTAGGACATTTCCTAATATATTGAGTCTATTAATATCAATTCAATCCACCAATGAATTAATATTGAATTTCCAACCCAAATCCCAATTTACGAAATCAGGCTCCTTATTTAAATATATTATTTCCCGTGTTTAAGATATCGAATGTCTATTAATTAATTAGAAGCTACTGACAGCTTTAATTAATTAGAATCTTATCCAAGAGTAGTACCACTCGAACCTTATTATTAAATTGAAATTAAATTCACCTGT
This sequence comes from Orobanche coerulescens, assembly GCA_033398695.1. Taxonomy (NCBI): domain Eukaryota; kingdom Viridiplantae; phylum Streptophyta; class Magnoliopsida; order Lamiales; family Orobanchaceae; genus Orobanche; species Orobanche coerulescens. The sequence goes on from CM065815.1 coordinate 72,638,188, forward strand.
AGGGTTTAATATAATAATCATTATCGAGCTCCTCCGGGGAATATCATCAACCCGTACGAGTTGGGATACGATTTCTAGTAATAATAATAACTGGCATATAAATTATATTATTGCCAAAGATACGAAGCTTATTGAGTCGATCATTTTGACTCTCACCCATGGTAAATCAAATCAATAAGTATTATAAATACACAATTAAAAATTATATACCTAGAATTAAGAAATAATAATTATTTGAGATTTACCTTCTTCTTACAGTCAGTACAGAAGACACTATCTCACCTCGATCCAGTTCAACGTATGCAAATACGCTAATGTATGATAATAGTCAAGACCAACTAATCTCAATCATGCACTACAACCATTCATATCATTTGCCTAATAATTATATAGGTTGTGAACAATTATATTATTTTATAAGGCATCGATAATGTTATCTTCTGTGTGACACCAACACACCACATTATCTACAATATAAAATAAGTAGACATTTCATGTGCATAACCATAACGTGAATAAATATGCAAAATATGTGACTAAATGTAATTAATATTATCATAGGTAGTTATAGGGAAATAAGGTAATACAAGCATAAAGTACGCTTTGCACTATACAACCCTAACAATCTCCCACTTATACTCAAAGCATGCTTTTAAGTATACTACTCTATTACATAGTCTCTTATTTCTCCACTTATACTCAAAGCAATGCTGCTATACACCGTAATCCCGTTCCTTCCACATGCCTTTCAAAAACTTTTGAAGGTACGCCTTTTGTAAAAGGATCAGCAAGATTATCTTCTGATGCAACCCTGGCTACAACTATGTCTCCTTCCTTTACGAAGTGTCTTATGATGTGGTACTTGTGGTTGATATGTTTACTTGCCTTGTGGGTGCGTGGTTCACTCGAATCTGCGACTGCACCAGTATTATCATAATAAAGTGTAATACCTTTTGGCAAATCGAGAATCACATCTCAGTCCTGCATGAAGTACTTGAGCCATACTGCCTCCTTGGCTGCCTCAGAGACTGCCACATACTCGGCTTCCATGGTAGAGTCCGAGATGTATTTTTGCTTCACACTCCTCCAACTAATGGGTCCACCTCCCAGGCTAAACACATAATTCGAAGTAGAGTTGGACTTTTCTTTGTCTGATGAAAAATCTAAGTCAGTGTAACCCACCAGACACAGGTCATCTGATTGATGTACTAGCATATACTTCCTAGTCGTTCTCAGGTACTTGAGTATGTGCTTGACAGCAATCCAGTGTCTTGGTCGTGGGTTCGACTTAGATCTAGCAGTCATGCCTATGGCATGACAGATATCTAGTCTAGTGCAGAGCATAGCATATATGAGGCTTCCCACAGCTGACACATAAGGGATCAGCTTCATGTCATCTATCTCCTTTTGTGTCTTGGGACACATATCCTTAGATAGATGAATTCCATGTATGTAAGGTAGAAAACCTTTCTTCAAATTCTCCAAACTAAACCGCTTTAGCACTGTATCGATATAGGATGCATGAGATAAGCACAACAACCTTTTCTTTCAATCACGAAAGATCCTGATTCCAAGAATGTGTCCTGCTTCTCCCAAATCCTTCATATCGAAATGCTCAGATACCCATACCCATACGCCCGACAAGTCTTTCACGTTGTTTCCAATCAGAACTATATTGTCTACATACAGCACAAGAAACACCAACATATTTCCGTCGCATTTCTTATACAAACAACTCTCACTCTAACATTAGACGAATACATATGACTGGACAACCTCATCAAATCGAGTGTTCCAAGATCTAGATTCTTGCTTAAGTCCATAAATGGATATCTTAAGCTCGCACATTAGGTGCTCTTCTCCACCAGTAATGAATCCCTCTAGTTGAAGCATATAGATTTTATTGTCTAGACTCCCATTCAAGAATCCAGTCTTGTCAAATCTCTAGATCCAGATGCGCAGCTATAGCTAAAAGAATCCGAATTGACTTACGCATGGCTACCGGCGAGAATGTTTCATCATAAACGATACCCTCTTTCTGAGTGTAACCTTTCACAACAAGTCTCACTTTGTAGGTTTCAACCTTCCCATCACCTCCTTTCTTTCGCTTGTAGACCCACTTACTCCCAATGGCTTGTATCCCATCAGGTAGTTCTACTAGCTCCCACACTTAATTGGAATCCATAGATCCCATTTCTAATTCCATTGCTACTTTCCAGGAGTCAGCATCTTTATCTTGGATTACCACTTTGTAAGTCCAGGGGTCTGATTCATCTTCACCTGGTATTGAGTCTGAAGAGTGTCCCACGCCAATGAATCCTTCCGGTTGATGAACAACCCTCCCACTACGATGAGGCAAGTCCTGAGCTGGTGTAAAAGTCTCAGAATCGATACGTGGTGCAGTGTCAGTTGGCGCTTGTATGATTGGCATAGACAGAGTCTTGCCCCTCAACTCTTCCAGAATTATCTCACTCATGGGCTTGTGACTGATCATATAATCCTATTCCAGGAATCGGGCATTGGTGTTAACAATGACCTTCTGATCCTGGGACTATAGAACAAGCCACCATTCGATCCCTTAAGATAACCTACAAACACTAGTACTTCTATACGAGATGCCAACTTATCAGCTTTCTTATTCAGCACATATGCTGGAGTACCCCAAATCCGAACATGTCCTAGACTAGGCTTTCGCCCACTCCACAGTTCTGTGGGTGTTTTTAGAACTGATTTCGAAGGCACCAGGTTTAGAATGTAAGCTGCTGTTTTCAAGGCGTATCACCAAAACCAAATAGGTAAATCCGAATAATTCATCATTGATATAACCATTTCTAAAAGAGTTCTGTTCCTTCTCTCAGCAACACTGTTTTGTTTTGGAGTTCCCGGCACATTGAGCTGGGATGAAATCCCCTCATTTGCTCAGAAATCTAAAAACTTTCCACTAAGGTATTCGCCACCATGATCAGATCATAGTGACGTGATACTCTTCCCATGACGCTTCTCCGTTTCATCCTTGAAGTCTCTGAAGTTGCCAAAGGCTTCAGACTTACGTCGCATCAAACAGGTGTATCCATATCGAATAATCATCTATAAACATTATGAAGTATCTGAAACCACCCCTAGCCTGGATATTCATTGGACCACATACATCCGTATGAACGAATTCTAACACATTCTGAGCACAGTTTCCCTTGGTTTTAAAAATTCTTTTGGTCATCTAACATTCTAGACAAGATTCACAAATTGAAAATGACTCAATGTGGAGGTCATCCAATGGGCCATTATCTACCAGTCTTTGAATCCTACCAAGGTTTACATGCCCTAACCGTAAATACCACATATATGTTTAGTTTATGCTCGAATGTTCTTTTATCTTTTTAGATTTAGAAAAAGAGTTAAGTGATTTATGCATGGGAGTTTGTGGAGTATTAACGACATACAACCCATCATTAAAAATACCTTTGCAAATATAGTCACCGTATCTTTTCCGAATAATAGCATCATCAGCAAAAAAACTGAATAACCATCGCATTTTAATTTAGAAACCGAAATTAAATACATTCTAAAATCCGGTACTAATAATGCATTATTGAGGACTAATAATTTATCATTAATCTTTAAATGCACGACTCCCACTGCAATAGCCATAAGACTAGAATAATCGCCCCAGTTGATAGTAATATCGTCCGCACTAAGTTTCTTGGTTACTTGAAAACTATGCGAGTAAAAGCAAACATGATCAGTGGAGCCTGAATCAACTATCCACGAAGTGGAAGAACAAACTTCCAAACATGTTTTGACTACTAGTGCACGAGACATACCTTTCTTAAGAGCAGGGAAGTCCGCTTTAAAATGTCCTTTATGACCGCACTTGTAGCACTTTCCCTTTGCCTTTTTGTTTGCCTCGGGCTGAGGAGCCTTTCTCTTTACCTTGAGGGTTGCCACTTGCTTCTGGCCCACTTGTTTCTTCTTCCTCCCCCATTTGGTTTTAGAAGTCGAAACACTAGTAAGCACAAGACCTTGATACCCTTGCCTGAATAGATCTTCTGCATCTTGAACTCTGTCAGCAATTCCGCCAAGGTATACCCCCAACGATTCATATTGTAGTTTAGGCGGAATTGCTCAAAGCTCCTAGGTAAGCTGCCAAGAATGATATCAACCTGCGTTTCCACATTAATAGTAGCCCCTAAGATATCAAGTTCGTTTATATGAGAAATCACCTTTAGAACATGATCTCTTACAGGGATTCCTTCAGGCATTTGGGTCATCATCAAGACCCTCATAGCATTTTGCCTAGCCACCCGGTTCTGATGACCAAACACCTCTCCGAGATTTTTCATCATTTCGGCGGCCATTCCCATACTCTGATGCTGATGCTGCACTACATTTGCTAAAGAAGCCATGATATAACAGCGAGCCATCTCACCAAATTTCTTCCATCTGACGAATTATTTCACCTCATCGGGTGTCGAATCCACATCTGTCTCCAATGAGCATTCCTCAGTTAGAACAAATTTATGTTCTTCAGCAGTCAGGACAATATTAAGATTATGTTTCCAATCAGCAAAGTTAGCGCCATCTAATTCCTTTTCTTTGAGTTACAGCAAGTGGATTGAAAGACATCTAAAAATTAAAAACATTCATCACATAATGCATAGCAAAATATATTGAAAAACCTCAAAAACACAATATATATGCTAGCAACAAACACCTCGAAAAAACTGCATATGCAAGCCACGATTGCGTGGACGTTTACACACATTTTTCAAGTAGAGTTTTACGTCCTTAGTTTTACTATCTAGTCAATTTACGTTATGACAAGTAAAATTAATAGTTGGTTCCTCTTGGCCATGTATTAACTAATATAGATTCCGATGGGGAGCTTATTAATAACCTAAGTGAACACCATAATTTAACATCCTTAAAATATTATCTTTTAAATAATAGTCCCACAGAAGGAGAGGTCCTATCAAAAAAATAATATTTACCTTATGTTACAATTTGAAATTTAAAACTAGTGAACCTATAATTAGCACATCCGATATGGAGGAAGACCCTAATGTCAACGCGCATGCTAATTACTTCACAATTTAAATAAATTAAGGAGGCCAGTTTGCTTTTAAAAAATAAATCAATTTAATCACTTAGTTATTTTAGCCTTAAGGTTTTTAATTTTCTCGTCCTAACATGCAGGTAACATATCACGCATGTAACACCCCAAACTAGGCGGATATTACAGTGCCATGGACCCCCGACTGGGACCCACTAGGCGAATGAAAACTGATGAATTACACAGGGTAAAATGTAGTACCAAACCACATTACAACAATAATTACTCCGATGAGGAGTTTCATACAACACATCCAGGATATTTCAGAATACATGTATATTTTATATGGAGATAAAATATACAACACTAAGTGAAATGAGTAATCGAACGGAATGTCTGCAGCGGAATAAATGAAAGAAACATAAATGACTGAAAAGACTGGGGCCCCCTTCTAGTATCATTGGGACTCCTCGCCGTCAACATGCTCTCCCTGTGCCTTTACCTTGCCATGACCTGAGAAACAAATATCCCCAAACGGGGTCAGTTATACAGAACAACAATCCTCAAAGTTGAACGAACACAATCATATATATATATATATATGTAGTATAAAACACAAGTTCGATCAAAATGAAACGGTTAGATTATAACCCAATCTTGTTGAAAACATACGCAATCAAACATGCTGTATGAATCAACTAACAGTACGGCTCAAAGGGTGGCGTCACACTACACCCGGGATGGAAATGTGTCCGTGCACAAGCCACCAACGAGTATCGATCGAATACACGCGTGGTCTTGTACCTAATCAGTCTCACGAAGCAATCGACTGCAGTGCACCCAATGTGAGGCCAACAACCAACACACGACATAAATGTGCCCGACATGAAAATCCTACACATACCAACCGACACGCCAAGATGACCGGAATGCCACGATATAACAAAAGTGACATCTAAACGAATAATGACTCACCGAGATAAAATGATAGTGAAATGAATGATATCTCAATGAAAAGATTGCAACCGTATATCCTTGTTACTTAAGTGATTAATTGACAATGACAAGTTTTAATAAGGTTAACACAATGATGAATGAGTTACGATTATGAATGAACAACAACAAAAGGAAATGAATATCCTTTTAACTGAGTAAGAATCAACTTACACAACACCGGTGACAATTATCCTTCCACGAACAACGTCCTAATTGAGATATCGGTCGCTCGAACAACCTTGAATTATACAATATCCAACAACCCGTTCAATATACGAATCAAACACGAATATAACGAACTCAAAACGTCGATACGATTAAACTATGTTCATTGGGGCATTATATCGAATACGTTGTGGCCAAACTCCGATTGTTTACAATCAAATCTCAATAAGCCACTATCAAATCCCCCAAGAAGTGTTTCAAACCAACAAACATCTTCCAAATGATCAATAATCCAAAATGAATATCCGAAAACGTGATTATAACGACAATTAATCGAAAAACCCCAATTTCAACTCGATATTCAAAGTGTTCTTGAATAATCCCTCAATAATCCAATGAATCCTTATACAAACTCATAATCATATACATATCCCTTCATATAACATGATTAGAACGTCCAAAACATCATATCTCATCACAAAATAGAAATCCAAGGTGTTGAAGAAATTACCTCTTGAAGATCCAACCACTTCGATCCGATGAACACGAGTTAAAACAAGTATCCAAGCTTCCCAAATGAATGAAGATGATGAAAATTACACACTCAAATGATTGATGATGGCAAAATCTCTCCCTCAACCCTCTCTCTCGGATAAAAGAAGAAAAGGAATGAAAATGAGGAAAAATGTCCCGACCGAGTCCTTATAAACTGCCGGAAGTTACGGCCGTAACTCGGCCCTCTTACGGCCGTAACATTCCAGGTCAACGGCCTTACGGCCAGAATCGCCAACTTCAGACGTCCGTAACTCGCTTCGCCCGAAAGCTACCGGCAGACTTACGGCCAGAATTGCCTCGAGTTACGGCGTAACCCGCCGCAAAAACAATCAGCCGACACCTTACGGCCGTATTCGCACACCTTACGGGCGTAACTCGGATGATACGGCCGTATCCGGCCGAACTTACGGCGTAACCCGCCGTCAAAAATGACCAGCATCTCGCTGCAGCACGGCCGTATCCGCCAAGCCTTACGGCCAGATTTTCCTCGACTTACGGCCGTATGCCGCAACCCTTACGGCCGTAAGTCCCCCTTGCCCGACAACGCCCGAAATTTACGAACACCACTTACGGCCGTATCCTCCTTCTTACGGCCGTAACTCACCTTCGCCAAAATGCTCGGGCACTGGCTGACCACGTACGATCAGAATCGCCAGCCTTACGGCCGTACCTGCTCAACTTACGGCCGTATTCCGAAATCTTATGGCCGTAAGTCCCATTCGTCCAAAATGGCCTGAAATCAACGAACCCTTGTTACGGCCGTAACCCAAAGTCCTTACGGCCGTAACTCAATGCTGGCCAAGGTGAAAAATCTGATAACTCCGATTCCTCGCTACGACTGATGAATGATCCTACATATCATACGAATGTGAAAGTGAACACGTCTAACACAAGCCAAAGATGATACTCCCAGTACAAGGCTATCAATCACAATGAAAATGATAATACTCCCGTCTCGGTCTATAAACGGAGATGAAATGACGACCGGTAACTGATATACGATTACAACATGCCAACAGTGAACGCAGATGAATGAATCATGAATGATGAGTGATTATTAATGAGTGAGAATTACTGAGTGACAATTACAGACTGATAATTACTGAATGAAAATGAATGAATTACAACCGGGTATTACATACTCCCCCCCTTAAAAAAGAGTTTCGTCCCCGAAACTAATGGTCAAACAACTCGGGATAACTCTCCCGCATACTCTCCTCGGTTTCCCAAGTGGCCTCTTCGACTCCGTGTCTAGACCACTGAATCTTTACCAAAGGGATCGTCTTGTTCCTCAACTGTTTGATTCGCTGCTCTAACACTCGTACAGGACGCTCCTCGTACGAATGATCATCTGCGATCTCGATTTCGTCGAACTGAAGTATGTGACTCGGGTCGGCAACATACTTCCACAACTGAGAGACGTGAAACACATTATGAATTCGGCTCAAAGCCGGAGGTAAAGCCAATCGATAAGCTAACTCGCGTACTCGATCCAAAATTTCAAACGGTCCAATGAATCTCGGACTCAACTTGCCCCATTTTCCAAAACGGAAAATACCTCAACTCGGGGATACCTTGACCAAAACGTGGTCACCCGTCTCGAACTCTAGTGGTCGACGACGATTATCTGCATATGATTTCTGTCGACTCCGAGCTGTCAACATACGACTCTTGATCAAAGCTACCTTCTCCCGGGCGGCTATAAGCATATCAGGCTCGGTGCCGATTGATTCTGACAAGTCATCCCAACAAAAAGGAGATCGACAACGACGACCGTACAAGGCCTCGTAAGGTGCCATCTTAATGGAGGCATGCCAACTATTATTATACGTGAACTCGATCAATGGTAGTTGGGCTTCCCAATCGTCCTTCCAATCGAGGACGCATGCCCTCAACATGTCCTCTAATGTCTGTATAGTCCTCTCTGATTGTCCGTCGGACTGAGGATGAAAGGCGGTACTGAGATTGAGCTGAGTTCCCATAGCACGATGAACTGATTTCCAAAAATGAGACACAAATCGTCCGTCACGATCGGAAACGATACTCTTAGGGGTACCGTGAAGTCTCACTATCTCCTTGATGAACAACTGGGCCAGTCTCTCGGGACCCCACGTATCCTTGATCTCAAGGAAATGAGCTGATTTAGTTAAGCAGTCCACAATCACCCAGATCGTATTCATGCCACGACGACTCGTCGGCAAACTCGTGATGAAATCCATAGAAACGTCTTCCCACTTCCACTCTGGAATAGGGAGAGGTTTCAGCATACCCGCCGGTCGCTCATGTTCAATATTAACTTGTTGACAGGTTAAGCATCTCGAAACAAAATCTGCGACTTCTCGCTTCATATTACTCCACCAGTAATTTTGTTTCAAGTCCTTGTACATCTTACTGGACCCCGGATGAACAGAATAAGGGGTAGCATGAGCTTCTCTCAAAATCGAGTTTTTCAACTCGTCATTCGCCAGTACGCACAACGGATTCTTAAATCTCAAAAGTCCATCCTCGTGGACCACGACTCCAGGGGCTTTCCCCTGAGCCACATCCTCACGGATGCGCAACAATGCTGGGTCTGAACCTTGATTCTCCCTGATTTCCTCCTCAAGTGACGATGAGATATCTAACATACAAAGCTGTCCCTGAATTCGCTGATGCCAAACCTCGATCTCGGGTCTAAGTAATTCCTGCTGAAGCTCCTTCTGAACTGTTAAACGAGCAAGCATCTGCTCCTGCACGGACTTACGACTCAAGGCGTCGGCGACAACATTCGCCTTGCCCGGGTGGTAAAGGATCTCGATATCATAATCTTTGATTAATTCCAACCACCGTCTCTGTCGCATATTTAACTCCTTCTGAGTAAATATGTACTTTAAACTCTTATGATCATTGAATATCTGACAGGTAACGCCATAGAGATAATGACGCCAAATTTTCAAAGCAAACACCACGGCTGCTAGCTCCAGGTCGTGGGTCGGATAATTAACCTCGTAAGGTCTCAATTGCCGTGAAGCATAAGCAATAACCTTCCCATTCTGCATGAGTACACATCCGAGACCCTGTCCGGACGCATCACTATAAACCACAAATCCTTCCGTCCCTTGCGGCAAGGAAAGTACAGGTGCTGACATTAACCGGCTCTTGAGTTCCTCAAAACTCCATTGACACGCGTCGGACCACGTGTATTTCTTATCCTTTCGCAAAAGGTTCGTCAAGGGTTGAGCGATTTTAGAAAATCCTTCCACAAACCACCGATAATAACCCGCTAATCCGAGAAAACTTCGGATTTCCTTAACATTCTTCGGAGGTAACCAATCTCGGATAGCCTACGTCTTTTGAGGGTCGACACGAACTCCGTCTGATGAAATTACATGTCCGAGAAAAGTCACTTCGGACATCCAGAACTCACATTTGGAAAACTTTCCATAAAGTTGCTCTCGTCTCAACACGTCGAGAACCTGATGAAGATGAACCTCGTGTTCCTCTCGGCTACGAGAATAAATCAAAATGTCGTCGATGAAGACAACAACAAACTGATCCAAAAAGTCGATGAAAACTCGATTCATTAACTCCATGAATACCGCAGGTGCATTAGTCAATCCAAACGGCATAACCACAAACTCATAATGACCATAGCGTGTTCGAAACGCCGTCCTCGCGATATCCGACTCTCGAATCCGCAACTGATGATATCCAGATCTTAGGTCGATCTTGGAAAATACTGAAGCTCCCTGAAGTTGATCTAAGAGATCATCAATACGGGGTAAAGGATACTTATTCTTGATCGTCACCCGGTTCAATTCCCGGTAATCAATACACAAACGGAACGAACCATCCTTCTTATTGACAAACAGCACTGGTGCTCCCCACAGGGACGCACTCGGTCGGATATAACCTTTCTCGAACAATTCCTCAAGTTGATTCTTCAACTCCTGCATTTCGGTCGGGGCCATCCGGTACGGTGCCTTCGATATCGGGGATGTACCGGGCTCCAACTCAATCGTGAATTCCACATCTCTCTCTGGAGGCAACCCAGGTAACTCGTCTGGAAAAATGTCGGCATATTCCCTTACTACCGGAATATCCGACAACATTACTGATGATTCCTCGGTTTTGGTCATATAGCACCAATAACGAGCACATCCCTGACTGAGTAATCGCACTGCTTTCATCAAATTAATGACCTTACCAGAACAGCCGGGATTACCTCCCTGAAACACACATTCAACCCCATCGTCTGAAATGATAGTGATCATATGCTTACGGACACTAATGATGGCATCATGACGATCCATCCAATCAATACCCAAGATGACGTCGTCCCTCGGCAAATCTACTACGATTAGGTCCGCTGGCCATACACGACCATGAAACTGAATCGGAAAATTCTGAATCTCACGATTACCGATAATTCGTCTACCATCAGGTAGGCCAATGACATAAAGCTCACAACTAGTAGCACTACCCAGACGTAGTCTACTCAAACATGACTCGGAAATGAATGAATGCGATGCACTAGTATCAAAAAGGGTACACACAGGCTGGGATAGAATATCGAGTGTACCTGAGATCATTCGGACCTCTGGATCATCGGTCTTCTTCATCTCATAAAGCCGGGGCTTGCCGGCCCCCGAACCAGACGCTCCCGTCTGATAGCTCTAGGCTCCGCCTTTGCTAGCTCCTGTCGTCTTAAACGACGCTCACTGAGTGGCCTGATTCTGCACCTTTGAATGTCCTGGGGCCTGAGATGACGCCGGAGTGGGTTTAGAGTCCCTTCGGCAAAAACGGGCCCTATGCCCAGCAATTCCACAGTTATGGCACGTGACAGTCTGCTTCGGACATTTGGTGCTGAAATGACCCTGTCCTTCACAGTTGAAACAGGTGACGGCCGAACTGGCCGCCCGAGACTGAGATTCCGCGGGTTTAGGCGCCATAGGAGGTCGCTCAGAAAAAGTAGAGCCCGCACGTGTAACACCCCCAAGACATTCAGGGCATATTACAGCGCCGTGGACCCCACACTGTGGAATCCACCAGGCTAACGTACCAAACATGACATACAACAACGACAAACCATCATAAACAAAACGACAAGCTAAATAAAATACTATAACCGACAAATAAAATTCCGTCATCAAATCCATTTCCCAAACGGGGACACAACAGTAACAAGTTTAAATAGGAAGCACTCGAGTACTTAAACCAATTTTTATAATACATAATCCCAAAATCATACATCAAAAATAACGGATGGACATAACACCGAAACTCAATTATTGGACAATATCATGCTTGCCCATCATCCTCATACGTCTCGGATGCTCGCTTGTCTCCACGATCAATACCTGAAATACAAAAAGTATTTCCCCCATTTAAGAGGTTAGCGACAACTGCTAGTGCAAGTACAATCCATTTGAACTACATTCTAATCAGATGAATATATGCGCCAAAAAGTCATTTTAGAAAACATTTTATATTCCGGAGTATTTATGATGTACAAACACAAAACACATTATCTCCAACAAATCATAATTCAAAGTTAACCGTTGGCACGAGACTCACGGCCAACGTACCCCGCAGAGCCCCGTCGGACATCCCTGGGTGGCTAACCACAGTTCACGATACGCACACTCACGGCAATACGTATCCCTAGAGGCCCCGTCGGACCATCCCTAGGTGAACATACACATAACCATCCACAACAACCACGATACAGCCATAATTCAAATACTAGAACATGTAAACAAATGTAAAGTACTTGCCTTTGAGACATTCTTGAAGAAACGGAAGTGAAACGCGACTACGAACGGTCCGGGTGGAAAGCGACGGTTCCTAAACGAAGGATCAACATAGTTCAGTCCTAACGGACAACAATAGCCAATCGGAATACACCCATAATCCCCGATTACAATACGACAATGGACGATCCATTGATACGGGCGAGGGTTTACGCAAAATCTCCCCGTATTGATAATTCGCGGATTAAAATCAAGGAATATGAATTAAGAATCACTCACTAATCACAATTGGTGAAGAATATCGTAACATAATTGAATAATCCGGAACTAATCACTAAAATCCCGAAAAACCCCCAAATTCGTCAAAGTTAGGGTTCCTGAGGAGTTACCTTGAATTCGGACGATGGAGATGGGTTTAGATGGTGGTGTGATATGCTCGAGACACAAGAATCGGACTGGAAGGGAACTCCACCGATTACTCTTCACAATCTGTTCTGAATCGCCAAAATCGCCCGTAGGAAGGGAAGGAAAGGAAAAGAATGAAAAATAACGCTGAATCTAAACTGCCGCTGATCTTAATAATTGTGAAGTTAGCGCACGCTAACTATCATGTATAGCGCACGCTAACGGGTCAAACCGGGTCGGTGCTATCACGCCACTCGCTAGCGCACGCTAACAATAATGAGTTAGCGCACGCTTAATCGCACATTGGTAGCGCACGCAAGGCAACAGTGTAGCGTGCTACCTACGCAGCAGCCAAGATTGCCGCTCATGTCGGCAGATGTCATTGCCGAAGGTACAAAACACGAAATGCACGACGAGGTCAGAATCCGGAAACATAGACGCGAAGCATATAAGACAACGGAGCTAAGCGCTGAAAGAAAATACAATTTTGACCACCGGAGGGTCCGTAATGCGACAACGAAACTAAGATTCCCGAAACTATTAGGAAATTACAAAAATGGCCCAAGTGCCCGAAAATCACGAAACGACGTCGGATTAACAAACCGAAAGTCTCCACATGACCAACTCAACCATACGAACTTGTACAAATCAAGAAACAACGAAAACGAATGAGTTTTACGAGAATCGAACGTTCATACGGCAAAACATGCCATAAAACGAAATTACGTGAAAACATCATCAAAACTCATCCAAATGGAAAAACTCCAAGAACAAAATAGATTCGAAATGTCGAAACGGTTACAAGCGAGTCGATAAAAATAGACATACACCAAAAATGGAAACTGCTAAAAATGGAAAAATTACGGATATTACATTCTCCCCCTCTAAAATAAAGTTTCGTCCCGAAACTTAAGAATCAAAAAGCTCGGGGTATCTCGAACGCATATTCTCCTCTAGCTCCCACGTCGCTTCTTCTACTCCGTGCCTCGACCATTGCACCTTAACCAAAGGAATGGTTTTGTGCCTTAACTGCTTGTCACGACGCTCCACAATTCTGACGGGCCTCTCCTCAAACGTAATATCCTTCTCGATCTCCACGTCCCCAAAGTCAATAATGTGGGACGGGTCCGGAACGTACTTTCTCAACTGGGAAACGTGAAATACGCTATGAACATGACTCAGCGACGGAGGTAACGCCAAACGGTACGCTAACTAACCAACTCTCTCTAATACCTCGAAAGGTCCAATATATCTCGGACTGAGTTTCCCCTTCTTCCCAAAACGGAAAACTCCTTTCGTTGGAGACACTCTCAACAGAACATGATCTCCCACTTCAAACTCCAAAGGTCTACGCCTAACATCCGCATAAGACTTTTGTCGACTCTGAGCAGCCAACATCCTCTTTCTAATCAATTCAACTTTCTCCCTCGTCTCCAACACAAGGTCTGGCTCGGTGCCAACCAAATCGGACGGCTCATCCCAACATATCGGTGATCGGCAACGTCGGCCATAAAGTGCCTCATACGGTGCCATCTTAATCGACGCGTGCCAGCTATTATTATAAGTAAACTCAATTAAAGCCAAATGATCCTCCCAGTCACTACTCCAATCTAACGCACACGCACGCAACAAATCCTCGAATGTCTGAATGGTACGTTCGGACTGCCCATCGGTCTGGGGATGGAACGAAGTGCTCAAACGCAACTATGTCCCCAATGCCTTATGTACCGCCTGCCAAAAATGCGGTACAAATCGGCCATCTCTGTCTGAAATAATGGTCCTCGGCGTACCATGAAGCCTCACTATCTGAGCGATAAAAATACGAGCCAACTTTTCTGGACCCCAAGTATCCTTGATGCCCAGAAAATGTGCCGACTTAGTCAGTCGGTCTACAATCACCCACACCATATTCATACTACCGTCCTCGGGAAACTCGTGAGTAAATCCATTGAGATGTCATCCCACTTCCATTCCTGAGCAGAAGTGGTTTCAAAAATCCGTCAGCGATGCTAAATCTTGACTTGCTGACAAGTCAAACACTTAGCCACAAACTGAACTACCTCCTTCTTCATATCGTTCCACCAGAATTTTTTCCTCAAATCTTTATACATTTTACTCGAGCCCGGATGGACTGAGTAAGGTGATGCATGAGCCTCTCGCATAATACTCTGTCTCAATTCCGAGTCATTCGGAACGCATAACCGACCTCAGAATCTCAACACTCCATCCTCATGAATAACAAATCCCGGGGCTTTCCCCTTCCCTACACTCTCCCGAAGCTGAATAAACATCGGGTCCTCCAACTGTCCCGATTTAATGTCCTCGACCAGAGATGAAGAAATCTCAAGAGTACGCAACTGCCCGGAACTCTCCGGCAGTACAATCTCAATGGTCAACCTCATAAACTCTCGCTGAAGTCCCGACTGGGCCGTGAGTAACTCAAGCGCCCGAAGCGATACCGATTTCCGGCTCAAGGCATCTGCTACCACATTAGCCTTGCCCGGATGATAAAGGATCTCGAGATCGTAATCCTTAATCAATTCCAACCACCTCCTCTGCCTCATATTAAGCTCTTTCTGGGTGAAAATTTACTTTAGGCTCTTGTGATCGGTGAAAATCTGACACGACGAGCCATACAACTAATGACGCCAAATCTTCAACGCAAAAACAACTGCGGCCAACTCAAGATCGTGCGTAAGGTAATTCAATTCATACGGGTTCAACTGACGGGAAGCATAGGCAATCGTCCTCCCGTGCTGCATAAGTACGCATCCGAGCCCTTGGCCCGAAGCATCACTATAAACGGAGAAACCATCATTACCACTTGGTAAAGCCAAAACGGGAGCGGTCGTCAACCGCTTCTTCAACTCCTCAAAACTATTCTGCCTCTCATCGGTCCACACAAACTTCTCTGACTTCTGTAACAACTGAGTCATCGGTCGAGCGAGCTTAGAGAACCCCTCGACGAATCTGCGGTAATACCCGGCTAATCCCAGAAAACTGCGGACCTCTTTCACGTTCTTGGGCGGCGCCCAATCCAACACTGCCTCTACCTTATGTGGGTCCACACGAACACCCTCGGCCGAGATCACATGACCGAGAAACATAACCTCCCGTAACCAAAACTCGCACTTTGAGAACTTCGCAAAAAGATGCTGAGTTCTCAAAATGTCTAACACAATATGTAAATGACGGGCATGCTCCTCCTCGTTCCTCGAGTAAATCAGAATATCGTCGATAAAGACGACTACACATTTATCGAGGTACTCGATAAAGACTTTGTTCATAAGATGCATGAACACGGCTGGGGCGTTGGTTAGCCCAAAAGGCATAACCACAAACTCGTAGTGACTGTATCTCGTCCGAAAGGCCGTCTTCGGAATGTCAGTATCCTTCACTCGGAGCTGATAATACCCCGATCTCAAATCGATCTTCGAAAACACGGTCGCCCCTTGCAGCTGATCAAACAAGTCATCAATCCTCGGGAGCGGATACTTATTTTTGATGGTCACTTTGTTCAACTCTCGGTAGTCGATACACAAACGAAGTGACCCATCCTTCTTTTTCACAAATAGGACCGGTGCGCCCCAAGGTGAAGCACTCGGTCGAATATACCCCATGTCCAGCAACTCTCCCAACTGTTTCTTCAACTCAAGCATCTCGGCAGGCGCCATACGGTATGGCGTCTTAGAAATCGGGGCTGCCCCCGGCTCTAAATCGACGGTAAACTCAACTTCTCGATCCGGCGGCAAACCCGGCAACTCATCTGGAAAAACGTCAGGATACTCACATACTACCGGAATAGACGAGATCTCGACTCCCCCTTCTTCCGATCTCAAAGCATAACACCAATAGCCCGTGCAACCTCCTCGAAGGAGTCTCACCGCCCTCAAGGCGCTGATCAGTAATCTCTGGCTACTCCGCTTACGCCCCACAAAAGAATGCTCAGTACCATCAGAGGCTAACATCGATACAGTCCTCGTTCTATAATTCATGATCGCTCCATGACGGTCCAGCCAATCCTCACCTAGAATCAAATCCTCATCTCTAATATCCACCGCAATCACATTGGAAGGCCAAACCCTCCCCGCGATACTTACTGGAAAATCCCTAATCTCACGATCCCCCACGATGCTATCCCCGCTAGGAAGTTTAACAACAAAAGGCTCACAAGCAACAAGGCAATCAAAATGCAAACGACGCACACAATCCATAGACATAAAAGAATGCGTAGCACCAGAATCGAACAATACGGAAACAGGATGATCAAGGATGTGGACGGTACCTGTAGCCACCGTCGCGTCGGGATCTCCGGCTCACCTCATCTCATACACACGGGCGGAATGGACCCGCACTAGAAGCTCCCCTCTAGAAGGCTGACCACGTCCTCGACCTCTACCAAAACTCTCTGCGGCCGAGGAACCTGCTTGTGCTCGATTCACACTCGGCTCTCCCGCAGCTGGGGCTGATATCTGAGTAACGGGAGCCCGAGCTGCATCCGTACAAAACTTAGCACGATGACCCATACGACCACAAGCAAGACACTGAATCGTAGGCCTATCACACTCACTCATCATGTGGCCCGGACGACTGCAGTTAAAGCACTTAGGACCGCGAAAGGAACCAGCCGGAGCAGACCTAGAATCGTTTCCTCGACCCACTGATGGCGACTGACTCCCGAAGACTCGCGAACCAGACTGAGCCTTCGGATACCCTCCTGACTTGCCTCCCGAAAACTGACTGGAGGTCTTCTGCTTCTTTCCTTCAGCTGCCGTCTCTGTCGCAGAAAACGACATCTCGTAAGCCATCACTTTATTCTGATATTCCTTCAAAGTCGTGCACCCCAGACCAGACATATAGTGGCGCACCCTCGGTTTCATCTGCATATCAAAGTGGCGGAGCTTATCAAGCTCATCGCGGACTTGGTTTCTCACATAATGCAATTGTTGATTGTAGTCTTTGATAGCTTGAGATATAGGAACATCTTGGGGTTTAGCCTCAAAGAAGGCTCGGATCCTCCCCTCTTTCACCGCCAAGGACAATCTGCCTTCCATCAGATCCCGAAACTCTGCCCACGTAGCTGCTCGGTCACGCGGTTTCACCGCTTGCCACCACGTTGTTGCCTCCTTGGCGAGGAAGTACTGAGCAATGGGTACTTTCCTCTCCTCGGAACAATTAGCAGCCTCAAACACTTTCTCCATCTCGAATAGCCAATTCTCCCAACCAGAAGGGTCGGAAGCACCATCAAACTGCGGAGGACGCATACGAATCACGTCTTGAAGTAGCTTATCATTACCGGATCCAGTAGGCGGAACCGGGTTGGCATTAGCTTGGCCGACTAGAACGGCCTGAGTCAGTAGCGTCATCTGGTTTGCTACTTGCTGCAAAATGTTGGCCACTCCAACATTCTCATGTGCATTACCGGAGCTAGCAGACTGGTCCTGCTGACCTACGGAACTAGGGGGAACACTGTTCGACAAGGAAGGCATCGCCGAACCAGTTCCCGAGTGATCGGACATGGCCGCCCCACCAGCTGCGCCACGTCCCTACGCTCCGCGACAAGGCCCGCGTCCTCTACCAGCAGGAATTCTGAAGAAGCAATGGGTAAGTACAATTCAAACGCAAAACGCAAAAAGATACCAAGACAGGAATAGAACATAACGATGAAATGAGTCAAGTTAGGAAAACTTACGAGCACCGGCGTACTGAGATGATGGCATAGCAGTGATACTGTCCCAAAAACGACACTTAACTAGACCCAAATAACCGACAGCCTAGGTATCCATAAACCTAAGCTCTGATATCATATTCTGTAACACCCCCAAGACATTCAGGGCATATTACAGCGTCGTGGACCCCACACTGTGGAATCCACCAGGCTAACGTACCAAACATGACATACAACAACGACAAACCATCATAAACAAAACGACAAGCTAAATAAAATACTATAACCGACAAATAAAATTCCGTCATCAAATCCATTTCCCAAACGGGGACACAACAGTAACAAGTTTAAATAGGAAGTACTCGAGTACTTAAACCAATTTTTATAATACATAATCCCAAAATCACACATCAAAAATAACGGATGGACATAACACCGAAACTCAATTATTGGACAATATCATGCTTGCCCATCATCCTCATACGGCTCGGATGCTCGCTTGTCTCCACGATCAATACCTGAAATACAAAAAGTATTTCCCCCATTTAAGAGGTTAGCGACAACTGCTAGTGCAAGTACAATCCATTTGAACTACATTCTAATCAGATGAATATATGCGCCAAAAAGTCATTTTAGAAAACATTTTATATTCCGGAGTATTTATGATGTACAAACACAAAACACATTATCTCCAACAAATCATAATTCAAAGTTAACCGTTGGCACGAGACTCACGGCCACCGTACCCCGCAGAGCCCCGTCGGACATCCCTGGGTGGCTAACCACAGTTCACGATACGCACACTCACGGCAATACGTATCCCTAGAGGCCCCGTCGGACCATCCCTAGGTGAACATACACATAACCATCCACAACAACCACGATACAGCCATAATTCAAATACTAGAACATGTAAACAAATGTAAAGTACTTGCCTTTGAGACATTCTTGAAGGAACGGAAGTGAAACGCGACTACGAACGGTCCGGGTGGAAAGCGACGGTTCCTAAATGAAGGATCAACATAGTTCAGTCCCAACGGACAACAATAGCCAATCGGAATACACCCATAATCCCCGATTACAATACGACAATGGACGATCCATTGATACGGGCGAGGGTTTACGCAAAATCTCCCCGTATTGATAATTTGCGGATTAAAATCAAGGAATTTGGATTAAGAATCACTCACTAATCACAATTGGTGAAGAATATCGTAACATAATTGAATAATCCGGAACTAATCACTAAAATCCCGAAAACCCCCCAAATTCTTCAAAGTTAGGGTTCCTGAGGAGTTACCTTGAATTCGGACGATGGAGATGGGTTTAGATGGTGGTGTGATATGCTCGAGACACAAGAATCGGACTGGAAGGGAACTCCACCGATTACTCTTCAAAATCTGTTCTGAATCGCCAAAATTGCCCGTAGGAAGGGAAGGAAAGGAAAAGAATGAAAAATAACGCTGAATCTAAACTGCCGCTGATCTTAATAATTGTGAAGTTAGCGCACGCTAACAACTATCATGTATAGCGCACGCTAACGGGGCTGAAACCAGGTCCAGTGGCTACTGCTGCCACTCGCTAGCGCACGCTAACAATAATGAGTTAGCGCACGCTAACTGCACATTGGTAGCGCACGCAAGGCAACAGGTGTAGCGTGCGCTACCTACGCAGCAGTTCAAGATCTGCCGCTCATGTCGCAGATTGCCGAAGGTACAAAACACGAAACGCACGACGAGGTCAGAATCCGGAGACATAGACGCGAAGCATATAAGACAACGGAGCTAAGCGCTGAAAGAAAATACAATTCCGACCACCGGAGGGTCCGTAATGCGACAACGAAACTAAGATTCCCGTAACTATTAGGAAATTACAAAAATGGCCCAAGTGCCCGAAAATCACGAAATGACGTCGGATTAACAAACCGAAAGTCTCCACATGACCAACTCAACCATACGAACTTGTAAAAACCAAGAAACAACGAAAACGAATGAGTTTAACGAGAATCGAACGTTCATACGGCAAAACATGCCATAAAACGAAATTACGTGAAAACATCATCAAAACTCATCCAAATGGAAAAACTCCAAGAACAAAATAGATTCTAAATGTCGAAACGGTTACAAGCGAGTCGATAAAAATAGACATACACCAAAAATGGAAACTGCTAAAAATGGAAAAATTACGGATATTACAGCACGTGGTTTCTTGAAAGTGGCCTGACTCACGTCAGACTGATTACGGTTCTTGGACTTCTTGCTAGCAGATGAAGGTTGCTGCTTAGCAATCTCCTTAGCCGTAAGCTCATAGGTAAGAGCTTTCTCAATGAATTCGGCCAACGTGGTGCAATTATGATTAAGCAGCTGTAGTCTCATACGGGGTTTCAGCCTCTTGCTGAAATACTTGATCTTGTCCGCCTCAGAGTGAATGATAGACGAGGCGAACGGAAGAAGTTCCTGAAATTTTTCGGCGATGGCGAGAACATCATCATCCGCCGAAAGGTCGGGAGTGAGTAATTCCGACAACTTGGCCTCCCTGAGTGGGGCCGGATAGTACCTCTCCATCATGAGAGTTTTGAACTGATCCCAAGTACATGATCCGTCTGTGGGCTTCAACGATAAACACCACGAATGAGCGCTCTTACCAAGATAGTAAGCCGCAACTGAAACTTTATGCCCTTCAGGGCAATCTACCATAGCAAATAACTTCTCGAAATGCTCAAGCCAATGAACAATATCCGCCGGCTCAGATGAGCCCTCAAAGGTAGGTGGTCGCTGGCGAGAGATATCGCCAATGATATTGCTTACACCCCTCTCTTGCCTCTGAGGTGGCGGCGGAGGAGCCTGTTGATTTTGAGTAGTGGAGTTATGCATCGTCTCCATTAGTTGTGCCATCTGCGTCATTTGGGCCATCATGCCCTGCATAAAAGCAAGTGGGTCAACCCGAACACCTTCTGACTGAGCCGTGTCCCGGGTACGACTCCCCGATAGTGAATCATCACGCCCAGGTGAATGAGTGGCAGCGTCGCTGCTCGATGAATTAGCATTATTTCTCGCATTCGCACGTGTATTCACACGAGCTCTCGGGATTCGGCCCGCACCACGGCCTCGTCCTCCTCGTCCTCTGCCAGCTCTTTCCATACTGAAGTGGAAAGTCACATGATGATTATATCTCTCGCATGAATATCACATTATGACTATGACATGAGGTGATGAAAATGAGCATACGCTCTAACACAGTGATTACATGAATGATTAACCGAGGTGACATGATTTTCTGATGAAATTATTGAAATGATTATCTTGAACAAGTTAACAAGATTAATTATATGATCTTCCAAATCAACAACCGAATAATGAAAGGAATTGAGTGATTAATGAGTTAAAATGACCGTCCTGGTCAAAATGAAAATGATGTTTGAGGATTGTTAACTGATGAATTATGAATGAATGATTATTTCCAGAAATTATACCATGGCGTTAGAAGTCTTACAGTTCTTTCGGTCTGATTGGCTTGGCATCTGCACAGGTCACACGTGACGTGAAAGTCCAATGATACTAGTCCGATGACGATGATTCCAAATGAGACATGACTCGGAAGGTAGTATTCAAAACCACGCTCCGATACCAACTCTGTAACACCCCAAACAAGGCGGATATTACAGTGCCATGGACCCCCGACTGGGACCCACTAGGCGAATGAAAACTGATGAATTACACAGGGTAAAATGTAGTACCAAACCACATTACAACAATAATTACTCCGATGAGGAGTTTCATACAACACATCCCGGATATTTCAGAATACATGTATATTTTATATGGAGATAAAATATACAACACTAAGTGAAATGAGTAATCGAACGGAATGTCTGCAGCGGAATAAATGAAAGAAACATAAATGATCAAAAAGGCGGGCCCCCTTCTAGTATCATTGGGACTCCTCGCCGTCAACGTGCTCTCCCTGTGCCTTTCCTTGCCATGACCTGAGAAACAAATATCCCCAAACGGGGTCAGTTATACAGAACAACAATCCTCAAGAGTTGAACGAACACAATCATATATATATGTAGTATAAAACACAAGTTCGATCAAAATGAAACGGTTAGATTATAACCCAATCTTGTTGAAAACATACGCAATCAAACATGCTGTATGAATCAACTAACAGTACGGCTCAAAGGGTGGCGTCACACTACGCCCGGGATGGAAATGTGTCCGTGCACAAGCCACCAACGAGTATCGATCGAATACACGCGTGGTCTTGTACCTAATTAGTCTCACGAAGCAATCGACTCGTGTGCACAGTCCAATGTGAGGCCAACAACCAACACACGACATAAATGTGCCCGACATGAAAATCCTACACATACCAACCGGCACGCCAGTATGACCCGGAATGCCACGATATAACAAAAGTGACATCGGAAACGAATAATGACTCACTGAGATAAAATGATAGTGAAATGAATGATAGCTCAATGAAATGATTGGAACCGTCGTTCCTTGTGACTGAAGTGATTAATTGACAATGACAAGTTTTAATACGGTTAACACAGTGATGAATGAGTTACGATTATGAATGAACAACAACAAAAGGAAATGAATATCCTTTTAACTGAGTAAGAATCAACTTACACAACACCGGTGACAATTATCCTCCCACGAACAATGTCCTAATTGAGATATCGGTCGCTCGAACAACCTTGAAATATACAATATCCAACAACCCATTCAATATACGAATCAAACACGAATATAACGAACTCAAAACGTCGATACGATTAAACTTTGTTCATTGGGGCATTATATCGAATACGTTGTGGCCAAACTCCGATTGTTTACAATCAAATCTCAATAAGCCACTATCAAATCCCCCAAGAAGTGTTTCAAACCAACAAACATCTTCCAAATGATCAATAATCCAAAATGAATATCCGAAAATGTGATTATAACAACAATTAATCGAAAACCCCCAATTTCAACTCGATATTCAAAGTGTTCTTGAATAATCCCTCAATAATCCAATGAATCCTTATACAAACTCATAATCATATACATATCCCTTCATATAACATGATTATAACGTCCAAAACATCATATCTCATCACAAAATCAAAATCCAAGGTGTTGAAGAAATTACCTCTTGAAGATCCAACCACTTCGATCCGATGAACACGAGTTAAAACAAGTATTCAAGCTTCCCAAATGAATGAAGATGATGAAAATTACACACTCAAATGATTGATGATGGCAAAATCTCTCCCTCAACCCTCTCTCTCGGATAAAAGAAGAAAAGGAATGAAAATGAGGAAAAATGTCCCGGCCGAGTCCTTATAAACTGCCGGAAGTTACGGCCGTAACTCGGCCCTCTTACGGCCGTAACATTCCAGGTCAACGGCCTTACGGCCGTAACCGGCCAACTTGTACGGCCGTAACTCGGCCGTCTCAAAGCTACCGATGACTTACGGCCGTAACCGCTCATGAGTTACGGGCGTAACCCGCCTTCGTCAAAAACAACTGCCGACACCTTACGGCCGTACCCGCACACCTTACGGGCGTAACTCGGATGATACGGCCGTATCCGGCCGAACTTACGGGCGTAACCCGCCTTCGTCAAAAATGACCAGGCATCCTGCCTGCAGCGTATGGCCGTATCCGGCCAAGCCTTATGGCCGTACCTTCCTCGACTTACGGCCGTATGCCGCAACCCTTACGGCCGTAAGTCCCCCTTTCCCGATAACGCCTGAAATTTACGAACACCACTTACGGCCGTATCCTCCCCTTCTTACGGCCGTAACTCGCCTTCGGCCAAAATGCCTGGGCAGCCTGCTGGACCACGTACAGCCGTAACCGGCCAGCCTTACGGCCGTACCTGCTCAACTTACGGCCGTATTCCGAAACCTTACGGCCGTAAGTCCCGTTCGTCCAAAATGGCTTGAAATCAATGAACCCTTGTTACGGCCGTAACCCAAAGTCCTTACGGCCGTAACTCAATGCTGGCCAAGGTGAAAAACCCGATAACTCCGATTCCTCGCTACGACTGATGAATGATCCGACATATCATACGAATGTGAAAGTGAATACGTCTAACACAAGCCAAAGATGATACTCCCAGTACAAGGCTATCAATCACAATGAAAATGATAATAATCCCGTCTCGGTCTATAAACGGAGATGAAATGACGACCGGTAACTGATATACAATTACAACATGCCAACAGTGAACGCAGATGAATGAATCATGAATGATGAGTGATTATTAATGAGTGAGAATTACTGAGTGACAATTACAAACTGATAATTACTGAATGAAAATGAATGAATTACAACCGGGTATTACAACGCATACATTCATACATGCCATACATCAAAATAGTACAAACCAAAATAAAGCATGGACAATTAAATTATCCAATTATCATGGCCTTCTTGTAGGTCACAAGTCGTCCAGGAATAAGTCTAGGGGGGGTGAATAGACTTATTGAAACTCCTTTCCACAAATGATGAGTTTCTCAGCTGATGGTAAAAATGACTTGTAGTCAATGTAAGTGCGGAAGTCAGCTGACGACGAACACAAAATTAATGAATGGAACAGTTAAGTATGTATGCAGCAGGTAAGTATGATAATCAAAGCAGTAAAACACGCAAGTAGTTATAGTGGTCTCAGAGGTGGGGTAATCCTCTACTAATACACTTTTCTCCAAACCAGTTGGATATGAATTCACTATAATTCTCAACCAGTGATAAATATTACAATGATTCCACCAATTACAACAGCTTCCAACCAGTGGAATTCCTTGTCATTGCAACTCCCTTTGACTGGCTTGCACCTCTTGATCTACGGTCCTTGGATGCCTTTACAGTCTCTCGAACATCAACTAGTGAAGTACCCCGAACTCAGGTTTTAAAGACACGAGTGATTGTCTTCTCCAATTAAGAGCTTCTTAAAATAAAAACTTTAGAACTCTTGCTCTTTCACGATGCCATTGTTCGCTTTATTTACTTTGATTGCTTATAAGTGTTGTTCGCATCGTACTGCTCAACTTCAAATCTTCAGATATATATAGGTGTCGATCCTTGAGCATTCCTTCATAGCCATTGCAGATCTATAACAAATCCGTCCATTGGAGAAATAGACTTCTTTGTTTTTCTTTCTAAACGTTGCAAGGCTGGATTCCCTTATTTTAATCCAATTCCGACCATTTTGAAGACTTCCATGTGATGCGCCGAATCTTTTAAATATACTAAGATTAAAGTCTTCAGTGATGGGTCAAGATGATTTATTTAAATCATTTCCTTTACGGGATTCTCTCTAATCTGTCTCTAATCGCCCGCATGTGACTTTCCATAAATCCTGACTATTCAACGCATGCTGACGTGGACTAGACTACTTGGCTGACCTCTCTGTGGTCAACTAGTCTCATGTGCAGTCAACCTTCTCTGATGTCGACTTCTCTAATGTGCCGACTTGTCTGTAGTCTTCTGACCTGATTTGAACTTGACTTATCTGATGGTCAGACTACAGATGACTTAACTTTCTTCTTGACTGCAGTCTGGTCCAAGTTTGCTGATTCAGTTGTTTGACCAAAACTTCCCTGATATGGGTTGCCTGATATGACTCGTCTGTGGTCAACCTTATCTGAACAGGTGAGTTGACCAAGACTCGGCTGATATGTACTTAACCGATTTTTAAGCCTAACTTATATGGCCTATAGGAGATACACATTTGGTTCTTCTTTACATTTTTCCAAGTATCTAACTTATCATAATTTGGCCTATGGAAGATACTCTTTTGGTTCTTCCTTACACTTTGCCAAGTAATTTAAAACATACATTTGAATATATAAAGATGACATCATCAAAATCTAACAATTATTCATAACAAATTCCCCCTATTTTGATGGTGGCAAAACTTAAGCAATTATTCAAATGAAGAACAGGTCTGCACATAAGTGCAAGACACAAAATAAAATCAGTCTTGTTTTGAGACAACTAGAAGTTGTCATTCAAATGACTGTTTATATATTTCTTCTGTTTGTTTACAAGTACATAGCTTTAAATGAACTAACAAATACAGAGAAATTACAAGTCTTGCAAAATAAAAAATTACAAAAAATACAAGTACAAATAAATGCTATCTGCCTCTTCCTCTGCCTCTGCGGACAGTTTCCCAGATATAAAATTTTTCAATGAATTGCTTCTTTGCATATCTCCACATTGGTGCAGCTTCGACGTGGAGGAAATCCTCAACAAACCACAACTCTTTGCCTTCCCATTCTAATGTATGCTCGTCCCCAAGTCTGGTCCTCCTTCTTATGGCTGCAGGCTGATCACCAGTCTGCTCTTGGTCAGCTATTTCTCTTCCCTTCTGACTTGATGTCCCAGCTTCAAGCAAGGGAACATCTTGCCTCTTCTTCATTCTCAGCTCCTGAGCCTGAACTTTTCTTACTTCGCCCTCTTCCCCCTGCTTTCCTTCCCCCTTTTTGCCAGCATCAACTGATATGGTGAATGCAGTAAGTCATGCCATGTGGCATTCTGGAATTGTTGGGAGGAGGTTGTGGAGCATTCCTCTATAGTAGGGTGTCAATCTTTGCATTTATTGACTGCAGGTCAGGTGAGATTCTGGAGGCAAGTAGCTCTTATAAGGATTCTTTGACAATGCTTCGGATCAGCTCATTCATCACTAGGGTGATGGGTGATGACTGAGGAGAGTGCTCACCGATGCTTTCTGTGCCTACAGGTAGGTTTGCAGTCGACCTACCTGTCTGCAGACTCCTGTCTGCAGGCGGCTGATTAGGTGGGGTTTGTTCTGGTGTCTCTGACCTGTCATCTTCTTCAGCTAGGCTGGCATCAAGGCTGGTGTAGCGAACAGGAGCCCCAACTTTATCTGATCTGGCTTCATCTTGGCCTTCTCTCTCTTCTTTAGCCTCTATTTCTTTTTCTTCTTCTTTCTTATCTTCCTTGTCCTTTTCCTTTTCTTCTTCCTCCTTATCATCATTATTCTTTTCTTCCTTCTTCTCAGCCTATTTATCTCCATCATCATTCTTATCATCATCATCATCTTCTTCTTCATCATCATCCTTTTTATCATCTTTTTCTTCATCATCATCTTGATCAACTTCCTCTCCTTCTTCTTCGCCTTCATCTACCAACTCCTCTGTTTTTTCGATTTCTTCTTCTTCAGACTGTTTTTCAACTAAAATATTTTCTTCTTCTTTTTCTTTTTCTCCTTCCTCCTGTCTCTCCTCTTCATCTTCTATTACAATGATTTCTTCTTTTTCATCTTTCTTTTCTTCTTCCTCCACAACTTCTTCTATTATGATTTCCTTTTCCTCAACAACTCCATTTTCATTGATAGTTCCATCAAAAATACTTTGCATAATAGAATGGATGAATCGGTCCATGTTGGTTTTAAAATTGGACATTAACTAATTCTCTTGGAGCATTAAGATAGGATCTCACTCATTACAAAATTCAAAGAGTACTTGCTCCGTAGCCTGGGGATACTCCCAGCTACTGGTTTCAATAAAAATTTGCAGTTGAGAGAATGAAAATGATTTCAAGGATTTCCATTCCTCAAAAATATGTATAAAATAATGTTTTAGAGCATGAGGTTTTACGAGTTGAAACTGCTCTACAGACAGGTTTAAGAAATTATTTTCAAGCAGGTTGAAAGAATAGTTTGCCTCTAGAATGTGAATGATCAAACCTGCTTCCTCTTCTTCTGAAATGAATTGGGGAGTGAGAAGAGGGACAAGTTGGGTTTCCAGGCTGGAGGTAGCAGGCTGATCCTCTCTATGACTGGGTTCAGGGGTAGAAAAATGATCTGGCTTCTCTTCCTCGTCAAACAATCGCCAGGGTCTTTTGGGTGATGGTTCTGGTGAGGAGTGAATCACGGATGGCTAACCAGGGGCTGGTCCATTTCTCTTGAAACGGATATCAATGGGGGTATCATCTGAGTCTGAGTCATACTTGGCTGCAGATTGATCCCTGGCTGCAGCTTGATCTTCGGCTGACTCGCTTGAGCTCAAAGGATATCTGTAGGGAGTTCGCTCTATAGACATTTCCCTTAGTATCTGAGCTGCTTTCCTCTCTTCTCCTAGCCTCCTCAGGGTCTCTTGGTCTAAGTGACCAAGTCTCTTGTTGATGTGGAAGGGGTCAGGGTTTCCCTTCTCCACACCAAGCTGCTCTAACATCCAACTAAGTTGCGTTACAAACGCCAGCTTGTTTTTGAATCTCTTTTCTCCAACTAGCCACTCGGATTTGTTCACCTCATGCACCAATTGCCTGAAGATGTAATCAGCCCAGTCAATTCGTTCGGCTTGAATAAGTGCTACCAGCACCATGAACTTGGCTCACGATAATTGGTCGTATCTGCCCGCCATCTCCATCACTATTTTGTTGGTTATATCCAACGCATAGCGATATTCCTTCTTCAATTCGCTCCTTTTGGCGGTCATCTTTAACTTTTTCGACTGGTCAACAGTCTTGATTTTCAACCACGTGTCGGCTGCATTATGCTTTAGGGCTTCGATAGCCATGTCGTGGGATTTCATCCGGAAGATTTTCCCGACCGATTCTGGAGTAATATCCACTTGGACTCCACAAATAGAATTCCTTATGCCTGATACGAGCACTCGGGCTTCTCTGTAAAATGCGATAACAGCCTCCTTGAAAAGATGTTTGGGGATGATATCCAGAAATGGGTAGATCCCATTTTCCTTCATCGCTCTGATGAGATGTCGCACGTCGTTGTCCAGGTTTGCCTCGAGAAGTCCTTCGAAATCGACGACCATTGAGAAAATGATCTAGTCCCTCACCGCCTTAAGGTTAACTCCATTGAAGTATGCTTCCATTTCTGCGCAAGAAAGATTTCTTCTGAGTGTATGAAAATTCGAAATGGATTTTTTGCTCTGTGAAAATTAGGGTTCTTAAGTGTGAGGAAGGTAAAGTGAAGCGACTTTTCCGTATTTAAAAAGAAATCGAAGCGACGTTTGGATTTTAATATTATTTTAATTTTAAGTCGGTTAAAATTTTGAATTAGTGGGGTCGTGAGAACGTGTAAGCATGCTAGCTTGTCATCGTGTAATCGTGAGCGTGGGATTGCCTTGTGTAAATAAATAATAATAAATTATTCAGTAGTCGGTCAAAATCAAAAACTTAGTTGGTTGACCGTTGACTGTTTGACTACTCTGCATCAGGTAACTCTCCTTATCTGCTCTAGGTAGGTTCTGATGCCTGTGGTCAGCTTAGACTGTCCTTCGTCTTTTTGTCTGGTCTGATCAGGTAACTTCCTTTGCTCGTCTGATCTGGTCTTCAGGTAGCTTTCTCATCTGTACTAGATTCCCAATCTAGTTGTCCAAGTTCCCTACTCAGCTCCAAAAACCTTTCTTCTGGTAAAGGTTTGGTGAAGATGTCAGCAATCTGATATTCTTTGCTGACTCTTTCAACTCTGACTATCTTATTAATCACGTGGTCTCTAATGAAGTGATGCTTAACATCAATGTGCTTCGTCCTTGAGTGCAATACCGGGTTGTTGGTGATTGCAATTGCACTATTGTTGTCACACCAAATTATGACTTCATTTGCAATTATGTTGTAATCCCTTAGCTGTTGTCTGATCCACAAGATTTGGGCACAACATCTACCTGAAACTAGATACTCTGACTATGTTGTTGAGATAGAGTTAGATATCTGCTTCTTGCTAAACCAGGATATCAGTCTGGTTCCTAGGAATTGGCACGATCCACTAGTGTGTTTCCTATTAATCTTACATACTGCAAA
Source organism: Orobanche coerulescens (assembly GCA_033398695.1). Taxonomy (NCBI): domain Eukaryota; kingdom Viridiplantae; phylum Streptophyta; class Magnoliopsida; order Lamiales; family Orobanchaceae; genus Orobanche; species Orobanche coerulescens. The sequence goes on from CM065815.1 coordinate 72,668,545, forward strand.
ATCTGCATCTGAATATCCTGATAGCTCAAATTTTTCATCTTTAGGATACCATAAACCAACATTAATGGTAGACTTGAGATATTTGATGATCCTCTTAGCTGCTTCCAGGTGTGACTGCTTGGTTTTAGACTGGAATAGTGCACATACTCTTACAGCATATGAAATATCTGGCCTGCTTGCAATCAGATAAAGAAGTGATCCAATGAGTCCAATGTAGTGAGTTGAGTCCACTGATATGCCTTCTTCATCTGCTTCAAGATGTGTGCTTGTGCTCATAGGAATTTTTGCTGATTTGGCTGATTCCATTCCAAATGTCTTGATTAGATCTCTGGTGTATTTGGCCTGGTCGATGAAAATACCATTTTCCATATGCTTTACTTGTAGTCCTAGAAAGAAATTAAGCTTGCCCATCATACTCATCTCAAATTATCCTTGCATGAGATTTAAGAACTTCTCACATAGCTCTGGATTAGTTGAGCCAAATATGATATCATCCACATATATTTGGACTAATAATATATGGTCTTCATGCTCCACTCTGAATAGAGTCTTATCCACCTTGCCTTTGCTGAAACCATTCTTCTCAAGAAACATGGATAATGTTTCATACCATGCTCTTGGTGCTTGCTTAAGTCCATATAGAGCCTTTAGTAGCTTGTACACTTTGTCTCCTTTGACAAATCCAAGGGGTTGCTCGACATAGACTTCTTCTTCTAGAATTCCATTAAGAAAGGCACTCTTTACATCCATCTAGTAGACTATGAAATCTTTGAATGCTGCATATGCGAGGAATAGTCTGATGGCTTCTAATATTGCAACAGGTGCATAAGTTTCATCAAAATCTATCCCTTCGCATTGTGCATAGCCTTTAGCAACAAGTCTGGCTTTATTCCTAACAACAGCTCCATCTTCATCGCATTTGTTCTTGTACACCCATTTGGTGCCAATAACCTTCTTATGATCTGGTCTGTTTATTAGTTCCCAAACATTGTTCCTTTCCATCTGATTAAGCTCTTCTTGCATTGCATTGATCCAAGAGTAGTCTTCCAAGGCTTGCTTGGTTGTCTTGGGTTCTATTTGAGACATAAAGCATGAAAACATTCCCATTCCTACGGGCAGAGTAGACTGTCTTGTCTTGACTCCATCAGTTAGCTTCCCAATGATCTGTTGGATAAGGTGATCTTTGAGCCACTTAGGAATGTCTTCATCTTCAGGATTTATTCCCCCTGTAGATTTGCTTTGGTGGGTTTCTTCTCACTCTACATCAGCTTGGATCTGATCTCCTTGGTCTGCAACTAGATCAGCTACCGTCTTGTCATCTGCAGGTTAGGATTTAGTGTGGTCTGCATATGGGTCTTTATGAGCTACAGATTGGTCTTTTATCAGCAGCAACCGGATCAGGTAGGTTTTGTGGTCCTGTCTGATCAGCAGTTGGGTCTTCATCAGCTATAGATGGGTCTTCAGGCTGGTCTGCAGGTGAGTCCACCATTCCTGTGTCATGGATAATAACTTCTTCTAGGGTTGCATATTTGAACTTATTCTCTATCAGCTCCACCTTTTTCCTGTACTCAGCAGTAGTTTCATCAAATACAACATGAGGTGTTTCCTCCACAACTAAGGTTCTTTTATTAAAAACTCTATATGCCTTGAGTCTTTGTGAATGTCCCATAAAGAGACCATCATCAATTTTAGCATCAAAGGAATTTAGTTGGGTTTTACCATTGTTGTGGATGAAACACTTACAACCAAAAATATGAAAATATGCAACAGTTGGTGTTCTGCCATTCCAAACCTCATAAGGAGTTTTACCATGTCTCCCTACTATCATACTCCTGTTCTGAGTGTAACATGTTGCGTTGACAGCTTCAGCCCAGAACCTCTTGGGCAGGTCTGCTTCTGCAATCATGGACCTGGCAGCTTCCTTCAAGGTTCTATTCCTTCTTTCAGCAACACCATTCTGTTGAGGGGTCCTGGCTGCAGAGACTTCATGCTGGATCCCATTCTGATCGTTGTAATCAGTGATTGCCTTGTTGAGAAATTCTCCTCCTCTATCTGATCTGATCTTGATGATTGAGAGAGATTTCTCATTCTGGATCCTTCTTAGCAGCTCAGGTAACTTGGTTAGTGTTTCACTCTTTTTATAGATAAAAACAACCCATGTGTATCTTGAGTAGTCGTTTACAACTACTAGAGCGTGCTTTCTGTCACTTAAGGTCCTTGGCTTGATGGGACCAAATAGATCCATGTGAAGTAGATCTAGGATCCTTGTTGTAAGAGTGGTAGGTTGAACTGGCTTGAATGATGCTCTTGTTTGTTTTCCTTTCTGACATGCATCATAAAGAGCTTCCTTCTTGAATACTTCTTCTGGAAGTCCTCTAACCAACTTCTGAAAACTAATCTTGTTGATGGCTTTGAAATTTAGGTGACAGAGTCTCTTGTGCCACAGCCATCCATTCTCAGCTATTTTCTTAGATGGAAAACAGGTATTAGGAGTTCCTGTGTTCCAATCTATCATATAGACATCCCTTCTTCTGAATCTTTGTAACTTCACTTCTACAGATAGGATATCTATCACCATGCATCTCCAAATGGTGAAGACTACTAGATTCTTCTCATCACAAAACTAACTTATGCTCAAAAGATTATACTTGAGTCCTTTGACATAGTGAACTTTAGATATGGTGATGTTTCCTCTGTGCAGCTCTCCAAAACCTTTAGTCTGACCTCTAGAGCTATCTCCAAAGGTTACATCTGGACCTTTTTCTTTGGTATAATTCATTAGCACCTTCTTGTTCCCGGTCATGTGCCTTGAGCATCCGGAATCTACAAACCATTTTTCACCTCCTATATTTGAATTTGTAGAGATGTGGTAGTAGTCCTTCCACCTTTTCTGCATTTAGACAAGCAGAGGATTAGGTACCCAAATCTGTGTAGGTCCTATGGGGGTTAGTTGGTTTCTTGGAGAACTGATTTCTCCTTGGGTTATGAAAGTTTCCCCTCCTATTTGAAATCTGTTTTTTGGGTAGTCTTTGATAATAGTAGGCATGTTGTCTGGGCTGCTGCTTCTGCCTTGGCCATTGCCTATGTCTAGGTGGCTGCCTTGTATACCTTAGCTGCAACATAGATCTGTGACTTGGCTATTGCCTATTTTGAAATACAGGTTTGTATATTAGCTCAGCAGTCGAGACAATTGTTTCTCCCTTGATGAAAGTGGTTTTAGAACTAGAGGGAGTGTGCTGGATTATAATGGCCTTTTATTTGTACACAATTCGTCCAGGGTTAGAGAACCCTTCAGGGAGGTTATTTCCTTCACCTGATTTTTACTTAGCTGAGTCAGTTTTGCAAACTCTGCTTTTACATGAGCAAGTGCAGTTGATTTTTCACTATTTAAAATAGTTAATCATTATATCTCAGCTGTGGTATCATCAGCCTGTTTTGTAGAGTTATCTGCAGCCTGTTTTTCAAGATCAGCTTTGGTTTTATTAAATTCGACGCTGAGTTTTTCAAAGTCATTTTTCAGCTGCCTATTCTCATCTTTCAGTTGGGTCCTCTCGGCTGATACAGTTTGGTGTGCAGTTTTTAATCTCTCAAAATATTTGAGAAGCTGATTGACAGACTCGTGTAAGTCCATGTTTGCGACATGTTTGAGCTGTTATTATTTGAAACTGAGGGTTTAGATGTTACCTCTTCATCAACTAGATTGTCCATCAGACAATCATATTCTTCATCATCATTAGAGAAGAATTCGCTACTTGATTCTACTTGCTCTTGATCTTCTCCAATGAGGGCCTTCCTCCGGTCTTCTTTTCTGCTCACCTCCTTCTTTCTCTCGTACTTCTTGAGACCAGGACAGTCAATTTGGATGTGTCCTGTCTTGTGGCAATTTTAACACTCCACCTTCCGCTTCCAGCTTTTTGATTTCTCCTGGGGTTCTCCTTATAATTCTTTTTGTATTTGGAGTAATTCTTTCTGAAGTTGCTAAACCTTTGCATTATGAACGCCATTTCTTCCTCAAAATCAACTGGATTTGGAGGTTTGACTTCAGATAAGCTTTTGGCGGGGAACTCTGCTGCAAAGGCTAGTCCCTTCCCTGCAGGCTCGGTAGATGATGAACTTGGAAGCTCAAACTCATAAGCCTTTAGATCAGAGAACAGCTCTTGGATCTTTATTTTGTTAAGATCCTTAGATTCTCTCATGGCCACTGCCTTCATACTCCATTCAGGATTGAGAGATCTTAAGACCTTCAGCGCCATCTCCCTATTCCCATATAATTTTCCCTGGGAGTTAATCTCATTGATGATTTCAGTGAACCTTGTGTCCACTTGGTCTATGGATTCGCCATTCTTCATTTTGAAGTTGTCAAATTTTTTGGTAGCAATTGAAAACTTGTTTTCTTTGATCAGCTATGTTCCCTCACACATTAAGGGTAACGTGTCCCAGATTTCTTTGGCGTTTTTGCAGTTCTTGATCTTGACCATTGTTGATTTGTCAAGAGCTTCAATCTCCTCAGGAGTGTTGTCCTTCTCGAAGATGAATGGACCGTCCTCTATGATGCACCACATGTCGTCATGGATTGAAGATAGGTTTGCCTGCATCCTTATCTTCCAAAGATCATACTCGTGAACTGAAAAAATAGGTAATCTAGAATGCATGTGTTCCATTTCTAAAATGAGCTTAAAATATATCCTCGATATATGGATCTGGTTCTTGAAATATTGAACCAACCTCTCTGATATCACTTGTAGGTCACAAGTCATCCAGGAATAAGTCTAGAGGGGGGGTGAATAGACTTATTGAAACTCTTTTCCACAAAGGATGAGTTTATCAGATGATGGTACAAATGACTTGTAGTCAATGTAAGTCCGGAAGTCAGCTGTGTTGTTGCCCAAAATATTTATCCGAAGATTAATACTGCTGGAAGACGGACAACAAACAACAGTTGCGGGAGCACTTCCGAGAGTAGATAAATAATACAAGATTTGCCGGGTTTGTTAGGCCCGGGCTTGAATGCTCTCACGAGATGTTATTAATACGAATATTCGTGGATACAAGTATTAATGAGAGAAATCTAAATACAATGAGTGTAAAAAGACTCTGTTAATCCGGCTCTTGAGCGAAGCTCGGTGTTCTTCGTCCCCGCCGGTGATCTGCTCGAGGAGATGGGCCGGGAGAAGTAAGACCGAAAGAAAGCTGTTGCCAAGAGTTGGAGATTTGCCAAGTGCTTAATGTTTGCTTCTGTATAGTGTGCTTGAATCGCAATATTGCTGAAGGAAGCTGAAGCCTTTTTTGTGGTAAAGGTTCGATCCAGAAGAGTTTCCGTCCCTGGACAAGTGCTGGGAGCCTTGTTTATATAGGGGCAGCCGGGTCCTGTCCTGTAGTGGCCGATCGCCTGCCGGCCATTAAAATAATCTGCCGACCGCCTGCCGGCCAATATAATAATGTGCCGATCTCCTGGGCTGTCGGGCTAAAGTCCAAATAAGATGCTGGCTGTCGGGCTAAAGTCCAAGGAAGAGGCTGCCACAGCTGGGCGGTCCAATAAGGAGCCATCACGTGTCCGGAGTCAGTCAACATGTGGCCCTACTGACAAGCTTTCGGCGGCCTGTCGGCTGGTGGAGAGAATCTGCCAGATTGTGGTCAATGGTCCGGGATTCGCGGATCTTGTCCCGGCCTTTGCACATGGTGCCAGTCTTGAGGCTCGGCCTTTGCCGACTGGATGTCCATCGGTGGTGATCGACATGAGCGGTCGTCCCTGACTGATCATCCGAGATCGTCATCGGCCAGTGGATGGAGGTCGCCAATGGTCAGTCACCAAGGGTCGATCGGCAGATGCCGATAGAGGGTCACCAGATGTCGGCCGCCAGGAGTCGGTCGCCGAGTACCGAGAGACGATCATATCTGAGGTCGATCGCTCGGCACCGGGACTTGTCCTGGGACCTTCGGTTGGCCAGTCTAGCATGTCCGCTGGGTTGAGGCTTGGTCGCCAGGTCGCTGATCGGCAGGCTTGTCTTGGTCGCTCGGCAGTAAGTCGGTCGCTCGGCCTCGGAGGCGATCGCCGGTCGGAAGGTGTTAAATCTTGACACAACAATTGCCCCCCAGCTTGCTCCTATGTTGAAGACATGGGGCGAGGTGGTTCTTGCTGGCGATCGTGTCTGGATGAGGACGGGCGATCTGAGCTGACTTAGGACTCGGACTTGGGCTATCATAGTCGATTGGCTTTAGCTATCTTTCGGTCTTGTACCTGCAAAAAACAACATTGGCCGATCCCCCAGGGAAACTTGGTGGTTTCGCTTTGTTTGAGGAATCGTGCACAGTCGCGGAGATCGATGGACCGACCCCATGACCGTGTCTTGGTGCACAAAGACAATGAGTGCCTCGTGACTCACTTTATTATGAGGGTCCTCTGTTAGGCTGCGCCTCGCCTTGTTTTTAAACGAAAGGCGTGCGGTCTCGGTCTAGAGGAGTCCTTGCGCGGGGCAGCGTCGGATGAATCAACTCCACGCCCGCGGCTTGTTAGCTCTGCTTCCACCTCGGCCAGCCATGGAGATGGCCGACCTCGACGGTGTACGTTGAGACGGGGTTGTGGAATGAGTCCACTGATTAATGTTGGAGGGCCCTCCGACTACGCCGGCCTCGTATTTAAACGAAGGGCGGGCGATCTCGGCCGAAAGGGACCTTGCATGGCCGAAGCAGCCGGTTCCATCGACTGCCAGGATCATGGCTTTATGAAGCGCGGTGGAGGCGATCTTATGCCTTAGTCCGTCATGTTATATGCTGGACTGTAGATGGCGATCGTGTCCACCGGGTTGCTGATGATGTTGCGATTCGGCGGAAGATCGCGATCGTCGCCGCGGCCGATCGCTTTATTCGTAGGTCGATATTGGCGATCGGGCGGCGGCTAGTCCTCACTTAGAATGTTGGATCAGTAGGCGGTGAGCGAGTCCTCCGCTCTTCCGGATAGTAGCGATCGGCCGGTAGGCGGAGGTCGTCAGACGGCGCCGATCGATCTACTCCTAGCCGAGAAGAAGCCTTTGCCTCGACAGAAATCTGCGGCTCTAGCCGGAAGGCCGCATAGGTCGTCGGCGGGGTCTTCGTGAGATGCCTGAACATAGGCGAAACCCTGAAACCCCCAGGACCGCGTAGAGGCGGTCTCATCGCTTACGGGCTCGCCGTTGAGGATGATCATGTCAACCCGGTCGATGTAGTCCGAGTCGGATTCTGTTCTCCTTGCCTGATTTGCATCATGCGATGGCGACCTTCTCGCCGGCGACCACAGTGGCGAAGTGTTCCGTGAAGACGTGCGCCGGCTCGTTAAAGGAGCCAATGGACCGAGGTGGCAATGAAGTGTACCACCTGTGGGCGAGGTCGTCCAGTGTCAGAGGGAACATTCGGCACCTGGTCGCGTCCGATGCCCCACACCCGGTCATGTAGATGTTGAACTTGTGCAGGTGTGCTTGGGGGTCCGATCGCCCCTGGTACACGGGTGTCTGAGGAGGGGCGATCTTCTGCTGCACCGGGGCGAGCTCGATGTCGATCGCGAGCGGCTCGCTCGGCGGGGCGATCGTCCTCACGGCGCCTGCCCCGGATTGCAGGAGCGCCTTCATGTCGTCGATCTGACGTTGCATTGCGGCGATCGCCGCGGCTCGGCTGCTTGCGGATCGGCTTTGGGAGCGGGGGCCGAGGCGATCGTGTACCGACCTCCGGACCCCACTGCTGCCGACCTCGGGAATCTGGCGAGCCAGGCGGCTGGATCGCCTTGCGGGAGCCGGGTAGGCCGAGCTCCTGGTGACGGATACCAACTCCGTCGTCTCGTAGCTGGGGCCGGACTGCCCCGGTCGCCAGGTCGGGTCACTGCCCAGGCGATCGAAGACAGAGGTGCCCCGGCTGCCGAGCGCCTCTTCTTGCGGGCGAAAGCTTCCTGGCGATTGCTCGGCCAGTAGTGCCTTGAGCTTCCGCTTGATCTTCCGGCGAGAGACCGGGGGGGCGGTAGCTGGAGGCGCGTCGAGAGCACTCCGTCGCTCCTGTAGGACGGCCAGGGCCCCTTCGATCTGTTCCTTGGTTCGGAACCGATCGAGCGAGAGGCTTGGGCCGCCGTCCAGGGACGGGATCGAGCGTCTCTGACCGCGGCGGCTACCTTCCACCATCGGCTGCGGCTCGGACTGGGACGGAACAGGGGGTCTGGCCGGCTGGTCAGCGGCTTTCTTCGACGCGGAGGCGGAAGACATGTTTTCTGAAGGATTTCTTTGAAGTGCAGTAAGTGTCACTTCAAGTATCTGCCCCGAGAACAGTGAGTGTTCTTCGGGACGGTAGGTATAAAAATCGAGGGTTGGATCCCCTTCTTCTAGCGCCAATTGTTGTTGCCCAAAATATTTATCCGAAGATTAATACTGCTGGAAGACGGACAACAAACAACAATTGCGGGAGCACTTCCGAGAGTAGATAAATAATACAAGATTTGCCGGGTTTGTTAGGCCCGGGCTTGAATGCTCTCGCGAGATGTTATTAATACGAATATTCGTGGATACAAGTATTAATGAGAGAAATCTAAATACAATGAGTGTAAAAAGACTCTGTTAATCCGGCTCTTGAGCGAAGCTCGGTGTTCTTCCTCCCCGCCGGTGATCTGCTCGAGGAGATGGGCCGGGAGAAGTAAGACCGAAAGAAAGCTGTTGCCAAGAGTTGGAGATTTGCCAAGTGCTTAATGTTTGCTTCTGTATAGTGTGCTTGAATCGCAATATTGCTGAAGGAAGCTGAAGCCTTTTTTGTGGTAAAGGTTCGATCCAGAAGAGTTTCCGTCCCTGGACAAGTGCTGGGAGCCTTGTTTATATAGGGGCAGCCGGGTCCTGTCCTGTAGTGGCCGATTGCCTGCCGGCCATTAAAATAATCTACCGACCGCCTGCCGGCCAATATAATAATGTGCCGATCTCCTGCGCTGTCGGGCTAAAGTCCAAATAAGATGCTGGCTGTCGGGCTAAAGTCCAAGGAAGAGGCTGCCACAGCTGGGCGGTCCAATAAGGAGCCATCACGTGTCCGAGTCGGGCCAACATGTGGCCCTACCGACAAGCTTTCGGCTGTCGGGTGGTGGAGAGAATTCGCCATTGTGGTCAATGGTCCGGGATTCGCGGATCTTGTCCCGGCCTTTGCACATGGTGCCAGTCTTGAGGCTCGGCCTTTGCCGACTGGATGTCCATCGGTGGTGATCGACATGAGCGGTCGTCCCTGACTGATCATCCGAGGTCGTCATCGGCCAGTGGATGGAGGTCGCCAATGGTCAGTCACCAAGGGTCGATCGGCAGATGCCGATAGAGGGTCGCCAGTTGTCGGCCGCCAGGAGTCGGTCGCCGAGTACCGAGAGACGATCGTATCTGAGGTCGATCGCTCGGCACCGGGACTTGTCCTGGGACCTTCGGTTGGCCAGTCTAGCATGTCCGCTGGGTTGAGGCTTGGTCGCCAGGTCGCTGATCGGCAGGCTTGTCTTGGTCGCTCGGCAGTAAGTCGGTCGCTCGGCCTCGGAGGCGATCGCCGGTCGGAAGGTGTTAAATCTTGACACAACAAGCTGATGACGAACACAAAATTAATCAATGGAACAGTTAAGTATGTATGCAGCAGGTAAGTATGATAATGAAAGTAGTAAAACACGCAGGCAGTTATAGTGGTCTCAGAGGTGGGGTAATCCTCTACTAATCCACTTTTCTCCAAAACAGTTGGAGATGAATTCACTATAATTCTCAACCAATGATAAATATTACAGTGATTCAACCAATTATAACAGCTTCCAACTAGTGGAATTCCTTGCTGGTGAAACTCCCTTTGACTGCCTTGCACCTCTTGATCTACGATCCTTGGATGCCTTTACAGTCTCTCAAACTTCAACCAGTGAAGTACCCCGAACTCAGGTTTTAAAGACATGAGTGATTGTCTTCTCCAACTAAGAGCTTCTTCAAATAATAACTTTAGAACTCTTGCTCTTTCACGATGCTATTGTTCGCTTTGTTTGCTTGGATTGCTTTGATTGCTTGTAAGTGTTGTTCGCATCGTACTGCTTAACTTCAAATCTTCAGTTATATATAGATGTCGATCCTTGAGCATTTCTTCATAGCCATTGCAGATCTGTAACAAATCCGTCTGTTGGAGAAATAAACATCTTTGTTTTTCTTTCTGAACATTACAAGGCTGGATTCCCATATTTTAATCCAATTCCGACTGTTGTGAAGACATCCATGTGATGCGCTGAATCTTTTGAATATAATAATATTAAAGTCTTCAGTGGTGGTTCTGGATGATTTATTTAAATCATTTCCTTTTCGGGAATCTCCCCAATCTATCTCTAATCGCCCGCATGTGACTTTCTGTTAATCTTGACTATTCAACGCATGCTGACGTGGACTGGAGTACTTGGCTGATTACTTGGCTGACCTCTCTGTGGTCAACTAGTCTGATGTGCAGTCAACCTTCTCTGATGTCGACTTCTCTGATGTGCCGACTTATCTGTAGTCTTATGACCTGATTTGAACTTGACTGATCTGATGGTCAGACTACATATGACTTGACTTTCCTTCTTGATTGCAGTCTGGTCCAACTTTGCTGATTCAATTGTTTGACTAGAACTTCCCTTATATGGGTTGCCTGATACGACTCGTCTGTGGTCAACCGTATCTGAACAAGTGAGTTGACCAAGACTCGGCTGATATGTACTCAGCCGATTTTAAGCCTAACTAATATGGCCTATAGAAGATACTCATTTGGTTCTTCTTTACATTTTGCCAAGTATCTAACTTATCATAATTTGGCATATGGAAGATACTCATTTGGTTCTTCCTTACATTTTGCCAAGTAATTTAAAACATACATTTAAATATATAAAGATGACATCATCAAAATCTAACAAGTATTCATAATACTTCTTCCTTGATTTCAACCCGGGAAAATCATCGACTCGATTTCTCCCACTGGATCAAGCATCTCTTCACTCCTCCCCGGTTTGGCCATGGATTTCCAAAGTTAAAATTTCACTTTTATGCAAAATTAATTACATAAAAAAATTTCAATTCAAAATGTCGACTCTCCAGCAGACGCAACGAACGGTGGTGAAATGGACCGGACAAAAAACTGGATGACCCGACCCAAACCGGCGAACCGGCCCGGAACAGGCTGCCTGTGGCCCTCGGCAGCCGCGCAACTTCGGTAGGCGGCGGTCTTGCCGGCGCGCCGCGTCTTCTTTGTTGGCCGCGGTATCGAGAGTCCGGTGTCCTGGTTCTACTCTACTTCTTCGTGACTTCGTCTTCTCCGAAACTGATTACAATTTTATTCAAAATAAAATACATCGAATTTACAGCAAGATTACACGAAAAATAAGATCCTAGATTACAATTACATGCCTCAAAACCGGGCCAGACCAACAATTGCATATAAATAAATAAATAAATCATTCACATAACCATGATAATTGGATTATATTCCCTGCAAGAACACATCTAACAAAATACTCCAACATCAAATTACAAGAAAATTTAAATTGCTATCAATTAATCACCAAAATTCAATAAAATAGCAAAAGCCTAAAATATGGCTCCGATACCAATTGTTGGAAATAAAACGCAGCGGGAGCGAAGTTGGTGAAAGATTGATAAAAGAGTTTTACGCATCCACAAGCACACGATCTATTTAGGCATGCTAATTAATTAACTAGTAAGATTAATGAGCAGCTTAAATATTATTTATTATTTATTAAATAAATATCTTGATAATCGAATATCCTAATCTAGATCGAAGATCATAAGATATTATCTTTGAAGCGTAGTGGTGATCTCCTTGTATTTCTACCTTTAGACCTTCTAGAGTATGATCCGCCTTAACCCGGACGTTGCGTTGCAATGACCTACCGAATCTTGCTTGGACAAAAGTGGATTAGCCGAACCAAGTAATTCTCACAACTCTCGATTTTCTTTTCTTCAAGTAATTCCGATTTGCAACAAGAATTAAAGTGTTACCTCAATTTTGGAATCAAAGACACAAGTCAAGATCCACAATTAAATACTTAGAAGAAAAATCGAAAATTTCTTGTGTGTGAATACATTGTTTTCGGTCGAATCCCATTGCCCCTATTTATAGGCTCATGGACTACTACTAGGGATCTTGGAGGATTAGGGAAGGACTCCTAGTAGACCTCAAATTTCCATATTATGACCTTTCCTAATATATTGAGTCTATTAATATCAATTCAATCAACTAAAGAATTAATATTGTACTTCCAACCCAAATCCCAATTTAGAAACTGGGCTCCTTATTTAAATATATTATTTTCCGTGTTTAAGATATCGAATGTCCATTAATTAATTGTATGCTATTGACAGCTTTAATTAATTAATATCTCATCCAAGAGTAGTACCACTCGATTCTTATTATTATATTGGAATTAAATCCACCTGCAGAGTTTAATATAATAATCATTATCGAGTCCTCAAGGGGACATCATCAACCCGCACGAGTCAGGACATGATTCTAGTAATAATAATAATTTTCATATAAATAATATTATTGCCCAAGATACGAAGCTTATTGAGTCGATCATTTTAACTCTCACCCATGGTAAATCAATGCAGTAAATATTATAAATACACAAGTAAATATTATATACTTAGAATTAAGAAATAATAATTATCCGAGATTTACGTTCTTCTTACAGTCAGTACAGAAGATACTATCTCACCTCGATCTAGTTCAACGTATGCAAATACGCTAATGTATGCTAATAGTCAAGACCAACTAATCTCAAGCATACACTACAACATTTCATATAATTTGTCTAATAACTATATATGTAACGCCCCAAAACTTACCGGAACGTTATAGTGCCGTGAACCCTGTATGGGACTCACAAGGCAATTTTTAAGGTTTAAAAATTCATCCATTAAGTAATTTTAACGAACGTAGTTCCATGATGAACTAATTTCAAAAGGTATACTTTAGAAAACAAGTCCGAATATACGGTTATTACATCAACTTGGAATATTCAGAATTTGATTTAAAGAAACGAAATAATAGGGCTTCTTCCCAACACCGCTCAAGCCTAACCGGAACCTTCTGGAATGTCATATTCAGCAAATTTGCCTGACATGACGAATCGTGCCAGCCAACCTAGGTCAGACAATATGAACGGAAAATCATCGAAAATACAAGATAAACTTGCAATACAATATCAATATTCGATTTGGCAATAAATCACAACATACCCAACATTATCTCTTTTTTTTGAACATATAAACTCCCAAGGTCGCAACCAAGGGTCATGGAAGTATCTACTCGGGATTACTCCGGACATGGGTACAGTTCAGGTTTTATCCCTCAACACAGTTCTGTACAGATGTATTGACACATAAACTCCCAAGGTCGCAACCAATGGTCACGGAAGTATCTACTCATGATTACTCCGGAAATGGTTAAGTAGTACAGCACAAATTCCACAAATGGTGACACACATTTATTTTGGAATTAATATAACATAGTCTGAGCAAGATTTCACTTGCCTTAGTTCTGACGAGAGTAACTTCATGGTGATATTGACTAATAGCGACAATTGCCACTGTTCCGATAGGATTCTAAACCTAGATTGTTTTAAAAAGCCGAAAACAAAATTCGATGTTTAATAGCAATGCGGATTACTCAAGTCCTCAATCCACCAGTTTTCAATTTATCACCTTATTTAACTATAATGTTCTTGTACAACATTTCTACATTATGACTATGACTATAGTAACCCGTAATTTCGCTACATACTCCATTTCTTTATTCCATAATATCTAGGATAGAATAAACAAGTACAGTTTCCCGTGAAATCCTAATATAATGGATTACATATCCAATTCGATAATTGATAACTAATTCATTAAAAGATTACCAATGAGTTTACCATATGATAATCGGATTACAAGCACAATCCATGACATGACGATTACATGGTGTTGGTGATTTACAAGTTTGATCATCAGTTTTACAATACAACCATGATTTCTCCACAAGTCATACAAAACACTAGCTAGATAGGTTTCGTTTAACAATTATGATTAGTCCCTCCGGTTCGATCATCATCAAAAGTTCTAAGCTACCCAAAACATCCGAAATTTAATACCATTTAACTAACAACACTGAGATGGATTCAAAAGTTTGATAAACTTACCCTACTTGACGAGATACAAGGAAGAACAACAAAGGACGATGAAGAACTGGAAGACAACACCTTCAAAACCTTCTCCGGTGCTTAATCAATTCACTCTACTATGATAATACGCGGGTAGGAAGGCTAGAATTCGATTGAGAGGGCTGGAGAGTGATATTTGGGAGAGGGGAAGTGTTTAACGGTTGGGAGAAATGAAAGAGGAAATGTCATTTTATAACACTAGGATGGCATTACATACGTAATGCCTAAGAGTTTACGTACGTAAGCCTCGTAACGTACATTACCACCAAGGCATTAATGTATGTAAGTGATTCTCGGAACCTACTACCCGAAATGACACTGCCCATTACGAATGTAATGTGTGGCTAAGTCACGTACATAATGATCAGTTGACTAGCTGTCGCTATCGCGCCGAAAGTTGCCCAGACCACGTGGGATCAAGATTCTAATCCGAAGACTGAAGACTGTATTACGTACGTATGGCCTAAGCCTTAATGTATGTAATGCGATAGTACTTAGCATACACAATGCTTTGTGGATAAAGTACGTAAGGTTTGTTTAATTCACTAAGTTATTATCACATTTAATCCTTATAACGCGACTTCCCTTTAGACTCGCCTAGCAATTTCTCGGGGAACAAGACGTTGGCCACCGTCATATTCGCACTGCTAATTGCTCAACGACATCAAGGTATGTTACCGACATACCATCAACATCATACAATTACACCACAAAAACAAATAAGTACGGAGAAGCTTTTATACATGGCAATATGGTCTAAACATAGCATATAAATGTACAAGCATCGCGATGGCGCACATTATTAATCATAAAAAAACTAGGTACATAATAATTAAACAATATGGAATACTCGTGGTATTACACACCACCCTCTTTAAAATAGTTTCGTCTCGAAACTAAGAAAATAACTCGGGATGACTCTCTCTCATGCTCGACTCAGCTCAAGTTTCTTCTTCAATGCCATGGTGCGACTATTGAACTTTTACAAGAGGTATGGCCTTATTCCTTAGTGTCTTTACGCGTTGGTCTAAATTCGCGATTGGCACTTCTCTAAAGGTAGCATCATTAGAAATCTCTACTTCTTCGAAATCGATCTTGTGACTTGGGTCATACACGTACTTCCCAGTTGGGAGACATGGAATATATTATGCACTCCGTCTAATGATGGCGGAAACACTAATCGATAAGCGAGTCTAACAACTTGGTCCAATATTTCAAACGGGCCGATAAATCTTGGGCTCAATTTACCTTTCTGGCTGAAACGTCGAATGCCCCACATTGGCGATACCTTGACCCAAACGTGGTCCCGACTAGAAATTCCAACGGTCGCTGGCGATCCATAGCATATGACTTCTGGCGGCTCTGTGCTGCTAGCATGTGTTTTCGAACAACGGAGATTTTCTTAGTAGTTTCCTGGAACAGATCTAACTCGGTAGCGACGACATTGGAAGCATCGTCCCAACGTAGGGGACACTTGGGTCTCCTACCATACGAGGCTTCGAAGGGTGGCATGCTTATGCTTGCATGCCAGCTGTTGTTGTATGAAAATTCCGCTAAATAGAGATGTTTAACCCAGTCTTTTCCCTAATCAAGTACACACGCTCTCAATATATCCTCCAGGGTTTGTATCGTACGTTCTGTCTGTCCGTCTGTTTGAGGGTGATAGGCTATGCTGAAATGTAGTTGAGTACCCATCGCTTTGTGGAAAACTTTCCAGAAGCGGGACACGTACCTGGTGTCTCTATCCGATATGATTGCTGAGGGAACGCCATGTAGTCTCACGACTTCCCAGATAAAGATGGTGGCCAACTGCTCTGGTCCGATAGCCTGGATTGGAATGAAATGTGCCGACTTCGTCAGTCGGTCTACAATGAGCCATATCATGTCATTTCCTCTCATCGTCACTAGTAACTTGGTGACAAAATCCATTGATATGCTCTCCCATTTCCATTCCGGAATGGGTAAGGGCTGTATTATTCCGGTCGGTCTGTGGTGTTCGATCTTCACTTGTTGACATGTCATACCTCGAGCAATGAATCTTGCCACTTCCTGTTTCATGTTTTTCCACCAAAATCTCTTCCGCATATCGTTATACATTTTGCTCGCCTCGGGATGCACTGAATAAGGAGTAGAATGAGCTTCCTTCAGTATAGTTTACTTAAGCTTGTCATTTGGCGGAATGCAGATCCTGTTCTTGAATCTCACCAAGCCCCCTTGGATCCTGTAGTCTGAAATAATTCCCCCCGGATCTTGCGCCAATCGCGCGCAGTTCGGGGTCTTCCATTTGTGCTGGGTGTATCTCACCCAGTAAGGATGAATTAATGTTAATTGAGCACAATTGTCCCTGGCGGTGTTGTATCCATACTTCAATACCATTTCTCTTGAGGTCCTGCTGCAATTTTGACTGTACCATTAAACCGGATAGCATTATCTATTGTGCAGTCTTACGACTAAGTCCATTTGCTATGACGTTATTCTTCACAGGGTGATATAAAATCTCCACATCGTAATTCGTGATTAGCTCCAACCAACGCCTCTACCTCATGTTTAATTCCCTTTGGGTGAAAATATATTTCAAATTCTTATGGTCTGTAAAAATCTTACAGGTAACTTTGTAAAGGTAGTGCCACCAGATCATAAGAGTGTGGACCACTGCAGCCAGTTCCAAGTCATGCGTAGGGTAGTTAACCTCGTACTGCTTAAGTTGTCGAGAGGCGTATGCAATAACTATGTCATTTGGCATGAATACACATCCTAGCCCATGCTTAGATGCATCTGTGTATATTACGAATCCTTTCATGCCCTGCGGTAGTACTAACACCGGAGCGGTAGTCAGCCTCCTCTTTAGCTGGCCGAAGCTCTCCTGAAAATCCGTTGTCCAAACAAATTTGGTACTCTTCCTTAGTAGGTTCGTCAATGGCCGAGCGATACAAGAAAAAGCCTCGACAAACCGTCGATAATAACCTGCCAATCCCAGGAAACTCCTTACTTCTTTGACATTCTTAGGTGGTTCCCAACTCATCACTGTCTCGATCTTTTGCGGATCTACCTTGACGCCTTCTACTGAAATAACATGTCACAAAATGGTTACCTCCAGCATCCAGAACTCGCATTTAGAAAGTTTTGCATAAAGTTGGTGTTGCCTCAAAACACTTAACACCTACCTCAAGTGTTCCTCATGCTCCTGTCGGCTCCTGGAATAGACTAAAATGTCGTCAATAAAAAACCACCACACACTAATCGAGAAAATTTGTCAGAACCTTGTTCATTAATTCCATAAAAATGGATGGGGCATTTTTGGAGGCTAGTCTCGGCTAGTGCTCATTATGGGTAAGTTTGGGGCTTGAACCTTCACGGTTGGGTTTCCAACACCTACAATTCAGTAGGTCACGGCCATTGGATGGCCTAATTATGATACGGCTTATTGTCGTGACTTCGGCCCTAATTGTGATACGACTTCGTGCCGTGGCTTCGGCCATAATTGCGATACGGCTTCGTGCCGTGGCTTCGGCCCTAATTGTGATACGGCTTCGTGCTGTGGCTTCGGCCCTAATTGTGATACGGCTTCATGCCGTGGCTTCGACCCTAATTGTGATACGGCTTCGTGCCATGGCTTCGGCCCTAATTGTGATACGGCTTCGTGCCGTGGCTTCGGCCCTAATTGTGATACGGCTTCGTGCCGTGGCTTCGGCCCTAATTGTGATACGGCTTCGTGCCATGGCTTCAGCCCTAATTGTGATACGGCCTCATGTCGTGGCTTCGGCCCTAATCGATACAGCTTCGGGCTGTTTTGGCTTCACGTGATTGTGATATTTGACAACTTCAGCTGAGTGGCTTTCAGGCCTTTGTGATTGTCTTGGTAATTTCATTGGAGCCTTCGGGCATTGTGATTCATAATTAATTCAGTTCTGGTTTGGTTCATGTCGTGTAATTCATTGTGGTACTCTATAATTATGATTCGCCATTGGGCATTTACATTCTAACATGTCGAACAGGTATTAATATTATGCCGTGGGCATAGTGTTTCACGAATGCTCGTTTCTTACATTGGTTTGTGAGAATCTCGTATTATTATTATCATTGTGCCGTTTCAATCTGCCTTTGGATGCATATCATATTATACATGTATTTGATGTTCATTATCTGGATGACTGACCCCGTGGGGGCAGAACATGTTTTCATGTTTTAGGGGCTTGCGAGGAGAGAGTTTAGACACAGGGGCATGATGATGGCGACTAGGCATTCGAGCAATACTAGTCCGAGTTGTTCATATTGGTTAGTCAGTTGGAGTGTTCTCCAGTTTGTCTGTCATTGTCATTATGTATTACCCGAGCAGATGCTCGTGGATGTTGTTGTACTTTACTTTTGGCCATGTAGGCCCATCATTGTCGTTGAAATTTCTTATCGAAATATTGTGTCGGATATCATGGTAGGGACTATGATTTTCCCTTGTCATTTAATTTAATGTATTTTGGTCATGTTCGCCTGGTGGATCTCCTGGCGTGGGGTCTACGACACTATAATAACCTAATAGGATTTGGGGGTGTTACAGAAGATGGTATCAGAGCTTTGGGTTGTGAGATACCCTGATATGTGAGTTATGTGGCTCTACTTTCGCGGTAGTAGGGGGGATGTCAGATTATGATAATCTGGATAGTCGAGTTTTGTGAGTTGTTAAGTTAATACGACTGCAACGAGTCATTCATTCATCGAGTCGTCATCAATGAAGACTAGTATCGCGAGACCTCGAAGCTTCGTATGACCTGTGTAAGGACTCGATTCTCTTTATGTTCACATCATGTCATTAACTATACATGCCTTGTTGAAACATATATGTGATATAAATGTTATGATTGATTCACGACTAATTGTTTTAGAACATGTGCGATCTGTGTAAACGATAAGAATCGACTCATTCATCAGTCAATACCCCTAATCATCAATTTTGATCTTGTCAATCAGTTAATTCATTCATCACTCAGTCAATCTCATTGTTCAGTTAATTCATCCGTCATTCAGTCAATCTCATTGTTCAGTTAATTCATCCATCACTCAGCCAATCTCATTGTTTAGTTAATTCATTCATCACTCAGTCAATCTAAATGTTCAGTTAATTCAGTTAATTCATTCATCACTCAGTCAATCTCATTTCTCAGTTAATTCATTCATCACTCAGTCAATCTCATTGCTCAGTTAATTCATTAATCATCCAGCCCAACTCAGTGAACTCACGGTTCAGTTGTTGATCTTGTGGATCGAATTTTCAACCTTGTTAACTTGTTCAAGGTAATCATTTCAGGAATTTCATCAGATAATCATGTTACCTCATTCGATCTTTCATGCGATCTTATCATATTCCGGCATCATATGGATTATCATTTTACCGCATTATTAATGAATCCATTATGTTAGAGCATGTATGCTCATTATCATCATTCCGTAACGTAATCATAATGCGATCTTCATACGGGATCTGTAATTATCATATGACTTTCCTACCTTGGTATGGAAAGAGCTGTCAGAGGGACATCGGACTCCGACGTCAAAGAGATTGTTTTCTAGTCGTCTTCGTGCTGGGAGAGCTTCTTCTTCTCAGATGAAAAGTTCGACTGTTGTTTGCTTTAATTGTGATTCAGCAGGGCACATTAGTACTCGATGTACGGTGCCAGTTATTGTTTGTTTTCTGTGTGGGAGTCCGGGACACCTACGAAAATACTACAGAAATTCTAATGTCGATGAATCTCGAGAGGGCTCACAAGCCTCGAGGGATTTTGTTACTACAGCTCGTGCATCATCTAATGGGTCCTATCAGGTTTCGAGAGACAGAGAATCAGATTGAGCGGTGAGTTCAGATTTGGGTCTACCTTGAATTAATGGGACCGAGGAGATCGATGATATGGAGGATATCGATGTTGGATACATTTGAGATGTAACCTTGTTTTTCGGATGACTATGTAACTCAATCCGTAATAATGAATCGTGGTTGTGAATCATTTATTATTGATCTATTTTATAATGATCGTATTTGAGAATCTTGAGATTTTGAGATCGTTTGATGCATTCCTTTTGGTGTTGTACCGAGATTTCGTGATAATCTGGGTGATTGTTCATTGTGATTCGAGACGTCAAGTCATGGGGACTTGGGCGTGCGATAGATATGGTTCCGAGGACTATATGTGCATTGTTGTTCTTCTTTAGAGGTGTGAATCAGTGTGTATGGGCATCCGATGCCGATGAGAAGCGAGATTTCAGTTCTGGTGTATCTCATTGAGTTTTCCTGGCGGGATATTGCTTCTCCCAACTTGTTTTAAGTTTCGGGACGAAACTTCTTTTAAGGGGGGTAGTATGTAATATCCGCGATTTTGATTTCCGATAATTTTTTTCTGGTGTAATTACACCTTAGCAACTCTATTGTGACCGTTTCTTGATTCCGAGAATGATTAATTCTACACTTTTTGTCATCCGAGTTCGTCTCGATGTCGTTCTGTTGAATTTCGTGTTCTTAAGCGACTTTTCCACGTATGAGTTCGACTTTGTAAAATCACCATTAACTCTTGGAAACATAAAAAATTCTGAAACTTTTTAATATTAAAGATCATCAAGTTAGCTTTCCAATGGTTCAAACGGTGAGTCAATCGGAGTCCGGACGAAGGAGTTATGGTCCAAATAGTTAAGACTGCACCATGTGCCTTTTGGTGCTGAAGTGGGCTGTATCGCGGGCCGCGGCCCCTGCTGGCCGGGCCGCGGCACTAAGATGGCTGGGAGCATTTTTTTAGCCGTGGTCCGCGGCACACTCAGTCCGGGCCACGGCACACAGGTCAGATCACCCTTTTTCAGCGGATTTTTGGAGGAAGGAAGCTCATTTCATCCTCCTCTTCGTTTCTCCTCTCCTTGGGCGATTTTTGGGCGAATTCTTGGGCGATTTATTATCATAAATCTCAGAGATTTCATCCTCCTTGAGTTCTTGGTGTGGATTAACAACATCTTTTTGGATTCTTCTTCCCAAATCTAAGGTAAATTTTTCAACATCTTGGATTTCGATTTTTAGTTAGGTTATGATGATTTGGATGTTGTAATTATGATATGTGAAGGGATATACGTATGATTATGAATTTTTATGAATTATCATTGGATTGTTGGAGGATTATTCAAGAACATGTTGGATATTAATTTTGGAATTGGGGGTTTCGATTAGATGTTGTTGGAATCTCGAATTGTGTATTCCTATGAGAATATTGATGGTATATAAGATGTTTTGTTGGATTGAATGATTCATTGGAGGTTTGATATCGATATAATCGAGATTGGTTGTAAACAATTGGAGGTTGTCTACAACGTGTTTGTTGAATTGCTTCAATGAGTTTGAGTATTGTTGTATCGACTTTTGAGTTGGTTGTGATCATGCTTGATTCGTATATTAAGCGAATCGTTGGTAATTATGTTATTCAAGGTTGTTTCTAGGACCGATAATCACTTCAAGGACGTTTCTCGTGGAAGGACTTTCCCGCCGTCGGTTTGAGGCGAGTTTTATACTTGTACTAGTCAATGAGATTAATGTTATCATATATGTGTATGAATATGTTGTATCATTCCGAGACTTAGTCTCTTCATAAGTTCATTGATATTAGGGGATCGTTCGATACGATACTCTTCGGTAATTATGCTAAATGTTTATTATCATTCATTAATGGCCGGTAAGGCATTGAGATATTTGTTGTTAATGTTATTATCGATCACCGGTTCACGGTATCGATGTATCGGTTGTTGTTGTTAACATTGATGTCGATCTAAGATGTTGTTGTAATCATTGTTATTAATGTTGGCATCCTGTCATTCATGTTGTATTTGCCGATTGAAGGCATTGTCGTATTCGTTCTCATCTTTGTCGTCGGTAGCCGATTAAAGGTGCCGAGGCATTCATTGTATCATAATTATCGATTGGCCGTTCTAAGGCAATCGAGGAGTTCAATCATTCATTGTATCATTATTATCGATTGGCTGTTCTAAGGCAATCAAGGAGTTCAATCATTCATTGTATCATTGTTATCGATTGGCCGTTCTAAGGCAATCGAGGAGTTCAATCATTCATTGTATCATTGCTATCGATTGGCCGTTCTAAGGCAATCGAGGAGTTCAATCATTCATTGTATCATTGTCATCGATTATCTGTTCTAAGGCAATCGAGGTGCTCAATCATTCATTGTATCCTTGTTATCGATTGGCCGTTCTAAGGCAATCGAGGTACTAAATCATTCGTTATATCATTGTTATCGATTGGCCGGTCTAAGCAATCGAGGTATTGAATCATCCGCTGCATCATTGTTATCGGTTGGCCATTCTAAGGCAATCGAGGTATTGAATTGGGGCTATCGAGGATAGTTCCCATCCGTTGTATCATTGTTATCGGTTTGCCATTCTAAGGCAATCGAGGTATTGAATTGGGGCTGTCGAGGATAGTTCCCAGCGCGCGCTACCGAGATGTTGTTAGTGCACGCTACGTTTGGCCGGCAGGGCACGCTAACGGGGTCAGGTGAGTACTGAGTAGTTCACTTCTGGACTAGGCTGATGTCCAAGTAGCGCATGCTATGGCCGATAGCGCGCGCTACCGAGAGGCTATTAGCACACGCTACATTTCAGGTAGCATACGCTAGCGAAGGGGACCTTCTGGCCGGACGACCCTGGTGGCGAAGTAGCCACTTAGGGTCACCGCCCCAATATTCATTTTCCAAAAATGTAAATCCGATTAACAAAACACGCGGTTCACAACCCAACTCATTCCAGTCACAAAACACAGGGTCCACGACCCAACCATTTCGATCATCAATACAGGGTCCACGACCCGTTCATTCACTTCAATTCACTTCCAACGACACGTTACACACAACACATTATTTTTATGCCATTTTAGCCAAACACCAAGACTCGATATATAATGTCTCTCGACTCCGAGCAACAAGCATTGTGATACTCCGGACATATCACAATTAATCAACAGTACAAACACTCTGGCAATTCTCGCGACCCGGTCCAGCCCTCCGGTCCCGCCGTAAGGCCACCAAGTCCCTGTGTGCCCCGTCGAGCAATCCCCAGGTGAGAATGCCCACTCGAAGTAACTCTCGCGACCCGGTCCACCGCTAAGCCACTGTGTCCCCGTGTGACCGTCGAGTCAATCCCCGAGTGAGAGTACCCGAGAAAAACCTTACAACTCTCATCAATTCACATTTCCAAAACCGCAATCCTCAAGAGTCAATCACAATATATATAGTCGAGGTATTTTGCTAAAATGGCCATATTATCCAACACATACTCACGACCCAAAATTTATACTATCCACAAAGAAACACACCATCTAAACAGCACCATTCGACACAACCAATATCACACCAGTTCACACATTCACACACATCCGCATGACTCCACACAAAATCTTAACAAAATGATTGAACTTTAACTTACCAACAACAAAATCACACATAATGGCATCACTCGAAAATAATGTGATCCTATACTCGACACCAATACGCATAGTCAATTAAGCACATTAATTCCCGAACACAAGAATCCTCTTTAAATAAAACCATGATTATAGTTATAACGATTCTTTAGAAAAATGGTTGTAAACAATTGTTTAACACATATCGTCAATTTTCAATCATCATATTCACCAAATACGTAATGTATGGGCAAGATACTTGCCTCGATAGTCGATGCCGGACACTCCGACGAACATGGCTCAACCGGAAAACCTCGAACGTCCACAACTCTCCGGCGAAAACGACGGTAACACTACCGATCGAAAAACCGCGAACGGAAGGGTTCCGACTCAAGTTCTTCGCAAGGAACCTGTGTAGGTCACAAGTCGTCCAGAAACAAGTCTAGAGGGGGGGGTGAATAGACTTGTAGAAACTCTTGAACTCTTTTCCTCGAAGAGTGAGTTTCTTCAGCTGATGATCAAACAAATGACTAGGAGTCGTTTGTTCTTGGATATGTGCGGAAGTCAGCTGATGACGAATATAAATTAACTTAATGAAACACTTAACAATGGATGCAGCAGTTAGAGTATGATGCAAGAAACAAGAATAACACAGCGGTTATAGTGGTCTCGGAGGTGGGGTAATCCTCTACTAATCCACTTTTCTCCAAACCATTGGAGATGAATTCACTATAATTGTCAACCGGTGATAAAGATTACGGTGATTCACTACACACTACATGACTTCCAACCGGTGGAATTCCGTGCCGTTGTACACACTTGATCGCCTTGCACCTCTTGATCCTCGATCCTCGGATGCCTTTACACCGCTACTTCAACCATGAAGTACCCCGTACTCAAGATTTAAAGACAAGAGTGTTTGTCTTCTCCAACTAAAGAGCTTCCTTGAATATGAACTTGGATCTGCTCTTTTCACGATGCTATTTGTTTGCTTGAGATTGCTTTGTTTGCTTTGATCGCTAGAGTATATATTCGCACCGGTAGTTGCTCGGCCAAATCTCTGGATATATATAGATCACGATCTCTCGAGCTTCTTCCTTGTAGCCGTTGCAAATCGAACAAATCCGTCCGTTGGAGGGAGACTTCATTGTTTAATCTTTTCAACGTTGCAAGGTCGGATTCCCATTATTTAATTTCATCTTCCGACCGTTGTGATGACTTCGCATGTGAGCGCCGAATCTTTTGAATATAAAAGGATTAAAGTCTTCACGGTGGGTCAGGATCATTTAAATAAATCATATCTCTTGCGGGAATCACTCCAATTTGTCTCTTTACGTTGCATGTGAGCTTTCCGTAATATTTGACTTTTCAAAGCATGCTGACGTGGACTTGGAGTACTAGGCTGTAGTTGAGTAGACTGATGTGCAGCTTACTTCTCTGCAGGTGGGTCGTCTCGGCTGTATACTGTTTGAGACTTGTCTCGATCGTGTGACTTCCCGAGGTTCCTCACCGCACTGGTCAAACTTCTCGATAAATTTTAGTTGACCGTGGCTACTCGATTGAGTCTCAGATTTCTACGATGGACTAGACTGTACTTTAGCCGATTTTCAGCCTAACTAACTTTGGCCTATAGAAGACACTCATTTGGTTCTTCTTTACATATTGCCAATTTTATACTTAACACATTTTGGCCTATGGAAGATACTCATTTGGTTCTTCCTTACACTTTGCCAATTAATAACCATTTGATTTTAAATTAATGACATCATCAAAATCTAACAAGTATTCTTAACAAATTCCCCCTATTTTGATGATGGCAAAACTAAGTAAGAAATCAAATGACCAAGTCTGCACTTAAGTGCGAGACAAAACTGAAATCAGTCTAATATTGAGACAACTGGAAAATTGTCATTCAACAGACTGTTCATAAAATTTTCTGACTTTATCATAGAATTTATACAAGAATGTTTAAGTACAGAAAATAAATTACAGGTAAGAAAATAGTTAAAATCATCTGCCTCTTCCTCTGCCTCTTGAGCAGGCCGCTTGGCAGTCTGAATGGTTTGGCTCCAATGGGTCTTACCTTGACTGGAGCAAGGCCATACTTCCTTTTCACCACTAGAGCTGCGAAATCCTGCTCCCGCCGCGATCCGAATTTGTTCTCAAGGCGTACTCGCTTGATTTCCTCCCGTAGTTGTAGTTCATCAAGTTCACCATCCATGCGGATTGGTGCTTCTTCACTACGAATTTAGGGATCATGGGAAAAGCTTTTGATCTTTTGCATGCTTCTTTAGAATAGCCCAAAGCTTAGGATGAACCTCTTCCATCCAGCTTTATGAAAATCTCCCTGTGGGGAGAGTTTGTCATCTTGAAGTAGTTCCTGGACATAAAAGTCTCTCGATGAACTTCTTCCTAGCAGCCTCCCCACATTTCAAGAGCTTCAAGTGGGCGTAAATCTTCAACATACCATAGCTCACCTTCCCATTCAAGAGTAGGTTCGAAGCCGCCTCTGGTCCTTCTGCGCTTCCCTTCAGGCTGGTCAGCCTTGTCTTCTGAATCTACAGGTTCCTTCCTCTTCAGGCTAGATGGTCCTTCAATCTGAGGGACATCCTGCTTTTTCTTACTTCTGATTTCTCTCTCTTCCCCCTGAATCCTCTCTTCCCCCTTTTTGCCAGCATCAATGAGGGTTGTTAATTGTTGCTCCATGCGGCTCATCCAATCAGACATGCCAAAAGGCATTCTGTTGTTTGTAGGAGGAGGAGGCTGAGGGATCTGTCTCTGAAGCAGGGTGTCTATCTTGGCATTAATGGTCTGAAGGTCAGGAGTGACCTGTGTTGATAGCAGCTCCCCAATGGTGTCTCTGACAATTTGCTTGATCAGCTCAGTCATGGTAGGTGATAACTGAGCCGATGGGGAGTGTTCTCCGATCCTTGAGAATGGAGCCACTAGGCTGCAGGCTCCCGGGCCGCAGCCTGTAGGTCGAGCAGAGTCTTCTCCGGGGTCCCCGACTGAGTCCTCTGCCGGGCCTTCAGCCGGTGTACCGGGGAGGTACAACAACCCTATCTGCAGCTTCGTTGGTAGGCTCTGGCTCCTTCTCTGGCTCCTTTTCTCTTTCTTCCTCTTTCCCTTCTTCATCTTCAGATTTCTCTTTTTCTTTCTCCTCAGATTTTTCTTTTTCTACTTCTCCAGATTTTTCTTTTTCTTTTCCAGTAACCACACCAGCTCCTCCTTCACCTCCATCATCATGATCATCATCATCATCATCCTTAGCATCATCTTTTTCCTTCTCTCCTTCATCATCATCATCATCATCATTCTTAGCATCATCTTTTTCCTTCTCTCCTTCATCATCATCATCATCCTCCTTATTTTCTTCTTCTTTGTCTTGCTCCACTTCTTCTCCTTCTTCTTCATCTTCTTCATCTTCCACTTCTTCTGTTTTTTCAATTTCCTCTGTCTCCTTTTCAACTGGTATGTTTTCTTCTTGTTCTTCTTTTGCTTCTTCATCCTCCTCAACCAAATTGATAATTTCATTCTCTTCATCAACTTCTTCTATCCTAATCTCCTTTTCTACTTTCTCTTCCTCCTCTTCTCCAAAAGTACCATCAAAAATACTTAGCATTATAGAGTGGATAAAATGGTCCATGTTTGTCTCAAAATGTGACATGAACCAGTTATCCTGGAGGAGTAAAGCCAAATCTGACTCTTTGCAAAAATCAGTCAGAACATCCTCCGTGGCTTGGGGGTATTCCCAACCACTAGTTTCAACAAAAATTTGAAAATTTGTAAAGGACATGGTTTTAAGAGTTTTCCACTCCTTAAAAATATTGACAAAGGAATGTTTTTCGCTTGTGGCTTGACAAGTGAAGTTGTTCTATGGAAAGATTAAAAGTGTTATTTTCCAAAAGATTGAATGAGTAATCTGCTTGTGGATAGATATAACAAGACCTGCTTCCTCTTCTTCGGTCATGTATACTGGAGGAGTAATGACAGTACAATTCTTGTTTCGGATTCGTGCAGCCGGTCCGATGAACTGAGATCGAATCGATGGATCGTATGCCGCTCAGCCGCTTCTTGCCGAACTGCAGCTTCCTTGGCCTCTTTGGAGAGGGTTCGGGTGATGACCGCAGTTGGAAGGTCCTTCTGGGGCTGGTCCCCTTCTCTTGAAACGGATGGCGATTGGAGTTTCATCAGACTCATTCTCGGACTCGACTGCAGTTCCGATCTCAGCTGCAGGTTGGTCCGAGTCTGATAGATCATACCTTGGGCAATAGCTTGAGTCTGGTAAATCCTTCAATATCTGGGCTGCCCTCCCAGTGACTCCAACCTTCTTCTTATCATGGTCCATGTGACCAAGCCTCTTGTTTGGGTGGAAAGGGTCAATGTTTCCCTTAGCCACTCCGGTCTGTTCCAAGAACCAACTAAGATGCGTTCCGAACGCCAACTTAGTCTTGAACTTCTTCTCTCCCTCGAGCCATTCGACCTTGTTCACCTCGCGAACAAGTTGCCTAAAAATATAATCGGCCCAATCAACTTCCTCTCGCTGAATTAACGCACCCAACACCATGAATTTTGAGGATGATAGTTGGTCATAGCTTCCTGCCATTCCCATGACTATTTTGTTTGTGATGTCCAGAGCGACTCGGTAGACCCTATTCAACTCATTTCTCTTCGCTGTAAACTTCAATTTCTCAGGGACATTTTCGAGCTTAATCGTCTTCCACGTTTCGGCGGGTGATTGTTTGAGCGCTTCGACCGCCAAACCGCGATGTTGCATCCCGAATACAGAGCGAATCTTCTCTGTATCTATGGTGACTGGTACTCCACCGACTGTGCTCTGAATCCCGTGCTGAATCAGGTAAGCGTTGCGATAAAATTCAACCACATCTTCCTTGAACAAGTGTTGAGGGTTGATGTCAAGAAACGGGTAGATTCCGTTCAGCTTCATCGCCCGGATTAAGTCGAGCATATCAAAGTCCTCTAGGTTTGCTTCCAGTAATCCTTCGAAATCGACGACCATGGAGAAGATGACCTGGTCCTTCATCGCCTTCAAGTTTGCTCCGTCAAAAGATGCCATTTCTGCAAAAAGATTTTAGGATTTAGTGTGTATTTTGCTCTGTAAATTTTAGGGTTTCTGAAAGCGTAAAGAGGAAAGTGAAAGGGTTTTCTTCCTTATAAAGAAGATGAAAGGACGTTTGGATTAGTTTATTATAAGTTTAAACGGTGGTACGCCTTTTCATATTCTTTTGAATTTCAAATTTGAATCGGTGGCCCCATTTAAAATTGACGGTTGATTCTGATTGGCCACCGTAGAGGTTAATTAAATAGGCGTGTGACGCGTGTATTTAAAATTGCCACTTGGCTTATAAAATGTATTTATAAATGCTATTTCTTAAGCCAAAATAATATTATAAATATGACAGATAATAATTAAAAATTAGAGATCAGTTTAGAGAACTTAGTGATCCGATTCGTTATCGTTGACCACTCTGCTACAGTGAGTTTGACTCTCGCCCGGTATTCGTACATGACTAAGTTGCTTCGACCGCCTTCGTCTTCGCCCGCATCGCCTTAGGCCGATTCCGAGGGTTCGTCCTTCCTTCAACTTGCTTGAACTAGATTCCCAATCTAGTAATCCAAGGTCTCGCTCGGCTCTAGGAATCTTTCTTCCGCAGGGGTTTGGTGAAGATGTCGGCTATTTGGTAGTCTCAGGCCGACTCTTTCAACTCTAACCCTTTTGTTAAGCACATGGTCTCGAATGAAATGGTGCTTAACGTCAATGTGCTTCGCCCTTGAATGCAAAACCGGATTGTTGGTTATTGCAATAGCACTATTGTTGTCACACCATAGGAACTTCGTTGGCAATAATATTGTAGTCCCTTAACCGTTGTCTCGATCCATAGAATTTGTGCACAATGACTACTGCACTAGGTATTCGACTCAGAGTGGAGATAGAGTTAGAAACACGCTTCTTGCTAAACCAGATATCGACCGGTTCCTAGGAATTGACACGTTCCACTAGTGCTCTTCCTATTGATTTTGCATCCGTGAAATCCGCATCTGAGTACCCCGATAGCTCGAAGTTGTCATCTTTGGGGTACCATAGTCCAACATTAATGGTAGACTTTAGGTACTTAATTATTCTCTTGGCCGCATCTAGGTGTGATTGCTTCGGCTTGGATCGAATCTTGCACACACTCCAACCGCATATGATATGTCCGGCTCGCTTGCGCTAGGTACGAAGAGATCCGATGAGTCCTCTGTAGTGGGTTGAGTCTACCGATATTCCCGCCTCGTCTGCATCCGGGTGAGTACTTGTGCTCATTGGAATTCTTGCGGGTTTGGTGATTCCATTCCATATCTCTTGATGAGATCTCGGGTATACTTTGCCTGGTTGATGAAAATTCCTTTTTCCATCTCGCTTAACTTGTAATCCGAGAAAGAAATTAAGCTTTCCCATCATACTCATCTCAAATTCTCCTTGCATGAGGTTGGAGAATTTCTCACATAGTTCTGGATTGGTTGACCAATATGATGTCATCCACATAAATCGAACTATTAGAATGTGGCCTTCGTGCTCCACTCTAAATAGGGTCTTGTCCACTTTTCCTTTGCAAAATCCATTTTTCTCAAGAAACACAGACAGTGTTTCATACCATGCTCTCGGTGCTTGCTTGAGTCCATACAGAGCCTTCAATGACTTATAGACTTTGTCTCCTTTGACAAAACACAGGGGTTGCTCTACATAGACTTCTTCTTCTAGGATTCCATTCAAACGCACTTTTACATCCATTTGGTAGACTTCAAAATCCTTGAATGCGATATGCGAGGAATAGTCTCGATGGCTTCTAATCTTGCAACAGTGCATAAGTTTCATCAAAATCTATTCCCTCACACCGTGCATAACCTTTTGCTACGAGTCGCTTTATTCCTAACAACAGCTCCGTCTTCATCACTCTTGTTTTTATACACCCATTTGGTGCCAATAACTTTCTTGTGATTAGGTCTGCATGCATTAGTTCCCAAACATTGTTTCTCTCCATCTCGCTCCAATTCCTCTTGCATGGCATTAATCCATGAATAGTCTTCCAAGGCTTGTTCTCATTGCCTGGGTTCAATTTGCGACATGAAACAAGAGAACATCGCCATTCCTGCCGGTAGGGTTGACTGTCTTGTCTTGACTCCATCACCAACTTTCCGATAATTTGCTGAATTGGATGATCCTTGAGCCATTTGGGGATCTTGTCCTCTTCGGGTTTGTTCCCCTGTTGGATTGCTCGTGGTTATCTGCATCTGGCTGGATTCTCGTGCAGAATCGATCGGCTACGCCTTGTCATCTGCAGCTTGGTTCGATCGCAGATGAGTCTTTGTCTGCCTCGGCCGGGTCTTCTTCGCAAGAATCGGATCGGATAGGTTTGGTGATCTGTCGATCTGCGCATTGGTCTTCATCACCGCATTGGGTCATCAGCCGATCTGTGAGTCCACCATTCCAGTGTCATGTACAATGACTTCTTCAAGGGTTGCTGATTTGAGCTTGTTCTCAATTTGCTCAAGTTGTTTCCTGTACTCAACGGTAGATTCATCAAAAACAACATGGGGTGTTTCCTCCACAACTAAGGTTCTTTTGTTGAAAACTCTATATGCCTTGCTTCTTTGGGAATATCCCATAAATAGACCATCATCAGTTTTAGCATCAAAGGCATTTAGCTATGTTTTACCGTTGTTGTGGATGAAACACTTACAACCAAAAACATGAAAGTAAGCAACAGTAGGAGTTCTATTATTCCAAACCTCATAGGGAGTTTTGCCATGTCTCCCTACTATCATACTCTGCTCGGGTGTGGCAGTCAGTTGTGACTTCAGCCCGAACCTCTTGGGTAGGTCCGCTTCGCAATCATGGACCTTGCCGCTTCTTCGTGGTTCTGCTCCTTCTTTCAAGAACACCATTCTCGGGGCATCCTCGCCGCAGAGAGCTCATCTTTGGATCCCATTACGATCGCTGAAATCGGTTATCGCCTTGTTGAGAAACTCTCCTCCTCTATCCGATCTGATCTTGATTATGGAGAGGGATTTCTCATTCGGATCCTTCTCAAGCACTCGTAACTTGGTCAAGGTTTCACTTTTCTTGTATAGAAAAATGATCCAAGTGTACCTTGAATAATCATCTACAATCACAAGAGCATGCTTTCTGCCGCTCAAAGTCCTTGGCTTGATGGGACCAAATAGATCCATGTGAAGTAGATCTAAGATCCTTGTTGTGAGCGTTGTGGGCTGCACTGGCTTGAACGACGCCTTGGTCTGCTTTCCCTTCTGACATGCATCACAGAGTGCTTCCTTCTTGAATGCTTCATTTGGAAGTCCTCTGACCAGCTTCTGAGAGCTAATCTTGTTGATGGCTTTGAAGTTCAGGTGACATAGTCTTTTGTGCCACAGCCATCCATTCTCAGCTACAGTCTTGGATAGAAAACAGGAGTTAGGTGTTCCTGTGTTCCAATCAATCATGTATACATCTCTTCTTCGGAAACCTTGTAGCTTTATTTCTCCAGATAAGATGTCTATCACCATACACTTCAAGATGGTGAAGACTACTAGATTCTTCTCGTCGCAGAACTGGCTTATGCTCAGGAGGTTGTATTTGAGACCTTTGACATAATGAACTTTGGATATTACAATGTTTCCTCGGTGCAGCTCTCCAAAGCCTTTTGTCTGTCCTCTAGAGCTATCTCCAAAGGTTACATCGGGACCTCTTTCTTTGATATATTTGGTCAGCATCTTCTTGTTCCCGGTCATGTGCCTTGAGCATCCAGAGTCTACAAACCACTCTTCACCTCCAAAATTTGAGCTTGAGGAGATGTGGTTGTAGTCCTTCCACCTTTTCTGCAATTAAACAAGCAGAGATTTAGGTACCCAAATTTGTGTGGGTCCTTTGGGGTTAGTGGGTTTCCTGGAGAATTGATTTCTCCTTGGATTATAGGAATTGTTATTATTATTATAACCCTTATACGGTGCCTGTGGTCGAGGTCTAAATCTCCTGGTTGGATTGTATACCGGATATTCCTCAAAATAGTGTGAGCCATTTCTAAATCTAGGCTGAGACCATTTATTAAATCTTTGTGGTCTCCACACTTGTTCGTTTTGGTAATTTGGATAACCTTGAGGTTTCCATCTGCCCCTCCCATTATGAAATCTATTTTTAGGGAGTTGTTGGTAATAGTGGGCATGTTGTCTGGCCGCCGCTTTTGCAGGCCATCGCCTAGTCGCTTGTCTAGGTGGTCATGCGGTGTACCATTGCGGCTGAAACGTTTGACTGGCTTTGCTGTTTTTGAAAATCGGTTTATACATGTGCTCGTGATCGAGACCATTGTTTCTCCCTTGATGAAAGTGGTTTTAGAACTAGAGGGAGTGTGGGGATCATATCCAAGGCCCGATCTCGGAATATAGTGGCCTCTTGTTAGTACACAATTCGTCCAGAGTTAACGGCGCTTTCAGGAGGTTATTTCTGCGCCGAGTTTTATTTATCTGTGCCTTAGTAAACTCGGCTTTGGCATGAGCAAGTGCACGGTGACTTTTCTTTAAGTAAAATATTTAGCCGGTCTATCTCATTGTATTGGCACTTGCCTGGTTTTCAAAATCACTGTAGTTGTCTCAACCTTATTTAAATCTAAGTGAGTTTTTCAAAATCATTTTTCACCGCCTATTCTCATCTTGCACTTAGTCTTCTCATTGATCTGACTTGATGTGCGATTTAAGTGTTTCAAAATCTTTGAATAATTGATTTACCGATTCATGTAAATCCATATCTTGCGACATGGCTGAGCTATTATTAGAACCGGTAGGTTTAGAGGTTACCTCTTCATCGGCCAAGTTTGCCATCAGGCAATCATATTCCTCGTCGTCATCAGAAAAGAAGCCGCCGCTTGATTCGACATGCTCCTGGTCTTCTCCGATGAGAGCTTTTCTTCTGTCTTCCTTTCTGGCCACCTCCTTTTTGATTTCATCCTTCTTGAGCTCGGGACAATCCATTTGGATGTGTCCTATCTTGTGCGATTGTAACATTCAACTTTCCAGACTTCCAAATTTTCCGGTTTCTTCCGGGATTCTCCTTGTAGTTTTTCTTATACTTGGAGTAGTTCTTCCCAAGTTCTTGAATCTTTGCATAATGAAAGCCATTTCCTCCTCAAAATCTAGCGGATTTGGAGGTTTCACATCAGGATGTGCTCTTAGCAGGGACTCGGCCGCAAATGCGATTCCCTTCTCTCGAGGCTCCGAGGATGAACTCGGAAGTTCGAACTCGTAAGCCTTGATCGAGAACAGACTCTGAATTTTTATCTTATTCAGGTCTTTGGACTCTCTCATAGCTACGACCTTCATGCTCCATTCGGGATTGAGCGATCCGAGGACCTTGAGTGCCATTTCCTGTTGCCATATGTTTTGCCCAGGAGTTGATCTCGTTGATAATTTCGGTGAACCTTGTGTCCACTTGGTCTATAGATTCTCCATTCTTCATTTTAAAGTTGTCAAACTTTTTGATGGCTATTGACAACTTGTTCTCCTTGATCAGCTCCGTTCCTTCGCACATTAGAGCTAATGTGTCCCAAATCTCTTTGGCATTCTTGCAATTTTTAATCTTGACCATTGTGGATTTGTCAAGAGTTTGGTAAAGCACATCTCTGGCCCTGTTGTCAAGATTGGCCAGCTTTCTCTCTTCGGGGGTCAGCTCCGTTCTCTTCTTAGGAATCTTTTCGGGCCTCCCAGCTGCGATTTCCTCAGGCGTGTTGTCCTTCTCGAAAATGAATGGACCGTCTTCAATGATGCACCACATGTCGTCATGGATTGAAGATAAATGTGCCTGCATTCTTATCTTCCAGAGATCATACTCGTCAACTGAAAAGACAGGTAGTCTAGAGTGCATGTGTTCCATTATAACGTGAGAGATAAGATATATCTAGTAGATCTGGTTCGTGAAAAAAATATGAAGCAACCGCTCTGATACCACTTGTAGGTCACAAGTCGTCCAGAAACAAGTCTAGAGGGGGGGTGAATAGACTTGTAGAAACTCTTGAACTCTTTTCCTCGAAGAGTGAGTTTCTTCAGCTGATGATCAAACAAATGACTAGGAGTCGTTTGTTCTTGGATATGTGCGGAAGTCAGCTGATGACGAATATAAATTAACTTAATGAAACACTTAACAATGGATGCAGCAGTTAGAGTATGATGCAGTAAACAGTAAATAACACAGGCAGTTATAGTGGTCTCAGAGGTGGGGTAATCCTCTACTAATCCACTTTTCTCCAAACCAGTTGGAGATGAATTCACTATAATTGTCAACCAGTGATAAAGATTACAGTGATTCACTACACACTACAACAGCTTCCAACCAGTGGAATTCCGTGCCGTTGTACACACTTGACTGCCTTGCACCTCTTGATCCTCGATCCTCGGATGCCTTTACAGTCTGCTACTTCAACCAGTGAAGTACCCCGTACTCAAGATTTAAAGACAAGAGTGTTTGTCTTCTCCAACTAAAGAGCTTCCTTGAATATGAACTTCTGGATCTGCTCTTTTTCACGATGCTATTTGTTTGCTTGAGATTGCTTTGTTTGCTTTGATCGCTAGAGTATATATTCGCACCGGTAGTTGCTCAGTTTCAAATCTCTGGATATATATAGATCACGATCTCTGAGCTTCTTCCTTGTAGCCGTTGCAAATCTGAACAAATCCGTCCGTTGGAGGGAGACTTCATTGTTTAATCTTTTCTGAACGTTGCAAGGCTGGATTCCCATTATTTAATTTCATCTTCCGACCGTTGTGATGACTTCTGCATGTGAGCGCCGAATCTTTTGAATATAAAAGGATTAAAGTCTTCACGGTGGGTCAGGATGATTTAAATAAATCATATCTCTTGCGGGAATCACTCCAATTTGTCTCTTTACGTTGCATGTGAGCTTTCCGTAATATTTGACTTTTCAAAGCATGCTGACGTGGACTTGGAGTACTAGGCTGTAGTTGAGTAGACTGATGTGCAGCTTACTTCTCTGCAGGTGGGTCGTCTCTCAGATATCTTGTTTGAGACTTGTCCGATCGGGTGACTTCCCGAGGTTCCTCGCAGCCTCCGTCAAACTTCTCTGATAAATTTTAGTTGACCAGGGCTACTCTGATTGGAGTCGGCTGTACTTCTCTGATGGACTAGACTGTACTTTAGCCGATTTTCAGCCTAACTAACTTTGGCCTATAGAAGACACTCATTTGGTTCTTCTTTACATATTGCCAATTTTATACTTAACACATTTTGGCCTATGGAAGATACTCATTTGGTTCTTCCTTACACTTTGCCAATTAATAACCATTTGATTTTAAATTAATGACATCATCAAAATCTAACAAGTATTCCTAACAACCTGACCCTAACACCATACCGTCAATAATCAACGATCTTACGAGGAAGAATAATCGTAGAACGGCCAAAACCCCCCTCTAAGGATTTTCACCGGACACCTTCAAGGCACCAATTAGGAACTCAACAAAACGAAGAATCCTTGGTAATCCAACCATGGAAAAACAAGGAATTCGATATAAAACAACTTAATAATCAACAATCCCTCACTATTCTAAGTTATAACGAATCAAACGGACGAAATCAACAAAATCCCCAATTTTTCCCAAAACTAGGATTTTAGAAAAACTAACCTTGATTCGCTGGATTGAAGGATGTTATGGAGTGATTAGTCGATGATATGAGCTCCCAAACTTCGTCGATTAGTTGTATAACAACATGCCTTCGTCATCTCCAAGACTCCAGCCGCGGAAGAGAAAGGGAGAAAATGAAAAATGAGTGCAAACAGATCGCCGGTAATATTTATCTTTGGTGCCTAGCGTGTGCTAGACTGCCGAGCTAGCGTGCGCTAGCGGGCGGTCATGGTCGAGAATGTTCGGTCGGGCCCGCCATCATGCGCTGAACACGTGCGCTGTCGGCCCAGCCACATTCCAGAGACTTCCTGGCTCGGCCAGGTAGCGTGCGCAGCCTTCAGGCCGTAGCGTGCGCTACCTGCCGGCCAGAAGCGCGCAGTGTCCGACAGAGCGTGCGCTACCGCCGATCCTCCCACCCGTAACTCCACGCCCTTACCGCTCGGCCGACTAGCGCGCTGGCCAACCGGCCAGAAGGCAGGCCGCCTCCCGGCCGAAGGCGTGCGCTACCTTCCGGCCATAGCGTGCGCTTACGCGGTTCTGCCGCACCGCCGGCCGGTGCCTGCACCCGTCCGGCCAGTGCCTGCAGTCGTCCGGCCACCGTCCCCAACCGTCCGGCCAGTGTCCGACCACCATGATTCGACAACTCGATTTTCCGAAATCGCACGGAACAAACACGACAAAATACTCGGGGACAACATCATCGGTCCGAAATGAAAACAACGGATAACAAATCATCACCTACGGTCTTAAACGTCAAAATCAGTTGTCGAGAAAATAATACTGGAACTCGACAACCGGGAAATATCCGAAAAAAAAATCCAAAATAACTGGAACAAAAATCGTGGGTATTACACTACTCATAGTTGACTCGTTTATCTGTATGCTCCGAAGACGGGTCCACATGCCGACAGCTTCAATAAGGATAAGATTCCCTTTGGACAGATCTGATGTTAGCGTGCGCTAACAATATGCATTAGTGTGCGCTAACCCTTCACAACAAACATCCGTTGACCTCGTCGGCACATGCGCCGAAAGTGATCGGGTCCACACATAGGTTCCCTCTGATCTGGTCTGTACTACCATGCGCTATCCTTTACCATTAGAGTGCGCTATGCCTGCACGATAGCGTGCACTAGGCATGTATATTAGCGTACGCTAATAATGCTACACTTAGCCATTTTCAGCTATCCTTGTCCAACGTCTCGACATACTGGATACGTATACACGACGCACTGTATCCTCAAATGCAATTGTCGACTAAGTATGACAATTATACCAATACAGATCTCTCAATCCTTCATTTATTATATCCATATTGTACAGATTCCATGCTATATAATATGACTCGGATAAAATAATATTAAACAACAGTAGTAGAAATTTCGGATATTACAATAACTAACGTCCCCAACCTTCGGGTTTTGGTCTTTTGAACTTGCAAAAATGGTGGTTAAAGCTGTCAAAATACACCTCTATTTTGTGTTGTACACGTGTGATCTCTTTGCTTGGTATGGAACCTGTATATTAATCATATACCCACTAAACTGCTTAGCTTCTCGATTAGGAACCTTAGCTAACGATGTTATTTCCCTTGAAACAACCTCCTTTTTCTGAATTTCATCCTTGAACCACTCACATATTTCATCGGTATGTGTTCTTTCTCTTTTATACCTTTTGGACTTTGCATTATTGTCGACTAAGGCATGGTGTTTCCTACAAATATATACAAATATGGCATTTCAATTTAATTAAATAATGGATTATATTATTTACTTGAGAAGCATTATGGAAAATAGTAATATGTAGTAATTTGGACTTACTCAATCAGTTCTTCTACTTCCTTGTCATTGTAGTTAAATAAGATGTATCGATGAGCTGTGATCCAAGTATCTTCAGGCAAATGAATAGATTTACCTTTTTTGTTCTTCCCAGGACCAATAGAGTACCCACCAGTTTCTGCATTAGGACTTGCACATTCATTCGACAAGTTACTCTCTCCGTCATTCAGAAATCTTGAACAAAATGTGAAACACTCATCTGCCAAGTACCCTTCTGCGATAGACCCTTCTGGTTTACTCTTATTACGAACATACCGTTTCAACTCGATCGCATACATCCATCTTTGGTGGACTAGTCCACCAAATTCTATTTCATTGCACAAATGCACAGGTAAGTGGACCATTATGTCAAAGGATGCGGGTGGAAATATTATCTCTAATTGACAAAGTATTTTGACAATCTCCTTTTGCAACTTCTTTATATCATCCAAGTTGGCAACTTTGGCACATATACTCCTGAAAAATTCACCAAGTCGAATTAAAGGTATTGCAACCTCGGCCGAAGGCTCTTTTCACGGCAAATTGTAACAAGTATTGCATTATAACATGTGCGTCATGACACTTATAGCCCACAAGTTTCCTACCCTGCACACATTTGCTGATATTGGAACCAAATCCGTAAGGTAATTTACCATTTTCAAATCTTGAATGCAATGTGTCTTTTTCTTTGTTCGTCATGTCAAAGTTTGCCACCCTAATTTCGAGGTGCTTTCCATCAGCAGAGGTGGTAGGATGAAGGACCTTCCGAATGCCCAATTATTTTAGATCTAATCGAGCACTTAGATTATCTTTTGTTTTAACACTAATGTTTAATAAAGTTCTGTAACACCCCGACTTTCTAGGGTAAATATTGGGGAAAAATAAATAAAAGGTAAATTTTGAGAAAAATAATTTTCTTGAGAATATAAAAATTCTCGCCTACAAAGTCGAGTCGCTACAATGTCGTGAAAAATAAATACATCTAAATAAGGTAACATTTCATCATATATACGAAGTAAAATTTTTTGCGACGGAAGAATAAATCATGATTTATAAATTGCTAATCAAAGCTTCCCCAAATAAGTTTTCAAATATTTGACATAAAGAAAAACATCATGAAATAAATTCTCTTTCATATGCCCTCTCGGCTCACTCCTTCGTCCATCTGGCTCGGTTCAACCTGCGGGTTCAATAAAGGTGGGGGTTAGCTTCCTTTAGCTCGTGGAAATCACACTGATCACAGTAATATACAATCTCATGGAAAGCATAACATGAATAATCTATCACATTTTCCTCAACGTAAATGCATACACACAATATTACGCATAATACGAATATTGAGGTTGCGCAGGTGCCCCCGCAACAACATAAAACATACACAAAATACCACATAACATAAATCGAGCACGTATGTGAATATTGAGGTTGCGCAGGTGTCCCCGCAACAACATATATCTTAAGATAGCCTCTTACACAAAAACAGGTTAGCCTGAATTGCAACGTGCATATAAATTTAAACATGAATAGAATACCACATATACAGTCCAATTAAAGCAATTAAAGTGATAGTGAAAATTCCCACCTGAATTAATGATGATGATGTCTGACTGAAATGAATGTGCTCGACTCACAGTCCTAAGCCCGTAAATCCTTGACAAAGTCTACATATAATAATAATAATAATAATAATAATAATAATAATAATAATAATAATAATAATTAAAATTAAAATCCTTACAATTTATTATTTATATAATAAATAAAAGGATACGAATATCACTATATAATAACTGAAAATAAATTATAATGCTAAGTAATATTAACCGAAGAGTTAACATTATTAATGACTGAAATTAAAATACTTATGCATAATTTCAGATTAGTTAGTAATATTACTTGGAAGTCAACAATTGAATGTTTCGGTCAAAATAGGACTTAATTGAAGTTTGAAGGTTGACCGGGGTCAGATTGTAAGAATTGAGAAGCTGACTGGGTTAAAATCGAATTAATTTAAACTGTTTGGGGCTGCATTGAAAGATGCTGGAAAAAGAAGGGACTAAATTGAATAACCTACAAAATCGCGGGTATATAAAACCCTTATTCATCGTGCACCGCTAACTCACCCTATTCTCACTTCTCCCTTCTCTCCTTCATCCTCTCTCTCTCTCCCTCCTTCTCCAAATTTTTTTCTTCCTCTCGGCCGGGAGAAAATTCCCGAAAAAAATCACACACACACAGGAATTTATACACACAAACTGAATCGAACGCACATACATACACGGTCGGAACACACACACACACACACACACAGCACGTGACCGGCGGCACTCCAGAATAGGAAGAAGCAGCGGCGGTCCTAGGGCGGATGTGGGACTTTCGGAGGCAGTGATTCTGGAGTCGGCCGAATGACAAGTTTCCTTCTCCAGTTAAGGATTTCGGTATTGATTGAGGGTCGATTAGGGATTAGGATTGGATTCGGGTTATGGGATTACATCGCCGATTTGGGTTCGGGCATGGCAGGAGTCGAAAAATATAAATTTTGGCTTCGGGTTTCTGCCCTCTAGTAACCGGCGGCGGCGGCGAACGTCAGGAACTCAGGTATAGATTGAATACAGTGTTCGGTTTGGTGTTTTGATGGTTAGGAAAATTATAGATTTAAGATTGGATTAAAGATGGGATTGTGTTTTGATTGTGAAATCTGGGTTGAAGTTTTGGTTCCCGAATTTGATTTCCGGATTTGTGAAATTTCTGGATTCGGCTCGGCCCAGATTTATTCTGATTTGTGATTTCTGTATCTTTGGTTTGATTGATAATTTGGTAATGTATATTTGATATAGAATTTGGTGTGGTTTGCAGATAAATTGTGAACCGACAAAAAGGATGATAAAACACAAGATATGGAAAATCTGAGTTTTTACCTCGAAGATTGAATGGAAAGCGATATTGAAGCGCGACTGGAAATTGATCGGAAAGACGAGTTGGATTGGATCCTCTCGTTCTCTGCTCGTAGATTGCAGCAGATTTCTGTTTTGTAATTTTTTCTCCTCCTTGTATTACTGCCTGAGGCACTTGTGTATTGATTTTTTTTTTTTGGATGATGAACGGCGCTGGGAAGAAGAGAAGGTGTATAAGGGCATCTCCAACCCAACACACCAAAAATAACACCAAAACACTAAAATTGGTACTATTCAATTTCAGATTGAACGGAGCAGAGAACGAGAGGATCCAATCCAACCCGTCTGCTGCAATTTGGTGTGGCACTATTCAATTTCTAAAAACACACCAAATTTGGTGTGTCACTATTCACACACCAAATCACTATTCATCCATTAAATCATTTTATTTTATTTATTTTCATGTTTTAAAATATAATTATTATTTATGATATTAGTTTTAATAAATTAAAATTGCATAATACTTGAAATTAAAATTACATAATACTTGAAATTAAATAACATAAATTAATACGTAAATTAAAAATTAAATGTATTATTAATTAAAAAATTATCGTTTTTAGTTTTATTGGTTTTCATTAAATAAATTAATTACTGATTATTTATTATTATATTTATAAATTATAATTATTGTTATTAATAAAATATGTTATTTTAATGTGGGGTCCACAAATTTGGTGTGTTTTTTGAAGTATGGTTGGAGTTGGGATGTGTTTTTAGTGTCAAGGGTCCCACCAATTTTAGTGTTTTGGTGTTATTTTTGGTGTGTTGGGTTGGAGATGTCCTTATGGGTACTATGTATCCTGTATTTGTACAAGAGATTTGTATACTTATATTGTCTGGATTAGGGTTAGGGTTAATTTGCTGGGTTTAAATAAATTTTCTGGGTCAGCACCAACTATTGGGCCAATGGTAAAAATAAAAATAATAATGCTAATAATAATAACGATAAAATTTAATAATAATAGTAGTAATAATATTAATAACGTTGATAATAATACTAATATCGAGTGTAATATAAATGATGATATAGAAATAATGAAGATAAAAATATTAATACTGTTAATATTAATATTGTTCCCATTATAAATATTATTATTAATAATAATAATAATATCTCTAATTGTTATATTAATAAAAATGATTAATATTAAATGTTCTGAAATTAACTTGAGAGATTTACTCGGTGATGAAATGTGATTAAATGAAATAAATGTATTATTAATATTATTAGTAGTAAATGACTACTAGAATATAACTGACAACAATGATTCGGGTTAGGATTTGTGATATATCGAAATAAATATTCATGATTCCCTAAATGGAATTAAATAACATGAAATGCATTATAATATTATTATAATTAATAATATTGCATTATAAAAATGACGGGTATTACAAGTTCCGAGTATACTATCACATATGTTCTTATATGCATTACGTCAAGGTTATGTCGAATTATATTGTCGCTTTAATATGGTAAGTCAAAAAATATTGACTTCTTATTCCAAGGATTGACAATGCAACTAACCCTTTGTTTTCCATTACACTTTCCAAAAATATTCTCATAACCCTCCAACAATTCTTCAATTTTCTTCCTGAATAACATTGTAAGAGCTGCTCCAAACTCAACATCACCATTAAATCTTTTTTTTTTTTTTGATACCGAGGTTCCAATCTTACACCTGACTAGTCCTCGGGATAACAGCATCGGCCCCACAGTACTGCTACCGGTTAAATCGCGAGATGTGTATCTGGCTCTCAGGTTCTTAAATATCCTCAACTACCGCGCACACGGAGTCTTCCCCCAAGTGATTGCTCCATGCTGGACCCCCCCAAATCCAACCGCAGGTTCCCACCGAGATCTGGCCTTCCCACACTGCCGCTTGAAGCCCTCAATATTTAATTGTTCCACCAGACTGCAGGCTAGTTCTAACCCTTACCAAAGACTAAGGGATCATCGCCAGGAAATTCAATTCCAAAGTGTTGCCACTAGGAATTGAACCCCTGACCTCCAACTAAATTGAAGGTCAGGTGACCAACTGCGCCAAGGCAGTTGGTTATTAAATCTTCTTTTATCATGTCTCCAGTTATGGTTCTCATCTAAGAATCTTCGATGGTTCATATAGCACACTTTCCTACTATGGTTCAAATACATTGACGATATCTCGTAATTGCATATTGGGCAAGCTAGTTTCCCTTTTGTGCTCCAACCTGACAACATTGCATAACCAGGAAAGTCACTGATTGTCCATAAGACACTGGCACGTAACATAAAAGTTTGATCTGCCAAAGCATCATAAGTTTCAACTCCTACATCCCATAACTCTTTTAACTCTGCAATCAAAGGCTGCATGTACACGTCAATATTGTTTCCAGGATCATTAGGACCAGGTATTAATGTGGACAAAATTAAATTTTCTGGCTTCATGTTTAGACATGGAGGAAGGTTGTAGTTTACGACAATAATTGGCCAAGTGTTGTGGGTTGATTTCATATTACGATAAGGATTGAACCCATCAGAAGCTACACCTAATCTGACGTTTTGATTTTCTGATGAAAATTGTGGATATTTGGTATCCATCATCTTCCAAGCTTCACCATCAGCCGGAAGTCGTAACTTCCCGGCAATCTTTTGATCTAATGCATGCCAAATCATTTGTTTAGAGAATTATTTACACAAATATTCGTTGGAGTCTTGGTTTGAGAGGAAAATATCTCATCACTTTGGCCGGAATATTTTTGCTTTCTGATTCAGGTCCCATAACTTTCCACCTTGAAGCGGTACAAGTTTTACAAGAAACCTGATTCTTATTTTCCCCCCAATACAACATGCGATCATTTGGACATGCATGTATTTTTTGTAGTCAAGACCCAAATCTTTAATGATGTTTTTAGCTGAATTAGAAGAGGCGGGCACATTAGCATCGGGAAATGCCTCTTTTATCAGCTGTAGTATTTCCCCAAACCCCGACTCGATTACCCCATTAATGCACTTCCAGTGGTAAAGTTTAACTAAAAAACTTAGGCGAGAAAATTTCTTACAATCAGAATACAAGGGCTGTTTTCCATCCTCAACAAGACGATAAAACTTCCTAGCATCTTCATTCAGTCTCCTACTGTTGTAAGTAATATTTAACATCTGGTCAAGATTATCCTCAAATCTAGTATTTGCTTCAAAATCCATCATATCACTAAAGTCTTTCAAATTTGATACATCGTAAATCCACCTTGCAACACTCAGAGAAGGCCCATTGCAAATAAGGTGATCATACACATCATTTCGACCCCACCATTCACGATTATCACATCGACTACAAGGACACTTTAATTCATTTTCGACAGCATAATTGACTATTGTATTTTTCAGAAATGCGTTGACCCCACTCATATATTGTGTACTGGATCTTGGAAGATTTAACCAGACATTTCCCTTTTCAGTCATAACTACAATAAAAAACAATCACTGTTAAATATATATAATAACTTTTATTTTTTTATTATTCCTATACCTAATATAATAACTTCTTTTATTTTTAATTCAATACCTAATAGTTTCTTAGCTGTTTTATTATATATGCCTAACACTAAGGTCTGTAAAAAGCAACCCATATGTATACACTTTAGCTCCTAATATCAAAGGCATAAATTACACTCATACATAAGCAAGTTAAATTTTACTAGTTCTTTTCA
The DNA here is from genome assembly GCA_033398695.1 of Orobanche coerulescens. NCBI lineage: Eukaryota > Viridiplantae > Streptophyta > Magnoliopsida > Lamiales > Orobanchaceae > Orobanche > Orobanche coerulescens. Next base: position 72,713,323 of record CM065815.1, read on the forward strand.
CTATTTGCTTCGCACAAAGCACAAATATACAGGTTAAATTTCACTAGTAAAAATCAAACAAAATAAACTTATGTATACTCCATGATAGTATAAATTTCATTTCAATATAAAACAAAAACATGCATCGATCTATATCAAAACTTAAATATACATGTACATATAAATCAAAAGAAGATATATCTTCTAACAAACAAATTATAGGGTTTAGTTGGAAATTACCTTTAGATGAGAGCTAAGTTACCCAGCTACGAACCCAACTATGAAGCCTAATTTGTAAATCTCCATACCCAACTAATTGACCCGTTTGAGAATGCTCCAAACCCAACTACGAATGCGTTTGAAAATGCTATGAACCCAGCTCCGAGCACTGCTAACGATCCCAGCTCCGAACACTACTACTTATAAAGCTCCGAACATGTTTTGAGCACATCGACGAACCCTAATTTGTAAAGCTCTGAACCAATTTGAGAGAACCCTAACTACGGACCCTAATTTTTAAAGTGGGAAGACATGGAAGAAAGGTGAAGACAGAGATGAGAGATGAAAGAGTGAATTAGTTTGTGAGAGTGAAATATTTTGGGAGACGCTGAATACAGAGATGAGAGATGAAGAGTGAAATAATTTGGGAGCGGGGAAGGTTTCTGGTGACAAGACCTGGAGATATCATCAGAAAGCAAAAATATGTAAGGTGTTTTTACCTTCCCCCGTTCTTTACAAGTAAATTTCATTTCCCCCCCAATTTTTGTAACACTTTTTTTTGTAATCTACGGTAACATCCACATAAGTGTTGTCATTGCTAACTCAATTATATTTAAGGTGACATTGGTTGACATCAACGGCAATATCAAATTAATATGATGGTTACATAAAAAAAAAAGTCATCTAAGGCTACATTTTACATGCCAACATGGGTTTTCAGTGTTGGCAAAGACCATATATGGTGTAGTAATTGTGTGTGATTTTTATTGTTTTATAATATTTATTTATTTGGCCAATAAATGACGATGTTTTTGGTCTTTATATATTTTGAAAGAAGATATGTTGATTATATCAAATGATTTTCACTCTAAGTTCTTCTAGAGAATAGAAATATACCTCTAAACCTTAGATAATTCTTTGAGTTATTTTTATAAAATCTAATGCTATGTGTTGAATCCAATCAACATAGAAATATAATAGATTGATTTAATATATAAGGGCGTTTTGACATTCGAAAGAGGAACCGTCTTTTTAAGGAAAATCGAATCTACACAACATAATAAGTATTACATCTTATGATCTCATATACATCTTCTATAACTAATGATAAGTTGAGATTTTAATCCAACTATTTCATTTTACATCTTACAATTTTCTTATTAGTACAGTCATTTACTTCTTTATAATTATTTGAATTATAATTTCAATTCCTTGCAATTTTTAAACTCAACTTTTAAATTGTGTGTTTCCATTCATCCTTAATAACTATAACAAAAGGATAATAGTGTACAATTCAGCCAATAACCATATTTCCTCATGGGGTCGATTACCCGGACTCAAAAAGTCCACTTACTACTTGATGTGATATCGTGTACTAGCGATAAGCTACACCAAACACGTGTCAAGTTTTTGGCATCGTTGTCGGGGAATGTATTACTGTTTTTATTGAAATGTTACATTATTGACTATTGTTATAGATACAGATTCTCTTGTTTATGCGAAGGATGTATAATCGTGATTTAGTTTCACTAGATCCCGAGATTGAAGCCACATTCAGAAAAAGGCGAAGAGAACAAAAAACGAGCATTATTTCGTCACGATCAATGGCGGATGAACCAAACCCACATCTCCTCCAAGGAAATGAGAACGAAAAAATTCCTCTGATAGGGGGAATACCAAATACTCAAAACAATGATCAATGCATTCAACATCAACAATATCCCATTGTTCCGAAAATAGATGAAGACGTCATGCTCTTTGGGGAATTCATAAACCCCCCGTCATTGAGCGTACAAGCAAGTATGATCTATCCACCATTTGGAGTGGACAATTTTCATATTTGACCGGACGTCATAAATCTCTTCTCCGACAACAACTCATTCTACAGGACAACCTAACAGAATCTATATCTCCATTTTAACCGTTTTGTGGTGATTTGATGGAAATTTCAAGTATCCACATGTAAATGACGAGGCGATCAAAATGAGATTTTTTGTGCACACTTTGAAGGATCGAGCAAGAGAGTAGCTGGATGCTTTGCCACCACGAAGCATAACAAAACTGGCCCGAATTTGTTTAGAAATTCACCACTAGATATTTTCCACCAATTAGAGTGGCGAAACTCAAATACGAAATCTCTACATTTCATCAACAAGTTCGGAGTCATTTCACGAAGCATGGGAGAGATACAAAGATATGCTATGAAAATGTCCTAACCATGGATTCAATTTGGGAGCACAAGTCAATTACTTATATTCTGGACTCTTACCTACATGCCGATCCAATATCAATTCATCATCAAATGGCTCACTTGGCAACAAAACTATGAGAGATGCTTAGAATTTTTTTGAGGTTATAAGTGAACAAAGTACAAGATGGCAATATCCAAAAGAAACCAAATGGTGTTTTTTAAGTGGATTCTTATTCACTTATGTTGGTGAAAATTGAAGTTTTATCAAAGAAAGTCGAAGACATGACTCTTCCTCAATCTATGAAGATGGTGCAAACTCCACAAGTTTTAGCTCTTTCATGTGAAATTGGTGGAGCAACTCATAACTCTAACACCCCCAAAATCATCCGTGATATTACAGCACCGTTGGTCCCGCGCCGGAACCCACCAGGCTAAAAACCATTTCAAAAATATTTAAAAACACCAAAAGGCCGATGGCGGTAATATTTTGCAAATACTCAAACATATTCAAAAATATAGTTCTCAAATGCCGTCATAAAATACCATTTAAAAATACAAGGCGAAATGCCAAATCTCGATAGTTTCAAAACGTACGCTAAGCCACCACTTAAACATACCGACAAAATAGTTAGGAAAAAGGGTTAATGAAATAACCTAAGTTCGCAAAATGCCATAAGGCCATTTTGAAAATACACACGCAGCGGATAAAAACAAAGTTCAAAATATACATTTGCAGTGGAAATAAAACAACCAGAAAGAATACTCAATTCTCCAAAACATGTCACAGTCAGTATCACCCGAGAAGCTCATCCCTTCACGACCGCTACTAGCTCGATCTCCGAGTACCTAAAAATAAAGCACATGATGGGGTCAGCCACAATACTCAACAATGATATCGATCAAATCATCATAAATAATTACATACCAATGTAATAACAAAGTAAAAATACTACCAATGTCATCTTACCGTCATAACCTTACCAACCCAGAGCAATCCATACCAAAATCAATCCTTAACATATTCCACATTTCGCATTCTCAAATGACGAAATGAACTCAACTACAATCATCTGTAGTGTATCACAACAATACTCAAAAATCATCCAAACATCATCATAACTCATAAGTGTGGAATGAACCATCTGTGCCAAATCCTGTCCGTCGGATCGCGCCGTCAAATCTCAATCTAGAATAGAAACCAATAACACACAATATCTGTAGATCAACTACCACCAAACAGTGATAACAAATCCTGAAACATCGACGTACAGTCCCAATACTCATACGATCAAGTACAATGAACAACCAATACATCAACGGAGAATATCATCGACATGATAAACTCCAATACGACTAACAAAGGATCGATGATAACCGAGAATACCATCAACATGATAAACTCTGACACGATCAATAAAGGATCGACAATAACCGAGAGTACCCTCAACATGGTAATCTCTAAACACGATCAACAAAAGATCAACAATAACCAAGAATACCATCAACAAGGTAAACTCCAATTGATCAACAATAATGGATCTCAAAGAAATAATTATGATTTTCGAACTTACCCCTCGGGCATATGAACAACCAGTCGCAAGCCGTCGAACATATCCAATCATACATGGACTATGAACGACCAAACAATGTGGCTTAATAATGGTTATCATAGTACGCCCGATCCGGAAATGTGTCCGTGCACATGTCCACCTCGTATACAGAATCCAGGATATACGTGGGGCATGTACCTAATTAGCCTCATGACGTACGTCTCATGTGCATGGTTCAATGCGAAAACATCCACGCATAACCATCGTGTGCCTGGCAAAAATTCCTACACAATAACCAATCGGCACGCAGATATGACTCCAGATATGTCACGATGCAACCTGACAACAAAACTCAAAGAATCACATATCTAATAGGGATCGTGAGACTCACCAAAGTGAATAATGACACACGGATAATTAAATATTGACACGACCGACAATATCCGAAACAACCATCCTGGGATCACAATCCCCCAAGGATAATCAATATGATCAACAATCTTAAACAACAGTCCTGGGATCAACATCCCTCAACGAAACAATCAATATGAATCCCACTATACGAAACATCAACATACAACATATACAATAATTCACCAGAGTAATTATCCTCATAACTGAACAATACTTACATTACCCCAAAGCCGAAGATAATGTCCTTTCCACGAACAAACAACCCTGAACGAATATCCAAATGGTTCAAAGAACCTCAATGAAATATAGTCAATTCAGTACCAGTATACCTTTATCATGATACCAATGTCATCACGATAACTACCCTCGATATCCGACAATCCATAACACAGACCGAAGATAACCCACCTATCCGTCTTCAATCAAACACAATTTAAATCATATACATTATGATTTATCCCAAACCAAAGCATGATAAACAAATCATCGTCCCGACGGTTTACATTTATAATGTTATTGCTATATGAATTATAAATGAAATGAAAGCGAAACCATTCATTAAATATTAGAAACTGAACAAGTATAAACTTGCCTCGATACTGATACCACGAAGCCGTTACCAAAATCCATTGCCTTCGTCTACGAGCTCCTCAACTCTGACCAAAAGCAATCTACGAACTCTTCAACCTCGACCGCAACACAACGGTCATAATCAACGCTCAATTATCGCGACCTAATGCAATAATCAAATGACAACACATCTGATAATAATCAATAACCGGTATAACCAATCTATCAAACTCAGCTGCTCAGTAATACCTCGATCATAGATAAAACCGAACAATACAACTCAAACAATTATGAACTCATGTCCACAATACCAACCGCAAATCGACAATCATAATTAACAATCAATATAACTGATCAAAACCCAATAGTTCCACAATGTCTCGATTAAACACAGTCTGAACAATCTAAATCAAACAATCACAAATTCATAATCACAACACGAAAATAATGCACTATCTACCTACTTAGCGCACGTTAAACACATAACGTAGCGTGCGCTAAGTCACTCCCGTTAGCGTGTGCTAGCCAGTAAGCTTAGCGTGCGCTAATGCTGTACAGTTGAATGCATTCCAAGCATCGGCTAACACCTTGCGACTACGAATGTTAATGTAACGAAAACCATACTCCAAGATCAAACACAACCTTTCCAAATTCAATCTCATCATCATGATCCATATCTTATCATACGAACTCAATCACGAAAATCAACATAATGTTAGTTTCAATTATCTTATCCATGTTTATCATCAAAACCAATATATATATATATCGTTCCTCTTTGATGTGATATATACCAAGAACACCAAAAATACCATGATTCCCCATAATCATGTTCATGACAACCATCATAATCCGATATGCTAACATGTAAATAATCACCCAAGTCATATATATCCATATATCATCTTAACATCAAATCCAAAATGAAGGTAGACATAAATCGCCATATCTCTTGAAGATAAACAACACCATAACTATCATCATATGAAGGCGATATCAACAACAACATCAACATCCGTAAAATGAGAAGAAGGATTAACCCATATATCTCAATAAGACGAACAACACCATACAAAACCATACGAATAATATCAATATCCGCATATCAACAATAACATCAAGATAGTTCGGTAATCCAATTCAAAATCATACTTATCAACTCATTAATATGATAATCATCAACTCAAGAACACTAATATTCAATCCCCAAAACGAAATCCAAAGTGAAGGTTAATTACCTCTTTGAAGAAAAGGATTGATTATCAAGGTTGAATCTGTTTCCAATCGATTCCAAGCTCCAAACGTTGATAAGGACGATCAACTCCATCATAATCCAGTATTTGGGACCTCAAAACTCTATCTATGAACTTCATTCCAAGAATCATCAATAATTTCAAAAACAAAGCTTTAATCTATGCTTTCCATCTTAATATTGTTAAAGAGGATCATCTCTCAGTGTTTAGGAACTTCAAACATCCTCCCAGGGCTCTCTCTATCGAGTGAAAGGAAAGAAATGGACGAAATGCCTCTTAACACCTGTCTGTCCCCTTTTATAAAGCACATTACTAGCATGCGCTAAACCTTATATTTAGCGTGCGCTACATCCCTAGCGTGCGGTATCCTTCCTTGATAGCGTGCGCTATCGGGCAGTCCAGTGGCTACTGCCTTGCTTCGCATATCAGCTTACATACGTAATATCCATGCAATAACATACGTAAATACAGTCGTTGACCTGCTACAGTAATACACCATTAGTGTGCGGTAATCTTCCACATTAGCGTGCACTAATCGTCGTTGACCCGACAATATACACCTTCCTCGAAGATGCCCGGGGTCCACATGCCGAAAGCATCTGACAAGGATAAGATTCCCTGTTGATCGATCTGATGTTAGCGTGCGCTAACCATATGCATTAGCGTGTGCTAAGTGCATATAATAATCAACCTGGGCCTACATGTCGGCCACCTTCCGAACCTTATCTAGAATACCTTACGTACGTTAGGGGTCCTCCTTAGCGTACGTAACACAAACCTCTTAGCGTGCGCTAAGTATACACCGTAGCATGCGCTAGTCATACATCATAGCGTGCGCTAGGCTTACATTGTAGCGTGCGCTAACGTGTCTGTACTTAGACATTTCCAACTGTTCTCGTCCGTCGTCTCGATATACCAGATGCATATACACGACATACTGAATACATATATTCAATTAAATAAGATTCTAACATGATATACCCAATATCAAAAGTACGATAACCTGATACAAGATATCCTCAAATGTAATTGTCGACCAACTACGACAATTATACCAATACAGCTGTCTCAGTCCTCAAATTATTTTATCCATACTGTATAAACACCAAGCTATCCCGTATATCTCAGATAAAATAACGCGAAAAAATTATACTGAAAATCCGGGTATTACATACTACCCCCCTTAAAATAAGTTTCGTCCTCGAAACTTGCAATCCTGTCACAAATAACAGATCAACCCAAAATTTCCAAACTCATCGCAAAAGCAATCAATCATCGCCACAAGCGAGTAACCAAAACAGTATACTTACAGGTACGTGAAGCCGATGATCTCCCGTGATACTAGCACACGACTCCCATATGAAGTCTCAAAACAATACCAACATATACCAATATCACAAATAGCAATTTTAAAAGATCTCAAAAATTTGGGAACCTCCCAAAAATCAGTTTGACTCAAAGATCAGGAAAAATCATTTTCAAAAGTCACGCCACTACCGTACTGGTAGAGCCACATAACACACATGCCTAGGTATCACAAAACCCAAGCTCCGATACCATCTTCTGTAACACCACCAAAACCATCCGGGATATTACAGCACCATGGGTCCCGTGCCGGAACCCACCAGGCTAAAAACCATTTCAAAAATGTTTAAAAACGCCAAAAGGTCGATGACGGTAATATTTTGCAAATACTCAAACATATTCAAAAATATAGTTCTCAAATGCCGTCATAAAATACCATTTAAAAATACAAGGCGAAATGCCAAATCTCGACAGTTTCAAAACGTACGCTAAGCCACCACTTAAACGTACCGACAAAATAGTTAGGAAAAGGGTTAATGAAATAACCTAAGTTCGCAAAATGCCATAAGGCCATTTTGAAAATACACACACAGCGGATAAAAACAAAGTTCAAAATATACATTTGCTGTAACACCCCCAAATCCTATTGGGTTATTACAGTGCCGTGGACCCCACGCCAGGAGATCCACTAGGCGAACATGACTAAAATACATTAAATTAAACAACAAGGGAAAATCATAGTCCCTACTATGATAACCGACACAATATTCCGATAAGGAATTTCAACGACAAAAGTGGCCTACATGGCCAAAATGAAATACAACAACATCCACGAACATCTGTTCGGGTAATACAACACGACAATAACTGACAAGACTGGAGTACACTCCAACTGACTGACCGACAATGAACAACTCGGACTAGTATCGCTCGAATGCCTCGTCGCCATCATCATGCCCCTGTGTCGCAACTCTCTCCTCGCAAGCACCTAAAACATGAAAACATGTTCCGCCCCCACGGGATCAGTCATCCAGATAATGAATATCAAATACATGTATAACATGATATGCATCCAAAGGCAGAATGAAACGGTACAATGATAATAATACGAGATGCTCACAAACCAATGTAAGAACCGAGCATTCGTGAAACACTATGCCCACGGCATACTATTAATACCTGCTCGACAGGTTAGAACATAAGTGCCCAACGGCGAATCGTAATCACAGAATACCACAATGAATTAAACAACATGAACCAAACCAATCAATTTAATATGAATCATAATGCCAAAAGGCTCCAATGAAAATACCAAGACATTACAAAAGGCACGAAAGTCATTCACGGAAGTTAACAAATATCATAACCACTTGAAACCGAATGACCAAGCTATAGTTAATGAGGGCTAATAAGGTCATAACCACGACCGTGACCTACTGAGTTGTAGGTGTTGGGAAGCCAACCACGAAGGTTCAAGCCCCAAACTTACCCATAAGGTCATAAACGCGACCGTGACCTACTAAGTTGTAGGTGTTGGGAAGCCAACCGCGAAGGTTCAAGCCCCAAGCTTACCCATAAGATCATAAACACGACCGTGACCTACTAAGTTGTAGGTGTTGGGAAGCCAACCGCTAAGGTTCAAGCCCCAAGCTTACCCATAAGATCATAAACACGACCGTGACCTACTAAGTTGTAGGTGTTGGGAAGCCAACCGCGAAGGTTCAAGCCCCAAGCTTACCCATAATAAGCACTAGCCGAGACTAGCCTCCAAAAATATAATAAATCACAAATGACAACGATTCGTAGATTACCGAATTCGTGAGAATGATAGTGTGCTACCTTGAGTCGGCCAACACGATAACAATGATGCAGGATGATTCCATGAATGATTGAGTGTTTCGATTACCTTAGAACGGCAAATCGATAAGAGTAATATGAAGGATACCTCGGCACCTTTAATCGGTTACCGGCAGCGAAGATGAGAAATGAATACGCTAATGCCTTTAATCGCCAATACAGTTTTAATGACAACCCCAACAGAATAACAATGATTTTAACGATGTTTTAGATTGACATCTATATGAACAACAATCGATACATCGATACCGCGAACCGGCTATCGACAATGACATTAATGATGAGTAATACAATGCCTTGAATCGGCCGTTAACGAACAACAATAAACATTTGGCAAAATTGCCGAAAGGTATCGTGTCGAGCGATCTCTTGATATCAATGAATTCATGAAGAGACTAAGTCTCGGAATGATACAACACATTTATACACATATATGATGACATTAATCTCATTGACTAGTACAAGTATAAAACTTGCCTCAAACCGAAGGCGAGAAGGTACTTCCACGATCAACGTCCTTAATGAAATTATCGGCCGCTCGAACAACCTTGAACAACATAAATACCAACAATTCTCTTAATACACGAATCAAGCATGATCACAACCAACTCAAAAGTCGATACAACAATACCCGAAACTCATTGGGGCATTAAAACAAACGCGTTGTAAACAATCTCCAATTGTTTACAACCAAAACTCAATTACATCCGAAACCAACTTCCAATGAATGATTCAAACCCACAAAACCTCATGAATACTATCAATAATCCAAAATGAATATCCGAAAACGTGATTATAACGACAATTAATCGAAAACCCCCAATTTCAACTCGATATTCAAAGTGTTCTTGAATAATCCCTCAATAATCCAATGAATCCTTATATAAACTCATAATCATATACATGTCCCTTCATATAACATGATTATAACGTCCAAAACATCATATCTCAACATAGAATCGAAATTCAAGGTGTTGAAGGAATTACCTTTGAAGATTCAAGCACTTTAATCCGAAGAACACGTGTAAAAACGACTATCCAAGCTTCCCAAATGATTGAAGGTGATGAAAATACACACTCAAATGATAATTGATGAAGAAATCTCTCCCTCAAGTTATTCTCTCTCGGTTGCGAGTGAAGAAGATGGAAAAATGGGAGAAATGAGCTCAAAATGCTCAAAAATGAATTTATAGGGGTTGACTCGCGGCCGGACTCGACCGTGTCCGGCATGACACGGTCGCGGCGCGCATCTGGACGGCGAGACTCGACCGTGTCCGGCATGACACGGTCGCGGCGCGAAGGGGCCTACCGACAATGACCCGTCATGGCGCCGGCATTGACTCGGCCGTGTCACGGCACACGGTCGGGCCTCCGGGCGACAGTTACGGCCTATCCGGAAGGTGCGACTTCGGCCGTGCGAGCGACACGGTCGGGTCCTGAGGCGAACACTGCGGCATTATCCGGACGAGTACGGCACGGGCGTGTCGGACGACACGGCCGAGTCGTTCGGCGATGATCGCCAAAATTGAAAAAATGAGCGGGTGAGCTAAAGCGACCATAACTCTCTCGTCCGACTCCGATTGACTCACCGTTTGAACCATTGGAAAGCTAACTCGATGCTCTATAATATTGCAAGATTTAGAATTTTGGAATTACCAAAAATTAATGGTGATCTAACAAAGTCGAACTCATATGAGGAAAGTTGAAACAATGAACAATAACGATACACCACTCGAAGTTTTTCCGAATGGTGAACACGGTGAAAGAATATGATTGATGAATGATTATAAATGAGTGAAAATCCACTGAGTGACAATCACCGAATGAATTTCTTGAATGATAATGATCGAATTACAACCTGGTATTACATACACCCCCCCTTAAAAGAGTTTCGTCCCCGAAACTAAGGGTCAAACAACTCGGGATAACTCTCTCGCATACTATCCTCGGTTCCCAAGTAGCCTTTTCGACTCCGTGTCTAGACCACTGAATCTTGACCAAAGGAATCGACTTATTTCTCCACTGTTTGATTCGCCGCTCCAACACTCGTACCGGACGCTTCTCGTACGAATGATCATCCGCGATTTCGATTTCGTCGAACTGAAGTATGTGACTCGGGTCGGCAACATACTTCCGCAACTGAGAGACGTGAAGCACATTATGAATTCGTCTCAATGCCGGAGGCAAAGCCAATCGATAAGCTAACTCGCCTACTCGATCCAAATTTTCAAACGGTCCAATGAATCTCGGACTCAACTTCCCCCGTCTTCCAAAACGGAAAATACCTCGACTTGGTACCTCAACGATTAGAGGTATATCCGACGATGAACTCGCCGCTAACTATGATCTCAGAAGGTCACGAGAATGAAAGTGACTAAAATGAATGATGAATGATAATTGACTATAAATCCGACCAGGATTAAGAATGGCTCACCACGGTGAATTAATAACGTCATGAGTGATAGCTCAAGTGAAATTATTGGAACCATTGTTCCTCGTGAATTAAATGATTAATTTCATGATGACAAGTCTCAACATGATTGATATATGATGAATGACTTAAGTGAATGAATCAACGACAATGAAATGAATGATTATCCTATTACCGAACAAGAATTAACTTGCTCGAAATCGGAGATGAATGTCCTTACCTCGGGCTCTCGAAGCCTGATAGGACCCCTTGAATGAAGCACGAGCTGGAGTAACAAGGTCCCTCGAGGCCCTTGAGCTCTCTCGAGATCTACCGGCACTAGAACTCCTGCAGTATTTCTGAAGGTGTCCCTGCCGCCCACACCGAAAACAAATAACGGCCTGCATTGAACACCGGGTGCTGCGATGTCCTATTATATCACAGTTAAAGCAAACAACGGTCGAACTCGTGGCCTTAGAAGAGGACGCTCCCTCCGCACGAAGACGACTAGAAAACAATCTCTTGGACGTCGGAGTCCGATGTCCTTCTAACAGCTCTTTCCATTCCGAGGCAGGAAAGTCACGTGATAATTACAGATCTCGTATGAAGATCGCATTATGATTATGAGACGGAATGATAAGAATGAGCATACACGCTCTAACACAATGAATGCATTAATAATGCAATGAAATGATCGTCGACATGACGCCAGAATATGATAAGATCGCATGAAAGATCAAGTGAGGTAACATGATTATCTGATGGAATTCCTGAAATGATTACCTTGAACAAGTTAACAAGGTTGAAAATTCGATCCACAAGATCAACAATTGAACCGTGAGATGGACTGGATGATTAATGAATTAACTGAACAATTAGATAGACTGAGTGATGAATGAATTAACTGAGCAATGAGATTGACTGAGTGACGAATGAATTAACTGAACAATGAGATTGACTGAGTGATGAATGAATTAACCGAACGATGAGATTGATTGGGTGATGAATGAATTACTGAACGATGAGATTGACCGAGTGATGAATGAATTAACTGAACGATGAGATTGACTGAGTGATGAATGAATTAACTGAATGATGAGATTGACTGAGTGATGAATGAATTAACTGAACGATGAGATTGACTGAGTGATGAATGAATTAACTGAACGATGAGATTGACTGAGTGATGAATGAATTAACTGAATGATGAGATTGACTGAGTGATGAATGAATTAACTGAACGATGAGATTGACTGGGTGATGAATGAATTAACTGAACGATGAGATTGACTGAGTGATGAATGAATTAACTGAACAGTGAGATTGACTGAGTAATGAATGAATTGACGGAACAATGAGATTGACTGAGTGATTAATGAATTAATATGAACAATGAGATTGACTAAGTGATGAAGGAATTAACTGAGTGATGAACGAATTAACTGAGTGATGAATGATATTATCTGAGTAATGATAGTGACTGAGTGATGAACGAATTAACTGAGTGATGAATGATATTATCTGAGTAATGATAGTGACTGAGTGATGAACGAATTAACTGAGTGATGAATGATATTGACTGAGTGATGAATGAATTAACTGAGTGATGAATGATATTAACTGAGTGATGAATGAAATGGCGAGTGATGAATGAATTAACTTGATCGACAAGATCAAAATGATGATTGAGGATTATTAACTGGTGAATGAGTTGATCCTTAGCACTTATACAGGTCACACGTGCTCCAAAACAATTAGTCATGAATCAATCATAACAATAATATCACATATATGTTTCCACAAAGCATGAATAATTAATGATATGATGAATGTATGAACATAAAGAGAATCGAGTCCTTACACAGGTCATACGAAGCTTCGAGGTCTCCCGATACTAGTCTTCACTGACGATGACTCGATGAATGAATGACTCGTGCAGTCGCACTAATATTACGACTCACAAAACCTGACTGACTAGATTGTCATAACCTGACAATCCCACTACTACCGCGACGGTAGGACCACATAACTCACATCTCAGGGTATTACACAACCCAAATCTCTGATACCATTTCTGTAACACCCCCAAATCCTATTGGGTTATTACAGTGCCGTGGACCCCACGCCAGGAGATCCACTAGGCGAACATGACTAAAATACATTAAATTAAACAACAAGGGAAAATCATAGTCCCTACTATGATAACCGACACAATATTCCGATAAGGAATTTCAACGACAAAAGTGGCCTACATGGCCAAAATGAAATACAACAACATCCACGAACATCTGTTCGGGTAATACAACACGACAATAACTGACAAGACTGGAGTACACTCCAACTGACTGACCGACAATGAACAACTCGGACTAGTATCGCTCGAATGCCTCGTCGCCATCATCATGCCCCTGTGTCGCAACTCTCTCCTCGCAAGCACCTAAAACATGAAAACATGTTCCGCCCCACGGATCGACCATCCAGATAATGAATATCAAATACATGTATAACATGATATGCATCCAAAGGCAGAATGAAACGGTACAATGATAATAATACGAGATGCTCACAAACCAATGTAAGAACCGAGCATTCGTGAAACACTATGCCCACGGCATACTATTAATACCTGCTCGACAGGTTAGAACATAAGTGCCCAACGGCGAATCGTAATCACAGAATACCACAATGAATTAAACAACATGAACCAAACCAGAACTGAATTTAATATGAATCATAATGCCAAAAGGCTCCAATGAAAATACCAAGACATTACAAAAGGCCTGAAAGTCATTCAGCGGAAGTTAACAAATATCATAACCACTTGAAACCGGAACAGCCCGAAGCTATAGTTAATGAGGGCTAATAAGGTCATAACCACGACCGTGACCTACTGAGTTGTAGGTGTTGGGAAGCCAACCGCGAAGGTTCAAGCCCCAAACTTACCCATAAGGTCATAAACGCGACCGTGACCTACTAAGTTGTAGGTGTTGGGAAGCCAACCGCGAAGGTTCAAGCCCCAAGCTTACCCATAAGATCATAAACACGACCGTGACCTACTTAGTTGTAGGTGTTGGGAAGCCAACCGCGAAGGTTCAAGCCCCAAGCTTACCCATAAGATCATAAACACGACCGTGACCTACTAAGTTGTAGGTGTTGGGAAGCCAACCGCGAAGGTTCAAGCCCCAAGCTTACCCATAATAAGCACTAGCCGAGACTAGCCTCCAAAAATATAATAAATCACAAATGACAACGATTCGTAGATTACCGAATTCGTGAGAATGATAGTGTGCTACCTTGAGTCGGCCAACACGATAACAATGATGCAGCGGATGATTCCATGAATGATTGAGTGTTTCGATTACCTTAGAACGGCAAATCGATAAGAGTAATATGAAGGATACCTCGGCACCTTTAATCGGTTACCGACGACGAAGATGAGAAATGAATACGCTAATGCCTTTAATCGGCCAATACAGTTTTAATGACAACCCCAACAGGAATAACAATGATTTTAACGATGTTTTAGATTGACATCTATATGAACAACAATCGATACATCGATACCGCGAACCGGCTATCGACAATGACATTAATGATGAGTAATACAATGCCTTGAATCGGCCGTTAACGAACAACAATAAACATTTGGCAAAATTGCCGAAAGGTATCGTATCGAACGATCTCTTGATATCAATGAATTCATGAAGAGACTAAGTCTCGGAATGATACAACACATTTATACACATATATGATGACATTAATCTCATTGACTAGTACAAGTATAAAACTTGCCTCAAACCGAAGGCGAGAAGGTACTTCCACGATCAACGTCCTTAATGAAATTATCGGCCGCTCGAACAACCTTGAACAACATAAATACCAACAATTCTCTTAATACACGAATCAAGCATGATCACAACCAACTCAAAAGTCGATACAACAATACCCGAAACTCATTGGGGCATTAAAACAAACGCGTTGTAAACAATCTCCAATTGTTTACAACCAAAACTCAATTACATCCGAAACCAACTTCCAATGAATGATTCAAACCCACAAAACCTCATGAATACTATCAATAATCCAAAATGAATATCCGAAAACGTGATTATAACGACAATTAATCGAAAACCCCCAATTTCAACTCGATATTCAAAGTGTTCTTGAATAATCCCTCAATAATCCAATGAATCCTTATATAAACTCATAATCATATACATGTCCCTTCATATAACATGATTATAACGTCCAAAACATCATATCTCAACATAGAATCGAAATTCAAGGTGTTGAAGGAATTACCTTTGAAGATTCAAGCACTTTAATCCGAAGAACACGTGTAAAAACGACTATCCAAGCTTCCCAAATGATTGAAGGTGATGAAAAATACACACTCAAATGATAATTGATGAAGAAATCTCTCCCTCAAGTTATTCTCTCTCGGTTGCAGGTGAAGAAGATGGAAAAAATGGGAGAAATGAGCTCAAAATGCTCAAAAAATGAATTTATAGGGGTTGACTCGGCAGCCAGACTCGACCGTGTCCGGCATGACACGGTCGCGGCGCGCATCTGGACGGCAGGGACTCGACCGTGTCCGGCATGACACGGTCGCGGCGCGAAGGGCCTACAAGCGGTGACCCGTCCGCGGCGCTCGGCATTGACTCGGCCGTGTCACGGCACACGGTCGGGCCTCTGGCGACAGTTACAGCCTATCCGGAAGGGTGCGACTCGGCCGTGCTGCACGACACGGTCGGGTCTGGAGGCGAACTGCGGCATTATCCGGACGAGTGCAGCACGGGCGTGTCGGACGACACGGCCAGTCGTTCGGCGTGATCGCCAAAATTGAAAAAATGAGCGGGTGAGCTAAAACGACCATAACTCTCTCGTCCGGACTCCGATTGACTCACCGTTTGAACCATTGGAAAGCTAACTCGATGCTCTATAATATTGCAAAGATTTAGAATTTTTGGAATTACCAAAAATTAATGGTGATCTAACAAAGTCGAACTCATATGAGGAAAGTTGAAACAATGAACAATAACGATACACCACTCGAAGTTTTTCCGAATGGTGAACACGGTGAAAGAATATGATTGATGAATGATTATAAATGAGTGAAAATCCACTGAGTGACAATCACCGAATGAATTTACTGAATGATAATGACTGAATTACAACCGGGTATTACATTTGCAACGGAAATAAAGCAGCCAGAAAGAATACTCAATTCTCCAAAACATGCCACAGCCAGTATCACCCGGGAATCTCATCCCTTCACGACCGCTACTAGCACGATCTCCGAGTACCTAAAAATAAAGCCGATGACGGGGTCAGCCACAATACTCAACAATGATATCGATCACATCATCATAAATAATTACATACCAATGTAATAACAAAGTAAGAATACTACCAATGTAATCTTACCGTCATAACCTTACAAACCCATAGCAATCCATACCAAAATCAATCCTTAACATATTCCACATTTCGCATTCTCAAATGACGAAATGAACTCAACTACAACCATCTGTACTATATCACAACAATACTCAAAAATCATCCAAACATCATCATAACTCCTAAGTGTGGAATAAGCCATCTGTGCCAAATCCTGTCCGTCGGATCGCACCGTCAAATCTCAATCGGGAATAGAAACCAATAACACACAATATATCTGTAGATTAAATACCACCAAACAGTGATAACAAATCCCGAAACATCGACATACAGTCCGAATACTCATACAGTCAAGAACAATGATCAACCAATACATCAACCGAGAATATCATCGACATGATAAACTCCAATATGACAAACAAAGGATCGATGATAACCGAGAATACCATCAACATGATAAACTCCAACACGATCAACAAAGGATCGACAATAACCGAAAATACCCTCAACATGGTAAACTCCATACACGATCAACAAAAGATCAACAATAACCGAGAATACCATCAACAAGGTAAACTCTAATTGATCAACAATAATGGATCTCAAAGAAATGACTCCAACTGTCGAACATACTCCTCGGGCATATGAACAACCAGTCGCAAATCGTCGAACATATCCAATCATACATAGACTATGAACGGCCAAACAATATGGCTCAAAGATGGACATCACAGTACGCCCGATCCGGAAATGTGTTCATGCACATGTCTACCCCGTATACGGAATCCAGGATATACGTGGGACATGTACCTAATTAGCCTCACGAAGTACGTCTCGTGTGCATAGTTCAATGCGGAAACATCCACGCATAACCATCGTGTGCCTGGCTAAAAATCCTACACAATAACCAATCAGCATGCAGATATGACTCCAGATGTGTCACGATGCAACATGACAACAAAACTCAAAGAACCACATATCCAATAAGGATCAACAGACTCAACAAAGTGAACAATGACTCACGGATAATGAAAGATCGACACGACCGACAATATCCAAAACAACCATCCTGGGATCACAATCCCCAAAGGATAATCAATATGATCAAAAATCTTAAAAAACAGTCTTGGGATCAACATCCCTCAACGAAACAATCAATATGAATCCCACTATACGAAACATCAACATACAACATATACAATAATTCACCAGAATAATTATCCTCATAACTGAACAATACTTACATTACCCCAAAGCCGAAGATAATGTCCTTTCCACGAACAAACAACCCTGAACGAATATCCAAATGGTTCAAAGAACCTCAATGAAATACAGTCAATTCAGTACCAGTAAACCTTTATCATGATACCAATGTCATCACGATAACTACCCTCGATATCCGACAATCCATAACACAGACCGAAGATAACCCACCTATCCGTCTTCAATCAAACACAATTTAAATCATATACATTATGATTTATCCCAAACCAAAGCATGATAAACAAATCATCGTCCCGACGGTTTACATTTATAATGTTATTGCTATATGAATTATAAATGAAATGAAAGCGAAACCATTCATTAAATATTAGAAACTGAACAATTATAAACTTGCCTCGATACCGATACCACGAAGCTATTACCAAAATCTATTGCCTTCGTCTACGAGCTCCTCAGCTCCGACCAAAAGCAATCTACAAACTCTTCAGCCTCGACCGCGACACAACGGTCATAATCAACGCTCAATTATCGCGACCTAATGCAATAATCAAATGACAACACATCCGATAATAATCAATAACCGGTACAACCAACCAATCAAACTCAGTGGCTCAACAATACCTCGATCATAGACAAAACCGAACAATACAACTCAAACAAGTATGAACTTATGTCCACAATACCAACTGCAACTCGACAATCATAATTAACAATCAATATAACTGATCATAAACCCAACGGTTCCACAATGTCTCGATTAAACATAGTCTGAACAATCCAAATCAAACCATCACGAATTCATAATCACAACACGAAAATACTACATTGTCTGCCTACTTAACGCACGTTAAACACATAACGTAGCGTGCGCTACGTCGCTCCCGTTAGCGTGCGCTAGCCAGTATGCTTAGTGTGCGCTAATGCTGTACAGTTGCATGCATTCCAAGCATCGACTAACACCTTGCGACTGCGAATGTGAATGTAACAAAAACCATACTCCAAGATCTAACACAACCTTTCCATATTCAATCTCATCATCATGATCCATAGCTTATCATACGAACTCAATCACTAAAATCAACATAATGTTAGTTTCAATTATCTTATCCATGTTTATAATCAAAACCAATATATATCCTTCCTCTTTGATGTGATATATACCAAGAACACCAAAAATACCATGATTCCATAATCATGTTTATGACAACCATCATAATCCGATATGCTAACATGTAAATAATCACCCAAGTCATATATATCCATATATCATCTTAACATCAAATCCGAAATGAAGGGAGATATAAATCGCCATATCTCTTGAAGATAAACAACACCATAACTATCATCATATGAAGGTGATATCAACAACAACATCAACATACGGAAAATGAGAAGAAGGATTAACCCATATATCTCAATAAGACGAACAATACCATACAAAACCATACGAATCTTATCAATATCCGCATATCAACAATAACATCAAGATAGTTCGGTAATCCAATTCAAAATCATACTTATCAACTCATTAATATGATAATCATCAACTCAATAACACCAATATTCAATCCCCAAAACGAAATCCAAAGTGAAGGTTAATTACCTCTTTGAAGAAATTGATTAATTATCAAGGTTGAATCCATTTCGAATCGATTCCAAGCTCCAAACGTTGATAAGGACGATCAACTCCATCATAATCCAATATTTGGGACCTCAAAACTCTCTCTATGAACTCCATTCCAAGAATCATCAATAATTTCAAGAACAAAGCTTTAATCTATGCTTTCCATCTTACTCTTGTTAATGAGGATTATCTCTCAGTGTTTAGGAACTTCAAACATCCTTCCAGGGCTCTCTCTATCGAGTGAAAGGAAAGAAATGGATGAAATGCCTCTTAACACCTATCTGTCCCCTTTTATAAAGCACATTACTAGCGTGCGCTAACCCTTATATTTAGCGTGCGCTACATCCCTAGCGTGCGCTACATCCCTAGCGTGCGCTATCCTTCCTTGATAGCATGCGCTATCGGGCAGTCCAGAGGCTACTACCTTGCTTCGCATATCAGCTTACGTACGTAATATCCATGCAATAACGTACGTAAATACAGTCGTTGACCTGCTACAGTAATATACCATTAGCGTGCGCTAATCTTCCACATTATCGTACGCTAATCGCCATTGACCCGAAAATATGCACCTTCCCCGAAGATGCCCGGGGTCCACATGCCGAAAGCATCTGATAAGGATAAGATTCCCTGTTGACCGATCTGATGTTAGCGTGCGCTAACCATATGCATTAGCGTGCGCTAAGTGCATATAATAATCAATCTGGGCCTACCTGTCGGCCACCTTCCGAACCTTATCCAGAATACCTTAAGTACACTTGGGGTCCTCCTTAGCGTACGTAACACAAATCTCTTAGCGTGCGCTAGTCATACATCATAGTGTGCGCTAGGCTTACATTGTAGCGTGCGCTAACGTGGCTGTACTTAGCCATTTCTAACTGTTCTGGTCCGTCGTCTCGATATACCAGATGCATATACACGACATACTTAATACATAGATTCAATTCAATAACATTCTCACATGATGTACCCAATATCAAAAGTACGATAACCTGATACAAGATATCCTCAAATGTAATTGTCGACCAACTACGACAATTATACCAATACAGCTGTCTCAGTCCTCGAATTATTTTATCCATACTGTATAGACACCAAGCTATCCAGTATATCTCAGATAAAATAATGCGAAAAATTTATACTGAAAATCTGGGTAATATAATAACAGCACTATGTGTCCCTTAGTGCAATAGGAGCAGTCATTCCCACCACCAGAACAAGTGGCCTATGCTCAGAATTTCCAAAGGCAAGCATACAATCCTTACGGGTTAACATATAACCCAGGGTACAAAAGTCATCCCAACTTTTCTTATGCAAACAACAACAATGTGTTGAATCCAACACATCAAGAAAAGAAGCTCGGTGGGAAAAAGGAATCACGAAGCTAGCCGAACAACAACTGAAGTATCAACAACGCAATGATGCTTCAATTAAAAATTTGGAGACACGAAGTTGGGCAAATGGCCAAAATTCTTTCAGAAAGATACCAAGGCATGTTACCAAGCAATACTAAGGTAAATCCAAGGGAGAATGTCAAGGTTATCACAACAATAAGTGGAGTGCAGTTGCCCGAAATTACTGTAGAAAACCATCTGGAAAAACAAAAATATAAACAAACTCAAGAACCGGAAAATGAATCTGAATTAGGACCTTCATCTCAAAAAGGTCCGATTCTTTATCAAATCTTATGCTCCACCAATCCCATTTCCTCAATGGTTGAAGAATCACAAGATCGATGCTCAATTCAGAAAAATTTTGGTTATTTTCAAAAAGCTACACATCAATATACCTTTTGCCGATGCTCTAGCACAAATGCCAAGCTATGTCAAATTTATGAAATATATTCTTTCTAACAAACGAAGGCTTGAAGAACATGAGACTGTCATGTTAACATAGGAATATCGTGCAATACTACAAAAAAAGTTGTCGCCCAAGCTAAAAGATCGGGGAACTTTTACAATCCCGTATACAATTGGTGAAGTGAATATTGGAAAATCTCTTTGTGATTTATGGGCAAGTACCAATTTGATGCCCTTGTAAATTTTCAAAAAACTAAACTTGGGAGAAGCAAAAGCAACAACAGTTTCACTACAATTAGCCGATCAGTCAATTAAATATTCATGAGGGATATTAAAAGATGTACTAGTCAAGGTTGATAAATTCATATTTCCAGTGGATTTTATCATCCTTGATGTGGAGAAAGATCAGGATATTCTTATTATCTTGGTACGCCCATTTCTTGCAATCGGACGCTCTCTTATTGACGTCTACGAAGGAACGCTAATTCTTAGAGTGCAAGATGAGCATTTCACTTTCAATGTCCTAAAATCTTTGAATCATCCTCTCACAAACGACTCTTGTCTAATAATTGATACACTTGATGCCCTGGTGACCGAGTCATTGACGAAGATTCTATCAAAAGATCCTCTTGAGACATGTATTGCAAATTCTTTAACCAACACAGAAGATGAATATCATTTGGCCCAAATTATTAACTATCTGGAAACACTACCACCTTTCAGAAGACATTCACACTTCGAAGAATTGGGTACAAGATCCACTAAACCTCTCCGTTCTTTAGAAAAAGCTCCAACACTTGATCTTAAACCTCTAACCACACATTTGAGATATGCTTACTTGGGCATTTCCTCTACACCTCCAGTAATCATATCTAACATATTGACCGAACTTGAAGAAGGGAAATTGCTAAGGGTATTGAGGATTCACAGAAGAGCTATTGGATGGACTATTGCGGACATTAGAGGAATAAACCCCTCTATATGCAAGCACAAATTTCTAATGGAATATGACTAAAAGCCTTCGATTGAGCATCAATGTCGTTTGAATCCAAACATGAAGGAAGTTGTGAAAATAGAAATTCTAAAATTTCTCTTGACACGCATCCTAATGGACTCTTACATTGCAGGATTTGATGTTGGTGGAATGAATCCAAACCATAATGTGAGCAACATCTTGGGAATCTGACGTTAAAAGACCCTGTTTGCCAATTTGTAAGAAAAATGGATGGGAAGCTTCTCCCCGATTCATAGAAGGCGTTTAAGCCATTTCTGAACGTAAAATCAGAGGAAGATGTGAGACACAATCATAGCTGTTATACATACACGTAAGTATCTTTAATTTTTGTCGTTTTGTTAGATTTTCTGAATACAAATTGTGATACACAATAAATCGAATCATTATTCTATTGGGTAGTTGAAGCGCAATTAACGTAGTCAAAAATTTGATAAATATTTAAACTTTATTTTGCATCTATAAATAAACATTGCATTTGTTTCTCTTCTGCATGCCTCAAACTTGCATTTTTCTCATTCTCTCTGGTTACGTGATGAAGTGAGCAAGGGAAGGGCCCCGGTCTTTGTAATCCATAAAGCTGGAGTTTTGAGATTTTGAAACCGACTTTGTGTCCCAGATGATGCCGTTCTAAAGCAAACGATCATGAAAGAAGCCCATAGTACACCTTGTTCATTTCACCCAGGCACCAGCATGATGTATAAATATCTGAAATACAATTTGTGTAGAGTAACATGAAGAAAGAAATAGCAGAATATGTCTCCAAGTGTTTAACTTGTCAACAAGTTAAAATTGAGCATGAACGACCTGCCAGAATGTTAAAGTCACTTCTAATTCCTGAATGGAAGTGGGAAGATATATCAATGTACTTCATTACCAAAATGCCGAAGACCACGA
This sequence comes from Orobanche coerulescens, assembly GCA_033398695.1. Classification (NCBI taxonomy): domain Eukaryota; kingdom Viridiplantae; phylum Streptophyta; class Magnoliopsida; order Lamiales; family Orobanchaceae; genus Orobanche; species Orobanche coerulescens. The sequence continues at coordinate 72,737,027 of CM065815.1, forward strand.
TAGGATTGAATATGATCTGGGTGATAGTCGATCGTATAACCAAGTCGTCTCACTTTCTAGGTACCTGGAAACTGGAGAGATTAGCTCAGATATTTATTGCAGAAGTAGCCCAATTACATGGAACATCGAGGAACATTATTTCAGATTGTGATGGTTGTTTCATGTCGTATTTTTGAAAAGGGGTTCATAGGGATTTAAGAAATGATTTGAGATTTAGCACGACTTATCACCCTCAAACCGATGGACAATACGAAACCATCCATACAGTAGAAGACATGTTGAGAGTTTGTGCCCAAGATTGGTCAACTGATTGGGAAACTCACCTGTCGTTGATTGAGTTCACTTACAATAATAGTTGACATGCCTCAATTAAGATGGCACCTTTTGAGGCTTTATACGAGAGAAGATGTCGGTCATCCTTATGTTGGGATGATCCATCTAAATTAGTATGTACGAAACCAGAATTGATAATACAGACTCAGGAGAAGATAGCCATAGTCCGTGAAAGATTGTTGACCGCCCAAAGTCATCAAAATTCTTATGCAGATGTGCGCCATTGCCTACTAGAATTTGGAGTTATGGACCATGTACTTCTAAAATTTTCTCCTACTCGGGAAATTTTTCATTTCGGTATAAAAGGGAAAGCTGAGTCCGAGATATATGTGGCCATTCGAGATTCTTGAAAGAGTTGGAGAATTGGCATACAGATTGGCATTGCCTACATCGATGAATCATATTCATAATGTGTTTCATGTATCATAGTTAAGGAAGTACATATTGAATCTCAGTCACGTCATCGATTTTAGTGAGATCGAAGTGGCTAATGGCAGCATGTTTGAAGAGAAACCAATCAAGATAATCAAGAGTTGAATCAAGTAATTGAGGAATAAACCAATCTCCTTGGTCAAAGTTCAATGGTCACGATATGGAGTCAAAGAAGCAACCTCGGAGACTAAAGACAACATGAAGGCGAAATACCTGGAGCTATTTCTGTCTTAAGTTTGGGGACAACTTCTATTTAGAGAGGAAGTATTTAATACGTGGATAATTATTATGTATTTTATCTATATTTGAATCATGAGTTGTATGATTATATCATATAATGGACTAAAGTATGATTTCTTTATCCGTAATCTAGCATTCATGATCGTATTTTGAGAAGGTTGTTAATTTATGCATGTATCTCCATGAATATTAGCATACACTAACTAATATGCTTAGCGTACGCTAATGATCCAAACTAACGTACGTAAAGATAACTATTTAGCGTACACAAGAGAGAGTCAAGATCCGATAAGGTGTGGTCGGCAGGTGGGGCCGGATGAAGGATATTGTTGGATTCTCTTGCATGAACCTAGATAACTTTCAGAAAAGTTAAGTCTACGACTATTAGTGTATGTTAAAGTATATAGATAACGTACGCTAATCGGAGGACAGAAGAGGTAGTGGTCTACGTAAGATAGTTAATGTGCATAATGTTGTGCACTAGCGTACATTAAGACAACACGTAGCGTACGTAATATCTTGATAACGTATGCAAGATGGAGGTTGAGTGTGGCAGTGAACTTAGTAAGATTAATAGCATGCACAATACTTGAGCACTAGCATGCGTTAAGTCTCTAGCGTATGCTAACTGAAGTATGTAGCGCACGTAATGTGTAATTTTTTATATATAGGACACTAACCCATTTCATTCCTTTCATTCGTCTTGTCCGAGCTCTACCTATTTTGCAGTACTTCCAACCTTACAAAACCATTATATCAGTCTCTCAACTTGGTTTTTGAAGATCGTAAACATCTTAGATTAGTGTCCAAGCTCCTGGTGTTGAGTTCTGCTGATTATTTCATTGTTTCTCTCCATAAAAGGTATGTTTATGCTATTCCAGCCTTGAGTTCATGTTTATAGAAATGCTATGAACATGCTTCTCAGGTTATTAGTGTAATGCATGAGATTTTTATTTTCGATCGCTTCGAATTAATTGTCGTTTGGTGCCAGTTATTTTGCTTCGTATCGATTTGTTGGATTTCATGTTTTGTAATTTGCCCGTTATTGTTTTGAATCATAACCGGTGCATTGGTGAAACAGAGACGTTGAACGTCTAACCGGACTGTCGGATTTGGCCACAACTGAGTCACGGCCGCAAACATGGCCGAGTCACGTTTGCAGGCAGGGCCTGCCGGTTATGGCCGTAAGGGCCTGACGGTTACGGCCGTAACATACCGCGTTAATTGTGGCAGTGACTCGGGGGAGTGGTCAGTTACGGTTGTAAGGTGTGACCTAGTTACGGCCATAATGTGTGGCCAGTTACGCCCCTAAGGAGTGGCCGATTACGGCCGTAAGGGTGTGGCCAGTTACGGCCGTAAGGGCGCTGCAAAATCTGGGCAGAATGTTTGGGATGGCCGATTACGGCCTTAATACACTGCCGATTACGGCCGTAATGGCTCGGCAGGATGGCTATATAAGGCCCAGCATCCGGGTCTTTGACCATTTTTCACAATTTCTCCCTCTTCTTCGCAATTCGTCTGCAAGATTTGAGGGTTTCGATTGGCAACATCCTTGAGGATCATTTGGGAAGCTTGATTTGTGTTCATTATCATCATCGATCCATTCCTTGTTGTCCGGATTGAAGTAAATCACTTGAACCTTTGAATTTGGGGAATTTTGTGGGTTTGCTGTGAATTCATCATTCCAATCCGATTTAGTTTAGATTGTTGTTGGATTATGGTAGTACACTCAAAATCTTTCAGTATTCTTGAAGTTTTGTGGAATGATTTCGAGAATCCTTTTGTTAATCGATGATATTGGTGTATGCCTTCAAGATGTATGACGAAATGCTCCAATGGGTAGAAATTAGTATGATCCCTATATTTTCGAAGTATTGTTGATTCGTGGTGGTATTATTTTCGTAGTATTCGTGGGCTGTCGAATTCTTGGTCGTTTTTGGAAGTTCGAGGGCTACCCGAACATGTCCGTTCATTATTTTGTTGCTCGTGGTATCGAGGCAAGTATCTTGCCCATACGTTTCATGTTTCGTAGATGTAATTGTTGGTGAATGATTTTATATGCTACCCGAATGTTGAAAAGAATCTTAAAAGGATCAGTATGTTCTCGATAAATGTTGTCTTTCAAAAGATAACTCATATGCTTTGTAAACAATTGTGTTTTCCGAATATGTGTGTTGGTTTCATATGTTGGAAGATGTTACAATAATATTTAGTGAATATATTAGACCGTAGTAATTGCCGAGGATTGTGTGTTGATAAGTGTAATTGTTATGAGAAATGTGATACCGTGTGATATAATTTGTGACTCCTTTATAAGGAGGTGGTGATGTTCCTTTTGATTTGTAAATTGTACGTACTTGTTATTGTGTGATCGTTGTAAGTGATGTGCCTCCGGGTAAGAATGTTGAATCTCCGGGATCCGTACTTGCTAGTACGGGTCGGGCATGACCGTAGGGTTATCCAATTGGGTATGCCTTGCGGGGACTCTAAGGTTCGTGGCTTGTTAGCGCTATCCTGGGGATAACTTGTGGGGTTATCCATCGGGTATGTCTTACGGGGACTCCGAGGTTCGTGGCTTGTTTGCGCGATGCTGGGATAACTTATGGTTGTGGATTGATCGTGTGATGTATGTGTCATGGGTTGTCCAATCGGGTAAGTCTCGTGGAGGCTCCGAGGTTCGTAGCTTGCTAGTGCAATGTCGGGACAACTATGAACGTACATATGGTTGTGATTGTGTGACAGTTGTCACTGTGATATGTGAATTGGTATAGTTTCCCATTGGGTTGTTCATTCGGGTATGTTCTGCGGGAGCATCTGATGTTCGTGGCTTGGTAGCACGGGATGCGAATAATCCTTAGGAATATATTGTTATGGATGATTGGGTCGTGGACCCCGTGCTTCGTGATTTGGGTCGTGGACCTCGTGCCTTGTTACCGGAATAGTATTTTGGAAAAAAAATAAATAATTTTTGGGTTGTGTCCCCAAGTGTTTTCGAAAGACTTGAGAATTCTTAAATCCTAAATGTTTTCAAAACTCCCGATATCGTACATGTCTTGTAAGATGTACTTTGGGTTTATCTCCCACCTTTTTTGATTTGAACTGTCTTGATCAAGTGATTTATCTCGGGAAGTATATTCACGATTATTATGTTCTTGGAGTATGTTGTGTATGGCTTGTATTCGTATTTTATACTTGCACTAGCAAAACAGTGGAGTTTTGCTAACCCCTGAGTATTCGGGGTGGATGTCAGACATGTGCGTCCGGTACTTGCAGGTTGCCGGGGAGCGAATCACAGGATCGTTACGAAAGATGATGGAGGACGACGGTACTAATCACATGAAGACCAGTGTTGAGTTCTTGGTAGAGTTCTGTTGTTTGTCTCTCCATTGTGTTAATCTCCCGTTTTATGGGAATGTTGATGTATGTTAACCCCTGCGTGGGTATGAGACGTGAGAAAGAGTTATGTATGCTTGATGTGTAAGTTGTGTACAAGACCAAATCGGTCTAACGGTTCATTATGTAGCCATGTCGGCATGTAATGTGATGTATTGTTTTTGTATTTAGCCTGGTAGATCCTATCGGAGAGAATCTATGGTGCTGTAATATTCCCGAGTGGTTTGGGGGTGTTACAGAATATGATATCGGAGCTTAGATTGAGGAAACCTAGGCTGTCGGGTTGAGTTGCGTGTTGTCGGGTCTTGTCAGATTTTGTCTGACTGAGTAGTGTCGTGATGCGTCGTCTGAGTTGTCGGTCGTGATTAGTATCAAGGTGCAGCCATCATCTTGTTGCGATCGGTGGATGTAAGTCTCCCCACTATGTTGTGCCTCGTGTTATGCGACCTTGTATGATTTTTGTGTTATATGTGGAGTTTAAATGTGAATCGTGAATATGTACTTCATGTTTGTTTGATTTTTTTTAATATGCCAATGTGTATATATATATATATATATATATATATATATATGTGTGTGTGTGTGTGTGTGTATATGTATCCTTGTATAAATTATTTTTACAGGAGTAATGTTTTGGTGTGGTTACGCAATGAAAGTTTATCAATGTGGTATTTTAAACTTCAACTGTTTTGGGGAAGTCACATAAATTTTATTTTCAAAACATCATTCAAGAAGGGAAAAAGTTTGATTTCCGTATGATAACCTCGTGACCGAAAAATTTGAGAATTCAAACTACATATATTTTATTTTCATCTTGCATTGTAAATTTTCAAAATTCGATTTTCAAATACTCAAACGAGGTCTATCAAAAGTTTACTTGAGTCGTGACTTTCGCTTACAACTTTTCGGTTTCATGAATTTTGGTTAAAAGGCATGTAGTGGAGATATTGTTATTTTGGCTATAATGCTCAGAGTTGCGATTAAAGTGGTGGTGTGAACGCTGAGACGTTCGGTATGCACTCGTCGGGATAGTTCTCTTGACCGAGTGGTGGAAGACTCGGTTTGGAATGTTGTTTAACGTCAGATTGTTATTTGTGCAATGTTGTAATGATATGAACTGTCGGCGTCTGGATCCAAATATTGTTGTTTGTTTGTAAACTTCGGCTTTTGGTATTATTTGGTATATGTTCATAAATGTTTTGTTGAATTGGAATAGTTAGCGCACACCAGGTGTGAAGCTAACGTGCGCTAATGTGGCACGGCTAGCGCACGCTAAGTTCCTGTTGTAGCACGCGCTAATCAGTCTGGATAGAAGTTTTAGACTGCATTTTGTCGTTGGGTCTAACTTTTGCAATTGTTAGACTAATCTTTGGTGACCGTATTCTATGTGTGTTGTCCAGTGATAACAATAGTTGTGTGTGATTATGTGTTATGATCTTTTGTTGCGATAGGTTGTTGCTTGTTAGTATGCCGAGGGGCATAGGTCGTGGTCGTAACCGTGGTACTGATGGCCACGGGGATCAGATGAGGAATCGAGAGAATATTGCTGGGAAAAAAGGATGATATAGGATGATCAATCCATGATATGAACTCAAGAACTTCGTGGATTTGTTTTTAAACAACATGGCTTCGCCACCTCCGAATCGCCAGCCGCGGACAGAAAATGAAGGGAGTGAAAAATGAATGAAAATGCGACTGCTCTGTCACATTTATACTGGGCCGGAACTAGCGTGCGCTAGCCTTCCCGGACTAGCGTGCGCTATCGGCCAGTATCGGCCCAGTACCCTCGGCCAGGGCCCGCACGACCCGGCACCACCGACCAATCCTGCCGACCGTGACCTGTCCGCCCGACCCCCGCTAGCGTGCGCTACGGCCGGAAGCCTGCGCGCGCTAGCCGACCTGTCCAGTAACCTCTGGACTAAACAGCTCGCCCAGGTAACGTACGCTAGTCGGCCGACAGCGTGCGCTACCCCTGCCGGTTAGCGTGCGCCACGACCGACAGTAGCGTGCGCTACCTGCCGATCCTACCCGAGTCCAGAACCTCAGAACCTCTCTGCCCTGACCCGATAGCGTGCGTCGGCCGGCCGCGTAACGTGCGCTACTCCTGCCGGTTAGCGCACGCAGCCTTCCGGCAGTAGCGCGCGCTACGCCGGTTCCTGCCGCGTCAGCCCGGCGATGCACCGCCGTCGGCGGAGACCCGCCACCGTCCGGCCAGCTGCTCAGCCGTCATGATCCGACGACTCGATTTTCGAAAGCGTACGGAACGAACACGACGAAAATCTCGCGGACAACATCAACGACCCGAAATGAAAGCATAATGCAATAATTAATCATACGCGACCAAGAAAAGGGTCGAGACAACAAATACAGATACGGATACCCGTAACTTTGGGTAAATTACAAAATGGCCCAAAATGCCCGAAAATCACGATACGTGATCGAATAACCAAACTGAAGTTCACAAAACGTCTAACAAAGTTAAACGGACTTACGGGAAACTCGAAACAGCAGTTTCGAACGAGATTCGCAAGAATCGAACTCAAGTGTGGAAAAGTCGCTAAAAAGCACGGAACTCAACAAAACAACACCGAAACGAACTCGGATGACAAAAAGTGTAGAATTAATCATTCTCAGAATGACGAAATGGTCATGAGCAATTCGTCAAAACGGACTTCCGCTGAAAAAAAGAAATTACCGAAAATCGAAATTACGGGTATTACACCACTAAACAGTAGAGAGAAAGAAAATTCAACACAACTGGAAATGAAAATATTGGGTATTACATATACATCCATACATCCAAGACAATAAAAATCTACAATTAAAAAAATTGGATAATTAAATCTAATTATCATGGCTTTTATTCCTCATTTTGAATAACGAGAAAATCTTCGGCTCGATTTCACCCATTGCTTCAAGCATCTCGTCACCTCTTCCTAGTTGGCCTACAAAATTCTTAGATTTAGAAACTTTCTTTTCCATGCAAAATTAATTGCACAAGAAAATTCCAAATTTAAATATTGTGCACCAATGGACACAACGAACGGTGGAAAAACAAAATAGACCATACACCAGACGACCCGACTCGGACAAGCCCGAACCGGTCGGTGGCCTGATCCGCGGCCTGGACCGCCTACCCGTGGCCGGACCCGACCAGCAGCCTCTCGGTTCCGGATGGTTCGATCTCTTGGAACTCCTTTTTGCATGGGACTCATTTTCCTTCCTGCTTTGTGTACTCCAATTCGATTATAATTTTATACGAAATAAAATTCAGTGACTTTACAAAAAATTACAAGAAAAAATAAAATCTTATTCTACCCTGGATTCTCTCACGGGAAAAATATTTACGTGCCTCAAACCAGGCGAAATTACCAAAATGCGTAAAAATAAAAATTCATATAGTCATGATAATTGGACCATATTCACCTGCAAGACAATTTCTAGCAAAAATATTCCAAAGATCATAATATATGATATTTAAATTGCTAGCAATTAATCACAAAATTAATTAAATTGAACAGAACCTAAAAATCGGCTCCAATACCAATTAATGGAAATAAAACGCAGCGGAAGCGACAGGATTTGGTTTTATAAAAATCGGCCCTCAAGATTCGGATCTATTAGGCTTGTCAAATAATTAATTACACATATTAATAAGCAATTTAAATAGATAATATATTTACGCATCTAGACATGATAATTTGTAGTATTCTACCTAGATCAAAAAGATCTTACAATACTTTAACTTTGAAGGGAAGTGGTTGAATTCCTCTTTGATCTTCTTGTATTTCTACCTTTAGATCTTTTAGAGTATATCCCGCCTAGATCGGGATGTCGAGTGAGCAACAATCGACCGGACCTCCTTGAACACTTAGTGGAATCGGCCGACCCCTTCTCCAAGAACACCTCACTATTTTCTCTCTATTTTTATTGGATATTTTGGTATTTTAGAAAAATACTATGTTATCCAATTATGGAATCGAAGGCACAAGTCAAGATCCACAATTAAACACAAAGAAAAAAAATCAAAATTTCTTGGACTGTTACATATGCGATCGACCGTCCCCTTATGTCCTATATATAGGTGTTATGAGCTACTCTAGGGACTTTAAGGAGGGTTAGGCAAAAGACTTCTAATAGACCTCAAATTTCCATATTAATCCCTTCCTAATATATCATGTCTATTAGATATCAACTCACTCCACTAAAGAGTTTTTATTGCACTTTCTATCCAAATCCCAAATTATAAAATTGGGTTCTTTTTAAATTAATTATATTCCGTGTTTAAGATATCACATGCCCATTAATTAATTTAAGCTACTAACAACTTTAATTAATTATTTTCTTATCCACCTCACTATACTTAACCAATCGATCCTTATTATTATATCAGAATTAAATCCATCTGCAGGGTTCAATATAATAATTATTATCGATATCCTCGAGGGGACATCAACAACCCACATGAGTCGGGACACGATTTCTAATTATAATAATATTTGTCATATAAATAATATTATTACCCAAGATACGAAGCTAATTGAGTCAATCACTGTGACTTTCACCCATGGTAAATCAAAGCCAAAAATATTATAGATATATAATTTAATTATCCGAGACTTATGTTCTTCTTACAATTAGTACAGAAGACACTATGTCACTACAATCCAGTTCAATGTATGCAAATATGCTAATGCATGCTAATAGTCAAGACCAGCTAATCTTAAGCATACATTACAACCTTTCATATAATTTGTCTTGTGACTATATAGGTTGTGAAATATTATATTATTTTATAAGGCACCGATAATGTGATATTCCGTGTGACACCAACACATCACATTATCTATAATGTAAAAGAATTCGAGAATATATTTGCATAACCACTACGTGAATAAATATAAAATCTAATTAATATTCTCATAGGAGTTATAGGGAAATAAGGTCATACTAGCATCAAGTATGCTTTGCAGTATACAACTCTAACAATCTCCCACTTATACTCAAAGAATGATTTTAAGTATACTAATCTATTATATAGTTTATCATATCTTCCATTTATACTCAAAGTAATGCTTCAATACATCGTAATCCCATTCCTTCCACATGCCTTTCAAAAACTTTTAAGGTTAGGCCTTTCGTGAAAGGATCCGCAAGATTATATTCCAATGCAACACTGGCTACAACTACGTCTCCTTCCTTTACGAAGTGTTGCATGTTGCGGTACTTGCGGTTGATATCTTTACTTGCCTTGTGGGCTTGTGGTTCCCTCAAATTTGCGGCTGCACTGGTATTCACACAATAAAGTGTAACACCCTATGGCAAATCGGGAATCACATCCAAGTCCTGCAGGAAGTATTTGAGCCATACCACCTCTTTGGATGACTCATAATTTGCCACGTACTCGGATTCCATGGTAGAGTCCGAGATGCATTTATGCTTCACACTCCATCAACTATTGGTTCCACCTCCCAGAGTAAACACATAACCTGTAGTAGACTTGAACTTTTCTTTTTCGGATAAAAAATATGAGTCAGTATAACCCACTAAACATAGGTCGTCTCATTGAGTATGTACTCCCTAGTCCTTCTCAGGTACTTGAGTATGTACTCCCTAGTCCTTCTCGATGGCCGACGAGTTTTTTTTTGATAAAAACCATCGGTGGGCACTGGCGGTCGGCGGACCTCCGTTGACCAGATATTGTTTTTTATTTATGACAGACCGACAGTCTGCTTTCCAACAGGCCACCGCCGGCGTCCGGAGGACCTCCACAGGTTGGCCATTTTTTTTACTCCAGGTCGGCGACCTATTTTCCGACGGGCCACCACCGGTGGACCTCCAGCGACCCAACATTCTTTTTTTTTTTCATTTTTTTATACGCAATGCCATCAGCCTACTTCCCCGTAGACCACCGCTAGCTGCCGGAGGACCTCAGGCGACCGACCATTTTTTTACGTCATGCCAGGCCGTCGTCTTGCTTTCCTCCGCCAGCCAGCCATTTTTTATGGCTAGGTCCATCGGCCTACTTTCCGGCAACTCTTAACTTTTTTACGGCAGACCCATTGGCTTCCGAGAAAAGTTGGGGAATCAATAAATTGTTTCTAACACGTAATCTGGTAATTTAATTATTTTAATTTAATTACATCGCCACCACCGTGCCATTATGGCTCGGGTAATCTCTAGTCTATAATATAAAGGACATCGGTATTTTTGTGCGGTCGTCGTAGTCTTCACCGGAAAAGACTATTGCACCCCTCACGTCTCCCTTCTTTAATTTTTTTGTTGAATTTAATAATACTTGGTAGTACTAATATTATTGAATATTCAACAACAATAAATTTTAAGGAAAATATTTCTAGAATATTAAATTAAATTAAAAAGGACAATTAGTTATTAAAAAAAACTTTTTTTATAGAGATCTCGAATGGACCTCCGACCGATTAGTTTTTTCCGGCAGGGCCGCCGGTTGCCGGAGACCTCCGACGGCTGGCCATTTTTTTTGTTACGTCAGGCTGCTAGTATGCTTTCCGACGGTGGGCCATCGGCGGCCGGCAATTTTTTTAATGTCGGGCCGCTGGCCCACTTTATAGCTCACTGCCTGCGGACCCCAACTTTTTTAAGGTCAGGCCACCGGTCTGCTTTCCGGTGGCACACCGTCGGTGACTGACGGACCTCCAGGACCAGCAAACTTTTTGCTTTCCGGCGGGCCACCGCTCGGCAGTCGATGCACCTCTGACGACGGACCAATTTTTCCTTTGTTTTCTATGTGAGGCTACCTGCCTGCTTTCCTGCGCACATCCTGTTAGGAATATGCCCTCGAATGCCACTCAGGGGAGGAGAGAGTAGGGGCATTGTACTTCTAATTATGGAATAATTAATAAAAGGCTATACGATTCATTCACTGTGTATTATATTTCAAATGCATTCTTGATTTGGTAAACATCAAAGTGAAGTCCATATAAATAAATCGAATATTCCATTCTCATTATCGGATAAGAGAAAATACACTGGAAGTCTTTAAATTTAAATGTGCATTAAGTTTTGAGTGTGACTTGTATAACTGATGTTAGGACGTGTGCATGTCTTGATAGCATAGTTATAAGTATATTGGTGGGAACTATATACTCGAACACTACTCATACTTGATTCAGTCACACGGTATTCCTCTCGGAGAGTCGATGACGAATCGAAAGGTTGTGATAGTATACGTGGACCTTTGACTTGAGGTTTTTATAGAAGATGTGCATGTGACGCTAGTTTGTTATTAGAATAGTTAGACTCATTTTCTTAATTGCTGAGTCAACCTCGAAGTGCGGACTATACGGGCAGGTAGCAGTCTTTACTGTACGCCAAGGAAAGATTCTATCTCCTGTTAGTGAGCAGGAAAATGTCCTATACGGTTAATGGTAAATAAGACCATAAGTCTTTGGGCAAAGCATTATGATCTAGTCGTATTATATACACTAGTAATCACTCGGTCGTGATTTGCATTAACACATGTATAGAGTCTAGTCAATAGTAGGGTTTGACTTTACCGTGACCCGAAGACTTGACCGGGACATCTGATGAAGGGTCTATACGTATATGGTATTCACGACATAATGGTTTTGGAATGATCCCTTTATTCGTTCTCAGTCGGGATTTACAGTGCGGCCCGCTAGGCTGGCTAAGTGCTGCCCGCACTCATTGGTTCCTCCCAATGCCGGCTGAGACGGACCTACAGAGTCGCGCATCAGGAGCGTTGTCGGATAAATGTGAATTTATTATCTCTCTAATAATATTATATATTGGATATCTAATTATGATTTATTGGATAAATAAAATAGCGGTCTTATGAATTGAAATTAAGTTATCGGGTAATTAATTTAATTCATAAATTATATTTCATAGAGAAATATTTTTGTATTTGATATAATTAATTAATTATATTAACTAATTAGTATAAATACATTGGTGATAAAACAGAGTGTATTTTACGGAGTCGTTGGACGAACCTCCGGTACACGAGCAGAGTGACTCGGCCCGTTTCCAAGCACTTTCCTCATGGGGCCGCCCCACCTCCCTCGCACTTGTCTTGTCTTGTTTGTTTAATGTGGTGAGATCCCACCATGATTCATTTCAACTAATGGTGCCAAAATGATAACATATGGTGGGATTCCCTTAAACATTATAAAACATTACAAATCACACAAATGATTCATTCATTTTTGTGGTGAGGTTCAGCCGAGAGTGTTTTAGGGAGGGAGAGATATTTTTCTCTTGTTCAATTTCATCATCTTGGAGGTGAGAAAATGATAAGAAAATAAAGAGATAAAAATTCCTACAAGTTTCCCTAGCCGTATTCTTAGAGAACGGAGTCTTCTAGAATTTTTCGGGAAACTTCCGACGCGTGGTGACATAGAGACATCGTGCTTTCGATGTTTGGGACGAGGGAATTTCGTGCTCGTGCGCGGGTTCGTGAACAACATCAACTTACGAAGATATTATCAAAGGCTTCAAGGGTATGAGACTTTGATCCTCTTATCTTCGTATTTTTTTTCGTATTTACGTTACTTGATCGATCCTGTTTGGGATTCTTTATTATTTTTCCACTGCGTATTTCGTTATGTTTCCGGAATCCCAACAATGGTATCGGAACGAGGTCAATGATACCGTATATATGATTATTTGTGCATTTTGAATGCTATTGGTTGATGTTAATGATTTAGAATCATTATTGGTATAATCGTAGATTTTAAATTGTTCGTTGTAACATCACGTTTTGGAAACAAGCCGAACGGAGATCGGACTCGGCAGTCCAGGGCTGCCCAAGTCACTGCCGAGCGGTGCACAGCGAGTGGCGGACAGGTCGCCTGCCTGCCAGACAAGCGGCGTGTGACTCACTCCATCGAGTCACCCTCGGCCAGCCCCCTTTTTCGGGCTCCGTTTGCGGGCTGGGCCGGTTCCGACTTGTCTGGGACTTCGTTTAGTCTCTGTATTACGTTGTAATATTTTCCCATATTTTAAATTGGATTTAATTTGACTAAAATGAATATTTAGAATATTATTTTAAATGGGAAAGATATTAAATGAAAATATTATTTTTAGCCGGATTACTTCAAACGAATTGAAATGACGATTATTAGTATTAATAGGATTAATACCATTAAATTGAATAGATTAATTTTTATATTGATTGGATTAATACAATAATTTATTATTTAATTTTAATGCCATACATATTAATTGAATTAATATAGTAGAAATTGAATAGATTAATTTTATAGATTAATTAGATTAATTTATATTAAAATTAATTATTTAATTTCATTGCCGTTACATGTTGTATGGAATCCTTATGTGATGGTGATATAGTTCGTGGACTTAGTTTTGATTTGTTCGATTCGATTGGGTTGCAAAGGCCGTTTTCAGCCTATTTATTTTTACTAGAAAATTTGTATAATAGGATGCATTTTTCTATGATGTAATTATTAATTTGGATATGACGAAGACCGAAAACAACCGACCGAGAAGACAAAGATTTGAAGACTATATTTTTTTTCTTTATTGGGTCATTCGCTTGTCCCAGCACTTAGGAAAAGGTCCATGAGCTATATGTTGGTAATAACTAGGTTGCTATTTACTGTTTTTTATTTTGAATGATTGACACACAAATGGGCTTATAAATGAATTAATGTGCAAAGTGTAACATTAATCGCAAAATTCTCCCAACAACAAACAGACTAAGTTTGAAAAAGGTCACGAGGTTTCCTACCCTCCATCAAACTCGTAGAAAATTGATACCCGAGCTGGTGTGCTATGCTTCCGAGTTATCGGGGTAGTACATTTGATAGAGGTTGAAAAATTCTTGAGTGCATTAGATGCCTTCGGTTGGTGATAAATTTCGCCCCTAGAAACCTGATAGGTTGCCGGGTGAGATTCAATAGTCAAACTGATAGACGTTGATGGTCAACAACTTAGATAGTCTGGATTTCCAAGAAACCTGATAGGTTGAGGGCATGAAGACTTGGGGTAAAAGAAGATCAAATCATCCTTTGGACGGGTTAGTGTTAGACACCACTTTACAGAAATTAATTAGCAAGAAACCTGACAGGTTGCATCGGTTAAAATTTGAAAAGAACTTGATCACCACTAACAAGTCGATGTTACCATGACTTCTGGATTATAACAAGGCAGTGTATAATTCCGATAAAATTAGTGGGAGCCGAGATAAGAATTATACAAGCCCTTAAATTCTATACTCGGTCATAATAAAATAAGTCACTTTACTCAATCTTGTCTAAATCTATGCAGAGCAACGAAACTAAATCTCTCTAAAAATGGCAAAAAACCCACTTGCAATACTGCTTGAAAAGAATCTCTTAACTGGACCCAATTTCGTTGACTGGTTGCGGAATCTGATGATTGTACTTAGCATGGAGTCTCTGGGATACGTCTTGGAGGCGGACACTCCACCGACTCCAATCCGGACTAGGGGTAATCAGGAAGAGATTGACGTCCATGAAAAATGGTTCAAGGATGACGTGCTGGTCCGTGGCTTTATGATGGCTCAATGACTAATGAGCTGCAGATAGCACACCAAAAAATGAATTCTGCTAGGAAGATTCTCGCACACTTGACCGAACTTTATTGAGAGCATAATAGGACTGCTAGATATAAGATATCAAAACAGTTATTCAGTGATAGGATGAAAGAAGGGGAGAAAGTGGGAGACCACGTCCTCAAGATGATCTCTATGATTAAGAGACTCGAGGTGCTCAATTTTCATATGGATTTGTTGTCACGCCCCCACACCGGGGTTGGACGAGAACGCGACAGTTAACATAATAAATAATGTTTGTGATAATACATTCTAGTAAAGCATACATATGCCATATCTCAGCCCGGTGAACTAAGAATGGTTATTTCATAGAAAAGAAATATTCAAGAGTACAACGAAATAATTACATCAAGTGCAAAAGAGTACACGGAAACCAAAATACATTATGACACAGGAATAAAAAGAAGCGTTAAAGCATCCTAATTCCTACGTCTTGGTAATACTTTGAGGACGGTCTTCAGAGGTCGTCAGCATCTGTCTCTTGTTCTTCTTGGTTCTCTTCATCTAGTGGGGTTTTAGAAAACAATTCAAAATGGGGTGAGAATAATGGATTCTCACTGAGTTGGGTTTGGATATTTAATGAGTTTATTATTTAATAAACATTATGTTTCTCCCACTTTTAAAAAATAGTATTGTTTAAAAATTGGTGCAAGTTTTAAAGAAGAATATTATGATTTATGACATGAATGTATAGTCAATCTCCGTAGATTGCAGTTGAGTATGAAGAATGTGCGGCATCGAGCGCCCAATGATTATTTAGCTTTGGGAGGTCGTCTACATGACTAATCCCTTAGACTCCTTATAACATCTTAGACCGTTATCAGTGTTT
This sequence comes from Orobanche coerulescens, assembly GCA_033398695.1. Taxonomy (NCBI): domain Eukaryota; kingdom Viridiplantae; phylum Streptophyta; class Magnoliopsida; order Lamiales; family Orobanchaceae; genus Orobanche; species Orobanche coerulescens. Next base: position 72,752,854 of record CM065815.1, read on the forward strand.
GATCTTCGACTATCGCCACGACCTTTGGTTTGATAGCCGTAGCCTTGGGCGTTTGTCGGACCATCACTATAACATTGGCCTTTGAGCTTTATCGCTCTCACACTTGGTAACGTGCTGCCTTATCTCTTATCTGGGCTCGATATGTCCTTAGCTTGGGTTTATGCCCGGATCATATTATAATCGCGACTATAATCGAATTCTACGACCCAGTCACCTTAGGATCACTCCAACCTTCGGCTTCAAGGGAATAGGATACGACGGTAGCTTTGCTTAGAACCGCAACCACGCTGCTCGATTCATGACTTAGACTAACCGCCCCTCATGCATATAAATAAAAAAAGGGACTCTAGAGGTAGTCGTAAAGACTCCAGCGGTGGCTTCCGCCCGAAGGTCGTAGCACTTAGCTCCGCACAACACTTACTCCCGATTTCAATTGAATAACAATTATTATCATGATTAACAACGATTATGCATATTATAAGATATCAATATGATTATTTGATAGTATAAGGACTTGGATAAACTAGAGAAATTAGTTCAACCGGTTGATGCTTAGATTGCTATTATGCGAGTCTTAGCATAATCTTATAATAAACTCGTAAACTTGAATAGTACGGTACGGATTGATTATACGTCCGAAAATTATGAACTTTATTGCGAAAAGTCCGTTATGATATGAGGATTGAAGGTCAGAAGTTGTATGAAAGTTTTACCTTTCAGAAATTACAATTCTGCCCTTCCGTATTTTAAGTATTATCAATATTATTTTTACTAAAATATTATAAATTTGATTAAGTCGGAACATTTTTATTGTACGTCCGAAAATTATGAACTTTATGGCGAAAAGTCTGTTATAATATGAGGATTGAAGATCAGAAGTTGCAGGAAATTTTTACTTTTCGGAAATCACAATTCTGCCCTTCCGTCTTTTATGTACTATCATTATTTTTACTAAAATATTATAAATTTGAATAATTCGGTACGGATTGATTATACGTCCGAAAATTACGAACTTTATTGCGAAAAGTCCGTTATAATATAAGGTTCTGAGATCAGAAGTTGTATGGAGGTTTTTCCTTCTATAAATTACAATTCCGCCCTTTCGAAATTAAAGTACTATTATTATTATTATATTTTATTTAGTTTTGTCTATAATTTTGATTAATTCGTTTGGATTCATTTGAACTCCAAAAATTATGAATCCAATTGCGATTTGAGCCTTACGACTTGTAATTTTTGATTACGCTCAGTTTTAATTTTTAACCTTTTACAATTTACTATTTCACTCCTTTGTTTTGTCTTAATCGATATATTAGTATTCGGGTCATATCTTTTTCGTTTCTTGTCGGATTGACCTCAAATTTTCGGGGTTAGCTATTTATGTTATTATGAGTACAGAGAGTTCAACTTTTCTGAAAATTTTATTTTCGAAACAGCAGGTTTCTATAAATTACAGTTTTATCCCCGAATTCTTAAAATTTACATTTTTGCCCTGATTTTCTATTTTGGTAAATTCCGATTTAGGTGAAATATTATAGAGAACTTATTTTTTATATTTTAAGACTTACTTTCAGGACATAAGACCAGAATTATGGATTTTAACTATTTAACCCCAAATTTATCTTATTTAAACTATTTTAGTTTATCCTTCGAACTTATGTTCGAATTATTAAATCTTCCGGTGACTAATTATCCTCTTACCATAGTCCAATATATATACTCATATATTTTTGGGATTTTAATCCCCAAAGGTCAGATTTGTCATATTCAACCAAATTTTCCATCAATGAATTAATTTGCACATATAATCAAAATATGACAAACTAAATTCAACAAATATCAAGACCATTACATGCATGGTAATGAATGTCAATCAAGTATAAATAACTGATGTTTTAATACTTCCATGCACCATATATTTAACTTGTATAAATTTTGAATAAGAGAAAAGAAATAAACAATTTTTACCCACCTCGATTTCTTGTCGGAAGTAAATGGTTCTAGGTCTCGGAAGTGGAAGAAAACGATATCCCTCCTTGAACTACATGGTTTGGCCGATTCAAGTATCCATGCATCTATGATGCATATTTTGTTTGCATGTTTAGATATTTGAGTTAGATTAGGGGAATTTGGATGATAACTAATATATTGAAATATAAGAAATGAGATTACCTATTCTCTTGTTGAATTTTTCCTCTTCCTCCTTCTTTCTTCTTCTTGGATCGGCCCTATCTCTCTCTAGTCTCAATTTTCAGATTTTTGTTTTTGCTTTGCATGTAATAGAAGTTTAATGTGGTGTATATTTTAAGTGTTTAAAAAGAGGTGGTCAAGCATGGGGAAAGGAAACACAAGACACAAGATCATGTCTTGCATGAGGAGGACATGAAGACTCTAGGTGTCCTCCCCCTCTCCACTTGGCCGCCTATTTGGTGTGTGTTTGTGTGTGTGTATATTTTTTTTTATATTTTAAGTGTGTAGAATATTAATATAGTTAGTTGGGTATTTGTTTAATTGTAAATGGATTAAGTAGTTGGGTTGGGCTTTCAATCATAAGACTTAGGAATTTTATTAAGTTGGGTTTGAGTCCATTAGTGAGTTTATATTAGTAAATATTGGTACACATAGCCCATTAGGTGAATCAATATTCTACTTTAACTTTCAAATAATTTATTATTTAAGAAACAATCAAGTAAATAAAACGAAACTAGATATATGTTATATTATATTATAACAAATGTTATTAAAATTACATCACGATATAATAAACCGTACATGTACTGAGCTGTCGAATTTAGGGGGTTCTACATTTATGTAACACCCCCAATCCACTCAGGGATATTACACGTCGTAGACCCTCTCCTCGAGGATCTACCAGGCTGTTATCTAAAATCAAACATCTAAACATCGCCTTTAAGGCTAAAATGACTCAGTAGACCGACTTGGTCTTTCAATAATAACATACAACTCAATTCCAAACACATACCCACGCAGGGGTCAAAATACAATAAACTCCCGTACAACGGGGAAAAGATACTACAGCGGAAAAGAAAATACAACTAGACCAATACAACATCAACGGATCCTCGTGTGATTAGTATCGTTCATCTTTCATCATCCTTCGTGCCGACCCTGTGCCATGCTCCAAAACCTGAATGCAAAAATAGACATCCACCCCCCGAATACTCGGGGGTTAGCAAAACTCCACTGTTTTGCTAGTGCAAGTACAAGTGCAAAAATACGAGCCATACAATTCACATTCCACGAATAAAAATAACCAGGAATCCTCAAAGATCCAAACGTAAAGAAAAGTACTTCCCGAGGCAAGAGTTTGGGTAAACATTTCCAAAACCGAAAGATCGCAAATAAAGGGAAACAATTTATAAAACAGTTTAAAATGCCATCGAGAGTTTTAATAGAAAACAATTTAGGATTACAAAATCCTTCTCTTTACAAAAATCAATAGGGTCATAGCCCAAATGTTCTGTTTTCGCAAATAGAAAACCAACAACAATTCACAGGGCTAGAGCCCAACATCACGTGTCCTCAACGGACATAAAATCAACACAATGTAATCATGCACAAGCATCGCCTTGGGAACAGAGTCATATCATAGATTCCCGCACGAGGCCTCGAAGGACCCTCCCACTTGGTCAAGCTAAACAAATCACAACATAAGCATCGCCTTGGGAACAGAGTCATATCATAGATTCCCGCACGACGCCTCGAAGGACCCTCCCGCACTGGCTAGCTAAACAAATCACAACATAAGCATCGCCTTGGGAACAGAGTGATATCATAGATTCCCGCACGAGGCCTCGAAGGACCCTCCCGCACTGGCTAGCTAAACAAATCACAACATAAGCATTGCCTTGGGAACAGAGTCATATCATAGATTCCCGCACGAGGCCTCGAAGGACCCTCCCGCACTGGCTAGCTAAACAAATCACAACATAAGCATCGCCTTGGGAACAGAGTCATATCATAGATTCCCGCACGAGGCCTCGAAGGACCCTCCCATGGCTAGCTAAACAAATCACAACATAAGCATCGCCTTGGGAACAGAGTCATATCATAGATTCCCGCACGAGGCCTCGAAGGACCCTCCCGCACTGGCTAGCTAAACAAATCACAACATATCGCAATGCAACAAAGATATCCAAATAATTCATCCAGAGGCATCAACACTTAGCCAAACACCACGTCAAACCACAACGCACCAAAATGAAATATTATACGTCCGCACGCAATACAAAGTGCAACATCAACACCAAACATATCCATAGAGTTCACATAGTCATTCTCAAACCACACCATTCACAAAACACACGCGTTTTGAAAGCAAGCCTTTAACAGGACTAAACCGAATCTTTTGAAAGTTCAAGTCAAACGATCAAATAAACACATAGAGACGATCACTAATTATCATATCCATAAAACAAGAATCATATGGACAAGGTACTTGCCTCAAAATCGGCAGGCAAGTATCCCGACGAACACGACTCAACCGGAAAGCTTCGAAACGCCCGATGTTTTCGAAAAGGAAAACGACAACGAACGGAAGGGTTCAACTTGGTTTCTTCGCAATAAAATCGACCCTAACAACATATAATCCATAAATAAACAATCATACGAGGAAGGATAATCGTAGAACGCCCGAAAACCCCTCTAAGACATTTTACCGGACACCTTCAAGGCGTCGGTCAAGAACTCGACCCAAATAACGAATCGATACGATCCAACCATGGAATAACAAGGGAAATGATATAAAACATCTAAATAATCATCAATCCATCATAATCCTAAGTTAAATCGGATTAATCGAACGAAAACAACCAAAACACCCAAATTCCCCAAAACTAGATTTCTAGGAAATCTGACCTATTCGGTAGATCGGAGGATGTTATAGGACGGATGATTGATGATATGAACCTCCAAACTTCATGTATTCATTGTACAACAACATCTCTACATGATTACTCCAGCTCCAGCCGCGGAAGGGAAGAAGAGAAGTGAGAAATGGCTGAAGAAAAACGCTGCCAGGCCTTAAATAGGCCGACTGCCGGCCGGGTTACGTACGTAACCGGCCATGGCTTACGTACGTAACCGGCCATGGCCGTCATTACTGGAAAATGCGGAACGTTACGTGCGTTACGGCCGTGGCCTTACGTACGTAACCGGCCTTACGTACGTAACTGCCGATCACTACCGCACGTTACTCGGCCAGGGCTGGCCTGGCCCGAGCATGCCCGGCCATGACTCGGTCGGGACCAACTCCGACGGCCCGAACGACCCCGAAACCCGAACCTGAGTACGAATCAAAGATACGGTTACGAAGTACTCGAAAATACGAATCCGAGCACTAATAGAACACACGATTCCGACTACCCGAAGGCTCGAAATTCGACAACGGAAAGTAATTACCCCAAACTTTGGGAAATTACGAAAATGGCCCAAAACGCCCCAAAATCACGATACGTGATCGAATAACCAAACCGAAGATTGCAACATGAATAATAACATTAAATGAACTTACGAGAAAGTCGAAACAACAGTTTCGGACGAGATTCACAAGAATCGTACTCAAGTGCGGAAAAACCGCTAAAAAGCACGGAACTCGACAAAACGACACCGAAACGAGCTCGGATGACAAAAAGTGCAGAATTAATCATTCACGGAATGACGAAACGGTCATGAGCGAGTCGTCAAAACGGACTTCCGCCGAAAAAAAATAAATTTACCGAAAATCGAAAATTGCGGATATTACATTCTACCCTCCTTAAAAGAAGTTTCGTCCCGAAACTTAAAACAAGTAGGGAGAAGCAATATCCCGCCAGGAAAACTCAATGAGATACGCAATAAACGCGTAACTAATGCCAAACGGCGAAACATTACAAACAACGCAACGGAATATACGGTGTGAAAACACGCTCCACGACGACCAACACAACGTCGCCGTTAGGGATATAATAGAACCAACAAGTGACAAGCGTCATCAAATGGATAATACAATCAAGTGAATTATCCGAACAATCACAAAACACAACGAACGAAAATCAATACGATTGACCAACCCAACGGTACATCAATCAAAACGCGAGCCAATCGCTGAACAAATACGGAATTCCACCGCTCAAGGGTTGGAAGATTGAAAACGAGACTAATTTCCCGAACTTAAGGGAATTAGGAAGGAGCCTGAACACTCAACAATCACGAAACGAGAACAAAACCGAACAAACAAATGATCGAGACAACAAAAATCGAACAATCATGTCCGAAATACGAAGGATAATAAAATTCAAACAACAACCCCAAGGTTCACATCTCGACTCGAGACAATATATGATCCGGTGAAAACAACAGGATGTGCATTCATATAAGATCCACAGGAAAGGGAATAGCAATAGAAAAGTCACAACGACAAACGAGTTATTCCGAAATAATACCACACTCGTTCGATCAACAAAAGCAAGGGGCAGGACAAGCTCAGAAATGTCAACGAACATAAACGAGTCGACAGAGTCGAAAATACAAAAGTTCAAGATCCAGTCCACTTCGAATAAAAGAACTAGTAGAACCAAAAGATGTTACTTAGAACAAGGTTCACAAGAATCGAACCGAACTCGGAAAGTTACGGCGATAACCAGATTGACCCAAAACAAGATCACACCTCGTCCGATCAATGAAACCGAAATACAGAACAAGTTCAGTAAGTATCAACGAACACGAGCGAGTCGATAGAATCGAGAAAGAGAAAATGCAGGAGTCTAAAAACAACACGGGTACTACATTCGACCTCTTATAAAAGAAGGTCGCCCCCGCAACTCACAACAGCGAAATCAAGGTGACGACACAACAAGCAACCGACAGAAACATCCTTCGAAGGCCTCTCAAAGCCGATTCTGATACTTGTGCTGAAGCGCGAACTCCGAAAGTCTCGGTAGCCAATTCGCAAAACTGAATTCGGTGTCCCTCAAGTCCACACTTGAAATGTGTTACCGACGAGAAGGACAAATTTACACGTGCATGCCCCGGCACATCACGGTTGAAACGCCTCGGCTCGGCATACCGAAAATACAAATGCTAGATACAATGGGGCATAACGTCGCAAAACAACATAGCGGAGATGCCAACTCAGCACAACAAGGAATCATAATACATATCATATACAACGATTATCATCGTAAAATAATACACACAAACACTACAGCAACGACGGTATCATTCGGCGACCTCAACGGCCCGAACAATAACCAACACATAATTACAAACATTATGAAACAATCACATATGTACACAAACTTACAAACCCAAGCTTTAACAGCTCACACGGGTGCGTTAACACGCAAGCCACCACGAAATGACAACATTAAGGATCGTCATCACACCTCCCACAAAGGCTAACAAAATATATGCGTGGCGAACGACTCGACGCTCACGCCACCAATTCAGTCACAATTCGGGGTTAACACCGTAACGAAAGTTCGAAAACCATACACGCATTTCCGGTTCGCAAACAGGAATGATAGGTTTTAAAAATGAAAACCACCTTTTGAAAATAGTTTGGAAACACCAGTTGATCTTGAGTATCACTTTTTCAAAAAGTTGTACAAACACCATTATCGAGACTTTGAAAATCATCTTGCGTTTGAACAAAAATGAGGACACCTTTCTTTTAGTGAAAAACTTTCAGAATATCCGACCCTCGGGTCTAAGTAAAAGTGTTTATAAAACATTTGAAAATATCTCAAAATATTTTGATCCTCGAGTTAGAAGAATTTGGAAATATATTGTGGCACCTTGGACGTACCACGAGAAAATAATTCATTTTAAAAGTACGTCTCGAATTTTAATTTTCTAAGATACTCAAGGTTTTCAAAAATAATTCAATGGGCTAGAATGCCCAAAAAGTTTAGGTACTTACACGGAACATTATACCGCCGTGGGATCCACGCCAGAAGCCACCAGGCTAAAAACCATTTACAAAAACGCCAAAAAGGCCGATGACGGTAATATTTCAAAAACTCACAGAAGCCATTTAGAAAATAATAAATACGTCATAAGAATTTCGCCAAAATGATCAAGGCCGTAATGCCAAAAACTCGGTTAAGGAATCGGTTTTCGAAATAAAACTTAGTCGGTAAAATACCGAAAGCCATTACAAAAGAACTCACGCAGCGGATAAAAGAAATAAAGTCAAACATGCACAAGACAGCAACACTACTCCTCATATGAACGAAAAATGGGAGTTAAATAATCACATATCACGAAATCAAAATCCATAAGAGGATTCCGTCAATTAACTCATAATCATAAAAATAGCTCGTGTCACACGAGGCACAACACAAAGAAGGGAGACTTACATCCACAGGTCGCACGAAGATGATGATTGCCCACGATACTAATCACGACCAACTAACTCAGACGACGCGTCGCGACACGACTCAGTCAGATAAAATCCGACGAGACAAAAACTCAATAGACACCACTGACCCGACAGCCTAGGTTTCTACAACCTAAGCTCTGATACCATTCTGTAACACCCCCAATCCACTCAGGGATATTACACGCCGTAGACCCTCTCCTCGAGGATCTACCAGGCTGTTATCTAAAATCAAACATCTAAACATCGCCTTTAAGGCTAAAATGACTCAGTAGACCGACTTGGTCTTTCAATAATAACATACAACTCAATTCCAAACACATACCCACGCAGGGGTCAAAATACAATAAACTCCCGTACAACGGGGAAAAGATACTGCAGCGGAAAAGAAAATACAACTAGACCAATACGACATCAACGGATCCTCGTGTGATTAGTATCGTTCATCTTTCATCATCCTTCGTGCCGACCCTATGCCATGCTCCAAAACCTGAATGCAAAAATAGACATCTACCCCCCGAATACTCGGGGGTTAGCAAAACTCCACTGTTTTGCTAGTGCAAGTACAAGTGCAAAAATACAAGCCATACAATTCACATTCCACGAATAACAATAACCAGGAATCCTCAAAGATCCAAACGTAAAGAAAAGTACTTCCTGAGGCAAGAGTTTGGGTAAACATTTCCAAAACCGAAAGATCGCAAATAAAGGGAAACAATTTATAAAACAGTTTACAATGCCATCGAGAGTTTTAATAGAAAACAATTTAGGATTACAAAATCCTTCTCTTTCCAAAAATCAATAGGGTCATAGCCCAAATGTTTTGTTTTCGCAAATAGAAAACCAACAACAATTCACAGGGCCAGAGCCCAACATCACGTGTCCTCAACGGACATAAAATCAACACAATGTAATCATGCACAAGCATCGCCTTGGGAACAGAGTCATATCATAGATTCCCGCACGAGGCCCCGAAGGACCCTCCCACACTGGCTAGCTAAACAAATCACAACATAAGCATCGCCTTGGGAACAGAGTCATATCATAGATTCCCGCACGAGGCCTCGAAGGACCCTCCCGCACTGGCTAGCTAAACAAATCACAACATAAGCATCGCCTTGGGAACAGAGTCATATCATAGATTCCCGCACGAGGCCTCGAAGAACCCTCCCGCACTGGCTAGCTAAACAAATCACAACATAAGCATCGCCTTAGGAACAGAGTCATATCATAGATTCCCGCACGAGGCCTCGAAGGACCCTTCCGCATCAAGAAGCTAAACAAATCACAACATAAGCATCGCCTTGGGAACAGAGTCATATCATAGATTCCCGCACGAGGCCTCGAAGGACCCTCCCGCACTGGCTAGCTAAACAAATCACAACATAAGCATCGCCTTGGGAACAGAGTCATATCATAGATTCCCGCACGAGGCCTCGAAGGACCCTCCCGCACTGGCTAGCTAAACAAATCACAACATATCGCAATGCAACAAAGATATCCAAATAATTCATCCAGAGGCATCAACACTTAGCCAAACACCACGTCAAACCACAACGCACCAAAATGAAATATTATACGTCCACACGCAATACAAAGTGCAACATCAACACCAAACATATCCATAGAGTTCACATAGTCATTCTCAAACCACACCATTCACAAAACACACGCGTTTTGAAAGCAAGCCTTTAATAGGGCTAAACCGAATCTTTTGAAAGTTCAAATCAAACGATCAAATAAACACATAGAGACGATCACTAATTATCATATCCATAAAACAAGAATCATATGGACAAGGTACTTGCCTCAAAATCGGCACGCAAGTATCCCGACGAACACGGCTCAACCGGAAAGCTTCGAAACGCCCGATGTTTTCGAAAAGGAAAACGACAACGAACGGAAGGGTTCAACTTGGTTTCTTCGCAAGAAACTCGACCCTAACAACATATAATCCATAAATAAACAATCATACGAGGAAGGATAATCGTGGAACGCCCGAAAACCCCTCTAAGACATTTTACCGGACACCTTCAAGGCGTCGGTCAAGAACTCGACCCAAATAACGAATCGATACGATCTAACCATGGAATAACAAGGGAAATGATATAAAACATCTAAATAATCATCAATCCATCATAATCCTAAGTTAAATCGGATTAATCGGACGAAAACAACCAAAACACCCAAATTCCCCAAAACTAGATTTCTAGGAAATCTGACCTGATTCGGTAGATCGGAGGATGTTATAGGACGGATGATTGATGATATGAACCTCCAAACTTCATGTATTCATTGTACAACAACATCTCTACATGATTACTCCAGCTCCAGCCGCGGAATGGAAGAAGAGAAGTGAGAAATGACTGAAGAAAACGCCGAGGCCTTAAATAAAGGCCGATCAGCCGGGTTACGTACGTAATCGCCATGGCAAGTCGCCGCTGGAAAATGCCGGAACGTTACGTGCGTTACCGGCCAGGGCCTTACGTGCGTAATCGGCCTTACGACGAATCGCCGATCACTACCGCACGTTACTCGGCCGTATGGCCCGCCCGAGCATGCCCGGCCATGACTCGGCCGGGACCAACTCCGACGGCCCGAACGACCCCGAAACCCGAACCTGAGTACGAATCAAAGATACGGTTACGAAGTACTCGAAAATACGAATCCGAGCACTAATAGAACACACGATTCCGACTACCCGAAGGCTCGAAATTCGACAACGGAAAGTAATTACCCCAAACTTTGGGAAATTACGAAAATGGCCCAAAACGCCCCAAAATCACGATACGTGATCGAATAACCAAACGAAGCTTGCAACATGAATAATAACATTAAATGAACTTACGAGAAAGTCGAAACAACAGTTTCGGACGAGATTAGCAAGAATCGAACTCAAGTGCGGAAAAACCGCTAAAAAGCACAGAACTCGACAAAACGACACCGAAACGAGCTCGGATGACAAAAAGTGCAGAATTAATCATTCACGGAATGACGAAATGGTCATGAGCGAGTCGTCAAAACGGACTTCCGCCGAAAAAAAAGAAATTTACCGAAAATCGAAAATTGCGGATATTACAATTTATCCCTTCAGATTAATCTCATCCTTCAATCTCTGTCTGACTCCTTCATACAGTTTGTAATGAATTTCAACTGTAATGAGATTTCATGCACATTAGATGGGCTAATGAATAAACTGGTGACGGCGCAGCCTAACATGAAGACTAAACCAAGGGAGAATGCTCTTGTGATTTCTTCTGGGCCTCGGAGGTCCAAGAACAAGAAGAAAAAGACCTACTAGAAGTATAAACCCAAGAAAGGGGTGCAGAAAGGAAAGAGCAAGGCCCAAAAGATTCAAAGGGTAGGCAGTCCAAAACCTACAGACAAATGTCTTGAATGCGATGAGCTAGGCCACTGGCGTAGGACTTGTCCTAAGATTAATGGCGCATCAGGTATAAAACTTTTTGTTTTAGAAACCAATTGTTTCCCTACTTTATATTCTGCTTCATGGATTCTGGATTCAGGTGCTACTTCTCATATTTGTACTATGAATCAAGATCTGGAACGAAGTAGGCAGCTTGAAGCTAGGGAAGTAATGATCACTGTCGGAAGCATAGAAAGTGTCGAGGCAACCGATATTGGATCACTCCTACTGGTTTTAAAATCCAGTTTTATTTTGATGTTAGATGTAGTACTTGTTTTGCCTAAGGGGCACAAAAACATTGTATCCATTCCAGTCTTGGACCGGAAAGGATTTTGTTTCTTCATTGGCAATGGTAGTTGTAAAATTTATTTTTGAAATAAATTGGTTGGCACAGCTACATTGTTGCATGGTTTATATCATCTAAACTTACAAAATAAAACAGCAGTGGACACTATAACTAGGAAACGTGGCAGAGAAGACACTAATCAAGCTCTTAAGTGGCACCTTAGACTTAGTCATGTTGGTTAGAACAAGGTTCAAAAAATGGAGAAAGATGGACTTTTAAGTCCATTGGGTGTAGAACCTGATCCAACTTGTGAATCTTGCCTTAGAGGTAAAATGACTAAGTCCCCCTTCACAGGGACATTTGAAAGGGCTACTGAAAAACTTGGGTTGGTACATACTGATGTTTGTGGTGCTTTAGAAGCAGCCCGAGATGGATATCAATATTTCATAACGTTCACAGATGATCATACTAGGTATGGGATTGTGTACTTAATGAAACATAAATTTGAAGCCTTTACTAAATTCAAAGAATTTAAGGCCCTAGTTGAAAAACAGACTGGATGTCATATCAAAGCACTTCGATCGGACCGAGGTGGCGAATATATGAGCACAGAGTTTGATGAGTTCCTTAAGGAACATGGTATAGTTTAACAATTCACGCCACCAGGAACCCCACAGTTAAATGGTGTTTCAGAAAGGAGAAATCGGACTTTGTTGGAAATGGTCTGCTCCATGTAGAATTACACTGACTTACCAATTTACCTATGGGGGTACGCCTTACTTACCACTGCCTATATCCTAAATAGATGTCCTTCCAAATCCATTCCTATCACTCTGCATGAGATGTGGAAGGGTAAAAAACCAAGTCTTAATCACATAAGGATTTGGGGATGTCCAGACTATGTCAAGAAGGCTAATGTGGACAAACTAGAAGTGAGGTCCATCAAGGGACATTTCATTGGATACCCATAGGACTCGATGGGTTATCTATTCTACATGCCAAAAGACCATAGGGTCGTTGTGGCTTTACAAGTGCACTTCCTGGAAGATGAGTTCATTCAAGAAGGTGGCTCGGGTAGAAATATCTCTTTGGAAGAGCATAATGAAAGTCCTAAGGAGACATCTGATCAGGGATTAGGAACCGAACCTATTGTAACACAACCTCCACTTCAAAGGTCTGATAGGGTGTCTCACTTACCTGAGAGGTATGGCTATACACATGTCGATGAACTGGGTCTCCACGATGCCTAATATCCGTGAGGACGACCCTGTCACCTATGACCAAGCCATAGTGGATGTAGACTCCAATAAATGGCAAGAAGCAATGGAAGCTGAGATAGACTCGATGCATACCAATCAGGTCTGAACTCTAGTAGATCTACCAACTGGCATGTGGACTACTGGAAATAAATGGATCTATAAGAGAAAGACTGATGGGGATGACAAGGTTGATGCCTATAAAGCCAGGCTTGTGGCAAAGGGTTATACCCAAAGGGAAGGGATCGATTATCATGATACCTTCTCGCCCGTAGCTATGATCAAGTCGATTCGCATGATGCTTGCCATTGCTGCCGATTACGATTATGAAATATGGCAAATGGACGTCAAAACGGCTTTTCTAAATGGATACCTCAAGGAGGAAATCTATATGGAACAGCCTAAGCGATTTGTGTCCAAAGCTAACATTCGTAAGGTGTGTAAGCTTCAACGAGCCATTTATGGGCTGAAGCAAGCTTTTGGGAGTTGGAACCTTCGATTTAACGAAGCAGTCAAGGACTTTGACTTCGTGCGAAATGAGGAGGAACCATGTGTTTACAAAAAGGTCAGTGGGAGCAACATTGCATTCTTAGTACTATATGTAAATGATATTCTACTTATAGGAAGAGTAAACTACGATTTTCGTCCCTGTGGTTTGATACTTATAATGATTTTCGTCCCTATTGTAACACCCCCAGATTTAACCGGAAATATTACAGCGCCGTGGGCTCCGAGATGGAACCCACAAGGCTAAAAGAAATTTTCGCAAACATTTACAAATGCCCAAGGGGCCAACGACGGTACTATCTTTAAAAATTCACAAAGACTTATAAAATCCATTTATCAAAAACCGTCGTAAAAACTCATTTGAAATCGCGAGGCCAAACAGCCGACACTCAAAAGTTTAGAAAACGACTTCCAAAGCAACCTCAGTTACCAGATACCAAAAGGTCATTTCAAAATACTCACGCAGCGGAAAAAGACCAACCATAAGGATACTCTAGCAGCGGAATACGAGAACCAATCAAAAAACTCAATGCACACAACATGTCCTAGCCAGTATCCTCCGGGAAGCTCATCTCTTCACGACCGCTACAAGCTCGATACTCCAAGAACCTAAAAAGAAATCCTACGACGGGGTCAGCCATAATATCCAACAATGATAACCGTCACATCACATTAAGAATACATACCAATGAGAATAAGAATACGACCAATGTAATCTTACCGCCATGACTTTACTTACTCAAGTAATTCTCATCAGAATAACCATTAAACTCGAACATAATATTTGTATTGTACCTCAAACAATACTCAAGATCCTCAAACTATCATAACCAACTCACGATACGGAAATCTACCATTTCTGACCAATACGATCCATCGAATAAAATCATCAAATCTCAAGACGATAACCAATTGTCCACCAAAGACAAGACCAAGGAAAATATGGAACATACCTCGAGATATGATGTGCCACGATAATCATATCAGTCTAATCCGATATCAGAACAATGCAATGCGGACAAGGTCCTAACACAAGACCTACAAATGCATACTCATATGACAACGTCAATATGCTCAAAACAATAACAACTATGTATACTCAATGGAAATCCCATGATCCAGCGCCCTCAGCATAGATCCCAAGATGATCCTACAAGATCAACACGAGGTGGATAACCAACAATATACATATGCACAACAATAACACAATCCTGGGTAATCCAACGATCCAGCGCCCTCAGCATAGATCCCAAGATGATCCCGTCGGACCAACACGAGGTGGAAAAACCCGTCCAATGATCCAGCGCCCTCAGCATAGATCCCAAGATGATCCCGTCGGACCAACACGAGGTGGACATCCGATCCAGCGCCCTCAGCATAGATCGCGCGATCCCATCGGATCAACACAACATAAACAACACAATATGCATACACATATGCAAAACAACACGTTCATCAACATGAACAACATAACATGCACGACAACATGACAATTTACTAGGACGACTTCATGTTCAACAACATGAAAGAGAATGTACGAGACCAAAATAAATAACATAAAACCGTGACCAATATGGAATACTGCCTTAGTCCTTGGAAGCAACCTCGATGTCCAATCATCACCGACGATTATCCCCACTTTCGGCGATCCAAACGTACAACGAACTATAGATACTCATATCCTCGTCCTTACCGTAATGTAACCTCGATACTCGAACATACCAATAACTGAGATAAAGCATATTCATTACGATTTACCTCCCAGAATCGAAAGAATGATATGCGATCCGGATACCCAGAGTTCACAATAATAATCATCGCTATATGCATTATAAACGAAATGAAACTGAAACCATTCATTAAATATTATAACTGAGCAAGTAATAACTTGCCTCGATACCGATACCACGAAGTCTTGCCGAACACACTGCCTTTATCTACGAGCTCCTCAGCCTCGATCAAAAGCAATACAATGGACATACTCGAACACGACCGCAATATCCGGTTATAATCACCGATCAGTAATCTCAACCTATCGAAGAAATCAAATAACACATATCCGATAACGGTCAACAACTGAGAAAACTAACCAGTCGAACTCAACGGTTCAACACAACCTCGAATAAACACAATGTAACCAACCAAGTCAAACCATCACGAATTCCTAATCAAAACACAAAAATACCTTTATGCGCCTACTTAGCGCACGTTAATCACCTAATGTAGCGTGCGCTAAGTTGCTCCGTTAGCGCGCTAGGCGATGGCGTGGCGTGCGCTAATGTCGTGCGGTGGCATGCATTTCAAGCATCGTCTAACACTTCCATCATGACAATGATCAACTCATCTCGAGATTAAGGATTTCATAACAATCATGACATATAATTTAATGCTCTTCAAGAACACGAATTATCCAAATTCACGTTCATGATCCATAAATGATAAAATCCGATGTGTTCTAACATCTAAAATCCTTATTCATCATGTTCTTCGACATACAATTCATATAACTTCAAGAATCACATTAGCATCACCATAATCGTTACCATACGAAGTAACCAACGACAAAACATCAAAAATCCGAATTGAAGAAGGGAATTACATCAACATATATTTTGAATTCCATCCAAAACCATACGAAACATATCAATACTCATATATTGATAACAACACTAACTTAGTACGGTAATCCAACTCGTTGTCATGCTCATCAACTTGTTTATATGATAATCATCAACTCAAGAACATCATATACAATCCAAAACGAAATCTCAAAGTGAAGAGTAATTACCTTTTTGAAGGAAAGGATTGATTTCCAAGAATCACCAATGATTTCAAGAACAAAGCTTTACTCCATGATTTCCATCTTTAATCTTGTTAAAGAGGATCATCCCTCAGTGTTTAGGAACTCCAAATGTTCTCCCAAGGTTGTCTCTTTCGGGTGAAAGGAAAGGAATGGACGAAATGCTTCATGACACTCGTTTGTCCCTTTAAATAGAATACATCACTAGCGTGCGCTAAACCATTATGTTTAGCGTGCGCTAGCCTTAGCGTGCGCTAACTGACTTTGTTAGCGTGCGCTATCGCAGTCCAGAGGCTACTGTCTTGCTTCGTAAACTACCTTACATACGTAATGCCCATGCATTAACGTACGTAAATCATCATGTCTAGCGTACGCAAGTCCTTACTCTTAGCGTGCGCTATCCGAAGTTGACTTACTACCGTGTTCACCTACCACTCGCCCCCACGTTCCGACAGCATCTGGCAAGGATAAGATTCCTTGTTGACTGATACATAGTTAGCGTGCGCTAAGCCTAATATTATAGCGTGCGCTAATACTTCAGGACAACAACCGTTGACTTACGGGCGTGCGCCAAGCGGCCGGGTCCACACGCAGATTCCTTCCGATCATGCGCACTAGCGTACGCTAACCTATAAACGTAGCGTGCGCTAATCACGCGATAGCGTGCGTTATGCATGAATATCGGCGTGCGCTAATAAGGCTATACTTAGCCATTTTCATCTATCCTTGTCCAACATCTCGACATATCAAATACGAACATACGGCATATCAAATATACATTACTCAACACATTATATCCTCAAATACAATTGTCGACTAAATACGACAATTATACCGATACTGATATCTCAGTCCTTTATTTATTTTATCCCTACTGTAGATTTCACGCTGTACAATATAACTCGGATAAAATAATATTAAACAACGGTAATAGAAATTCCGGATATTACATTCTACACCCCTTAAAATAAGTTTCGTCCTCGAAACTTGCAATCCATCATAAAACGAACAAACATACCGTTCAACTCAAAATATCCCAAAACCATCACGACAACGATTTATCATCATCATTACCGAATATCCAAAAGAGCATACTTCCAAATACGCAGTCGACGATCTCCCGGAGATACTAGCCGTTCTCACGATGCAGTCTCAATACGCTTACGATCACAATTCCACGATTCTCAACAAAATATATCATCTTCGGATCAAACAATCGCCCGAATCAAATCCTGTCACTTTGATTACATAATCAAGTCTCAATTCGATAAAGCGAATAATATCCGATGTATACGTGAAACAACCGCTCAATACAATGGCAACGAATCCCGAAACATCGATAGACAATCGAGCTCGGATGATCACCAACAATGATCAACAATCAACCGAATTTATCATCGACATGATAAATTCCAATCGACCAACCGGAGGTCAAAACACAATCGAGAATATCATCAACGTGATAAACTCCAATATGACCAACGAGCGATCAACGAAATCGAGAATACCTTCACGGTAAACTCCAACACTATCAACACGGAACCACGAAATGGATATACGAAAAGCAAAATTCTCAAAACGACACACCGATCACATACGGTGGATCTCAATAAACGTATCCGATGGGGAACATACCCCACGGCATAAGAACAACCAATCACAAACAGACGAACATACCCAATTAATACAAGGAGTGGGAACGACCACTCAATATCCAAAACAACCAGCAAGGGGTCACCAAACCCAAAATTGCACAAACAAGGAAATCATTCCAGAATCACTGTGGTAAAATCGCGCTACTACCGTACCAATGGAATCACATGGCACATATGTCCCGGTTTCACAAAATCCCCAGTTTCCAAAATAATATTATGTGCATGAATCTACAACACGCAACATATTTCTCTTATCCGATAAATCAACCGATCATCGTGGATAACCAAACTACCATACTAATGTTCGAATCTCTTTCATCGTACCATCTTGATGTACCATCCGATTCGTGAGTCTCATTCGAACTTCACCACGATATGCATTATGCACTAAATGCGTATGTACCTCAATCACATTTCCAAAACCAGTTTGAAATCATATATTCTTGTCACGAAGACAATTTTGAAAGTTCTTTCAAGGGTTTGAAAACTCAAAACATAAATTTTGGTAAGACCACGAAATAAATTTTAAAAATTAAATTGGCTCATTGGTGCCAAGTTCTCGATAAAAATTCTTTTCGAATACATACGTTTAAATAAAAATGGAATCATGCAAATGATTGACCACAACCATACTCCGTATACCAATTCGGCTCGTCACAATCCACTTGACATTCCAACGGAAACCACGATCGAGTTCCAAAACCTCAATATATAAACTCCGATAAAAACTCCTTTTCCACACATGACTCGTATCGTCAACCATTTACCCATCACGGATCACCTCCAATATGATATGACAAAGCGTTGAAACAAATCAAGCAAATCAAACACGGCGAAAGACTTCCCGAGAGGTTCCATTTGAACAAGTAAACCAAAGCCTCGAAGGCGGAAATAACATAGGTAAACGATTGGTAAAGTATTTTACAAATCTCGGGAGTTTTAAGAAAACAAAAGCCGTTAGAAACATTCGGGTCTCGGCCGTATCTCGTTCCGCATTACAAAAAGTTTAAAAATAGAAAACCCCCTTTTTGGACTCCAAGTCTGAGTCACAAAACCATTTCAAAATCGATTTTGGGTCTCGGCCCAAAATCATTTTCCGTAAAACATCATGAAATATTCATTTTGAAAAGTGTCATTTTCAAATGCTCAAAAGCGATTCATGTATCTCAAATGAATTAACATGCTACATGTTCTTCTCAACAATCCATAGTCCTTCTCCGATTACACAATTCCGTTCCAAAATTTAGCCGATATCTTGATTTCCAAAAGCATAACTTCTCAAGATCATCAATCCTATCCCAACTCTGTCACCTTATATTGAAATGCATAATATTAATTTGAATCTCAAAACGTATCAACTTAGAACGGCAATAAATCTCAATGAAATTCAAAAATCCAAATACTTACGGATCGTGAAGCCGACGATTCCCCGTGATCTTGGCACATGTCTAGACTCAAGAAAATACTCGACAGGTATTTTCAAAACTCACGCTTTGCAAACTCGTGCAACTCAAGAACACAATATATCACGTAAACACCATTTGGAAAAGTTATAACAAGCCCGATGCGATCTTGGCAAATCCGATAACGCACAAGCGAGTGAACAACAAAGACTCACGGCTCTAGTATTTGTCAATCGACAACTCGAATGACGCAACAAAAACACGACCCAACTCGACCCAAATGCCTAGGTTTTCTCAACCTAAGCTCCGATACCATATTCTCGTAACACCCCGCATTTAACCTGAAATATTACAGTAGTGGCTCGAGATGGAACCCACAAGGCTAAAAGAAATTTTCGCAAACATTTACAAATGCCCAAGGGCCAACGACGTACTATCTTTAAAAATTCACAAAGACTTATAAAATCCATTTATCAAAAACCGTCGTAAAACTCATTTGAAATCGCGAGGCCAAACAGTGACACTCAAAAGTTTAGAAAACGACTTCCAAAGCAACCTCGGTTACGGATACCAAAAGGTCATTTCAAAATACTCACGCGGAAAAAGACCAACCATAAGGATACTCTAGCGGCGGAATACGAGAACCAATCAAAAACTCAATGCACACAACATGTCTAGCCAGGTATCCTCAGGAAGCTCATCTCTTCACGACCGCTACAAGCTCGATACTCAAGAACCTAAAAAGAAATCCTACGACGGGTCACCATAATATCCAACAATGATAACCGTCACATCACATTAAGAATACATACCAATGAGAATAAGAATACGACCAATGTAATCTTACCGCCATGACTTTACTTACTCAAGTAATTCTCATCAGAATAACCATTAAACTCGAACATAATATTTGTATTGTACCTCAAACAATACTCAAGATCCTCAAACTATCATAACCAACTCACGATACGGAAATCTACCATTTCTGACCAATACGATCCATCGAATAAAATCATCAAATCTCAAGACGATAACCAATTGTCCACCAAAGACAAGACCAAGGAAAATATGGAACATACCTCGAGATATGATGTGCCACGATAATCATATCAGTCTAATCCGATATCAGAACAATGCAATGCGGACAAGGTCCTAACACAAGACCTACAAATGCATACTCATATGACAACGTCAATATGCTCAAAACAATAACAACTATGTATACTCAATGGAAATCCCATGATCCAGCGCCCTCAGCATAGATCCCAAGATGATCCTACAAGATCAACACGAGGTGGATAACCAACAATATACATATGCACAACAATAACACAATACTGGGTAATCCAACGATCCAGCGCCCTCAGGATAGATCCCAAGATGATCCCGTCGGACCAACACGAGGTGGAAAAACCCGTCCAATGATCCAGCGCCCTCAGCATAGATCCCAAGATGATCCCGTCGGACCAACACGAGGTGGACATCCGATCCAGCGCCCTCAGCATAGATCGCGCGATCCCATCGGATCAACACAACATAAACAACACAATATGCATACACATATGCAAAACAACACGTTCATCAACATGAACAACATAACATGCACGACAACATGACAATTTACTAGGACGACTTCATGTTCAACAACATGAAAGAGAATGTACGAGACCAAAATAAATAACATAAAACCGTGACCAATATGGAATACTGCCTTAGTCCTTCGGAAGCAACCTTGATGTCCAATCATCACCGACGATTATCCCCACTCGGCGATCCAAAGCGTACAACGAACTATAGATACTCATATCCTCGTCCTTACGTAATGTAACCTCGATACTCGAACATACCAATAATCGAGATAAAGCATATTCATTACGATTTACCTCCCGAATCGAAAGAATGATATGCGATCCGGATACCGAGTTCACAATAATAATCATCGCTATATGCATTATAAACGAAATGAAAGCGAAACCATTCATTAAATATTATAATCGAGCAAGTAATAACTTGCCTCGATACCGATACCACGAAGGCTGCCGAACACACCGCCTTTATCTACGAGCTCCTCAGCCTCGATCAAAAGCAAGACAATGGACATACTCGAACACGACCGCAATATCCGGTTCTACTCACCGATCAATAATCTCAACCTATCGAAGAAATCAAATAACACATATCCGATAACGGTCAACAACTGAGAAAACTAACCAGTCGAACTCAACGGTTCAACACAACCTCGAATAAACACAGTCAGAACCAACCAAGTCAAACCATCACGAATTCCTAATCAAAACACAAAAATACTGCACTGTCTGCCTACTTAGCGCACGTTAATCACCTAATGTAGCGTGCGCTAAGTTGCTCCCGTTAGCGCGCGCTAGGCAGTAAACGTAGCGTGCGCTAATCTTTGTCGGTGGCATGCATTTCAAGCATCGTCTAACACTTCCATCATGACAATGATCAACTCATCTCGAGATTAAGGATTTCATAACAATCATGACATATAATTTAATAGCTCTTCAAGAACACGAATTATCCAAATTCACGTTCATGATCCATAAAATGATAAAATCCGATGTGTTCTAACATCTAAAAATCCTTATTCATCATGTTCTTCGACATACAATTCATATAACTTCAAGAATCACATTAGCATCACCATAATCGTTACTATACGAAGTAACCAACGACAAAACATCAAAAATCCGAATTGAAGAAGGGAATTACATCAACATATATTTTGAATTCCATCCAAAACCATACGAAACATATCAATACTCATATATTGATAACAACACTAACTTAGTACGGTAATCCAACTCGTTGTCATGCTCATCAACTTGTTTATATGATAATCATCAACTCAAGAACATCATATACAATCCAAAACGAAATCTCAAAGTGAAGAGTAATTACCTTTTTTGAAGGAAAGGATTGATTTCAAGAATCACCAATGATTTCAAGAACAAAGCTTTACTCCATGATTTCCATCTTTAATCTTGTTAAAGAGGATCATCCCTCGGTGTTTAGGAACTCCAAATGTTCTCCCAAGGTTGTCTCTTTCGGGTGAAAGGAAAGGAATGGACGAAATGCTTCATGACACTCGTTTGTCCCTTTAAATAGAATACATCACTAGCGTGCGCTAAACCATTATGTTTAGCGTGCGCTAGCCTTAGCGTGCGCTAACTGACTTTGTTAGCTTGCGCTATCGCGATCCAGAGGCTACCGTCTTGCTTCGTAAACTACCTTACATACGTAATGCCCATGCATTAACGTCGTAAATCATCATGTCTAGCGTCGCAAGTCCTTACTCTTAGCGTGCGCTATCCGAAGTTGACTTACTACCGTGTTCACCTACCACTCGCCCCACGTTCCGACAAAGATCGCAAGGATAAGATTCCTTGTTGATCGATACATAGTTAGCGTGCGCTAAGCCTAATATTATAGCGTGCGCTAATACTTCAGACAACAACCGTTGACTTACCAGAGCGTGCGCCGCGCGGCCGGGTCCACACGCGAATTCCTTCCGATCACATGCACTAGCGTACGCTAACCTATAAACGTAGCGTGCGCTAATCCTGCACGATAGCGTGCGTTATGCATGAATATCAGCGTGCGCTAATAAGGCTATACTTAGCCATTTTCAGCTATCCTTGTCCAACATCTCGACATATCAAATACGAACATACGGCATATCAAATATACATTACTCAACACATTATATCCTCAAATACAATTGTCGACTAAATACGACAATTATACCGATACTGATATCTCAGTCCTTTATTTATTTTATCCCTACTGTACAGATTTCACGCTGTACAATATAACTCGGATAAAATAATATTAAACAACGGTAATAGAAATTCCGGATATTACACCTATGGGTTAAAGTTTGCCATTTTCATCCCTGTGGTTTCATTTTGCTTCTATTTTCGTCCCTCTACACTGACGCCGTTAGATGAGCCGTTAAATAAACTACGATTTTCGTCCCTGTAGTTTGATACTTATAACGATTTTCGTCCCTGTGGTTTAAAATTTGCCATTTCCGTCCATGTGGTTTCATTTTGCTTCTATTTTCGTCCCTCTACACTAACGTCGTTAGATGAGCCGTTAAATAACATATTAAAGTTTACATCTTTGATCCCTATGGTTTGTTGAACGTAACAAATTTTACTTTTTCTTTTTCTTTCTTATATATATATATATATATATATATATGTTTTTTCAAATTTTTTTATTATTTCTTTATTATACTTTAATACTACATATATAATTATATATATAAGTTTTTTATTAAGAGTAAACTACGATATATAAGGTTTAAATGAAAATATGAAATAGTAGAGTAATTTAATAAAACACCAACCGCTTATTATTATATAAGAAAACTAATTAATTTTTTTCTCGAAGCGTATCAAACCTAAGGTTACACAAGGGCTGGGTTGGTTTTGTTGAAAGTATTTGAACAATATGACCCAATATTTACGGTTTGAAAAATCTTGACCCAACCCAAATAAATAATAGTTCAATAAATAAATTAATTTTAGGATATTTCAACTTAAAAACTTTCAAAAAAATTATATGCAGCCTTAGGTTTTATAGGTTTTGAGAAAAAAATTAATTAGTTTTATATCTAATAATAACCGATTGGTGTTTTTATTAAACTACTTCCACTATTTCATATTTTCATTTAAACCTTTTTTTATATTTATTTATTAATTAAATTTGTTTAGTATTTAGATTAAATATATATAATTATATATGTAGTATTAAAGTATAATAAAGAAATAATAAAAAAAATTTAAAAAATAATATATATATATATATATATATATAAGGAAGAAAAAGAAAAAGTAAAATTTGTTATGTTCAACAAACCATAGGGACCAAAGATGTAAATTTTAATATTTTATTTAACGGCTCATCTAACGGCGTTAGTGTAGTGGGATGAAAATAGAAGCAAAATGAAACCACAAGGACGGAAATGGCAAATTTTAAACCACAGAGACGAAAATCGTTATAAGTATCAAACCACAGGGACGAAAATCGTAGTTTACTCTTTTATTTAACAGCTCATCTAACGGAATTAGTGTAGAGGGATGAAAATAGAAGCAATATGAAACTGCAGGGACGTAAATGGCAAATTTTAAACCACATGGACGAAAGTCGTTATAAGTGTTGTTGCCCAAAATATTTATCCGAAGATTAATACTGCTGGATGACGGGCAACAAACAAAAATTGCGGGAGCACTTCCGAGAGTAGATAAATAATACAAGATTTGCCGGGTTTGTTAGGCCCGGGCTTGAATGCTCTCGCGAGATGATATTAATACGAATATTCGTGGATACAAGTATTAATGAGAGAAATCTAAATACAATGAGTGTAAAAAGACTCTGTTAATCCGGCTCTTGAGCGAAGCTCGGTGTTCTTCGTCCCCGCCGATAGTCTGCTCGAGGAGAGAGGCTGGGAGAAGTAAGACCGAATGATAGCTGTTGCCAAGAGTTGGAGAATAGCCAAGTGCTGTATATTGTTTCTGTATTGTGTGCTTGAATCGCGATATTGCCAGAGAGAGTTTACAAATGCAGGGGGGCTTGTATATATAGGGGTAGCCGGGTCCTGTCCTTTGGCGGGCGATCGCCTTCCGGCCATTATAATAATGTGCCGATCGCTTGCCGGCCAATATTATAATGTGCCGATCGCTTGCCGGCCAATATAATAATGTGCCGATCTCTTGGGGTGTCGGGCTAAAGTCCAAGGTAGTGGCTGGCAGTCCGAATAAAGTCCAATGCAGTGGCTGGCGCCAGCTGGGCGGTCCAATAAGGGGCCAGAACGTGTCCGGAGTCAGTCAACATGTGGCCCTACTGACAACTTTCGGCAGAATCAAAGTCACATGCGGCCCTACTTGACAGCTTATGGCGGCTTGTCGGCTGGTGGAGAGATTCTGCCAGGCTGTGGTCAATGGCCCGTGATTCGCGGATCTTGTCTTGGCCCTTGCACGTGGTGCCAGTCTTGAGGCTCGACCTTTGCCGATTGGATGGCCATCGGCCCTGATCGACATGAGGCGATCGTCTCTAGCTGGTCATTAGAGGTCGCCATCGGCCAGTTGCTGAGGGTCGGCATTAGTCGGTCACCAAGTGTCGGTCGGCAGATGCCGAGAGAGGTCGGTCACCTAGGGTCGATGGGCAGATGCCGAGAGAGGGTCGTCCGCTAGTCGATCGCCAGGAGTCGGTCGCCGAGTACCGAGAGGCGATCGTATCTGAGGTCGATCGCTCGGCACTGGGACTTGTCCTGGGACCTTCGGTTGGCCGATATAGCTTGTCCACTGGGTTACGGCTTGGCCGCCTGGTCGCTGATCGGCAGATCTGCCTTGGCCGCTCGGCAGTGACTCGGTCGCCCGACCTCCTAGGCGATCGCCGGTCGGAAGGTGTTAATTCTTGACACAACAATTGCCCCCCAGCTTGCTCCTATGTTGAATACATGGGGCGAGGTGGTTCTTGCTGGCGATCGTGCAAGGATGAGGACGGGCGATCTTCCTGAGTTGACTTAGGATTCGGACTTGGGCTATCATGGTCGATTGGCTTAGCTATCTTTCGGTCTTGTACCTGCAAAAACAACATTGGCCGATCCCCCATGGAAACTTGGTGGTTTCGCTTTGTTTGAGGAATCGTGCACAGTCGCAGAGATCGATGGACCGACTCCATGACCGTGTCTTGGTGCGCGGAGACATTGAGTGTCTCGTGACTCACTTTATTATGAGGGTCCTCTGTTAGGCTGCGCCTCGCCTCGTATTTAAACGAAGGGCGTGCGGTCTCGGTCTAGAGGAGTCCTTGCGCGGGGCAGCGTCGGATGAATCAACTCCACGCCCGCGGCTTGTTAGCTCTGCTTCCACCTCGGCCAGCCATGGAGATGGCCGACCTCGACGGTGTACGTTGAGACGGGGTTGTGGCATGTGTCCACTGATTAATGTTGGAGAGCCCTCAGACTACGCCGGCCTCGTATTTAAACGAAGGGCGGGCGATCTCGGCCGAAAGGGACCTTGCATGGCCGAAGCAGCCGGTTCCATCGACTGCCAGGGCCATGGCTTTATGATGTGCGGTGGAGGCGATCTCGTGCCTTAGTCCGTCATGTTATATGCTGGACTGTAGATGGCGATCGTGTCCACCGGGTTGCTGATGATGTAGCGTGATGATCGGCGATCGGGCCGGAAGGCTGGCGATCGCCACTCGGCAGCCGATCGCTTTATTCGTAGGTCGATATCGGCGATCGGCGGGAGTTAGTCCCTTATTTAGAATGTTGGACTGTAGGCGGTGAGCGAGTCCTCCGGCTCTGCTGGATAGTAGTGACCGGGCTGGAAGACCGGAGGTCGTCGCTCGGGCTGGGAGACTGGAGGTCGTCGCTCGGGCGCCGATCGCGGAACTCCTAGGCTAAGAAGAAGCCTTTGACTGGACAGGAAATCTGCGGCTCTAGCCCGGAAGGCTGCGTAGGTCGTCGGTAGGGTCTTCGTGAGATGCCTGAACATAGGCGAGAAGCCCTGAAAACCTCCTAGGACCGCGTAGAGGGCGGTCTCATCGCTTACGGGCTCGCCGTTGAGGATGATCACGTCTACCCGGTCGATGTAGTCCGAGTTGGTATCTTCTTCTCCCTGCTTGATTTGCATCATGCGAAAGCGACCTTCTGGCCGGACGACCCTAGTGGCGAAGTACTCCGTGAAGACGTGCGCCAGCTCGTTAAAGGAGCCAATGGACCGAGGTGGCAATTAGGTGTACCACCGGTGGGCGATGTCGTCCAGCATCAGAGGGAACATCCGGCACCTGGTCGCGTCCGATGCCCCACACCCGGTCATGTAGATGTTGAACTTGTGCAGGTGTGTTTGGGGGTCCGATCGCCCCTCGTACACGGGTGTCTGAGGAGGAGCGATCTTGTGCTGCACGGGGGCGAGCTCGATGTCGATCGCGAGCGGCTCGCTCGGATCGGCGATCGTCTTCATGGCGCCTGCCCCGGATTGCAGGAGCGCTTTCACGTCGTCGAGCTGACGTTGCAAAGCAGCAATCACCGCGGCTCGGCTGCTTGCGGATCGGCTTTGGGAGCGGGGGCCGAGGCGATCGTGTGTACCTCCGACTCCGCCGCCGCCGACCTCCGAATTTGACGAGCGGGAGCCGCGGCCGGATCGCCTTGTGGGAGCCGGTAGTCCGAGCTCCTGGTGAGGGACTCAAATTCCGCTGCCTCGTAGTTGGGGCCGGATCGCCCGGCCGCGTGTCGGGTCACCGCCTGTGCGATCGAAGACAGATGTGCCTGGCTGCCGAGCGCCTTCTTGCGGGCGAGAGCCTCCGGCGCTCGCTCGCCGCATGCCTTGAGCTTCCGCTTGGACTTCCGGCGGGAGACCGAGGGAGTGATAGCAGAGGCGCGTCGAGAGCACTCCGTCGTTCTGAAGGGCGGCTATGGCCTCTTCGATCCGTTCATTGGTTCGAATCGATCGAGCGAGAGGTCGGGCCGCCGTCCCGGACGGGTCGAGCGTCTCGACCGCGGCGGCCGCTTCCACCATCGGCCGCGGCTCGGACCGGGACGGAACGGGGTCCGCCGGCCGGTCGCCGCCTTCTTCGACGCGAGGCGGAAGACATGATTTCGAAGGATTTCTTTGAAGTGCGGTGAGTGTCACTTCAAGTATCTCGCCGAGAACAGTGAGTGTTCTTCGGGACGGTAGGTATAAAAATTCGAGGTAGGATCCCTTCTTCTAGCGCCAATTGTTGTTGCCCAAAATATTTATCCGAAGATTAATACTGGATGACGGCAACAAACAACAATTATGGAGCACTTCCGAGAGTAGATAAATAATACAAGATTTGCCGGGTTTGTTAGGCGGGCTTGAATGCTCTCGTGAGATGATATTAATACGAATATTCGTGGATACAAGTATTAATGAGAGAAATCTAAATAAAATGAGTGTAAAAAGACTGCATAATCCGGCTCTTGAGCGAAGCTCGGTGTTCTTCGTCCCCGCCGATAGTCTGCTCGAGGAGAGAGGCCGGGAGAAGTAAGACCGAATGATAGCTGTTGCCAAGAGTTGGAGAATAGCCAAGTGCTGTATATTTTTTCTGTATTGTGTGCTTGAATCGCGATATTGCCAGAGAGAGTTTACAAATGCAGGGGGCCTTGTATATATAGGGGTAGCCGGGTCCTGTCCTTTGGCGGGCGATCGCCTTCCGGCCATTATAATAATGTGCCGATCGCCTGCCGGCCAATATTATAATGTGTCGATCGCCTGCCGGCCAATATAATAATGTGCCGATCTCCTGGGGTGTCGGGCTAAAGTCCAATGTAGTGGCTGGCAGTCCGAATAAAGTCCAATGCAGTGGCTGGCGCCAGCTGGGCGGTCCAATAAGGGGCCAGAACGTGTCCGGAGTCAGTCAACATGTGGCCCTACTAACAGCTTTCGGCGGAATCAAAGTCACATGCGGCCCTACTTGACAGCTTACGGAGGCTTGTCGGCTGGTGGAGAGATTCTGCCAGGCTGTGGTCAATGGCCCGTGATTCGCGGATATTGTCTTGGCCCTTGCACGTGGTGCCAGTCTTGAGGCTCGACCTTTGCCGATTGGATGGCCATCGGCCCTGATCGACATGAGGCGATCGTCTCTAGCTGGTCATCAGAGGTCGCCATCGGCCAGTTGCTGAGGGTCGGCATTGGTCGGTCACCAAGTGTCGGTCGGCAGATGCCGAGAGAGGTCGGTCACCAAGAGTCGATCGGCAGATGCCGAGAGAGGATCGTCCGCTAGTCGATCGCCAGGAGTCGATCGCCGAGTACCGAGAGGCGATCGTATCTGAGGTCGATCGCTCGGCACCGGGACTTGTCCTGGGACCTTCGGTTGGCCGATATAGCTTGTCCGCTGGGTTAAGGCTTGGCCGCCTGGTCGCTGATCGGCAGATCTGCCTTGGCCGCTCGGCAGTGACTCGGTCGCCCGACCTCCTAGGCGATCGCCGGTCGGAAGGTGTTAATTCTTGACACAACAATAAGTATCAAACCACAGGGACAAAAATCGTAGTTTACTCTAGGAAATAACATAGCAATGCTCAGCACTGTGAAAGCTTGGCTTTCTAAAACTTTCTCCATGAAAGACTTGGGAGAAGCTTCCTATATTCTAGGGATCCGTCTTTACAGAGATAGACCACGAAGAATGATAGGACTTTCCCAAGCCCTCTATATAGATAAAATCTTGAGAAGATTCAAGATGGAAGAATCTAAAACAGGGTTCCTTCCCATGCGACATGGAATTCATCTCACCACGAAAATGTATCCTCAAAGTGAGGAAGACAAGAGAGAGACGAGGAAGGTATCCTATGCCTCGGCAGTGGGTAGCATCATGTACGCTATATTGTCTACGAGACCAGACTTAGCCTACGCTGTGAGTATGGTAAGTCGATTTCAAGCAAACCCGGAAAGAGAACACTGGGCTGCCGTAAAGAACATTCTTAGGTACTTGAGAAGTACTAGCGATATGGTTCTTACTTACGGTGGTGGAGAACTGAAGGTGATTGGATTCACCGATTCTGACTTTCAAGGAGACAGTGACGACTCTAGGTCAACATATGGGTATTTGTTTAATCTCAATGGAGGAGCAGTATCTTGAAGAAGCTCCAAGCAAACCGCTACTGTAGATTCCACCTGCCAAGCAGAGTACCAAGCTGCCTCAGAGTCTAGCAAAGAAGCATTTTGGATGCAGAAGTTTATACAAGAACTTCAAGTGGTACCTAATACGGAGCTGCCTATATCACTATTATATGATAATGATAGAGCTGTCACCCAAGCTAAGGAGCCGAGAGCTCACCACAACACCAAGCATATAGAGAGAAAGTATCACATCGTTCGAGAGATGATTGAAAAAGGATATGTTTCGTTGCAAAAAGTAGACTCAGAAGATAATGTCTCTGACCCGCTGACTAAGCCGTTATCTCAGACTGTCTTGAAAAGACATCTGAAAAACATGGTTATTAGATACCATGATGTATGGCATTGACTGCAAGTGGGAGATTATTAGGAATATGCCCTCGAATGCCACTCAGAGGATAAGAGACTAGGGGCATTGTACTTGTAATTATGGAATAATTAATAAAAGGTTATACGATTCATTCATTGTTTACTGTATTTTAAATGAATTCTTGATTTGGTAAACATTGAAGTGAAGTCCATGTAAATAAATCGAACATTTCATTCTCGTTGTCAGATAATATAAAATGCACTGGAAGTGTTTAAAGTTTATTTACGTAAACCATTCGCATGTCAATAAACTTAAATGGACATTAAGTTTTGAGTAAGACTTGTATAACTGATGCTAGGACATGTGCATGTCTTGATAACATAGTTATAAGTATATTGATGGTACCAGTATACTTGAACACAACTCATACTTGATTCAGTCACATGGTATTCACTCTCAAAGAGTTGATGACGAATCGAAAGGTTGTGATAGTATACGTGGACCTTTGACTTGAGGATTCAATAGAAGATGTGCCTGTGACGCTTAGTTTGTCAATAGAGTAGTTAGACTCATTTGCTTAATTGCTGAGTCAACCTTGAAGTACGGACTATACGGGCAGGTAGCAGTCTTTACTGTACGCCAAGAAAGGATTTTATCTCCTATTAATTGGCAGGCAAATGTCCTATACGGTTAATGGCAAACAAGACCATAAGTCTTTGGCCAAAGCATTCTGATCTAGTCGTATTAGATACACTAGTAATCAGTCGGTCTTGATTTGCATTAACACATGTATAGAGTCTAGTCAACAGTAGGGTTTGACTTTATCGTGACCCGAAGACTTGACCGGGATATCTGATGAAGGGTCTATAGTTATATGGTGTTCACGACATAATGGTTCTGGAATGATCCCTTCATTCGTTCTCAATCGGGATTTATAGTGCGGCCCGCTAGGCTGGCTAAGTGCTACCCGCACTCATTGGTTCCTCCCAATGCCGGCTGAGACGGACCTACAGAGTCGCGCATCATGAGCGTTGTCAGATAAATGTAAAT
Source organism: Orobanche coerulescens (assembly GCA_033398695.1). NCBI lineage: Eukaryota > Viridiplantae > Streptophyta > Magnoliopsida > Lamiales > Orobanchaceae > Orobanche > Orobanche coerulescens. The sequence goes on from CM065815.1 coordinate 72,784,592, forward strand.
TTATTATCTCTCTAATAATATTAGATATTGGATATCTAATTATGATTTATTGGATAAATCAAATAGCGGTGTTATGAATTGAAATTAAGTTACCGGGTAATTAATTTAATTCATAAATTATATTTCTTAGAGAAATATTTTTGTATTTGATATAATTAATTAATTATATTAATTAATTACTATAAATACATTGGTGATAAAACAGAGTGTATTTTACGGAGTCATTTGATGAACGTCCGGTACACGAGCCGAGTGACTCGGCCCATTTCCTAGCACTTTCCTCATGGGCCCGCCCCACCTCCCTCTCACTTGTCTTGTCTTGTTTTTTGTTTAATGTGGTGAGATCCCACCATGTTTCATTTCAACTAATGGTGCCAAAATGACAACATATGGTGAGATTCCCTTAAATATTATAAAACATTACAAATCAATTCACACAAAATGATTCATTTATTTTTGTGGTGAGGTTCAGCGTAGAGTGTTTTAGGGGGGGGGGGGAGATAATTTTCTATTGTTCAATTTCATTATCTTGGAGGTGCCAAAAAGATAAGAAAATAAAGAGAGAAAAATTCATACAAGTTTTCCAAGCCGTATTCTTAGAGAACGGAGTCTTGGAGAATTTTCCGGGCAACTTCCGATGTGTGGTGACGTAGAGACATCGTGCTTTCGGTGTTTGGGATAAGGGGATTTTGTGCTCGTGCTCGGGTTCGTGAACAACATCAACTTACGAAGATATTATCAACGGCTTCAAGGGTATGGGACTTTGATCCTTTTATCTTAGTATTTTTTTCGTATATACGTTACTTGATCGATCATGTTTGGGATTCTTTGTTATTTTTCCACTGCGTATTTCATTTTGTTTCTGGAATCCAAAAACCTCCGACGACCAACAATTCTTTTTTGTTTTTGTTTTTTAATAGTAGGCCCACGGTCAGCCAGTCTTTTTTTTATTTATTTTACGTCTTGCCGCCGACCTGTTTTTCGGTGGACCAGCGCCGCCGGCCGACGGACCTCCGACGACCAACCAAATATTTATTTTTTAATGCCAGGCAGCTGCGGCCGGCAGACTTCGGATGGCGAGCAACCTTTTTTTCTTTTTTGTTATACGGCAAGCCCGTCGGTCGCTGATAGAATTTTGGAAAGTAACATATTTTTTTCTAGCAAATGATCTGGTAATTTAATCATTTTAATCTAATTATATCATTGCCACCACGCCATTCTGGCACGGGCAATCTCTAGTCTATAAAGGATAGTGGTACTTTGGCGGGCTTCGTAGTCCGCACTGAAAAAGACTATTGTACTCTGCCCCTCTCCCTTCTTTATTTTTGTGTTGAATTTAATAATACTTAATAATAATAATATTAAATATTCAATAACATTGAATTTCAAAAAATACTCATAGAATATTAAATTAAATTAAATTAAAAGAATAATTTTTTTTATTTTTTTTTACGGAGATCTATGATGGACCTCCGGCCGATCAGTTTTCCCGACAGGACTGCCAGGGACCTCTAGAGATCGACCAACATATTTTTTTATGCCATGCCACCGGCCCGCTTTCCGGCCGGCCACTACCGACGGCCGACGGACCACCGAGGACCTTCTATTCTTTTCTTTTTTTATATGGCAGGCCCCTCGGTCTTTGGTAGAATTTTGGAGACCAACATAATTTTTTCTAGCAACTAATCTGGTAATTTAATTATTTAATTCATTTATATCACCGCCATCTTGACATTATGGCACGGGTAATCTCTGCTCTATAATATAAAGGACAATGGGGTTGTTGGCGGTCGTCATAGGCCGCACCAGAAAAGACTATTCTACCTCTCCCTTCTCTCTTCTTTCTTTTTTTTTTGTGGAATTTTGTAATACTTAATAATATCAAAATATGTTTAACAACAATTTTTAAAAAATCTAAATAAAATACTACCGCTCGCATGCTTTCCGATTGGCCTCCGACGATCGGCCATTTTTTTAATTACGCCAGTCCGCCGCTGGACCTCCGGCTGCCGATCAATTTTATTTTATTTTTTTCGTCTGGCCACCGGCCTGCTTTACGATGACTGACAAATTTTAAATATAGAATTTTGAGAACCAACATATTTTTTTCTAGCATGTAATCTAGTAATTTAATTATTTTAATTCTATTATATCACCGACCGCGCCATTATTGGCACGAGTAATCTATAGTACATATATATAGGAGTACAAGTAAATTGTGAGACATGGAAATTACCTTGTTGATAACATGTTTTGTGATAAGAAATTCTTTTTCTCTGCAAAGCTTGATAAAAAAAGGATTACAAAATGAAAAGAGGCTCGTGTATCATGCGAAATTGCTTGCCTATGTTAATTCTCAAAAGATGGTGGTAACACAAACACACACACATATATATATATATATGGGCTTTATTTTCAGAACTATCTTAAGTGCGAGAACTGCGAGAACTCCTCTAAACCAATGAGATTTTTTAAAATATTAAAAAATATTATTAATTCAAAAGGGTATTATAGTAAAATACAATTTTTATTACGGGAGATAACCCCTACTAATAATAACCTCTACTATAATAGCAGGGGTTATGATAAGTAGGGATTGTCTACATTGACATGATGTACATTATGTATTATTAGGAGTACAAAAGGTGGTTCTCGCAGTTCACGCACTTAACAGGGTTCTGAAAATAAAGTTACACTATATATATATATATATATATATATATATATATATATATATCGGTAAATAAAAGTGGAGACATGATGATGAATGTGGAGTCCAAGTGATATCCCTTTGGAAAAATGTTATTGAAGAAGAAAATTGGATGAAATAATTGAGAATTGATATAAAACTAATACTTTTGTGGAGTAGGAGTAATACTTTTGTAAAGAGAGAAATAGTAGGCAAAGTAAGAGATGTGGGGAGAATGCGAGAGAATAATATTATTGCTTCTTATGGGATATTGTTACAAAATGAACTGGCAATGCCACCCTTTTATAGGGAGCAATGGAAGCTCCTAGATCCCTTGCTCTTAGAATACTCTTCATAAATAAATCAATAAACTAGATTCACTTGAATGATCTAGGAGAATGTAAGGATATACATATATAAATATTATTTTATAATACTCTCCTTATATGTCCGTCGTTACATAAAGAATATGCCTCGTTAAAAACCTTACTAAGAAAATTCAGTGGGACAAAAATCTAGTTAAGGAGAAAAGAGTACATATATTATTTGGTTTATTTATTCTCCCCATGATTTAAATATCATTTGAGATCTTTCAAATGACGCACTCTGATAAGCTTCACCAGCTTCTCAAATACTGCAGTTGGTAATGCCTTGGTAAATAAATCTGCTAAGTTGTCAATTGAGCGGATTTGTTGCACATCGATTTCACCATTTTTTGCAAATCATGAGTAAAGAAGAGTTTCGGTGAAATTTGTTTGGTTCTATCTCCTTTAATATATCGTCCCTTTAGTTGAGCTACAAGCTATATTATCTTCATATAATAAATTTGGAGGATTTTCATTGTCACGTGAGAATCCACTGTTCTTTCGAATGTAATTGATCATCGACCTCAACCACACACATTCCCGACCGGCCTCATGAATTGGTATAATTTCAGCATGATTTGAAGAAGCGGCAACAATTGATTGCTTTGTAGATCGCCATGAAATGATTGTGCCACCACATGTGAATACAGATCCAGTTTGAGATCTTGATTTATGTGGGTCTGATAAATACCCAGCATCACCATAATCAAGCAATTCTGGTCGAGATTTGTTTGAATAAAGTAGGCCATGATCAACTGTTCCTTGGAGATAGCGAAAAATATATTTAATACCATTCCAATGTCGTTTTGTGGGAGATGAACTAAATCTTGCTAGTAAATTAACTGCAAATGGTATATCAGGTCTAGTACAGTTGGCAATGTACATGAGTGCACCAATTGCACTGAGATATGGTACTTCAGGATCAAGTACTCTTCATCGTCATCTCGTGGTCTGAACGGGTCCTTATAAGGATCAAGTGATCAGTCGACCATTGGGGTACTTAATGGATGTGCCTTTTCCATGTAGAACCGATTTAATACCTTCTGGGTATAAGTAGTTTGGTGGACAAAAACTCCACCTTCGAGGTGCTCAATCTGTAAACCAAGGCAAAATTTTGTCTTACCAAAATCATTGATCTCAAATTTTTTCTTTAAATATGCAATTGCCTCTTCGAGCTCTTCAGGAGTCACAATTAAATTGAGATCATCAACATACACTGCAATTATCACAAAACCTGACCCATTTCTCTTTATGAAAATACATGGACACATTGAGTCATTGGTATGACCTTCTTTGATAAGGCATTCAGTAAGAGGGTTATACCACATACGTCCAGATTGTTTGAGCCTATACAAATACCTTTGCATTTTAATAGAATAAACTTCTCTTGGATTTGATTTACATGCTTTAGGCATGCTAAATCCTTCAAGAACTCTCATGTAAATATCTTTTTCAAGATTACCGTACAAGTATGCAGTAACGCATATCAAGTTTTCATGTACAATAAAACTTATAAGATATCTAAATGTAAATGTACCCATTACAGGAGAGTATGTTTCGTCATAATCAAATCCAGGTCTTTGTGAAAATCCTTGGGCTACCAATCGTGCTTTATATCTCATAATTTCATTTTTCTCGTTTCTTTTCCGCACGAATACCCATCTGTATCCCACTAGCTTTACAACTTCTCGTGTTTCGACTATAGGTCCAAATACTCCTCGTTTTGCCAGTGAATCCAACTCCAATTGGATTGCATCTTTCCATTTTGGCTAATCATTCCTACACAAATATTCACCAACCGATCTGAGTTCATGATCCTCAATTTTCTCCATAATATCAAGCGCTACATTGTATGCAAAAATATTGTCAATTCTTGTTTCTCTTCGGCTCCAACTTCCTCCCGTAGTGACATAATTAATTGAAGTTTCTACAACTTCGTTATCTTCAGAAATTGGTTCTTCAGGAGCAACGTCTATAGAGATTAATTCTTAAGGGAGTTGAATTTTCTTAGTATGTGCGAGTCGTTCATTCTCATAAAACTCATCAAGTTCAATTATTCCTCTTTCCTTTCGGGGAGTTTTGTCTTTGGAACCAAGAGGTTTACCACGCTTCAGGCGTGCTTTTGATTCATTAGCACTTGTTATTTGTCCTTCAGGGACATCGATCTTAACCGGAACATTCTCTGCGGGCATATATGATTTGGTAACTCATTTGGAGTCACTAAATGCATCCGGCAATTGATTTTCAATTTGTTGCAAATATATGATCCTTTGGACTTCCAGTTCACATTCTTTTGTACGAGGATCAAGAAAATCTAATGCAATTTTCCAATTAATTTCCTTTTTCGGTTGATCCTTACCTCCTCCTACTGTCGGGAAATGAGATTTATCAAAATGACAGTTTGAAAATCTGGCAGTAAATAAATCACATGTTAATGGTTCAATATATTTAAGTATCGAAGGTGATTCATACCCGACATATATTCCCAATCTTTGTTGGGGGCCTAATTTAGTACGGTCACTACAAAAATCATCTTTTTACGGCTTAGTTTTCACGGCGCGCGGAAACTGCGCGCCGTAAATACGAACTTTTCATGGCGTGCTTCTTAAAATAGGTCACAAAAAGCATTTTCAGGTATTTTATTATGGCTCCCCTGTAGGGAGAGCCGTAAAAACAAGTTTTAATGGCACGCACGTGTCGTGGAATATCACTTTTGACTGCGCGTCCTAGTGTGCCGTTATATTGTTCCCACGGTTCGCATGGGCTAGCCATAAACTGTACTCGCGAGAATTGGCTTAAGGTCTTCTACGGCTCGTTTGTGAAAGCCATAAAATGTTTATTCACTGCTCACATCCGTAAGCAATAAATACTGTTTTTCTACGGCACACTATGCACGCCGTAAATCAGTATAATAAAAAATATTTATGATATTCTTTTTATTTAATTATTATTTTTACCTTAAATGAATATATATATACATATATATATATATATAAGATTTTGAAAATATTTTTCGCTAATAATCTTATTAACTTTTGGGTGCAAACTCAATACTATAATAAATATAATGAATAATACTTAGTATTTTCTTATTCTTACAATTATATAAGCATATACACAAAATAATCATTATATTTTCTTTTTATTTTTATTATTAGAAATTTTGTTATATGAATTTAAACATAAAAAATATTTTGAAAATATTTTTCATTAATAACATTTTTAACCGTTTTGATGCAAACACTCAAGACTATAAGTATAATACATAGATACTTAATATTTTATTATTCTTAAAATTATATAAATCATATACAAAATAATCATTATAAAAAGAAAAATAATTGTAAAAATAATTGAAATGCACAAAATTTGTGAACGGGGCCTAGATTGGTCAATAAGTTTAGATATACATTTTCAGCTCACATGTAATTTATTTAACTTCTAAAATAATTTAAGAGTTAACTGTAGTAGGGGTGAGCAAAAACCGCACCGCGATACCAAATTACTGAAAAAGCCACATTAACTGAAAATGATAAACTGAAACAGAGACAAAAACCGATGGTACAGTAAAAACCAAAAATTTTGGTGCGGTGCGGTTTTATACTGTATAACCGCACCAAATTACCGAAACCGCACCGCAAAATTTTATATATTAATTTTATTTTTATATATATTACTATTATTTAGCTTTCGAGTTTTTCTTGAACCGGGATCTCATTTCCACAATACCAATCTCCCACAAAGCAGGATACCTACGTATTGTAAAACTATTTTATTTCTAAAATTTCTCTAAGTATACAGAAGAGTATGGAAGCACGCTCAGCTAGGGTTTTTTGAAGAAGCGACGCCATCACCACCGCTCAGTGCTCAGAGCCACTCCCACCTCTCCATCTCCGACCATCGCCTCCACTGCCCCTTAACCCACCTCCGTTCATCGCCTTCGCCGCCCCTTAACCCACCTTCGGCCACTTCTTGTAACACCCCCAATATGTTCATGGATATTACAGCGCCGTGGATCCAAACCTTTGGAATCCACCAGGCTAACGTACAAACTCAACATCATGACCCATGACAAACTTCATCAACATATGAAATAAATGAAATAAATATTAAAATAAGAAGACAACAGGCCAAACAAATGACCATTGAACAGAATCACTCTTGCCTATCATCCTCGTACTGTCCGCATGCTCGTTCGCCTCCAGGACCTGTACCTGAAATACAAAAGTATTTCCCCCATTTAAGGGGTTAGCGACAACAGCTAGTGCAAGTACAATCCATTTGAACTACCATTCTAATTAGATGAATTATGTGCCAAAATCATTTTAGAAAACATTTTTATATTCCGGAATATTACGGTGCACAAGCACAAAACACAGTTCTCCAACAAAACATTTCAAAGGTTAACCGTTGGTACGAGACTCACAACCACCGCACCCCGCAGAGGCCCCGTCGGACCATCCCTGGGTGGTTAACCCCAGTTCATGATACGCATACACACGGCACTACGTATCCCCAGAGGCCCCGCCAGTCCATCCCTGGGTGATCATACGCATTCACATCCACAGCATACACGAAAAGCCACAATTCAAATACTATAATATGCAACCAAATGTAAAGTACTTGCCTTTGAGACATCTTTGACGAGACGAAAAGTAAACGACGGCTTGGAATGACCCGATGTGACTACGACTGCTCCTAAACGCAAGGTTAACACAACTCAGGCCTAAACGATAACAATAATTGAACTGAATACGCCCACAACCCCGATTACAACCTTAACAATACGTGTACATTCAATACGGGCAAGGGTTTTCACAAAACCTCCCCGAAACGGATTGGGAATCACTGAATAACAATAATTGATAGGAAATATAGCAACACAAATGATCAATTCGAGTTTAAATTGACAAATCCTGAATAAACCCCAAAATTGACAAGTTTGGGGTTCTAAGTCAAATACCTTGGATTTAGGTGGAGAGGATGAAATAAGATGATGATGCACTTCACTTGGAACACAAGAGTTGATCTATAGAGGAACTCTACGGACTGATCTGTACGAATCTCTCCAAAACCCTCCGAAGAACTCAAGTCGCGGACAAGGAAAGAAGAAGAAGAAAAAAATGACGCGACTGACCTGTTTAGGTTTTAAGTACCTGATAGCTCATTACGTACATTAACATGGTGAGGTTAACGTATGTAACACTCATATGCTAACGTACGTAAGGGCTAGGCAGAAACTGGATAGACGCTTATGTCCAAAACGCTGAGGACAATAACATACGTTAACACTAAGGTTGAACGTACATTATACATGCATCAATAGCGCATGCAAGAAAGCATGAATAATGTACGTTATTCATGAAGAAGTTCAACACTGCTGAATGCAGTTCGCTGCTCAGGAAAGTATGAAGTCGAAATGCAAAACAAGGATAGAATCCAAACATAAATACGAAGTATTCACGACGACAAATCTAAGCACTAAAAGGAAACACCATTCCGACTAGCCAAAGATCCAGAATTCGGCGACGGGAGTAAATTTCCTCAACCTCTTAGGAAATTACAAAACGGCCCAAACGTCCGAAAATCACGATACGACATCGGATTATCAAACCGAAACTCACAACATGAATAACTCAACCATACGGACTCATGGAAATGAATAAACAATGAAATCGAACGAGTTTTATGGGAATCGAACATACATGCAACAAAACATAACATAAAGCGAAATTACGTAAAAACACCTCCGAAATTCGTCCAAATGGAAAAACACCAAGAACAAAATAGGTTCAAAACGCAGAAATGGTTACAAGTGAGTCGATAAAAATATACGTGCACCAAAAATAGAAATAGCTAAAAACAGAAAGTACGGATATTACATTCTCCCCCTCTAAAAAGAAGTTTCGTCCCGAAACTTAAGGATCAAAATGCTCAGGGTATCTTGCACGCATATCCTCCTTCAATTCCCACGTCGCTTCCTCCAATCCATGCCTCGATCATTGCACCTTAACCAATGGGATGGTTTTGTGCCTTAACTGTTTATCCCGACGTTCCAACATTCTCACTAGCCTCTCCTCAAATGTAACATCCTTCTAGATTTCCACATCCCAGAAGTCGATAAAATGAGTCAGGTCTGGAACATACTTCCTCAACAGGAAAACATGAAAAACACTATGCACATGGCTTAAAGACGGGGGCAATGCTAAACGGTATGCTAACTCACCAACTCTCTCCAATATCTCGAAAGGTCCAATATACCTTGGACTAAACTTCCCATTTTTCACAAAACGGAAAACTCCCTTCGACGGAGACACTCTCAACAATACATAATACCCTACCTCAAACTCCAAGGGTCGACGACTATCATCCGCTTAAGAGTTTTGTGGACTCTGAGCCGTCAACATTCTCTCTCTAATCAACTTGACTTTCCTCATAGTCTTCAAAACAAGATTCGGATCGGTGCCAAGTAAATTGGACGGCTCATCCCAACATATCGGTGATCGACATCGTCGGCCATAATGCACCTCATACGGTGCCATATACCTTGGACTCATGGGAAAGCTTGAGTGAAGATTTGAAGCAGAAAATATGGAATTGTGTTAAGGTAAGTGTAGTTTTCTTAAGTTTAGATTTTATAAACATGTTGCTAATTTAATTATTATGTGGACTGATAAAATGGTTAATTAACTTGTTGCGTTGTATGTGTAATATCCGGTATTTTTCTTTCCCTTGTATTTTCATTTTTGGTATATTTCTCGGTCATAGTGACCCTCATGTATCTTTCAGTATGTCCTTCCTGTCAACTGTTGAATTGTATTCTCGTTATTGTTCGTTGTTTCAACTTTCCTCATATGAGTTCGACTTTGTTAGATCACCATTAATTTTTGGTGACTCCAAAAATTATAAATCTTTGCAATATTATAGAACATCGAGTTAGCTTTCCAATGGTTCAAACGGTGAGTCAATCGGAGTCCGGACGAGAGAGTTATGGTCGTGTCAGTTTTTGGCCGAGCACTTCCAGGAGCCTTTCGGCCGATAGGGGGGGTCGATAGACTCTACTGCCGGCATTCTGTATGGGTATCGGTTGGGCCTATCGGCCGATAGGCTGGACGATAGGTAAATTTCTTCACATTCGAACTTCCAGGAGCCTTTCGGCCGATAGGGGGGGTCGATAGACTCTACTGCCGGCATTCCGTATGGGTATCGGTTGGGCCTATCGGCCGATAGGCTGGCCGATAGGTTCTGCTGTGTTACACTATAAATGTGTTGTTTTGAGCGTGAACAGCTCATTTCCTTCCCCATTTTTCCACTGCGTCGCGAGAGAGAGGTATAGAGGGGGAGAGTTCTTCATCCGGGGGTCGATTTTCATCATTTCTTTTCGGTTGTGAGGCTCGGATAATCAATCTAACGCGTGTTCTACGGATCTTAATACTTGAATCACTCAAGGTAATATCTCTTGAAACCCTACCTTTTTGGATAATTGGGGATTTTGGGGTTTTGTCCGATTCTTTCCGTTTCGTTGATGGATTCATGATGAATATGATTATTCTTGTTGGTATTCTTAGTTTCCCTACGGATTCATGGTATATTTCGTGATTTTTACGGAATCGAGAGGGTTCGGTTGTGGTCCGCCCTCGTTGTTGTTTGTATACGAATATACATGAATCGTAGGCGGGTTTCCGGAGTATTCCATTTCCATAATCGTTTAGAAGTGGTTGTGATTGTGCAATTCAAATCGTTAGGTTCATTTCCGCCAGTTACTTGCGGTCGTGTTCAACACAACCGATCCCAACGAGTCATCGTCTAAATAAACGAGCCAAGTATCCTTATGAACTTACAATCTTGGCATAGTAGTTTTGTATGAGAAATTGTATGTGTGTGTATGCTCACTACGGGTTAGACTCGACGGAGTCTCGGTAGGGGTCCACGGAGGTGTGGATCGACGAGCTTTGCTTTTAACCACTACGGGTTAGATCCGACGGGGTCTCGGTAGGGGTCCACGGAGGTGTGGATCGACGGTTAATTGTGGTGAATTTTACAAATGTGATTTGATATTGGCATTTCCTAAATGAGTGCTTTCAAACGGTTTTCTTTATTGCATGCATTACTATAGGTGTAAGATGTAAGTTGTTCATCTGGTTACTTGTACTAGCGTAATTGCTAACCCCTCCGGGACCCGCTTGGGGAAATTCGTTTTATGAATTTCAGTCGTTCATCGGGACGAGCTGGACCAAGATACGGATGATGGCCATGCGTGATGATTGTGCATAAGAGACGTCTTAATGTCTTTTTGTCTTTTCATCTTTTATGGCTTTTGAGCTAATAGTTTGTACTCGAGTACTTAAGAGTTCTTGTTCGTCCAGTTGTATTGTTGTGTTTATGTTGTGTTGGATGATGATGTTATATTGGCCGTTGAACCGGGTGGATTGTTCTGCTTTTGCGTCTTTATGACGTGGTGTTATTTTATCGCTTCGTGAGTCGTTGTGTATGATCTTTGTTCACTGGTGGGTCCCATATAGGGATTCACGGCACTGTAATATACCTCGGATATCCCGGGGTGTTACGAGAAAATGGTATCGGAGCTCTAGGTTTATGGATACCTAGGCTTGTTGGTTTATTAGGTCTTGTGGTGTTTGGTTTTGCACATCATCGTCACGCCGCCATGATTCCTAGATTTACCAAAGGTCCGTAAGTTTTCTTTCCTCTGTTCATTAATTCCTTGTATCGCACTTGATTCTCGACTTGTGATTGTTCTTTTCTTGTACCGATCCTCGTATGGCTTTTGCTACTTATTTAACTCCGATGGATGCCGGAAGAGGTCGTGGTCGCGGTCGTGGTCGTGGACGCGGCCGGGACGTGGGGCGGCGGTGGAGCGGCCACGTCACGCTTCGAGCCGGGCAGATCGGCGACCGTCATAGCCATGCTTCTTCTCGAGCGTGCCGATCTTGGTATCGCGCCGTAATGCAACAAATGGTGAACCAAATGGCGCGATAGCTCGGGCGGTTGACCCGGATCGAGCCCACGCTAATCGGGGCGGAGCGGATCGTTGGCTCCAAGATGTCATCAAGATGCATCCTCCTCAGTTTTCGGGAGCTTCGGACCCGATGGGCTGGGAAGGGTGGATTAAGGAGATATCTAAGGTCTTCGTTGCCACTAACTGTCCCGAGGAACGTAGAGTCCCTATTGCTCAATATTTTCTCACTGGAGACGCTACGGACTGGTGGGAGGCCGTTGGGCCCAAAGACCATGCTGCTTCGTGGGCTGAGTTTCAAGAGTTGATGGAGACTGAATATTGCCCGTGGCCAGTCAGACAGGCTCGGGTACATGCTTTTTATGATGCTCAACCATGGGATATCCCCGTAGCTCAAGCCATTGCTGATTTTAACAAAGACTTGGGTTATGTGAAGACCCAAGTTGTCGAGGAGAGTGACAAGATTTTCCATTTCTCCAGACGGATGAAGTTGCCGATCCGGGACTATATGTCGGGGCTCGTATGCACTACATTGAAGGATTATCAGAGTAGGGCCCTTGCTTATGATATGTCGGTGACGGCGAGTGAGGCGGCCCGCGAGAGTAAGAAGCAGAAGTCCGCTGGGAACTTTTCGGGCCACAAGAGTGGGGGTCAGCAGAGATCCCAATCTGCTAACTTCCCCGCCGGCGGTGGTCCAGCTCGTTCACTGGGTCCTCGTGGAACTACCGGTGCTCCTTTTCGTGATGTGAAGTGTTTCAATTGTGGTCGTACGGGCCACATCGGTCGTACTTGTTTGAGCCCTTTGCCGACGTGTAATCAGTGTGGCCACCGGGCCACAAAGCCGTCAGGCCGAGAGGGAGAAAATTCTTGGCGCCCGGCTTCCATTCCAGCGCCTAGGGAACCAAGTGTGAATCGGGGATCGTTTGCTCCTCGGTCTCCGCCGAGTGCTAGTCGGGAGAGGTCGGGGTCAGCCTCTAAGGGGAGCTTCGGTGTCGGCTCCGCCCATCCGCGTGTCTATGAGATGCGGAGAGCCGATGATCCAAATGGCTACCGTGGCGGCAGTACCGTTTATATTCTTTCTCATCCTGTCGGTGTGCTTTTCGATTCCGGTGCTACGCATTCGCTCATATCTCTGGATTGTGTGCGTCGTTTGAGTCTCGACCGTTTGACGCCTTGTGAACCCTTCATCGTTAAGCTTCCTAGCGGCGATAGGATCGTTGGTGATCGGGAGGTTCGAGACCGCTCTATACTTATTTGTGAGAGGACTTGGCCCTCTAATCTTATTGTTGTGAGTATCGAGGGTGAGGATTTGATTCTTGGTGATGATTGGCTCGAGCGGCATGGTGCGATCATGAACTACCGCACGAGGATCATCACTATGTTAGCCGAGGACGGCATCGAGCACTCTTTCGCGGGCGAAAGAGGGGAAACCAGTCGTTATTAATGCCTTGAAGGCGATGAGTCTCTGCGAAAGGGGTGTACCGGTTATTGGTGCTATGCCTTAAAGGCGGAGGATGGTGGAGTCGAGCTTTCGTCGATTCCGGTCGTTAATGAGTTTCTGATGTATTTCTGACGAATTACCGGATTGCCACCGGACCGTGAGGTTGAGTTTGCTATAGAGTTAGAGCCGGCGCGGCTCCTATTTCAAGGCGCCGTATCGCATGGCACCTTCGAGATGTCCGAGTTGAAGCGGTTGGGCGAGCTTCTTGAGTCGGGGTATGTTCGACCGAGCGCCTCGCCTTGGGGCGCACCGGTCTGTTTGTGCGGAAGAAGGATGGTTCGCTACGTTTGTGTATCGACTATCGCGAACTAAACAAGGTGACCATCAAGAACAAGTATCCTTTGCCGAGGATTGACGACTTGTTCGACCCGGTGGAGGCTGCGGTATTCTCGAAGATTGATTTGAGATCGGGTACTATCGGCTCCGGTGAGGGAGTCGACGTGCCGAAAACAGCCTTTTCTGGACGAGATACGGACATTATGAGTTTGTAGTTATGCCTTTCGGGTTAACTAACGCGCCGGCGGTGTTCATGCAGTTGATGAACAAAGTCTTTATCGAGTATTTGGATAGGTGTGTCGTCGTCTTCATCGACGATATTCTTATTTATTCGAGGAACGAGGAAGAGCATGCCCATCAATTGCGGGTAGTGTTAGACATTTTGAGGACCGAGCAACTCTATGCGAAGTTCTCGAAATGTGAGTTCTGGCTGAAAGAAGTGATGTTTTTGGGCCACGTGATTTCAGCCGAGGGAGTTCGAGTAGATCCGCAGAAAATTGAGGCAGTGTTGGATTGGGCATCGCCCACAAATGTGAAGGAGGTCCGTAGTTTCTTGGGTTTGGCTGGCTACTACCGTAGGTTCGTCGAGGGTTTCTCAAAACTAGCTCGACCACTTACACAGATTGCTCCGAAATCCGAGAAGTTCGTCTGGACCGATGAGAGGCAATCGAGTTTTGAGGATCTCAAGAAGCGTTTGACTTCAGCCCGGTTTTGGCATTGCCATGTGGCAACGAGGGTTTCGCCGTTTTTAGCGATGCTTCGGGTCGTGGTCTTGGGTGCGTATTGATGCGGCACGGCAAGACCATTGCCTATGCGTCGAGACAGTTGAGGCCGTATGAGCTTAACTACCCTACTCACGATTTGGAGTTAGCGGCGGTTGTCTTTGCACTCAAGATTTGGCGTCACTATCTTTTCGGCTCGCATGCCGATTTTTACCGATCATAAAAGTCTCAAGTACATATTTACTCGGCGAGAGTTGAATATGAGGCGAGGAGGTGGTTAGAGTTGATTAAGGATTATGACCTCGAAATCCTTTATCATCCGGTAAGGCGAATGTCGTGGCCGACGCCTTGAGTCGAAACCGATTGCGTTGCGAACGCTTGAGGTCCTTACGCCTCGCCTCCGAGCTTCGGCGGGCTTTGATCGGGTTAGATGTTGAGGTTTTGCCGCTGGATCTGCCGGGCAACTTTGTGCCTTAGAAATTTCGCTGCCTTTGATCGATGAAATTAAATCAAGCAATTAGAGGATCCGATGATTACTCAAATCCGAGAGAACGTTCTTAAAGGAAAGTCTCACGGGTTTGTGATTCACGAGGATGGCGTTTTGAGATTCCAGAGTCGGCTTTGTGTGCCGAACGACTCGAGTTGAGGCGAGTATTTTACGGGAGGCCCATGCTACACCTTATTCCGTTCATCCCGGTACGAGTAAGATGTACAAGGACACGAGGAGGAACTTCCGGTGGAATGATATGAAGGAGGAAGTCGCACGGCTTGTGGCGAGATGTTTGACTTGCCGCAGTGTCAAAATCGAGCATCGCCGACTGGGTTATTGCAGTCACTTCGCTCCTAATGGAAATGGGAAGATATATCGATGGATTTCGTTACGAGTTTGCCGAGATCGAGGTCGGGCATGAATATGGTATGGGTGATTGTTGATCGCTGACCAAGTCGGCACATTTTCCGGGCATCAAGGACACTTGGGGCCCGGAGAAGTTAGCTCGTGTGTTTATTGCGCAGATCGTGAGACTTCACGGTACTCAAGTCTATTGTTTCGGATCGTGAGCCGCTTTTGTATCGCACTTCGCGGGCGGTGCATAAGGCGTTAGGTACCGGTTGCGTTTGAGTACCTCTTTTCATCCCCAATCGATGGATACCGGAACGCACTATCCGGACATTCGAGGACATGTTGCGTGCTTGTGCCCTCGATTGGAGTAGTGATTTGGGAGGAGCATTTGCCATTGATCGAATTCACGTACAACAATAGTTGGCACGCGTCGATTCGGATGGCACCGTATGAGGCACTTTATGGCGGCGATGTCGATCGCCGATTTGTTGGAATGAGGCGTCCGATTTAGTCGGGACCGAGCCGGATGTCGTTTTAGAGACGAGGCGGAAGATAGAGTTAATTCGAGAACGGATGTTGATCGCCCGAGTCGACGAAGTCATATGCCGACGTCCGTCGTCGACCTTTGGAATTCGAGGTGGGAGACCACGTTTTGCTAAAGGTGTCGCCGACGAAGGGAGTTTTTCGTTTTGGGAAGAAAGGAAAGCCGAGCCCGAGATTTATTGGACCCTTTGAGATTCTCGAGCGAGTCGGTGAATTAGCGTACCGTTTGGCGTTACCTCCAGCCTTGAGTCATGTTCATAGCATTTTTCATGTTTCCCGATTGAGGAAATATGTTCCGATCCTAGTCACGTCATCGATTATGGCGAGGTTGATATTGTGAAGATATTACTTTTGAGGAGCGTCCTTTGAAGATTTTGGAGCATCGTGAGAAACGATCGAGGCATAAGACCATCCCTTTGGTCAAAGTTCAGTGGTCGAGACATGGTGTCGAGGAGGCAACTTGGGAAACCGAGGATAGCATGCGTGCTAGGTACCCGAGTTGTTTGTTTCTTAAGTTTCGGACGAAACTTATTTTTAGAGGGGTAGAATGTAATATCCGGTATTTTTCTTTCCCTTGTATTTTCATTTTTGGTATATTTCTCGGTCATAGTGACCCTCATGTATCTTCAAGATGTCCTTCCCGTCAACCGTTGAATTGTATTCTCGTTATTGTTCGTTGTTTCAACTTTCCTCATATGAGTTCGACTTTGTTAGATCACCATTAATTTTTGGTGACTCCAAAATTATAAATCTTTGCAATATTATAGAACATCGAGTTAGCTTTCCAATGGTTCAAACGGTGAGTCAATCGGAGTCCGGACGAGAGAGTTATGGTCGTTTCGCTTTTGGCCGAGCACTTCAGAGCCTTTCGGCCGATAGGGGTCGATAGACTCTGCCGGCATTCTCGTATGGGTATCGGTTGGGCCTATCGGCCGATAGGCTGGCCGATAGGTAAATTTCTTCACATTCGAACTTCCAGAGCCTTTCGCCGATAGGGGGTCGATAGACTCTACCGCCGCATTCCGTATGGGTATCGGTTGGGCTATCGGCCGATAGGCCGGCCGATAGGTTCTCACGTGTTACACTATAAATGTGTTGTTTTGAGCGTGAATGCTCATTTCCTTCCCCATTTTTCCATCGTCGCGAGAGAGAGAGGTATAGAGGGGAGAGTTCTTCATCCGGGGTCGATTTTCATCATTTCTTTTCGGTTGTGAGGCTCGGATAATCAATCTAACGCGTGTTCTACGGATCTTAATACTTGAATCACTCAAGGTAATATCTCTTGAAACCCTACCTTTTGGATAATTGGGGATTTTGGGGTTTTGTCCGATTCTTTCCGTTTCGTTGATGGATTCATGATGAATATGATTATTCTTGTTGGTATTCTTAGTTTCCCTACGGATTCATGGTATATTTCGTGATTTTTACGGAATCGAGAGGGTTCGGTTGTGGTCCGCCCTCGTTGTTGTTTGTATACGAATATACATGAATCGTAGGCGGGTTTCCGGGAGTATTCCATTTCCATAATCGTTTAGAAGTGGTTGTGATTGTGCTATTCAAATCGTTAGGTTCATTTCCGCCGTTTCCTTGCGGTCGTGTTCAACTCTTCCGTTCCGTTCGTGTCATCGTCTAATTAATCGAGGCAAGTATCCTTATGAACTTACAATCTTGGCATAGTAGTTTTGTATGAGAAATTGTATGTGTGTGTATGCTCACTACGGGTTAGACTCGACGGAGTCTCGGTAGGGGTCCACGGAGGTGTGGATCGACGAGCTTTGCTTTTAACCACTACGGGTTAGATTCGACGGGGTCTCGGTAGGGGTCCACGGAGGTGTGGATCGACGGTTAATTGTGGTGAATTTTACAAATGTGATTTGATATTGGCATTTCCGGAAATGAGTGCTTTCAAACGGTTTTCTTTATTGCATGCATTACTATAGGTGTAAGATGTAAGTTGTTCATCTGGTTACTTGTACTAGCGTAATTGCTAACCCCTCTGGGGACCCGTTTTGGGGAAATTCGTTTTATGAATTTCAGGTTAGGTTCATCGGGACGAGCGCTACTGACCAAGATACCGGATGATGGCCATGCGTGATGATTGTGCATAAGAGACGTCTTAATGTCTTTTTGTCTTTTCATCTTTTATGGCTTTTGAGCTAATAGCTGTACTCGAGTACTTAAGAGTTCTTGTTCGTCCAGATTGTATTGTTGTGTTTATGTTGTGTTGGATGATGATGTTATATTGACCGGTTGAACCGGGTGGATTGTTCTGTTTTGCGTCTTTATGACGTGGTGTTATTTTATCGTTTCTGTGAGTCGTTGTGTATGATGCTGTTCAGCCTGGTGGGTCCCATATAGGGATTCACGGCGCTGTAATATACCTCGGATATCCTGGGGGTGTTACAGTATGGAAAAGAAGCTTGTTTTTTAGCTGCTGGTCTTGCCCGATTTGGTCTTTATTAAGCTGGTCAATACATTTTGTTTAACATCAGGACATTTTATTAATCTATTAATATTGTAAGTGTTTTTTTATAGCTTAAATTTAATATTGATGATATTGAGAAGAAGACCATATTTCAAAAGCTGGGAAAATTATGGCGTGGTAGGAAGTCTACTTTGCAGATGAACATACGAAGAGCCAATAAGAGTCGAATGCCTTCACGGTCACTTGCTTTATTAAAACCTGAATTTATGGAAATAAAAGATTGGAATACTTTTGTGAAGAAGACTCTATCCCCTGAATTTCAAGTAATTACTTTACCATTAGTTTCATTATTATTCACTTTATCAATAATCCATATTTACTCATATTATCCAATTCGGCTGATTTCCAGGAAAAGAGTGCTCGATACAAACAAATGTGGGCAAAAAAGAACATGTTCATACTATGTGTCGTCATGGTTTTGCCTATTTGCATGAAAATATGGTAATTGATTGAATATAGTAATAATTTTAAATACTGTTAATATAATCCATATAACTTGTTTTGCTTATAATATTTTTATTAATAATGTGCTAGAAACGAGAAAATCCCAATAAGAAAATTTCCAAGGTTGACGTGTGGATTCAAGGACATACAAAGAAAAATGGGCAACCGAGTAATGAAGCTATTGCATTAATTATTTTAAGACAGCTTCTCTTAATACACTCGTATACTTAATTATTTTTGTATCTTCTAAGATTTAATGAAGCATAATTAAACATATCATTTTATTTATAGAAAAAAATTGAAGAATGCCCACCAGAATCCCAATCGACACAAAACTTATCGGAAGATTCAATAAGCCACATTTTTGGCAAGGAAGCTCGAGGGGAGCGTTCGAAAAATGCGCTTTGGAGTTACACCCTCAAAAGTTGATGCAGAATTGCAACAAAATCATTCCATTAAACAACTTCGAGGTGAGGTGCAAAATCTTACAAATATTGTTGAAGAATTAAAATCCATAATGTAACACCTCGAGATATTCGGAATAATTAGAGCGCCGTAAACCCTTTAAGAAAGGATTTACAAGGCTAAATAAAAGAAATGTAAATTTAAGACATCAATACCACGGGAATTCAAGTTTACAAAACCGGTCCAACTGGTTCAACGAGTCATTAATACAACCATATCGAAATGATATTAATAAGACATTCATACTCGAGTACTGAAAATGAATCAAGAAGACAATCAAAAGCAACGACAAACATCACTGAACCCCTTCGCCGTCACATCGGTACTATGCTGTTTCCCCGCTCCTCGGCTACCTGAACATCAAAACAAATGTCCACCCCCGAAGGGGTTAGCAAAACGATGCTAGTACAAGTATCATATTAAACAAATCGAATATGCATCAACAATACATAACAAGATACACCATACGGACTTCCGCTACCGGAATCCGACAATGCGAATCCACAAGATTCCATTAACACAACAAGGGTATTCCAATGATCCAGCGCCCTCAGCATAGATCCCAAGATGATCCCGTCGGACCAACACGAGGTGGAAATAACCCGTCCAATGATCCAGCGCCCTCAGCCTAGATCCCAAGATGATCCCGTCGGACCAACACGAGGTGGACATCCGATCCAGCGCCCTCAGCATAGATCGTACAACGTACACAAACACAACTCATGCATACATATATGCCAAATCGTTATGTCCATCAACATGAACATACAAACACTGAATATCATGACATTTCAATAAAATAAATCCCATGTTCAACAACATGAATAAACCACATGCATGCTCAAAAATACCAATTTTAACACATTACGATACTTGCCTCGAAAATGGCAAGAACGAAACACTTCAATGACCTCAACACACTCGAAGGCCGCCTCCTTCGATCAACGTAGCAAGATCGAACCTTAACAAAAGAAATGATATAGAATTCATCTCAAGTCGAACGAATAACTATCAATCCGGTCTATGGCCATAAAGCTCTAAATATGCAATCTGCCTGAACCACTTAGCGTACGCTACGTACTCTACGTAACGTGCGCTAAGTCTGCCTGTTAACGTACGCTATCGTCTAAGTCTAGCGTACACTAGCCACGTATTGCCAGTTCTCTCTGATCAGCCGACTGATTCGACTGATAAGATAATGTACGTTACGTACCAAACGTAGCGTACGTTAACTTATTCCCGCTAGCGCACGTTAACTTACATATGTTAGCGTGCGCTAACCGCGGCATGGTGACATCACGCGTAAAACTTGATCTAATGGTGATGAACTCATGAATTCTATGGTGATAATACATGTCATCCCCGTGCACATCATGCTCATAAGGTGTGTGAATGATCTCTACAGATTAAACGACTACAAGATACAAGGGTACGTATTATCATCAAAATTCATCTAGATCTCGAGAAAGTATCCTAAGTTCCCTTCGTCCTATGTTCCAAAACGCATGATTCCAATGTGTAAAACGTAACAACTTGGTAATTTCCATCTACTGGTCACAAATTGGTTTGAAGCTTAAGAATATGCTAGGAGTTCAAACACAAAAAGGTTCCATGGTATTATACGATGAATAAGTACCGAAACATCGAAATTATCTTCCTAGCACAAGATGCCCGACTACTACGAATTTAACTGACTAGGTAAACCCGAGACATGATCAAAATGTCCTTCATAGTAGTACTTAATATTGGTGAAGAATCACCTACCTCAAAGTAGTGAAGAACAAGGAGGAATTCGAAGCAACCCAACGCCGAAGGCTCGAACACCAATCCCCCAATGATCTACGATATTCAACACGAGCTAGGATGCTGATATGAAGTGTTTAGGATGAAGAGAGTAATACTCTAAGGACAAGGATTCGGATGTGGGAAGAGAAAAGGCTGAAGATACGAAAAAGGATGCTGTCCTATTTATAGGAAATGATTATTAGCGCGCGCTAGTCCATACTCGTAGCGTGCGCTAGCGGCTTACTGACTTCACTGAACTCAGCACTTAGCGTGCGCTATTTTCGTATCAGTAGCGTGCGCTAAGGCATTGACTTGGCTTTTTCCCGAAAGCCGTCCAGGTTCAACCCGACACAATCCGACCGAAATCCTCAGCCGATCTCACCTACCACCCTGTCTTAATCATGTTGACTACGTATAGCGTGCGCTAAGTTCAAGCACAGCGTGCGCTACGGATCCAACTTAGCGTACGCTACACATAGCTGATAGCGTGCGCTACATGCGCAGAATCACAATTTACATCACATTCATAAATTCATGTGCTCGACAACACCGGATCAAGAAATACGGAGAATAATACTCAGATCAAAATGCAATAATTATAATATTACAAGTTCCAAATATATATCAGAAATCTCGGGTATTACATCCTTCCTCCCTAAAAAGAAGTTTCGTCCCGAAACTTAAGATGAAAACAACTCTGGAAATCTAGCCTTCATACTGTCCTCCGTTTCCCAAGTGGCCCCTTCAGCTCCATGTCGTGACCATTGTACTTTAACCAAGCGTATTGGTTTATTCCTCAATTGTCTGACCCGACTCTCAAGTATCTTAATTGGTCTCTCCTCGAAGGTGCCATCATTAGCTATCTCGATCTCATCGAACTCAATGATATGATTGGGATCTGGTACATACTTCCGCAATTGGGATACGTGAAACACATTGTGAACGTGACTCAGCGATGGCGGTAAAGCCAACCTGCATGCTAAATCTCCAACTCTCTCGAGGATCTCGAATGGTCCGATATATCTTGGACTTATCTTGCCTTTCCTCCCAGAATGGAAAAGTCCTCGTGTAGGAGACACCTTCAAGTTGGAAAGTAAAACGCAGCGGAAGCGAAGTTTGGAAAGGTTGATAATAGCGTTTTACGCATCTACGAGCATTAGATCTATTTAGGCATGCTAATTAATTAATTACTAAGACTAACAAGCAATTTAAATATTATTTATTATTTATTAATTAAATATGTTGATTATTTAAAATATCCTAATCTAGATCCAAGATCATAGGATATTACCTTTTGAAGCGCATTGGTTACTTCCTTCTTGATCGCCTTGTATTTCTACCTTCAAACCTTCTAGAGTATGACCCGCCTTGAACCGGACGTTGTGTGGGCAACGAACCGCCGGATCTTGCTTGGACACCTTATGGATCGGCCGAAACAATATGCCTCACAATTCTTGATTTTCTTTTCTTCAAGTAATTCTGATGTGTAGCAAGAATTAAAGTGTTCTCTCAATTGTGGAATCAAAGACACAAGTCAAGATCCACAATTAAACACTTAGAAGAAAAATCGAAATTCCTTGTGTATGAAGAAGCATAAAATCGGCCGTCAACCATAATGTCCTATTTATAGGCTCTTGGACTACTACTAGGGATCTAAATGAGAATTATGGAAGGACTCCCAATTAATTCATCTTACCTTATTAGGACTCTTCCTAATATATGATGAATCAATTAATATCAACTTAGTCCACTAAAAAGTTTGATATTGCACTTCCTACCAAAATCCCAAATTACGAAATTGGGCTCCTTATTAAATATATTATTTCCCGTGTTTAAGATATCGAATGTCCATTAATTAATTATAAGCTACTGACAGCTTTAATTAATTAATATCTTATCCAAGAGTAGTACCACTCGAACCTTATTATTATATCGGAATTAAATCCACCTACAGGGTTTAATTTAATAATCATTATCGAGCTCCTCAAGGGGACATCATCAACCCGCACGAGTCGGGACACGATTTCTAGTAATAATAATAATTGTCGTATAAACAATATTATTGCCCAAGATACGAGGCTTATTGAGTCGATCATTTTGACTCTCACCTATGGTAAATCAAAGCAATAATTATTATAAATACACAATTAAATATTATATACTTAGAATTAAGAAATAATAATTATCCGAGATTTACGTTCTTCTTACAGTCAGTATAGAAGACACTATCTCACCTCGATCCTGTTCAACGTATGCAAATACGCTAATATATGCTAATAGTCAAGACCAACTATTCTCACGCATACACTACAACCCTTTATATAATTTGTCTAATAATTATATAGGTTGTGAACTATTATATTATTTTATAAGGCACCGATAATGTGATCTTCCGTGTGACACCAACACACCACATTATCTACAATATAAAATAATTAGACATTTCATTTGGATAACCATAACGTGAATAAATATACAAATCATGTGATTAAGTGTAATTAATATCCTCATAGGTAGTAACAGGGAAATTAGGTAATACAAGCATAAAGTATGCTTTTCAGTATACAATCCTAACAATCTCCCACTTATACTCAAAGCATGCTTTTAAGTATACTACTCTATTACATAGTCTCTCATTTCTCCCACTTATACTCAAAACACAATATATATGCTAGCAACCAACACCTCGAAAAAGCCGCACATGCAAGCCACGATCGTGTGGACGTTTACACACACATTTCTCAAGTAGAGTTTTACGTCTTTAATTTTACTATCTAGTCAAATTACGTTATGACAAGAAGAATTAATAGTTGGTTCCTCTTGGCCATGTATTAATTAACATAGACTCCGATGGGGAGCTTATTAATTAATACACCTAAGTGAACACCATAATTTAACATCCTTAAAATATTATCTTTTAAATAATAGTCCTACAGATGGAGAGGTCCTATCATAAAAAGTAATATTTACCTTATGTTATCATTTTGAAATTTAAAACTAGTGAACCTATAATTAGCACATCCGATATGGAGGAAGACTCTAATGTCAACGCGCATGCTAATTACTTCACAATTTAAATTAATTATGGAGGCCAATTTGATTTTATTTAAAATTAAATCAATTTAATCACTTAGTTATTTTAGCCTTAAGATTTTTAATTTTCTCGTCCTAACATGCAAGGAAACATATCACGCATACATCCATACATGCCATACATCAAAACAATAAAAAGAACCAAAAATAAAGCATGGATAATTAATTATCCAATTATCATGGTCTTCTTCCTTGAGTTGAATCCGAGAAAATCTCCGACTCGATCTCTCCCACTGAATCAAGCATCTCGTCGCTCCTCCCCGGCCGGGTCGTGGATTTCCAAAATTAAAATTTCACTTTTATGCAAAATTAATTACAAAAAAAAGAAAATTAATTTTAAATCCCGACTTCCCAATGGGACGTAACGAACGCAGCCAGCGGACCGGACCAAAATCGACGGCCGGCCCGAACAGCCGAACTGCCCGGACCGAGCTTCAGCAGCAGCAGCCGCTTCGGCTGCCGGCGGCCGTGTGTCTTTCAGCCTCCTAACTGCCGCCGCGGCTTGCCAATGATCCGGCGATCCGGTTGCTCTACTTCTTCGCGATCCCGTCTTTTCCGAATTCGATTACAATTTTATACAAAATAAAATACATCGAAATTACATCAAGATTTACACGAAGAAATAAAACCACCTAGAACTACCCGCAGATTTTCTCACGGGAAAAACCATTACATGCCTCAAAAAACGGGCCAAACCAACAATTGCATAATTAATAAAAATAAATAAATAAATACACCATTCATATAAACCATGATAATTGGATCATATCACCCGCAAGAACACATCTAGCAAAATATTCCAACATCAAAATATATGAATATTTAAATTGCTATCAATTAATCACTAAAATTAATTAAAATAGCAAAAGCCTAAAAACCTGGCTCCGATACCAATTGTTGGAAAGTAAAACGCAGCGGAAGCGAAGTTTGGGAAAGTTGATAATAGCGTTTTACGCATCTACGAGCATTAGATCTATTTAGGCATACTAATTAATTAATTACTAAGACTAACAAACAATTTAAATATTATTTATTATTTATTAATTAAATATGTTGATTATTTAAAATATCCTAATCTAGATCCAAGATCATAGGATATTACCTTTTGAAGCGCGTTGGTTACTTCCTTCTTGATCGCCTTGTATTTCTACCTTCAAACCTTCTAGAGTATGATCCGCCTTGAACCAGACGTTGTGTGGGCAACGAACCACCGGATCTTGCTTGGACACCTTATGGATCGGCCGAAACAATATGCCTCACAATTCTCGATTTTCTTTTCTTCAAGTAATTCCGATGTGTAGCAAGAATTAAAGTGTTCTCTCAATTGTGGAATCAAAGACACAAGTCAAGATCCACAATTAAACACTTAGAAGAAAAATCGAAATTCCTTGTGTATGAAGAAGCATAAAATCGGCCATCAACCATAATGTCCTATTTATAGGCTCTTGGACTACTACTAGGGATCTAAAGGAGGATTATGGAAGGACTCCCAATTAATTCATCTTACCTTATTAGGACTCTTCCTAATATATGATGAATCAATTAATATCAACTTAGTCCACTATAAAGTTTGATATTGCACTTCCTACCAAAATCCCAAATTACGAAATTGGGCTCCTTATTAAATATATTATTTCCCGTGTTTAAGATATCGAATGTCCATTAATTAATTATAAGCTACTGACAGCTTTAATTAATTAATATCTTATCCAAGAGTAGTACCACTCGAACCTTATTATTATATCGGAATTAAATCCACCTGTAGGGTTTAATATAATAATCATTATCGAGCTCCTCAAAGGGACATCATCAACCCGCACGAGTCGGGACACGATTTCTAGTAATAATAATAATTGTCGTATAAACAATATTATTGCCCAAGATACGAGGCTTATTGAGTCGATCATTTTTGTAACACCCCGAAATAATCGGAATAATTACAGCGCCGTAAATTCCTTTTTGTAAGGATTTACAAGGCTGATTAAAAGAAATGTAAATGTAAACCAATAATATCACCGAAATCCAAATAGCAAATTAATTCCAACAGTTATATTACAACCACATCGAAATGAATTTTTTTAAAAAAAACACGCGTACTCGAGTACTGAAGAAAAAAAAGACCAAGAAGACAAATCACAAAGACGACAAAACGACTAACATCACTGAGCAACTTCATCGTCATGATGGTACTGTGGCTGCTTCCCCGCTCCTCGGCTACCTGAACATCAAAACAAATGTCCACCCCCGAAGGGGTTAGCAAAACAATGCTAGTACAAGTATCGGAACACACAATATGCAACGACAATGCATAAAATCATACACAATATGGACTTCCGCTACCGGAATCCACCAATACGAATCCACGAGATTCAATCAACACAACATGGGTATTCCAACGATCCAGCGCCCTCAGCATAGATCCCAAGATGATCCCGTCGGACCAACACGAGGTGGAAAACCCGTCCAATGATCCAGCGCCCTCGGCTAGATCCCAAGATGATCCCGTCGGATCAACACGAGGTGGACATTCGATCCAGCGCCCTCAGCATAGATCGCTTGATCCCATCGGATCATCCCAACTTACACATAAACACAACTATGCATATACATATGCAAGAAAATCAACATATTCATCAATATGAACGTACGTTAAATCGATAGCAATTGTAATGATAATCTCATATCAACAATACGAATAAGCCATATGCATGATCAAATTCATCAATTGTTTACAGACTTTCAAATACGATACTTGCCTCGACAAAGGCGACAAGAATTTCTACTTTCAACAGTCTTCAATCCGTTCGGAGAACTCTCGCTCGGTCGGCTCACCGGAATGCAAACCTTCAGTGAACAATAATGTCGGTATGACCCACAATTCCGGATAATCGTTGAAATCATCAAATGAATCATAAGAAGGCATGATGCATCTATCATGGCGATGGACTATTCTGTCCTAACACAATTCCTTCGGTTGATTGTTACTACATAATATGGAATTCATCCTAGGAGGATTCTAATCATGTTTTATAATAGCAAGATATCCGAACTTCGATGAATCATCGAAAAGACTAGTTTCAATATCATCTCCTTCTACGAATTAATCCTTAAGTTCAATCCATTAATTCTACACCGAAATGTTCGATCAAAACATTCTCCTGAACTAAGATAATCTTCGAAAACTAGATATGATTCGGTTTATAAATCTCAAGATACACTAATCAATAGTCTAATCATTAGAGGTTGCTAAACGATTACTACAATCAAGAGGAATCGAAAATAATTGAATTCAATCTTATAAACCAGATGAAAGGCTCCTCAAAAGAAAAGCTGGTTTGGCCTACTCAAACAGTCCTAAACATTACTAAGGTCATGCTAAAATTAGTTGGTGAAGGATCACATACCTCAACAAATGGATGAACAAGGAAGAACTTGAACAAACTCAACCCGGAAGTTTGAACACCAATCTACAAGCCTATGCTTCCCAAGAATCGTCCCAAAAGATGATAGGGAGGATAAGAGGTGATGAAAGATCTCGAACACGAAAAATCGGCCAAAGGAAAGGTGAGAAATGAAATAGGGTCGAAGTCTATAAATAGAATTACGGACATTACGTCGTTATGCAATAAACCTTACGTGCGTAATAAGCTTAACGTCGTTATACTCTAACTATAGCGTCGTAGTCGTCGACGAACTCACCGGCTCGATTTCGCCATTTCCTTACGTGCGTAATCGCAAGGGTTTTACGTCGTAATATCCATGTCCTTAGCGTCGTTAAACATGCACCATAGCGTCGTAACACCTATGTCCGTGTTCATTCGAAATCGACGGATCTTCCCGGCCCCTTCCTCGGCCCCCACCGCCGACCCTTATCCGATCCCAAGTTGACTTAGCTTACGACGTTATCCACTTAAGATAACGTCGTATCTGCGATCTTAGCGTGCGTTATGACCGTATGATAACGACGTTAACACGTGCGAAACATGCATGCGAATCGTAGATACCAAAAACATAAGGATACGAAATACGGAAAACCAGTCTATGATTTATAACATCATGAAGTCGAAATAATACAAGGTCGAGTACAAGGTAAAATACATCTTTTATCCGGCATTACATACTACCCCTCTAAAAGAAGTTTCGGCCCGAAACTTAAAACGAAAACAATTCCGGGTATCTCGACTTCATACTCTCCTCTGTCTCCCAAGTGGCTTCTTCGACTCCATGTCGAGACCACCGAATTTTTACCAGGAGATCGGTTTATTCCTCAACCGCTTGACTCGTCTCTCGAGTATCTCGATTGGTCGCTCTTCAAGGTGCCGTCATTAGCTATCTCAATCTCGTCGAAATCAATAACATGATTGGGATCGCACATATTTCCGTAATTGGGATACGTGAAACACACCGTGAACGTGACTCGGCGATGGCGGTAAGGCCAACTCATGCTAAATCCCCAACTCTCTCGAGGATCTCAAATGGTCCGATATATCTCGGACTTAGTTTGCCCTTCCTCCCAAAACGGAAAATCCCTCGTGTAGGAGACACCTTCAATAGTACGTGGTCCCCAATGTCGAACTCTAGAGGGCGACGACGTACATCTGCATAAGACTTCATCGACTCGGGCGCCAATAGTCTTTCTCGAATCAAAGCTATCTTCTCTTGAGTCCTGACTATCAATTCCGGTTCCGTTCGATCAAGTCTCAAGAATCATCCCGGCACAGGGGTGATCGACATCTCCTTCCGTACAAAGCTTCGAACGGTGCCATCTTAATAGAAGCATGACAACTATTGTTATACGTGAATTCAATCAACGGCAAGTGAACTTCCCGGTCGATCGACCAATCTAAAGCACAAGCTCTAAGCATGTCTTCTCTGTCTGAATAGTCCTTTGGATGACCGTCCGTCTGAGGATGATAAGCCGTGCTAAAGTTTAGCTCGGTCCCCAAAGCCCGTGAATCCCTCCGTGCGACACGGCGACCATCTCGATCCGAAATAATGGTCTTCGGCGTTCCATGCAACCTGACTATCTCCGCAATAAATACTCGCGCCAATCTCTCGGGTCCCCATGTGTCTTTAATTCCTAGGAAATGAGCCGACTTGGTTAGTCGAT
Source organism: Orobanche coerulescens (assembly GCA_033398695.1). Lineage (NCBI taxonomy): Eukaryota > Viridiplantae > Streptophyta > Magnoliopsida > Lamiales > Orobanchaceae > Orobanche > Orobanche coerulescens. The sequence continues at coordinate 72,813,885 of CM065815.1, forward strand.
CAACTATAACCCAAATCATGTTCATTCCCGTCTTGGTCCTAGGCATATTGGTGATGAAATCCATCGAGATATCCTCCCACTTCCACTCAAGAATCGGAAGCGGCTTTAACATTCCGGCAGGTCGCTGATGTTCAATCTTAACCTGCTGACAAGTCAAACACTTTGAAACATACTCTGCTACGTCCTTTTTCATATTCCCCCACCAGAAGTTTTGTTTTAGATCCTTATACATCTTACTGCTCCCCGGGTGAATAGAATAAGGCGCGCTATGAGCTTCCTTCAAAATTTTCCGTCTCAAATCATCAGCATCGGGAACGCAAAGTCGATTCTGAAATCTCAGAATTCCATCATCTTGTACCACGAATCCTGGGGCTTTTCCTTTCTTTACTTCGTCGCACAATCGAAGAATCAGAGAGTCACCCAGCTGTTTAGATTTGACTTCTTCAACCAACGACGAAGTTAGTTCCATCACACACAATTGTCCCTGGACTCCTTGCGACCACACTTCAATTCCTTCACGAATTAGCTCTCGTTGCAAATTGGTTTGGGATGTAAGTGCTTCCAACACTTGAATAGAAATAGGTTTTCGGCTCAGTGCATCAGCTACCACGTTTGCTTTGCCTGGATGATAAAGGATTTCCAAATCGTAATCCTTGATCAATTCCAGCCACCTTCTCTGCCTCATATTTAATTCCTTCTGACTGAAAATATATTTAAGGCTCTTGTGATCGGTAAAGATCTGACAACGAGTGCCGTACAAGTAATGTCGCCAAATTTTCAGAGCAAAGACCACAGCTGCTAGCTCCAAATCATGAGTCGGGTAATTAACTTCATACGGTTTCAGCTGCCGAGAAGCATAGGCGATCACCTTACCCTTTTGCATCAACACACATCCTGCACTCGATTTGAAGCATCGCTATATACCATGAATCCATCGGGCCCATCTGTAACGCTAGTATAGGCGTCGTCGCCGCCTTGAGATCATCAAAACTAGCCTGGCATTTCTCATTCCACTCAAACTTATGAGTTTTCTGTAATAGCTGAGTGAGTGGACGAGCAATTTTGGAAAATCCTTCTACGAAACGGCGATAATATCCAGCAAGTCCTAAGAAACTCCGGACCTCTTTCACATTATTCGGAGATTCCCACTCCAAGATTGCCTCGACTTTCTTCGGATCTACTTGAACTCCGTCAGATGATATCACATGCCCAAGGAAAGTCACTTCCTTAAGCCAGAACTCACATTTAGAAAGTTTCGCATATAACTGTTCATTTCTCAAGGTGCTCAGAACGATACGCAAATGCTCAGCATGTTCCTCGGGGTCTTTCGAATAGATCAAGATGTCATCAATGAAAACGACCACGAACTTATCTATGTATTCTAAGAATACCCGATTCATCAATTGCATAAATACCGCAGGTGCATTGGTAAGTCCGAATGGCATCACTACAAATTCATAATGCCCGTACCGAGATCTGAAAGCAGATTTCGGTATATCCGATTTCTTAATCCTCAGCTGATGATATCCGGATCGCAAGTCAATCTTAGAGAATACTCTAGCCCCCTGTAGTTGATCAAACAAGTCGTCGATCCGAGGTATAGGATACTTGTTCTTGATCGTCACTTTGTTTAGCTCCCTGTAGTCAATACATAATCGGAGGGATCCATCTTTCTTCCGGACAAAGAGAACGGGTGCTCCCCAAGGAGAAACGCTAGGTTGAATGTAACCCTTCTGTAATAATTCCTCCAGTTGCTTCTTTAGTTCATACATCTCGGTTGGCGCCATGCGGTATGGTGCTCTGGAAATAGGAGTGGCTCCTGGCTCTAATTCGATGTTAAACTCTACTTCTCTCTGCGGAGGTAACCCAGGTAGTTCGTCAGGGAATACATCTGAGAATTCGTTCACAACTGGAATAGATGAGAGCTCTACTCCTTCTTCTTTCTTCATGGCATAGCACCATAATCCGTGACAACCCCGTGATAATTTCACTGCCTTCATAGCTTTGATCAATTTTCCCGAGCTTCCTGGTCTCCATCCTTTGAATAAATGTTCAGATCCGTCATCGGCAATGATAGAGATGACTCGTTTTCGGTAATTTAAAATAGCTCCATAACGGTTGAGCCAATCGTCTCCGAGAATTAAATCGTCACCATGGATGTCGACTACAATAAGATTTGATGGCCAATCTCTCCCTCCTATAGACACTGGAAAATCTCTAGTTTCTAGGGTTCCCACAATTCTCTCTCCGCTCGGCAAACCCACAACATACGGTTCACAATCAAATAAGCACGAGATTTTCAAACGATTAACACAGTTTAATGATATGAAAGAATGTGTAGCTCCTGAATCGAATAAGACACTAACTGGTTGCAAAAGGATCTTAATCGAACCAGATGCAAAAGCAGTGTTCTCATCGTCGGACTTCATCATCTCGAATATGCGCGGAGGAACCGACCCAAAGATCGATGTTTCTCTCTTCCCAACATTCTCTTTGAAACCCACTCTGCGTTCTGGTTCACTCACCTCCTTCGGTGCCGGGCGTAGACATGAGTGCCATAAGATCTATTCGCAGCCTCCACGTAAAGCAAAGACGGTGCCCTTCTTGCCTACAATCGAAGCAAGTCACGTAAGACGCGGCAATCACGTCGAACATGCCCCGCCGACCACAATTATAGCATTTCTTTGATGCGTCCAAACTACCGATGTTGTCCGAACTTCTTGCCACCTCGAGAAGGATGTGGAGGTTTCCTAGATGAATAAAATGAAGACTGCGCCTTGCGGGCCCACCATTCTTGTTTTCCGAGAAGTTACCGGACACTTTCTCGCTTCTTTGCTTCGTTGACTTCTCGACCGCCGCCTCTTTCATATCATAGGCCAATGCCTTGTCCCGATCTGCCGTAGGGTGGTGCATTCAAATCCGACATATATTGTTGAATCTCCGGCTTCATCCGCATGTCAAAATGAAAAATCCTCTCTGCCTCGGTCCCGACCAAGTGGCGCACATAAGTCAACCGGTGATTAAAAGTCTTAGTCACGTCATCACGATGCCTCAATTTTGTGGTGAGAAAAACTCCTGACTCGGGCCTCTAATCGGGCGAGGACAATCTGCGCTCCATCATCAATTTGAATTCCGTCCAGTCAACATTGTGCTCCTCCGGTCGAATGGCCTCCCACCAGTCGAAAGCTTCCCCTGTCAGAAGATACTGGGCGATCGGAACCTTCCTTTCGTTGGGACAGTTAATCCCCGCAAAAATCTTCTCTAATTCTTTCAGCCAGTGATCCCAAGAAAGCGTCTCAGCAGAACCGTCAAATTTCGGAGGATGCAATTTGATCACCTCCGTAAGCCATTTATCTCCCCGATTATCCATGTTATGTTGCTGTCCCATCGCCGTCTGCATGCGATCAACAACTTGAGCAAACTGGTTTATCTGAGCAACCACCTGCTGAAGCACTCCTGGCATGTTAGGATCTGCATCATTATTTGCCGATCCCTGCTGTCCCCCGGAATGGGAATCCGTTCGACTAGCGGTTATCTCTGGGGTAGATACCGACTCTTCTTGCCTCGCATTTCCACGTCCGCGTCCACGACCGCGTCCGCGTCCACGACCTCCTCTCAACATACTGTAAACATAAATACTCAATATCCATGGCAAACTTTCTAAAGATACATCCGTCAATGATTACAAGACATGAATTAAATAAAACGGTAGTATTCGAGATTAGGAAACTTACAACCACGGTCCACACGACGATGCTGGCTCAGCAGTGATGATGTTACAAACGACCAAAAATCAAATGACGTAAATGCACTAACTAACCCGACCGCCAAGATATCCATGAATCTTAGCTCCGATACCATATTCTCGTAACACCCCGAAATAATCGGAATAATTACAACAGTAAATTCCTTTTTGTAAGGATTTACAAGGTGATTAAAAGAAATGTAAATGTAAACCAATAATATCACCGAAATCCAAATAGCAAATTAATTCCAACAGTTATATTACAACCACATCGAAATGAATTTTTTTAAAAAAACACGCGTATCAGTAATCAGAAAAAAAGACCAAGAAGACAAATCACAAAGACGACAAAACGACTAACATCACCGAGCAACTTCATCGTCATGATGGTACTGGTCGCTTCCCCGCTCCTCGGCTACCCGAACATCAAAACAAATGTCCACTCGAAGGGGTTAGCAAAACAATGCTAGTACAAGTATCGGAACACACAATATGCAACGACAATGCATAAAATCATACACAATATGGACTTCCGCTAGGAATCCACCAATACGAATCCACGAGATTCAATCAACACAACATGGGTATTCCAACGATCCAGGCCCTCAAGATAGATCCCAAGATGATCCCGTCGGACCAACACGAGGTGGAAAACCCGTCCAATGATCCAGCGCCTCACCTAGATCCCAAGATGATCCCGCGGATCAACACGAGGTGGACATTCGATCCAGCGCCCTCAAGATAGATCGCTTGATCCCATCGGATCATCCCAACTTACACATAAACACAACTATGCATATACATATGCAAGAAAATCAACATATTCATCAATATGAACGTCGTTAAATCGATAGCAATTGTAATGATAATCTCATATCAACAATACGAATAAGCCATATGCATGATCAAATTCATCAATTGTTTACGACTTTCAAATACGATACTTGCCTCGACAAAGGCGACAAGAATTTCTACTTTCAACAGTCTTCAATCCGTTCGAGAACTCTCGCTCGGTCGGCTCACCTAATGCAAACCTTCGGTGAACAATAATGTCGGTATGACCCACAATTCCGGATAATCGTTGAAATCATCAAATGAATCATAAGAAGGCATGATGCATCTATCATGGCGATGGACTATTCGCCCTAACACAATTCCTTCGGTTGATTGTTACTACATAATATGGAATTCATCCTAGGAGGATTCTAATCATGTTTTATAATAGCAAGATATCCGAACTTCGATGAATCATCGAAAAGACTAGTTTCAATATCATCTCCTTCTACGAATTAATCCTTAAGTTCAATCCATTAATTCTACACCGAAATGTTCGATCAAAACATTCTCCTGAACTAAGATAATCTTCGAAAACTAGATATGATTCGGTTTATAAATCTCAAGATACACTAATCAATAGTCTAATCATTAGAGGTTGCTAAACGATTACTACAATCAATAGGAATCGAAAATAATTGAATTCAATCTTATAAACCATGATGAAAGGCTCCTCAAAAGAAAACTGGTTTGGCCTACTCAAAACAGGTCCTAAACATTACTAAGATCATGCTAAAATTAGTTGGTGAAGGATCACATACCTCAACAAATGGATGAACAAGGAAGAACTTCTACAAACTCAACCACCGGAAGTTTGAACACCAATCTACAAGCTCTATGCTTCCCAAGAATCGTCCCAAAAGATGATAGGGAGGATAAGAGGTGATGAAAGATCTCCGTAACACGAAAAATCGGCCAAAGGAAAGGTGAGAAATGAAATAGGGTCAAGTCTATAAATAGAATTCTGGACATTACGTGCGTTATGCAATAAACCTTACGTACGTAATAAGCTTAACGTCGTTATACTCTAACTATAGCGTCGTGAGTCGCCCACTGAACTCACCGCCTCGATTTCGCCATTTCCTTACGTGCGTAATCGCAAGGGTTTTACGACGTAATATCCATGTCCTTAGCGTCGTTAAACATGCACCATAGCGTACGTAACACCTATGTCCAGGTTCATTCGGAAATCACACGGATCTTCCCCGGCCCCTTCCTCGGCCCCCACACGCCGACCCTTATCCGATCCCAAGTTGACTTAGCTTACGTACGTTATCCACTTAAGATAACGTACGTAATACTGCAGTCTTAGCGTACGTTATGACCGTATGATAACGTACGTTAACACGTGCGAAACATGCATGCGAATCCGTAGATACCAAAAACATAAGGATACGAAATACGGAAAACCAGTCTATGATTTATAACATCATGAAGTCGAAATAATACAAGGTCGAGTACAAGGTAAAATACATCTTTTATCCGGGCATTACAATTTTGACTCTCACCTATGGTAAATCAAAGCAATAATTATTATAAATACACAATTAAATATTATATACTTAGAATTAAGAAATAATAATTATCCGAGATTTACGTTCTTCTTACAGTCAGTACAGAAGATACTATCTCACCTCGATCCTGTTCAACGTATGCAAATACGCTAATATATGCTAATAGTCAAGACCAACTATTCTCAAGCATACACTACAACCCTTTATATAATTTGTCTAATAATTATATAGGTTGTGAACTATTATATTATTTTATAAGGCACCGATAATGTGATCTTCTGTGTGACACCAACACACCACATTATCTACAATATAAAATAATTAGACAATTCATTTGCATAACCATAACGTGAATAAATATGCAAATCATGTGATTAAGTGTAATTAATATCCTCATAGGTAGTAACAGGGAAATTAGGTAATACAAGCATAAAGTATGCTTTGCAGTATACAATCCTAACACTTCAATAGTACGTGGTCCCCAATGTCGAATTCTAGAGGGTGACGACGTACATCTGCATAAGACTTCTGTCGACTCTGGGCAGTCAACAGTCTTTCTCGAATCAAAGCTATCTTCTCTTGAGTCTGAACTATCAATTCCGGTTCTGTCCCGATCAAGTCCGAGGAATCATTCCAACACAAGGGTGATCGGCATCTTCTCCCGTACAGAGCTTCAAATGGTGCCATCTTAATAGAAGCATGCCAACTATTGTTATAGGTGAATTCGATCAAGGGCAAGTGAACTTCCCAATCAGTTGACCAATCCAACGCACAAGCTCTAAGCATGTCTTCTACTGTTTGAATAGTCCTTTCGGACTGACCGTCCGTTTGGGGATGATAAGCCGTACTAAAGTTGAGCTCAGTCCCCAAGGCCCTGTGAACTGCTTTCCAGAAGTGCGACACGAAGCGACCATCTCGATCTAAAATAATGGTCTTCGGCGTCCCATGCAATCTGACTATCTCCGCAACAAATACTCGTGCCAATCTCTCGGGTCCCCATGTGTCTTTAATTCCTAGGAAATGAGCCGACTTGGTTAATCGATCAACTATAACCCAAATCATGTTCATTCCCGTCTTGGTTCTTGGCATATTGGTGATGAAATCCATCGAGATGTCCTCCCACTTCCATTCAGGGATCGGAAGCGGCTTTAACATTCCGGAAGGTCACTGATGTTCAATCTTAACTTGCTGACAAGTCAAGCACTTCGAAACGTACTCTGCTACGTCCTTCTTCATATTCCCCCACCAGAAGTTTTGTTTTAAATCCTTATACATCTTACTGCTGCCCGGGTGAATAGAATAGGGCGCGCTGTGAGCTTCCTTCAGAATAGTCTGTCTCAATTCATCATTATCGGGAATGCAAAGTCGACTCTGAAATCTCAGAACTCCATCATCTTGTATCACGAATCCTGGGGCCTTTCCTTTCTTTACTTCGTCACATAACTGAAGGATCAGAGAATCGTTCAACTGCTTCGATTTGATTTCCTCGACTAGTGACGAAGTCAGTTCCATCACTTCAATCCCTTCGCGGATCAGTTCTCGTTGAATGCTGGTTTGGGTCGTAAGTGCTTCCAACACTCGAAGAGAAACAGGGTTACGGCTTAATGCATCGGCTACAATGTTTGCTTTACCCGGATGATAGAGAATTTCCAAGTCGCAATCCTTGATCAATTGCAGCCACCTTCTCTGCCTCATGTTTAATTCTTTCTGACTGAAGATGTACTTGAGGCTTTTATGATCTGTAAAGATCTGACAATGAGTACCGTATAAATAATGTCGCCAAATTTTCAGGGCAAAGACCACAGCTGCTAACTCCAGATCATGAGTCGGGTAATTTACTTCGTACGGTTTCAACTGCCGAGAAGCATAGGCAATTACCTTATCCTTTTGCATCAACACACATCCTGCACTCGATTTGAAGCATCGCTGTAAACCATGAATCCATCAGTTCCATCTGGCAATGCTAATATAGGTGCTGTCGTCAGTCTCTTCTTAAGTTCATCAAAACCAGCTTGGCATTTCTCATCCCACGTGAACTTTTGAGTTTTCTGTAACAGCTGAGTGAGTGGACGAGCAATTTTGGAAAATCCCTCTACAAAGTGGCGATAATATACAGCAAGTCCTAAGAAGCTTCAGACTTCTTTCACGTTTTTAGGAGCTTCCCATTCCAAGATTGCTTCGACTTTCTTTGGGTCCACCTGTACTCCGTTCGCTGATATCACATGCCCAAGGAAGGTTACTTCCTTAAGCCAGAACTCACATTTCGAAAGCTTTGCATGCAGCTGCTCCTTCCTCAAGGTGCTCAAAACTGCACGCAAATGCTCGGCATGCTCCTCCGTGTCTTTCGAGTAGATCAAGATGTCATCGATGAAGACGACCACGAATTTATCCAAGTATTCTAAGAATACCCGATTCATCAATTGCATAAATACCGCAGGAGCATTGGTAAGTCCAAATGGCATCACTACAAATTCATAATGCCCGTACTGGGACCTGAAAGCAGATTTCGGTATATCCGATTCCTTAATTCTCAACTGATGGTATCTTGATCGCAAGTCAATCTTCGAGAATACCCTTGCCCCTTGCAGTTGATCAAACAAGTCATCGATCCGAGGTATAGGATACTTATTCTTGATCGTCATCTTGTTGAGCTCCCTGTAATCAATACACAGTCGGAGGGATCCGTCTTTCTTCCGGACAAAGAGAACGGGCGCTCCCCAAGGAGAAACGCTAGGTTGAATATACCCCTTCTGTAATAGTTCATCCAGTTGCTTCTTGAGTTCATACATCTCGGTTGGCGCCATGCGGTATGGTGCTCTGGAAATAGGAGCTGCTCCAGGCTCTAATTCGATAGTGAACTCCACTACTCTCTGTGGAGATAATCCAGGTAGTTCGTCAGGAAATACATCTGAGAATTCATTCACAACTGAAATAGACGAGAGCCCTACTCCTTCCTCTTTCCTCACGGCATAGCACCAAAGTCCATGGCATCCCTGCTTCAGTAATTTCACGGCTTTCATTGCTTTGATCAATTTTCCCGAACTTCCCGGTCTCCATCCTCGGAATAAGTGTTCATATCCGTCATCAGCAATGATAGAAATGACTCTCTCTCGGTAATTCAGGATAGCTCCATAACGGTTGAGCCAATCGTCTCCGAGAATTAAATCATCACCATAGATGTCAACTACAATAAGATTCGATGGCCAATCTCTCCCTCCTATAGACACTGGAAAATCTCTAGTTTCTAGGGTTCCCATAATTCTCTCTCCATTCGGCAAACCCACAACATATGGTTCACAATCAAATAAACACGAGATTTTCAAACGATTAACACAGTTCAATGATATGAAAGAATGAGTAGCTCCAGAATCGAATAAGACACTAACTGGTTGCAAAAGGATCTGAATCGTACCTGATGCAACGGCAGTGTTCTGATCGTCAGATTTCCTCATCTCGTACAGGCGCGGAGGAACGGACCCAGCACTGGATGTCTCTCTCTTCCCAATATTCTGCTGCTGAAATCCACTCTATTGCGTCTGGTTCACACTTATCTCCTTCGGAACTGGCGCTGGAGTGCGAGTACAAAAGATCTAGTAGCAACTCCACAGAAAGCCGCACGATGCCCTTCTTGCCCACAATCGTAACAAGTCACAGAAGATGCGGGGCAATCACGTCGAATATGCCCTGCTCGACCACAATTGTAACATTTCTTTGATGCGTCCGAAACTGCTGATGCAGTTCGGAACTTCTTCCCACCTCTAGAAGGATGTGGAGGCTTCCTAGCGGAATAAAAGGAAGACTGGCCCTTGCGGGGCCCACCGCTCTTGTTTTCTGAGAAGCTGCCGGTCACTTTCTGCTTCTTTGCCTCCACTGATTTCTCCACGCCGCCTCTTTCATGTCGTAGGCCAGTGCTTTGTCTTGATACTGTCGCAACGTAGTACACTCGAATCCGGACATGTACTGCTGAATCTCTGGCTTCATCCGCATATCGAAATGAAAAATCTTTTCTGCCTCCGTTCTGACCAAGTGTCGCACACAAGTCAGCTGATGATTAAAAGTTTTAATTACATCGGTCACAGATGCTTCCGAACTCTGTGGTGAGAAAAACTCTCGGATCTTTGCCTCTCTAACTGGACGAGGACAATACTGTGCTTCCATCATTAGTTTGAATTCCGTCCAATCCGTATTATGATTCTCGGGTCGAATAGCTTCCCACCAGTCAAAGGCCTCCCCAGTCAGAAAATACTGGACAATGGGAACCTTCCGGTCCTCGGGACAGTTAAAACCCGCGAATATCTTCTCTAACTCCTTAAGCCAATGATCCCAAGTAAGTGCCTCAGCAGATCCGTCAAATTTTGGCGGGTGCAATTTGACCACCTCAGCAAGCCATCTGTCTCCCCGGTTATCCTCGTGGTGCTGCTGTCCCATCGTCGTCTGCATGCGGTCAACTACCTGAGCGAACTGGTTTATTTGCGCCACCACCTGTTGAAGCACTCTCGGCATGTTAGGATTTGCGTCGTCATTCGCTGATCCTTGCTGCCCTCTAAAATGGAAATCGGTTCGACTAGTTGATAATTCCGGGGTAGTTGCGGAATCCTCCTGTCTCATGTTACCCCGTCCGCGTCCACGACCGCATCCACGTCCACGTCCACGTCCCCCTCTTAACATACTGTAAACACAATTCCTCAATATCCAGGATAAAGTTTTCGAAATAAAGCCCGTCAATACTCACAAAACAGTAATTAAGTAAAACGGTAGTATAAGAGATTAGGAGACTTACAACCACGGTCCACATGACGACTTTGGCTGAACAGTGATGTTACGAACGACTCGTAAATCAATAACGTAAACAGACCCAACTTAAAACCCGACTGCCAAGATATCCATGAATCTTAGCTCCGATACCATATTCTGTAACACCCCGAGATATTCGGAATAATTACAGCGCCGTAAACCCTTTAAGAAAGGATTTACAAGGCTAAATAAAAGAAATGTAAATATAAGACATCAATACCACGGGAATTCAAGTTTAAAAAACCGGTCCAACTGGTTCAACGAGTAACTAATACAACCATATCGAAATGATATTAATAAGACATTCGTACTCGAGTATTGAAAATGAATCAAGAAGACAATCAAAAGCAACGACAAACATCACTGAACCCCTTCGTCGTCACATCGGTACTGTGGCTGTTTCCCCGCTCCTCGGCTACCTGGACATTAAAACAAATGTCCACCCCCGAAGGGGTTAGAAAAACGATGCTAGTACAAGTATCATATTAAACAAATCGAATATGCATCAACAATACATAACAAGATACACCATACGGACTTCCACTACCGGAATCCGACAATGCGAATCCACAAGATTCCATTAACACAGCAAGGGTATTCCAATGATCCAGCTTCTCAAGATAGATCCCAAGATGATCCGTCGGACCAACACGAGGTGGAAATAACCCGTCCAATGATCCAGCGCCTCACTTAGATCCCAAGATGATCCCGTCGGACCAACACGAGGTGGACATCCGATCCGGCCGCCAAGATAGATCGTACAACGTACACAAACACAACTCATGCATACATATATGCCAAATCGTTATGTCCATCAACATGAACATACAAACACTGAATATCATGACATTTCAATAAAATAAATCCCATGTTCAACAACATGAATAAACCACATGCATGCTCAAAAATACCAATTTTAACACATTACGATACTTGCCTCGAAAATGGCAAGAACGAAACACTTCAATGACCTCAACACACTCGAAGGCCGCCTTCTTCGATCAACGTAGCAGGCTCGAACCTTAACAAAATAAATGATATAGAATTCATCTCAAGTCGAACGAATACCTATCAATCCGGTCTACGGCCAAAAAGCTCTAAATATGCAATCTGCCTGAACCACTTAGTGTACGCTACGTACTCTACGTAACGTGCGCTAAGTCTGCCTGTTAACGTACGCTATCGTCTAAGTCTAGCGTACGCTAGCCACGTATTGCCAGTTCTCTCTGATCAGCCGACTGACTCGACTGATAACATAACGTACGTTACATACCAAACCTAGCGTACGTTAACTTATTCCCGCTAGCGCACGTTAACTTACATATGTTAGCGTGCGCTAACCGTGCATGGCAGATTACTGCTGGCAGAAAACTTGATCTAATGGTGATGAACTCATGAATTCTATGGTGATAATACATGTCATCCCCGTGCACATCATGCTCATCAGGTGTGTGAATGATCTCTACGGATTAAACGACTACAAGATACAAGGGTACGTATTATCATCAAAATTCATCTAGATCTCGAGAAAGTATCCTAAGTTCCCTTCGTCCTACGTTCCAAAACGCATGATTCCAATGTGTAAAACGTAACAACTTGGTAATTTCCATCTACTGGTCACAAATTGGTTTGAAGCTTCAGAATATGCTAGGAGTTCAAACACAAAAAGGTTCCATGGTATTATACGATGAATAAGTACCGAAACATCGAAATTATCTTCCTAGCACAAGATGCCCGACTACTACGAATTTAACTGACTAGGTAAACCCGAGACATGATCAAAACATCCTTCATAGTAGTACTTAATATTGGTGAAGAATCACCTACCTCAAAGTAGTGAAGAACAAGGAGGAATTCGAAGCAACCCAACGCCGAAGGCTCGAACACCAATCCCCCAATGATCTACGATCTTCAACAGGAGATAGGATGCTGATATGAAGTGTTTATGATGAAGAGAGTAATACTCTAAGTACAAGGATTCGGATGTGGGAAGAGAAAAGGCTGAAAATACGAAAAAGGATGCTGTCCTATTTATAGGAAATGATTATTAGCGCGCGCTAGTCCATACTCGTAGCGTGCGCTAGCGGCTTACTGACTTCACTGAACTCAGCACTTAGCGTGCGCTATTTTCGTATTAGTAGCGTGCGCTAAGGCGTTGACTTGGCTTTTTCCCGAAATCGGTCCAGGTTCAACCCGACACAATCCGACCGAAATCCTCAGCCGATCTCACCTACCACCCTGTCTTAATCATGCTGACTACGTATAGCGTGCACTAAGTTCAAGCACAGCGTGCGCTACGGTTCCAACTTAGCGTGCGCTACATGCGCAGAATCACAATTTATATCACATTCATAAATTCATGTGCTCGACAACACCGGATCAAGAAATACGGAGAATAATACTCAGATCAAAATGCAATAATTATAATATTACAAGTTCCAAATATATATCAGAAATCTCGGGTATTACACATAATACTCCAAAGCCATGGATCAGCGAGCAAATAAAATCATGGAGAACAGGTAATTAGGTCTGGAATTATGGATCATTTTTTAGGTTTTTGTTGTATTTTGAATTAAACCAGGTTAGGTTTGGAATGTCTTTTTTATTTTTAGGTTTTTGTTGCATTTTGTATTTTGTGAGTGTTGGTAGTGTTGCTGACCAGACCCAATAATTTTTAATCTTAGGTTAGAAAGCATTTTTAATCTATTTGGTGCATATTTTGACGACCCTACAATTTGACTCACATTGTATTTTCAGGCTGGTAGTGTTGGTGTTTCCAATGTTGGCAATGGCAGTGGTATTGTTGCTAAGAGTCTAAACGCTGCAGATATACAGGTTCGATAGTAACTTCTCAATAAGTTAGTTTTATTGGTTCATTATGTCTAACATGCTAATTAGAATTTTTGATCTTCCGCTCAGTCGCTGCCCAATTTAGAGCCGATGGAGGTGAATGCTAACTGAAAGATACTGAATTGGATTGGAGATGGTGTTGTGGTTGCGGAGGGTCGAATATGTAACACCCCCAAGATATTCGAGGTGTATTACAGCGCCGTGGACCCCTACATGGGACCCACCAGGCTAACACAAGAAAACACCACTCGACTAACCGCCTCGGTTAGCAAGGAAACAATTGTTAACAACAAGAACAAAAAACAACACGTCCGGTACAACCGGCATAATAAACCTCAACCGACAAATATAATAACTCCAACGAAGGCCAATCACAATCCGAAAGGAAAAGCCTAAGTACTCGCGAGTACAATCTATAAGTTTACAATTTGGAAAACATCCACATCAAAAGAGACAGCAGGAAATAACAAGACTCAATTGCACATGTCAACAACCTTGGCCGACATCCTCGTACCATCCCAGCGCCCGCTCGTCTGGCTGAACATAACCTGAAATCCATAACAAGAATTTCCCCGACAACGGGTCCCCAAAGGGGTTAGCAATTACGCTAGTACAAGTATTCAAGACAAACCAATAGCTTACACATTTCATAGTACATGCACCAATATCATTTCAAAAACCAAAACCAGACATGTCTTTTCCGGAAACAAACAGTCAAACAATTTGCCTTGGGAACAGAGTAATATCATAGATCCCGCCCGAGGCCTCTAAGAACCCTCCCGAGCTGGCCACATTATAAAACAAAACACGCACGTGCATCGCCTTGGGAACAGAGTAATATAATAGATCCCGCCCGAGGCCTCTAAGGACCCTCCCGAGCTGGCTAGCTAAACAAACTCATGAATCCGTGACTCAACCTCGATTCCTCCGTGATCCCGTTGGACCAACCCGAGGTGAGCAATTCACACACAAAATACATTACCATTCCACGTTAAGCATAAAGGTTTCCAAAAATACTTGCCTTGAATTATTGACGACGCAACGAACGGAAAGGAAAGTCACCGACGAACGCTAGGAACCAACGAAACCGAACCTAATGATTCGAAGAATACAATCACAATCATTTCTAAATGAATACGAAAATGGAATACACCCGAAAACCCGGATACGATTCATGTATATTCGTATATAAACAACGAGGGCGGACCACAACCAAACCCTCTCGATTCTGTAAAAACCACGAAATATACCATGAATCCGTAGGGAAACTAAGAATACCAACAGGATTAATCATATTCATCATGAAATAATCAACAAAATGGAATGAATCGGATAAAAACGCGAAAACCCCCAAATCTCCCCAAAACTAGGGTTCTAAAGATCTAACCTTGATTCGCTGGATCGAAGGATGTTATAGGATGATTGATTGATGATATAACCTCAATAACTTCGAGGATTTGTTGTCAAACAATATGGCTCCATGATGAGCATACCCTCAGCCGCGGAAGAGAAGGAGAAGGAGGAGAAAAATGGCCAAAAACCCGTCTGCAGGGCCATAAATAGGCTGCACAGTGTGCCGCGGCCCAGCGGGAGTGTGCCGCGGCACAGGCCCAAAAATGGCTCCAGTGGTCGGCAGTGTGCCGCGGCCCGGCCGGTGTGTGCTGCGGCACCAGGTACAGACGGTTTGGCTGAAAAAATGCACTAGTATGCCGCGGCCCTGCCGGCATGTGCCGCGGCCCACGGTACGGCCTGCTCGACCAGAAGCTGCCGAGCACTACCGGTCGTAGCTCGGCCAGAAGCTGCCGAGCACTACCGGCCGTAGCTCGGCCAGTGCCGGCCTGGGCCCAGATTGCCCGGCCATGACTCGGCCGGGCCCAACTCCGACGGCCCGAACGACCCCGAAACCCGAACCTGAATACGAATCGATGATACGGTTACGATGTACTCGCAAAGACGAATCTAAAAGCTAAGAGAACACACAATTCCGACCACCCGAAGGCTCGGAATTCGACAACGGAAGTAATTACCCAAAACTTTGGGAAATTACGAAAATGGCCCAAAACGTCCGAAAATCACGATACGCGATCAAAACACCAAACCAAAGCTCGCAACATGAATAATAACATCAAATGAACTTATGAGAAACTCGAAACAACAGTTTCGGACGAGATTCGCAAGAATCGAACTCAAGTGCGGAAAAGTCGCTAAAAATCTCGGAACTCAACAAAACGATACCGAAACGAACTCGGATGACAAAAAGTGCAGAATTAATCATTCTCGAAATGACGAAGCGGTCATGAGCGAGTCGTCAAAACGGACTTCGGCCGAAAAAAGAAATTTACCGAAAATCGAAAATTGCGGATATTACATTCTACCCTCCTTAAAAGAAGTTTCGTCCCGAAACTTAAAACAAGTAGGGAGAAGCAATATACCGCCAGGAAAACTCAACGAGATACGCAAGGAAACGCGTAACTTATGCCCATCGGCGAAACGTTACAAGCAATGCAAGGAATATACGGCGTGAGAACACGCTCCACGACGACCAACACAACGTCGCCGTTAGGGATATAATAAAACCAACAAGTGACAAGCGTCATCAAATGGATAATACAATCAAGTCAATTATACGAAAAGTCACAAAACACAACGAATGAAAATCAATACGATTGACCAACCCAACAGTGCATCAGTCAAAACGCGAGCCAAACGCTGAACAAATACGGAATTCCATTGCCCAAGGGTTGGAAGGTCGAAAACGAGACTAATTTCCCGAACTTAAGGGAATTAGGAAGAGCCTGAACGCTCAACAATCACAAAACGAGAACAAAAACCGAACAAACAAACGATCGAGACAACAAAAATCGAACAATCATGTCCGAAACACGAAGGATAATAAAACTCAAACAACAACTCCCAGGATGATTTGGTGAGAACTACAAGACATGCATTCCCATAAGATCCACAGGAAATGGAATAGCGATTGAAAAGTCACAGCGACAAACGAGTTATTCCAAAACAATACCACACTCGTTCGAACAACAAAAGCAAGGGGCAGGACAAGCTCAGAAATGTTAACGAACATGAACGAGTCGACAGAGTCGAAAACACAAGAGTTCCAAATCCGATCCACTTCGAATAAAAGAACTAATAGAACCAGATGATGTAACTCCCGAACAAGGTTCACAAGAATCGAACCGAACTCGAAAAAATCACAGCGATAACCAGATCGACCCACAACAAGATCACAGTTCGTTCGGACGATGAAACCAAGGTACAGAACAAGTTCAGAAGGTATCAATGAACACGAGCGAATCGATAGACTGGAGAAAGATAAAATATAGAAGTCAAAATAGTACGGGTATTACCTTTGACCTCGCCCCCGAAACTCACAACAACGGAACCAAGGTAACAATACAACAAGCAACCGACACAGTGTGGAACAATCACCGATGCACACAATCATACCAACCCGAGCTCTAACAGCTTGCAAACATGCGATAACGCATAAATCGCTATGAGGCAACAACATCCAATACCAACATCACACCCCTCACAGAGACTACCACGACAACTGTGTGGCGAACGACTCAACGCTCACACCACCGATTCAACCACAACTCGGGGTTAACACCCTAACGAGAGTACGAACATTACACATATATTCCCGGACCGCAAATAAGAACGATAGGTTTTGAAAACGAAAACCACCTTTTGAAAATAATTTGCAAGCACCAGTTGATCTTGAGTATCATATATTAAAAAGTAGTACCAACATCATCATCGAGACTTAAAAAAAAAAGTCATCTTGCGTTTGATAAAAAAATGAGGACACCTTTCTTTAAATTAAAACTTTTCAGCAATATTCGACCTTCGAGTCTAAGCAAGGGTGTTTCTAAATCATTAGAAGTATCTCAAAATATTTTGATCCTCAAAGTCGAATAATTTTGAAACGTAGCGTGGCGCTAGTAGGCATCTTGAGAACACAGTGATAAAATAATTCATTTTAAAAGTACGTCTCGAGGTTTATTTTCTAAGATACCCAATGTTTTTTTTTTCCAGAAGTACAATAGGCCAAAACGCCCAAAATTCGCACGTATCAACATTCACTTAAACACATCATATCGCACGCATCAAATCGTTCAAAATCACGACAGTGATATACAATCCTTAGGATATGTTTAACAACATCGTTAAAACAACAATCGGTTTATCAAAACTGGATGGAAAACGACATCAAGAGCAAAACTCCAAAAAGTCAACTCTAGGGATTCAAGAAAATACCTAGATTCGGCGAAGAACAATGGATTAGATGATGTTAAAAATCATCTAAGATACTCCAAAACACCTTTGGATGGAAGAAAAATCAGCCCAGATGCGAACCCTAGTCGCTACGTCTCAAACTCATGGAGGAAGAAGAAGAAATGAAGAAAAATGCAACTACTAGACTGGTGTCCAGTATTTATACTGGACACAATTAGCGTGCGCTAATCATTAAGGTTAGCGTGCGCTATCACGGCACCAAAAAAAACTCCTGACCAAAAATACACTATTAGCGTGCGCTAACTGTAATATCCGCAAATTCGATTTCCGATAATTTTTCATTGTTGGCGAAAGTCCATTTTTACGACTTGCTTGGGACCGTTTCGTCATCCTGAGAATGATTAATTCTACACTTTTTGTCATCCGAGTTCGTTTCGGTATCGTTCTGTTGAATTCCGTGTTCTTTAGCGACTTTTCCACGTATGAGTTCGACTTTGTTAAATCACCATTAATTTTTGGAAACTCCAAAAATTCTGAATCTTTGCAATATTATAAAGCAGCGAGTTAGCTTTCCAATGGTTCAAACGGCGAGTCAATCGGAGTCCATACGAGGGAGTTATGGTCAAAATAGCTAAGTTACTCTCATTTTCCAGATTCGGCCAAAACCGTTTCAGACTCGTGCCGCGGCACACTTTGGCTGAGCCGCGGCACACGATGCAGTCAACTGTATAATTACGTTTTTTTTCAGCAAAATCCAATCATTTCTCCATTTTCTTCAACCCACACGAGAGAGAGAGCTTGGGGAGAGAACTTTGCATCATCTACCTCTTGAGTATTGAATTTTTATCATTTTCATTTGGTGGGGAAGCTCGGATCATCAAGCTATCGCGTATTCTTCGAATCATAGTGCTTGGATCTTCAAGAGGTAATTTCTTCAACATCTTGAATTTCGATTTTGTATTGGGTAATGATGTTTTGGATGTTAAAATCATGGTGTATGAAGTGATATACGCATGATTATGGACACGTTTGAGTATTCATCGGATTATTGAAAGATTATTCAAGAACACTTTGAATATTGTGTTGGATTTTGGGGGTTTTCGTAGATTCGTCCGATTTATCCGGTTTGAAGCTTGAGAACCTTGAGATTATGATATATCTATGCCGTATGCGTGTTTTTCTTACGATTTTACGGGTTGGATTGTGCCGTTTTCGGACTTGTGGGAGTTTGGGCGATTTCCCAACCTTTAGTTGTTCACCCGTGTATTTTCTTGAATCGTAGACGAGTTTCGGGAGTCTCTTCGTGTGAATTGAGTATAGATAATTAATTGTCATTTCCTTGCGAATCGTTTAGGTGCCGGAAGCGCGTTCTTGGACCTACCGAACTCATACCCTTCCTCCGTTCGATTTCTCGATGTCTCAAAGGCAAGTATATATTTATGAATGTGCGTTCTCGACTTTGAAAGTATGAAATATTGATGGTATGATTATTTCTAGCCACTCTGGGGCGGGCCGACGGGTCCCCTGAGGGTTTCGTAGCCTCTGGTGCGATTCCACGGTTGATATGAACGAACCGTTTCTACGGCATTCATATGAAATATTGTTGGCATGTAATGAACGAACCGTTTTGACGGCATTCCTACATGTAACGGCGTATGATATGAACGAACCGTTTCTACGGCATTCACATACGTCTTGAGATTTTAGTCATTCCGGAATACTAGTCTTGAATTGATGAATTGACGGATTACATTTACTTTATTGTCGAGGAGTATTGTGTTTCATATTGATATACTTGCACTAGCTATTCGACGGCTAACCCCTTTATGGGGGAAATACGTTTCATGTATTTCAGTTCCAGGAGAGCGGACAGGCGGGTACCGGGTCGGCATGAAGATGATGGGCAAGTGTGATACTGTGTCTTGTCTCCGGTTATCTTTTTGGATTCCTCCATTCAAGGTGTTGTATCTTGGAATGGATTTTAAATACTCGAGTATTGTATTTTCGTTTCCTTGATGTTCCTACTGTGTTGCCGAGGTATTGATTTGTGTGGTGATGTATATGGTTTCATTGGTTATGGTTTTGAATACCATTTGTATCGTCTTTCTTTCCATTGTATGTAGACCTTCTCGGTCAAGTTTATAGTTCCGCGTATGTTTAGCCTTGTGGGTCCCACGGCGGGACTCACGGCGCTGTAATATACCCTGAATAATTTGGGGGTGTTACAGAATATGGTATCAGAGATTAGGTTTATGGATACCTAGGCTGTCGGTCTTTTGGGTCAATTGAGTTGTCATTTGCCCACAGTATCACTACTCTGCCATCATCACAGTGCGACCGGTACTTGTAAGTCCCCTCACTCTTCTCGTATTTTTCTTAATCCTTTCGTTTATAGCTTGGTATTCTTGGGAATTTGTCACTTCGAGAATGTGCGATTTGGATCATACTTACGCACGTATGTGCCCTTCAGAATGTTGGCTGAAAGTAGGAAGAATCGTGGCCTTGGTCACGGACGTGAACTCTTCCTTGAGATTTTGTTAAGTTGCTAATTGCGGTAATGGTGTGTATCGGTATTATGTTGAGACTTTGTTTAGGAGTCGCATGCTAGTATCATGGGAGATCTTCGACTTCGCAGACTTGTAAGTATGTTGTTCGGATTACTCGATAATTCTTGGTGAATTTGAATTTCCGTTGAAATGTGGTTTGTACGAGTGATTGCAAGTTTCGAGGACGAAGCTTATTTTTAAGGGGGGTAGAGTGTAATATCCCGATTTTTCGGATATATATTTTTTTTTTTCGTTTATATGTTGGATGTCATTGATGGATAATTGTGCCTGAGGATGATGTGAACGTATGATGATGTTGTTGAATGCGTATATGTATTCATTGTTCCGTATGATTAGCGCACGCTAATTCCGTATCGGTCAAAGGAATCCCGATAATCGCGGATGCTTTCGGCATGTGGGGGCACGATACTGTAGCAAGTCAACGACGATTAGCGCGCGTTAAGGTCGAAGAATAGCGCACGCTACTGAGCATTTCACTGTATCAAGTCAACGCCTGTTAGCGTACGCTAATGCATGGGCATTACGTACGTTAGATGAATTTCAAAGCAATGTAGTAGCTTATGGACTGCCCGATAACGCACGCTATCAAGGAAGGATAGCGCACGCTAGTCATGTAGCGCACGCTAAATATAAGGTCTAGCGCACGCTAGTGATGTGTTTTATAGAGAGGATAGACGAGTGCTGAGAGGCATTTTGTCCATTCTCCTTCCTTCAGTCAATAGAGAGAACCTTGGGAAGTACTTGAAGTTCCTAAACATTGAGAGATGATTCTCTCAAACAAGATTAAGATGGAGAGCTCGGATTTGAGTATTGTTCTTGAAGTTTTGATGATTCTTGGAATGGAGTTCAAGTTATTCTTCTTCGTGGTTCGTCCATACATGGTAGTCCTCGTATCCCTTTGATAGTGGTTCATTTTTTTTAAGGATTACTACTTGGGAGGGAGTATGTTGGGAACCGTGTATTTTGATGTTCGTCTTATTTCAATGAAAATGCATAAATTGGACTGTACTTTTATCCGTTGCGTGAGTATTTTGAAAGGACTTTTGGTATTTTGCCAACTGAATTTTATTTTGTAAAACCGATTCCCTAAACTGAGTTTTTGGCATTTTGGCCTTGATCGTTTTGACGGTATTTGGAAAATGATTTTTTCTTAAATATTTGAAAAATATTACCGTCATCGGTCTTTTTAGCATTTTTGAAATGACGTGGAAAATTGTGCTTAGCCTGGTAAATCCTTGTGAGAAGGGTTTACGGCGTGTAATATTCCCAGGAGGATCTGGGGTGTTACAATTATGGTATCATGTGATAATGTTATACGAGATTTATTGGAATTGTAATAAGAGATTTCGGATGTTGATATGATTATTGAGATCTTCTTCATATGATGATAAGGGTTTTGTTGCGATTCTTGAGGTTGTATGAATGACATGATGAAGAAAATGGTAACATGGAGATATATACCTCGGATATGTTGTTCTGAACGTGATTTCGGATATTTCATGTTCTTGAAGAACTCTTGAATTATACGAGGTGATGAAAATTTTTAAGAAGTGTTGATGTTTTGAAAATGAATATGGAATATTCATATCTAGAGCTAAACTATGTGTTGGAAATAATATTCGTATAGGAATACGAATGTGATTATGAGTTTGATGAGACTATTATTCATCTCTGAATTTGGAAGCCCATACGTATGGAGCAAATATTCAAATCGAATGATTGGATTGTTTGATAACCTTTTTAATATGATTATCTATTGTTTTGAACCAGTCGGATGATTCGAATTGATGACGGTCATAAGTAAATTTTAACGATGGATTTACGAGAAGGGAACCTTGTCAATTCGTATTTAAGGATTGAGTTTGGAACATTTAGACCCTTATTATTGGTCCGAATTGGTTGCTGATATGATCATCATATTTCGACTCATATTGTGGACAGGATTTGTAAGTGCCTGAGTTGGATTGTTCAGACTGTAATTAGTCGAGATATGGTGAAACGGTTAAGTTTATGGTTTGGTGGTATTGATATTGGTCGTCATCGAACCTGTTGATTATTAATCCTTCGTTTTACAATAAGATATGATGTTTGATCGTGAATTATGACTGTTGTGTTGCGGTTAAGGTTGAAGGGTTCGTAGATTAACTTGGTCGAGACTGAGGAATTCGTAAGACGAAATCAACTGAATTGGTAACAGTTCGTTGTAATGATATCGAGGCAAGTTTTATACTTGTACTGGTCAATGAGATTAATGTTATCATGTATGTGTATGAATGTGTGTATCATTTCGAGACTTGGTCTCTTTGTGATTTTGTTGATATCAGGGGATTGTTTGATACGATACCCTTCGGCAAGTTATGCCAAATATTATTGTTGTTCGTAAATGGCCGATCCAAGGCATTGCGGTACTTGTTGATAATATTGTTGTCGATAGCCGGTTCGCGGTATCGACATATCGATTGTTATTGTTGATTGATGTTCCTTTGAGATATTGTTGTTGATAGCCGGTTCGCGGCATCGACGTATCGATTGTTGTTATTGATTGATGTTCCATCAAGATATTTTTTTGTGAATCATCGTTATTGATATCAGTGTTTTTCTATTGATGTCATTTTGGCCGATTGAAGGCATTGACGTATTCGATTATCATCTTCGTTATCGGTAACCGATTAAAGGTGCCGAGACATCCGTTGTATAATTGTTATCGGTTAACCGTTCTGAAGGTAATCGATATATTGAATTGGGATTATCAAAGATAATTCCCATCCGTTGTATAATTATTATCGATTGTCCGCTCTAACGGTAATCGATATATTGAATTGGGATTATCAAAGATAATTTCCACCCGTTGTCAAAAAGATAATTCCCATCCGTTGTATAATTGTTATCGATTGGCCATTCTACGTTAATCGAAGTATTGAATTGGGATTATCAACGATAATTACCATCCGTTGAATTATTATTGTCGTGTTGACCGATTCAAGGCAGCACACTATTATTCTTGTGAACTCGGTAATTTTGTGATCTTCGAAGGTTGAGGATTTCCCGGACTGTTGTGTTGTGACTGTTGCTCGTGTTAATCGGTCCTTAAGGATTTTGATCCCAGGATGGTTGTTTTGAATATTGTTGGTCGTGTCGATCTTTCATTATTCGTGTGTCATCATTCACTTGGTGAGTCGTATGATTTGTTTTGGATGTGTTATCCTTTGAGTTTCGTTGTCATGTTGTATCGTGACATATCCGGAATCATATCTGCGTGCCGATTGGTTATTGTGTAGGATTTTTAGCCAGGCACACGATGGTCATGCGTGGATGTTTCCGCATTGGACCGTGCACACGAGACGTAGTTCGTGAGGCTAATTAGGTACATTGTCCCACGTATATTTCTGGATTCCGTATACGGGGTGGACATGTGCACGGACACATTTCCGGATCGGGCGTATTGTGATGTCCATCATTGATCCGTACAATTTTTGATCGTTCATAGACCATGTTTGATTGGATATGTTCGACGTGTTGTGATTGAGCGTTCATACGCCCGAGGGGTATGTTCGACAGTCAGGTTTGTTTCTTTGAGATCTGTATTGTGATGATTTCTGACTTGGGCATTCGGCTTCGAGCCATCGTGATATTTTGGCAGCTTCGGCTGAGGGCTTTCAAGCCATTGCGATGTATTGGTATTTCTGTTGGAGCCTTCAGAAATTGTGATTCGTATTTACCTCAGTGTTGGCTTGGATTACCTTCGGGTAATGTATTGTTGTGTTACTTGTAACGTTTCGCCGTTGGGCGTAAGTTACGCGTTTCTTGTGTATCTCGTTGAGTTTTCCTGGCGGGATATTGCTTCTCCCTAGTTGTTTTAAGTTCCGGGACGAAACTTCTTTTAAGGAGGGTAGAATGTAATATCCGCAAATTCGATTTCCGGTAATTTTTCATTGTTGGCGAAAGTCCATTTTGACGACTTGCTTGGGACCGTTTCGTCATCCTGAGAATGATTAATTCTACACTTTTTGTCATCCGAGTTCGTTTCGGTATCGTTCTGTTGAATTCCGTGTTCTTTAGCGACTTTTCCACGTATGAGTTCGACTTTGTTAAATCACTATTAATTTTTGGAAACTCCAAAAATTCTGAATCTTTGCAATATTATAAAGCATCGAGTTATCTTTCCAATGGCTCAAACGGCGAGTCAATCGGAGTCCATACGAGGGAGTTATGGTCAAAATAGCTAAGTTACTCTCATTTTCCAGATTCGGCCAAAACCGTCTGTACCCTGTGCCGCGGCACACTTTGGCTGAGCCGCGGCACACGATGCAGTCAACTGTATAATTACGTTTTTTTTCAGCAAAATCCAATCATTTCTCCATTTTCTTCAACCCACACGAGAGAGAGAGCTTGGGGAGAGAACTTTGCATCATCTACCTCTTGAGTATTGAATTTTTATCATTTTCATTTGGTGGGGAAGCTCGGATCATCAAGCTATCGCGTATTCTTCGAATCATAGTGCTTGGATCTTCAAGAGGTAATTTCTTCAACATCTTGAATTTCGATTTTGTATTGGGTAATGATGTTTTGGATGTTAAAATCATGGTGTATGAAGTGATATACGCATGATTATGGACACGTTTGAGTATTCATCGGATTATTGAAAGATTATTCAAGAACACTTTGAATATTGTGTTGGATTTTGGGGGTTTTCGTAGATTCGTCCGATTTATCCGGTTTGAAGCTTGAGAACCTTGAGATTATGATATATCTATGCCGTATGCGTGTTTTTCTTACGATTTTACGGGTTGGATTGTGCCGTTTTCGGACTTGTGGGAGTTTGGGCGATTTCCCAACCTTTAGTTGTTCACCCGTGTATTTTCTTGAATCGTAGACGAGTTTCGGGAGTCTCTTCATGTGAATTGAGTATAGATAATTAATTGTCATTTCCTTGCGAATCGTTTAGGTGCCGGAAGCGCGTTCTTGGACCTACCGAACTCATACCCTTCCTCCGTTCGATTTCTCGATGTCTCAAAGGCAAGTATATATTTATGAATGTGCGTTCTCGACTTTGAAAGTATGAAATATTGATGGTATGATTATTTCTAGCCACTCTGGGGCGGGCCGACGGGTCCCCTGAGGGTTTCGTAGCCTCTGGTGCGATTCCACGGTTGATATGAACGAACCGTTTCTACGGCATTCATATGAAATATTGTTGGCATGTAATGAACGAACCGTTTTGACGGCATTCCTACATGTAACGGCGTATGATATGAACGAACCGTTTCTACGGCATTCACATACGTCTTGAGATTTTAGTCATTCCGGAATACTAGTCTTGAATTGATGAATTGACGGATTACATTTACTTTATTGTCGAGGAGTATTGTGTTTCATATTGATATACTTGCACTAGCTATTCGACGGCTAACCCCTTTATGGGAAATACGTTTCATGTATTTCGAGTTCCGGGAGAGCGGACGGCGGAGTGCAGGTCGGCATGAAGATGATGGGCAAGTGTGATACTGTGTCTTGTCTCCGGTTATCTTTTTGGATTCCTCCATTCAGTGTTGTTGTACTGGAATGGATTTTAAATACTCGAGTATTGTATTTTCAGTTTCCTTGATGTTCCGGCCTGTGTTGCCGAGGTATTGATTTGTGTGGTGATGTATATGGTTTCATTGGTTATGGTTTTGAATATCATTTGTATCGTCTTTCTTTCCATTGTATGTAGACCTTCTCGGTCAAGTTTATAGTTCCGCGTATGTTTAGCCTTGTGGGTCCCACGGCGGGGCTCACGGCGCTGTAATATACCCTGAATAACTTGGGGGTGTTACACTAACGACCCACAGAGACAACAACAGAACATATCAGAAAAATTACATGTCGTAAACCTTTCTCACACGGGTTTACCAGGCTAAGCACAATTTCCCATGTCATTTCGAAAATGCTAAAAAGACCAATGACGGTAATATTTTCCAAAGCTCACAAAATCATTTGTCAAACCATCATGAAATGTTCAAGGCCAAAATGCCAAAACTTGATTCAGGGAATCGGTTTTACGAAATAAAACTCAGTTTGCAAAATGCCGAAAGCCGTTTTGAAAGAACTCACGCAGCGGATAAAATGCGGTTCGAAAATACATCAGTAGTGACGACACTCCTCGTATAAACCAAATACGAGAGTCTAATAAACACATATCGTGAGATCAAAATCCACAGAGGGATTCCATCATTTAACGACTAATCATACAAATAACTCGTGTCACACGAGGCACAACACAAGGAAGGGAGTTTTACATCCATAGGTCGCACGTAAGTGACGACCGCCCCTCGATACTACTCACGACCAATGATCTCAAACGACGCATCGCGATGCGACTAAGTCAGACAAAATCCGACGAGACAAAACTCAACAAACACAATTTGACTCGACAGCATAGGTTTCCCCAGGCTAATCTGATTTTAAAATTGTATACTCTAGTTATTCGAAAATAAAACCAATAAGTTAAAAATCGTTTTCAAGACCCTTTCAAACACGACAAGGGCTTAACAGCGGTAGCATTTTATAAAATGTCCTAAACACTTTTATACACGAACTTTAAATACCGACACAAGGTTTTATTTGAAAATACAAGGCTCGCTCGGCCAAATTCATGTCACTTTTCAAAAACCCACAATACGATCAAGTCTAAGAAATTTTCAAGCATGCACGCCACAAGTATTATTATTAATAGAAACACATTGGTTGTAAATATTAATAATTAGCCAAGTACCATCAATTCCCGAACACACGCATATATGGCATTCAAAAATCACCAGTTCAACATGCGCAACTCGGAAATACTAATTCCAAGCATATGTCAAACTATCTCTTCAAGTTTAATAGTATAACTAATGAACACCGATTCGAACACACGTCGAAACCATCTATGTGAGTTTCTCAACAAACTCTGCCATCGATACCTCTCCCGGAACATATCAATGTTCAAAACATTCACATCACACTGCACCCCTCGGTGTCCAAACCATCAGTACGTTTTCTTCAACATACATTTAGTATATCGCAATTACCAAACACAGATTCCATCATACAACAAAATACTAGAGGGTCAAGCCCTCTCACAGTATACCACGGAGCAAATCTCGGATCTTTCGATCACCAACGATCCCACCAACGCTAGGAAGTTTAGCGATGGAAGGCTCGCAAAACGACAAACGGTCAAGCCCAGAACGGCACACATACTCCAGAGAGATAAAGGACTGCGCAATACTAGAATCAAAAGTACACGAACCGGATGGATCGAAAAACAACTCGATGATAAGTACGAGAGAGGCAATCACAGTTCAAGAAGTGGAATTTCAATACGAGAAAACAAGAGAATCGAGTAAGGAAAACTTACGAGCACTGGATGTATTGAGATGCCGGCAGCGGTGTGACAATGTGCAAAACAAAAACATAACTAGACCCAAATAACCGACAAGCCTAGGTATCCATAAACCTAGAGCTCTGATACCATTTTCTGTAACACCCCCAAGATATTCGAGGTGTATTACAGCGCCGTGGACCCCTACATGGGACCCACCAGGCTAACACAAGAAAACACCACTCGACTAACCGCCTCGGTTAGCAAGGAAACAATTGTTAACAACAAGAACATAAAACAACATGTCTGGTACAACCGGCATAATAAACCTCAACCGACAAATATAATAACTCCAACGAAGGCCAATCACAATCCGAAAGGAAAAGCCTAAGTACTCGCGAGTACAATCTATAAGTTTACAATTTGGAAAACATCCACATCAAAGAGGCAATGAGAAAATAACAAGACTCAATTGCACATGTCAACAACCTTGGCCGACATCCTCGTACCATCCAGTAGCCGCTCGTGCAGTGAACATAACCTGAAATCCATAACAAGAATTTCCCCGACAACGGGTCCCCAAAGGGGTTAGCAATTACGCTAGTACAAGTATTCAAGGCAAACCAATCGCTTACACATTTCATAGTACATGCACCAATATCATTTCAAAAACCAAAACCAGACATGTCTTTT
Source organism: Orobanche coerulescens (assembly GCA_033398695.1). Classification (NCBI taxonomy): domain Eukaryota; kingdom Viridiplantae; phylum Streptophyta; class Magnoliopsida; order Lamiales; family Orobanchaceae; genus Orobanche; species Orobanche coerulescens. The sequence goes on from CM065815.1 coordinate 72,842,490, forward strand.
CCGGAAACAAACAGTCAAACAATTTGCCTTGGGAACAGATTAATATCATAGATCCCGCCCGAGGCCTCTAAGGACCCTCCCGAGCTGGCCACATTATACAACAAGCACGCATGTGCATCGCCTTGGGAACAGAGTAATATCATAGATCCCGCCCGAGGCCTCTAAGGACCCTCCCGAGCTGGCTAGCTAAACAAACTCATCATTCCAGGACTCAACCCTTTGGATTCCCTCCGTGATCCCGTCGGACCAACCCGAGGTGATCAATTCACACAAAAAATACATTACCATTCCACGTTAAGCATAAAGGTTTCCAAAAATACTTGCCTTGAATTATTGATGACGCAACGAACGAAAAGGAAAGTCACCGACGAATGCTAGGAACCAACGAAACCGAACCTAACGATTCGAAGAATACAATCACAACCATTTCTAAATGAATACGCAATTGGAATACACCCGAAAACCCGCCTACGATTCATGTATATTCGTATATAAAGAACAACGAGGGCGGACCACAACCAAACCCTCTCGATTCAGTAAAAACCACGAAATATACCATGAATCCGTAGGGAAACTAAGAATACCAACAAGATTAATCATATTCATCATGAATTAATCAACAAAATGGAATGAATCGGACAAAAACGCGAAAACCCCCAAATCTCCCCAAAAGTAGGGTTCTAAAGATCTAACCTTGATTCGCTGGATCGAAGGATGTTATAGGATGATTGATTGATGATATAACCTCAATAACTTCGAGGATTTGTTGTCAAACAACATGGCTCCATGATGAGCATACCCTCAGCCGCGGAAGAGAAGGAGAAGGAGGAGAAAAATGGCCAAAAACTCGTCTGCAGGGCCATAAATAGGCTGCACAGTGTGCCGCGGCCCAGCGGGAGTGTGCCGCGGCACAGGCCCAAAAATGGCTCCCAGTGGTCGGCAGTGTGCCGCGGCCCGGCCGGTGTGTGCCGCGGCCCGGCCGGCGTGTGCCGCGGCACAGTCTGAGCAGTTTGGTGAAAAATGCACGAGTGTCCGCGGCCTGCCGTGTGTGCGGCCGCTGATGCGGCTGCTCGGCGAAGGCCGCCGAGCACTACGGCCGTAGCTCGGCGATCTTGGCTAGGCCCGGATTGCCGGCCATGACTCGGTCGGGGGCCAACTCCGACGACGACGATCCCGAAACCGAACCCGAATAAGAATCGATGATACTGATTCTGACGTACTCGCAAAGACGAATCTAAGAGCTAAGAGAACACACAATTCCGACCACCCGAAGGCTCGGAATTCGACAACGGAAGTAATTACCCAAAACTTTGGGAAATTACGAAAATGGCCCAAAACGTCCGAAAATCACGATACGCGATCAAAACACCAAACCAAAGCTCGCCACATGAATAATAACATCAAATGAACTTACGAGAAACTTGAAACAACAGTTTTGGACGAGATTCGCAAGAATCGAACTCAAGTGCGGAAAAGTCGCTAAAAAACTCAGAACTCAACAAAACGATACCGAAACGAACTCGGATGACAAAAAGTGCAGAATTAATCATTCTCGAAATGACGAAACGGTCATGAGTGAGTCGTCAAAACGGACTTCGGCCGAAAAAATTTTTTTACCGAAAATCAAAAATTGCGGATATTACAGAATAAATTCTACAAATCCTAAATCAACAGTGCACCATATTCCTCTTGGTAGAGCTTGTTGGAAGGTATGGGTTGATAATGTTTTAGTGGAGAATGTCGATTTAATTCGACCAAACGATGAGCATATGACTCTTGATGATGCGATTGGAAGCACGGTTGCATGGTTGGCCAAATTTATAGCTCCATTCGATTGAATCTTGGATTTGGCATATCATTTATGCTTAGTTGTTTAGGTTTTATGTTCTAGCTTGTTGAATATAAAGGGATATTTTGGTTGTAAATGTAAACTGTTGTTTTGTTAGTGTATGTGTGATTTGTACGAAATATGTTCGTTGTGGCTTGTTGAGTATATGGGGATGCGAATGTTATATGAATTCTGATAATTCTGGTATGGATCTTCTGGTATGAATTCTGGTAATTATGGTATGGATGTTCTGGTATGAATTCTGGTGGACTTATTTATGTAATTTTTGGTAATTTTGGTATGGATGTTCTGTAAGTAGTATGAGTTATGTAGTAGGCTAAAAAAATATATGGGGTTTTTACAGCATGCTCATTCACGCCATAAAATGATTTCTAACAGCCCGCAAACTCAGAGCTATAATTAATAGTTTAACCTGGAAATAGTTTCAATGACGTGCAAGAGTGATCTGTGGATGTCATCAAGCATGGCATATTACGCACGTCGTGGATGCTCCCAATAATGGCGCACAAAGCATGTCGTGGATAGCTGCATTTACGATGTGTTTTGTGCGTCGTAGATTCCTTCAAACAAGGCATACGTCGCTCGATTTAAATAATCTTCAAACACGGCGTACATCGCGTGCCGTGGATTCTTTCAAGCAAGGCGTACACCGCGTGCTCTAAATAATCTTCGAACACGGCGCACATTGCGTGCCGTATTTATATGCCACTTTTTATGACTTTGAACTTTACGGCTTCCTCCACGGCATGCAATACGGGCCGTAAAAGACTTTCAACAGCTCACATCGTGCGCCGTAAAAACATGTTTTTCTTGTAGTAGGTGAGCCGGTGCAATTGGGACATAAACTGCACACCCTAAAATTCTTAAATGGGAGATATTGGACTGATACCCAAAGGTTAGTTGTAAGGGAGAAAGGTTATGATTATTTGTTGGCCGAATTCTCATAAGTGTTGTTGCATGTAGTATAGCATGTCCACAAGCAGATAAAAGGGAGTTTTGATTTCATTAGCAATGGTCTAGCAATTAATTGCAATCATTTAATAAATGATTCGGCTAGACTATTTTGTGTGTGAATATGAGCTACAAGATGTTCAACACTTATTCCAATTGACATGCAATAATCCTAAAAAGCATGAGATGAATATTCACCAGCATTGTCTAGACGAATTTTCTTTATTGGGTGATCTGGAAATTATGCTCGCAACTTTATTATCTGGGTAAGTAATCTTGCAAATGCTACGTTGCGAGAAGATAATCTACATACATGTGACCATTTTGTTGATGCATCAACCAGCACCATAAAATATTGAAATGGTCCACATGATGGATCTACAGGCCCACAAATATCACCATGAATTCGTTCTAGAAATGCAGGGGATTCAATCCCCACCTTAGTTGGTGAAGGTCTAACAATTAACTTTCCTTGTGAGTAAGCCACACGTGATAATTTATTTGAATTTAACACCCTTTTATTTTCTTGTGAATGGCCATGTGAATTTTTTATTATTCGCCTCGTCATGGTGGAACCAGGATGTCCAAGGCGATCATGCCAAACCATAAAATATTTGGGGGTAATAGACTTCTAGTCTATTAGGTGATATGTTTCAGCATATAGGCCAGAAGAGAGTGAATACAGCTTTTCTAACACGCATTTCTTTCCAGAAACAACTTGTGTCATCAATAGACATTCACTGCTTTTATCATTTAAAGTCTCGACATGATACCCATTTCTGCGGATATCTTTAAAACATGACAAATTCCTTCGAGACGTGGGAGACAGTAGTGTATTATTTATAGTGAATTTAGTTCCTTTAGGGAGAAAAAATATGGCTCTTCCGGAGCCCTCAATCAAACTTGCACTACCACTTATAGTATTAACATTTGTCTCCCCCTTTTGCAAATGAGAAAAATAGCTTTTATTTAAGTATAGTGTGTGTGGTAGCACTATCAATTAAACAAATATCATCATCCATTACCAAGTGTTTGGTATCCGTTGATTCTTCATAAAAATAAAACATAAATTAGAAATCAATATTAATAAAAGATGCGAAAATATAAATATTTTATTCATCAAAATAATATATATAGGATATTCATCATATGACTAGTTAACATCATTAATGAAGTCAGATACATCAAGATGAGTCATATCGACATCATCACCATCAAAAGTAACATTGCTATCAACAATATTTGTTTCAACATTTTTCCCTTGATTTTTCAAAGAGGCTTGATAAAGCTCAAGAAGGTGATCAGCTTTTCGAGATATGCAGGACTAATGACCTTCCATTTCACACCGGTAACAACGTTCTTCATAATTCTTCTTTTCTCCATTGTCTCTCTTCTGGGAGATAATTTGCTTCTTATCACGATCATGCTTCTTGTTATTATATGGAGTAAATCTACCACGACCGCGACCATGAAAATAACCATGTCTATGGCTTCCACCACGTTCACATCCATGACCACACCACCTTCATAATTTTGAGATTGAGTCACACTCGCTTCAGGGAGTGGACTAGAACTAGTGGGTCGAGAGTCGTGATTTTTCAACAATAATTCATTATTTTGTTCAGCCAAAAGAAGACAACAATTAGTTCAGAATATTTCCTAAATCCCTTTTCTCGATATTGCCGCTGCAGTGGAGAATGTATTCTCAAGTATATCATTATCAGTTATTGTTTATCCACATAATTTTAACTGAGAAGTAATTTGCAACATAACTGAATTATATTCATTAACAGTTTTAAAATCTTATAGACGAAGGTGGATCCAGTCATACCGGGCTTTTGGAAGGATGACCGTCTTCAGGTGGTCGTATATTTCTTTTAAATCTTTTCACAAAACTAGTGGATCTTTCATAGTTAAGTATTCATTCTTTGTTCCTTCATCGAAATGGTGACGAAGGAAAATTATTACTTTTGCACGGTCTTGGTTTGATGCTTTATTATTTTCAACAATAGTTTCTCCAAGACCTCTTGCATCTAGATAAATTTGAACATCTAGAACACATGATAATTAATTCTTTCCAGTGATATCAAGAGTTTTAAATTCCATTTTTTTGAGGTTAGCCATAATCAAAGAACAAATTGACAAAGAAAAAGTATTACCTCAAGAATAGTGGATGATACTTGAACTTGTCCAAGTGTCTTCAACTAAGCTCAAGGCAAAGGCTCGTGCTAATAACGTGATATAGAACTAATACTTTTGTGGAGTAAGAGTAATACTTTTGTAGAGAGAGAAATAGTAGGCAAAGTAAGAGATGTGGGGAGAATGGAGGAGAATAATTTTATTGCTTCTTATGGGATATTGTTACAAAATTAAGTGGTACTGCCACCCTTTTATAGGGCGCAATGGAAGCTCCTAGATCCCTTGCTCCTAGATCCCTTGCTCCTAGAATACTCTTCATAAATAAAGTAATAAATTGGATTCACTAGAATGATCTATGATAATGTAAAGACATACATATATAAATATTATTTCATAATAAGAATCAATTTCTTGAATATATGCTGCCAAAATTGTAAATATGAGAAGTCAGAAGTGAATCTCCACCTTGAATATTGAGCATATTTTGTTTCCTTTGCTGCTCGAGACCCCCACAATCAAGAAAAAACAAGAAGGAAGAAAAACAAAGTCCTGAAAAACAAGAAGGAAGAAAAAGAAATAGAAAATAATATATATATATATAAATAGTTATAATAAAAACAAAAAAAAGAAGAAAAAAGGGATAAATCCGAAAATCAAAATCGACGAAAAATCGGGTCATGCACATACAACTCAAAGTACGTGAAGAATCAAAATGATTTCGTACTTCATTCACTTCGAGATAGAAAATCATTCGTGAAAGCATGAGGGGGCATTTGGAAGCAAATTAAAATTGCACCCAATTCAATGGTGACACGTTATTAAAATTAATTTGCTACTTATATTTTGGGGATTTAATTAAATTAATTTTCAAATTAAATAGTTAACTTATCAATATTTAATATATACGATACGAGCCGGTCAAATCATAGGAGTGTATGGACACTCGTAGTTGGTAAGTATATAATTGACTTACCACACACTGAGGAAATCAAATAATATCTTGTCAAAATAAAGAAAATAGAGATAAATCAATCGATGCGAATTGATTTAGCAACCAAATCACACCATGTGGCAAATATGACCAATCAAACCGATATTGGCCAACCAAATCACGCCACGTGGCAACGATGACCAATCAAATCGATGTTGGCCAACTAAATCACACCATGTGGCAAGGATGGCCAATCATATCAACGTTGACCAACAAAATCATGCTATGTGACAAAAATGACACATCAAGGTGGAGAAGCCTTCTCTCTACACCTACAAAAGGATATCTTCCTTCACTAAGAAAACAACAAAATATGGCGACAAGCTTGGAGAGCTCAAGAAGGCTTCGAAATTCTCTATAGAAATCTCAAGGCAATCTTCACAACTCAAACACATTCTTTGTGAAAATTACCTGTAAGCAGCTTCCAGTCAGAGATCAAGGTGCAAAACCCCTTCGATCAAGCATTTCTCATTAAGGTGTCTCGAAGATTCAAAAGAGTTCCACACGTTCTTCGCTTGAACCATCCAGAAACTATCTTCGAATAGAGATGAAGGTGCAAAACCCCTTCAAGCATTTCTCCCAAAAGTGTTCATGACAATTTCGTGAAGACTCAAACACGTTCTTCCTAATAGTCAAATATATTTATCCATAGACCCCTCCAAAGCGACATTTAATCCAGAACAAGACATAAGTCATTGGATTCAAGTAAAAATCCCCATATTCAGCGTCTTACGAAATCTGAGCGAATACTAGACCCTAAAATTCATTCAAGAAAAAGTAAACCACGAAGAGAAGAATCATAGGAATTAAATTAGATATTGTAATCCACAATTTTCTACATTTTAGATCAAAGAAATTCAAGTTGTAATTCATTTTCGCATTTTTATATTAATTAGTCAAAATTTGTTGTTACACCATTCTATCAAGCTTCCAACCAAACTAAAATATTTGGAAAACACTTAAAAATGAAAAGGGACAGCCTCTAAAGAGTAAAATCAGAAATGGTTCTTGCAAAAATGAAAGACAAAATATGTGTTTATAATCTGCACAAGTGATACGTCTACTAGCAACTCCGCATAACGTATGTTAGCTTCCTTAGCATATGCTAACGGACCTCCACAACATACATTGTCCTATTTCAGAGGCTAGTGGGATCATCATCCCTCAATGACCAGTCAACACGATCAACAATAAACTAATGCCTGGTGTTTAATGTCTGGGATCACCATCCCTCAACGAATGATCAACCCGATCAAAATACCAAAACAATGGGGGTGGGATCACCATCCCTTAGTGAACAATTAATATGAGAATCTCAATTCATAAAACCTAAAACAACATACAATAATATGTGCAACATTCATCAGATCATTATCCTCGTAACCGAGCGATAAGTCAACTTACCTCATGTAACACCTCGAGATATTCAGGATTATTACAGCACCGTAAATCCTTGATATAGGGATTTACTAGGCTAAGAATTTAAAAACAACATTATTAAATGACAACCGTAAAATTCATTATTACATCACAAGTCTGAAAAGTATAAATCGGCCAACACCCGAAAGTAAACCTCAAAAGATAAACAAAACGACAGCGTACTCGAGTACTTTATTAATACCAAACACAACTGACAAACAATCCCGGCCGTAACATCACTATGCACCCTCGTCATCACGCAGATCTAGTGGTTGTTTTCCCGCCTTCCTGTATCCTGAACATACAAAAATATCCACCCCCAAAGGGGTTAGCACAACGATGCTAGTACAAGTACGATAAAATTATAAAACAACAGTTAATTCAACATCTCACGAAGACTAATGACAACATCATCAATGACAACAATAACAACGAGTCTCTACTACGAGAAGACTCACCATACACAACATGATAACCATAACATGATACAATATACACATGGTAATTCCGATGATCCACCATTAACTATATAGCTCCCAAGATGATCCCGTCGCACCAACACGAGGTGGAAAAACCTGTCCAATGATCCAGCACACGCTAGCATAGATCCCAAGATGATCTCGTCAGACCAACACGAGGTGGACATACAATAATGACACATATGCACGACAACATGTATAACATCAATACATAAAACATAATTAAAGTACTTGCCTTAGAAAGATGGCAAAAAATAAATACTTCAACGACTTCAACAAACTCGAAGACCTCCTCCTCGATCAACCGTTTGGAAAGCTCGAACCTTACACAAAAGGTAATATGACAAACTCAACTTACGTAAAAATACTAGCACACGAACATTCTAAACGTTCTAACGATGATCGATTATAATTATTATTGCTTGGCCGATTCCCGATTAACTACTCCAAGGACACTAAGTCGAATGAATACCATACTACATGCGAAACTAAAGATCATAATGGGGATGACACGTTGATGTATATGGGTTTTTCAGCACATTCAAATCGTTACAATTCACTTCCAAATCTGACCATCAATTCCTAATACATGTATCAGTTATCTAGACGAATTCACAACAAGGTAAGTATGTTCACCCGACTTCTAAGTTAATCCCACTTATGATTCCTCTCCAAGTAAATTCATCTAATACAAGTTCTACGCTCACCACGATGATCATATCATTCTAACCATTCATATGAAGATTATCAATCCGAACAACCTTTACAAACCCTGGATTATGCTTAAAGAACAATCCCTACGTTCATCATCTAGAATTCACCTAGTTTAGGTGATAACATACTCAAATCATTCATCACATAATAATCACAAAATCATAATCTCCATCATGTAATCATCACGATATAATCATCAAGGCAGGTTATAATCTTTGAAAATTATATCCTTATGATAGGCATAATCAAGGTTCAACTATTACCAACGAAGAACCTAAGTTCAACCCATTCGATCCTCCTAAACTTGTTGTTCGATTCGTAATGCTCATAATAAACTCAATAACCTCAATATCATGCCCATAATCATCACTAAGAACATGACCTCTAGGTTGTTAAAGCATCACATATCTTAATATGGAAGGAAATGACAAAACACTTGGTGGAACTCAACACCAGATGCTTGAACGCTAATCTCCAACGCCTCTCGTCTTCAACAATCACATTCAGAGACTAATATGAGGGGTTAAAGTCGTGAGGGTCACTCTTCAAGTCGAAAAAGTCGGAAATTAGACGAAGGGTAAAAGTGAGAAATGAAATGGAGGTAATGTCCTATTTATAGGAAATGGCCCTTAGCGTGCTAACTTCAGCTTTTAGCGTGCGCTAATGGGCGTGCACTAACTTCAGCTTTATCCCAATGTCTCTTTATGTCTTCGGCCTTACGTATGTTAAATAGCCTTTATGTACATTAATACAACAGTTACCATATGCTAACACCCTCTCATAGCATACGCTAACGAATTTACGAAACTTACTGACCTTACTGTACTCGACTTTAGCGTGCACTTGCATATCGCCAATAGCGTGCGCTAAGCACCATTGACTAAACTTTTCCAAAAGCCATCCAGGTTCATCCCGACATAATCTTATCTAGATTCGCGATCCGATCTCACCTACCAACCTTATCTCATGTAACACCCCCAGAAATTATCGGATAATATCACACGCCGCAGACCCTCTCCATGAGAATTTACCAGGCTAAATACTGAACAAGACATCACATATCATGCCGCCATGGCGAAATAACGGACCATGATACCGATTTGGTCTTTCATTGTTAACATACAACTCAAAGATACATAACTCTTTCAGGACTCATACCCATGCACGGGTCAAATACACTCACAAACAGAAAAATACGACAGCAAAAAAGACCATACAATGAACTCCAACTAACTGCACCCAGAACTAGCCTTCATGTGATTAGTATCATTTGTCTTCCATCATCATTCGCAACAATCCTGTGTTTAGCTCCCCAAAAACCTGCATGTACCTGGACGCAATATAGACATCCTCCCCCCGATTACTCGGGGGTTAGCAAAATTCCACTATTTTGCTAGTGCAAGTATTCAAATCATATCAAATATACCATGCGAATATTATTCATATCAAACCAACAACAACAAGATTTGAGAGGATTTTCCGAGGGTTTCAATATTTGTAACATAATTGACATCTTTAAATTATGAATTATCACCTCAGCATTTTAAAGAAATCCCAAAAGTCTTTTAGGACCACAAGCCTTTAAAATTAATATATATCAACTTGAATGTTTTAGAAAACGACAGAAAATCTTTTGGTAATTCAAGTCCAAGATTATAAAACCTTTTTCGAAAGCAATATGGTCTCGACCCAAAATCCCGTTCATGCAACAAACATTTTTATAAATAGGAAGCCTTTATGGAACTCAAGTCCTTAGTTGAAAAAAAAATTATTTCAAGACAAATGGTTCTCGACCCAAAGTCATTTTCCGCAAAATAACCTTTACACAATCGTTGGGATCTCAACCCAAAATCTCATCAAACCACAATACATGAAAACAATAACAAGGTCCGTTTTCCAACACCCAAACCTCACAACCAAGGAACTAAACTCATACGACGCATTTTAGTGCCATTCTAGCCAAGTACCAAAATCCTATATATAATGTATCTCAACATCAAGAAAAAAAACGTTGTGGTATTCCGGACATATCACAGTTAAAGAAAATCGCCTAGGACCGGGACTAAACCACTGGTCCCATCCGCGGCCTCTATGGACCCTCCCGGACTGTCCATAATTAGAAATTAAAATCACGCACATGCATCGCCTAGGACCGGGGCTAAACCACTGGTTCCATCGGAGGCCTCTATGGAACCTCCCGGACTGGCTAGCCAACAAGCTCGTGAACTAGGAGTGAAATCACAGATTCCTCCGAGGCCCCGTTGGACCCTCCCGGAGTGAGCAAATCACACACATATACCTTTGAAAAACACAATGTCTCAATCGTTTGTCACAATATATATAGTCAAGGCACTTAATAGAAATGGCCACTTACCGACACATAACTACGACCAAGGCTAATCATGACTATAAGCTACTCCTAGTATACGTCCACACCACAAGGGTATCTACAAGCAGCACATTCAACACTTAATACATCCCTAGACCAACAAAATGAACGACACGACTCCACAACAACGTAACTATCCTAGACGGATCACTACCCATCGACACTTACACAGACCAATCAAATAATCTTAATCAACTCAGTTCCATCACACGAAATCAATATATATATATATATATTGATTTCGTGTAGTCAAAATTTTGTATCCATTTTTCAATGGAACTGAGTTGGTTAAGATTATTATATATATATATATATATATATATATATATATATATACACGAACATACCATCATATACACTTTACATAATATCAATTCACAAGATATAAGTCGTATGGGCAAGAACACTTGTCTCGGTAATTGATGCTGAAAGCTCCGATGAACACGGATCACCCGATCGATCCATTGAAATCTAATCCTTTAATATAAATACATAATCGAAAACTTAATATAAGGGTCTAATTTAATATTTTATAATTTCAAGGTAATTAGCCGGCTAATATATTACCTCAATTGTGCCCCTTAACTAATTGATCGGATCAAACAACCAACAATAATCCACCCGGATCCACAACTCGATTATTGCTCCAAACACAAACTCTGAACTCAGACTCATTCTGTAGGTCCAATATACTAATCTATTCCTAGACTAATTTATCAAGGCTTTCCTCTTCGCCTCTATCTTCTCCATCATGTATACATACATACATATATATATATATATATATATGTATGTATGTATATATATATATATATATATCACACATCACACGTGTCACACACACTCACATACAGCACACACATTGTTGGAGCAGGATTGGTCGGTATCGCCGTTTGGGGATAGTGCTATTAAACTCTTTCGCGTTGCGGAAGCGATTTAAATAACGGTGCGGAAAATAAATCGACACAGGATTTATAGAGATTCGGCCAAATGTGCGTACGTCCTCTCTTCGGTATCTTTTTCTATAGGCTAAAGATCAACTTCTGCACCTCTCTTCTATCGGTCGAGGGATAACCGTTATAAACTCATCTTCTATCGGTCCGAGTAAACCATTCAATCACTTGTCTTTTTGTCGGTCCAAGTTAAACCGTTTTCCTTTTCTATTGGGCAAGGAATCAACCAATCTAGCTTTCTATGGGTACTAGATAAACCTCACGTGGATATAGATTGCGATTCTAATAATGCCGTATCCTTGATCCTAATAGCACCGAATCTAATCTTATCCTTTCTTTTTCCTCTCATGTATGAGTTTTTGTGTATCACACTCAAACTCTTAACAATATAAGCTAAAGTACAACAACTAGAATGATTACAATGATATCTCAAGTATAAATGATTTGCTCAAGGTTGTTGTATGGTTTGATACCAAGTGGTTTGGTATTTATAGCCATTTTCCTCCAACTAGCCATTAACTTCATTTGACTCTTTAGCGTGCACTAACCTTCTTGTGTAGCATATGTTAAGCTCATTATATATGTTATTCATATACTGTAGCATACGTTATCGGCTTCCAGTTTCAGTCCACTAGCTTTCATTTCTTCTACGTACATTGTCACTTCATGTTACATATGTTATCTTCCTGCTATAATGTACATTAACTGTACGATGTAGCGTGCGTTAATCATATATAACCATTGCCTGCATTTGTCAAAGTATCAATTGAGCACTTGACTTTGACCCGGAATCTTCCACCGTTCATCTTATTTGAATTCTCATTACGTACATTAACCTGTCCGTTTTATGTACGTTAAATTGCCTTCGATAGCGTGCGCTATGCAATGCACATAGCGTGCGTTAAGCATGTCTATCTGCAGTCAGCTTTCACTCATCTGATCAGGTAGCTTACATTATCTCCTCCTCGTTACGTACGTTATGCTCTATCAGGTGACTTTATGATCAGGTAACTTTGTTCTCGACTGATCAGGTGACTATTCCCATCTTGGCTGATCAGATGACTATTTCTTCTAGTTGTTTTGTTTTGTTTAACAACTAATAATCAAAAACTCGATTAATGAATATTTGGAATAAAATATTCCAACTACCTCCCCCTTTTTGATGATTACAAAACAACACCTTGAATTTGATAAAACCTGTAAAATAAAGTATATATATATATATATATTTGTAAGAAATAAAGTTTTCGGCTTTGATCGTTTCGTTAGTTTATCCCGTCTTTTCTTTTTCTCCTTTTCGACTTCCTTGTTTTTTTTGACTTTCTTCGACTTTTCTCTTCTTTCGGATTCGTATGAAATTTTCATTTTTCTCTCCAAGTGGAGATCAGGGGCACGTCAGCTCCAAGTGTCCGAAGCAGGCCGTTGCATGTCATACTTGTGGGATTACTGGACATCTTGCTCGTTTTTGCAGAGATGGGCCGGGATGTACACCATTCAGTCTTCAATTCCGGATCGGGCACCTCCGTTTGCCTCCCACCAGACTACCGGGGCAAATAGAGGGATGGGCCGTGGAAGTCAAGCTAGTGCAGCTGATACCGGAGTTGCAAAACCAAGGATCTACGAGATGAAGAAGGCTGACGATCCCGAAGCTAGCATGATCACATGTACACTCGAGATTTACTCTCAGCCTATATGTGTTCTTTTTTATATTGGTGCTTCACACTCATTTATACCTGTTTCTTGTTTGAGACATTTGCTATTAGATCATGTTATCGATTGTGAAACTTATGTTATTGGTCTGACAAACAAAACGGAGAATCAACCACGATCGCTAGGAACTGACAACCACGAACCTAATGATTCGAAGAATACAATCACAACCCATTCTACAAGAGTACAAAAATGGAATATGCTCAAAAACCCACGTACGATTCATGTAAATTCATACAAAAACAACAACGAGGGTGGATCGCAACTGAACCCTCTCGATCTCACAAATACCACGAAATTTACCATGGACTCGTAGGGAAAACATGAATACCACTAAGATTAATCACATACATCATGGATTAGTCAACAACACAGAACAAATTGGACATTAAATCGAAAACCCCTAATTTCCCAAAAATAGGGTTCTAAGAGATAACCTCGGATTAAAGACGAAGAACAAGTGTTGGTGTTGTTAATATACACCAAGAACTCAAGAAAGATGATGGCTTGGAGTTACAAGACTTCGAATCGCCCAGAAATCGCCCAAGGATCGCTCGAACGCGGAGGAGGAAAAGAAATGGGAAAAAATGACAGGAGTTGACCTGCTCTGGCCCTTATATACTGGATCAAATTAGTGCACACTACTCTCATGGTTAGCGCGCGCTAACGGGGTCGTCCAGTAGCTCCTGTCCTAAGACGTTAGCGCATGCTACTATAGAATTAGCCCGTGCTACAACCAGGGTTAAGATGCGATAAAGATAGTATCAGTGTGTGCTACCTGTACAGTCCTGTCCGGATTCCAGGACCTCAAAAAAACCTACTGCCCTTACTGAAGTACTGGATTAGCACGCACTGCCAACCTGTCTAGCGTGCGTTAAGTCCCAACGTTAACGCGCGCTAAGAACGGCCTTAGCGTGTGCTATCGAGCTACAACAGACAACTAGAAGGTCTCTGGAATGTCCCGTTATCGCATGCTAAGGGCATCCTTAGCGTGCGTCAATGAGTGCAAACAGCAGAACAGATAACCCTCAAAGTTGGAAAACGACGAATTCTCCCCCGGATGAAAACAACGTGCACCCGACACTAAACAACGGACTGAAGAAGGCACACACATGATGAGTTCGAGTCCGAACTAGAGTACTAAAAGAAAACATGATTCCGACTACCCAAGGGTTCGGAAAAAGACAATGATAGTAACTACCCCATAACTTTGGAAAATTACAAAATTGCCCAAAACATCCGGAACACACGATACACGATCAAAACATCAAACAAAAGCTCACAACACGTATGATAAGATAAGATAGATTTATGGCAATCCCGAAATGGCGGTTCCGAACAACGATTACGCGAATCAAACTAAATAGCGCCAGAAATGACATTAAACGTGGAATTGAGTAAAACAGGTCCGAAACACGCTCGGATAACTAAAAGTCCAGTATGAAATGTTCTCGAAATACCAATACAGTTACAAACTAGTCAATACAACGAAAAATACACCAAAACAAAAATACCTAAAAAGAAAAAATACGGATATTACATTCTACCCCTCTAAAAATAAGTTTCGTCCCGAAACTTAAGAATAAACAACTCGGGGTACCGAGCGCGCATGCTATCCTCGGTTTCCCAAGTTGCCTCCTCGACACTATGTCTTGACCACTGCACCTTGACCAATTGAATGGTCTTATGCCTCAGTTTCTTCTCACGGTGCTCCAAAATCTTCAAGGGACGCTCCTCGAAGGTAATATCCTCAGCGATATCGATCTCACCATAGTCTATGACATGACTAGGATCCAGAACATATTTCCTTAGCTAGGAAACATGGAAAATGCCATGGACATGGCTCAAAGCCAAAGGCAAAGCCAAACAATACGCCAACTGGAATACCCTGAATTTCTACTACTATTGTTTAATGTTATTTTATCCGAGTTATGTTGTATAGCATGGAATTTGTACAGTATGGATAAAATAATTGAAGGACTGAAATATCTATATTGGTATAATTACCGCACTTGGTTGACAGTTGTATTTGAATATATTGTATGTCGGGCGTATTGTATGATAATATTGTTGGAAGGAGTATGTGTATTCAGTATGTCGAGACGTTGGACAAGAATAGCTAAAAATGGCTAAGTACAACCATGATAGCGCACACTACGATGTATGCTTAACGTACGCTAATGCATAAGGATTACATACGTTAAGAAGGATAGTTAATGTACGTAAGGTGCACAGCCATTACGTACATTAAGTGGATGAATTAACATATGCAAAGTTCGTATCAGGTAGGATCCGAGATATGATCGACAGGTGGGCCCGTGGTTGGCAACTTTCGGCATGGATGTGGACGGCGAGTCAATGCTGAGGTTAGCATATGCTACAATTAGTGTATAACATATCCTAACTGGACATTTACTGTAGCAAGTCAGCGTATGTGTTACGTACGCTATGGCACTCATTTTACTTACGTAATGCATCGAACGAATTGAGACAGGTGGTTCTGGACTATCGTTACGTACCTACCAAGGAAGTATAACGTACGTAATGGCTGTTACGTACACTAGATTGTTCATATAACACACGTAAGGTATGTGTTTATATATATATATATATATATATATATATATATATATATAAGGCCGTCATTTCGTTATTTTGGAAGAGTTTCACCTTGTTTCTTCATTCTTCACACCTCCAAGAGCAATTTTTGGATCTTCTAACTTGGTTATGAGCTTGGAGACATGGATTTGAGGCTTGGATATGAAGTTATTGATGATTCTGGAGGTGTTTGATGATGTTGTTCATGTTTTTGAGGTATGTTGTTGAACTCTACACATTGAATTCGGATTTTGATGTTATTGTGGATGAATGATTTGTATAAAATGATTATGGTGTTGTTGTTATGATACTTGTGGTTATGTGAATTGTATGTTGAAGGATATGATGATATATGACTTGGGTTATGAGTTGGATGATTATCTACATGTTAAAGGGTATCGAATTATGTTGTTTTGATGACTATGAATATGATTTCGAATCACTTAGTTTTCTTGAAAAGCTCCTTGATGAATTTATCATATCAAGACTATCGTATGTTGAATTATCGGTATTTTTAGATAGGAAGATCGAATGTTCGTTAAGTCATCTCGATTGTAGTGGTAGAATTCGTATGTTCTTGATGAAATACGAATCATGATAACAATTTGGAATCCGGAAAGATTGTGATTGATCATCGAATATGATTTCCTTTGCATCCGTATCCGTAATCGTATTGTGGTTGTGAATTCGTAATTATTTGAGTTGGATTGTTCGGACTGGTGTTTAACTGAGATATTGTAAACTCGTTGGGTTTGTTGATCGGTTATATTGATTGTTAATAATGATTATCAGATTGCGGTTCATATTGTGGATATGAGTTTGTGATGGATTGAGTTATACTATTTGGTTTTATATATGATTGAGGTGTCGATTGATTGGTTGGGTATGTCGGTTATTGATTGTTATTAAACTTGTTGTTTATCGAATTATGGTAATAGGTTGAGATTATTGATCGGTGATTATAACCATATATTGCGGTCGTGTTCGAGTATGTTCGTGAATTGCATTGGTTAGGGCCAATGAGCTCGTAGACGAAGGCAATGAGATTGGTAGTAGCTTCATCATCGTCGTATCGGTATCAATGCAAGTTATTATTTGCTAAGTTTATAATATTTAATGAATGGTTTCAGTTTCATTCCGTTTATAATGCATATAGCAATGATTATTATTGTAAGTTCTGGAGATTTGGATTGTATGTTGTTTTTCCGATTTTGGGAGTTAAATCATAATGTATATGATTTACTTCGGCTAGTGGCATAATTGGGTATCGAGGATACATTCTGGTAAAGACGAAAATACTAGTTATCTATAGCCGGTGGTACATTCGTCGAGCATTGATGAAAATCGTCGGTGATGATTTGACATCGAGATTGCTCCCGAAGGACTCGGGGCAAGTATCATAATTTGATTTCGGTTTAGTGTTGATGATGTTGATCATGCATATTGTCATTCATGTTGTTGAACATGAGGTCGTCCTAGTTGTTTTGTCATAATGTCGTTCATGTTATTGAGTCATGTGTTGTTCATGTTGATGAACATATTGATTTGCATATGTGTATACATAATTGTATTATTTATGTTGTGTTGATCCGATGGGATCGTGTGATCTATGCTGAGGGCGCTGGATCAGATGTCCACCTCAACAAGTTAGTTAGTAATTGAGCAATCTTGAAAAACCTTCAACAAACCATCTGTAATAGCCTGCTAGACCGAGGAAACTACGGACTTTCTTTGCATTCTTTGGAGGTAGCCAGTTCCGTATAGCTTCTGTCTTTTGTGGGTCCACTCTAACCCCATCCGCCAATATCACATGCCCAAGGAAAGTGACCTCAGACATCCAGAACTCGCATTTGGAAAATTTCCCATAGAGTTGTTCCAGCCTCAGCGCATCGAGAACTTGACGGAGGTGACACTCGTGTTTTTCATGGTCACGAGAGTAAACCAGAAGGTCGTCGATGAAAACGAATATAAAAGGATCCAGATAATCAATGAAAACTCGATTAATCAATTCCAGGAACACTGCCAGCGCGTTAGTCAACCCAAACGGCATCACCACGAACTCATAATGCCCATAATGAGTGCGAAAAGCTGTCTTCGAAATGTCGGACTCTCGGATCCTCAACTGATGATACCCATATCTTAAGTCGATCTTCTAAAATACAGTGGGCCTTGGAGTTGATCCAACAAATCATCAATACGAGGCAATGGGTTTTTGTTCTTGATTGTTACCCAGTTCAACTCACGGTAGTCAATACATAAATGCAAGGATCCGTCCTTCTTTCGTACAAATAGCACTGGAGCTCCCCAAGGGGATACGCTAGGCCGAATGTAACCCTACTCGGTTAATTCCTCAAGCTGACTTTTCAACTCCTGCATCTCAGTTGGAGCCATACGATACGGTGCTTTTCAAAGCGGGGACGTCCCTGGCTCCAACTCAATGGTGAACTCTAACTCACGATGTGGGGGTAAACTTGGCAACTCATCCGGAAAGACATATGGGTAGTCTAGGGCCACCGGAATAGCGGCAAATTCAATTGATCGATCCACTGTCTTGGTCATGTAGCACCAATAACCAACACATCCTTGATTAAGCAGTTTCACTACTTTCATTGCGGTGATGACTCTCCCAGAATGACCCTGCAAAATACACTCCACACCATCATCAGTTGTGACGGTCACTATACGTGGCATCATGACGATACATCCAATCGATACCCAAGATCACATCATCTTTAGGTAAATCGACCACAATCAAGTCTGACAACCACTCACAGTCGTTCATGCAAATCGGTAGTTCTGCAGTTCACGATTCCCAACAATTCTTATACCATTAGGTAGACTAATCACATAAGGTTCATAATCGGTAACATGATCAAATTGCAAACGACTCAAACAAGAAGCAGATATAAAGGAGTGTGAAGCACCAGTATCAAAAAGAACATAAATGGGTTGAGTGCGGATCTCGAGAGTACCTGCAATCATGCTGGCTTCGGGATCATCAGCCTTCTTCATCTCGTAGACTCTGGGTTTTGCAGCTCCGGTACCAGATGTACCAGCTTGATTTCCACGGCCCATCCATCTGTTCGCCCCGGTAGTCTGATAGGAACCAGACAGAGGTACACGATCCTGAACAGAAGATTAAAATGGAGCATGAGAGGCTACTGGAGCACGTCCCAGTCCACCCCTGCAATAACGAGCACGATGCCCATTCTTCCCACAAGTATGGCATGTAACGGCTGGCTTCGGACATTTGGAGCTGATGTGTCCATGGTCCCCACAGTTATGGCCAAAACAAATGAGCTGACTGCTCGAGAGTGTGTTCCTGCCAGCTTCGACACCACAGGTGGCTGCTCAGAAGGATTCGACATAGACTGGGTCTTCATGAACATCCCCCGGTTACTGTCTGTCTGGGTCTGGTTCCTGGATCTCTTATTGGAAGACTGTGGCTACTTCTTGGAAATCTCCTTCACAGTAAGTTCGTATTCCAGAGCTTTCTCGATGAAATCCAGTAGGGTCGTATAGTGGTGGTTAAGCAACTGCATCCTCATCCGGGGTTAAAGCCTCTTAAGGAAATATTTGATCTTATCAGCTTTTGCCTGAACAATCGACGTAGCGAACGGAAGAAGTGCTTGGAATTTATCGGCAATCGCTAACACATCCTCGTCCTCAGATGGGTTGGGGTTTAACAACTCTGAAAATTTGGCTTCACAGAGTGGAGCTTGAATTCCTCCCAAGTACTCACGCCGCCAGCTGGCCTTAATGAAAGCCACCAAGTATGGGCGCTCTTGCTAAGGTAGTAAGCCGCCACAGAGACTCGATTTTCTTCTGTGCATTCCACCATCTCAAAAAGCTTCTCGAAATGCTCTATCCAGCATATAATATCAGCAGGCTTAGAGGAGCCTTCGAAGGTCGGAGGTCGCTGTCGCGATATGTTGCTAATGATTCCGCCGTGCACCAGAGGCGCAGGCTACTGTACCTGCTGCTGGCCAGTGGTAGCACCTCTCTGCATAGCTTCCATCATTTGACCCATCTGGGTCATCTGGTTCATTATGCCCTGCATAACAACATAAGGGGTCGACACGCGCACCCTCGTGCTGATCGGTGTGGTGAGACTCGTTCTCAGAAGGCGAGTCACTGCCTGCTGAACTTTGCCCCACATTCGAACGGGTATTAACTCGTGGCCTTGGGATTCGGCCCCTTCCGCGGCCTCGGCTCCCTCTACCACGACCCCTCAAATTTCTATCCATACTGAAAGAAATCAAACAATAATCATAAGCATAGTTCACGACCGACTTTACGGTATCATCACAATTCACGCTAGGCAATAATGAAATTACAAGTTCAAGAAGAATAATTCAACATGAATTATCAGCATCATAAGTGCTCCACAAAATATCACACCGACATCATGTCAAAACAATTTTAATCACATAGTTAGTCCAATTTTCCTCGGAATATCAATGAGACAAATTCTGCCACAATTCTCTAGGAATTTCAAGATTAATAAAAGATCACAGTTTGCCAGTAATTGAACCATGGCGTATAAGTAACATACCATTTTAACTTGCGAGGTCAGGCATTTGCATGTGCCACACGTGACGTGATGGTTTCTTGATACTAGTTCAATCCAACGACTCAAAAGAAAATGACTCTTCGATACCATATTCTGTAACACCCCCATATTTGGCGGTTATTATAGTGCCATGGACCCCACACTGGGACCACCAAGCGATATCAAAGCATAATTTAAACATTCCATAGATGTGGTACCGAAACACAATATAATAATCATAACCCCGAGTAGGAGTTTATACAGTATACAACAACTTTTACAACAGTACACATGACCCAAATCCGGTATAAGCCACATGAAGATGAAATGTACACTAAAAAAAAGACATATACCCAAAATACAATCGTCCGAATTTTATATAAAATGAAAAAGTGAAATTTCACACTTTAGACATAACCGACCAACAAAAGCCCCCCCCCCCCCCCCCCGAACTAGCATCTTTCAATACCCTACGTCGTCATCATGCTCTTCATGTGCCTTGCCCTTGCCTCGCCCTGAAATACAGCACAAGTATTTCGCCCAAACCACACGGTCAGCTATAGATGAATAATAATTCTCATGACATTATACAATTCATATATATACAGGATCTCAAAGAAACAACCGATTACTGAACATACCCCTCGGGCGTATGAGCAATCATTACCAAACTGTCGGACATATCCAATCATACATGGAATATGAACGACCAATCACATGGCTCAAGACGGACGTCACAGTACACCCGATCCGAAAATATGTCCGTGCACATGTCCACCCCGTACATGGTATCCAGAATATACGTGGGACAATGTACCTAATTAGCCTCATGAACTACGTCTCGTGTGCACGGTCCAATGCGGAAACATCCACGCATGACCATCAGGTGCCCGACTAAAAATCCTACACATAACCAATCGAGACGCAGATATGGCTCCAGAGATGTCACGATGTAACATGACAACAAAACTCAATAAATTACACATCCATTCAAGAATCGAAAGAACTCACTGAAGTGACAACAATGCTCAACGAGACCAACGATATCATATATTCATAGAACAACACCATATCATGAATCATAGATTCATAGAGCATTATATATACACGAAACGTATAATGTTTACAATAATTCAACCATCATTATAACCAAGCAAGATAACTTACCTCAATTCCATAGCCGAATAGTCCTTCTTCGAACGTACGAATGATCGATATCCTCAACTAATAATACTCACTCGAACAAGCAACCTCGAATGAAACGTAACTCATTCAACAACACATTCATACAATAATGATATCAATTCATAGAAAATGGCACCCGGAATATTACTTGCATAGTTCATCCTATCGCAATGAACATTCCATATTTTTATTAATGAATTTCAATATACCAAATTCATTTTGAAGAATTGGATTTACCAAGTTCTTAAGGTTTTTCAATATTTACATCATCTATTACACAAGGATTATCGTAGTTGAATTCGACTACTCATTCCATTATGACATTGTCATCATTAATCGTCATAATCTTCCCAAAAACAATATCAACCTATGAATACGATGATTAACACGTTCTCAAGTCATCAAAATATCCGATTAACTTTGAATATATAAAGGTTATACTTGTGTTCTTCATAATCCATTACTATCTCCTAAAGAAGTTGCTCAAAACATAATTATATCATTTAAAATTTCTGAAACTTTAAGAACATCATTCTATTCTTCGATATTCATCAAGTTCTTCCCAAGGAGTTTTGTTAAACACTCTAAAATGTATGGTTATAACATCATAGGATTCTTTAAGCATTAAGAACATACTCATAAACCCTTAATCATTCGTTTTTTATTGTAGTTTCCTAAAGATTAATAGCAAACATGTTATTCTACAACTTCTTCAATCATTCAAGAGGTAATACTAATAATATTGTCATGTTCTTCACTTAGTTTATTCATAATTCCCTAACTATCATGTTATACTTGATTAATCTAACACTATATGAATTACTCCTTACTAATATCATCAATAGTATGAAAACAACATGAGTTAGATAACCAACCTCAAGAAAAATGAAGAATAGCACCAAAACTCCACGAATACACTCCAAACTTCTAATCACCAAGCTTTAATCTAAGTGACGGGGCTCCAACATAATATGGAAGGAGCAAAAATTGATGTAGCAAGGTAGGGGATCAATTTCCAGAGGGAGAGGTTGAGTTTGGTTCGTGCAGAAATGAAAGACAAGCCATGCCTTTATAATCTGTGTTTATCATTACGTACGCTATCGCCAATTCAAGCGTACGTTATGCGCATTACGTACGTAATCCTGCCGATGTTACATATGAAAAGAGCCTCCAGAGGCTACTGCCTCAAAACCCATGCACTATTACGTACGTTGCCCAAAATACCGTAAGCAAAGCTCACATACATTACGTACGCTAATACTTAGCCATTACGTACGTAATGACCGTTGACTAGGCTGTCACAATCAGATCACCAACCCCCGCTCACGCCTGGTCCCACCCACCGAAAGGCGAGATGTTGTGTGATAAGCCATATTACGTACGTTAAGAGTAGGGTCTTACGTACGTAACATCACATGTATAATGGACGTTAAGGTCACCCTGTAGTGCACGTTGAGCACCAAAAAGTTATCCAAAAGAAGAAAAATACAATCCTTCAATACAATATCTATCAATCATCCCGTGCAAAAAATGAATATTATTATTAATTCGATTCTATTATCACAATATTACAATCATTAATAATAAAAGCGATTACTATACGATGATATTCGAATCATTCAAGTAATATAACAGAAAAATGGAAAATTACGATCGGATATTACACTTCCCTGCCGACTTAAGAGGCTTGGGGATTATCAACTTTTATATTTCTTTTCCAATGACGATCATATGGCTGCTTTCTGATGGAGAAACACTCTTTCTCTTGCAATCTTCAACAAAGGGCACTACAACGCGCATGGGGATATGGAAATTAGGGTCTGATCAACTCCCAAATCACGATCACCTCACAAATATAATCATCAACAGTCTCCACTTCTTCCCATGGCTCTTCGCTTAGCTTCAAATTAGTATGAGCCCTGATATGGTCTTCTAAATAGGCACTGTGGACTTGACCCCACCATCTCTTATACTATGGCGAATAATACTTCTTAGCATTATGAGTAGATATTGGGAGACATGCTTTAGAAAAGGATTTACAAAAAGTGCACCACTATTAATAACGGCTCCCTTTCGCCATAGAAGCTTCGTCAATGTTATCTACTTCCATTCCTCCTAGCACTTTTTAGTAATAACCAAATTGGCGATTAAACCAATGTGGACTATATGGTTCAACAACAAAGTTCATGCCTTGCCGTCAAGGAAGAAAGTTAGAATGGATGTTTACGAAATAACTCCAGTTGGCCCATTATCCTATTCTGTTGTCCACATAAAAAGTCTGCTCATTTCTGGTATTGCAAATCAACAAAGCTTGTTCCCCTTGGTGGATCCTCTTATGAGCGTCTTCAGAGTCATAATACTTTGCACCATTTTTGTAACACCCCAATAAGGTGGCTATTACAGTGCCGTGGACCTCACACTAGGACCCACCAGGCGATATCCAAAATACAGATTAAATACAAAATACATGTGATACCGAACCACAAAACATAGTACTTACTCCGATTTGGAGTTTACAACAGTATGGCCTACGACCTTATTATACATAGGATCCAAAACATAAGTATAATCCATATGGAGATGGAATATACCTTAAATAACAATACATTTGTTCATATTTAAATAAAGCGGAAAGATAACATTACACGGTACGAACATGACCGGACTCAAAAGTCTTGGGGCCCCCGAACTAGTATCTTTCGAACCATTCGTCATCCCGTGCCTTGCCCTTTCCTCGACCTAAAATACAACAAAAGTATTTCGCCCAACACAGGGTCAGATATACATGATAAATGATTCTCAAGATATTATACAATTCACATATATAAGATTTCAAGGATAACAACCCGACTAACGAACATACCCCTCGGGCGTATGAACGCTTAGTCATAGAACATCGAACACATCCAAATATAAGAATGGATTATGAACGACTAAGATAGTATGGCTCAAGGGGGACATCACAGTACGCCCGATCCGAATATGTGTCAGTGCACATGTCCACCCCGTATACGGAATCCAGGATATACGTGGGACAGTGTACCTAATTAGCCTCAACGAACTACGTCTCGTGTGCACAGCCCAACACGGAAAATATTCACCATGACTATATATGTGCCCGGCTAAAAATCCTACACAATATACAATCGCAACGTAGATATGACTCCGGATATGTAACGATGCAACATGACAACGAATTTAATAATTCACAATCCGATTAAAGATCGAGGACTCACCGAAATGACAATAAGATCAACGATATCAAGGGTTCGAAAGTGATGAACTTGGGAATACAATCCCACGATGAAAACGGGACATCATTAAGAACAACCTCAAATCACAAAACACAAGTTTATAAGTGTTTCATATACACGAAATGCATAATCATCATAAGGATCCACACATCATTATAACCAAGCAAGATAAGTTGCCTCAATACGGAGGCGAGAATAGTCCTTCCTTCTCAAACGAACGAACGGCCCTCGATTCAAAATCGGTTACTCAAACAATCAACCTTGAATGAAGTATATTTTACTCAATGATATGTTCATATGATCATCTATACCAAATTTTAACGAGACAACATCCTAATTCCCATTTGAGTAGTTCAACTTTTTAAGATATTGAAGTGTTACTCCAAGAACCCTATTCAATACCATTCTATTCTTAAAATTGATTACAAGATGTTTACCAAATGTTTGCTAGATTAAGAATTGATCCATAATGTGTTACACAATAATCTCCTACCCTTTAAACTTATCAAGAACATCTCAATTGATTACAAGTAAAAATCTGCATTACACACAATCACTAGTGATAAATCTATATCATGATCATGAAGACTATCTCAAGTTTAACACCATCCTTATAATCTTCTAACTATCCTGGAGATTCAAATATCATACCTCTGAATTTACCTAGTTTAGGTTCAAGAAGGTCATTTCATTCTTCTAATGATCAACAAGGGTTTCTTAAAACATTTTATGGTAATTATTCCAACAAGTCATTTACATTACAATGAAACAAGGACTATTATTATACCAATGGTGTTATTAGTCTAGCAAGAAGAGTGTGGTTTCACTAAACATGATCATCATTATTCAAAACACCAAGAACTTCTCATTACAAATCCCCTAATCATCATATTCATCATTAAGTTTGTTGGAAGCTTAACTATAAACATGTTTAGCTTGATTAATTAATCACTAGGTGGAGTATACTTAATCACTATCATTATAATTACGAGATTATAGGGTTAAATCGTATAACATACCTTCAGAATTGAAGAACAATATACCAAAACCACAGGAACACAATCTAAGCTTCAAGAATAACTCCAACTCCCAATCGACAACCTCCAAAGTCAAAGTGTAAAGCTCAAACACAAGTTGGAAGAAGGTAATTTTGATCTAGGGATGAAGGGGAATGATTATATGGGTGAAAAATTAGAGGTTGGATGTGCAAAATGAAAGACACAAGATGTCTTTTTATAACAGCACAATTCGTTATGTATGTTATCACAAGAGGATAACGTGCGTTAACAGCTTTACGTACGCTACACAAAAAGTGTTACGTACGTAAGCTAAGTCCAGAGGTCACTGGATCGAATATTTAACATCATTACGTACGTTACCGCTTGAAGGTTTACGTACGTAATGTAGGTCAACTAGGTTGCCTCCAAAAATCAGATATTCGAATCCCGTCCGGCCCCACACGCCGAAAGTAGAGATCAAATACGATTACACTGGTTACGCACGTAACAAGTGCCTCTTTACGTACGTAAATGACTTAAAATAACATACGTTATGCCTAAGGATTAGCGTACGTTAGGCTCAGGTTTAATAGCTCAAAAATGTACTTATCTATACAACGTTGAGAATTCAATCATAGTGCGAGTGATTGTTATTATTATGTCTATTTATGATATACTCCAATAACAATAAACATTACACAAATGCAACAAGACTACAACGGTATTGAATTATCCGAATAATACAACAGTAAGTAAGAATTTCCATCGGATATTACAATTTTCACCAGAGTAAAGCACCATCGCAGGCTTAACTATTCTCTGACCAGTCGGGAAGTGAATTTTGAAATACTGAACCAACCAAGCATAAATGAAGTGAACGGGAAAAGTTGTTTCACCCTCATACGGCATTGACCACTTTGATATACTGTTTAAGCCCGTATAAATATTTGCTAAAATCAGGACAAGGAGACCAACTTCTTTGCCGCTATCTATCAAGCAAGTATCTTGAAAGTACTCGGCCTTATTAAATCCGCCTCATCATTAGTAAAAACAAATGTATAAAGCAAGCAAGCCAAATGGGCAGCCAAATATGTCTCCTCCTGCTGGTCTCGTAGAATCCCCAGGTTCTTAAATGATGTCACCTTCGTCATGGTCCATGACTTGTGTTCTTATAGAACACCGAAAGAGTTGAAGGTTGACTTTGAATGAGAGTTCTTATTCTTCTTGTGACTACGAACAGGTGGTGACTCGTATCTCAGGGCTTTACTTGACCAAAAATAAACCCATTGGTCAATCGATACCTTAACCCATTAGCATCTCTACACAGCAGATGATAAGCATGGAGCAAATACTTGCAACTATCTGGAATGCATAAAGTCTCCAGTTCTATCACATTGCTCTTGCCTGCGAGACACTACTTTATCATACAACTAGCTGATCAAGGAGAGTTATGTCCAGTAGTGTAGTTCCCAGAGAG
The DNA here is from genome assembly GCA_033398695.1 of Orobanche coerulescens. Taxonomy (NCBI): domain Eukaryota; kingdom Viridiplantae; phylum Streptophyta; class Magnoliopsida; order Lamiales; family Orobanchaceae; genus Orobanche; species Orobanche coerulescens. The sequence goes on from CM065815.1 coordinate 72,870,148, forward strand.
AAAATGACATCTCTCTAAAGTTAGTGAGCAATGTGTGGTAGTTGGACACCAGGCCTCGCAGAATGCTTTGATTATCTCTTAATTGCAATCATATGTGAAAAGAGAAGCGAATACGACATCGTAAATTATTATATGCCCAAGGGTGTGCTCGCATCTGCTTAAAATATCTTAAGTCCATTGCCAATATCTTTCCTATAGTGGAATTCTCCTGTAAACTTCATTGGGCCTCCTTATCCCGTTGTACCCATGATGATGCGTGACACGCATTTAGTGTAGCTTATTGCAAGTTCACTATATCGTATCAAGTAGTAAAATGGACTTTTGAGATCGGTTTATCGATCCCATGAGGACGTATTATTATAACGAGATTCTTACACTATTTTCTTGTTATAGTAAAAGGATAAGTAGAAACACACAATTTAAAGGATGGAATTACAATTGTAAGAACCATAATAATAGTGCAAGAAAATTGAGATATTAAATGATTCCGTAAATCAAAGAACTAAAAGATGTAAAAAGAAATAGTTGGGATTACAAATTCAATTTGATCAATAGTTATAGAAGATGTATATGAAGATGCATCACTTATTATGTTGTGTAGATTGAATTTTCCTTAAAAAGACGATCCCTATTTCGAATGTCAAAACACCCCATATATATTGATTCAATCTACTATATTTCTATGTCGATTTGTTTCAATACATAGCATTAGATTTTATGAAAATAACTCAAGGAATCAAAATGTTTAGAGGTATATTTCTATCCTATAGAATAATTTAGAGTGAAAATCATTTGATCAAATCAATATATTTTCTTTTGAAATATATTTTTTTTGGGTGATATACATATTTCTTTTGAAATATATGAAAACCATAAATATCATCATTTATTGACCAAATAAAAAAGATTGTAAAAAAATGAAAATCACACAACAATAATAAGCAATCCAAAATGGATTTTGTACGAACTTAAATAACATGATACAAACCTTATTTATGATCCCAACTAGGAGAACTTAGCCCATGAAGGCTGTATTCAACAAATTACATGAAATGATAAACATGATTAGTTGATAAATTTAAAGAATTGATACTAAGACCTATGGATAAAGGAGAAAGAAGCAATAAACTTCCTCCACAACATATACTTCAACACACTTCCAAAAAGTTTCAGGAACACAAGTCTCTTCTTCACATGGAAATTACAGTATGAAATACTACACTCCAAAAAGAAATGGAAGATGAAAGATGATAGATGGAATAGATCAAGGGGTCTATTATACACCCAAGGTCATCTAATATCCCCAAAACTCCAGCAAAATCACATCAAATCGGATCAAGGAAACTCCAACTTCTCCATATAGGTCAAAAGTGTGAAAGATATGATAATATCGCACAATCTGTCAAAAAGTATGACCGTAACATGAAGCAGTTACGGTCGTAACATACAAACCGTAGGGCCATAAGATGTAGTAGGTATGGTCGTACACTGTCCACATCTTCTGTGTTTTGTTTGCTAAGTGTTTTAAGGCTGTAAGGAAGGTTAAGTACGGACGTAGTAGTTCTTCAACCTTCATTTCTAGCCCAGAATTCTTCACTCTTGCGTTTTAGCCCCAAATCTTATTCGGATGATAACCTTTGATATGTAACTCTCATTTTGAATAGAAAAGAGTGTCGGACTCATTTTGTAAAGCTCTATAACATGAATACATAAAAACTCAATAAAGAGAATTTCTATAAAAATGTTATTTCTTGAGTGAATCATTAATTCAATCTGATTAAGGTTTAATTTACACCTTCCCCATAAAAGCAACACTAATTAAATAGAAGCCGAAACAGGTAGACTAGCTCATAATTATGGGTGAAACATATCAATACCAAATATGGATAAGTGTATGAAATTGACACTCATTAATGTGTCATCCCAAAGTTGGCAAATGATTCACTACGCCGACTGCAGGCTTATGGTGGTTGGCCGCCTTCAAATCCCAATCTTTGGAATTCTTGCTCGGTGTGACCTCTCGAGTCCATTTATCTAAGCGATACTCATTTTTTATTGATTATGTAGGTGGATAAACAGCTAAACGGGTCCCTTTGCCCTAAGCCGACTCTCGTTATCAAGGATGATCAAATGATGTGTACCAGAGGACGTTATAGCTGTCGTCTGTAACACCCCAGATATATTCAGGAATATTACAGCGCCGTAAATCCTTTACATAAGAATTTACAAGGCTGAAGAAATGAAATGACAATAACAGGTACCAACTTATGACATTACTGGAATAAATTACAACAGTCTGGTTCAATACCGAGAATACAAATATCCAATTGAAGGGTTATTAATACATCACCAAAATTCAAACATCAAAAAAACGACGACGTACTCGAGTACTTATTGAAATAACCAACAAACAACAGACAATAAACCCGGCCGGAACATCACTCCGCACCCTCGTCGTCATGCAGCTCCAGTGGTTGTTTCCCCGCTCTCCTGGATCCTGAACATAAACAAATGTTCACCCCCGAAGGGGTTAGCACAACGATGCTAGTACAAGTACAATAATCATACAACAGTGATATAATCAACAATTATATCATAACAAGTTTCTCCAACGAGAAATATCAACAACACATATCATATCATAACAGTTTCAACATACTGATGGTATTCCAACGATCCAGCGCACAGCTATAGATTCCCATGATGATCCCGTCGGACCAACACATGGTGGAACTACCTGTCCAGCGATCCAGCGCACACAGCTATAGATTCCCATGATGATTCCCGTCGGATCAAGGCATAGTGGACATATAATCACAACTCATTTAAACAATACAATCACATCATAACTTTCATAATGTATACAATTCTAGTTAGAGTACTTGCCTCGGTTCGTTGACAAGAATAAAACTTCCACGAATATCAAAATACTCGAAGGTCGTCCCCTTCGATCAATCACGTTGCTAAGCTCGAACCTTAACAAAAGAAATAATATAGAATTCATCTCTTGCTGTACGAATGTCTAACAATCCAAAATTACGGTAGGAAGTCCTTAAAATGCAATCTGTCTGGATCGCTTAACGCACGCTACGCATCTTATGTAGCGTACGTTAATGCTACTCGTTAGCGCACGCAGTACACACAGCCTAGCGTACGCTAACCAGGCATGGTCAGTGCCTCACTGATCAGCCGACTGACTGGCCTGATGACTTAATGCACGCTAAGTTCAAAACGTGGCGTACGCTAAACGTAGTCGATAGCGCACGTTAATTCACGTAGATTAGCGCACGCTAAGCATGCATGGCAGTTCACTGGAAGGCAGCAGATCATACAAATGGTGATGAAGTCAGCAAATTCCTCAATGATTAATGCTTGTTATCCGACTTCATGTTATGTTCATAAAGTTTATGAATGATCTCACGGATAATAACAACTTCGAGATGCAAGTATACGTATAATCATCACAACACCATAATCCATCTTGATTACAATTCTCATGCGAAGTTTGGTGATCTCTGGTTGATGTATTGGATTCTACTATCATTATACACATTCAGACTTCATCTTGAGGTGAACTAACAATTCCAACTTATACGAAAGAATATTTCCTAAGGTGATTCTTCCCTTAAGTCCTTATAACCGAAAATAATATCACTTTCAATTTATGATCACTAAGATAACATAAATGACACGGATAGCCAACTTCAGAATATTTCCCTCATCATTTGAAGTACTAGGATTCCAACTACAATGTTCCAATTATAATTTCATAAGCATAGACATTCCCATCTTAAAACATGATATTTGTTGAATAATTCACTAATGAAATTCAATATCACGTTAGCATGGTCATCTAATTCCTTAGAATCTAAATCTAAGGCTAGAGATAGGTTGGACATACCTTAATATGATGAAATTACTGAACCGCAAGGTAGAATCCGACTCCGGTTGGTTATATGCCACTCCAAGGTGTTACCTCTTCTCAATGATCAATCATAGAAGTATCCAATGTCCAATGATCATGTAGATGTGATATAAGTATATCTGAGGGAGATGATATGCTCTCTGGTCTCTCAAGAACGAAAGATAAACGAAAGAAATGAGAATAAAATGGAGTGCTGGCCTATATATAAGCTTTCTGTACAAAGCAGATTAGCGCACGTTACTAAGCATTCCTTAGCGCGTGCTAATAAGAGTTGACTTCAAAACTGTCCAGGTTCGTCCGTGGGAATCTTATCCGGACCCATGTCCCGGCTGGCACATGTGCTAGCCGCCCAGCTCAATAATTGAGTGCCTAGCGCACGGAACTCCTACATACGTAGCGTGCGCTAGTAGTAGCCGATAGCGCGCGTTAAGCTACATTCTTAGCGTGCGCTATTACGAGTTTGCATGAGAAATTTTGTATGATGATATACTTATGTACAAAGATACCAATGTAAGAACATATTCCAATCATCAAGATCACAATTCCGAATAATACAGGATTCGAATGCAGGTAAAATACACAGTAGTAAATTCGAATATTACATACTCTCCTACTAAAAAGGAGTTTCGTCCCGAAACTGAAGACGAAAATAACTCGGGATATCTGGACATCATGCCATCTTCCGTTTCCCATGTAGCTTCTTCTACTCCATGACGTGACCATTGAACTTTGACCAAAACGATTGGCTTGTTCCTCAACTGCTTAACTCGACTCTCGAGTATCTTGACCGGTCTTTCTTCAAACGTCCCATCTTGAGCAACTTCGATCTCACCGAAATCAATGATATGACTAGGATCTGGTATATACCTCCGTAATTGGGATACGTGGAACACGTTATGAACATGGCACAATAACGGCGGCAATGCCAATCTATATGCCAACTCTCCAACTCTCTCAAGGATCTCAAATGGTCCGATATATCTCGGACTCAGCTTTCCTTTCCTTCCGAAACAAAAGATTCCCCGAGTAGGAGAAACCTTTAAAAGTACGTGGTCTCCTGTACTGAACTCCAAAGGGCGATGTCGTACGTTTGCATAAGATTTCTGTCGACTCTGGGCGGTCAACAGTCTTTCATGAATTAAGGCTATCTTCTCTCGAGTCTGTACGATCAACTCTGGTTCTGTCCCGATCAAGTCTGATGAATCATCCTAGCATAGGGGCGATCTGCATCTTCTCCCGTATAATGCCTCAAATGGTGCCATCTTAATGGAAGCATGCCAACTATTGTTATATGTAAATTCAATCAATGGTAGATGAATTTCCCAATCAGTTGACCAATCTAAGGCACAAGCCCTTAGCATGTCTTCCACTGTTTGAATTGTCCTCTCGGATTGTCCGTCAGTCTGCGGGTGATAAGCTGTACGAAGTTCAATTCGGTCCCCAAGGCCTTATGAACTGCTTTCCAAAAGTGAGACACAAAACGGCCGTCTCGATCAGAAATAATGGTCTTCGGCATACCATGCAGTCGAACTATCTCTGAAATAAATACTCGCGCCAACCTCTCTGGTCCCCACGTGTCCTTAATGCCTAGGAAATGAGCTGATTTGGTTAGATGATCAACTATCACCCAAATCATGTTCATTCCTGTCTTGCTTCTTGGCATGCCAGTGATAAAGTCCATTGATATGTCCTCCCACTTCCATTCAGGAATAGGGAGCAGCTTCAACATTCCGGCAGGTCATTGATGCTCGATCTTAACCTGCTGACATGTCAAGCATTTCGAAACATAGTCCGCTACATCTTTCTTCATGTTGCCCCACCAGAAATTTTGTTTCAAGTCATTATACATCTTACTGGTGCCCGGGTGGATAGAATAGGGCGAGCTGTGAGCTTCCTTCATAATCGTCTGTTTCAGAACATCGATATCAGGAACGCAGAGTCGGTTCTGAAATCTCAAAACTCCATCATCATGAATTAGGAATCCGGGTGCCTTTCCTTTGATCACTTCATCACGTAACTGAATCATCAGAGGATCATCTGCCTGTCTAGATTTGATTTCTTCGGTTAATGACGAAGTTAATTCCATCACGCACAGTTGTCCTTGGACTCTTTGTAACCACACTTTAATTCCTTCTCTAATCATCTCTCGTTGAAGGCTAAGTTGGGAGGTCAAAGTCTCCAGTATCTGAATAGAAACAGGCTTGCGGCTAAGTGCATCTGCCACTACATTCGCTTTGCCTGGATGATACAAAATCTCCAAGTCGTAGTCCTTAATCATCTCTAACCATCTTCTTTGCCGCATGTTCAGCTTTTTCTGACTGAAGATCTATTTGAGACTCTTGTGATCAGTAAAGATCTGACAGTGAGTCCCGTACAGGTAATGTCTCCAGATCTTCAAAGCAAAAACTACTACTGCTAGCTCTAAATCATTTGTTGGGCAATTCACTTCATTAGGTTTCAGCTGTCGTGAAGCATAAGCGATCACCTTATCATTCTGCATCAATATGCATCCGAGTCCTTGGTTCGAAGCATCACTGTAAACTATGAATCCTCCAGTCCCCTGTGGAAGTGATAAAATTGGTGCTGTCGTCAATCTCTTCTTTAATTCATCAAAACTAGTCTGACATGACTCGTTCCACTCAAACTTTTGAGTTTTATGCAGGAGTCGAGTAAGTGGGCGGGATATTTTAGAAAACCCTTCCACGAATCGACGATAATATCCAGCAAGTCCTAAGAAGCTTCGGACTTCTTTCACGTTCTTTGGAAGCTTCCAATCCAAAACTGCTTCAATCTTCTGAGGATCTACTCGGACTCCTTCAGCTGATACTACATGACCGAAGAACATTACTTCCTTTAGCCAGAATCCACACTTAGAGAGTTTGGCGTACAGTTGCTCGCTTCTCAAAAGTTCTAATACAATCCGCAAATGCTGTGCATGTTCTTCCGGGCTCTTAGAATACACCAGAATGTCATCAATGAACACGACCACAAATTTATCCAAATATTCGATGAACACTCGGTTCATCAATTGCATGAATACAGCAGGTGCATTAGTGAGACCAAACGGCATCACTACAAACTCATAGTGTCCATAGCGAGTTCTGAATGCTGACTTTGGAACATCAGATTCCTTAATCCTTAGCTGATGGTATCCTGATCTCAGATCGATTTTAGAAAATACTGTTGCTCCTTGCAACTGGTCAAATAAATCATCAATCCGTGGCAACGGATATTTATTCTTAATCGTCATCTTGTTCAACTCTCGATAGTCGATACATAATCGAAGCGATCCATCCTTCTTCGGACAAAAAGAACTGGCGCTCCCCAGGGCGAAACGCTTGGCTAGATATAGCCTTTGTCCAGTAACTCCTCCAGCTGCTTTTTCAGTTCATACATCTCAGTAGGTGCCATACGATACGTCGCCTTAGAAATTGGTGTAGCTCCGGGTTCCAGTTCAACGGTAAATTCTACATCCCTTCGTGGAGGTAGTCCAGGTAACTCGTCAGGAAATACATCTGGAAATTCGTTAACAACGGGAATGGATGAAAGTTACACAATTTCGTCTTCTTTCTTCATTGTATAGCACCAGTATCCGGTGCAGTCCTGTTTCAACAATTTGACAACTTTCCTGAGCTTCCTGGTTTCCATCCCTCAAACAGTACTTCAGAACCATCGTCAGCTATCGGCGAAATATTTCTCCTTCGGTAGTTTACAATAGCTCCATACTTTTTAAAGGGAAGATCCGTGGCCTTATTCGTTTAGATAAAATTAGTTTTCCGTATCTTAGAAATAAAAAAGTTTTGCCTCGTTAGTTTTGGGGCATTTGTCTTGGGGCGTGTAGAGGGGCTCGTCCTCCCTCGTTCCTCTTGGGCGTGTAGAGGGACTCGTCCACCCTCAATTTCCTGGTTTGTTTAATAATATTTCGGTTTTTTTGAAAAAAAAAAAAAATAGTATCAGGTCGTCTCCTTGCATTTCTATCACAATCAGATTTGAGAGCCATTCCCTATCCCCAAATGACACAGGGAAATCTCTAGTCTCTAAGTTCCCAACAATCCTCTCTCCACTCGATAAACCAACAACATAAGGTTCACAAGTATGAAAACCAGAAATATTCAAACGATTTACACAAGACAAGGATATAAAAGAATGCATAGCTCCTGTATCGAATAAAACGCTAACTGGCTGGGAAAGGATCTGGACAGTACCTGATGCGACAGTAGCATCCTGATCGTCTGTCCTCCTCATTTCGTACAGACGTGGGGGAACAGATCCGGCACTCGATGTCCCCTTTCGGTCCCATTGTCCTCTGCCTCATCCGAGGCCAAAGTTTTGAGGCATCTGAACACTTTGTTGTATCTGTTTTATACTAGCTTCTTTCTGAACTGGCTGTGACGTACGGGTTCCATGGTACTTGGTGGCATCCTTGCAAAACATCGCCCGGTGCCCTTCCCGTCCGCATTCAAAACATGTAATTGGAGTGCGCAAACAATCACGCCAAAGGTGGCCTGGGTGACCACAGTTAAAGCACTTCCTAGCTGTATCCGTCGTGGCTGACATTGTTCCGAAATTATTTCCGCTCTTAGATGGGTGCGGAGGCTTCTTGAAAGAATAAAAGGATGACTGGGCTTTGCGAGGCCCGTTGTTCTTGTGCTCTGTGAAAGTACCAGAGACTTTCTGCTTCTTCGACTCCGTAAATTTTTCCATTGCTGCTTCCTTGATTTCGTACGCCAACGCCTTATCTTGGTATTGGCGGAGAGTGGTACATTCAAAACCGGACATGTACCTCTGGATTTCTGGTTTCATCCTCATTTCAAAGTGAATCATCATCTCTGCATCTATTCTGACCAGATGTCGAACAAATGCTAACTGCTGATTAAACGTCTTAATGGTCTGGGATACGGGTTCGTCTGATGGCTGAGCGGAGAAAAACTCCCGAACTTTGGCTTCCCTCACAGGACGAGGGCAGTACTGATATTCCATCATCATTTTAAATTAGGTCCAATCAGCATCATGATCTGCAGGTCGGATAGCTTCCCACCACTTGAATGCTTCCCCTATCAGAAAGTACTGGGCAATAGGAGCTCTCCTGTCGTCTGACAATTAATTCCAGCAAAAATTTTCTCCAATTCCTTCAACCAATGATCCCAAGTGGGAGTCTCGGAAAAGCCGTCAAATTTGGGTGGTTGCATCTTCGCCACCTCTTGCAACCATCGGTCACCTCGATTTCCCATTTCTGGGATCCTTTGCTGTCCATCTCCCTGCTGAAATACCACCGCCAGTTGCATTCGGTCCACGACCTGAGCGAACTGAGTCATATGATTTACCACTTGACGAAGGATTTCTGGTACAACAGGTTCTGGTTCATTATTGATGGATCTTTGCGGCTCACCTGAGCTATGACTGGCCTGATTAGAAGGCGATGCCTCCCCATCAGCATTCCTTCGTCTGCGTCCACGACCGCGACCACGTCCACGTCCGCCTCTTAACATACTGTAAGTATAAATACTCAATATACAGGAAACAACATCGTTCTAATGTTTAAGTATAAAGAGGTACAACATGTAAAGATTGAGATAGAGTTTTGGAACTTACAACCACCGTTCGCATGAAGACGTAGGCAGTGCAGTGATGTCATTCACGGCCGGTTACCTCAAAAGACGTAAATGACCCCTATTTTAACCCAATGGCCAAGATATCCATAATCTTAGCTACGATACCATATTCTGTAATACCCTCGATATATTCAGGAATATTACAGCGCCGTAAATCCTTTACATAAGAATTTACAAGGCTGAAGAAATGAAATGACAATAAGAGGTACCAACTTATGACATTACTGAAATAAATTACAACAGTCTGGTTCAATACCGAGAATACAAATATCCAATTGAAGGGTTATTAATACATCACCAAAATTCAAACATCAAAAAAACGACGACGTACTCAAGTACTTATTGAAATAACCAACAAACAACAGACAATAAACCCGGCCGGAACATCACTCCGCACCCTCGTCCTCATGCAGCTCCAGTGGTTGTTTCCCCACTCTCCTGGATCCTGAACATAAACAAATGTTCACCCCCGAAGGGGTTAGCACAACGATACTTGTACAAGTACAATAATCATACAACAGTGATATAATCAACAATTATATCATAACAAGTTTCTCCAACGAGAAATATCAACAACACATATCATATCATAACAGTTTCAACATACTGATGGTATTCCAACGGTCAGTAGCACAGCTATAGATTCCCATGATGATCCCGTCGGACCAACACATGGTGGAACTACCTGTCCAACGATCCAGCGCTCACAGCTATAGATTCCCATGATGATTCCCGTCGGATCAACGCATGGTGGACATATAATCACAACTCATTTAAACAATATAATCACATCATAACTGTCATAATGTATACAATTCTAATTAGAGTACTTGCCTCGGTTCGTTGACAAGAATAAAACTTCCACGAATATCAAAATACTCGAAGGTCGTCCCCTTCGATCAATCACATTGCTAAGCTCGAACCTTAACAAAAGAAATAATATAGAATTCATCTCTTGCTGTACGAATGTCTAACAATCCAAAATTACGGTAGGAAGTCCTTAAAATGCAATCTGTCTGGATCGCTTAACGCATGCTACGCATCTTATGTAGCATACGTTAATGCTACTCGTTAGCGCATGCAGTACACACAGCCTAGCGTACGCTAACCAGGCATGGTCATTGCCTCACTGATCAGCCGACTGACTCGCCTGATGACTTAACGCACGCTAAGTTCAAAACGTGGCGTACGCTAAACATACTCGATAGCGCACGTTAATTAACGTACCTTAGCGCACGCTAAACGTGCATGGCAGTTCACTGGAAGGCAGCAGATTATACAAATGGTGATGAAGTAAGCGAATTCCTCAATGATTAATGTTTGTTATCCGACTTCATGTTATGTTCATAAACTTTATGAATGATCTCACGAATAATAACAACTTCGAGATGCAAGTATACGTATAATCATCACAACACCATAATCCATCTTGATTACAATTCTCATGCGAAGTTTGGTGATCTCCGGTTGATGTATTAGATTCTACTATCATTATACACATTCAGACTTCATCTTGAGGTGAACTAACAATTCCAACTTATACGAAAGAATATTTCCTAAGGTGTTTCTTCCCTTAAGTCCTTATAACCGAAAATAATATCACGTTCAATTTATGATCACTAAGATAACATAAATGACACGGATAGCCAACTTCAGAATATTTCCCTCATCATTTGAAGTACTAGGATTCCAACTACAAGGTTCCAATGATAATTTCATAAGCATAGACATTCCCATCTTAAAACATGATGTTTGTTGAATAATTCACGAGTGAAATTCAATATCACGTTAGCATGGTCATCTAATTCCTTAGAATCCAAATCTAAGGCTGGAGATAGGTTGGACATACCTTAATATGACGAAATTACTGAACCGCGAGGTAGAATCCGACTCCGGTTGGTTATATGCCACTCCAAGGTGTTACCTCTTCTCAATGATCAATCATAGAAGTATCCAATGTCCAATGATCATGTAGATGTGATATAAGTGTATCTGAGGGAGCTGATATGCTCTCTGGTCTCTCAAGAACGAAAGATAAACGAAAGAGATGAGAAAATGGAGTGCTGGCCCATATATAAGCTTTCTGTACAAAGCAGATTAGCGCACGCTACTAAGCATTCCTTAGCGCGCGCTAATAAGAGTTGACTTCAAAACTGTCCATGTTCGTCCGCGGGAATCTTATCCGGACCCATGTCCTGGCTGGCGCATGTGCTAGCCGCCGAGCTCAATAATTGAGTGCCTAGCGCACGCAACTCCTACATATGTAGCGTGCGCTAGTAGTAGCCGATAGCGCGCGTTAAGCTACATTCTTAGCGTGCGCTATTACGAGTTTGCATGAGAAGTTTTGTATGATGATATTTATGTACAAAGATACCAATGTAAGAAATATCATACTCCAATCATCAAGATCACAATTCCGAATAATACAGGATTCGAATGCAGGTAAAATACACAGTAATAAATCCGGATGTTACATCGTCAAGTGAACCATGATGGAAAAGTAAAGCAGGGAAAATAGCAACGATAAAATAACCAAAGGAACGATGTTATATAGACATAAACAAAAAAAAGAAATGAAAAGAAACAAAAAAATCAAAACACACACACGCGTGTGCACACACACATATATATATAGTTTTAATTTCTTTAAAGCTATTAAAGCCCACTTTTTTTCCCAAATCTGGAACGCTCGACAAAACCGCCTCCCTGCTCTCATCTTCATCCCAGCAGGAAGACCGATCCCCTCTTGCTGCAAAGATGATTCACCATCGATGCCACCGCCTTGCACCCAACCACCCAAAGCTCCACCACAATTATGTTAACCTCCTCGACAACCACAGCACCGCCGCAGAGGTTGGCCATCTCTCAGCCGCTGAGGATGATCTCCATGTCTCCGCCGCCTTGCTCGCCCATAAGTTTACCAGACCACTGTTGACGGCATTTTTGTTGAAGCCAAAGCCGCCGCCCTTTTACACCATGGTCCATCATGAAGACTGCCGACTTGAGACTTTGAAGCTAAATCCGTCGCCAGATCCCAAAGTTGGAAATAAAACAACAGCAGAAGAGACAGGATTTGGTTTTATAAAAATCGGCCTTCAAGATTTGAATCTATTAGTCTTGTCAAATAATTAATTACACAGATTAATAAGTAATTTAAACAGACAATATATTTACGCATATAGACATGATAATTTATAGTATTCTTTCTTAATCTAAAAGATCTTAGAATACTTTACTTTAAAGGTGAGTGGTTGAATTCCTCTTTGGTTTTTTTGTATTACTACCTTTAAACCTTTTAGAGTATATCTCGCCTAGATTCGGATGTCGTGTGGGCAACAATCTACCGGACTTTTTTGAACACTTAGTGGAATCAGCCAACCCCTTCTCCAAGAACACCTCATGATTTTCTCTCTGTTTTTTTTTTTGAATATTTTGGTAATTTAGGAATATATTGTGTTATCCAATTATGGAATCGAAGATACGAGTCAAGATCCACAATTAAACACAAAACCGAAAAATCAAAATTTCTTGGACTGTTACACACACGATCGTCCATCCCCTTATGTCCTCTATTTAGGTGTTATGAGCTACTCTAGGGATCTTAATGAGGATTAGGGAAAGGACTCCTAATAGACCTCAAATTTCCATATTAGGCCCTTCCTAATATATTGAGTCTATTTATCAACTCACTCCACTATAGAGTTAATATTGCACTTCCTATCTGTTGTTACCCAAAATATTATCCGAAGATAATGTTGCTGGAATGATCGAGTAACCAACAAGTGCGGGAGCACGTCCGTGAGAAATTAAATGACACAAGATTTGCCGGGGTTGTTAATCCCGGGCTTGAATGCTCTCGCAAGATTTTATTAATAAGTATACGGTTGAGTACAAATATTAATGTTAGAATCTATCACAAAGAGTGTAAAGGATTCTAGTTTTCTAAGCTGTGGAGCGTATAGAATGCCTAAGAATCGAGATATGGAGTTACGTGAATTCTTGCTATGGATGTTCTATGTGTGAGAATGTCTTTCTTTTCTCTCTCTTGTTTGTTGTGTCTTTTATGATCCTTGGACCTTCTATTTATAGCAGACCAAGTTCTGAGGGCCCCGACGATCGCAGTGATCATCGTTATTTATATTATAATAAGACGGCCGATCGTCTCGTCGCGTGGGGCTTTTCCTCAAAGTCCGGTTATTCTTGGCAGGTTATGCAGTCTGACGGGGAACTCGCATGCGCCACTGAGCCAGCCACCCACCTTTTCGGTGATCTTGTTGGTAGGTGAAGTTGGTGACATTTGTGAGCATGTGTCTTGTCTGATCTTGTTTTGCAGGTCTGCGGCCCTGTTGGTAGGTGAAGTAGGTGACAGTGTGGGCACCGATCTTGTCTGTCGGCACCTTTTGAGATCTGCATGCGGGTCCCGGCCCGAGATTTGGGCTTTGATGACTTTTGACGGATATTGGAGTAAAACACGGCACGACGATCGCCGATCAACAAAAGACGATCGCTATCAACGAAGGTGATCGCCGTGGGTGCCGAGTTCAGGGTGTTTACTTCGAGCACATCTCTCATGGTAGACCTCCCGACTGCTATGACGATCGTCTTCGAGGCGTGTTTAAATGCCGCACAACAATTGCCCCCCAGCTCGGCTCGATGTTGAAAACACGGGGTGAGGTGGCACTTTTGGCGATCGCTAATGTTTTAGACGACCGGTCGATCTGATTTCAAATTTGGACGATCTCCCTTTGCGCTGGGAGCGGCGGGAAAAGAGACGTGGGCTCGCGAAACCGTGCAAGGACACGCGTCGCGTTTCTATTGAGGGAGTCCGACGGTTCGTCAGACTTTGTCGATTGGCGTGCCCTCGAAAAGACGCGTACGCGGGACTCGAGGGCCGCATTTGTGCGTCTGGCGCCGGTTGCATCCCAGCCCTCAGACTTTCGCCTATTTGCCCAGAGACCCCGGCCTCCATCTATAAAAGGGGCTAGGGTTACTCCATTTTCATCTTTTACGCGTCCTTGTCTTCCTGCTGAAGCTCTGCAAAAATTTCCGTAGCTTGTTGTGCCGACTGTCTTCCTTTCTTTAGGTAAGAAACCCAATTTTTCCCTTTCCCTTAACTTTTTGAGAATATGTCGGGAGGATCTAAGGCCTTCGAGGTCGGAAACACTTCTGCCGCCGGCTTCGCCGACCGGGAGGAAATTCTGTGGGAATCCCGTGGAAACGGCCGCAGAGGCTATTCGTGCGGGATTCCACCCTTGAGCTTGAGGAGCTTTTCAATGAGGCCGTAGTGGCGGGCTCTGCGGCGGCGGAGGAGCGAGATGCGTCGCGGTGGAGGAAGACGAATCGATACGTTTGTCTTGGGAAAAGGGATGCGTCTGGCCGGTTTATAGGGCTTTTGCTAGACTTATGGAGGGGATTGCGGGCCTGTCCGAGTTTGATTTCGAAGCTTACTCGCCGCTTATCCCTATGTACATGTGAAGCGGACGGAGTTTCGGTCTTGAACCGTCTTAATGGTCCCTTGGTCGATTCGGAGTTCGGCGACACGGAAGGACATGACCCTGGAGGGCCAAATATCATATTCCCTCGATGTGTCATTGCACGTGCCCCGAGAACGACGTGCCGACCGGCCTCCCGAGGGTATGGTCGCCATCAACGAAATGACCACATTGCCGGTCTGCGGTTTCCCTTGCCGTTCGCCGTTTCGTATCTGCGATCGCACGGAATTTGGCGCCTCTCCGGTGACGCGAGCGCTGTGCAGTTATCGGCACTGACGTTATTTGGCGGTCACGAGTTGTTTCGCTTCGCGGGAGAGATGACTTATCTTTTAAGGCGACCGTGCAGAAAGGGTCGATCGGCGGGTACCATATCCAAGGTCGCCAGGGTAGGGTGGTTATCGGGGTGCCGAGCAAGACCCGAGGCGACCTGAAAAAGTGGTGCTGGGTTGGTGGTGCCTGGAGGTCGGCATCGAGCGAACCGCAGCCCCACGCGACGAGACGATCGGCCGTCTTATTATAATATAAATAACGATGATCACCTGCGATCGTCGGGGGGCCCTCAGGAACTTGGTCTGCTATAAATAGAAGGTCCAAGGACTGCGAAAAGACACAGCAAACAAGAGAGAGAAAAGAGAAAGACATTCTCACACATAGAACATCCATAGCAAGAATTCACAGAACTCCATATCTGATTCTTCCGGCATTCTATACGCTCCACAGCTTAGAAAACTAGAATCCTTTACACTCTTTGTGATAGATTCTAACATTAATATTTGTACTCAACCGTATACTTATTAATAAAATCTTGCGAGAGCATTCAAGCCCGGGATTAACAACCCCGGCAAATCTTGTGTCATTTAATTTCTCACGGACGTGCTCCCGCACTTGTTGGTTACTCGATCATTCCAGCAACATTATCTTCGGATAATATTTTGGGTAACAACAATTGGCGCTAGAAGAAGGGGTGACTTACCTTCACTTTTATTCCGATCGTCTCGTAGAACACTCATTGTTCTCCGGACTCACACTTGAAGAAACAATCACTGTTCTTCAAAAGAAACAAACCTCCAGAAAAATGACGTCTGCTACAACTTCCAAGAGAGCCACCCTGAGATCCGCCGGAAATATCATTCCGACACGGACAGAATCCCAGCCCGCGGCGGAAGGCGACCGCGGCGACGCTAGATCCTCACTCCCGCCCCCAAGGGACGGCCCTAGTCTCTCACTCGATCAGTTCCAGACCGCGGAACAGATTGAGGAGGCCATAGCCGTCCTCAGGGAGCGACGGATTGCATGCGACTCGCCCACCATCACTCCGTCAACCATCCGCCGAGCTGGCAAGCGGAAGCTCAAGGGGATATATGTTGAGAAATCAACAGAAAACCCAGAGCCGCAGTCAAAGGCTCTCGTTAGGCGGGACGACTCCGTCTTCAGCCGCCTAGGGAGTGATCCCTCGTGGCGACCCGGACAGTCGGGCCCGAGTCGGGAGGCATCGGAGTCCGAATCCTTCACCAGGAGTTCGGCATATCCGACTCCCGGAAGACGAGCCGGTCGACAGGCCCCCACTCGCCCGAGAAATGAGTCTGCGGGCAGAGAACTCGTCATCCACCATGGGGGCAGGGGATCGGTACATGATCGCCTCGGCTCGCGCTCCGGTAGCCAATCAGCAAGCTGTCAGGCCACGGCGATGGCCACAATGCAGCGCCAGCTCGACGAAATGAAGGCGCTACTAGACAGGGCGGGCGCCAGAGATCGATCTCTGGACCAAGTGAACCACTCGCGGTCCAGATCGAGCTCGCCCCGGTTAAACCAACAATCGCTCCCCACGAGACACCTCTATGAGGGAAGATCGGACCGGAGACCCACTTGAGCAAATTCGGATCTACATGACCGGATGCGGAGCATCGAGATGCGGCGAAGTGTCGGATGTTCCGCTAACTCGCGACCTCGCCCACAGTGGTACATCTCGCCGCCTCCTCGCTCAATCAATTGCTTCGAGAAGTTGGCGAACGACTTTACGTCGTACTTCGCCAAAGTCGCTCGCCACAAGGCCCCCACCGCATGATGAAAATCAAGCGGGGAAGGGACGAGCGGATGCGATTACATCGGCCAAGGTGGGCCGAGATAGTCCTCACCGGTGAACCCATTAGCGACAGTGGCCCTCTATTCGATCCTGGGGATTCTACGGCCACTCACCAATGTTCGGGCATCTCACAAAGGATATCCCCGACCTACTCGGTCTTCCGCGTCGAGCCGCCGATTTCTGGCCGGGCAGAGGATGCTCTCCCTCCGTTTAGATGAGGAACCCACCGGAGAGGAAGATGCCATCCCATGTTCAGAAGAAGGCGGTCGCCAAGCCCAGAAAGGCGGTCGCAAAGCCGCCTGGCGAATTCAAAGCTTTCGGTGATGTAGAGGTTCACCTCCTCCACAACCTCAACCTGTCTCCAGCCCACATCTTCAACGCAATTAAGGGGCGGGAGTGGCTTTCCAAACCGAAGCCAATAAGGGACCACGGTCATCTAGACCGTAGCAAGTTCTGTGCCTATCACAAAAGTCCCGGCCACAACACCAGCCAATGCCGCGACCTCCTCAGGCAACTCTGGCGACTGTTCGAAGAAGGCAAATTAGACAACCTGGTCACCAAGCCAGAACCTCAACCAGAGAGGACCGGAGGGCGCGAGCGCCGTCAGATCGAAAGGACGCCTCCCAATCCGGTCGCCAGGATCGAACACGAGCCAGAGCATTCCGATGAATCGATTCCTCCGATCAACCCTGGCGGTCGGATTAATATGCTCCAAGCGGGAGGTGGGAGCCTCGGGGGCCTTTCCCCGGTTTCCATCGCGTCAAACAGGAAGCGGAAGGCCGGGCGAGGCATTCGCCGAGTCCATATTGTGGTGCCCGGAGCCGACCATCGCTAGAAACGCGCTCATCACCTTCTCCAATAAAGACAGGAGGGGGTACAATGCCCCAAGGAGGATGCATTGGTGATCTCTGCCTGTATCCTGGGAAGGCGGTCGGCCGCGTCTTTGGTCGACAACGGAGCTTCTGCAATATCATATTCAAAACGACTCTGGATCGGCTCGGAAACGACCAAATTCATCAAGCCATTTGACACCGTGCTCCAAGGATTCGGCGACAGCATTGTCCAAGCCTATGGGAGGATCAAGCTCTCCGTCGAGCTGATATGCATTTACGATCCCAAGGTTAGGATCACTAGGAACCTTAATTTTGTAATCATAGATAGACCCAGCATCTATAATAGGTTCCTAGGTCGTCCATTCTTAGAAACCTTTGAGGCGGTCGCTTCGTCCTTCTTTTATTGTATCAAATTCCCCACCGCCGATGGACGGCCGGTCAGTAAAGGGGACCTAATGGCAAAAGATGTTTAAATTACTCCTGTGTCGCTCTGTTTTCAATACTTCCCGATATGTGTAACGTTGAAGCGATCGACGATCGACCCATGGAGATCGGCAGACCAAACACATCGTATCAACCCAACTCGAGGACGGCATCTCGGATCAGTTAACGGACGACATCGAGCCAAGGATCGGTTTCGAGCCGAGTCTCGACGTCGATCCAAGGATCGAGTCCGGAAATCGTTCCAAGCAAGAAGCGACCGTCCCCATCGAAGAGTTGGAGAGTATAGCCATAGATCCGGCTCGTCCAGAACGGGAAGTGCAGATCGGCGCAAGCATCGACCTCGCACTGAAAGGAGATCTGGTAAATTTACTATGTAAGAACATCGGAGTCTTCGCCTGGTCGCATCAAGATATGGTCGGCATAAGTCCCGAGCACGCTTGCCATTATCTGAAGATCGACCCGGCGATGAAGCCTGTTCATCAAAAACGTAGGAAATTCGGCCCCGAAAAATACGCGGCGCTCGACATAGAGGTCCAAAAGTTGCTCGACAACAGGTTAATCGGGGTAGCTACGGACGACCCACAATGGGTCGCTAACGCGGTCCTCGTCAAGAAGCCGATTGGCTCCTGGAGGTTATGCATTGACTTTACCGACCTCAACGCGGCTTGTCCAAAAGATCACTTTCCGATGCCTCATATCGACCACTTGGTCGATAGTACTGCAGGCTGCGAAATGATGTCGTTTATGGATGCCTTCGCCGGATATCATCAAATCCCAATGGCGGAGAAAGACATAAAACACACAACTATCCACACGGAAAAAGACATATACTTTTTGGTCAGTATGCCTTTGGGCTTGAAGAATGCGGGGCGACCTACCGGCGCACAGTCAGCGGGATGTTCGCTAATCAGATCGGCAAGACCATGGAGGTCTACATCGACGATATCGTGGTCAAAAGCCTCAAGAAGGAAGATCACCTCAATGATCTCGCCGAGACATTCGCCATCCTCGAAAAGTTCAACATGAAGCTGAACCCAAAGAAATGCAACTTTGGGGTGGGCTCCGGGAAATTCCTGGGGCACATTGTCAGCCAGAGGGGGATCGAGGCGAATCCCACCAAGATACAGGCGATCCTCGACATGCAGGAACCTCGGAACATCAAGTAGGTACAACGCCTCATAGGTTGTCTGGCCGCCCTCAACCGTTTCATATCTCGGCTCGGCGATAAAAGCAAGCCTTTCTTCGCGACCATCAAAAACAAAAAGTTCGCATGGACGAGGGAGAGTCAGCTGGCGTTCGCCAAAATAAAGGAATATTTATCCAATCCCCAGATCCTGGCAAAGCCGATCCCAGGAGAAATTATTCCTTTACCTAGCGGCCTCGGAGGTCGCGGCGAGTGCGGTCTTGGTGCGAGCGGAGGGACTAGTCCATCTGCCGATCTACTATGTCAGTCAAGCGCTCCACGACGCTGAAACACGCTATACACCTTTGGAGAAGATCGCCTACGCTCTAGTCATGAGTGTCCGTAAGCTAAGAGCCTATTTTTCGACCATCAAGTGGAGGTTTTGACAACCCTCCCTCTAAGGCAAGTTCTACATCGACCAGGACACCAACGGCGACTCCTCAAATGGTCACTAGAGATAGCCCAAACGGCATCACGTACGCTCCTCGCACGGCGATCAAGGGCCAAGCTCGGCGGACTTCGTGGTGGAGTTAACTTTCCCTCACGGTCAGGCCCACGTCGGTCGACCTGCCCGAAGGCATGCGTTGACGGATCGGCGACCAACTCGCGATCGGGCGAGATCGTCCTCATTAGCCCCAACGGACAAAGCTTCACAAATGCCGTGCGTTTGGATTTGGCGACCAACAATGAAGCCGAATACGAGGCCTTGGTAGGCGGGCTCGACTGGCTCTCGCCACTAGGCGTTCGTCGCCTCCATATCTTCATGGACTCCCTCCGGTGGTGAACCAAGTCAAGGGAGAATATGAGGCACGTGGCGAATGATGATCAAATACCAAGAGCTGGTCGCGAGATGTGCACGAAATTCAAGAAGTACAAATCGAACAAGTCCCAGAGAGCACAACTCTCGCCGATGCCCTATCCAAGCTAGCATCGTCGGATGGGGCACCGATTTCTCTAATATCCAAATTACAAAGTCAGAAAGGTCGGCAATCGAAAGAAACCTGGTGGCCACGGTTGCCGTTGCCGAAGAAAGCTGGATGACTCCGTTCATCACATACTTAAAGGACGGGACGGTCCCTGACGACCGTATCAAAGCTCGCCAACTCCAGCTCCGGGCGACCAGATACACCCATCGACGATCGTCTTTACAAGCGAGCTTTGACCTTCCCCTCCTCAAGTGTATTACACGGAGGAAGGACAACTCGTTTTAGCCGAGATCCACGACGGAATGTGGAAATCACGCCGTGGACGAGCTCTCATCCATAAGACAACCAGCAAGGTTTTTCGCCGTCACTTCAGAAGGATGCGATCGCCTATGCCAGGTCGTGTCATAGATGCCAGATAATGGGACCAAGTATTAAAATCTCCCCCGAGCAGCTCACCTCAATGTACAGCCCATGGCCGTTCGCTCAATGGGGCATCGACCTTGTAGGTCCCCTACCGACGGCTCCAGGAGGTTGTAAGTTCGCCATCGTCGGGGTCGACTATTTCACAAAATGGGCAGAGGCCGAACCGCTAAACAAGATCGGCCAGGAGCAAGTGATCAAGTTTATCTGGAGAAACATCATATGCCGGTTCAGTCTACCCCAGGCCATCATCTCCGACAATGGAAAGCAGTTCGACGGCTTAGAAGTCATGCAATTCTGTGATAAGTGGGGGATCAAAAGGTTGTTCTCGGCTCCCTATCACCCTCAGACGAACGGGCAGGTAGAGGCAGTGAACAAGATCCTCAAACACACAATTAAAGCACGACTCGAATCCAGGCTAGGACGATGGGCGGCGAGCTCCCAGACGTTTTGTGGTCTTACCGAACAACGACCCGCAATTCAACGGGCGAAACCCCATTCGCCCTCGCCTTCGAACGAGCGGTGATTCCTCGGAGATCGCCGTCCTCGGCCATCGAACCGAGCAAGAGATGACGATCGATAATGATGTGGCCCGGCGGATCGACCTCGACATGCTCGAAGAACGTCGATCGACCTCGGAGATGAAGAACACTATCCACAAAAGGAGATCCGAAAAGTTCTTCAATTCAAAGGTCAGGGAAAGGCGGTTTCAAGTGGGCGATCTCGTCCTCAAAAAGATCCAAACCCACACAGGTGTCTTTGGACCAAGTTGGGAAGGCCCCTTCAGAATATCGAAATGGCTAACTAAGGGAGCCTACGAGCTGGAACACCCCGACGGTACTCCGGACCGGTATCCCTGGAACGCTGTACATCTGAAGAAATACTATCAATGATAACTTTGTATTCATTTTCAACTACCAAATGTACACGGAACATAATGAAATATTTTTGTTCTCTATCCCATCTATTCTGGCGATCGCCCCACAAGCATATTACATACCGTCGAGGATCGTCGTTCAAGAATGACAATCCGAGGTAGAAAAACAATACAGCCATGGCACTGGAGGTCGATGGAACCAACAGCTTCGCCCATGCAAGGCTCCTTCGAGCTTAGATCGCCCGCCCTTCGTTTGGATACGAGGTCGGCGTAGCCGAAGGACCCTCCAAAACTAGTCAGTGGACACGATCGCCCTCCCTCAATGGTCCATCATCTAACTTGGTGAACCCGGACAAGGCGACGTGCCACTACCCCCGTCTCAACGTACACCGTCGAGGGTCACCATCTTCATGGCGAGCCGAGGTGGAAGCAGAGCTGACAAGCCGCGGGCGTGGAGTCGAATAAACCGACGACGCCCCGCGCAAGGTCTCCTCCAGACCAAGATCGCCCACCTTTCGTTTTAACACAAGGCAGGCGTAGTCTAACGGAGGACCCTCACAAAAAGTGAGTCGCGGGATACACAACATCCCTCGCACACAAAGACACGATAAGGGAGGTCGATCCATCGAACACCCCAACCATACATAATTCGTCAGAACCGACGAAGCTGAAGATAGCCCGCCGGACGACCTAGTTTTTGTTTCCTTACTTACAATAAGTAAACAAAAACAAGGGGGCAGAGATGGGTCGAGCTAATCCCAAACACGATCGAACAAAAGGAACCACACACGATCGGCCTCACTCAAACACATTCGCTCAAATACGCGCAGGACGATCGAAGTCGTCCAACAAAAAACTACAAGTAAGAATTCCGATTCAAAACATATCGATACTTTCAACACTCAGACAATCGATCGGATGAACAAAACGTCGAAAGAAATCATACACATACTTGTAAAAGTTGCACGCAAACATTCAAAGGCGATCGTATGAAAAGAAGAACATTTTATTCACAACGCAAGTTTAGTACATCACAAGGCCCGAAGGCATTTCATAAGGAAAACGAAAAGTACATAGTGCTGGAGGAAAACAATAATGCCTCTCAAGGCTCAGCCTGCTGGTCTTCGCCATCGGTTTGCGGATCGGCTTCGGCCTCGGGATGAATGAGTTTACCTGAGTACCAACTCAAGTCGATCCCGAAGTCGGCCAAGTCAAGGATCGGCAGGGAGAACTCCGGGTGCAAAGGATGCGCAAGGGCGTAAGATTTGAAGCTCTCCATCAAGGGACCGATCTCGATCTCGCCTCTTTGCGGCTCGGACGGCACAAGATATGCCAAGTAATAGGCAAACTCGCGGCGAGCGCCACACTTTGGTAGGGATCGGTCTCGATCGCCTTGATTGGCCCTTCAACTCCGCGGCCACTTTCTCGGCCTCGCCCACTGCAACCTTGGCGGCATTCTCGCCCTGGGACTTCTCCAGCTCTTTCCTTGCCGCGTCCAGCTCACCGCTAAGCCGGTCAACCATCGCCTTTAGCGCGGTCGCCTCCTCCTGCGACGCTGCGAGCTTCGCGAAGCCGCGCTCCTCGTCACGGGACCGATCGGCAGCCTCCTTGGAGCGGCTCAGCTCCTGCATCAATCGTTCCACATCCTGCTTGGCCCTTTTGGCCGTCTCCTCATACTCCTTCTCCATAGCCCGGATCCGGTTGGCATTCTCGATATTTCTGTTCCGGGCGGCCTCGAGGTCGCGATGGAGATGAGCAGTGGATGGTCGCCCCTCAAAATCCCTTGCAGCTTGGACGGCCATCGTCGCCGTCTGAAGAGCCAGGGCAACGGTCGCCTGCATGGCGTCTCCAGATCGCCGACGAGCGATCGCATCGAGGTCGGTCGTCCAAGCCTTGGGCAAAGAGGCGGTGGCCTGGCGAACGTTGATTAGTGCATAATTGATCTAAAATTCATATACAAAATATTCATTTTTCCGGGCATAATTGTACTGATTTGTGATTAAAAATATATATTTTACAGATATGTCCAAACATGAGCTAAAAATGGTTATTTTACAGATTGCTGACATGAAGCATCAAAAAGAACGGAAAACAAGATCAAATCCAACGACGAGAATTTTTCCAGGACAAACGACCATACAAAACGGCGCAAAATGGACTGTGTTCTGTCGGCCGTTTCACATACGGCGCATGTAACACCCCCAGGATATCCGAGGTATATTACAGCGCCGTGAATCCCTATATGGGACCCACCAGGCTGAACAGCATCATACACAACGACTCAAAGAAACGATAAAATAACACCACGTCATAAAGACGCAAAACAGAACAATCCACCCGGTTCAACCGGTCAATATAACATCATCATCCAACACAACATAATAAGCAACAATACGATTCAAACGAACAAGAACCCCTTAAGTACTCGAGTACAACTATTAGTTCAAAACCACAAAAGACAAAAAGGTAAAAGACACTAAAACATCACTCGTGCACCATCATCACGCACGGCCATCATCCGTGTACTGGTCCAGCGCCCGCTCGTCTCGAAGAACCTGACCTGAAATTCATAAAACGAATTTCCCCAAAACGGGTCCCCAGAGGGGTTAGCAATTACGCTAGTACAAGTAGCCAAATGAACATTTTACATCTTACACATATAGTAATGCATGCCATCAAGAAATCATAGTTTCCAAAACGCTCATTTCCTAAATGCCAATAATCAAAACCACATTTGTAAAATGCACCACAATTAACCGCGGACCACGGCTTCGTGGATCCCTGCCGAGACCCCGTCGGATCTAACCCACAGTGGTTAAAAGCAAGCTCGCGGTCCACGGCTTCGTGGAACCCTACCGAGACCCGTCGAGTCTAACCCGTAGTGAGCATACACACACACAATTTCTCATACAAAACTACTACTATGTCAAGATTGTAAGTTCATAAGGATACTTGCCTCGATTAATTAGACGATGACACGAACGGAACGGAAGAGTTGAACACGACCGCAAGGAACCGGCGGAAATGAACCTAACGATTCGAATAACACAATCACAACCAACTCTAGACGATTACGGAAATGGAAGACACCGGAAACCCGCCTACGATTCATGTATATTCGTATATAAACAACAACGAGGGCGGACCACAACCGAACCCTCTCGATTCCGTAAAAATCACGAAATATACCATGAATCCGTAGGGAAACTAAGAATACCAACAAGAATAATCATATTCATCATGAATCCATCAACGAAACGGAACGGATCGGAAGAAAATCCCAAAACCCCCAAATTATCCAAAAGTAGGGTTCTAAGAGATTACCTTGGATTTAGGATGAGAAACACAAGTGGATGATGTTAGTCTTACACCAAGAACTCAAGCACAAGAATCTCAAGTGATTGGAAGAAGAAAATCGCCTCAAATCGCCTCGGAGTCGCTCGGCGCGGAAGAAGGAGAGAAATGAAAAGCGTGATTATCTCGGTCAACTCCCTGGTTTATATAACCAGGGAGTGTTAGCGCACGCTAAGACCTCAAGGTTAGTGTGCGCTAACGGGATAGGGTTACCAACCCTCCTGTTAGCGTCCGAGACCAGAAGCCAGGGTTTTTGCCGTTAGCGTGCGCTACCATGCATTTGTATCGTGCGCTAATAACTATCGGTAGCGCGCGCGCTATCGACCAATAGCGTGCGCTACCTGAACATCAGCCGAGTCCAGTAGCCAACTGCCCAAACCTCACCTGACCCGTTAGCGTGCGCTACCATACCAGTGTAGCGTGCGCTAACTAGAATCTGATTGAATTCAGTAGTAAACTACCCGATCGACGGTCACATTAGCGCGCTTAATTAAACGTAGCGTGCGCTACAATGGATTTCTAGCGTGCGCTATACGTAAAATTTAGCGTGCGCTAGATACGTAATATAAACGACCCAAAATACCGGATTATGAACGAAGCGTCAAACGGAACACCTCAAAACGCATCATAGCATAGAATGAATCCACGGCAACCCCAAACGACGGTTCCGCACAACAATTACGAATCGATCAAAAGATAACGGAAAAGTTACAATGAAGGATACACGAGAGTCACTAAAATCGAGAATTACGCGGAAATACAATTACAAGGGAAAGAAAATGCGGATATTACATTCTACCCTCTAAAAATAAGTTTCGTCCCAAACTTAAGAAACAAACAACTCGGGGTACCTAGCACGCATGCTATCCTCGGTTTCCCAAGTTGCCTCCTCGACACCGTGTCTCGACCACGCACCTTGACCAAAGGTATGGTCTTATGCCTCAATCGTTTCTCACGATGTTCCAAAATCTTCAAAGGGCGCTCTTGAAAGTAACATCTTCGCGACATCAATCTCACCATAATCGATGATGTGGCTAGGATCAGGACATATTTCCTCAACGGGAAACATGGAAAACGCTATGAACATGACTCAAGGCGGAGGTAACGCCAAACGGTATGCCAACCCACCTACTCGCTCGAGGATCTCGAAGGGGCCGATAAATCTCGGACTCAACTTCCCTTTCTTCCCGAAACGAAAAACTCCCTTCGTCGGCGACACCTTTAGCAAAACGTGGTCTCCCACCTCGAATTCCAAAGGTCGACGACGACGCCGCATACGACTTGGCCGACTCTGGGCAGTCAACATCCGTTCCCGAATTAACTCTACCTTCCGCCTCGTCTCTAAAACGACATCCGGCTCGGTCCCGACCAAATCGGACGCCTCATTCCAACAAATTGGTGATCGACATCGCCGCCCGTAAAGTGCCTCATACGGTGCCATCCGAATCGACGCGTGCCAACTATTGTTATACGTGAATTCGATCAGCGGCAAATGTTCCTCCCAGTTACTACTCCAATCGAGAGCACGGTGCACGCAACAAGTCCTCGAGCGTCTGGATAGTGCGTTCCGCCCATCCATCTGCGGGGATGAAAAGAGGTACTCAAACGCAACCGGGTACCTAACGCCTTATGCACCGCCTGCCAGAAGTGCGATACAAAACGGCCGTCACGATCCGAAACAATAGACTTCGGAGTACCGTGAAGTCTCACGATCTGCGCAATAAACACACGAGCTAACTTCTCCGGGCCCCAAGTGTCCTTGATGCCCGAGAAAATGTGCCGACTTGGTCGGGCGATCAACAATCACCCATACCATATTCATGCCCGACCTCGATCTCGGCAAACTTGTAACGAAATCCATCGATATATCTTCCCATTTCCATTCCGGAGCAGAAGTGACTGCAATAACCCAGCCGGTCTCGATGCTCGATTTTGACTGTGACAAGTCAAACATCTCGCTACAAACCGTGCGACCTCATCCTTCATATCATTCCACGAGAAATTTCTCCTTAGGTCCTTGTACATCTTACTCGTACCGGGATGAACGGAATAAGGTGTAGCATGGGCCTCCGTAAAATACTCTGCCTCAACTCGAGTCGTTCGGAACAAAAAGCCGAATCTGTAATCTCAAAACACCATCCTCGTGAATAACAAATAAAGTAGACTTTCCTTTAAGAACGTTCTCTCGGATTTGAGTAATCATCGGATCCTCTAACTGCTTCACCTTAATTTCATCGATCAAAGACGACGAAATCTCTAAAGCACGAAGTTGCCCGACGGCTCCCGACAACAAGACCTCAACATCTAACTCGATCAAAGCCCTCCGAAGCTCAGACTGAGATGTAAGGGTCTCAAGCATTCGCAACGCAACTGGTCTCCGACTCAAGGCGTCGGCCACAACGTTCGCCTTGCCCGGATGATAAAGGATTTCGAGGTCATAATCCTTAATCAACTCTAACCACCTCCTCTGCCTCATATTCAACTCTCGCTGAGTAAATATGTATTTTAGACTTTTATGATCAGTAAAAATCGACATGTGGAGCCGAAAAGATAGTGACGCCAAATCTTGAGCGCAAAAACGACCGCCGCTAACTCCAAATCATGAGTAGGGTAGTTCAGCTCATACGGCCTCAAGCTGTCTCGACGCATAGGCAATGGTCTTGCCGTGCCGCATTAATACACACCCAAGACCACGACCCGAAGCATCGCTATAAACGGCAAAACCCTCGTTGCCACATGGCAACGCCAAAATCGGGCTGAAGTCAAACGCGTCAGCTTCCTCAAAACTCGATCGCCTCGTCATTCCGCACGAACTTCTGGATTTGGAGCAAGCTGCGTAAGTGGTCGAGCTAGTTTCGAGAAACCTCGGCGAACCTACGATAGTAGCCACTAAACCCAAGAAACTACGGAGCTCCTTCACATTCTTGGGCGGTGCCCAATCCAATACGGCCTCAATCTTCTGCGGATCTACACGAACCCCCTACCGAAATCACGTGACCTAGAAACATCACTTCCTTCACCCGAACTCACATTTCGAGAACTTTGCATAGAGTTGCTCGGTCCTTAAAATGTCCAACACTATCCGCAAATGATGGGCATGCTCTTCCTCATTCCTCGAATAAACAAGAATATCGTCGATAAAGACGACGACGCACTTATCCAAATACTCGATAAAAACTTTGTTCATCAATTGCATGAACACCGGCGCATTCGTTAACCCGAAAGGCATGACTACGAACTCATAATGTCCGTACCTCGTCCAGAAAGGCGCTTCGGCACATCGGACTCTCTCACCCGAGGTGATAGTATCCCGATTTCAAATCAATTTTCGAGAATACCGCAGCCTCGCAATCGATCGAACAAGTCATCAATTCTCGGCAAAGGATACTTGTTCTTGATGGTCACCTTGTTTAGTTCGCGATAGTCGATACACAAACGTAGCGAACCATCCTTCTTCCGCACAAACAGACCGGTGCGCCCCAAGGCGAGGCGCTCGGTCGAACATACCCCGACTCAAGAAGCTCACTCAACCGCTTCTTCAACTCGGACATCTCTGAAGGTGCCATGCGATAGGCGCCTTGAAATAGGGCCGCACCCGGCTCTAACTCTATAGTGAACTCGACCTCACGATCCGGTGGCAATCCCGGTAACTCGTCAGAAATACATCGAAAACTCATTAACGACCGGAATCGACGAAAGCTCGACTCCACCATCCTCCGCCTTCAAGGCATAGCACCAATAACCAACACAACCCTTTCGCAGAGTTTCATCGCCTTCAAGGCGTTAATAACGAGTTTCTGTTTCCCCCTCTTTCGCCCGGCGAAAGAGTGCTCGGTGCCATCATCGGCCAACATGGTGATGATTCTCGTGCGGTAGTTCATGATTGCACCATGCCGCTCGAGCCAATCATCACCAAGAATCAAATCCTCACCCTCGATACTCACAACAATAAGATTAGAGGGCCAAGTCCTCTCACAAATAAGCACAGAACAGTCTCGAACCTCCTGATCACCAACGATCCTATCACCGCTAGGAAGCTTAACGATGAAGGGCTCACAAGGCGTCAAACGGTCGAGATTCAAACGGCGCACACAATCCAGAGATATGAACGAATGCGTAGCACGTAATCGAAAAGCACACCGCGGGATGAGAAAGAATATAAACGGTACTGCCGCTACGGTGAGCATTTGGATCATCGGCTCTCCGCATCTCATAGACACGCGGGTGGGCGGAGCCGACACTGGAAGTTCCCCCCTTAGAGGGCTGACCCCGACCCCTTCCCCGACTAGCACTCGGCGGAGACTGAGGAACAAACGATCCCTGATTCACACTTGGTTCCCTAGGCGCTGGAATGGAAGCCCGGGCACCAAGAATTTTCTCTCTCGGCACAGAAAGCAGCCTTGTGACCCGACTGGCCACACTGATTACACGTCAGCAAAGGGTTCGGACAAACACGACTGATGTGGCCCGTACGACCACAATTGAAACACTTCACATCACGGAAAGGAGCACTAGTAGTTCCACGTGGACCCCAGTGAACGAGCCGGACCACCGCCGTGGGGAAGTTAGCAGATTGGGATCTCTCGACCCCCACTCTTGTGGCCCGAAAAGTTCCCAGCGGACTTCTGCTTCTTACTCTCGCGGGCCGCCTCACTCGCCGTCACCGACATATCATAAGCAAGGGCCCTACTCTGATAATCCTTCAATGTAGTGCATACGAGCCCCGACATATAGTCCCGGATCGGCAACTTCATCCGTCTGGAGAAATGGAAAATCTTGTCACTCTCCTCGACAACTTGGGTCTTCACATAACCCAACTCTTTGTTAAAATCAGCAATGGCTTGAGCTACGGGGATATCCCGTGGTTGAGCATCATAAAAAGCATGTACCCGAGCCTGTCTGACTGGCCACGGGCAATATTCAGTCTCCATCAACTCTTGAAACTCAGCCCACGAAGCAGCATGGTCTTTGGGCCCAACGGCCTCCCACCAGTCCGTAGCGTCCCCAGTGAGAAAATATTGAGCAATAGGGACTTTACGGTCCTCGGGACAGTTAGTGGCAACGAAGACCTTAGACATCTCCTTGATCCACCCTTCCCAGAGGATGCATCTTGATGACGTCTTGGAGCCAACGGTCCGCTCCGCCCCGATTAGCATGGGCTTGATCCGGGTTCTGAACCGCCTGAGCTATTGCCGCCATTTGGTTCACCATCTGTTGCATAACGGCCGCAATACCAAGATCGGCACGCTCCTGAGAAGAAGCATGGCTATGACGGTCGCCGGTACTGCCGGCTCCCGAAGACTGTGACGTGGCCGCCCCACCGGCCGCCCCACGTCCCGGCGCGTCCACGGCCACGACCGCGACCACGACCTCTTCCAGCATCCATACTGGAGTTAAATAAGTAGCAAAAGCCATACGAGGATCAGTACAAGAAAAGAACAATTACAAGTCGAGAATCAAGGGTACGATACAAGAAATTAATGAACAGAGGGAAGAAAACTTACGGACACTGGTAGTACCGGAATCATGGCAGCGTGACGATGATGTGCAAAACCAAACACCACAAGACCCAATAAACCAACAAGCCTAGGTATCCATAAACCTAGTGCTCTGATACCATTTTCTGTAACACCCCGGGATATCCGAGGTATATTACGGCCGTGAATCCCTATATGGGACCCACCAGCCGAACAAAGATCATACACAACGACTCAAAGAAACGATAAAATAACACCACGTCATAAAGACGCAAAATGTAACAATCCACCCGGTTCAACCGGTCAATATAACATCATCATCCAACACAACATAATAAGCAACAATACGATTCAAACGAACAAGAACCCCTTAAGTACTCGAGTACAACTATTAGTTCAAAACCACAAAAGACAAAAAGGTAAAAGACACTAAAACATCACTCGTGCACCATCATCACGCACGGCCATCATCCGTGTACTGGTCCAGCGCCCGCTCGTCTCGAAGAACCTGACCTGAAATTCATAAAACGAATTTCCCCAAAACGGGTCCCCAGAGGGGTTAGCAATTACGCTAGTACAAGTAGCCAAATGAACATTTTACATCTTACACATATAGTAATGCATGCCATCAAGAAATCATAGTTTCCAAAACGCTCATTTAATTAAATGCCAATAATAACAACCACATTTGTAAAATGCACCACACTGAACCGCGGACCCTCAGCTTCGTGGATCCCTGCCGAGACCCCGTCGGATCTAACCCACAGTGGTTAAAAGCAAGCTCGCGGTCCACAGCTTCGTGGAACCCTACCGAGACCCCGTCGAGTCTAACCCGTAGTGAGCATACACACACACACAATTTCTCATACAAAACTACTACTATGTCAAGATTGTAAGTTCATAAGGATACTTGCCTCGATTAATTAGACGATGACACGAGCGGAGCGGAAGAGTTGAACACGACCGCAAGGAACCGCGGAAATGAACCTAACGATTCGAATAACACAATCACAACCAACTCTAGACGATTACGGAAATGGAATACACCCGGAAACCCGCCTACGATTCATGTATATTCGTATATAAACAACAACGAGGGCGGACCACAACCGAACCCTCTCGATTCCGTAAAAATCACGAAATATACCATGAATCCGTAGGGAAACTAAGAATACCAACAAGAATAATCATATTCATCATGAATCCATCAACGAAACGGAACGGATCGGAAGAAAATCCCAAAACCCCCAAATTATCCAAAAGTAGGGTTCTAAGAGATTACCTTGGATTTAGGATGAGAAACACAAGTGGATGATGTTAGTCTTACACCAAGAACTCAAGCACAAGAATCTCTGAAGTGATTGGAAGAAGAAAATCGCCTCAAATCGCCTCGGAGTCGCTCGGCCGCGGAAGAAGGAGAGAAATGAAAAGCGTGATTATCTCGGTCAACTCCCTGGTTTATATAACCAGGCGTGTTAGCGCACGCTAAGACCTCAAGGTTAGCGTGCGCTAACGGGATAGGGTTACCAACCCTCCTGTTAGCGTCCGAGACCAGAAGCCAGGGTTTTTGCCGTTAGCGTGCGCTACCATGCATGTGTAGCGTGCGCTAATAGCCTATCGGTAGCGCGCGCTATCGACCAATAGCGTGCGCTACCTGAACATCAGCCGAGTCCAGTAGCCAACTGCCCAAACCTCACCTGACCCGTTAGCGTGCGCTACCATACCAGTGTAGCGTGCGCTAACTAGAATCTGATTGAATTCAGTAGTAAACTGCCCAGTACTGGACAGTCACATTAGCGCGCGCTACGAATTAAACGTAGCGTGCGCTACCAATGGATTTCTAGCGTGCGCTATACAGAAAATTTAGCGTGCGCTAGATACAGAATATAAACGACCCAAAATACCGGATTATGAACGAAACGTCAAACGGAACACCTCAAAACGCATCATAGCATAGAATGAATCCACGGCAACCCCGAAACGACGGTTCCGCACAACAATTACGAGAATCAGATCAAAAGATAACGGAAAAGTTACACTGAAGGATACACGAGAGTCACTAAAATCGAGAATTACGCCGGAAATACAATTACAAGGGAAAGAAAAATGCGGATATTACAGCGCAACAAGGGCCGTATCTTGGGCCGTTTCACACACGGCCGGCATTTAGCGCCGTGTCCTCGCGCGTATTCCGGAAGAGACCGAGTCACCACAAAACGGCGCACAAACACGGGGCAAACTGGGCCGTTTTTCATCGCCGTGTTTCAGCAGATGCCATGCAAAATTAGTCCACTTTTGACCAACTTGTGAAATCAACCACAAGATATTTTTTTGGTCAAAAATCTGAAAATTCAAAGACATGGGTGAAGTGTGAACAAAGAATTAAAAAAATGATATTACAATAGATATTTTGAATTAAATAATCAATTGTATTCTTGAAAATCACCTATAAAAGGACATGTTCACCCATTGCAAACCAACACACATTCTTACCAAGAAATCCTCAACTTCTTGCTAAGAAATACTCCTTTCCTTTAGCAATATATTTTCCTTAGAATTTTCAATTTTAGTTTGTATTTTATTTTTGCTTTGAAGTTTTTCTTTCATTTAGTTTGTAATTGAAAAGTACTTGATCAATAAGCACTTAGTATTTTACTTTCAAATTTTGTAAGCTTGTAACCTTTAAACAAGTTTGAAGTTATATTTTGAAGTTTGTTTCTTGCACTTTGATTCATCATATTCAAGTAAGTTTTATCTATTGTCATTAAGTTCTAGTAATTAAAAGTTTCTATATATATATATTATATATATCAATTATTTCTATTATAATTTTAGTATGTATAAACCAATGAGTAGCTAATCTTTCTTCCTAGGGAAGGGGATTTCTATTAGGTTATATATTGAGTATTTGATTGATTTAAACTATTTTTAGGACTAATTAGTTTAAATAGAGATTGATCATATCCTATTTTTACTAATGAAACCTTCTTGATTGATTGTTGAGTGAATTGGAAACATATCTTTTCAATCTATCAAATGTTAATCTTGTTATCAACATCTTAAGATTGCGAAAGTGGTTAAGACATCTTTGATTACGAAAGTACGGAGGTGAAAAGTTGATTACTCGATGAACGATCGTTTATCCTAAAAATAGTCAAGTTAGAGAAATGAAAGGACTAATTGGTTTAAATAGTGATTGATCATATCCTATTTCTACTAGTGAAACCTCCTTGATTGATTGTTAAGTGTATTGGAAACACATCTTTTCAATCTATCAAGTGTTAATCTTGTTATCAACATCTTAAAAAAGTGACAAGATTAAGACATCTTTGATTACGAAAGTACGGAGGTGAAAAGTTGATTACTCGATAAACATTCATTTTTCTTTTATATCCATATAAATCAATTCCTATACTTAATTAAATACCTAATTTAATGAACCCGTAATCCCCTAGATTTTATAAATTCCCAACTCATTTTAATTCTATTCATTTTCACTAGTTAAAAATAGTCTAGTATAAATAGTCTTATATAAATAGTCTTATATAAATAGTCTTAAAATAAATAGTCTTAATATAAATAGTCTAGTATAAATGATCTTAATAAAAATAGTCTTATATAAAATAGTCTTATTAAAAATAGTTTAGTTTAAAATATAGTGCATTTTAATTTAGTTAATTTTTAAAAAACCCAAAAATATCTTTTTAATATTTTAGTATTTATTTCTACAATCTATAACAAAAATTATACGAAGCCTGTTGGACAATCCTCGAGAGAAAAGACCTTGGTAGAACTTACCACAAACTACTTCTACCTCGTATATATTTGCGGCGACTCAAAACTCCTATTTTTAGGATAAGTTTTTGGCCGATCAAATTTTGGCGCCGTTGTCGGGATTGTTTTAGGCAAATATAATTTTTGTATACTTTTGTTTATATCTTGTTATTTTATCTTTCTTTATTTACGCATCTTTTATTCTTACGTCCGGTCAAGTGGCGGATAACGGTACTCCGTGACTATCAAAGTCGGATTTTCGGTTTCCCACAAACAAGCGATATTTGTAGATATTTTATCGTTTTCATTTTAATTTTTTTGTCATGGATGAAACTTTGAATAATATTGAAAAAGATTTCCCTTTCTAAGCAAAAATGAAATTTTAAAAATTTACAAGACAAGGCTTGAAAGGATGAGGTTGCTTACGAATAAAGCATACCTTTTGACATAAGATTCATTATCGAAGCCAAAGTAAGAATAGAAGGTGAATTCAGAAACACCAACTAGATTCTTACCAGGCTTGGAAAAGTTCATATGCCAAGAAACGACGAGCAAAGATTCTAGCCGTTTGCTATAAATGTGCTAGATGGGCTGTAATGCAAAATGTCGATCTTTAGGAATTCCATCTACAAACAGAGAAGATAAAATTCGGTTCATTAATGATGGTCTGAATAAGGAGAATTTAGATAATATCGAAATTTCTCTTGACACGCATCCTAGTGGACTTGTGTATTACGGAATTCAATGTTTGTGGAATAAATTCAAACCAGAATATGAACAACGTCTTGGGAATCTGACGTTAAAAGACCCTGTTTGCCAATTTGTAAGAAAATTGGATGGGAAGCTTCTCCCCGACTCATAGAAGGCGTTTAGGCCGTTTCTGAACGTAAAATCAGAGGAAGATGTGAGCCACAATCACAACTACTGTACAAACGCGTGAGTATCTTTTATTTTTGTCGTGTGGTGAGATTTTCTAAATAAAAAATGTGATACGCGATAAATGCATTCATTATTCTATTGAGTAGTTGAAGCGCAATCAACGCAATCACAAACTTGTTAAGCAATTTTTCCTCATTTTTTCTTCTATAAATAACCTTTGTGCTTGTTTCTTTTATTCATCCCTCAAACTTGTACTTTTCTCTTTTTCTCTCTAAAAAAAATTTCTTTTCAAAAATGGAGTCATCATCTTCCACAAAAAAATTTAGCACAGTCTGCATTTTTGGTGGATCTAGTTCTGGAAAAGAGGCATGCTTCACTGAAGCAGCCCACGACTTGGGTCGTACCTTAGGAGAAAAATGCATTCATGTAGTTTACGGAGGAGGAAGTCTAGGATTAATGGGACGAGCTACCGTCGCCTATATGGAAGGAGTAAGAGTATTGGGAGTAATCCCAAAACCTCCGCCGAAAGTAAAATCACCGGTCAACTATTGGAGATGAGTTTAGATCTGTGAATATGCAAGATCGCATAACTCACATGATAAATAATTCTGGCGCCTTTATCGCCCTTCCGGTGGTTTTGGCACCCTTGAGGAACTTTTTCATGTGGTTACCAGAGCCCGACTAAATGTTCATCAAAACCAATAGGAGTGCTTAATGCCAATGGTTTCTTTGATGGTTTCTTGTCTTTCATCGACTACTCTGCCGAAAAGGGCTTTATTTCCGAGCGTGCAAAAGCGAATCATAGTCGTTGCAACAACACGAAGAACTAATCAAAAACTCAATGAATTTGTTCCTCAACCGAGATCCAACTCTAGCTAAAATTGTGCAGGTAGAAGATTTTACAGTGAGAAAGCGAAAAGTGGATTCATTCCTCTCCCTTAGAAAACCCATGACGGACATCTTGTATTTTTACTTTATCGTGTGTAATAATCGTGCTAAATGATGGCGGCTTAAGGAGTTTCTTCTTGATCTCTTGACGCGCATCTATTCGCGATTTATGTATTCTTTGTAATTTTTATTTCGTGTTTTGCTTTTTTTTAAAAACTTTGATGGCAGCGTAAGGTGACTCTTCGGACTTTCTTGATGCGCATCTAAAAAATTATGTTATACTTACGAGTATATTTTATTTTCTTTTGTGTGTGCCTCGTATATTTATTCTCTTGCAGATTCTAAAAGGCGTTAGGCTCGGACATCAACTTTCTTAACAGGAGTATTACGCTTTTACGCATTGATTTTTATTTTTATTTTATAAATTGAGACAGTTTATTTTCAAGTTTGGGGGTGGTTTGTTTTATGATTTTGGTGTTTTGTTATTTTTGTGTGGGTTGTTTAATAATTTTGGTGTGTTTTGATTGATTTGGTTATTTGCCTTAATTTTTTTTTTTATTATATATATATTTATAGTATTTTGATTTTTCTAGATCTGGCCATAAACACCAATAAATTAGCTATATACAAGCTTCTAAAATCGTTTTAACCGGTAAAAAAAATTGTATATTCCAAATTTTTTTTTTTGAGCCTTAATCTCTCTTTCCAAGCCTTGTAATTATCATATAAAATCGAGTCATTCGTTACCTTGAGAAAAGAAGAATCAATTGGTTGATGAAAAATAAAACTGAAATTTACTTAATTTGTGGAGTTTTTGATTTTTCATGCTTAACTAAAAATGATTTTACGCAAAAATTCTATTCCCTAAAAAAAAGGAGTCATTGGTGAAAAGAGCTACACGTTAGCAAATAACGGTGTGAAAGCTATCACCTAAAAAAATAAATGACGAAAAGGAGAAGTGTTGAGCGACAATATTGCCTAATTTTGGAAGTCTTAAATTTTGCGAAAAATAAAGGACTAACCATTGTTGGTGCGTAGCCGTCTCGAAAAATTGGTGAAAAGAGCTACACGTTAGCAAATAACGGTGTGAAAGCTATCACCTTTTTACGAAAGAAAAATAATGAGATAGAAATTGTGTTAGTGAAAAGAGCTACACGTTAGCAAATAACGGTGTGAAAGCTATCACTAAAAGGGATGTAGTTTATGAGCAGATTTGAATTAATTAGCAGCTGAATTTCAATACACTCAATTTTGTGAAAATCACAATATTTGATGACGCCGATGAAATTCTTCTTCATATTGAGTCGAAAAATAAACGAGTGATCGAGAGCAACCATTAAAGGGAGTCGTGTGAAGTCACGAGTGGGAAAGAAATAATCAACCTTTAGGGGGGGAAACCTTGCATTTTGGAATTACAAAAATAAAAACCGTGTTTTAACTTCAAAATCGTTAGTAGATTTATTTTGAATCTTGATTCATTTTCTATCTCGTATAAAGTTGGTTATTGTGTATTAATGGCATTTTGATCTCTTTTTATCTTTATATATAATTATTTTTCTTAAATTTGTGTGTATTATTTTTTATTTTTATTTTGTGTCTTATTTTAATTTTTATTTTGTGTGTGATTAATAATGAGTCTTGCTCGGGACTAGCAAGAATTTAAGTGTGGGGTATTTGATTAGTGCATAATTGATCTAAAATTCATATACAAAATATTCATTTTTCCGGCATAATTGTACTGATTTGTGATTAAAAATATATATTTTACGATATGTCCAAACATGAGCTAAAAATGGTTATTTTACAGATTATTGACATGAAGCATCAAAAAGAACGGAAAACAAGATCAAATCCAACGCGGGAATTTTTCCAGACAAGCGACCATACAAAGCGGCGCAAAATGGATCGTGTTACGTCGGCCGTTTCACATACGGCGCAACAAGGGCCGTATCTTGGGCCGTTTCACACACGGCCGGCATTTAGCGCCGTGTCCTCGCGCGTATTCCGGAAGAGACCGAGTCACCACAAACGGCGCACAAACACGGGGCAAAGCCGGGCCGTTTTCATCGCCGTGTTTCGAGATGCCATGCAAAATTAGTCCACTTTTGACCAACTTGTGAAATCAACCACAAGATATTTTTGGTCAAAAATCTGAAAATTCAAAGACATGGGTGAAGTGTGAACAAAGAATTAAAAAAATGATATTACAATAGATATTTTGAATTAAATAATCAATTGTATTCTTGAAAATCACCTATAAAAGGACATGTTCACCCATTGCAAACCAACACACATTCTTACCAAGAAATCCTCAACTTCTTGCTAAGAAATACTCCTTTCCTTTAGCAATATATTTTCCTTAGAATTTTCAATTTTAGTTTGTATTTTATTTTTGCTTTGAAGTTTTTCTTTCATTTAGTTTGTAATTGAAAAGTGCTTGATCAATAAGCACTTAGTATTTTACTTTCAAATTTTGTAAGCTTGTAACCTTTAAACAAGTTTGAAGTTATATTTTGAAGTTTGTTTCTTGCACTTTGATTCATCATATTCAAGTAAGTTTTATCTATTGTCATTAAGTTCTAGTAATTAAAAGTTTCTATATATATATATATTATATATATCAATTATTTCTATTATAATTTTAGTATGTATAAACCAATGAGTAGCTAATCTTTCTTCCTAGGGAAGGGGGATTTCTATTAGGTTATATATTGAGTATTTGATTGATTTAAACTATTTTTAGGACTAATTAGTTTAAATAGAGATTGATCATATCCTATTTTTACTAATGAAACCTTCTTGATTGATTGTTGAGTGAATTGGAAACATATCTTTTCAATCTATCAAATGTTAATCTTGTTATCAACATCTTAAGATTGCGAAAGGGGTTAAGACCTCTTTGATTACGAAACGGAGGTGAAAAGTTGATTACTCGATGAACGATCGTTTATCCTAAAAATAGTCAAGTTAGAGAAATGAAAGGACTAATTGGTTTAAATAGTGATTGATCATATCCTATTTCTACTAGTGAAACCTCCTTGATTGATTGTTAAGTGTATTGGAAACACATCTTTTCAATCTATCAAGTGTTAATCTTGTTATCAACATCTTAAAAAAGTGACAGCGATTAAGACATCTTTGATTACGAAAGTACGGAGGTGAAAAGTTGATTACTCGATAAACATTCATTTTTCTTTTATATCCATATAAATCAATTCCTATACTTAATTAAATACCTAATTTAATGAACCCGTAATCCCCTAGATTTTATAAATTCCCAACTCATTTTAATTCTATTCATTTTCACTAGTTAAAAATAGTCTAGTATAAATAGTCTTATATAAATAGTCTTATATAAATAGTCTTAAAATAAATAGTCTTAATATAAATAGCCTAGTATAAACAGTCTTAATAAAAATAGTCTTATATAAAATAGTCTTA
This sequence comes from Orobanche coerulescens, assembly GCA_033398695.1. Taxonomy (NCBI): domain Eukaryota; kingdom Viridiplantae; phylum Streptophyta; class Magnoliopsida; order Lamiales; family Orobanchaceae; genus Orobanche; species Orobanche coerulescens. The sequence goes on from CM065815.1 coordinate 72,909,756, forward strand.
TTAAAAATAGTTTAGTTTAAAATATAGTGCATTTTAATTTAGTTAATTTTTAAAAAACCCAAAAATATCTTTTTTAATATTTTAGTATTTATTTCTCGCAATCTATAACAAAAAAATTATACGAAGCCCTGTTGGACAATCCTCGAGAGAAAAGACCTTGGTAGAACTTACCACAAACTACTTCTACCTCGTATATATTTGCGAGCGACTCAAAAACTCCTATTTTTAGGATAAGTTTTTTGGCCGATCAAACGTAAGCAGGAATATCAAGAGGTTGTTGCGGAGCCTTGCTCGACAGAAAGTCCAGCACCATGGGAGCAACGTCCGGATCGGCGAGACGAACCCTACAGCGCAAACCAAGGAAACCAAAAAGTTAGCCTAAGACTTACTCAGAGCGCCTACCTCGGAAAGTTCAAAACATTCTCACCTGTTGACCCGACTCTGGTCACGGCCGAAAAGGGCTTTCCCAGGAGTCTCGGCGTCGGCGATCGCCGTCCTTTTCAAGTAGCCGAAGGCGACTGAGCTGGACGCCGACGGCACGGGACCAGCCCCTCCGCCATCGGAGCGGAAGAAGCGGGGAGCGGCGATCGCGGCTCGGTATAGTTAAATCCGCCTCGGTAGACGGAAGGACGCCTCCGGCCTCCGCCTCTTGCGGTTGCGCTGGAGCTGTTCCTCACCTTGAGTTTCCGGTTCGGCGACCGGCACCGCAACGGGCTTCACCACAGGGGCAGGGCGAGACGACGTCGCGGCAACGCGACCCGCTTTCTTTCCCATATGAAGGCGACCGAGAAAACCGGGGTTAGACATGGCGATCTCCCGTGGTAGCTCGGTGATCCGGGGAAAATAGGTCTCTGCCAAAGAAGAAACTAAAACAAGTTAGACACTTGCGTAAACGTGGCGACCTCTTTGAGACGATCGCCTCGCAGAAAAGAGCGGATAGAAAGTCATACCAGGTGCCTTAAGGTGGCGAGGGAAGCGAAACAGTCGAGCTCCCAACCGATGAGATTCGTGGCTGACTGATCGAACGTCTTTATAGGAAATCGGCAATGCGCGAATCCGCTCCCAGACGATCGAGAAATCAAAGGGGAGATCGTCGGCCGATGGAACAAGGGATCCTGCAAAAAGGGAAACAAAATTAGATCAGTCCAAGGAGTATCCAAACGAAGGGAGAAAGGAAACCCTTACTTGGATTCCTCTCCCGAAAATTGGTAGGGATATCCAACTCCTCCTCCGGCGGTTCGCTCGATGCCGACCTCCAGGCACCACCAACCCAGCACCACTTTTTCAGGTCGCCTCGGGTCTTGCTCGGCACCCCGATAACCACCCTACCCTGGCGACCTTGGATATGGTACCCGCCGATCGACCCTTTCTGCACGGTCAGCTTAAAAAGATAAGTCATCTCTCCCGCAGAAGGCAGGCGAAACAACCTGTGACCGCCAAATAACGTCAGTGTGCTGATAATCTGCAGCCAGGCGTTCGGCGTCGGTGAGAGGCGCCAAATTCCAGCGATCAGCGAGATCTGAAACGGCGACGGCAAGGAAACCGCAGACCGGCCAGGTCATTTCGTTGATGGCGACCATACCCTCGGGAGGCGTCGGCACGTTCGTTCTCGGCGGGCACGTGCAATGACACATCGGAGGGAATATGATATTTGGCCCTCAGTGGTCATGTCCTTCAGTCGCCGAACTCCGAATCGACCAAGGGACCATTGAGACGGTTCACAGCCGAAACTCCGTCCGCTTCACATGTACATAGGGATAAGCGGCGGAGTAAGCTTCAAATCAAACTCCGGACAGGGCACGGAAATCCCTCCATAAGTCTAGCAAAAGCCCTATAAACCGGGCAGAGACGCTGTCCTTTTCCCAAGACAAACGTATCGATTCGTCTTCCTCCACCGCGACGCATCTCGCTCCTCCTCCGCCGCAGAGCCCGCCACTACGGCCTCATTGAAAAGCTCCTCAAGCTCTGCGGGTGGAATCCCCCTTACGAATAGCCTCTGCGGCCGTTTCCACGGGGATTCCCACAGGAATTTCCTCCCGGTCCGGCGAAGCCGCGGCGGCAGAAGTGTTTCCGACCTCGAAGGCCTTAGATCCTCCCGACATATTCTCAAAAAGTTAAGGGAAAGGGAAAAATTGGGTTTCTTACCTAAAGAAAGGAAGACGGTCGGCACAGCAAGCTACGGAAATTTTTGCAGAGCTTCAGCAGGAAGACAAGGACGCGTAAAAGATGAAAATGGAGTAGCCCTAGCCCCTTTTATAGATGGAGGCCGGGGTCTCTGGGCAAATAGGCGAAAGTCTGAGGGCTGGGATGCAACCGACAGCCAGGACGCAATAAATGCGGCCCTCGAGTCCCGCGTACGCGTCTTTTCGAGGGCACGCCAATCGACAAAGTCTGACGAACCGTCGGACTCCCTCAATAGAAACGCGACGCGTGTCCTTGCACGGTTTCGCGAGCCCACGTCTCTTTTCCCGCCGCTCCCAGCGCAAAGGGAGATCGTCCAAATTTGAAATCAGATCGACCGGTCGTCTAAAACATTAGCGATCGCCAAAAGTGCCACCTCACCCCGTGTTTTCAACATCGAGCCGAGCTGGGGGGCAATTGTTGTGCGGCATTTAAACACGCCTCGAAGACGATCGTCATAGCAATGGAGGTCTACCATGAGAGATGTGCTCGGGTAAACACCACGAACTCGGCACCCACGGCGATCACCTTCGCTGATAGCGATCGTCTTTTGTTGATAGCGATCGTCTCGTGCCGTGTTTTACTCCAACATCCGTCAAAAGTCATCAAAGCCCAAATCTCGGGCCGACCCGCATGCAGATCTCAAAAGGTGCCGACAGACAAGATCGGTGCCTGACTGTCACCTACTTCACCTACCAACAGGCCGCACTGCGAACAAGATCTTGACAGACAAGACTCAGTGCTCACGCCTGTCACCAACTTCACCTACCAACAAGATCACCAAAAGGTGGGTGACAATGCTCGGGCGCATGCGAGTTCCCGTCAGACTGCATAACCTACCGTCAGTAACAACCGCGGACTTTGAGGGAAAAGCCCCACGCGACGAGACGATCGGCCGTCTTATTATAATATAAATAACGATGATCACCTGCGATCGTCGGGGGGCCCTCAGGAACTTGGTCTGCTATAAATAGAAGGTCCAAGGACTGCGAAAAGACACAGCAAACAAGAGAGAGAAAAGAGAAAGACATTCTCACACATAGAACATCCATAGCAAGAATTCACAGAACTCCATATCTGATTCTTCCGGCATTCTATACGCTCCACAGCTTAGAAAACTAGAATCCTTTACACTCTTTGTGATAGATTCTAACATTAATATTTGTACTCAACCGTATACTTATTAATAAAATCTTGCGAGAGCATTCAAGCCCGGGATTAACAACCCCGGCAAATCTTGTGTCATTTAATTTCTCACGGACGTGCTCCCGCACTTGTTGGTTACTCGATCATTCCAGCAACATTATCTTCGGATAATATTTTGGGTAACAACACTATCCAAATCCCAAATTACGAAATGGGGCTCCTTTTTAAATTAATTATTTCCCGTGGTTAAGATATCACGTCCATTAATTAATTTAAGCTACTGACAGCTTTAACTAATTAATTTCTTATCTAAGAGTAGTACCACTCGAGCCTTATTATTAAATCCACCTACATGGTTTAATATAATAATCATTATCGAGCTCTTCGAGGGGACATCATCAAAAACCGCACGAGTCACGACACGATTTCTACTTATAATAATAATAATTATAATATAAATAATATTATTGTCCAAGATACGAAGCTTATTGAGTCAATCACTTGACTTTAACCCATGGTAAATCAAAGCAATAAATATTATAAATACATAATTAAACATTATATACTTAGAATTAAGAAATAACTATTCCGAGACTTATGTTATACTTACAATTAGTACAGAAGACACTATCTCACTGCAATCCAGTTCAACATATGCAAATTCGCTAATGCATGCTAATAGTTAAGAACAACTAATCTAAAGAATACATTACAACCTTTCATATGATTTGTCTAGTAATTATATAGGTTGTAAACTATTATTATTCTATAAGGTACCGATAATGTGATCTTCCGTGTGACACCAACACACCATATTATCTACAATATAAAATAATTATACAATACATTTGCATAACCATAATGTGAATAAATATGCAAACTATGTGATTAAACGTAATTAATATTCTCATAGGTAGTTACATGAAAATAAGGTAATACAAGCATAAAGTATGCTTTGTAGTATACAACCCTAACAATATCCCACTTATACTCAGATCATGCTTTTAAGTGTACTACGCTATTACATAGTCTATCATATCTCTGACTTATACTCAAAGCAATGCTGCCATACACCATAATACCATTCCTTCCACATGCCTTTCAAGAACTTTTGGAGGTCGGCCTTTCTATGAAATGATTGTCAAGATTATCTTCGGATGAAACCCGGGCAACAACTACGTCTCCTTCCTTTACGAAGTGTCGTATGATGTGGTACTTGCAGTTGATATATTTACTTGCCTTGTTGTTGTGATATTTCTTACACGCAAGTGCACGTTATCGTTTACAAGTAATAAAGTGATAAGTAGAGTATCATTCCCACGAGGACTGAATCTCTAACTACCGATTTTTATGTATTCCAATTTTATTTGAACAATCGAATTTGGGTTTTGCAATTAATAACTAAAAGAATTACTAAAAGACTAAACAGTAGAAAACGATAGCTTGAATAAAGGGAGATCAAATGATGAATAAGTCTAGGATTTTGAATCCACCTTGGTTTATCCGAATTTACTCTCGATTATCCGTAGTAAATAATTTTCCCAATTTATTGAAGGCGGAGATTGCTAATATATTCTACCACCTCTCCCGAGGTCAATAGATTTGTCTAAAGGCGAATAACGCACTCTATCCCTAGGTGAATTAATTCGTCAATAGGCGAAAAGCATAAAATCTCCAAAAGGCCACGTTGTTCCTATGAGTATATTCCTATCTCACAGAATAAAACGATCCTCACCAATAGTTCCTCACCAATTTTCCTCTCCCGATTCGAATTGAATGATTAAATCAATACAACTATTGGCCAGATAATTACAAGCATTAAACACAATTGGGAAATCTCAACAAAAAGGTAATTAATTGGATAATCTCAAGCAATTCGTCAAAACATAGGTTTCATCAAAACCCTAGATTAGGTTTTACTAATAATTGAAAATACAGAATAAATAAATGAAAGCATAAAAATCAAACGCAGATGAAGCTCGGATTCCTCCGTTCTTAGGCTTCCGCCCTCTGCCCTTGAAGTCTTCTGCTTCCCTCTTCTTCTGCCGTCTCCAAGCTTAAGCTCCAAAAGATCCCAGATTCAAAGATAATTAATTAGGGTCTTAAACCCTATTTATAGCTCAGCACATCCTCCAAATCGCGTCCGTAAGAGTAGGTCGAAAACTGGCTTCGAAACGGCCCAAATCCGCGCGGACATACAAAAACCGCCAAGTGTGCCGCGGCGCACTAAATCTGTGCCGCAGACACCGCTTTCACTGGATGCAGGCGTCCTTAAATTCTTCTGTGCCGCGGCTCACCTGGACTGTGCCGCGGCACAGAGTACAGTTTACTCTGCGCTCGGCTGGGTGTCTTCTTGTGCCGCGGCCCTGCTTCCTTGTGCCGCGGCTCATAGCCAAAATATGCCGTTTTCGCCCGTTTCGCCTCGTTTTAGCTTCCGGACTTCAATTTCCTGACAAACATACAAAATTAAGGCATTAAAGGCTCATTTTATCAATTTCACTCTCCAAAATAATGCAAAATAATGATAAATAAGCGTATAAAAATACGCCTAACAAATACCCCCAAACTTAAGCCTTTGCTTGTCCTCAAGCAAAAAGAATTAATTTCAATAAAAGAATGTCGTGAATCATCGTGCGACTCGTAGTGTTCAACCTAATCAATACTATTCTGTAATTCTCTCTGAATAATACGAGTGTCATAATAGCGAGCTGCACTCAGAACACTGATCCCACAAAGTAATCAAGTTCAGTCCTAATCACTCGTTCATGAAGAATATCCAGCTCAAAGATTAACAAAACGTGAATCAAATCGACCGTCAATATGAAAGGTTAAAATAAACAAGCTAGTTCGCCCCGTTCCTCAGTCTAATGGCACAATTTTCACGAGTTTCATAAAAAATAATCCTCGGCCAGTATTCCCTTATATATATGCTCAAGAAATTGATTCGAGTTGACCACTAGGTTCGGATCTCGGGATGTTTCATCGGGATAATCCTAGGGTGGAACTTCCATTCTCATGTATTGGGAAACCGTTTGACGTAAAAGACACTCATGGGGCACATGGATGCTTCCAGTTACTAAGTTCCCTTCTACAGCGGAGAAACAACTCGAATATATAATTTCCGCATGTCCGAATCAAGGTCGCCGTTTTACGTGAGAGTAAACAACGGGTCACGCGAATACCCCCGGTTACTAGGATCCCTATCATCGGCATGTGAAATATCAAAATCACTAGTCTAATCAAGGTCGTCGTTTTACGCGAGAGTAAACAACGGGTCACGTGAATACCCCCGGTTACTAGACTTCCCTTCATAGAACAACATTATCTCGACTTTTGGGAAAAACTGACCGACTCTAAACTCAATCTAGGTGCCAACACGACTAATGTAACTGGACGACTAACTAACTGAAAAATGTAACCTAACGTATCGATGGTGATTTTAAAACAAGTATGTATCCTCTCTTATTTCCCAAGACCTCTACAATCACGAAAAAATTTCGGACCTAAATGAATACTAAGCAGAAACAGAAATCTCTGACTACAACGCGACTAGAACTCGACCGTTTCTTCAGAGAGAAAAACAGTGTCGTAACATCAGTATCACACAAATAGAAGCACGAAAAATTCACGAATAAAGAAGAATTTAGACAAGCAAGGCTATCGAAAAAAAATAACGCAAAGTAATGAAAAGTGCAACAAAATGAAGTACAGCAATGAATGTAGCAACTGAAAGTAAATCTCCCCCCCCCAAACTTAGGACGTACATTGACCTCAATGGACAAAATATGATATGCAGTAAAAGTAAAAGGTCAAGTACTCCCCTCCAGTCCGCTCACGAGCTGGTGCCGGCATCATCCGGTGAGGAGGGTGGTGTGGCTGGCCGGGCGGGTGCAATAAATGGTCCGTCGGGATGCATGATATGGGCCGTCCATGCGGAAAGGTGCTCCTGATGATAAGCATCCCTCGCAGCCAGACGCCTCGCCTCTCGTCGGTTGGCCCGGCGGGCCTGCTCTCGCATCTCGGCTCTGACGGCAGCAATAACGCTCTCTCGCTCCGTCCGCTGCTCCTCTCGCATGGCAGCCATCAAACTCTCCCTCTCTCTCCTCATCTCATCTCTCTCTCTCCTCGTCTCCTCTCTCAGCTCCTCTCTCTCTCTCTCCTCGTCTCCTCTCTCAACTCCTCTCTCTCTCTCCTCAGATCCTCCCTCAGCCCATCAAACATCTCCTGTAATCTCTCTCTGTCGGGCTGCGGGCCGGCCTCTCCATGTGTCAGCAAAAGAGGCTCGGGGGATCTCTCGTGGGCCTCCTCCAGCAGAAATCCTCTCCCCCGAGCATGCGCCGGCGCTCCTCCCCACTGGTCAAAGTGTGATATGATGCGGTGGTCGGTCGGGGCCTGGGGAGCAAGCATCGGCTCGTCGTCTGACCACGTCAGCCCCGACTGCCGGCACAAAGCGCAGATGAGAGAGGGGTGCTTCAACCCCGTCTTGGCCCCTCCCTGGATACACTGGAAAATAGATCGGACCAGGATGGGGGCCACATCGAAACGCAGCCCGGAAGTGATAGCATAAAGTGTCCGGGCGCGGGAGAGAAAAACAGTACGGATATGGGAGGTGGGGTCAATGCGTGCACAGATAAAATAAAGCCAGGCACGCCCGAGCCGGCTGAGGCGCGAGCTCTTGAAGTGGAAGGTGGAAGAACCCTGTGCGCGCTGCTCGTAGTCGGAATCGGGCTGTGCAATGGTCTCGAGCAGGGACTCCTTCGTGAGGCTAGTCATCACTCGGTCATAGGCCGACTCATCTACCACCGGAAGCCCAAACAACCTCCGAATAGCAGCAGTGGAGAAATCAACTGTAACACCTCGGACATCGACCTGAGTCCGAGACTCTAATGATGGCAACGTATGGCCTGCCCGAATGTGCTTCAGTAGTGCACTGGCGTAGAACTCCTGCACAATCGAGATAATCGCTGGCTCGGGGGGTGCAGCAAATTGGCCCCACCCCATCTCATCAATCATGGTGAGCAATTCCCCGTCCTGAGGGGCTGGAGTAAATCCCCTCTCTGGAATAAGCGGTCGTGGCCGAATCTGTTGGGTACGGGGTCGGATATTTGCGCCGTTTGCGGAAGCGTAAATATAAGTGCGGAAAATAAAGGACACGAGGATTTATAGAGGTTCGGCTATAAACAAGCCTACGTCCTCTCTAGGTATCTTTTTCTATAGGATCAAGATAAAAACCTCTACGCCTCTCTTCTATCGGTCGAGGTATAACCGTTACAATCACGTCTTCTATTGGTCCATGATAAACCACTCGTACTTGTCTTTGTGTCGGTCCAAGTTAAACCGTTTTACTTTTAGTAGGACAAGGAATCAACCTCTCTAGCTTTCTATGGGTACTAGATAAACCTCACTCGATAGCGATTACGATTCTAATAATGCCGGATCCTTGATCCTAATAACACCGAATCCAATCGTATCTTTTCTTTTACCACTTGTGTATGTTTTCGTGAATTCTCACTCAAACACTTACAATTAAGCTCAATATCAACAACAAGAATGTGTATAATAATATCACAAGAATAGACTATTTGCTCAAGGTTGTTGTACTCAAACAATACCATAGGGATGGTATTTATAGGCTCCATCTTCAAACTAGCCGTTAGCTGCTGCACACTGCATTACGTACGCTATCTCATTCATATTACGTACGTAAGCTTCATTACGTACGTTAACCTTAGCCCAGTCCAGTTTCAATCCAGTGAGTTTCGTTTCTTTGGTTACGTACGTTAGCATTGACGTTGTTACGTACGTTAACATTACGTCACTGATGATGTCATATATCCGTTGCATGCTTTTCTGAATTTGACTCCTCCAACGTTCACTTGTTTGAACTACATTACGTACGTTATATTACTCCCATTACGTACGTAAGGCTGCTTTATTTACGTACGTTAATCATGCTGAGTTACGTACGTTAAGCTTGTGCAGAACACTATTTTCCAGCTTCGTTTTCTTCGATTCTTGGCTTCGCGTCTTCGTTGTTTTGTTTTTCTTATCAACATTAATCATCAAAACACTTTTAATTTATGTATGGAACAAAATGTTCCAACAATATCCCCCTTTTTGATGATTACAAAACAACCCTTCGTCAATGGGATTTTCCTGAAAAAATACAAGTATATGTATATGTGTACAGACCAAAGTTGTCGGCTTTGTCCGTTTCGTTAGAATCTTCTCCCATTTCTTTTTCGACTCCTTCTTTTCTTTTCTCTTTGTCTTTTCTCACTTTCATTAATTTTTCATCGTCTTGTCGACGTCTCCTCATATATGTATATGTGTACAGACAAAAGTTGTCGGCTTTGTCCGTTTCGTTAGAATCTTCTCCCATTTCTTTTTCGACTCCTTCTTTTCTTCTCTCTTTTTCTTTTCTCACTTTCATTAATTTTTCATCGTCTTGTCGACGTCTCCTCATTTTTCTTTTTCTGTCATTTTTTCGACTTCTCCTTTTCATTTTTCAACTCCTTCGTTTCTCCCCCTTTTAGGGTAAATCCCATTTTTCTTATTTTCCTCCTTTCTCTCCCCCTTTTTGTTTTCATCAAAAAGTAAAAAAATAGCAATTGAAATATGTGATACCAAAATGTAGAATATGCACGATATCAATTTATGATAAATAAATGCATAAAGGGTAAAAACTCCCCCTGAAAATATTATCTCCCCAAAAAAAAAATACTCCCCCTGAGTAAGATACAAAATCAATTTTTGGGGATCCAACCTATAGTTGGTTTTTGTTTGGAGACATAGACGGTATTTGAAACGATTGTTCCTTTAGGAACCCAAATTTTCTTAATTTTTATCGTCTGTCTCGGCTTTTGCAACTTGAAATATGATGCCCGATTTTTAAACACTTTTCGCAATGGGGTATTTTAAAATTAACGGATTCATTTTTCGAACGTGGTTTGAATCCTAACCCCGCTTTATTTAAAGTATATTTTTGAACACATAACATTTGTTCAAATTTCTCGTTTCCACACGAAAATTTCTTTGTCAAAGATTTAAGCTCGGTTTGGATTTTAACGAGATCATTCTTCAAAATATTTTCATTTTCAATACACTTTGAATGATCGATTTCAACAAATTTTCCCTTTTCGATAATTTTGGAATTTTCAATTTCCAAAGATTTAATTTTAGACTTAAGGGATTTTATTTCGGATAAAGCATTTTGGAAATCCGTATGTAATAACTCAAAGGCATCAAAAAGTTCGACACGGGAGGATGTACTTGGCTTTCGACGTCACTGTCGTCGAACGAACTCCGGGCCATGAGAGCGAGATTATTTTGATTGATGAACTCACCATCTTCGTCGTCATCGCTCCATGTTGCTACGAGAACCTCCTTTTTGGGTTTGACACGGCAATTTTTAGCAAAGTGGCCTGGTTTACCACATAATCGACAAGAGTTGTCGAATTTCTTAGATTCGCTCGAGATATCCTTGTTCCTCCGGTTTAATAATGTTTGGAATTTATTAATATTCTTGGCATAATATGCCGCTTCTTCGTCGCTTTCCTCCACCGGGGTTTCTTCTTTCTTCCTCGAAATCTTAGCCTTCATGGCTAACGATCGTTCCTTCGGCTTCGGCTTGACACTTCGTGATTTTAAAACAATCTCATAATTGATTAGTGAACCAACAAGGGCACTAAAATCGAGCGTGTTGAGATCTTTGGATTCCATAATTGCGGTCACGGTGCCGTCCCATTCGCTAGGTAGTGATCTTAAGATTTTCTTGACTTTTTCACTATTAGATAATGGTTTGCCAAACGAAGCTAGTCCATTGGTGATGACCGAGAATCGATCGAGCATATTGGTGATGGACTCGTCACCCTTCATCATGAATAACTCGTAGTCATGGAGAAGCATATTTATCTTCGTCTCCTTGACTTGAGTCGTCCCTTCGTGTGTGATTTCTAGAATTTTCCATATTTCTTTCGCACTCTCACACGATGAGATTCGATTGACCTCTTCCGGATTTAAGGCACAAAATAAGAGTTGAGTAGCCTTACAATTTAGATGGTCATTTTTCCAATCGGCATCGTCGTATTCTTCGAAAGATTTGAGCGTACCGTCGGATTTGATTGGAACTTTTGGGCCAAGGCAAATAATCTTCCAAATCTCGATGTCGTATGCTCGGATGAATATTGACATCTTCTTCTTCCACGTCAAATAATTTGAGCCATCAAAGAATGGTGGTCGGTTGAGAGCAAGGCCTTCGACTGGAGAGAATTGAAACGCCATTTTTGGATCTTTTCTCCTCGGATGTTAAGCCGCGTATTGGAGTACCTCTCTGATACCAATTGTTGGGTACGGGGTCGGATATTTGCGCCGTTTGCGGAAGCGTAAATATAAGTGTGGAAAATAAAGGACACGAGGATTTATAGAGGTTCGGCTATAAACGAACCTACGTCCTCTCTAGGTATCTTTTTCTATAGGATCAAGATAAAAACCTCTACGCCTCTCTTCTATCGGTCGAGGTATAACCGTTACAATCACGTCTTCTATTGGTCCGTGATAAACCACTCGTACTTGTCTTTGTGTCGGTCCAAGTTAAACCGTTTTCCTTTTAGTAGGACAAGGAATCAACCTCTCTAGCTTTCTATGGGTACTAGATAAACCTCACTCGATAGCGATTGCGATTCTAATAATGCCGGATCCTTGATCCTAATAACACCGAATCCAATCGTATCTTTTCTTTTACCACTTGTGTATGTTTTCGTGAATTCTCACTCAAACACTTACAATTAAGCTCAATATCAACAACAAGAATGTTTATAATAATATCACAAGAATAGACTATTTGCTCAAGGTTGTTGTACTCAAACAATACCATAGGGATGGTATTTATAGGCTCCATCTTCAAACTAGCCGTTAGCTGCTGCACACTGCATTACGTACGCTATCTCATTCATATTACGTACGTAAGCTTCATTACGTACGTTAACCTCCCAAGGTTACGTACGTTAGCCCAGTCCAGTTTCAATCCAGTGAGTTTCGTTTCTTTGGTTACGTACGTTAGCATTGACGTTGTTACGTACGTTAACATTACGTCACTGATGATGTCATATATCCGTTGCATGCTTTTCTGAATTTGACTCCTCCAACGTTCACTTGTTTGAACTACATTACGTACGTTATATGACTCCCATTACGTACGTAAGGCTGCTTTATTTACGTACGTTAATCATGCTAAGTTACGTACGTTAAGCTTGTGCAGAACACTATTTTCCAGCTTCGTTTTCTTCGATTCTTAGCTTCGCGTCTTCGTTGTTTTGTTTTGCTTATCAACATTAATCATCAAAACACTTTTAATTTATGTATGGAACAAAATGTTCCAACAATCTCCCCCTTTTTGATGATTACAAAACAACCCTTCGTCAATGGGATTTTCCTGAAAAAATACAAGTATATGTATATGTGTACAGACCAAAGTTGTCGGCTTTGTCCGTTTCGTTAGAATCTTCTCTCATTTCTTTTTCGACTCCTTCTTTTCTTTTCTCTTTTTCTTTTCTCACTTTCATTAATTTTTCATCGTCTTGTCGACGTCTCCTCATATATGTATATGTGTACAGACCAAAGTTGTCGGCTTTGTCCGTTTCGTTAGAATCTTCTCCCATTTCTTTTTCGACTCCTTCTTTTCTTCTCTCTTTTTCTTTTCTCACTTTCATTAATTTTTCATCGTCTTGTCGACGTCTCCTCATTTTTCTTTTTCTGTCATTTTTTCGACATCTCCTTTTCATTTTTCAACTCCTTCGTTTCTCCCCCTTTTAGGGTAAATCCCATTTTTCTTATTTTCCTCCTTTCTCTCCCCCTTTTTGTTTTCATCAAAAAGTAAAAAAAATAGCAATTGAAATATGTGATACCAAAATGTAGAATATGCACGATATCAATTTATGATAAATAAATCCATAAAGGGTAAAAACTCCCCCTGAAAATATTATCTCCCCTTTTAAAAAAAAAAAAAAAAACTCCCCCTGAGTAAGATACAAAAATCAATTTTTGGGGATCCAACCTATAGTTGGTTTTTGTTTGGAAACATAGACGGTATTTGAAACGATTGTTCCTTTAGGAACCCAAATTTTCTTAATTTTTATCGTCCGTCTCGGGCTTTTGCAACTTGAAATATGATGCCCGATTTTTAAACACTTTTCGCAATGGGGTATTTTAAAATTAACGGATTCATTTTTCGAACGTGGTTTGAATCCTAACCCCGCTTTATTTAAAGTATATTTTTGAACACATAACATTTGTTCAAATTTCTCGTTTCCACACGAAAATTTCTTTGTCAAAGATTTAAGCTCGGTTTGGATTTTAACGAGATCATTCTTCAAAATATTTTCATTTTCAATACACTTTGAATGATCGATTTCAACAAATTTTCCCTTTTCGATAATTTTGGAATTTTCAATTTCCAAAGATTTAATTTTAGACTTAAGGGATTTTATTTCGGATAAAGCATTTTGGAAATCCGTATGTAATAACTCAAAGGCATCAAAAAGTTCGACACGGGAGGATGTACTTACTTGGCTTTCGACGTCATTGCCGAACGAACTCCGCCATGAGAGCGAGATTATTTTGATTGATGAACTCATCATCTTCGTCGTCATCGCTCCATGTTGCTACGAGAACCTCCTTCTTGGGTTTGACACGGCAATTTTTAGCAAAGTGGCCTGGTTTACCACATAATCGACAAGAGTTGTCGAATTTCTTAGATTCGCTCGAGATATCCTTCTTCCTCCGATTTAATAATGTTTGGAATTTATTAATATTCTTGGCATAATATGCCGCTTCTTCGTCGCTTTCCTCCACCGGGGCTTCTTCTTTCTTCCTCGAAATCATAGCCTTCATGGCTAACGATCGTTCCTTCGGCTTCGGCTTGACACTTCGTGATTTTAAAACAATCTCATAATTGATTAGTGAACCAACAAGGGCACTATAATCGAGCATGTTGAGATCTTTGGATTCCATAATTGCGGTCACGGTGCCGTCCCATTCGCTAGGTAGTGATCTTAAGATTTTCTTGACTTTTTCACTATTAGATAATGGTTTGCCAAACGAAGCTAGTCCATTGGTGATGACCGAGAATCGATCGAGCATATTGGTGATGGACTCGTCACCCTTCATCATGAATAACTCGTAGTCATGGAGAAGCATATTTATCTTCGTCTCCTTGACTTGAGTCGTCCCTTCGTGTGTGATTTCTAGAATTTTCCATATTTCTTTCGCACTCGCACACGATGAGATTCGATTGACCTCTTCCGGATTTAAGGCACAAAATAAGAGTTGAGTAGCCTTACAATTTAGATGGTCATTTTTCCAATCGGCATCGTCGTATTCTTCGAAAGATTTGAGCGCACTGGCCGGATTTGATTGGAACTTTTGGGCCAAGGCAAATAATCTTCCAAATCTCGATGTCGTATGCTCGGATGAATATTGACATCTTCTTCTTCCACGTCAAATAATTTGTGCCATCAAAGAATGGTGGTCGGTTGAGAGCAAGGCCTTCGACTGGAGAGAATTGAAACGCCATTTTTGGATCTTTTCTCCTCGGATGTTAAGCCGCGTATTGGAGTACCTCTCTGATACCAATTGTTGGGTACGGGGTCGGATATTTGCGCCGTTTGCGGAAGCGTAAATATAAGTGCGGAAAATAAAGGACACGAGGATTTATAGAGGTTCGGCTATAAACGAGCCTACGTCCTCTCTAGGTATCTTTTTCTATAGGATCAAGATAAAAACCTCTACGCCTCTCTTCTATCGGTCGAGGTATAACCGTTACAATCACGTCTTCTATTGGTCCGTGATAAACCACTCGTACTTGTCTTTGTGTCGGTCCAAGTTAAACCGTTTTTCTTTTAGTAGGACAAGGAATCAACCTCTCTAGCTTTCTATGGGTACTAGATAAACCTCACTCGATAGCGATTGCGATTCTAATAATGCCGGATCCTTGATCCTAATAACACCGAATCCAATCGTATCTTTTCTTTTACCACTTGTGTATGTTTTCGTGAATTCTCACTCAAACACTTACAATTAAGCTCAATATCAACAACAAGAATGTGTATAATAATATCACAAGAATAGACTATTTGCTCAAGGTTGTTGTACTCAAACAATACCATAGGGATCGTATTTATAGGCTCCATCTTCAAACTAGCCGTTAGCTGCTGCACACTGCATTACGTACGCTATCTCATTCATATTACGTACGTAAGCTTCATTACGTACGTTAACCTCCCAAGGTTACGTACGTTAGCCCAGTCCAGTTTCAATCCAGTGAGTTTCGTTTCTTTGGTTACGTACGTTAGCATTGACGTTGTTACGTACGTTAACATTACGTCACTGATGATGTCATATATCCGTTGCATGCTTTTCTGAATTTGACTCCTCCAACGTTCACTTGTTTGAACTACATTACGTACGTTATATTACTCCCATTACGTACGTAAGGCTGCTTTATTTACGTACGTTAATCATGCTGAGTTACGTACGTTAAGCTTGTGCAGAACACTATTTTCCAGCTTCGTTTTCTTCGATTCTTGGCTTCGCGTCTTCGTTGTTTTGTTTTGCTTATCAACATTAATCATCAAAACAATTTTAATTTATGTATGGAACAAAATGTTCCAACAGAATCTTCTCATTGAAGATCTTGTGAATTTCAGGGTCCGAAAACTGGTGCCCCTCCGACTCGGCCCGACTACGAGAGGTCTCCCCTCGAGTGGGGGATGACTGGGTCCTAGCTCTCTTGCTCAGCTTCTTTGTTCTCGCCATAGTCAGTCCTGAAAAATACAACACCAGGGTTTATGTACGCAAACAATAATAACAATAATGAACACTCAGCTAAAGATGTCCAGCCGGAAATCAAGAATTTAACAAGATAGCACATTCGTGAGAGAGAGATGAAATTGGACTTAAACGTTTAAACTGGACATAAGGGTTGGGCTTGCTGTAAATTCAGAACGAACACGTTGCACAAAGATTCAAAAGATTGCTTTAACAAAGAAAATTTTTCACTTAGACATTTTATCAAACACCTTAAGGGCACGAATTTACTTGAAGAATAAACATGGCTATAGCTCGATTCAGCCCCCAAGAACAGAAACACAATTCATTCATCATCAAAACAACGCACTCAATTCATTCATATTCCAAACTAACCATGAAAATTCGATTCAAACTACTATGTTATCCCCTAAACCATCCTAGAACTTGAAGGAAAATAAACATGTTCAATCCATCCAAAGCATAAACGACTTCAAGTTTAAATTCATAAACAAGTAGATATTAGAGATTGGAACATACCTTGATTGGTTTTGTGAAGAGTGCAAGAAGAAATCGCAAGAAAAAAAATGGAAGAGTGCTTCGGCCGGTCGCGCGCGGGGAGGGAAAGGAACAGGAGAGGAAAATTTACCTGGTATAGCCGGCCAACTGCGTGTTATATGCTACCTGGGCCTTTCAGATTCCGCATAGTGTGCCGCGGCACAGCTAAAGTGAGCCGTGGCACAGGGTACAGTCCCTTTTACCTGTTTGCTCGTTTTGTCGTGTGCCGCGGCACAGATTTCGTGTGCCGCAGCTCAGTGCTCAAGTGTGCCGTGGCTCATTTATGCCGTGCCGCGGCACAGAGTACAGTTTGTTTAGCCCTCCCTTGCGAGCTGTGTGTGCCGCGGCTCACAATACTTGTGCCGCGGCTCAGGCTTCAGTTTCTTCCCTGGGACTTTTCTGCACAGAATTTTTGAGAAAAACAAGTTAAAAGCAAGAGGCAGAAGCAAATTGAAGCACAAAAATGATGAAAAATAAAAATCAAGAATGCAAGAAAAATAAAGAAACGCAAAAATCTACAACTACGAACTCGGGTTGCCTCACGAGAAGCGCTAAGTTTATAGTCTTCAGCCGGACCTATTTGAAACTATTAGTTCGCTTTTCGCAAACTCCATTTGGTTTCCTCCCCGTTCATCGAACCGTTCATATGGTTTTCAAAATTATGACCATTGGTCGTTAGTGATTCGACTTTCGGTTTGGTCATCAAATGTTGTTTGCGGAAAGGTTTCGACGTGAACAACTTCCCGAAACACCCATTTTTTCCATGACTATATGTCCGCTGGGCTTCCGGCTTACTCTCCTCCTTCACAAACGCACTCAAGACTGCAGCAGACTTGTCCGCATGCTCGAGAAACGCTACTCGTTCTGCATCCTTCTTAAAAATTGAACCATCTAACACAAAATCTGAATTTTCCAACCGACGATGTTTTCGGTGCTTTCCTCTTTCAACGGCATCTACACTTTCAATTTGTGACCTTTTATCAACACTTCCGGGACATGGAAACGATTTGAATACTTGAAAAGTAACTTGCTCGTCTTGGACCCTCAGAGTTAACTCCCCTTTTTCCACGTCTATAAGGGTTCGGCCCGTCGCTAAAAATGGTCGTCCCAAGATGATTTGGATGTCTTCATCTTCCTCCATGTCGAGTACGATGAAATCGGCCGGAAAGATGAACTTATCAACTTTGACTAATACATCCTCAATCACTCCCCTTGGGTATTTGATAGATCGATCCGCCAACTGCAAGGAGACCGTCGTCGGCTTTGCTTCACCAATTTCCAGCTTCTTAAAAATCGACAGAGGCATGAGGTTAATACTAGCGCCGAGATCGCATAGTGCCTTATTAAAAGAGCGATTCCCCATGGTGCACGGTATGTTGAAGCTTCCCGGATCTTTCAATTTTGGTGGGATCTTCTTTTGAAGAATTGCGCTGCATTCCTCTGTCAAGGCGACAGTTTCAAACTCCTCGAGTTTTCTTTTCTTCGACAATATCGCTTTCATGAACTTAACGTAACTCGGCATCTGTTCCAACGCGTCGGCGAACGGAATGTTAATGTGAAGCTTTTTGAACACGTCAAGGAACATGGTGAATTGTTTGTCCGCCTTTTTCTGTTGTAATCTCTGCGGAAACGGGACGGGGGGCACACATGTCTTCTGGTTATCCGGCAACGTTATTGAAGGTTTTAAATCTTGCGACTCCTCTGGCTCTAAATTATTCTTTTCCTCAATTTCCTTCTTCTTTTCACACCGCTCGGGCTGGTCCAACACCATTTTCCCGCTTCTCAAGCTGATTGCGTTTAGACTCTCTCTAGGATTTGTCTCTGTTGTACTCGGCAATGCTCCCTCCGGGCGAGCTGTCAACACATTAGCAATTTGGCCCAGCTGGACCTCCAAGTTTCGAATGGAAGCGGAATCATTTTGCAATGTCGCTTCAGTACGGGTCATGAATTGACTCGTATTTGCCGCCAATTTTGCAAGTGCTTCTTCGAGAGAAACTTTGGGAGTGGGAGCGGGCTGCTGTTGATTCTGAGCGAACGGGGGCTGGTTTGAGTTCTGTCCGTTTCTCCACGAAAAGTTGGGATGATTGCGCCACCCCGGATTATAAGTGTTGGAGTACGGATTATTTTGTCGATTTCCATTTCCCACGAATTGAGCCTGCTCCATCAGATGTTGTTCGAATGGGTTTCCAACTTGGCACTCCGCGCTCAGGTGTGATCCGTTACACCAATTGCATGTCTCTATGGTAACGGGGGAAGGTGCGTGCGAAAACGCTTGGAGCTGTTGGGTCAAGGCGGCGACTTGAGCTGAAAATGTGGAAATCGGATCATTACTTGAAACTTCCATAATTCGCTTCGGCGTCAATCTTTCCGATGGCCATTGATATGCATTTGCGCCCATAGCTTCCAAAAGCGAGTGTGCCTCGGCCATAGTCTTCCCCATCAAAGCCCCACCGGCGGCTGCATCCACGAGAGTGCGTGTAGAAGCACTCAAACCATTGTAGAACGTCTGCATCTGAAGCCAATCAGGAAGGCCGTGATGGGGGCATCTTCGTAACAAATCTTTATATCGCTCCCACGCCTCGTGGAGCGATTCCATGTCATATTGACCAAAGGTGGTTATCTCGTTTCGCAATCTCGCCGTCTTAGAAGGTGGGAAGAATTTGGCAAGGAAGGCTTGCGCTAACTCTCCCCATGTTGTAATCGACCCCGGCGGTAAGGAATTTAACCAAAATTTCGCTTTATCCCTCAAAGAGAAAGGGAAAAGCCTCAATCGGATGGCATCGTCGGTGACACCATTGGTCTTGAACGTGTCATATATCTCAAGGAAAGAAGCAATATGAGCGTTCGGGTCGTCATTCGGCAGTCCACAGAATTGGCTTGCCTGCACCATCTGAATGATAGCAGGCTTGATCTCAAAATTATTAGCTTGGATAGTGGGACGCCGAATTCCCGAAAAATTTGCGTTGATCTGCGGCATGGCATAGTCTCGAAGAGCTAGTGCCGGTTGCACTTGCTGTACATGGTTATCTCCTCCTTGGATTTCGATATTCTCGGCCATGTTGACCGTCGTCTGCAACTCTCTTTTCTCCTTCTTGTTCCTTCGAAGAGTGCGCTCGAGCTCGGTATCCAAAGGTAGTAGGCCTTCGTTACCGAGTTTTCTCATGCACTACACGAAAGGTCCTGAAAGGAAAAACAAATAAACGAAAATAAATACACAAAAATAAAAATAAAAACATTCAAATTAAGACTAGAAATACTTAAATCGATATTAGAAAATTTCAGTCCCCGGCAACGACGCCAAAAACTTGTTGCGATATTTCTTACACGCAAATGCACGTTATCATTTACAAGTAATAAAGTGATAAGTAGAGTATCGTTCCCACGAGGACTGAATCTCTAACTACCGATTTTTATGTATTCCAATTTTATTTGAACAATCGAATTTGGGTTTTGCAATTAATAACTAAAAGAATTACTAAAAGACTAAACAGTAGAAAGCGATAGCTTGAATAAAGGGAGATCAAATGATGAATAAGTCTAGGATTTTGAATCCACCTTGGTTTATCCGAATTTACTCTCGATTATCCGTAGTAAATAATTTTCCCAATTTATTGAAGGCGGAGATTGCTAATATATTCTACCGCCTCTCCCGAGGTCAATAGATTTGTCTAAAGGCGAATAACGCACTCTATCCCTAGGTGAATTAATTCGTCAATAGGCGAAAAGCATAAAATCTCCAAAAGGCCACGTAGTTTCTATGAGTATATTCCTATCTCACAAAATAAAACGGTCCTCACCAATAGTTCCTCACCAATTTTCCTCTCCCGATTCGAATTGAATGATTAAATCAATACAACTATTGGCCAGATAATTGCAAGTATTAAACACAATTGGGAAAACTCAACAAAAAGGTAATTAATTGGATAATCTCAAGCAATTCGTCAAAATATAGGTTTCATCAAAACCCTAGATTAGGTTTTTAGCCTGACATACTAATAATTGAAAATACAGAATAAATAAATGAAAGCATAAAAATCAAACGCAGATGAAGCTCGGATTCCTCCGTTCTTCGGCTTCCGCCCTCTGCCCTTGAAGTCTTCTGCTTCCCTCTTCTTCTGCTGTCTCCAAGCTTAAGCTCCAAAAGATCCCAGATTCAAAGATAATTAATTAGGGTCTTAAACCCTATTTATAGCTCAGCACATCTTCCAAATTGCGTCCGTATGAGTAGGTCAAAAACTGGCTTCGAAACGGCCCAAATCCGTGCGGACATACAAAAACCGCCAAGTGTGCCGCGGCGCACTAAATCTGTGCCGCACACCTTTGCCTTGTTGGATGCACAGGCGTCCTTAAATTCTTCAGTCCGCGGCTCACTGGGTATGCCGCGGCACAGTACGATTACTCTGCGCTCGGCTGGGTGTCTTCCTGTGCTGCGGCCCTGCTTCCTTGTGCCGCGGCTCATCGCCAAAATATGCCATTTTCACCCGTTTCGCCTCGTTTTAGCTTCCGGACTTCAATTTCCTGACAAACATACAAAATTAAGGCATTAAAGGCTCATTTTATCAATTTCACTCTCCAAAATAATGCAAAATAATGATAAATAAGCGTATAAAAATACGCCTAACACTTGTTGGCTCGTGGTTCTCTCGAAATTTCGACATCACTAGTACCATAAAGTGTAATACCCTTTGGCAAATCAGGAATCACATCCAAGTCCTGCAGGAAATACTTGAGCCATACTCGGCTTCCATGGTAGAGTCCGAGATGAATTTATGCATCACACTCCTATAACTAATGGCTGTACCTCCCAGAGTAAACACATAACCTGAAGTAGACTTGGACTTTTGTTTGTCTCATGAAAAATCTGAGTCAGTATAACCCACTGGACATAGGTCGTCTGGTTGATATACTAACATGTACTCCCTAGTCCTTCTCAGGTACTTTAGTATGTGCTTGACAGCAATCCCAACGTCCTGGTCCTGGGTTCGAATGATATCTAGCAGCCATGCCCACGACATGACAGATATCTGGTCTAGTGCAAAGCATAACATACATGAGGCTTTCCATAGCTGAAGCGTAAGGGACCAGCTTCATGTCATCTATATCCTTTTGTGTATTAGGACATATATTCTTATATAGTTGAATTCCATATATATAATGTAGAAAACCTGTCTTGGAACTCTCCATGCTATACTAATTTAGCACTCTATCGATATAGGATGCCTAGATAAGCATAACATCCTTTTCTTCCGATCACGAAAGATCCTGATCCCAAGGATGTGTCCTGCTTCTCCCAAATCCTTCATATCGAGCATCTCATATGGCTATACCCGTACGTCATATAAATCCTTCACGTTGTTTTCAATGAGAAGGATATCATCTACATACAGTACAAGAAACAACAACACATTTCTATCGTATTTTTTATACACACAACTCTACTCGGACATTAGAAGATTCCATATGGCTGAACAACCTCATCAAATCGAGTGTTCCAAGATCTAGATGCTTGCTTAAGTCTAAAAATGGATCTTTTAAGTTTGCACACTAGGTGCTCTTCTACTTCAGCAATGAATGCGTCTGCTTGGCGCATGTATCTTTCCTTGTCTAGATTGCCATTCAAGAATGCAGTCCTGACATCCATATGTCAAATCTCCAGTTCCAAATGCACAACTATAGAATAAAGAATCCGAATTGACTTGAGCATTGCTACCGATGAAAGGGTTTCATTGTAATCGATGCCCTCCTTAGGAGTATAACCTTTCAATACAGGCCTTGCTTTGAAGGTTGCAACCTTCCCGTGACCTCCTTTCTTTTGCTTGTAGACCCATTTACTCCCAATGGAATTTACCGCATAAGGTAGTTGTACTAGCTCCCGCACTTGTTTGGAATCTATAGATCCCATTTATGATCCATTGCTACTTTTCAGGAGTCAGCATCTTTATCTTGGATTGCCTCTTTGTAAGTCCATGGATCTGATTGATCTTCATCTGGAATTGAGTCCTAAGACTGTCCCACACCTATAAATCATTCTGTTGATGAACAACCCTCACACTATGACCAGGCAAATCCTGAGTTGGTGTAAAAGTCTCAAAATTAATGCGTGGTGCAGTGTTAGTTGGTGCTTGTACGATTAGTATAGATGGAGTCTCGCCCCTCAACTCTTCTAATATATTTTCACTCATGGGCTTGTGACTATTCACATAATCCTCTTCCACTGGTGCTAACAATGACATTATGATCTTGAGGACTATATAATAAGCCACCATTCATTCCCTTAGGGTATCCCTACAAACATTCATACCTCTGAAGATGCCAACTTATCAGCATCCTTACTCAGCACATGTGCTGGAGTACCCCAAATCCGAACATGTCCTAGATTGGGCTTTCGCCCACTCCATAGTTCTGTGGGTGTTTTTAGAACTGATTTCGAAGGCACCAGGTTTAGAATGTATGCCGCTATTTCCAGGGCATACTCCTAAAACGAAATAGGTAAATTTGTGGAACTCATGATTGACCTAACCATTTCTAAAAGAGTTCTGTTCCTTCTCTCAGCAACACCATTTTGTTGTGCAGTTCCTAGTGCAGTGAGCTGGGACGAAATCCCCTAATTTTCCAAGAAATCCAAAAACTCTCCACTAAAGTATTCGCCACCACGATCAGATCGTAGTGATTTGATACTCTTCCCATGACGCTTCTCCGTTTCAGCCTTAAAATCTTTGAACTTGTCACAGGCTTTACACTTATGTCGCATCAAATAGATATATCCATATCTCGAATAATCATCTATAAACGTGATGAAGTGTTCAAAACCACCCCTAGCCTGGATGTTCATTGGACCACATACATCTGTATGAACCAATTCTAATACATTCTGGGCACGGTTTCCATTGGTTTTAAAAACCATTTTGGTTACTTTACCTTCTAGATAGGAATCACAGATTTGAAATGACTTAACTTTGAGGTCATATAATGGGTCATCATCTACCAATCTTTGTATTCTTCTAAGGTTTACATGACCTAACCGTTGATACCACAGATATATTTAGTTTATGCTTGAAGGTTCTTTTCTCTTTTTAGGTTTAGACAAAGAGTTAAGTGATTTATGTTTATACATGGGAGCTTGTGCAGTATTAATGACATACAGTCAATCAGTATAGATACCTTTGCAAACATATTAACTGTTTCTTCTAATAATAGCATCACCATCAAAAGAAACGAAATAACCATCACAACTCAATTTACAAACTGAAATTAAATTCGTTTATAAATCGGGTACCAATAATACATTGTTAAGGACTGGTATCTTATCATTAATCTTAAACTGCATGACTCCCACTGCTATAAGCATAAGTCTAGAATAATTGTCCCAGTTGATGGTGATCTCGCCAGTACTAAGTTGCTTAGTTACCTTAAAACCATGCGAGTCAAAGCAACCATGATCAGTGGAGCCTGAATCTACTATCCACGAAGTGGTAGAACAAGCTGCCAAACATGTTTTGACTACTAATGCATCAGACATACCTTTCATAAGAGTAGGATAGTCCAGTTTGAAATGTCCTTTGTGACCGCACTTGTAACACTTTCCCTTTGACTTTTTGTTCAACTCAGGATGAGGAGCCCTGCTCTCTACCTTGAGTTGACACTTGCTTCTGGTACATTTGTTTCTTTTTCTTCCCACATTTGGGTTTAGAATTTGAAACACCAGTTGCCGTAAGAACTTGATACCCTTGTCTGAAGAGTCCTTCCACAGTTTAAATCTCTGTCAGCAATTCCGCCAAGGTATACTCTCTACGATTCATATTGTAGTTTAGGCGGAACTACTCAAACCTCTTAAGTAAGCTACCTAGGATGATATCGACCTGCGTACCCGCCTCGATACTAACCCCTAAGATATCAAGTTCGTTCAGATGAGAAATCATCTTTAGAACATGATCCTTTACTAGGGTTCCTTCAAGCATTTGGGTCATGATCAAGACCCTCATAGCATTTTGCCTAGCCGTCCGGTTCCGATCTCCAAATTTCTCGCCGAGATTTTTCATCATTTCACGGCCTTGCCCATACTCTGATGCTAATGCTGCAATACATTTGCTAAAGAATCCAGCGAGCCACATCATCTGATTTTTTCCATTTGCGGTATTCTTTCACCTCATAAGGTGTCGAATCCGCATCTAGTTCTAATGGGCATTCATCAGTTAGAATAAACTTGTGTTCCTCAGCAGTTTGGATAATATTAAGATTATGTTTCTAATCAACAAAGTTTGTGCCATTTAGTTTGTTTTCTTTGTGAATTATAGTAAGTGGATTGAAAGACATCTGAGATAAAATTAAAAAGATCCGTCAGATAATTCATAGCAAAATATATTGAAAAAGCTCAAAACACAGTATACATTCTAGCAATCAACACCTTAAAAATACGTGTATGCAAGCCAGATCGTGTGGACGTTTACACACACATTTTTCAAGTACAGTTTAAAGTCTTTAATTTTACTATCTAGTCAATTTACATTGTGACATGTAAAATTAATAGTTGGTTCCTCTTGGCCATGTATAATTAACATAGACTCTGATCGAGAGCTTATTAATAAATACACCTAATTGAACACTATTATTTAACACCCTTAAAATAATATCTTTTAAATAATAGTCCTACATATGGAGAGGTCCTATCATAAAAAATAATATTTACATTTTGTTATCATTTGTAATTTAAAACTAGTGAACCTATAATTAGAACATCTGATATGGAGGAAGACCATAATATCAACGCGCATGCTAATTATTTTACAATTTACATTAATTATAGAGGCCAATTTGATTTTATTTATAAAAACAATCAATTTAATCACTTACTTATTTTAGCCTTAAGGTTTTCAATTTTTCTCGTCCTAACATGCAAGAAACATAACATGCATACATTCATACTGTAACACCCCTAGAAATCATCTGGGAATGCCACACGCCGTGGACCCTACACCCAAGAATCCATGAGACTGAACACAACCAGACGACCAAATGTTTGACCGACCAGGGTCAAATAGCATAACAAGTCGGACTGGTATGGTCACACAACTAAATCAAACGAAAATACTTTCTCATAACTCGTGCCCACGCAAGGGTCTAAAATACAAAACAGTACATCACAGCGGAAGACTGAGAAAAATACAACGACGCAACAACAACGAAACTCCATAAATCTCAACTCCTGATTAGTATAGTAGCTCGTCACATCCTGTGCTGATCCTGGAACTTCTCCTCAAGAACCTGCATGTATCTGGACGCAATACATACATCTACCCCCCGATTACTCGGGGGTTAGCAAAACTCTACTGTTTTACTAGTGAAAGTATAAAATCATACGAAATGTAACAAGCAACATCAACCATGAATCAGATACAATAACCAAGTACTAAATCAGTCCCGATAGGTTTTAACAATTTAGAAAACGAGCAAGGAAGAATTCGCAAATAAAATTCTCATCTCGTGGATTTTTAGAAACACAAAACCTTTAGGACCTCGAGTCCTGATTTGTAAAACCTTTTCGAAAATCTTAGGGTTCTAGCCCAAATCTCAATTCGTATTTCAGCAATTTATAGTACGAAAACACTTCCACAATTCTCGTGGGGCTCGGCACAACATTCTTTTCTTGAAAACTTTCTTTCAAAACTGTGATTGACAAAACATAATTCATGACACTTTGATCCCATGTCACGTGTCTACGTAGGTTCAAGAACCCACACGGATTTAACCAATTACAACAATCACAACAAACAATCATGCTCATAACCCCGTGATCACTTGCCATGAGTCTCCGTAGGTTCAAAACCGCACAGAGATTGAGCAAACACAACAATCACAACAACCCGTCCCGACTCCATGATCTCTTGCCATGAGTCACTGTAGGCCCCGTCAAGCCCACATGATTGGACATACTATGTCCTGACCCCACGATTCCTTGCCATGTGTCATCGTAGGCCTTCGTCAGACCCGCACGATTGGACCTCAGAACCACATACTATGTTTGGATCCCATGGTCCCCCGCCATGAATCCTTGTAGGTCCCGTCGAACCCGCACGAGTGAACTGAGCAACACAGCACACAATATTGACATTCACATTTCACCAAGGCCATACGGTCAATCAATCACATTGATTACCATAACTGTACACGTCCAACACACATAGCACAATCTCAATAATCCAATCATCAACATCAATCACACACAATCTAACATAACTCATGATCGAAGCACAACACATTGCACAACCATATGTATAACCAACCAACATGATTATCACAATCCTATATACATAAAACAACACATTGCACAACCCTGTGTACAACCAACCAACACGATTATCACAATCGTGCACACATAACACATCACACAATACATATTCCCAAAATATACAGTCATCACTAAACCTTCATAACGTGTAACACAAAACTAACTCACACGAACCATGTTACGAAGGTAAATAAATCATCCAAACCCTAATATGTGGTCTATAGTCACAAGATACAAGTCTTATAAGCAATATACTTGCCTCGAAATCGGCACGCAAGTACTCCGACGAATACGGCTCGACCGGGAAACTCCGAATACCTACAACCTCCACAAGACACAACGAAAACGCAATCACAACGAGGATCAAGCCCAAGAACAACGGAAATCACATCTAACTATCGAAGGAAAACTCATTCGAACATTTAATCGACCATTAAATGTTCAATAATTCCCAAGAACACTCAAATCGTCAATCGAGTTAAACAAACTCGAAATATGGATATACAATCCATAAAACACGATTAATAACATCGTATAACACCGATTGATCCATCAAAATCGGACAGGAATCGGAAACAAGAATAAATCTCCAAAAGTCAACTCTAGGGAAAAATGGGAAAATACCTCGACCCGATGAAGAACAACGGATTAGATGATGTTGTAATCATCTAGGACTCTCCAAACTATTCTGGAATGGAAGAAAATCGGCCAAGATCACGAACCCTAGTCGCCCTCATCTCAAACCTGTGGAGGAAAAGGAAATGAAGGTGAAATGATGAAATACGGCAGCTGTCCTGTATTTATACTGGACATAATTTAGCGTGCGCTAATAACACTGGTTAGTGCGCGCTATCGAAGAAATACAACAACATGGTTTGCCCAAACACAAAGTTAGGGTACGCTAACTACAAGCGTTAGCGTGTGCTAACGAGACCTCAGTCCCAGTCCAGTAGCTTCTGGACTGTCTCGGCCTAAGCAGGTAGCGTGCGCTACCCCACCCGTAGCGTGCGCTAACAGCACATCTTAGCGCGTGATATAAAGGTGTATAGTGTGCGCTAACACCGCACAGTAGCATGCGCTACATCTCCTAGTAGCATGCGCTGAACCTCTTTTGAACCAAAACTACTCACAACAGCAATACTCCCTACCGGGACGACAAACACGCAACGATCTAAATCGCAACCAAACACGTGTCCAATCATGACACACGATCATATAAGCACGAACAACAAACCATCCACTATACAGTAGAGAAAATCAATGCAACCGGAAACAAAAATCTCGTGTATTACATTCCACCTCATTAAACATTAGTTTCATCCCGAAACTTAAAACTAACCGCAACACAAAGACAAACCAAAAGCAAGAAAAACAATCATCAATGATCTCTATGAGTCGATCTCGACACC
Source organism: Orobanche coerulescens (assembly GCA_033398695.1). Taxonomy (NCBI): domain Eukaryota; kingdom Viridiplantae; phylum Streptophyta; class Magnoliopsida; order Lamiales; family Orobanchaceae; genus Orobanche; species Orobanche coerulescens. The sequence goes on from CM065815.1 coordinate 72,938,139, forward strand.
GGCGCTGAAACATAAGTATCGGTTGCACCAGACACTCTCTTACACATTACGCCATAAATGGCCTTTAGCAACCACAATACTGTGTCACCTTAGGCCCAATTTTCTGTTGCCACAGACCCAAAATGGGCAAAGGTAACACTTTAGCTAAGTTGCTCTGTGAGCAGTAACCTTTGGACTCAAACGCAACACGATGAGCAGGCTATGCTAACATAGACTAACTCATTACCAAAGAACTCTACAGCAACGTCATGAGGATCCTACAGCAACATCAGTTCTGTGTTGCAACAGACTTTATGATTTTACAAAAAAGCAAATGGGCCCCACAAAGTGGGTCCTGACGGTGGGCCCCGTTGGTGGGCCCCACCTTAGCGGGGCCCGCATGTAGGGCCCACATGTAGGCCCATTTTGCGGGGCCCTTTGGTGGGGTCGCGGGTAGGGCCCACGTGTGGGCCCACTTTGTGGGGCCACCTTGATGGGGCCCGCAGGTAGGGCCCACTGTCTGGGGTCCACTGTCCGGGGTCCACTTTGTGGGCCCCATAAGATATGCAAAATTAGTTATTCTACTGTAACACCTATTTTACCAACGGCAACACCCTGTGTGTTGCCAATGCAAGGCATTGGTAACACATATATTATACCTAAGTGATCGGCCAAAAAACTTATCCTAAAAATAGGAGTTCTTGAGTCGCTCGCAAATATATACGAGGTAGAAGTAGTTTGTGGTGAGTTCTACCAAGGTCTTTTCTCTCGAGGATTGTCCAACAGGGCTTCGTATAATTTTTTTGTCATAGATTGCGAGAAATAAATACTAAAATATTAAAAAAGATATTTTTGGGTTTTTTAAAAATTAACTAAATTAAAATGCACTATATTTTAAACTAAACTATTTTTAATAAGACTATTTTATATAAGACTATTTTTATTAAGACTGTTTATACTAGACTATTTATATTAAGACTATTTATTTTAAGACTATTTATATAAGACTATTTATATAAGACTATTTATACTAGACTATTTTTAACTAGTGAAAATGAATAGAATTAAAATGAGTTGGGAATTTATAAAATCTAGGGGAATACGGGTTCATTAAATTAGGTATTTAATTAAGTATAGGAATTGATTTATATGGATATAAAAGAAAAAATGAATATTTATCGAGTAATCAACTTTTCACCTCCGTACTTTCGTAATCAAAGATGTCTTAATCGTTGTCACTTTTTTAAGATGTTGATAACAAGATTAACACTTGATAGATTGAAAAGATGTGTTTCCAATACACTTAACAATCAATCAAGGAGGTTTCACTAGTAGAAATAGGATATGATCAATCTCTATTTAAACCAATTAGTCCTTTCATTTCTCTAACTTGACTATTTTCAGGATAAACGATCGTTCATCGAGTAATCAACTTTTCACCTCCGTACTTTCGTAATCAAAGATGTCTTAACCACTTTCGCAATCTTAAGATGTTGATAACAAGATTAACATTTGATAGATTGAAAAGATATGTTTCCAATTCACTCAACAATCAATCAAGAAGGTTTCATTAGTAAAAATAGGATATGATCAATCTCTATTTAAACCAATTAGTCCTAAAAATAGTTTAAATCAATCAAATACTCAATATATAACCTAATAGAAATTCCCCTAGGAATAAAGATTAGCTACTCATTGGTTTATACATACTAAAATTATAATAGAAATAATTGATATATATATATAATATATATATAGAAACTTTTAATTACTAGAACTTAATGACAATAGATAAAACTTACTTGAATATGATGAATCAAAGTGCAAGAAACAAACTTCAAAATATAACTTCAAACTTGTTTAAAGGTTACAAGCTTACAAAATTTTGAAAGTAAAATACTAAGTGCTTATTGATCAAGCACTTTTCAATTACAAACTAAATGAAAGAAAAACTTCAAACCAAAAATAAAATACAAACTAAAATTGAAAGTTCTAAGGAAAATATATTGCTAAAGGAAAGGAGTATTTCTTAGCAAGAAGTTGAGGATTTCTTGGTAAGAATGTGGGTTGGGTTTTTTGCAATGGATGAACATGTCATTTTATAGGTGATTTTCAAGAATACAATTGATTATTTAATTCAAAATATCTATTGTAATATCATTTTTAATTCTTTGTTCACACTTCACCCATGTCTTTGAATTTTCAGATTTTTGACCAAAAATATCTTGTGGTTGATTTCACAAGTTGGTCAAAAGTGGACTAATTTTGCATGGCATCTCTTTGGCTCACGGCGATGAAAAACGGCCCGGTTGCCCGTGTTGTGCGCCGTTTGTCTTGACTCGGTCTCTTCCGGAATACGCGCGAGGACACGGCGCTAAATGCCGGCCGTGTGTGAAACGGCCCAAGACACGGCCTCTTTTGCGCCGTATGTGAAACGGCCGAGAACACATCCATTTTGCGCCGTTTTGTATGGTCGCTTGTCCTGGAAAAATTCCGTCGTTGGATTTGATCTTGTTTTCCGTTCTTTTTGATGCTTCATGTCAGCAATCTGTAAAATAACCATTTTTAGCTCATGTTTGGACATATCTGTAAAATATATATTTTTAATCACAAATCAGTACAATTATGCCCGGAAAAATGAATATTTTGTATATGAATTTTAGATCAATTATGCACTAATCAAATACCCCACACTTAAATTCTTGCTAGTCCCGAGCAAGACTCATTATTAATCACAAAATAAAAATTAAAATAAGACACAAAATAAAAAATAAAAAATAATACACACAAATTTAAGAAAAATAATTATATATAAAGATAAAAAGAGATCAAAATGCCATTAATACACAATAACCAACTTTATACAGTAGATAGAAAATGAATCAAGATTCAAAATAAATCTACTAACGATTTTGAAGTTAAAACACGGTTTTTATTTTTGTAATTCCAAAATGCAAGGTTTCCCCCCCTAAAGGTTGATTATTTCTTTCCCACTCGTGACTTCACACGACTCCCTTTAATGGTTGCTCTCGATCACTCGTTTATTTTTCGACTCAATATGAAGAAGAATTTCATCGGCGTCATCAAATATTGTGATTTTCACAAAATTGAGTGTATTGAAATTCAAATTTGCTAATTAATTCAAATCTGCTCATAAACTACATCCCTTTTAGTGATAGCTTTCACACGTTATTTGCTAACGTGTAGCTCTTTTCACTAACACAATTTCTATCTCATTATTTTTCTTTCGTAAAAGGTTATAGCTTTCACACCGTTATTTGCTAACGTGTAGCTCTTTTCACCAATTTTTACGAGACGGCGACTACGCACCAACAATGGTTAGTCCTTTATTTTTCGCAAAATTTAAGACTTCCAAAATTAGGCAGCTGTTGCTGCTCAACACTTCTCCTTTTCGTCATTTATTTTTTTAGGTGATAGCTTTCACACCGTTATTTGCTAACGTGTAGCTCTTTTCACCAATGACTCCTTTTTTTTTTAGGGAATAGAATTTTTGCAGAAAATCATTTTTAGTTAAGCATGAAAAATCAAAAACTCCACAAATTAAGTAAATTTCAGTTTTATTTTTCATCAACCAATTGATTCTTCTTTTCTCAAGGTAACGAATGACTCGATTTTATATGATAATTACAAGGCTTGGAAAGAGAGATTAAGGCTCAAAAAAAAAATTTGGAATATACAATTTTTTTACCGGTTAAAACGATTTTAGAAGCTTGTATATAGCTAATTTATTGGTGTTTATGGCCAGATCTAGAAAAATCAAAATACTATAAATATATATATATAATAAAAAAAGTTTAAGGCAAATAACCAAATCAATCAAAACACACCAAAATTATTAAACAAACCACACCAAAATTACAACACACCAAAATACTAAAACAAACCACCCCCAAACTTGAAAATAAAACTGTCCTCAGTTTAAAAATAAAAAATAAAAATCAATGCAGAAAAGCAGAATACTCCCTGTTAAGAAAGTTGATGTCTGAGCCTAACGCCTTTTAGAATCTGCAAGAGAATAAATATACGAGGCACACACAAAAGAAAATAAAATTTACTCGTAAGTATAACATAATTTTTTAGATGCGCATCAAGAAAGTCCGAAGAGTCGCCTTACGCTGCCATCAAAGTTTTTTAAAAAAAGCAAAACACGAAATAAAAATTACAGCAATACATAAATCGCGAATAGATGCACGTCAAGAGATCAAGAGGAAACTCCTTAAGCTGCCATCATTTAGCACGATTATTACACACGACAGAAAGTAAAAATACAAGAGGTCCGTCATGGGTTATCAAAGGGAGAAGAATGAATCCAGTTTTCGTTTTCTCACTGTAAAATCTTCTACCCAGACAATTTTAGCTAGAGCTGGATCTGGTTGAGGAACAAATTCATTGAGTTTTTTGATTAGTTCTTCTGGTGTTGTTGCAACGACTATGATTCGTTTTGCACGCTCGGAAATAAAGCCCTTTTCGGCAGAGTAGTCGATGAAAGACAGTAAACCATCAAAGAAACCATTGACATTAAGCACTCCTATTGGTTTTTGATGAACATTTAGCTGGGCTCTGGTAACCACATGAAAAAGTTCCTTAAGGGTGCCAAAACCACCGGAAGGGCGATAAAGGCGCCAGAATTATTTATCATGTGAGTTATGCGATCTTGCATATTCACAGATCTAAACTCATCTCCAATAGTTGACCCGGTGATTTTACTTTCGGCCCGGAGGTTTTGGGATTACTCCCAACACTCTTACTCCTTCCATATAGGCATGAATTTCGTCCCATTAATCCTAGACTTCCTCCTCCGTAAACTACATGAATGCATTTTTCTCCTAAACTACGACCCAAGTCGTGGTCGCTTCATGAAGCATGCCTCTTTTCCGAACTAGATCCACCAAAAATGCATCGTGTAAAATTTTTTTGTGGAAGATGATGACTCCATTTTTGAAAAGAATTTTATTTTAGAGAGAAAAAGAGAAAAGTACAAGTTTGAGGGATGAATAAAAGAAACAAGCACAAAGGTTATTTATAGAAGAAAAAATGAGGAAAAATTGTTTAACAAGTTTGTGATTTTGTTTGATTGTGCTTCAACTACTCAATAGAATAATGAAAGCTTTTATCGCGTATCACATTTTTTATTCAGAAAATCTCACCACACGACAAAAATAAAAGATACTTACGTGTATGTACAGTAGTTGTGATTGTGGCTCACATCTTCCTCTGATTTTACGTTCAGAAACGGCTTAAACGCCTTCTATGAGTCGGGGAGAAGCTTCCCATCCAATTTTCTTACAAATTGGCAAACAGGGTCTTTTAACGTCAGATTCCCAAGACGTTGTTCATATTCTGGTTTGAATTTATTCCACAAACATTGAATTCCGTAATACACAAGTCCACTAGGATGCGTGTCAAGAGAAATTTCGATATTATCTAAATTCTCCTTATTCAGACCATCATTAATGAACTGAATTTTATCTTCTCTGTTTGTAGATGGAATTCCTAAAGATCGACATTTTGCATTACAGTTCCATCTAGCACATTTATAGCAAACGGCTAGAATCTTTGCTCGTCGTTTCTTGGCATATGAACTTTTTCCAAGCCCTGGTAAGAATCTAGTTGGTGTTTCTGTGAATTCACCTTCTATTCTTACTTTGGCTTCGATAATGAATCTTATGTCAAAAGGTATGCTTTTATTCGTAAGCAACCTCATCCTTTCAAGCCTTGTCTTGTAAATATTTAAAATTGCATTTTTGCTTAGAAAGGGAAATCTTTTTTCAATTTTAAACAATGTTTCATCCATGACCAAAAAAAATTAAAATGAAAAACGATAAAATATCTACAAATATCAGTTGTTTGTGGGAAACTGAAAAATCCGACTTTGATAGTCACGGAGTACCGTTATCCGCCACTTGACCGGACAGAAAAATTATATTTGGCCTAAAACAATCCCCGGCAACGGCGCCAAAATTTGATCGGCCAAAAAACTTATCCTAAAAATAGGAGTTCTTGAGTCGCTCGCAAATATATACGAGGTAGAAGTAGTTTGTGGTGAGTTCTACCAAGGTCTTTTCTCTCGAGGATTGTCCAACAGGGCTTCGTATAATTTTTTTGTTATAGATTGCGAGAAATAAATACTAAAATATTAAAAAAGATATTTTTGGGTTTTTTAAAAATTAACTAAATTAAAATGCACTATATTTTAAACTAAACTATTTTTAATAAGACTATTTTATATAAGACTATTTTTATTAAGACTGTTTATACTAGACTATTTATATTAAGACTATTTATTTTAAGACTATTTATATAAGACTATTTATATAAGACTATTTATACTAGACTATTTTTAACTAGTGAAAATGAATAGAAATAACATGAGTTGGGAATATAGAAAAACTAGGGCAATACGGGTTCATTAAATTAGGTATTTATATAAGTATAGGAAAAGGTTTATATGAATATAAAAGAAAAATGAATATTTATCGAGTAATCAACTTTTCACCTCCGTACTTTCGTAATCAAAGATGTCTTAATCATTGTCACTTTTTAAGATGTTGATAACAAGATTAACACTTGATAGATTGAAAAGATGTGTTTCCAATACACTTAACAATCAATCAAGGAGGTTTCACTAGTAGAAATAGGATATGATCAATCTCTATTTAAACCAATTAGTCCTTTCATTTCTCTAACTTGACTATTTTCAGGATAAACGATCGTTCATCGAGTAATCAACTTTTCACCTCCGTACTTTCGTAATCAAAGATGTCTTAACCACTTTCGCAATCTTAAGATGTTGATAACAAGATTAACATTTGATAGATTGAAAAGATATGTTTCCAATTCACTCAACAATCAATCAAGAAGGTTTCATTAGTAAAAATAGGATATGATCAATCTCTATTTAAACCAATTAGTCCTAAAAATAGTTTAAATCAATCAAATACTCAATATATAACCTAATAGAAATCCCCTTCCCTAGGAAGAAAGATTAGCTACTCATTGGTTTATACATACTAAAATTATAATAGAAATAATTGATATATATATATAATATATATATAGAAACTTTTAATTACTAGAACTTAATGACAATAGATAAAACTTACTTGAATATGATGAATCAAAGTGCAAGAAACAAACTTCAAAATATAACTTCAAACTTGTTTAAAGGTTACAAGCTTACAAAATTTTGAAAGTAAAATACTAAGTGCTTATTGATCAAGCACTTTTCAATTACAAACTAAATGAAAGAAAAACTTCAAACCAAAAATAAAATACAAACTAAAATTGAAAGTTCTAAGGAAAATATATTGCTAAAGGAAAGGAGTATTTCTTAGCAAGAAGTTGAGGATTTCTTGGTAAGAATGTGGGTTGGGTTTTTTGCAATGGATGAACATGTCATTTTATAGGTGATTTTCAAGAATACAATTGATTATTTAATTCAAAATATCTATTGTAATATCATTTTTTTAATTCTTTGTTCACACTTCACCCATGTCTTTGAATTTTCAGATTTTTGACCAAAAAAATATCTTGTGGTTGATTTCACAAGTTGGTCAAAAGTGGACTAATTTTGCATGGCATCTGCTGAAACACGGCGATGAAAAACGGCCCAGTTTGCCCCGTGTTGTGCGCCGTTTTGTGCTGACTCGGTCTCTTCCGGAATACGCGCGAGGACACGGCGCTAAATGCCGGCCGTGTATGAAACGGCCCAAGACACGGCCTCTTTTGCGCCGTATGTGAAACGGCCGACAGAACACAGTCCATTTTGCGCCGTTTTGTATGGTCGTTTGTCCTGGAAAAATTCCCGTCGTTGGATTTGATCTTGTTTTCCGTTCTTTTTGATGCTTCATGTCAGCAATCTGTAAAATAACCATTTTTAGCTCATGTTTGGACATATATGTAAAATATATATTTTTAATCACAAATCAGTACAATTATGCCCGGAAAAATGAATATTTTGTATATGAATTTTAGATCAATTATGCACTAATCACTAAGGTAACACCTTAGTTTAACAAAATAAAAATATAAAATTTAAATATTGCATTTCCCATTAAAAATACAAACAAACCAATTCAAAAAAACATCCAATCATAAAGCCACCAACTACTTTAGTTCAAAACCAAAACCCATATCCGCCAACTCAAACTTTAAGTACTAGAAAAAAAATAAAACATAAACGCGATAAAAGAACCAACACACTAGTTCAAACGTACAAAGATATGAAAGTGGATGTCTAAGCGCTAGGGCCGCCGGTCATGGGAGTACCATCTCCTAATGTGTCGCTAGAAATTGTGGCACAAATTTCACCAAAATTAATTTGCAAGGTGGGGTTTGCTTCAGCCAATTTTTTCAGGACCAATGTCAAGTTGTCCTGTACCTTCTGATTCACCTTGGCATCCACTTCTTCATTGACCTTCCTGTTTACCTTTGCGTCCATTTCGTCAACAAGGTCCTGCCGTATCTTTTTTGTCAACTCTTGAATGTATGAATCTGCTGGAGCTGGAGCCTGAGCCTGGGTAGAAGTTTTGACAACCTTTGCATCATGTCTGCCGATAAGCCAACTCGGACCATGGGATTTTTTTTCACCTGAAACTAGTTCCTCAATTCCATCAAGTCCTGATGATGACTTGAGTTTGGTCTTAATCGTAGCCTACAAAATAAACCAACATTGCATATGGAAATAATTAGTCGACAGAGGAAGATAAAATATGGATTCAAGGAATTGACTAAAAAAATAATTACTTACAATTCTGAACTTCATCACTTCAGAATTAGTCTGGTATTTGCGTCCAGGCTTGCGCTTTCGAGTTTTAGCAAAAACTTGTGCATCACATAACGTATCACCTGACTTCTTTTCCTAACAAAAAACAAAATGCAAATCAGCTAATATTATATATGTTCATACCAATTATTTTGATATGAGAATAGCTATTTAATTATTCAACAAATGACCTTGACAATATACATGTTCCAGTGTACAGGACAATATACATCTACAGGACCAGGACAATTGAGAAATTATTTAGTGCCACATGACCAAGACAATGCAGACTTGGAACTTGTTCAAGAAGAATATATAGAAGAACAAAATCTACAGGACAATATACATGTACCAGTGTACAGGACAATATACATCTACAGGATAATATATAAAATCTACCCGGAAATTCTATGATGTACTTAAAAAGAAGAATTGCAAGTACTATACCACCAAATACTACGAATTTTGAGCTCTTTAAATCGACACTGTATTAACTTGGATTTAATGCTTGTTTGAGACGAAAGCAAAGATAGTCATCTTATCAAAACGAGCAACGAGAAAGAAGAGACAGAAGTTATAGTATTACATCGTATAAATATTTTGGGAATAAAATAACAGATATAGTCAGATGTTGTAAAATGAGTATACTAAAATGAGTACATCTGCACAGCACATACGAACATACCATTTTGTATCGAACTTGGGAAAATAGTTTTGGACCAACAGTGTGTGTGTCTTTGTACATGCTACGACTTTTAGCATTTTTCTCGGCCTTCAACTACAAAAACAAACATGAAAAAGAAGCACTAGTTTATGTCACTGGAAATTGATTAAATATCAAATTGTCAATAAATTTTACATATACCTGATCTACAAAAACAAACATGAAAAAGAAGCACTAGTTTTTTTGTCAATTAAAATTATACATATACGAACTTCAGGATCTCCCAATACTTTAAGAGCAACTTGAAATCCTCAAGCGGAATTTCTGTGGCTTATTTTCTATCCTCTCCTCATCAGTTTCATAAGGCTTATAATGATCCCTCTTTATTCGACTCTTGTACCCCTTCCAAGGCTCATCTTGTCTTGATGCCCATTTTCGACATTCGTCGGGAATAATATAACGTTGCTTACATAGAAATTAAACATAAAAAGGAATAAATAAATCTTGAATGCTATTTGACCATTATTTACGTAAGGGTAGTTAAAATTTACTGATTACCTTAGTATAATTCCACAAGATGTCCTTTAGGTCTCCAGGAACATGATCCCAAAATGCATAAGTCATTGGCACACACTTCTTTAGTGTCCCCAGAATGTTACCCAGTTCAGAAATCCTTCGATCATCATCTGAAACAGGCTGGAACTTCTCGTTTACTGAGGTGACAACCCTTTTGTCAAACGTCCTTGCATGTACTTTATCCATTCTGGTTTTCCCTCTTAGTTTTTTAGGAACTACAACTTTACGTACCAAGTATATAACATATGAACAAAGATTCAGTTAAACCATGACACTATACAAACATGAATATAGTAGATCCAAATGTATGCAAACATCAAGTCAAGTAAGAGGCCCAAACCTGGTTCAACTTCTTCATTTTCAGTGTATGGCAAGTCTGCTTCCGGAACCCTATCAACAGTCTTAGTTCCACTTCCACTTGCAACAGCATTTGCAGCTTGTTCTCGTTTGCGTTCCAGCATAGCAAGGTAATCAACCATTGATCCTATTCTTTCTGTACATGGTAACTGAACTGGTGAAGCAGGCGTGACAAGCACTGAATTTGCCGCCTCTTTTGCACTCGCATTATTCTGAGTTGAACCCTATTCAGTTGCAGTAACAACACTAGCTCGCAAACGAATAGTTGGTCCGGTGAGAAGCTTGCTTTTCTTCAATTTTTGGGTTCTCTGAAAAATATATTCAATTAGTACTATCTAATATTTTTGCAGTTATTGTGATTTTAACTACAAATTAATTCTCTCGTTACGACACACCTCTGGCACAATTTCTGAAGCATCATCATCAATTTGTTCCTCATTTTCTGGAACATATTCATTTTCATCTCGCATCTTTTTTTTCCTCTGTTTTTTTTAATCCATCTACCACATCAGTAACTAATGTAGGCAAATTTAACTCCCTAAGCTTTTCATTGTTCCTCACGATATTTGCAGTTTTAAGCTGTTCATACTCCGTTAACTTTAACGGCATTATTGGAGATGGAAGTGGCGGTGGAGGTGGAAGATTTCCAACCTGCACATAATCAAAAGAAACAAATATTGTGTCAACTTGCAAAAAATTTAGAACACTGATCACACCGATCACGTAATCAAAAATATTGATTCAAGTCTTCTAACCTAAATGTCATTCTCATCCATATCCTCATTTTCATCCCTTGAATTATGTAAATCCAATTTCCTCCGAACATTTGCAGACTTCAGAATCTCATTTTCATCTATGGCTTGTTGATTATTCATCGGTTTCGACTTCCGAGCACTCCTCGTTTCAGTTGACTTAGGGCACTGGTTGCTTATCATATCATTGATTTCTGGCCTAGCACTTGTCAGCCGTGCCGATCTCCTAGCACTAGTGACTTCAGCATTTTCACTTGACTTTCGATAACTCTCGACTACAGTTGGAATCTTCACTTGCGCATTATTCAGCCGTGAGGACTTCCTAGGACTGTATACTTTAGTAGACTTCTTATTTCTTGCCTGCTGTCGCAATTGATGAGTGGTCACGAACTGACGTTTCACTTGTTTTGGAGCTGCAACAATACATTTTAATTATCAGTACAATAGCATTAGGATAAACAATACATGTATGATCTAATAACTAAATACTTATATTACCAACATAATATGATGCCTTCACGAACTAATAACTAAACATAAAGTTTAATACCTTCAAATACATTAGGCTTTGGTCGTATTACTACATGCGGCTGCATCTGCGGTACTGGCTCAATTTTAGTATTGACAACATTGTCAATATAGAAATCCACATGGTCATCATTCTGAGTTTCTTTAACTAAGTCAAACAGGTCCTCATCATTTGCCACCAGTTTCCACCCCCCTGCCTCATTACCATTTCTTTTGTAAACTCATCCAATTTCAGTGTATTCAAGATCATTCATAACATGTTCCATCAGCACCGGTTAGGAAAACAAGTCAGATTCTACGTTCATTATCTCAGTCTCTTTTCCGCCAACATATTGTCCATTCTGAAATTTTCCCATGTGGTAAAATCTGAGATTAAGTAACCTATCTTCCATCCTATAAAAATAGAAGAAAATTACATTAGGATCGATACAAAAAATAAGTGAGTGCAGCAAATGCAAAGTAAAAACAGAAAGAAGCAGTCTAGCAAATTACAAGTAAAAGGTGCCCAATTAAATCACAATAAAAAGACACTAGACTTCACTAACTTATGAGGCAGTAATAATAAATAAAGCAGTAAACACATAAACAGTTCTTCTCTAGCAATAATACTAAAAGGCAATATGATGCCTACTAACTCTAACTAAAAGGCAGTAAATACTAGACTTCACTAATTTTAACTACTAAAATTTATTATTACATAAAGTAGTAAATACATAAACAGTTCTGAATTATGTGAAAACAGTAGATGATTTTCTTGACTTATTTTGGCGGGATGACAATTTTCGTTGGCGGGATGTCTTCTCTAGCCCAATTCACACGAATAACTTGATTTCCTGTTCCACAACCAGCCCCTATATCATGTAAAACTGGATCAGTCCCATCATTCTCATTCCCATTTTCACTTTCGACATCACACCACCCCTCGTGTCTGTTGATAACGTTATGTAATGTCTTCTCAGTTGGATCTTTTATATAAAAGACTTGTTGAACTTGTGAAGCCATCACATATCGATCAGTTTTTTGGACCAATCTATTAAAATTCACCCGAGTCAGCCCATACAAATCCTTTTCTGCATAGTACCAATAGCACTTGAATAAAATCACAGTGAAATCTCCCCAATAGTCAATTTCTAGGATTTCTTCAATTGATCCATAATAATCGACAACACCGACATGTGGATTCTGATCTTTCGAACTGGCAAAGCTAGTGGTCAAGGAAGACAAAAATACACCACTATTCTGTGTTGTACACTTAGCATCTCTGGCTTTTGTAAAGAATCGGCATCCATTAATAACATATCCACTAAACCTCTTAGCTGCTCGATTAGGGCCCAATGCAAGAAGTTGTAGTTCCTTCGAAATGTACTCTTTCTCCACAACTTCTTCCTTCATCCAATTCCAGAAATCTTCCATATGTGCCCTCTCTCTTTTATATCTTTTCGATATTGCATGACCATCAATTAAAGCTCGATGTTCCCTACAATAATTACCTAGTTAATATTATCAAGATAGAAGCATTCTAATTCTTTTTAAAACAAATTAGACATTAAAACTTACTCGATTAAACTCTCAACATCCTTGTTACCACAATTGAATAAGATGTACTGATGACATGCCATCCATTGAGATTCTTCGAGTTGAATAGGTTTTCCATCTTTATTTCTTCTTGTGCCAATTGGATATTCCATCTTTTGTGGACAACTCTCGGATTTAGGTACTGTGTCACCGCTTAACAATCTTGAGCAGAACGTCAAGCATTCTTCTGCAAGGTAGCCTTCGGCGATGGAACCCTCTGGTTTAGACTTATTGCGCGCATAAGATTTCAGCTTACATAGATAACGCTCAATTGGCCACATACATCTCAAGTGTGCAGGTCCCCCATATTCAACTTCCTGGCACAAATGAACTAGCAAGTGAATCATTACGTCAAAGAATTCCGAGGGAAAAATCATCTCAAAACTACAAACAATCTCAACAATTTCTTGTTGTAGCCTCTTCGTATCACGCAAATCGATTACTTTGCTCCAAAGACCTCTTAGGAATGCACCAAGTCTGATCAAAGGTACAGCAACCTCAGGTTTCAATGTTTTTTTCACCGCAAATTGTAACAAGTAGTGAAGAACAAAATGAGCATCGTGGCTCTTATACCCCGAGATTACCCTTTCATTTGTGTGAACATACCGACTGATATTAGCTGCGCAGCCGTATTGAAGTTTGGCCTTCTCCAATACTGTGCAAAATATATCTTTCTCTTGTTTCGTCATGTCAAATATGGCAGCCCTAATCTCATGATATTTTCCATCACTTGATTTAACAGGATGAAGGACCTTCCTGATGCCCATTTCTTGTAAATCAAAACGAGCATTTAAATGGTCTTTCGACTTACGGCCCATATTCAGCAAAGTACCGAGTATATTGTCACATATATTTTTCTCGATATGCATAACATCAAGGTTATGCCGCAATAAATTGTGACTCCAATACGGTAAATTAAAAAATATTGATTTTTTTTTAAAGGGGAATCCCTTTTACGCTTTATACCCCTTTTGCCCTTTTTCTTGCTTTTGGCGTTCCCAAATTCATTTTCGTAGCCCGACAATAATTCAACTACATCTGTTCCGGTTAAAATTGGTGGAGCATGTCCTATTTCAACTTCACCATTGAATCTTCTTTTGTCAAACCTCCATTTGTGATCCGGATCTAGAAATTTTCTATGATTCATGTAGCACATTTTTTTACTGTGTTTCAAGTACATTGAAGATGTCTCATAATGGCATATGGGACAGGCTAATTTACCCTTTGTGCTCCAACCGGATAACATTGCATATCCCGGAAAATCGCTAATGGTCCACAACACGCTTGCACGTAGCCTAAATTTCTTATCAGTAAAGGCATCATAGGTTTCTATGCCTATATCCCGTAATTCTTTCAACTCTTCGATTAGAGGCTGCATAAATACATCAATGTTATTTTTCGGAGAATCTGGACCGGAGATGATTGTCGAAAGAATCAAATTTTCAGGCTTCATGCATAGCCAAGGTGGGAGGTTGTAATTTACCAATACAATTGGCCATGTTGAGTGAACTGAAGTCATTGTACGGTAAGGACTGAATCCATCAGCGGCCACACCAAGTCGGATATTTCTATTTTCTATTGAAAAATCAGGATACCTTGCATCCATTGCCTGCCAAGCCTCGGCATCAGCTGGATGTCTAAGCTTCCCATCTTTTTTTCGTCCGACGGCATGCCATAACATAAGTTCAGAATACTCCTTGGACATAAACAACCTTTTCAGCCTTGGTTTCAGTGGAAAATAGCGCATAACCTTCGCCGGAACTCTGCGAATCACTTTCTCTGGGTCATTGTCACTGTTGCCTTTTTTTTCAACTACTGCCCATCTCGAAACACCTCAAGTCTTACAAACATCTTTATCCTTATTTTCTGCCCAATACAGCATGCAATCATTTGGACATGCATGTATTTTTTTGTAATTAAGCCCTAAATCTTTAATGATATTCTTTGCAGAATTAAAAGATAAAGGTATATGGGCCAGGGGGGAAGCCTCTCTCAGCAACTGTAGTAGATCCCCAAATGTAGCCTCCGTAATTCCATGTGAACATTTTAATGAATAAAGCCTAATGATAAAACTTAATCGCGAAAATTTTGAACAGCCAGGATATAATGGCTGCTTTCCGTCTTCGAGATGGCGAGTGAACTTATTAGAATCAGCAGTTGGTACATTAGTGTGCTCATCCCCACCATTCCGCATTCCATGAGTACGGTGCAACATGTCACCTAGATTGTCTCCAAAATCTTCCCCACCGTCACAATCCATGTCTTCGTCACTCCTTCGTCGAGAAACCTCACATATCCATTCCATATACAATGGAGATGGACCATTGTATATGAGATGGTTGTATATGACATCTTGACGATACCACTTATCATTTTTACATTTCTTTCAAGGGCACGTTATTTCATCACCTACAGCAAACCTAGAAACTGCATTTTGTATAAAAGCTTTTACCCCACTAATATAGCCATCACTAAACTTTGGAAGCTCTATCCATGAGTTTCCCTCGTCATCCATCCCTACATTTATCAAGCACCAGTATATTGACTATATTAACATAACAAGACAAGTGTGTGTGTGTGTGTAAACAGGCCTGAACCTCGTCGAGGTGTTTATTCAGGCCAACCTATCTATTTTTAAATTATCGTAAGTCATATATAGCTAACTATCAATTACTAATTAATTATAGAAATAATTATATTACATATACATTAGCTTAAACACGTTAACAATAAAAGGACAGAACATGCCGTATATGGTACGACATTGCGGATATAGGTTTTGTACTAAAAACTAAAGTCAAATACCACACTTCAATCAATATAGCAGCCAAAACACAAAGTCCGTCACAGTAAACAACATTCAATGTAAACACATAGTAAATGAACACATTTTACTGCAAAACCATACAATATATCAAAAACATTAAAAATTTAACCTTTCGAGTCAAACAAACGACTCTAAATTAGCATATTTCTACCTAGAAATCTAAAAGTATGTCATTAACCTATACATATTTTTACATGCGCACATAAATAAACACATTGAGTGTTTTTTTCTAGTTTTTGTGTGTGACAGGCAGAGAGGGAGAGGCAGGGGGAGACAGGGACAAAGAGGGGAGAGAGACAGAGAGAGGTCGAATCGAAGCATGCAACATAAATATATACAGATCGATGAATGAACACAAACAAAGCTTACAAATCGAAGCAGAAAAAGAGAGATTTATACCTTAAATCAAACACAAACCAAGCTTGGATTGAACCCTAATTGATTTTAATCCTTCACGACGAGCGATTGAACCCTAATTAAACATAAATCCTTGATGATTGAGCAACTGAGATAGCCGAGCAGTTATTTTTTGGTTGTAGCTGTAGCATCTCTTTCCACAGAGATAAACTTTTTTTTGTTTGTTTGCCCCAATTTCCCCCGACTTGTTTTGACCCAATTTTCATTTGCCGCTCTCCCTTAATCTGTTTTGCCGCTCTCCCTTCATCTGTTGACTTTACTTTTTGTTTTTCTCTAATATTGTAAATTTAATTTATTTTTTGGTAATAAAATATACTTATTAAATTTGTTATTTTAATTATTTTGTAATTATTCAAAGTTATTACATGTTTTTATTTTTTTAATAATTTTTTAATTATTTAAATCAAAATTTATTATTTTTCAAATACTACTTTATTTTAAAACCTTTTCAATTTAAATTTATTAAAAATATTTTATTATTTATAAAATATATATATTTCATTTATTTGATAGAATATTTTTTATAAAAATATATTCAATGTTTTATTAAAATTAATTATTTTAAAGTTAAAATTTTATTAAATCATTAATTTTATATAAAATTCAATATTTTGTTTATTAATATTCTAAGGTAACACATCTAATGGTGTTACTGAGAGTTACACTTTTTATAGCTAGAGTAACATATATTTCAGGATTTAGTAACACCATAACCCGAACGTTGTGGTAGGTCCAAAATTTCATAGCTATGGTAACATCCAATAAGGTAACACCGCCCCCTAAGTGTTGTAGAAAGCCATCTATGGCGTAGTGTACAATACTGGACTCGGTGCCCCTCACATCCACAGTTATGACAAGTCGTAAGCGACTCTAATTGGCTAGGAGGTTTCACAAATGATTGATGCGAGGTTTTGAGGTTTAGGAATCCCAGTTCCCTCACTTCCCGAGAAATATCTCCGCTAACATTGAGATTATCACGTACCTCATCATGCTCTTGACTACGTCCACGACCACCACCTCGACCCTCTCTCCTCGGCATACCGAACAAACAATCCCTAAGTACAACGAGACTAACATAGCAAAGCAACATACCCAGATGCCAACTCAGCGAAACATATCGCAAATTAATATGCCGAAATGCGAACCTAGAATAACATATCAAAATAAGGCAACAAATAGCAACACGACAGAATATCCACTCCGGGAAATTACACGGATACAAGAACTACCACTGTAATAAATGGAACTTGCCATTACAACAATCACATAACCATATCAATGGAACTTACGATCTTTACCGATACAAACAAGGCCAGAACAAAGTACAAATCACAGTGGCCAATCACTGGTGGTATTGTTTTCTTTAAAACTCCACGAGGTATTTGTTTAAACAATAAAATTTGAAAATCTTAGGATCTTTATGATTTTCCGAAATAAAATTTGGAAATATCGTTGATACCTCAGGCTGTTTTACCAAATCATGAATCATGAATTTAACCATCTTACTTTGAAAACGTTTGCCAGGCAACATTCTAAAAGATCAATTTCTTCGGAAATAACATCATCATCACAAATAAAAAAACACAAGGTAACAACATGTTACCGCTCAATATCATCACAAATAACAATACATAGGGTAATCACATGTTACCACTCAACATCGTCTCAATCAACAGCACATAGGCTAATCACATGTTACCACTCAATATCATCGCCATCAACGACACATAGGACATCCCGTGGTCATGCTCTCTTGGCATCAACCCCAGAGGTTTCACCAAACCGTCCCTGGGTGGGTAATCTATTCATACATACAATAGATATTACCACATATCAACAATCACATCCAAACCACACAACACAATGTATCTTAACGCGCGCTAAGCCTATGGTTAGCGTGCGTTAACTATATCACCTTGTCTGCCATGCTAGTTAGCGCGCGTTAATTAGCACATTAGCGTGCGCTAACTGACATAATTCAGAAAGATTTTTCCTCCACCCTTTTTAGAAATGAAAATCACGTTTAATTTATAAATACAAAAATCTCATGGTGTGAAGGTCTTAAAATCATTTACTCGATCATTGAAAATAGCACCAATACGCGAAGATCGTTTTCTTCAAATCCTTTCAAACATAACAAAAGATCAATGATGGTAACAATTTGTAAAATATCCCAAATACCTCCAAACACATTTTTTTAAATACTGTCATAAGGTTTCGTTTGAAAATACAGGACTGCCTCGCCAAAATTCATACCACTTTTCAAAATTCACAATACACCGTCATTTGACCGTACCATCAAAACATTTTTAAAAACTGATTTTCCATGATACACTCAGGTCCAAGAAATTTTAGGAAATCATTTTCAAGCACGCACTTACGGTTATAATTATTAATAGGAGCACATCTATTGTAGACAACAACAATTAGCCAAATACCATCAATTCTCAACCACATGCATATACGGCATTCCAAAATCACCTATTTAATAAACACAACTCACGAACGCCGATTCCGAACACATGTCTGGCAATTTATATGAGTTTATCAACAAACTCTATCGTCATTACACTTCGAGGAACACATCAATGTTCAAGGCTTTCACATTATACTGCACCACTCAGTGTCCAAACCATCAATACATTTAGCTCAATACACATGTAGTACATCAAAAGTACCGGAGACAGGTTTCATCACACAGCATGCACATAAACGAAATCACGATACACAAATATCTCATATAGAAGAGGAGACTTACGACCACAGGTCGCACGAGGATAACGGTCGCCCATAACACTAATCTCAACAATCAACATCGACAACACAGAGTGACAATGCGCAACTCAACTTGTCAATGACAACTCGAATGACTCGACAATAACACAACTCAACTTGACCCGACATCCTAGGTTTACACGATGTAAGCTATGATACCATAAATCTAACACCCCCAGAAATCATACGGGAATGCCACACGCCGTGGGCCCTACACCCAAGGATCCACTAGGCTGAACACAACCAGACGATCAAATGTTTGACCAGTCGGGGAAAAACAGAATAAAAAGATGGATCGATATGGTCACAAAACTAAATCAAACCAAACTATTTTCTCATAGCGGAAGACTGAGGAAAATACAATGACGCAAGAACAACGAAAATCCATAACTCTCAACTCCTAATTAGTCTTGTAGATTATCACTTCATGTGCCGATCCTGGAACTGCTCCTCAGGAACCTGCATGTACCTGGATGCAATATAGACATCCACTCCCCGATTACTTGGGGGTTAGCAAAACTCCACTATTTACTAGTGCAAGTATCAAATCATTTCAAAATGTAACAAGCAACATCAACCATGAATCGAATACAATAACTAAGTACGAAATCAATCCTGAGAGGTTTTAACAATTTAGAAAACTAGGAAGGAAGAATTCATAAAAAAAATTCTCACCTCGGGGATTTTTAGAAACACAAAACCTTTAGGACATGGGGTCCTGATTTGTAAAATCTTTTCGAAAATCTTAGGGTTCCAGCTCAAATATCAATTCATATTTCAGCAATTTACAGTACGAAAATACTTCCACAATTCTCGTGGGGCTCGGCACAACATTCTTTTCTTGAAAACTTTCTTTCAAAACTGTGATTGACAAAACATAATTCTTGACACCGTGATCCCCTGTCACGTGTCTACGTAGGTTCAAGAACCCAGACGGATTTAACCAATTACAACAATCACAACAAACAATCATGCTCATGACCCCGTGATCACTTGCCACGAGTCTCTGTAGGTTCAAAAATGCACACGGATTGAGCCAACACAACAATCACAACAACTAGTTCCGACTCCATGATCTCTTGCCATGAGTCACTGTAGGCCCCATCGAGCCCACATGGTTGGACGTATTGTGTCCTAACCCCACAAACCTTGCCATGTGTCATCGTAGGCCTTTTCAGACCTGCACGATTGGACCTCAGCACCACATACTAAGTTCTGATCCCATGCCCCCGCCATGAATCCTCGTAGGTCCCGTCGAACCCGCACGAGTGAACTTAGAAACACAGCACATAACATTCACATTCACATTTCACCAAGGCCATACGGTCAATCAATCACATTGATTACCATAATTGTACACGTCCAACACACATAACACAATCTCAACAATCCAATCATCAACATCAATCACACACAATCCAGCATAACTCATGATCGAAACACAGGACATTACACAACCATGTGTATAACCAACCAAAACGATTATCACAATCCTGCATACATAACACAACACATTGCACAACCTTGTGTACAACCAACCAACACAATTATCACAAACCTGCACACATAACACATCACACAATATATTCTCAAAATATACAGTCATCACTAAACCTTCATAACATGTAACATAAAACTAACTCATACGAACCATGTTACGAAGGTATTAAATCATCACAACCCTAGTACGTGGTTTATAGTCATAAGATACAAGTCGTATAAGCAGGATACTTGCCTCAAAATCGGCACGCAAGTACTCCGACGAATACGGCTCGATCGGGAAACTCCGAGTACCTACAACCTCCACAAGACACAACGAAAACACGATCATACTGAGGATCAAGCCTAAGATCAGTGGAAATCACATCCAACTATCTAAGTAAAATTGATTCGAACATTTAATCCACCATTAAATGTTCAATAATTCCCAAGAACACTCAAATCGTCAATCGAGTTAAACAAACTCGAAATATGGATATACAATCCATAGAACACGATTAATAACATCGTATAACACCGATTGATCCATCAAAATCGTACTGGAATCGGAATCAGGAACAAATCTCCAAAAGTCAACTCTAGGGAAAAATGGGAAAATACCTTGATCCGACGAAGCGACGAAGAACAACAGATTAGATGGTGTTATAATCACTTAGGACTCTGCAAAATGTCTTGGAATGGAAGAAAATCAGCCCAAATCACGAACCCTAGTCACCCTCATCTCCAGCCCACGGAGGAAGAAGGAAATGAAGGTGAAATGATGAAATACGACTGTTGTCCAGTATTTATACTGGACACAATTTAGCGTGTGCTAATAACATTAGTTAGCGCGCGCTATCGAAGCAATACAACAACACGGTTTTCCCAAACACACAGTTAGAGTACGCTAACTACAAGCGTTAGCATGCACTAACGAGACCCCAATCCTAGTCCAGTAGCTTCTGGATTGTCTCGTCCTAAGCAGGTAGCGTGCGCTACCCAACCCATAGCATGCGCTGACAGCACACCTTAGTGTAATATCCGCGTTTTCTATTTTTGGTAATTTCTATTTTTGATGTATGTTCGTTTCGGACAACTCGCTTAGCACTGTTTTGGAATTCTGAATCTATTTTGTTCTTGGAGTTTTTCCGTTTAGACGGGTCTCGATAATGTTTTTACGTAATTTCATCTTGTGTTATATTCTGTCTCATGTGTAGTCGATTCTCGTTAAACTCGTTCGATTTCATCGTTTTCTTACTTCCATGAGTTCGTATGCTTGAGTAGAGCATGTTGTGAGTTTTGGATTGTTAATCCGACGTTGTGTCGTGATTTTTCGGATGTTTGGGCCGTTTTTGTAATTTCCTAGAAGTTTAGGGAATTTGTCCCTTGTTCGACTTTGGTTGTGTACCTCAGATCATTTTTGGGTTCCGTACTTCCATTTCGTGTTATTGTTGCCCAAATATCGATCCCTATTGCTTTTATTCTCTTTCCGGATCATTTTTCGTCATTTTGGGATCCGGGGGGGGGGGGGGGGGTGTGGGCCGCGGCACACACATCACCCAGCTGTTGTCCGAGCAAACTGTACCGTGTGCCTCGGCACAAGGATTTGATCCTCGGGGACGATTGGTTGGATCGTCATGGTGCTATCATGAACTATCGGACTCGTACCATCTCGATAGTTGCCGAGGACGGCACCGAGCATACTCTCGTCGGCTGTAAGCCGGGTAGATCGGGGCGTGTGATTAGCGCCTTGAAGGCGATGAAACTTTTGCACCAAGGTTGTGTCGGCTATTGGTGTTTCGATCTGCAAGCGGAGGATGGTGGAATTGACATGTCGTCAATTCCAGTTGTTTGTGAGTATCCCGATGCTTTCCCATACGACTTGCCGGGATTACCACCGCAGCGAGAGGTGGAGTTTCATATCGATCTTGAGCCGAATGCAGCCCCTATTTCTCGAGCACCGTATCGTATGGCACCGTCGGAGATGCTAGAGTTGAAGAATCAGTTGGGAGAGTTATTAGATAAAGGGTACATTCGACCGAGCGCATCGCCTTGGGGTGCGCCTGTACTTTTTGTCAAGAAGAAGGATGGATCGCTTCGTTTATGCATCGACTATCGAGAATTAAACAAGCTAACCATCAAAAATAAATACCCTTTGCCCAGGATTGACGATTTGTTTGATCAGCTTCAGGGGGCGACAGTCTTTTCGAAGATTAACTTGCGATCGGGCTACTACCAGTTGAGGATTCGGGACGTCGATATTCCGAAAGCTGCCTTTCGGACGAGATATGGCCATTACGAGTTTGTGGTTATGCCTTTCGGGCTAACTAACGCCCCAGCAGTGTTCATGCAGTTAATGAACAAAGTTTTTATTGAGTATTTGGACAAATTTGTGGTCGTTTTCATCGACGATATTCTTGTCTATTCTCGGAGTCGGGAGGAGCATGCCCTACATCTCCGGATTGTGTTAGACACCTTGAGGGATGAGCGGTTGTACGTGAAGTTCTCTAAGTGTGAGTTTTGGCTTGAGGAAGTGACGTTCCTCGGGCATGTGATTTCAGCAGAGGGAGTTCGGGTAGATCTGCAGAAGATAGAGGCAGTGATGGCTTGGGAGCCGCCTAAGAATATGAAGGAGGTGAGGAGTTTTCTGGGTCTTGCCGGTTATTACCGTAGATTTGTTGAGGTATTTTCTAAGATCGCTAGACCACTCACTCAGCTGCTCCAGAAAACTCAGAAGTTCGAGTGGACTGCAGACAGGCAGGACAGTTTTGACGAGTTAAAGAAACGTTTGACTACCGCACCCGTGTTAGCGTTGCCTCATGGGAACGAGGATTTCGTAGTGTACAGTGATGCTTCGGGCCTTGGTCTGGGATGTGTTTTGATGCAGAGAGACAGAGTGATTGCGTATGCGTCCCGCCAGTTGAAACCTTATGAGGTGAATTACCCCACACATGATTTGGAGTTAGCTGCGGTCATTTTCGCCTTAAAGATCTGGAGGCATTATCTCTATGGGTCGTCGTGTAAGATTTTTACAGATCACAAGAGTTTGAAGTATATCTTCAGTCAGAAAGAGTTAAATATGAGACAGCGTAGGTGGTTGGAGTTAATTAAAGATTACGACCTCGAGATACTTTACCATCCGGGTAAGGCTAACGTAGTGGCGGATGCGTTGAGCCATAAGCCGATGGCGTTGCAGATGCTAGAAGTACTTACACCGCAGAGTAGGATTCAGCGAGATCTTATTTGTCAGAATATTGAGGTTTGGGTTCAGAGAGTTCAGGGCCAGTTGTGTGCATTAGAGATCACTTCGTCCTTGACTGATGATATCAAGGCGAAACAGTATGATGATCCATGTTTGGTCCAGTTGAGGGAGGATGTGAGGCAGGGGAAAGCCCTGGATTTGTGGTTCAGGATGATGGCGTTCTGAGATTTCGCGGCAGACTATGTGTACCGAATGATATTGGTGAGACGGGAAGATCTTGAGTGAAGCTCATACCACGCCTTACTCCATACATCTGATGTACGAATAAAATGTAGAAGGATGTGAGGAGCAACTCTTGGTGGAGTAATTTGAAGACAGGACGTTAGCGAGTTTGTGTCGAGGTGTTTGACACTGTCGGCAGGTTAAGATCGAGCATCGGCGACCGGGGTTTTGCGACCACTTCCCATCCGGAGTGGAAATGGGAGGATATTTCTATGGACTTCATTACTAATATGCCTAGGACCCGGAATGGAATGAACATGATTTGGGTTATTGTCGATCGACTGACCAAATCAGCTCACTTTCTGGGTAT
Organism: Orobanche coerulescens; assembly: GCA_033398695.1. Classification (NCBI taxonomy): domain Eukaryota; kingdom Viridiplantae; phylum Streptophyta; class Magnoliopsida; order Lamiales; family Orobanchaceae; genus Orobanche; species Orobanche coerulescens. The sequence continues at coordinate 72,962,647 of CM065815.1, forward strand.
TAAGGACACTTGGGGCCCGGAGAGACTAGCACGAGTATTTATTGCAGAGGTCGTGAGATTGCATGGGACTCCTAAGAGTATTGTTTCGGATCGTGATGGCCGGTTCGTGTCACATTTCTGGCAGGCTGTTCATCGAGCTTTGGGGACTGAGTTGAGACTCAGTACATCTTATCACCCTAGATCGACGGCGGTCGAGCGGACGATCCAGACGTTAGAGGATATGTTGAGAGCCTGTGCCCTAGAATGGAAGGATGATTGGGAGTCGCACTTGCCGTTGATCGAGTTCACGTACAACAATAGTTGACACGCCTCGATCAAAATGGCGCCATTTGAGGCGTTGTATGGGAGGAGGTGTAGATCGCCGTTGTGTTGGGATGATGCGTCCGAACTGATTGGTACCGAGCCCGATATGGTAGTTGAGACGAGAGAGAAGATTACTCTGATTCGGGATAGATTGTTAACGCCCGCAGTCGGCGAAGTCTTATGCCGACACGCGTCGCCGTCCGTTGGAGTTTGAGGTGGGAGATCATGTTTTGCTTAAGGTGTCACCGACACGGGAGTTTACCGCCCAGTAGGAAGGGTAAACTTAGTCCGAGGTTTATTGGGCCGTTTGAGATTTTAGAGAGAGTGGGAGAGCTTGCCTATCGGCTAGGCTTACCGCCGTCCCTGAGCCACGTTCATAACGTATTTCATGTTTCCCAGCTTAGGAGGTACATATCGGACCCTAGCCATATTATCGATTTTGGAGAGATCGAATTGGGACCCGACCTTACCATCGAAGAGAGGCCGATTCAGATTTTAGAGCGTCGGGTGAAGCAACTTCGTCATAAAACCATCCCTCTGGTTAAAGTTCAATGGTCGAGACATGGGTCCGAAGAATCCACATGGGAGACGGAGGAGAGTATGCAGTCGAGATACCCCGAGTTGTTCGCGTTGTAAGTTTCGGGACGAAACTTATTTTTATGGGGAGATAATGTAATATACGCGTTTTCTATTTACGGTAATTTCTATTTTTGATGTATGTTCGTTTCGGACAACTCGCTTAGCACTGTTTTGGAATTCTGAATCTATTTTGTTCTTGGAGTTTTTCCGTTTAGACGGGTCTCGATAATGTTTTTACGTAATTTCATCTTGTGTTATATTCTGTCTCATGTGTAGTCGATTCTCGTTAAACTCGTTCGATTTCGTCGTTTTCTTACTTCCATGAGTTCGTATGCTTGAGTAGAGCATGTTGTGAGTTTCGGATTGTTAATCCGACGTTGTGTCGTGATTTTTCGGATGTTTGGGCCGTTTTTGTAATTTCCTAGAAGTTTAGGGAATTTGTCCCTTGTTCGACTTTGGTTGTGTACCTCAGATCATTTTTGGGTTCCGTACTTCCATTTCGTGTTATTGTTGCCCAAATATCGATCCCTATTGCTTTTATTCTCTTTCCGGATCATTTTTCGTCATTTTGGGATCCGAGGGGGTGGGCGCGGCACAAGAATTGTGCGCCGCGGCACACACATCACCCACGTTGTCCGAGCAATCAGACTGTGCCGCGGCACAAGGATTGTGCGCCGCAAAGACACAGTCAGTGCCGCGGCACACTTATCCGGGCCGCGGCACACCTGTGTAGCTCTTGCCGGCCAAAACCGACTGTACCGCGTGCCGCGGCACAGTCCGGCAGGGCCGCGGCACATGCCGAATCTGCGCCGCGGCACACTTCGAATGAGCCGCGGCACAGCGAGCGGTCAGCCGATCACTGGGCGCGATTTTTGGCCCTGTGCCGCGGCACAGTTCAGATGAGCCGCGGCACACAATGCGGTCAATGTATATCAGCGTCTTTTCAGCGGCTGCAGCTCATTCTTTCCCTTCCCTTCTTCAACCGTGCGAGAGAGAGAGACTTGAGAGGGGGTTTTCCTCCATTTATCACTTATTGGTGTAAATTTCTTCATCTCTTTTCGATCGGGTGGCTCGGATTGCGGATCTAACACGTGGTTTTCGGATTTGAGTGCTAGATTCTTCAAGAGGTAAGAACTCCTTTGACCCTACTATGATTTTGGGGAGGGTTTGGTGGTGATCTTGTGTTTTAATCCGAATTTTACCGATGTTGTTGTTAGATTTTGATAGTATACTCGTGACCCTTGGTTTTCTTGTTAATGGTTGGGATGAAATCCCGTTATTCCACCGTTGACCGATTTCTTTTCCTTATGCACGCGTGGTGTCCGATGAATTGTCCCAACGGGTAGAACTAGGATGAATTTCTTCGTATTCATGGTGTTGAGATTGGTTTTATATCATTATTGTGTTAGGGTCGGATTTGAGAGGATTGTTCGGACCGTAACTGCTCTTCGCTGCTTCTTCGCGTCGTATTATCCAAGGCAAGTACATGTATTACATTCCGTTATGTGCGTATGATTATGAAGCGAATGATGTAAATGGTTTTATTGAACGAATGTGATTGTTTCTCTTCCACCTGGGGATGGCGTGTGGCCTCTGGGGGGCCCATACTAATGGGTACGGCCACGGAAGTGGACTTGGGTGCGTGTGTTGATGTTCTTCCACCTGGGGACGGTTCGACGGGACCTCTGGGGGCCGATACTAATGGGTACGGCCGCGGAAGTGGTTTCTCACCTGGGGACGGTCCGACGGGACCTCTGGGGATCGATACTAATGGGTACGGTCGCGAGTTACCAAGCGTGGATAAATGTGATGTGGGAAACCTGTTAATATACTGTTTTGGTGTTAATGTGATATTCCGGAATATTGGTTTTCAAAATGATTTTCCTAACGATTTAATTGCGTTGAATCGTGTATGTATATAATGTTGTGTAATTATGTACTTGCACTAGCTATTCAAATGTTAACCCCTTAAATGGGGGGAATGCGTCTTATGCATTTCAGGTACTGGTCGAGCTGAGGAGCTAGCACGGGATGCGCATGCGAAGGATGGGTTGGCATGATGACGTGGCTCGAGTCTGCATTTTTCTGTTTTGTCATTGCATGTGTTGAGTACTGGAGATAGATTGTTTATTTTTAAACATGGTTTAAGTCCCCTGCGTGGGCAACGATTTGGTATTTAACTTATGTCTCATGTACTCCGTTAAAATGTTTTGGCCGAGGCCACGGCCTTATTTACTTTTTGGATACACCTTTTGGGTTATCATTGTGGTTCATGTGTCATGAGTTAGCCTGGTAGACCTCACGGGGGTTCTACGGCGTGTAATGTCCCTTTTGTGAATTGGGATGTTACACTTAGCGCGCGCTATAAAGTTGTATAGTGTGCGCTAACTCCGCACAGTAGTGCGTGCTACATCACATAGTAGCGTGCGCTACACCTATTTTCGACCGAAACTCCTCACAACAACAATACTCCCACCAGGACGACAAACACGCAACGATCCGAATCGCAACCAAACACATGTCCAAACATGACACACGATCATATAAGCACGAACACAAACCATCCACTAAATAGTAAAGAGAAAGAAAATTCAACACAACCGGAAATGAAAATCTCAGGTATTGCACATACATCCATACATCCAAGACAATAAAAACCAACAATTAAAAATATTGGATAATTAAATCCAATTATCATGGCTTTTATTCCTCGTTTGGAATAACGAAAAAATCTTCGGCTCGATTTCTCCCACTGCTTCAAGCATCTCGTCACCTCTTCCCAGTTGGCCCACAAAATTATTAGATTTAGAAACTTTCTTTTCCATGCAAAATTAATTGCACAAGGAAATTCCAAATTTAAATATTGTGCACCAATGGACGCAACGAACAATGGAAAAACGAAATGGACCATACACCAGACGACCCGACCCGGACAAGCCCGACCCGGTCTGTGGCCTGATCCGCGGCCTAGACCGCCTACCCGCATCCGGACCCGACTAGGAGCCTCGCGGTTCCGGATGGTTCGATCTCTTGGAACTCCTTTTTGCATGAGACTCCTTTTCCTTCGTGCTTTGTGTACTCCGATTCGATTATAATTTTATACAAAATAAAATACATTGATTTTACTAAAAATTACAAGAAAAAATAAAATCTTATTCTACCCTAGATTCTCTCACCGGAAAAATATTTACATGCCTCAAACCAGGCGAAATTACCAAAATGCCTAAAAATAAAAATTCATATAGTCATGATAATTGAACCATATTCACCTGCAAGATAATTTCTAGCAAAACTATTCCAAAGATCATAATATATGAATATTTAAATTGCTAGCAATTAATCACAAAATTAATTAAATTGAACAGAACCTAAAAATCGGCTCCAATACCAATTAATGGAAATAAAACGCAGCGGAAGCGACAGGATTTGGTTGTATAAAAATCGGCCCTCAAGATTCAGATCTATTAGGCTAGTCAAATAATTAATTACACATATTAATAAGCAATTTAAATAGATAATATATTTACGCATCTAGACATGATAATTTGTAGTATTCTACCTAGATCAAAAAGATCTTACAATACTTTAACTTTGAAGGGAAGTGGTTGAATTCCTCTTTGATCTTCTTGTATTTCTACATTTAGATCTTCTAGAGTATATCCCGCCTAGATCGGGATATCGTGTGAGCAACAATCGATCGGACCTCCTTGAACACTTAGTGGAATCGGCCGACCCCTTCTCCAAGAACACCTCACTATTTTCTTTCTATTTTTATTGAATATTTTGGTATTTTAGAAAAATACTATGTTATCCAATTATGGAATCGAAGGCACAAGTCAAGATCCACAATTAAACATAAAGAAAAAAAATAAAAATTTCTTGGACTGTTACACACGCGATCGACCATCCCCTTATGTCCTATATATAGGTGTTATGAGCTACTCTAGGGACTTTAAGGAGGGTTAGGCAAAGGACTCCTAATAGACCTCAAATTTCCATATTAATCCCTTCCTAATATATTGTGTCTATTCGATATCAACTCACTCCACTAAAGAGTTTTTATTGCACTTCCTATCCAAATCCCAAATTATGAACTTGGGTTCTTTTTAAATTAATTATTTTCCGTGTTTAAGATATCACATGCCCATTAATTAATTTAAGCTACTAACAACTTTAATTAATTATTTTCTTATCCAAGAGTAGTACCAATCGAACCTTATTATTATATCATAATTAAATCCACCTGCAGGGTTTAATATAATAATTATTATCGATCTCCTCGAGGGGACATCATCAACTCGCACGAGTCGGGACACGATTTCTAATTATAATAATATTTGTCATATAAATAATATTATTACCCAAGATACGAAGCTAATTGAGTCAATCACTGTGACTTTCACCCATGGTAAATCAAAACAAAAAATATTATAGATATATAATTCAATTATCCGAGACTTATGTTCTTCTTACAACTAGTACAGAAGACACTATCTCACTGCGATCCAGTTCAACGTATGCAAATACGCTAATGCATGCTAATAGTCAAGACCAGCTAATCTTAAGCATACATTACAACCTTTTATATAATTTTTCTTGTGACTATATAGGTTGTGAACTATTATATTATTTTATAAGGCACCGATAATGTGATATTCCGTGTGACACCAACACATAACATTATCTATAATGTAAAACAATTCGACAATATATTTGCATAACCACTACGTGAATAAATATAAAATGTAATTAATATTCTCATAGGAGTTACAGGGAAATAAGGTCATACAAGCATCAAGTATGCTTTGCAGTATACAACTCTAACAATCTCCCACTTGTACTCAAAGCATACTTTTAAGTATACTAATCAATTATATAGTCTATCATATCTCCCATTTATACTCAAAGTAATGCTTCAATACATCGTAATCCCATTCCTTCCACATGCCTTTCAAAAACTTTTAAGGTTAGGCCTTTCCTGAAAGGATCAGCAAGATTATCTTCCAATGCAACACTGGCTACAGCTACATCTCCTTCCTTTACGAAGTGTTGCATGTTGCGATACTTGCGGTTGATATCTTTACATGCCTTGTGGGCTTGTGGTTCCCTCAAATTTGCGGCTGCACTGGTATTCACACAATAAAGTGTAATACCGTATGGCAAATCGGGAATCACATCCAAGTCCTGCAGGAAGTACTTGAGCCATACCACCTCTGGCGGTCGGCGAACCTCCGTTGACCAGATATTGTTTTTTATTTATGACAGACCCACATTCTGCTTTCCAACAGGCCACCGCCGGCGTCCGGAGGACCTCCAGAGGTTGGCCATTTTTTTTACTCCAGGTCGGCGACCTGTTTTCTGACGAGCCACCACCGGCGGACCTCCGGCGACCAAACATTCCTTTTTTTCATTTTTTATAGGCAATGCCGTCAGCCTACATCCCCGTAGACCACCGCTAGCTGCCGGAGGACCTCAGCCGACCGACCATTTTTTACGTCATGCCAGGCCATCGTCTTGCTTTCCTCCGCCATCCAGCCATTTTTTTATGTCTCGGTCCATCGGCATACTTTCCGGCAACTCTTAATTTTTTTTACGGCAGACCCGTCGGCTTCCGACAAAAGTTGGGGAATCAATAAATTTTTTCTAACATGTAATCTGGTAATTTAATTATTTTAATTTAATTACATCACCACCACCGTGCCATTATGGCTCGGGTAATCTCTAGTCTATATTATAAAGGACATCAGTATTTTTGAGGGGTCGTCGTAGTCCACACCAAAAAAGACTATTGTACCCCTCGCCTCTCCCTTCTTTAATTTTTTTGTTGAATTTAATAATACATAGTAGTACTAATATTATTGAATATTCAACAACAATAAATTTTAAAAAAAACATTTCTAGAATATTAAATTAAATTAAAAGGATAATTAGTTATTAAAAAAATCTTTTTTTACAGAGATCTGAAATGGACCTCTGACAGGTCAGTTTTTTCCGGCAGGGCCGCCGGATGCCAGAGACCTCCGACGGCTGGCCATTTTTTTTGTTACGTCAGGATGCTAGCATGCTTTCCGACGGTGGGCCATCGGCGGCCGGCATTTTTTTTAATGTCGGGCCGCTGGCCCACTTTATAGCTCATTTCCAGCGGACCCCAACTTTTTTTAGGTCAGGCCACCGGTCTGCTTTCCGGTGGCACACCGTCGGTGACCGACGGACCTCCAGGACCAGCAAACTTTTTGCTTTCCGGCGGGCCACCGCTCGGCAGTCGATGCACCTCCGACGACGGACCAATTTTTCCTTTGTTTTCTATGCGAGGCTGCCTGCCTGCTTTCATGCGCACCCCCTATTAGGAATACGTCCTCGAATGCTACTCAGGGGATGAGAGAGTAGGCGCATTGTACTTCTAATTATGGAATAATTAAAAAAAGGCTATACGATTCATTCAATGTTTATTATATTTCAAATGCATTCTTGATTTGGTAAACATCGAAGTGAAGTCCATGTAAATAAATTGAATATTCCATTCTCATTATCGGATAAGAGAAAATGCACTGGAAGTGTTTGAAGTTTATTTACGTAAACCGTTCGCAAATCAATAAATTTAAATGGGCATTATGTTTTGAGTAAGACTTGTATAACTGATGCTAGGATATGTGCATGTCTTGATAGCATAGTTATAAGTATATTGGTGGGACCAGTATACTCGTACACTACTCATACTTGATTCAGTCACACGTTATTCACTCTAGGAGAGTCGATGACGAATCGAAAGGTTGTGATAGTATACGTGGACTATTGACTTGAGGTTTCAATAGAAGATGTGACTGTGATGCTAGTTTGTCATTAGAGTAGTTAGACTCTTTTGGTTAATTGCTGAGTCAACCTCGAAGTGTGGACTATACGGGCAGGTAGCAGTCTTTACTGTACGCCAAGGAAAGATTCTATCTCCTGTTAGTGAGCAGACGAATGTCCTATACGATTAATAGTAAATAGGACCAGAAGTCTTTGGCCAAAGCATTCTGATCTAGTCGTATTATATACACTAGTAATCAGTCGGTCGTGATTTGCATTAACAAATGTATAGAGTCTAGCCAACAATAGGGTTTGACTTTACCATGACCCGAAGACATGACCAGGACATCTGATGATGGGTGTATACGTATATGGTATTCACGACATAATGGTTTTGGAATGATCCCTTCATTCGTTCTCTGTCGGGATTTACAGTGTGGCCAGCTAGGCTGGCTAAGTGCTGCTCGCACTCATTGGTTCCTCCCAATGCCGGCTGAGACGGACCTACAGAGTTGCGCATCAGGAGCGTTGTCGGATAAATGTGAATTTATTATCTCTCTAATAATATTAGATATTAGATATATAATTATGATTTATTGGATAAATAAAATAGCCGTCTTATGAATTGACATTAAGTTATCGGGTAATTAATTTAATTCATAAATTATATTTCTTAGAGAAATATTTTTGTATTTGATATAATTAATTAATTATATTAACTAATTAGTATAAATACATTGGTGATAAAACGGAGTGTATTTTACGGAGTCGTTTGACGAACCTCCGGTACACGAGCAGAGTGACTCGGCCCGTTTCCTAGCACTTTCCTCATGGAGCCGCCCCACCTCCCTCTCACTTGTCTTGTCTGGTTTTTTGTTTAATGTGGTGAGATCCCACCATGTTTCATTTCAACTAATGGTGCCAATATGATATCATATGGTGGGATTCCCTTAAACATTATAAAACGTTAAAAATCAATTCATACAAAATGATTCATTCAATTTTGTGGTGAGGTTCAGCCGAGAGTGTTTTAGGGAGGGAGAGATATTTTTCTCTTGTTCAATTTCATCATCTTGGAGGTGAGAAAAAGATAAGAAAATAAAGACATAAAATTTCCTACAAGTTTCCCTAGCCGTGTTCTTAGAGAACGGAGTCTTGTAGAATTTTTCGGGAAACTTCCGACGCGTGGTGACATAGAGGCATCGTGCTTTCGGTGATTGGAATGAGGGAATTTCGTGCTCGTGCTTGGGTTCGTGAACAACATCAACTTACGAAGATATTATCAAAGGCTTCAAAGGTATGAAACTTTGATCCTCTTATCTTCGTATTTTTCTTTTTCGTATTTACATTACTTGATCGATCCTGTTTGGGATTCTTTATTATTTTTCCACTGAGTATTTCGTTTTGTTTCCAGAATCCCAACAGTGGTATCGGAACAAGGTCAATGATAACGTATATATGATTATTTGTGCATTTTGAATGCTATTGGTTGATGTTAATGATTTAGAATCATTATTGGTATAATCGTAGATTTTAAATTGTTCGTTGTAACATCATGTTTTGGAAACGAGTCGAACGGAGATCAGACTCGGCTGACCGAGGCGCCCAAGTCACACCCGGGCGTGCACAGCGAGTGGCGGACAGTGCCTGCTGCCAGACAACGCAGCGAGTGACAGCGAGTCACCTCGGCCCTTTTTCGGGCTCCGTTTGTGGGCTGGGCCGGTTCCGACTTGCCAGGGACTTTGTTTAATCTCTGTATTACGTTGTAATATTTTCCCACATTTTAAATTGGATTTAATTTAACTAAAATGAATATTTGGAATATTATTTTAAATGGGAAAGATATTAAATGAAAATACTATTTTTAGCCGGATTACTTCGAACGAATTGAAATGACGATTATTAGTATTAATTCGATTAATACCACTAAATTGAATAGATTAATTTTTATATTGATTAGATTAATACATTAATTGATTATTTAATTCTAATGCCATACATATTAATCGAATTAATATAGTAGAAATTGAATAGATTAATTTTATAGATTAATTGGATTAATTTATATTGAAATTAATTATTTAATTTCATTGCCGTTACATGTTGTATGGAAACCTTATGTGATGGTGATATAGCTCGTGGACTTAGTTTTGAGTTGTTCGATTCGAATGGGTTGTAAGGCCATTTTGAGCCTATTTATTTTTACTAGAAAATTTGTATAATAGGATGCATTTTTCTATGATGTAATTATTAATTTGGCTATGAATAAGAGCGAAGACAACCGACCGAGAAGACAAAGATTCAAAGACTATATTTTTTCTTTATTGGGTCATTCGCTTGGCCCAGTACTTAAGAAAATGTCCATGAGCTATATGTAGGTAGTAACTAGGTTGCTATTTACTATTTTTCAATTTGAATGATTGACACTCAAATGCGTTTATAGATGAATTAATGTGCAAAGTGTAACATTAATCGCGAAATTCTCCCGACAATAAACAGACTTAGTTTGAAAAGGTCACGAGGTTTCCTACCCTCCATCAAACTCGTAGAAAATTGATACCCGAGCTGGTGTGCTATGCTTCCGAGTTATCGGGGTAGTACATTTGGTAGAGGTTGAAAAATTCTTGAGTGCATTAGATGCCTTCGGTTGGTGATAAATTTCGCCCCTAGAAACCTGATAGGTTGCCGGGTGAGATTCAATAGTCAAACTGATACATGTTGATGGTCAATAACTTAGATAGTCTGGATTTCCAAAAAACCCGATAGGTTGAGGGCATGAAGACTTGGGGTAAAAGAAGATCAAATCATTCGGTGGACGGGTTGATGTTAGACACCACTTTACAGAAATTAATTGGCAAAAAACCTGACAGGTTGCGTCGGTTAAAATTTGAAAAGAACTTGATCACCACAAAGAAGGCGATGTTACCATGACTTCTGGATTATAACAAAGGAGTGTATAATTCCGATAAAATTAGTGGGAGCCGAGATAAGAATTATACAAGCCCTTAAATTCTATACTCGGTCATAATAAAATAAGTCACTTTACTCAATCTTGTCTAAATCTATGCAGATCAACGAAACTAAATCTCTCTAGAAATGGCAAAGAACCCACTTGCAATACTACTTGAAAAGAATCTCTTAATTGGACTGAATTTCGTTGACTGGTTGCGGAATCTGATGATTGTACTCAGCATGGAGTCTCTGGGATACGTCTTGGAGGCAGACACTCCACCGACTCCAATCCGGACTAGGGGTAATCAGGAAGAGATTGACGTCCAGGAAAAATGGTTCAAGGATGACGTGCTGGTCCATGGCTCTATGATGGGCTCAATGACTAATGAGCTGCAGAGAGCGCACCAAAAAATGACTTCTGCTAGGAAGATTCTCACACACTTGACCGAAATTTATTGAGAGCATAATAGGACTGCTAGATATGAGATATCAAAACAGTTATTTAGTGCTAGGATGAAAGAAGGGGAGAAAGTGGGAGACCATGTCCTCAAGATGATCTCTATGATTGAGAGACTCGAGGTGCTCAATTTTCATATGGATTTATCCCTTCAGATTGATCTCATCCTTCAACCTCTGCCTGACTCCTTCATACAGTTTGTAATGAATTTCAACTGTAATGAGATTTCATGCACATTAGCTAGGCTAATGAATAAAGTGGTGACGGCGCAGTTCAACATGAAGACTAAACCGAGGGAGGATGCTCTTGTGATTTCTTCTGGGCCACAGAGGTCCAAGAACAAGAAGAAAAAGACCTACGAGCAGTATAAACCCAAGAAAGGGGTGCAGAAAGGAAAGATCAAGGCACAAAAGGTTCAAAGGGTAGGCAGTCCAAAACCTACGGACAAATCTCTTGAATGCGGTGAGCTGGGCCACTGGCGTAGGACTTGTCCTAAGATTAATGGCGCATCAGGTATGGAACTTGTAGGTCACAAGTCATCCAGGAACAAGTCTAGAGGGGGGGGGGGGGGGGGTGAATAGACTTGTTGAAACTCTTGAACTCTTTTTCACGAAGAGTGGGTTTCTTCAGCTGATAGTTAAACAAATGACTTGGAGTCGTTTGTTCTTGGATATGTGCGGAAGTCAGCTGATGACGAATAGAAATCAACTTAATGAAACACTCAACAATGTATGCAGCAGTTAAAGTATGATGCAGTAAAACAGTAAATAACGCAGGCAATTATAGTGGTCTCAGAGGTGGGGTAATCCTCTACTAATCCACTTTTCTCCAAACCAGTTGGAGATGAATTCACTATAATTTTCAACCAGTGATAAATATTACAGTGATTCAAACCACACTACAACAACTTCCAACCAGTGGAAATCCGTGCCGTTGTACACACTTGACTGCCTTGCACCACTTGATCCTCGATCCTCGGATGCCTTTACAGTCTCTTACTTCAACCAGTGAAGTACCCCGTACTCAAGATTATAGACAAGAGTTTTTTTTGTCTTCTCCAACTTAAGAGCTTCCTTAAGTATGAACTTTTAGAGCTGCTCTTTTCACGATGCTATTGATTGCTTTAGATTGCTTGATTGCTTTGATCGCTTGAATGTATGTTCGCACCGGTAGTTGCTCAGTTTCAAATCTTCGGATATATATAGATCACGATCTCTGAGCTTTTTCCTTGTAGCCGTTGCAAATCTTTTGAACAAATCCGTCCGTTGGAGGGAGACTTCATTGTTTAATCTTTCTGAACCTTGCAAGGCTGGATTCCCATTATTTTATTTTATCTTCCGACCGTTGTGAAGACTTCTGCATGTGAGCGTCGAATCATTTGAATATAAAACGATTAAAGTCTTCAAGGTGGGTCTGGATGATTTATTTAAATCATATTTCTTGCGGGAATCACTCCAATTTGTCTCTTCACGTTGCATGTGAGCTTTCCGTAATACTTGACTTTTCAACGCATGCTGACATGGACTTGGAGTACTTGGCTGCCTTCGAGTAGGCTGATATCTGCAGACAGGTCCTCTCATACATTCCTTTGTTTGTGACTTGTGCAGTCAGTGACTTCCCGAGGTACCTCATTTGATCTGGTCAAATTTCTCTGATAAATTTTGTTTGACCAGAGCTACTCTGACTAGACTCGGCTGTTCCTTTTTGATGGACTAAGCTGTACTTAGTACTTTGCCGTTTTTCAGCCTAACTAATTTTTGGCCTACAGAAGATACTCATTTGGTTCTTCTTTACATTTTGCCAAGTTTTTATACTTAACATATTTTGGCTTATGGAAGATACTCATTTGGTTCTTCCTTACATTTTGCCAAGTAATAAACATTTGATTATATATTAATGACATCATCAAAATCTAACAAGTATTCCTAACAAATTCCCCCTATTTTAATGATGGCAAAACTTTTAAACAAGTAATCAAATGACCATGTCTACACTTAAGTGCAAGACACAAACTGAAATCAGTCTAATATTGAGACAACTGGAAATTGTCATTCAACAGACTGTTATAAGATTTTCTGACTTGTTTATGATTGAAATTTACAGGAAAGATTTTACAGGTACAGAAAATAAAATTACAAGTACAAGGAAATAAAGCTATCTGCCTCTTACTCTGCCTCTGCGAATAGGCTGTTTGGCAGGCTTGAATGGTTTAGCTCCAATTGGTCTTATCTTGACTGGAGCAAGACCATATTTCCTCTTCACAACAAGTGCTGCGAAGTCTTGTTCTTGCTGGGATGTGAATCTGTTCTCAAGACACAATTGCTTGATTTATTTTTGAAGTGCTAACTCATTAAGTTCACCGTCCAGACGGGTCGGTGCTTCCTCTGCTCTGAATGAGGGAATCATAGGATAAGCATTTTGATCTTTAGCGTGCTTCTTCAGAATAGCCCAAAGCTTCGGATGGATTTCTTCCATGAAGTTTATGAAAATTTCTTGTGGGGAGAGTTTATCATCCTGGAGTAGTTCCCAGATGTAATAGTCTTTGATGAACCTCTTCTTTGCAGCTCCCCACATCTCAAGAGCTTCAAATGGAATAAAGTCCTCAACATACCACAGCTCCTTCCCTTCCCATTCTAGAGTAGGTCCAAAACCACCTCTAGTCCTTCTTCTCTTTCCTTCAGGCTGGACAGCCTGGTCATCTGGATCCACGACTTCCTTTCTCTTCAGACTTGAGGGTCCTTCAATTTGAAGGACATCTTGCTTCTTCTTGCTTCTAATTTCTCTCTCTTCCCCCTGAACTCTCTCTTCCCCCTTTTTGCCAGCATCAACAAGGATAGTTAATTGTTGCTCCATTTTGCTCATCCAATCAGACATGCCAAATGGCATTCTGTTGTTGGTAGGGGGAGGGGGCTGAGGAATCTCTCTCTGTAGAAGAGTGTCTATTTTGGCATTTATTGATTGAAGGTCAGGAGTGACCTGAGATGATAACAGCTCTCCAATAGTATCTTTGACGATTTGCCTGATCAGTTCAGTCATGGTAGGAGATATCTGAGCTGATGGAGAGTGCTCTCCTGAGCCTTCTGCAAAGGAACCACTAGACTGCAGGCTCCTGTCTGCAGCTGGTAGGTTAGAGGGGGTTTTCTCAGGGTCCACGACTGAGTCTTGACCCGACTCTGCGTCTAGGTGGTGTCTGGCAGTACCACATTCCTATCTGCGACTTCGTGAATAGGCTGCAGCTCGGCTGCAGTTACGGCTCCTTGTCTTCTTCTCTCTCTTCCTCTTTCTCTTCTTCTTCCTTTTCTTCAGAGTTTTCTTTTCCTTCTTCCTCATCTTTTTCTTTTTCCTTTTCTTTTTCTGCTCCTGCATCTCCTCCATCATCATTATCATCATCATCATCATCATCCTGCTCCTTTTTTTCTCCTTCATCATCCTCATCCTCCTTTTCTTCTTCATCTTTTTCTTGATCTACCTCTTATCCTTCTTCTTCATCTCCTTCATCAGCCAATTCTTCTGTCTTCTCAATTTCTTACATTTGTTTTCAACTGGAATATTTTCTTCTGTTTTTCTCTCTTCTTCTTCTTCTTCAACCACCAAATCAATAATTTCATTATCTCCATCTACTTCTTCAATCCTAATCTCTTTTTCAACTTCCTCCTCCTCCTCTCCAAAGGAACCATCAAAAATGCAAAGCATGATAGAATGGATAAAGTGGTCCATGTTTGTTTTAAAATGGGACATAAACCATTTATCCTGGAGGATTAATACTAAGTCTGATTCTTTGCAAAATTCAATCAGAACCTCCTCAGTCGCCTGGGGATATTCCCAACCACTAGTTGCAATGTAGGTTTGAAGATTTGTAAAAGTCATAGTCTTGAAAAATTTCCACTCTTCAAAAATGTGTACAAAAGAGTGTTTTACTGCTTGTGGCTTAACAAGCTGGAGTTGTTCAATTGAAAGGTTGAAAGTATTATTTTCTAACAGGTTAAAAGTATAATCAGCTTCAGGAATAGAGATTATGAGACCTGCTTCTTCTTCTTCGGATATGTAGACTGGGGGGGGTGAGAACAGGTACAATCCGAGTTTCAATGGTGTCTGATGCAGGCAGGTCTTCCGGATGAATCGGTGATCGAACTGAGGGGCTGGCAAGGTGTTCAGATTGCTCTCCCTCGCTAAACTGCAGTTTCCTTGGCCTCTTAGGAGAGGGTTCCGGTGATGACTGCAGAGTAGAGGGTCCTTCGGGGGCTGGTCCCCGTCTCTTGAATCTGACTGCAATGGGTGTGTCGTCGGATTCGGTGTCGGACTCTACTGCAGTTGCGATATCAGCTGCAGGTCTGTCCGATTCTCCTGATGAATGGTATCTTGGATATATACTTGAGTCTGGCAGCTCTCTCCCAGTGCCTCCGACTTTCTTCACCTTCTCATGGTCCATATGACCAAGCCTTTTATTGGGGTGGAAGGGGTCAGTGTTTCCCTTAGCCACTCCGGTCTTCTCCAAAAAACCAACTGAGATGCGTTCCAAACGCCAGCTTTGTTTTGAACTTCTTCTCATCGTCAAGCCACTCGACCTTGTTGATCTCTCTCACGAGTTGCCTGAAGATGTAGTCTGCCCAATCAACTTCTTCTTCCTGAATCAATGCACCCAACACCATAAACTTCGACGATGACAGTTGATCATAACTGCCCGCCATCCCCATTATTATTTTGTTGGTAATATCAAACGCAACATGGTAAATTCTCTTGAGTTCATTCCTCTTGGCTGTGAATTTCAATTTTTCCGAGATATTTTCGACCTTAATCTTTTTCGAGGTTTCGGCGGCGGATTGCTTGAGAGCTTCGACCGCTAAACCACGGTGCTTCATCCCGAAGACAGAACGAATCGTCTCTCGATATATGATGACTGGTACTCCGCCGACGGTGCTGTGGATTCCGTCTTGAATCAGATAAGCTTTGCGATAGAACTCAACGACATCCTCTTTGAACAGATGTTGCGGGTTGATGTCGAGAAATGGGTAGATCCCATTAAGCTTCATTGCCCGAATCAGATTGAGCATGTCGTAGTCCTCCAAATTGGCTTCCAATAACCCTTCAAAGTCGACAACCATCGAGAAAATGATCTGGTCTTTCACCGCCTTCAAGTTCACTCCTTCGAAAGATGCCATTTCTGCAAATAGAGGATTGTTAGTGTATATTTTTGCTCTGAAATATCTCGGGTTTCTGTAAGCGTAAAGAGTAAAGTGAAAGGTCTTCTTTCCTTATAAAGAAGATGAAAAGACGTTTGTATTAGTTTATTATATATTTGAACGGTGGTACACCTTTTGATATTCTTTGAATTTCAAATTTGAATCGGTGGCCCAATTTAAAATTCGACGGTTGATTCTGATTGGCCACCGTGGAGGTTGATTTAATAGGCGTTTGACGCGTGTATTAAAATTGCCACTTGGCTTATGAAAATGTATATTTAAATGCCATTCGTTAGCCAAGATTTATATTATAAATGTGGCAGATAATAATTAAATATTCAGAGGTCAGTTTAGAAAACTTAGCTGGTCTGATTTGTTGACTGTTGACCACTCTGCAACAGGTGAGTTGACTTCTCGCCTGGTATTCTGAACAGCTAAGTTGCTTCGTCTGGCCTTCGTCTTCTTGCCTGCATCAGCTAGGCTGATTCTGGGGTCCGTCCTTCCTTTAACGTGCTTCAGTACTAGATTCTCAATCTAGTAATCCAAGGTCTCTGCTTAGCTCCACGAATCTTTCTTCTGGTAAGGGTTTGGTGAAGATGTCAGCTATTTGGTAGTCTGTGCTGACTCTTTCAACTCTAACCCTTTTGTTAAGCACATGGTCTCTAATGAAGTGGTGCTTAACATCAATGTGCTTCGTCCTTGAATGCAAAACCGGATTGTTGGTTATTGCAATAGCACTATTGTTGTCACACCAGATTGGGATTTCGTTGGCAATGATATTATAGTCCCTTAGCTGCTGTCTAATCCATAAAATTTGTGCACAACAGCTACCTGCAGCTAGGTATTCTGACTTTGTAGTGGAGATAGAGTTAGAAACTTGCTTCTTGCTAAACCAGGATATCAGTCTAGTTCCTAGGAATTGACACGTTCCACTAGTGCTCTTCCTATTGATTTTGCATCCTGCGAAATCCGCATCTGAGTATCCTGATAGCTCGAAGTTGTCATCCTTGGGATACCATAGTCCAACATTAATTGTAGACTTTAGGTACTTAATTATTCTCTTGGCTGCATCTAGGTGTGATTGCTTCGGCTTGGACTGGAATCTTGCACAAACTCCAACGGCATATGATATGTCTGGTCTGCTTGCAGTGAGGTACAGAAGAGATCCAATGAGTCCTCTGTAGTGGGTTGAGTCCACTGATATGCCCGCCTAAATGCGCATCCGTGAGTACTTGTGCTCATTGGAATTCTTGTGGGCTTGGCTGATTCCATTCCATATCTCTTGATAAGATCTCTGGTATACTTTGCTTGGTTGATGAAAATTCCTTTTTCCATCTGCTTAACTTGTAATCCGAGAAAGAAGTTAAGCTTTCCCATCATACTCATCTCAAATTCTCCTTGCATGAGGTTGGAGAATTTCTCGCATAGCTCAGGATTGGTTGATCCGAATATGATGTCATCCACATAAATCTGGACTATTAATATGTGGCCTCCGTGCTCCACTCTGAATAGGGTCTTGTCCACTTTCCCTTTGCAAAATCCATTTTTCTCAAGAAACACAGAAAGTGTTTCATACCACGCTCTTGGTACTTGCTTGAGTCCATACAGAGCTTTCAACAGCTTATAGACTTTGTCTCCTTTGACAAAACCAGGGGGTTGCTCTACATAGACTTCTTCTTCTAGGATTCCGTTCAGAAAAGCACTCTTTACATCCATTTGGTAGACTTCAAAGTCCTTGAATGCAGCATATGCGAGGAATAGTCTGATGGCCTCTAATCTTGCAACAGGTGCATAGGTTTCATCAAAATATATTCCCTCACACTGTGCATAACCTTTTGCTACGAGCCTGGCTTTATTCCTAACAACAGCTCCGTCTTCATCACTTTTGTTTTTATACACCCATTTGGTGCCAATAACTTTCTTGTGATCAGTGCATGCATTAGTTCCCAAACTTTGTTTCTTTCCATCTGCTCCAATTCCTCTTGCATGGCATTAATCCATGAATAATCTTCCAAGGCTTGTTCTGTAGTCTTGGGTTCAATTTGCGACATGAAACATGAGAACATCGCCATTCCTGCTGGTAGGGTTGACTGTCTCGTCTTGACTCCATCAGTCAACTTTCCGATAATTTGCTGAATTGGGTGATCCTTGAGCCATTT
The DNA here is from genome assembly GCA_033398695.1 of Orobanche coerulescens. Taxonomy (NCBI): domain Eukaryota; kingdom Viridiplantae; phylum Streptophyta; class Magnoliopsida; order Lamiales; family Orobanchaceae; genus Orobanche; species Orobanche coerulescens. The sequence continues at coordinate 72,981,066 of CM065815.1, forward strand.
GGGGATATCGTCCTCTTCTGGGTTTGTTCCCCCTGTTGGATTGCCCTGGTGGTTATCTGCATCACCGGGTTACGGTGTCTGTTGGATTAGCTACCGCCTTGTCATCTACAGCTTGGTTCTGATCTGCAGATGAGTCTTTGTCAGCTTCGGCTGGGTCTTCTTCCGCAGCAACTGGATCAAATAGGTTTAGTGATCCTGTTTGATCTGCAGTTGGGTCTTCATCAGCTGCAGTTGGGTCATCAGGCTGGTCTGCAGGTGAGTCCACCATTCCAGTGTCATGTATAATGACTTCTTCAAGAGTTGCTGACTTGAGTTTGTTCTCAATTAGCTCAACTTGTTTCCTGTACTCAACGGTAGATTCATCAAAAACAACATGGGGTGTTTCCTCCACAACTAAGGTTCTTTTATTAAAAACTCTATATGCCTTGCTTCTTTGGGAATATCCCATAAAGAGACCGTCATCAGTTTTAGCATCAAAGACATTTAGCTGTGTTTTACCGTTGTTGTGGATGAAACACTTACAACCAAAGACATGAAAGTAAGCAACAATAGGGGTTCTATTATTCCAAACCTCATAGGGAGTTTTGCCATGTCTCCCTACTATCATACTCCCTGCTGCAGGTGTGACAGTCATGTTGGCGACTTCAGACCCGAACCTTTTGGTAGGTCCGCTTCGCAATCATGGACCTTGCCGCTTCCTTCGAGTTACATTCCTTCTTTCAAGAACACCATTCTCAAGGCGTCACAGCCGCAAAGAGCTCATGCCGGATCCCATTCGATCGCTGTAATCGATTATCGCTTTGTTTAGAAACTCTCATCCTCTATCTGATCTGATCTTGATTATGGAGAGGGATTTCTCATTCTGGATCCTTCTCAGCAGCTCAGGTAACTTGGTCAGAGTTTCACTTTTCTTGTATAGGAAAATGATCCAAGTGTACCTTGAATAATCATCTACTATTACAAGGGCATGTTTTCGGCCGCTCAAAGTCCTTGGCTTGATAGGACCAAATAGATCCATGTGGAGTAGTTCTAAGATCCTTGATGTGAGCGTTGTAGGCTGAACTGGCTTGAACGATGCCTTGGTCTGCTTTCCCTTCTGACATGCATCACAGAGTGCTTCCTTCTTGAATTCTTCATTTGGAAGTCCTCTGACCAGCTTCTGAGAGCTAATCTTGTTGATGGCCTTGAAGTTTAGGTGACATAGTCTTTTGTGCCACAGCTATCCATTCTCAGCTACTGTCTTGGATAGAAAACAGGAGTTAGGTGTTCCTGTGTTCCAATCAATCATGTAGACATCTCTTCTTCTGAAACCTTGAAGCTTTATTTCTCCAGATAGGATGTCTATCACCATACACTTCAAGATGGTGAAGACTACAAAATTCTTCTCGTCACATAACTGGCTTATGCTCAGGAGATTGTACTTGAGCCCTTTGACATAATGAACTTTGGATATCACAATGTTTCCTCGGTGCAGCTCTCCAAAGCCTTTTGTCTGTCCTCTAGAGCTATCTCCAAAGGTTACATCGGGACCTCTTTCTTTGATGTATTTGGTCAGCATCTTCTTGTTCCCGGTCATATGCCTCGAACATCCAGAGTCTACAAACCATTCTTCACCTCCAAAATTTGAGCTTGAGGAGATGTGGTTGTAGTCCTTCCACCTTTTCTACAATTAAACAAGCAGAGATTTAGGTACCCAAATTTGTGTGGGTCCTTTGGAGTTAGTTGGTTTCCTGGAGAATTTATTTCTCCTGGGATTATAGAAATTGTTATTATTATTATTATAACCCTCATAAGGTGTCTGTGGTCGAGGTCTGAATATCCTGGTTGGATTGTATACCGGATATTTCTCAATATTTTGATAGTGTGGGCCATATCTAAATCTAGGCTGAGACCATTTATTGAATCTTTGTGGTCTCCACACTTGTTCATTTTGGTAATTCGGATAACCTTGAGGTTTCCATCTGCCCCTCCCATTATGAAATCTATTTTTGGGGAGTTGTTGGTAATAGTGGGCATGTTGTGCAGGTCTTGCTTTTACAGGCCTTTGCCTAATCGCTGTCTAGGTGGTATGCAGTGTAACCTTTGCAACCTAGACGTTTGACTTTCATTGTTGCACATTTTGAATATCGGTTTATATACAGGCTCAACAGTTGAGACTATTGTTTCTCCCTTGATAAACTTGGTTTCAGAACTAGGTGGAGTGTGGGAATCATATCCAAGGCCTGATTTGGTATATAGTGACCTTTTATAAGTACACAATTCTCCCAGAGTTGAAGACGCCTTCAGAGAGGTTATTTCCTGTGCCTGAGTTTTATTTATCTGAGCCAGCTTAGTAAACTCAGCTTTGGCATGTGCAAGTGCAGCTGATTTTTCTTTAAGTAAAATGGTTAGCCGATCTATCTCAGCTGTATTAACACTTGCCTGGTTTTTAAAGTCAGCTGTAGTTGTCTCAACCTTATTCAGATCTAGGCTGAGTTTTTCGAAATCATTTTTCAGCTGCCTATTCTCATCTTGCAGCTGAGTCTTCTCTGCTGATACAGCTTGGTGTGCAGATTTGAGTGTTTCAAAATCTTTAAATAACTGATTTACCGATTCTTGTAGATCCATATCTTGTGACATGGCTGAGCTATTATTTGAACCGGTGGGTTTAGAAGTTACCTCTTCATCAGCTAGGTTTTCCATCAGGCAATCATACTCCTCGTCTTCATCAGAAAAGAAACCGCTGCTTGATTCGACATGCTCCTGGTCTTCTCCGATGAGGGCCTTTCTTCTATCTTCCTTTCTGCCCACCTCCTTCTTGGTTTCGTCCTTCTTGAGCTCGGGACAATCCATTTGGATGTGTCCTATTTTGTGACAGTTGTAGCATTCTACTTTCCAGCTTCCAGCCTTCTAGTTCCTTCTTGGATTCTCCTTGTAATTTTTCTTGTACTTGGAGTAGTTCTTTCTGAAATTGCTGAACCTTTGCATTATGAAAGCCATTTCTTCCTCAAAATCTAGTGGATTTGGAGGTTTCACATCAGATAGGCTCTTGGCAGGGGACTCGGCTGCAAATGCGATTCCCTTATCTGCAGGCTCAGTTGAGGATGAACTTGGAAGCTCGAACTCATAAGCCTTCAGATCAGAGAACAGCTCCTGAATCTTTATCTTGTTCAGGTCCTTGGACTCTCTCATGGCTACGGCCTTCATGATCCATTCGGGGTTGAGAGATCTGAGGACCTTAAGTGCCATTTCCCTGTTGCCATAGGTTTTGCCCAAGGAGTTGATCTCATTGATAATTTCAGTGAACCTTGTGTCCACTTTGTTACTACCCAAAATATTATCCGGAGATAGATATTGCTGGAATGGATGGGATAGCAAACAAATGCAAGAGCACTTCCGAGAGAAAGATAAATAACACAAGATTTGCCGGGGTTGTTAGTCCCAGGCTTGAATGCTCTCGCGAGATATTATTAATACCGATATTCGGGGATACAAGTACTAATGTAAGAATACAATTACAATGAGTGTAAAGTTTCTTGTTATCTTAGCTAGTGAGCGTGTAGATTGCCGGAAGAACCAGATTTGATGCTCTGTGAGTTCTTGTAACAAAGGTGACGAACAGTCGCGGCGGTGAGAGATCGACCGCCTCTCACGGAGAGTATTTAGCTGGATGTTTGGGCTTCTGGGCTTATGAATCCCTTGGAATCTGTTTAGTGGAGACTTGCTGCTTCTGCCGATCGTCTTCTGGACGAGAGATTTGGAGAGAGAAGTCCTGAGATGGATTCCGGTGAGATAGCCGGGAGCTTGATGATATGTGTGTTCTTCAGTATTTCCGTGGATGTATCGGAATGTGAGAGAATGTGAACTTTTGGTGGAATGTATTTCGGACGTGAGTCAAATGAATTCCGAACCGTATATTCAGTGAACTGGGAACCGTAGGTTGAGTCAATTCCGAACCGTAAGTTGTGCGAAGTCGGAACCTTTTTCCTGTAGGAGGAGGTTCTCTATTTATAGAGCTTGGATACGCCGGGCGATCGCCTTATCTGCATTATAATAATCGGGCGATCGTCTTTTAGCACATGGGCCTGTCCCCTCAAAGCCTGCAGGAGTTGGCGCCAATCAGGCGGTCCAATGGGGAGCTTACACGCGTCCTGAGTCGCTGTCACGGGTGGTCCCACTGACAACTTTCGGCGCGCATGCTGGTAGGTGAGGTAGGTGACAGGCTGTGGTCACATGTCTTGTCTGTCAGTAAAAGATCTTATCTGCTGGCGAAGATCTCGTCAGCGCCTTTGGTGGATCTGCACGTGGGTGCTTTCCTGAGATCCAGTCCTTGACGGTTTTGATGGGCGATCGTCTCTGCTCGGGGCGCAGGTCGATTGCCCTTAGCCGGTTAGTAGAGTAGTTCGCCAGCTGCCAAAGGGCGATCGCCTCGGGGGTCGATCGCTGGGTAACTGATGGGGGTCTGATATCTTTGATTTTGGCGAGCTAGCCATAGTTTGACTGATGTTGACTTGGTCGCTCGGCCTTATAGTCGATCGCCTGTCGGGATGAATAAATCGTGACACAACACACTTGATCTATGGATTCACCATTCTTCATTTTAAAGTTGTCAAATTTTTGGATAGCAATTGACAGCTTGTTTTCCTTGATCAGCTCCGTTCCTTCACACATTAGAGCTAATGTGTCCCAAATTTCTTTGGCATTCTTACAGTTCTTGATCTTGACCATGGTGGATTTGTCAAGAGTTTGATATAACACATCTCTGGCCCGGTTATCAAGATTGGCCAGCTTTCTTTCTTCGGGAGTCAGCTCCGTCCTCTTCTTAGGAATCTTTTCTGGCCTCCCTGCTGCGATCTCCTCTGCTGTGTTGTCTTTCTCAAAGATGAATGGGCCGTCTTCAATGATGCACCACATGTCGTCATGAATTGAAGATAAGTGTGCCTGCATCCTTATCTTCCACAGATCATACTCGTCAACTGAAAACACAGGGAGTCTAGAGTGCATGTGTTCCATTATAAAGTGAGAGTAAAGATATATCTATCTGATATAGATCTGGTTCGTGAAATGAACCAACCTCTCCGATACCACTTGTAGGTCACAAGTCGTCCAGGAACAAGTTTAGAGGGGGGGGGGGGGTGAATAGACTTGTTGAAACTCTTGAACTCTTTTTCACGAAGAGTGGGTTTCTTCAGCTGATAGTTAAACAAATGACTTGGAGTCGTTTGTTCTTGGATATGTGCGGAAGTCAGCTGATGACGAATAGAAATCAACTTAATGAAACACTCAACAATGTATGCGTGATTAAAGTATGATGCGGTAAAGCGATGAATAATGCAGGCAATTATAGTGGTCTCAGAGGTGGGGTAATCCTCTACTAATCCACTTTTCTCCAAACCAGTTGGAGATGAATTCACTATAATTTTCAACCAGTGATAAATATTACAGTGACTCAAACCACACTACAACAGCTTCCAACCAGTGGAAATCCGTGCCGTTGTATACACTTGACTGCCTTGCACCACTTGATCCTCGATCCTCGGATACCTTTACAGTCTCCTACTTCAACCAGTGAAGTACCCCGTACTCAAGATTATAGACAAGAGTTTTTTTTTGTCTTCTCCAACTTAAGAGCTTCCTTAAGTATGAACTTTTAGAGCTGCTCTTTTCACGATGCTATTGATTGCTTTAGATTGCTTGATTGCTTTGATCACTTGAATGTATGTTCGCACCGGTAGTTGCTCAGTTTCAAATCTTCGGATATATATAGATCACGATCTCTGAGCTTTTTCCTTGTAGCCGTTGCAAATCTTTTGAACAAATCCGTCCGTTGGAGGGAGACTTCATTGTTTAATCTTTCTGAACGTTGCAAGGCTGGATTCCCATTATTTTATTTTATCTTCCGACCGTTGTGAAGACTTCTGCATGTGAGCGCCGAATCTTTTGAATATAAAACGATTAAAGTCTTCAAGGTGGGTCTGGATGATTTATTTAAATCATATTTCCTGCGGGAATCACTCCAATTTGTCTCTTCACGTTGCATGTGAGCTTTCCGTAATACTTGACTTTTCAACGCATGCTGACGTGGACTTGGAGTACTTGGCTGCCTTCGAGTAGGCTGATATGCAGCTAACATCTCTGTGACAGTCCTCTCTGCTCATTCCGTTTGTGACTTGTCTGGTCAGGTGACTTCCGTGAGGTACCTCGGCTGCAGTCTGGTCAAATTTCTCTGATAAATTTTGTTTGACCAGAGCTACTCTGACTGGACTCGGCTGTTCCTTTTTAATGGACTAAGCTGTACTTAGTACTTTGCCGTTTTTCAGCCTAACTAATTTTTGGCCTACAGAAGATACTCATTTGGTTCTTCTTTACATTTTGCCAAGTTTTTATACTTAACATATTTTGGCTTATGGAAGATACTCATTTGGTTCTTCCTTACATTTTGCCAAGTAATAAACATTTGATTATATATTAATGACATCATCAAAATCTAACAAGTATTCCTAACAGAACTTTTTGTTTTTGAAACCAATTGTTTCGCTACTGTATATTCTGCTTCATGGATTCTGGATTCAGGTGCTACTTCACATATTTGTACTATGAATCAGGATCTGGAACGAAGTAGGCAGCTTGAAGCTGGGGAAGTAATGATCACTGTCGGAAGCGTACAAAGTGTCGAGGCAATCGATATTAGATCACTCCTATTGGGTTTAAAATCCAGTTTTATTTTGAAGTTAGATGAAGTACTTGTTTTGCCCAAGGGGCACAAAAACATTGTATCCATTCCAGTCTTGGACCGGAAAGGATTTTGTTTCTTCATTGGCAATAGTAGTTGTAAAATTTATTTTCAAAATAAATTGGTTGGCACAGCTACATTGTTGCATGGTTTATATCATCTGAACTTACAAAATAAAACAGCAGTGAACACTATATCTAGGAAACGTGGCAGACAAGATACTAATCAAGCTTTTAAGTGGCACCTTAGACTTAGTCATGTTGGTCAGACCAAGGTTCAAAAAATGGAGAAAGTTGGACTTTTAAGTCCATTAAGTGTAGAACCTGATCCAACTTGTGAATTTTGCCTTAGAGGCAAAATGACTAAGTCCCCTTTCACAGGGACATCTGAAAGGGCTACTGAAAAACTTGGGTTGGTACATACTGATGTTTGTGGTGCTTTAGATGCAGCTCGAGATGGATATCAATATTTCATAACATTCACAGATGATCATACTAGATATGGGATTATGTACTTAATGAAACATAAATCCGAAGCCTTTACTAAATTCAAAGAATTTAAGGTCCTAGTTGAAAAACAGAATGGATGTCATATCAAAGCACTTCGGTCGGATCGAGAGGTGGCAAATATATGAGCACAGAGTTTGATGAGTTCCTTAAGGAACATGGTATAGTTTAACAATTCACGCAGCCAGGAACCCCACAGTTAAATGGTGTTTCAGAAAGGAGAAATCGGACTTTTTTGGACATGGTCCGCTCCATGTTGAATTACACTGATTTACCAATTTACCTATGGGGGTACGCCTTACTTATAGCTACCTATATCCTAAATAGATTTCCTTCCAAATCCATTCCTATCACTCTGCATGAGATGTGAAAGGGTAAGAAACCAAGTCTTAATCACATAAGGATTTGGGGATGTCCAGCCTATGTCAAGAAGGCTAAGGTGGACAGACTGGAAGCGAGGTCCATCAAGGGACATTTCATTGGATACCCATAGGACTCGATGGGTTATCTATTCTACATGCCAGAAGACCATAGGGTCATTGTGGATTTACAAGTGCACTTCCTTGAAGATGAGTTCATTTAGGAAGGTGCCTCGGGTAGAAATATCTCTTTGGAAGAGCATAATGAAAGTCCTAAGGAGACATCTGATCAGGGATCAGGAACCGAACCTATTGTAACACAACCTCCACTTCAAAGGTTTGATACGGTGTCTAACTTACCTGAGAGGTATGGCTATACACATGTCGAGGAACTAGGTCTCCACGATGCACCTAATAGCCGTGAGGACAACCCTGTCACCTATGACCAAGCGATAGTGGATGTAGACTCCGATAAATGGCAAGAAGCAATGGAAGCTGAGATAGACTCGATGCATACCAATCAGGTCTGGACTCTAGTAGATCTACCAATAGGCATGAGGACTATTGGAAATAAATGTATCTATAAGAGAAAGACTGATGGGGATAGCAAGGTTGACGCCTATAAAGCCAGGCTTGTGGCAAAGGGTTATACCCAAAGGGAAGGGATCGATTATTATGATACCTTCTCACTGTAATACCCGTACTTTTATTGACTGTTTGACCTTGCCGTTTCTCTTGGGTTAACGCTCTGTAAATGCTAGGAGATGTTGTTGATATTGTTATTTGAGTTTCGTATCTCGTTTGGTTGTGGATCATGTCGTTTAGGACCTTGCGGAATAATTCTGGACCGGAGATATAACGCACGCTAGGCCTAGGCTAACGCACGCTAATTCTGCCTGATTAGCGCACGCTAGCTTTGAGCCGTAGCGCGCGCTAAGAATATCAGTCAAGTCAGAACCAACTTTTCGAACTGCTCTCTGGACTGGCGGAATAACGCACGCTAGGGGTTGTTAGCGCGCGCTATTCGTGGTTAGTAGCGCACGCTAACATCCGTCCGTAGCGCACGCTACCGGGCTGGTCAGCGGAGGCAGTGAGGTTGCCAGGTTTTCTGGAATATCAGGTAGCGTACGCTAGGCTTCGGCTAGCGCACGCTAGAGTTATGGAATAGCGCACGCTAAGTCTTAGCGCTAGCGCACGCTAAGTGTTGAGCAGGCGGAGACAGCAAGTTCCACATTTTGGACTAGCGCACGCTAGAGACATACGGTTAGCGCACGCTAACGGAACCGGCAGAAACCACTGGACTATCCGGTGACTTCGCTAGCGCACGCTAATGAAGGAGGCGTAGCGTGCGCTAGACTGGGCAGATATAAATATGACAGTTGACTCCCATTTCGTCATTTCTCACCTACTCCACTCATTTTCGACGTGAAGCGATCGGAGAGACGATCTCAGGCGATTGGGAGTAATCTTCCTTCTAGCAACAACATATTTGGTTGGAGAACAAGGATTTCTCAACATCTAATCCCTCCTAACGTCCGAATCAAGGTAAAAATCCTTAGAACCCTACTTTTTGGGAATTTGGGGGTTTTTCGTAGATTCGTCCGTTTTACCCGCTTTGAAGCTTGAGAACCTTGAGATTATGATGTATCTATACCGTATGTATACCTTTCCTTCGATTTTATGGTTTAGATTGTGCCGTTTTCGGACTTGTGAGATTTAGAACGATTTTCCAACCTTTAGTTGATTATCCGTATATCTTTATGAATCGTAGACGGGTTTGGGGAGTTCCTTCGTGTAGTTTGAATATGGATGAGTAATTATCATACTCCTTGCGAATCGTTTAGGTGCCTAAGCGCGTTCTTGGACCTCATCAACTCATACCCTTCCTCCGTTCGATTTCTCGATGTCTCAAAGGCAAGTATACATTTATGATTGTGCGTTCTCGACTTTGAAAGTAAGAGGAATTGATGGTATGATATGAACGAACCGTTTTTACGGCATTCATAGATATATTGATGGCATATTATGAACGAACCGTTTTTACGGCATTCATATATGTATTATTGGCATGTAACGAACGAACCGTTTTGACGGCATTCCTACATGTAACGGCGTATGATCTGAACGAACCGTTTCTACGGCATTCACATACGTCATAAGATTTTAGTCATTCCGGAATAACTAGTCTTGACTTGATGAATTGACGGATTACATTTACTTCATTGTCGAGGAGTATTGTGTTTCATACTTGATATACTTGCACTAGCTATTCGGCTAACCCCTTTATGGAAATCGTTTCATGTATTTCAGTTCCGTAAGATCGGACAGCGAGTACGGGTCGGCATGAAGATGATGGGCAAGTGTGATACTGTGTTGGTCTTCCAGTTATGTTTTGAGCTTTCCATTCAGTGTTGTTGTACTGGATTGGTTATTGAATACTCGAGTATTGTTTCTCCTCTTTCCTTGAAGTTCCGGCCTGTGTTTGCCGAAGTATTGTTTTGTGATGTAATGTTTGTGAATACATTGGTTATGTTTTTGAATACCTTTGTATCGTCTTTCTTCTCATTCTATGTAGACCTTCTCGGTCAAGTTTTATAATTCCGTATATGTTTAGCCTTGTGTGTCCCACGGTGGGGCTCACGGCGCTGTAATATACCCTGAACAAGTTGGGGGTGTTACAGAATATGGTATCAGAGCTTAGGTCTATGGATACCTAGGCGGTCGGTCTTTTGGGTCGAATGAGTCGTCAACTTCCCACAGTATCACTACTCTGCCATCATCACAGTGCGACCGGTACTTGTAAGACCTTTTACTCTTATGATGTTTCCTTATTCATTATGCTTCATCTATGGATGTTCTTGAGAATCGATCACCTTAATGACGTGTGTTTGAATTGTGCTTACGTACCTTGCGTGTTCTTCAGTATGTCACCGGTAGGGGCCGTGGCGTGGTCGTGGCCGTGGACGAGAAGAAGAGGTCGTGGCGCGGCCGTTTCCATCGATTCGATTGCGGGATCGACTAACCCCATTTGTCGAACTCGGTGCATCCCGACACCGAGAGTCGGCACGACCAATCGACGGTCGAGGAACAACGCGGACGTTGGAGTGGCGAATGCACTTCAACAATTGGCTACTCAGATGACTATTTTGGCCCAAACTGTTGGTGAATAACCCGAACAAACACGGATGCCTTGCTTGAGAATGTAATCCGTATGCACCCTCCACGTTTGGCGGTGCCACAGACCCGTTAAGTGGGAAGGCGGCTAGCGGAATTAGAGAAGATTTTCGAGGCGGTTGATTGCCCGAGGTGAGGAAAGTACCAATTGCTCGGTATTTCCTCACTAAGGAGGCCGCTACTTGGTGGAAGGTCATCAAGCCACGGGATCGTATTGCCTCGTGGGATGAATTTAAGGAGCTCTTGGAGGCCGAGTTTTGCCCTTGGCCGTGCGAGAGAGCCGAATCCGAGCCTTCTTCGAGGCTAAACCACGAGATATTCCCGTTTCGCAGCGATCGTGGAGTACAATCAACAATTGATCCACGTGAAGGATCAAATGCACGTAGCGTGATAAGATCCGTTATTTTGATATGCGGATGAAATTGGACTTACGACGGTACATGGCGGATTTGCTTGTACCACGTTGAAAGAGTATCGGGCGAGCTTTAGCCCATGATATGTTGAGCCCCGACAACGATACCGTCGAAGAACCGAAGAAAGCGAAGTCGCGGGAAATTTTTACGGATCTAAAGGTGGCAACTTTCGAAGTCCCAGACGACTAACGTTTCGCGGACGATCGTCGCGTTCTAATAAAGGGAAGAGGGGTTACCGTTCCACTCCAGTACCTCAAATCGCACGGTGACTTGCTATAATTGTGGCCGCCTGTGCCACTTGAATTCTAATGCTACTTTCCACCATTAAAGTGTCACACGTGTGGGCAGATGGGGCATAGAGCGGTTTATTGCTCGAGCCGAACCGGACTTTGGACACTCGGGCTTACCCAACGCCACTTGATCAAGGTATTAATCGGCGGCAATCTTTTGGTCAACCTCAACGAGAATTTGGCGAGGCGGGGACGGGGCAGAATCCGGAGGAGGGAACTCTAGCGTCGGTTCGGTACAACCACGGGTTTATGAGATGCGCCGAGCGAGATGAACCCGACGGCGGTGGCTTCAGTACCATTCATATTCTATCCCATCCAAGACGTGTACTTTTTGATTGGTGCTACACATTCTTTTATTTCCTTGGAGTGTGTCGCCGTTTGAATATAACTTGTTTGGCCTTGCGATCCCTTCATCGTGAAAGCGCCTAGCGGGGATAGGATTGTGGGGAACCGGAGATTAGAGATTTTCCGTGATTATATCCGGTATGGAATGGTTATCGAACCTGATTGTAGTTGATATGGAAGGCGAGGATGTAATCCTCGGTGAGGATTGGCTTGATAGTCATCAAGCGATTATGAATTACCGTACCAAGGTTATCACCATGATGACTGAAGACGGGTCTGAGTACTCATTTTTGGGGCGTAAGTCGGAACTACCCAAGTTACTTATCAGTGCCATGAAGGCCGTAAAACTTTTGAATAAAGGTTGTGCGGGCTATTGGTGTTATGCCTTGAAAATGGAAGGAAACGAAGTCGATCTCCCTTCGATTCCGGTTGTCAATGAGTATCCTGATGTTTTTCGGATGACCTCCGGGATTACCGCGGATCGAGAAATAGAGTTTCTTGTGGACTTAGAGCCGGATGCGGCTCCGATTTCTAAAGCACCTTCTGGATGGCACCTTAGAAATGCAAGAATTGAAGAATCGGTTGGGAGAACTTACGGAAAAGGGTACATCGACCGAGCGCTTCGCCTTGGGGCGCGCTGTTCTTTTGTGAGGAAGAAGGATGGTTCCCTACGTTTATGCATTGACTACCGTGAGTGAACAAAGTAACCATCAAGAACAAGTATCCTTTGCCACGTATAGATGATTTATTTGATCAATTGCAAGGGGCAGTTTTCTCGAAAATTGATTTAAGATCTGGTATTATCAACTCGGGGTGAGGAGTCCGACGTTCCAAGACGGCATTTCGGACGAGATATGGGCATTATGAATTTGTAGTTATGCCTTTTGGGTTGACCAACGCGCGGCGATATTCATGCGATTAATGAATAAGATATTCATCGAGTACCTCGACAGTGTGTAGTCGTCTTTATTGGCGACATCTTAATTTATTCTCGAGATAAGGAGGAACATGCCCGACACTTGCGTTTGGTTTTAGACATTTTGAGAACCGAGCACCTCTATGCAAAATTCTCGAAATGTGAGTTTTGGTTGGAGGAAGTTATGTTTCTCGGCCATGTGATTTCGGCCGAAGGGGTTCGTGTAGACATGAAAATCGAGGCGGTGCTAGGCAGGCACCTAAAAATGTTAAGGAGGTTCGTAGCTTTTGGGCCTTGCTGGTATTACCGTCGGTTTGTCGAGGGTTTTGAAACTCGCTCGACCGCTTACGAAATTACTCCGGAAGACCGAAAAGTTTGTTTGGACGGATGAGAGACAATGAGCTTCGATGAACTAAAGAGACGATTGACTTGGCCGATTCTAACTTTACCACATGGTAGCGAAGGCTTTGCGGTTCTTGTGGCGCTTGGGTCAAGGCACAGGTTGTGTCCTTATGCGGCATGATAAGACAATAGCTTTTGCGTCACGACAATTAAAGCCTTACGAAATGAATTATCCTACTCACGATTTGGAATTGGCGCAATTGTCTTTGCACTCAAGATTTGGCGACATTATTTGTATGGTTCGCCGTGCGGATTTATACCGATCACAAGAGTCTCAAGTATATTTTCGATCGAAGGAGCCGAATATGAGACAATGGCGTTGGTTAGAGTTGATAAAGGATTATGACTTGGAAATTCTATACCACCCTGGTAAAGCTAATGTCGTTGCGGATGCATTGAGCCGCAAATCGGCATCTCTTCAAATGCTCGAGGTTCTTACACCTCAGACAAAAATCCGTCAGGACTTAATTGAGCAAGGGATAGAAGTTTGGCTTCAACGAGTACGAGGCATTTGTGTACTCTCGAAATTACTTCGTCCTTAGTTGATGACATCAAAGGGAAGCGGTGGAGTGACCCGATGATTTCTCAAGCGAAGGAAGATGTAATTAAAGGAAAAGCTCTGGCTTTATGGTACACGAAGATAGTATTACGAGATTTCAAGGCGGAGCTTTGTGTTCGAACGATTTAGAGTTGAGACAGAGAATTCTCCGAGAAGCGCATGCTACGCCTTACTCAATCCACCGGGGAGTAAGATGTACAAAGATTTGAAGCGAAATTTTTGGTGGAATAACATGAAGAAGGATGTTACGGAGTTTGTACTACGGTGCTTGACGTGCCAACAAGTCAAGATTGAACATCAACGACAGCGGGGTTGTTGAAACCGCTTCCCATTCCCGAGTGGAAGTGGGAAGACATTTCTATGGATTTCATCAACGGCATGCCGAGAACTCGGGCCGGAATGAATATGATTTGGGTGATTGTCGACCGGTTGACCAAGTCTCGCACACTTTGGGTATTAAGGATACTTGGGGGCGGATAGGCGCTCGAACCTTTATTGCTAAGATCGTGAGGTTACGGTGCCCCCAAAACCATTGTTTACGATCGAGACGGCCGTTTCGTGTCGCACTTTTGGCGAGCCGTTCATCGAGGCTTTGGGTACTGAGTTGAGATTGAGCACTTCTTTTCATCCTCAGTCGGATGGGCAGACAGAGAGGACGATTCAAACGTTGGAAGATATGTTACGGGCTTGTGCCTTAGACTGGAGTAATGATCGGGAACTTCACTTGCCGTTGATCGAGTTTGCTTACAATAATAGTTGGCATGCGTCGATCCAAATGGCACCCTTCGAGGCACTTTATGGTAGGCGATGTAGGTCGCCATTGTGTTGGGACGAGGCTTCAGAGCTAGTTGGGACGGAGCCGGATATGTTGATGGAGACTAAGGAGAAGATTACTATTATCCGGGACCGATTATTGGCTGCCCAGAGTCGTCAGAAATCTTATGCTGATACTCGTCGTCGACCCTTGGAGTTCGAAGTGGGGGATCATGTCTTACTCAAGGTGTCGCCGACCCGTGGAGTTTTCCGCTTCGGGAAAAAGGGGAAACTTAGTCCGAGGTATATCGGACCTTTCGAGATTTTGGACAGAGTTGGAGATTTAGCTTATCGCTTGGCGTTACCTCCAGCTTTGAGTCACGTCCATAGTGTTTTTCATGTGTCTCAATTGAGAAAGTACGTACCGGATCCGAGCCACATCATCGACTACAGTGAGATTAACGTAGCCGAGGATATTACCTTTCCGGAGAGACCCGTAAAGATCCTTGAGCGTCGCGAGAAACAACTTCGGCATAAGACCATTCCACTGGTTAAAGTGCAATGGTCGAGACATGGAGTCGAGGAGGCAACTTGGGAGACGGAAGAGAAGATGCGGGTGGAATACCCCGAACTGTTTATTTCTTAAGTTTCGGGACGAAACTTCTTTAAAGAGGTGGAGAATAGAATACCCGTACTTTTATTATTTATTTGACCTTGCCGTTTCTCTTGGGTTAACGCTCCGTAAATGCTAGGAGATGTTGTTGATATTGTTATTTGAGTTTCGTCTCTCGTTTGGTTGTGGATCATGTCGTTTAGGACCTTGCGGAATAATTCGACCGGAGATATAACGCACGCTAGGCCTAGGCTAACGCCGATCTGCTGATTAGCGATCGCTTGCTTTGAGCCGTAGCGCGCTAAGAATATCGATCAAGTCGAGAACCAACTTTTCAAGCTCTCTGGATGGCGGAATAACGCACGCTAGGGGTTGTTAGAGCGCGCTCTTCGGGGCTCGTAGCGCACGCTAACATCCGTCCGTAGCGCACGCCACGGGCTGGTCGGAGCGATGAGGTTGCGGGTTTTACGGAATATCAGGTAGCGTACGCTAGGCTTCGGCTAGCGCACGCTAGAGTTATGGAATAGCGCACGCTAAGTCTTAGCGCTAGCGCACGCTAAGTGTTGAGCAGGGCAGAGACAGCAAGTTCCACATTTTGGACTAGCGCACGCTAGAGACATACGGTTAGCGCACGCTAACGGAACCGGCAGAAACCACTGGACTATCCGGTGACTTCGCTAGCGCACGCTAATGAAGGAGGCGTAGCGTGCGCTAGGCGGCGGATATAAATATGACAGTTGACTCCCATTTCGTCATTTCTCACCTACTCCACTCATTTTCGACGGAAGCGATCGGGAGAGACGATCTCAGGCGATTGGGAGTAATCTTCCTTCTAGCAACAACATATTTGGTTGGAGAACAAGGATTTCTCAACATCTAATCCCTCCTAACGTCCGAATCAAGGTAAAAATCCTTAGAACCCTACTTTTTGGGAATTTGGGGTTTTTCGTAGATTCGTCCGTTTACCTTTGAAGCTTGAGAACCTTGAGATTATGATGTATCTATACCGTATGTATACCTTTCCTTCGATTTTATGGTTTAGATTGTGCCGTTTTCGGACTTGTGAGATTTAGAACGATTTTCCAACCTTTAGTTGATTATCCGTATATCTTTATGAATCGTAGACGGGTTTGGGGAGTTCCTTCGTGTAGTTTTAATATGGATGAGTAATTATCATACTCCTTGCGAATCGTTTAGGTGCCGGAAGCGCGTTCTTGGACCTACCGAACTCATACCCTTCCTCCGTTCGATTTCTCGATGTCTCAAAGGCAAGTATACATTTATGATTGTGCGTTCTCGACTTTGAAAGTAAGAGGAATTGATGGTATGATATGAACGAACCGTTTTTACGGCATTCATAGATATATTAATGGCATATTATGAACGAACCGTTTTTACGGCATTCATATATGTATTATTGGCATGTAACGAACGAACCGTTTTGACGGCATTCCTACATGTAACGGCGTATGATCTGAACGAACCGTTTCTACGGCATTCACATACGTCATAAGATTTTAGTCATTCCGGAATAACTAGTCTTGACTTGATGAATTGACGGATTACATTTACTTCATTGTCGAGGAGTATTGTGTTTCATACTTGATATACTTGCACTAGCTATTCGACGGCTAACCCCTTTATGGGGGAAATACGTTTCATGTATTTCAGGTTCCAGAAGATCGGACAGGCAGGTACCGGGTCGGCATGAAGATGATGGGCAAGTGTGATACTGTGTTGGTCTTCCAGTTATGTTTTGAGCTTTCCATTCAGTGTTGTTGTACTGGATTGGTTATTGAATACTCGAGTATTGTTTCTCCTCTTTCCTTGAAGTTCCGGCCTGTGTTTGCCGAAGTATTGTTTTGTGATGTAATGTTTGTGAATACATTGGTTATGTTTTTGAATACCTTTGTATCGTCTTTCTTCTCATTCTATGTAGACCTTCTCGGTCAAGTTTTATAATTCCGTATATGTTTAGCCTTGTGTGTCCCACGGCGGGGCTCACGGCGCTGTAATATACCCTGAACAACTTGGGGGTGTTACACTCACCCGTAGCTATGATAAAGTCGATTCGCATGATGCTTGCCATTGCTGCCTATTACGATTATGAAATATGGCAAATGGACGTCAAAATGGCATTTCTAAATGGATACCTCGAGGAGGAAATCTATATGGAACAGCCTAAGGGATTTGTGTCCAAAGCTAATATTCATAAGGTGTGTAAGCTTCAACGAGCCATTTATGGGCTGAAGCAAGTGTAATATCCGCAATTTCGATTTCCGGTAATTTTCTTTTTTCGGTGGGGGTCCGTTTCGACGACTCTCTTATAACCGTTTCGTCATTCTGAGAATGATTAATTCTGAACTTTTTTTCATCCGAGTTCATTTCGGTGTCGTTTTATTGAATTCCGCGTTCTTAAGCGGCTTTTCCGCACTTGAGTTCGATTCTTGCGAAACTCGTCCGAAACTATTGTTTCTAGTTTCTCGTAAGTTCATTTAATGTTATTATTCACGTTGAAAGCTTTGGTTTGGTATTTCGATCGTGTATCGTGTATTTCAGACGTTTTAGCCCGTTTTCGTAATTTCCCAAAGTTCGGGGTAATTACTTCTGTTGTCGAATTTTGAACCCTCGGGTGGTCGGAATCGTGTGTTCTCTTAGCGCCTAGATTCGTCTTTATGAGTACTTCGTAACCATATATTCGAATTATATTCAGGTCTGGGTTTCAGGATTTTCCGGACCGTTGGATCGACCGAGTCCTGGATGGCAAGGCCTGGCTGAGTAACGGCCGTAATGGTCCGACGGTTATGGCCGTAAGGCCTACTACATACGTAAGCCTTGTCCGGTCATGTACGTAGCGCTGCCGGCAGTGTTGGGTAGAAGACTCGGCCATGGCCAGTTACGGCCGTAAGCCATGGCCGATTACGTACGTAATGCGGCCGGCAACGGCCTATATAAGGCCCAGCAGACGGGTTTTCACCCATTTTCTCACTTTGTTTTCTTCTCTACCGTGGTTAGGGACTTGTTGGGCGTGGAGGCATGTTGTCATACAATAAATCCATGAAGACTTGGAGTTCATATCATCGATTATCCATCCTATAACATCCTTTAATCGAGTGAATCAGGTCAGATTTCCTGGAAATCCTAGTTTGGGTAAATTGGGGGTTTTATTCGTTTTCGTCCGATTTAACCGTGACAACTTACAATTGTGATGGATTGATGATTATTTAGGTGTATTCTATCATTTCCATTGTTATTCTATGGTTGGATTGTATTGATTCGTCGTTTTGGTTGAGTTCTTAGTCGACGCCTTGAAGGTGTCCGACAAAAGGTCTTAGAGGGGGGATTGGGCGTTGTGTGATTATTATCCATCGTACAATTGTTGATTTATCATTGGTATGACTTAGGGACGAAATTCTTGTGAAGAACTCGAGTCGGAACCCTTCCGTTCGTTGTCTTCTTCGTGGTCCGAGCTTCCCAGTCGAACCGTGTTCTTCGGAGTATTCGGTAGCAGTTATTAAGGCAAGTATTTTACTATACGAATTGTGTCTTGTGAATAGGGACGTCGTGTTATGGTTATGATGAATTGATTTATCTTAGCGAATATGCTTCGTATGAATTGATTATTATGAACGATTGATGGTAACGATAATACCTTCACTTAGTTAACATCATGGAATTGTGTTGGATGTGCAAATCATCTAAGTTTGTGCCGGGTGTGGTTGGTCAGTGTTGAGTTGTTTTGATGATTATGATATTTGTGTTGTTTTGGTTTACATACTTGATTATATATTTCGGTGTAATGTGGAATGGCTTGACATTTGATGATTATGAGTTGTGTCGTGTCGATGTGTGTGTGTCTGTGTGTTCCAGGTAGGGTCTGACGAGGCCTCTGGAGTTAGGTACATGATGTGTACGAACAAGGTGTGTGATCCAGGTAGGGTCTGACGAGGCCTCTGGAGTTCGGTACATGATATGTAAGAACAGTGTGTGTGGTCCGGGTAAGGTCCGTCGAGGCCTCCGGAGTTCGGTACATGATGTGTACGAACAACGATCGTATAACAGTGATTGTTTGGGTAACATTTTAAATACGGGTCTCGGACTCATAATGATATCTTATCTAGTGTGTTTTGAAACGAGAATCGGGCTAAGGCCCTAATGTTTACGAAAAGGTTTTGTAAATTGGGACTCGAGGTCTAAAAGAATTTCTCCTTTAAAAATCCCCGGGATGATGTGTTCCTTTTCAAGTATCTCTTGCTTGAGTTCGAAATTCTAAAACTTCTCGGGAACATTTTGATAATTGATTTCTGTATTAAATTGGTAGTTGCTATTTACTTGTTGCATTTCTTATCGTATTATACTTGCACTAGTAAAACATTGGAGTTTTACTAACCCCCGAGTAATCGGGGGTGGATGTCTGTTTTGCGTCCAGGTACATGCAGGTTCAGGGGAGCATTCACAGGATTGGCACAAGAGAATGACGAGCTGCGATACTAATCAAGAGTTGAGAGTTGGTAGAGTTTGGTTGTATTGTTAGAGTTGATTTCAGTCTTCCGCTGTATTGTGTTTGGACCCCTATGTAAGTAATGTTGTTGTAGTCAGTTCTGTTGATGGAGTTGTGTGACCTCATCGGTCTGTGTATTCATGTGTAAGTGACCTTAACAGTCTGTATTATTATATTGTTTGACCCTGGCCGGGCAAGCATTCCGTTGTTTATGGATGTTTAGCCTGGTAGATCCTTGTGGAAAGGGTCTACGGCATGCAATATTCCCATACGGTGTTGGGGGTGTTACATTTATGGTATCAGAGCTTAGGTTGCGGAAACCTAGGCTGTCGAGTCGAGTCGTGATTTGTCGAGTAATGTGTTGTCTTGTCGTTCGAGTCGTCAGGTGACCAGTTGAGTTGTGCGTAGTCACAACGTGTCGGATATGTTGTAGGATGAGATTAGTATCGTGGGCGACCGTCATCTCCGTGCGGCCTGTGGACGTAAGACTCCTCTTTTATGCGAGGTACCCATGTATCATGATTCTATCTTAGTGAGTTAATTGCGGTACATAATTTTATTTACACGGTGTTGTGTAATATAGTTGTATATAATACTTGTGAGACATAGTATATGTATAAAAACTGGGCGTATTATTGTTGTTTTACCTTTGAACCACCATGTGGGGTGGTATGGTGTGAAAAATTGAGAACCTTTATTGGTTTCGAATAAGGTATCGATGATTGAGTTCGTGAGATAATCCGAGGAATGGTTTTGTTGTATGTTTAAACTTGATGCTGTGAGATGTATTCAATTGGATTGGCGGTCCTATTTGCCGTTTGGGCATGTGATTTTTAGTTTGAATTTTTTTTAGATTGTTATGTTATGCCGTTACGGGTAGGTTTTAGAATGTTCTTCCTGGAGGACTTTACGAGTTTGAACATTTTTGTGGGAATCGTTTGCTATTGTTTAAAATATTTTGATGGTGCGGTTAAAACCACGGTTTATATGGATTTTAATATCGGTTAAATTTTTGACAAATTGGCCGTGTACTTTCAAATGACACCATCATACGGTAGGTGGAATATATGTTTTGAAGTACTTCGGACATTGTAAAATACTACCGTCGTTTTTGGTTATGAACGAAAGGATTTTGGAAAATTTTTATTTTGCAAAACATTTTTTTTGGTTTTTTGGAATTTTAAACTTCATATGTTCACATGTTGGGGCTAAGTGGTTGCGTTAAGTTTGTGGTGTTGTTGTGCTCTCCGGAGAATGTTTCAGTGTTTTTTAAATGTTGGGATACGTTGATAGGTATCGTTCCCTAACTCTCGGAGCCCTGTTGGGGGCTACTGTGACAATTCTGCAGTCCTGCAGCTAGTTGTTACGGCCGTAAGATGTTTTCCATTACAGCCGTAAGCTCAAAGTTGTTACGGCCGTAAACTGCATGTTGTTACGACCGTAAATTTTTGACTGATCCGGTAGTAATTTGTTGTTATGGTTGCATCCGTGCCCTTTTACTGATTATTTAATCTCTGTTGATATATTCTGATGGTTGGCGTGGTAACATATTGTTACCCTGTATATCGCTAGTAATGGTAACGATATATATATATATATATATATATATATATATATATATAAGATCACTTTGATGATATTGTCTATCGAGTAGGTTGGTGTTTCAAAGTGTTATTTTGCAAGTGATCTCGAATCAAAACAGTTCTGATAATGAGATACATAGTTTTGATTAAACGACCGAGGTATTAAAAGTTTTCAAAAACTTCATTTCATCAAATCTTTCAAACTCGCGAATTTTAAAATTTTATCATCTGAACAATACCCCAGAAACATTTTATTTTTGTTGCTAGTGCTTGATCCCAACGATACGTATGTGGTTTTGACCGTGTTTGATCTGGTAAAATCCAAACATCTCTGTTGATGTGACTGTGTGAATTACTTTTGATTTAAGTCCTAACATTACGGTATTAGTTCGTGCACTTGTGTGATGACTTGGGGTTGATGTTATATCGTGGTGCTATTTATTGTCCTACATTGGCATTGTGATGTTTGTTTGGTTGTGTTATTCTGATTAGTCGTCCGTTCAGTATGCCGAGAGGCCGAGGACGTGGACGTAGTCGTGGTCGTGATCAGGAGCGTGACAGGATGACTCGCTCATTGTCGAGTGCCAATCAGCTCAGTACGGATGGTCATGATGACCAATCACGTAATCAACAGCAATCATCCAGAGGTAATGATGACATTGGCGCCGCCACCATCCTTGTCAGATGGTTGACCAACTGGCGCAGATTGTAATACCCGGTTGTAATTCAGTCATTATCATTCGGTAATTTTTTTTTTTTTGGCGGAAGTCCATCTTAACGAATCTATTTTTACCTTTTCGTCATTTCGAGAATGATTAATTCTACACTTTTTGTCATCCGAGTTCGTCTCGGTGTCGTTCTGTTGAATTCCGTGTTCTTTAGCGACTTTTCCGCGTATGAGTTCGACTTTGTTGAATCACCATTAATTTTTGGAAACTCCAAAAATTCTGAATCTTTGTAATATTATAAAGCATCGAGTTAGCTTTCCAATGGTTCAAACGGTGAGTCAATCGGAGTCCGGACGAGGGAGTTATGGTCGAAAAAGCTAAGTCACTCTCATTTCCAGTTTTTGGCCGAGCACTCTGTACCTCGTGCCGCGGCACATGCCGGCAGGGCCGCGGCACACTGCCGAGTCACTGCCGCGGCACACCCATCCGGGCCGCGGCACACTCGTGTTGCATTTTCGTCCAAACCCGTTTGTACCTTGTGCCGCGGCACATGCCGACGGGGCCGCGGCACACTGCCGAGTCACTGCCGCGGCACACTCGTCCGTGCCGTGGCACGCTGCCGATCACTGTGGGCAGATTTGGCCCTGTGCCGCGGCACACTTCGGCTGGGCCACGGCACACAGTGCAGTCAACTCTATAATTGTGTTTTTTGAGCGAGATTCAGCTCATTTCTTCCATCTTCTTCAACTTTCGAGAGAGAGAGGGAGCTTGAGGGGAGATACTTTTCATCATCCATCACTTGAGGGTTTGATTTTCTTCATTTCCGTTCGATCGTGAAGCCCGGATAGTCGATCTAACGCGTGTTCTTCGGATCAAAGTGCTTGGATCTTCAAGAGGTAATTTCTTCAACATCTTGGATTTCGATTTTGTGTTGAGATATGATGTTTTGGATGTTAAGATCATGTTGCACTACGCCATAAGTGCTCATAGGCAATGCCTGTTTATTGTTGCAAAAGACAGTAAAAGTGTTGCCTTAGGCCAAAGGCAACACCAAACTCTTGTTGCCAATACGGCCGTTGCCTTTGACACCTAAGGCAACACTTTTAGTCTCTATTGCAACAACGGAAAAGTATTGCATTATGCCTATAATGCAACAACATAACCAAGTAAAGCAACAACAAACGATGTTGCCTAAGATTTAAAAAAAACAGAACATAGGGTCCACATGTGCCACATCATCAGTGGGTCCCACCTTTTTGTTTTGTAATACTACTTTTATAAATACAACACCAGCTAAAATAAAAGGCAACACTTCATACAAATATTTGAAATAATTATTTTATTGTTACATCAACCCATCCAAAATAAACCATGGCACCCAAAAACCAACAAGGATTCCAATACAAAATACAAACCACCAATTTAACTTCAAAAGTACCAAAACCAAGCAACACCACCAATATAACTTAAAAAGTACAAAATTAATAAGTTTAAATACAAGTGACCAAAAGTTACATATTGAAATAACTGATAAGTGGTGCCGCCTTGAATCGTAGGAGTGCCATTATCATCTTGATCACTTGATATTGTTGCACAAAATTCTCCAATATCAGCATAATAAGCAGAATTATCTTCATCAATTATCTTCATCATACCTGTCAAGAAATAAGCAGAATCACCATATAGTCTTCATCTTCATAGTTATCATCTTCCAGACCAGCAAGGTCATCTTCTTCAACAGACATCATCTGCATTTAAGCATATAAAATTTAATCACAAAATAAGCAATGCAAAACAAGATGATTATGGTAGGAATATTGCAAGTATTTTTCCTTCTATCACCTGCATTTAAGCATATAAAACAAATCACAAAAACGACAATGTACACAAGTTGATTACAGTTGGAATAAGTTTAGTCTGAACTGGTGAAAGACATGACCACCCAGAAACATTGTGGCCAGTGCGAGGGGAAAAAGAGGTCCAGTTTAGCTATAACTGAGGGCTGAGTTATAGCTATTCAGCACGTAAAGAAGTGACCCTAACTTGCATAAGACCCAAAGTGAACCAAAATCATGCTTCATTCAAACAAGCAGTGGCAGAGCAATTACAAGCAAGACACAAGGAAAAGAAACAAAAAAAATGCATATACGGTTTCACTTCCTGTGCAAATTCGCAATTCCACCCCACAAATACAACATCCTTCGTTATCAAATTTTCCCCCTTACAGGAAGGCACATCTCATTTGCTTGTTATTATCAGAAGATCCGAGTAGATGATTTATGTCATATTAGGGAAAGAGTTTCAGAAAAGCAATAAAGGGAATTAGTAATCATTTTGAGTTACTTTTATGTTATTTATTTCGCCTCTACAGTTGCTTAAATGAGCGAAAAGGGTAAGACATCAAATAAAAAAAGACGGAATTCACTAAGTCGGCAGATGAAGACATTCACCCGTGCATTGCGAATTTCTTTCTTTAGATTGGTAAGGCAATTGCATAGGTACCGAAGCAAAAAAGTGAATAAGAGTTCAGAATTACCACAAGACCAACGAAGACCAACTCTGTCATCATCAAATATTTACAACATGAAGCCGAACAAACCCTGACTAGATTAGCAAAATAGCGAGGATGATTAGTTTGTGATACAAATATCTATGACACAACTCATAGTTCTAGTTCTAGACTGCAATAAAGCATAATATGAATGTACTAACTCATAACATCAGGATAATGGGATGCAGTTCTGATTTGAATCATTTCGATCTATTCAAGCTATAAGAGCTCTTACGGCAAAAAAAAAAACAGACTAGATCATACGACAAATCAAATAAACTCTTTAATGATCCTATACAAATTCTTAAATCAGTAGAACAAATCATTGATACATCGAGAACTCTAGCACAAATATTTCAGCAGAGAAATCATCACACGTTCTTTCTCAAATTGGCATAATGGCACTAGGTAATTCGGTGCAACCACTGAAATTACAGCATTTTCGGAAGGGTGTATCTAAAACCTGAGAACCAAGGTCAACAGGTAGCAAGCAAGGAGTTTCATACCTGTCTCTCCTCTGCATCAGTCTTCAAATAGAGGTAATTGGTAAAAAAGTTTGAAGGCTTCCATGACTTCAAGATACCACATCGGCTCCCTATCGGGAAAAGGGGAAAGATCAACAAGTTTATGAACCTGTGAAGTAGACCATATCAGATTTGGCATAATTCTGATCTTCGACGAGGAGCCAATGACTAATGACAGAAACAAAAACCAAAAAAGAAAAAAAAATCCATGTTCTTATTTGCTTGTTTGTTTTTTCCTTTTTATTTCTTGATTAAAATAGCTTATGTATATTATATTTACTTGATCAGAGTTCACAAACATTCAATAGCTAAGATCTTTAGAATCCATCATGATCATCATCAACATTCATATTCATCATACAAAAGGTGGAAATATCATTAATTGGTGAAGAAATCTTAAACGACATATATCACACAGGTTACTCGGCAAAAAAGACAAGAGTGATAGCATATGAATGTAGAAAAGAATCGAAAAATAAAGAATTTCAAAATAGTTGTTATCATAAATATCAATTTATAAATCAGTTTATACCTTAAGCATTGGGAGATCGCCTGCGCGGACAACATAAGCTCCAACCACCATGACATACATCCCTAAAAGAAACACACGCGCAGATAAACCAAGTAAGGGATATTCATATTTGTAAACACACACACACACACAAGAAGAAGAGGAAGTGACCGACCTGTTACCCAAGGGCGGCCAATAAATTCGCCGGAGAGTAATAGCTCAATGATGCCGGTTCCATCGTCGAGGATGTATCGACGGCCGACGCCACCACAGTCGGATGAGGAAGGTTCAGAGACAAGAATGCCCTGCAATTTCCAATGGCTTAGGGTTTACCGATGAGGGAGTAGACTGTCATTGGCGATGGAAGGGTGAAGGTGGGAAGCTTCAGTTGGAGGCGTGGGGCGCGGAGGAAGGAGAATGGCAGGATTCGGATGAAGTGATGGATCTGGGGAGTCAAGGGGTTGAGAGAGCATAAACAAAAAAGAGAGAGTCGAGGGGTTGAGAGAGAGACGAGGAGAGTATGCGGGAAGAGGGAGTAGGGTTAGGGGTGATAAGGGGGAGATCGGACGGTCCTGATAAAGGGAGATTAATAATCTCAATTCAGACTGGGATAATAAAAATGTTATAACGTGTTGGATTGGGACAAAATATTATAACAAAATAGATAACATAATATAACCGCACGAGCAAAATACATTTAGCTATCAATCAAGGGAAAAAAATTATGAAACCCTTGAGCAATCGTTCAGATCTAAACAAAAAAAAAAATTAGTCTTTCAAAACAAATCCAAAATAAAAAGTTCAAATACCTTTTTAATTGACGGATCGAAAATTAAAGAAATATTACTTAAAATACGGAACCTACCACCGCGTTTTCTAAAAAAACCATGTAAGTGTACTCTTACATAGCGCTTCCTAATTAAACGCTATATAAGTATTTTAAAAAAGGTATTATTTTTTGTAATTTAAAATTTTGAAATTTATATTAAATAATTTAAATATATATATGTTATAATTTATATTATATTATATATCAAACTTTGAAAACAAAACATTAATTTAAATTTCATTATATATATTGATAATATTTTAAACTTTAATATTATAAAAAATATTTATAATTTAATTACAATATTAAGAAGTATGATAAGTATTTATATTAGATATAAATAATTTAAATCAAATTTATCATATGCTATATATCAAACTTTAAGAGTTAAAAATTATCAAAATTTAAATTTCATTTCATTGTGTTTGTTTTTTCCAATAACTTGAAAAAATTATTAAAAATTAGATTTAACGCAACAGCATCACAGGTATTGCACGTCGCGCAACACCATTTTCATCTTGCAACACCAAATGTATATCTAGTGCAATACTATTTTAGTAGTGTTTCAAAAGATCAAAAATCAGCAATCTATTGAAACGCTTTGGTGGCAACACTAGCTAAAAGCATTGCCTATGAGCACTTATGGCGTAGTGTTGTACGAACTGATATACGCATGATTATGGATATGTTTGATTATTAATTGGATTATTGAAGGATTATTCAAGAACACTTTGAATGTTGAGTTGGATTTGGGGGTTTTCGATTAATCGTTGTTGTCATCACGATTTTGGATATTCATAATGGATTATTGATCGTATTGAAGATGTTTTGTAGGTTTGAAACACTTCTTGGGGATTTGATGTTGGTATTTTTGAGGTTTGGTTATAAACAATCGAAGTTTGGCCACAAAGTGTTCGATATAATGCCCCAATGATTTTGGTTTAATCATATCGACGTTTTGAGTTTGTTATATTCGTGTTTGATACGTGTATTGAACGGATTATTGGTAATTGTGTTATTCAAGGTGGTTCGAGCGACCGATATCTCAATTAGGACGTTATTCATGGAAGTTTTATTCTTGTCAACGAACCGAGGCAAGTACTCTAATTAGAATTGTTTATATTATGACAGTTATGATGTGATTGTATTGTGTAAATGTGTTGTGATTATATGTCCACCATGCGTTGATCCGACGGGAATCATCATGGGAATCTATAGTCATGCGCCTTTGGATCATTGGACAGGTAGTTCCACCATGTGTTGGTCCGACGGGATCATCATGGGAATCTATAGCTGTGTGCGCTGGATCGTTGGAATACCATCAGTATGTTGGAAACTGTTATGATATGATATGTGTTGTTGATATTTTCTCATTGGAGAAACTTGTTACGATATAATTGTTGATTATATCATTGTTGTATGATTATTGTACTTGTACTAGCATCGTTGTGCTAACCCCTGCGGGGGTGAACATTTGTTTATGTTCAGGATCCAGGAGAGCAGGGAAACAACCACTGGAGCTGCATGACGACGAGGGTGCAGAGTGATGTTCGTAGGGTTTTATTATGCATTGTTTGTTGGTTATTTCAATAAGTACTCGAGTGCGTCGTCAGTTTAAGACGTTTGGATTTTGGTGATGTATTAATAACCCTTCATTGGATAATTGTATTCTCGGTATTGAACAAGACTGTTGTATTTTATTTCAGTAATTTCATAAGTTGGTATTTGTTATTGTCATTTCGCTTCTTCAGCCTTGTAAATTCTTACGTAAAGGATTTACGGCGCTGTAATATTCCTGAATATATCGGGGGTGTTATAGAATATGGTATCGGAGCTAAGATTATGGATATCTTGGCCATTGGGTTAAAATAGGGGTCATTTATGTCTTTTGAGGTAACCGGTCGTGAATGACATCACTGTACTGCCTACGTCTTCATGCGAAAGGTGGTTGTAAGTTCCTAAACTCTATCTTGTTATTTACATGTTGTATCTCCTTATACTTGAACATTAGAACGATGTTGTTTCCTGTATATTGAGTATTTATACTTACAGTATGTTGAGAGGCGGACGTGGACGTGGACGCAGACGAAGGAATGCTGAAAGGGAAGCGTCGCCTTCTAATCAGGCCAGTCATAGCTCAGGCGAGCCGCAACGATCTATCAATAACGAACCAGAACCTGCTGTACCAGAAATCATTCGTCAAGTTGTGAACCAGATGACTCAGTTCGCTCAGCTCGTAGACCGAATGCAAGTGGCGGCGGGATTTCAGCAGGGAGATGGACAACAAAGGATTCCAGAAATGGGAAATCGAGGTGACCGATGGTTACAAGAGGTGGAGAAGATGCAACCACCCAAATTTGACGGCTTTTCTGAAACTCCCACATGGGACCATTGGTTGAAGGAACTGGAGAAAATTTTTGCTGGAATAAATTGCCCAGACGATAGAAGAGCTCATATTGCTCGGTACTTTTTGATAGGGGAAGCATCCGAGTGGTGGGAAGCTATCCGACCTGCAGATCATGATGCTGATTGGATAGAATTTAAAATGATGATGGAAGCTCAGTACTGCCCTCGTCCTGTGAGGGAAGCCAAAGTTCGGGAGTTTTTCTCCGCTCAGCCATCAGACGAACCCGTATCCCAGACCATTAAGACGTTTAATCAGCAGTTAGCGTTTGTTCGACATCTGGTCAGGACAGATGCAGAGATGATGATTCACTTTGAAATGAGGAGGAAACCAGAAATACAGAGGTACATGTCCAGTTTTGAATGTACCACTCTCCGTCAATACCAGGATAAGGCGTTGGCGTACGAAATCAAAGAAGCAGCAATGGAGAAGTTTATGGAGTCAAAGAAGCAGAAAGTCTCTGGTACTTTTACAGAGCACAAGAACAATGGGCCTCGCAAAGCCCAGTCATCATTTCATTCTTTCAAGAAACCTCCGCACCCATTTAAGAGCGGAAAGAATTTCGGAATAATGTCAGCCACGACGGATACAGCTAGGAAGTGCTTTAACTGTGGTCGCCCAGGCCATATTTGGCGTGATTGTTTGCGCACCCCAATTACCTGTTTTGATTGCGGAGAGGAAGGGCACCGTGTGATGTTTTGCAAGGATGCCATCATGTACCATGGAACCCGTACATCACAGCTAGTTCAGAAGGAATCTAGTATCCAACAGACGCAACAAAGTGTTCAGATGCCTCAAAATTTTGGCCGCGGACGAGGCAGAGGACAGTGGGACCGGAAGGGTACATCGAGTGCCGGATCTACTCCCCCACGTCTGTACGAGATGAGAAGGACAGACAATCGGAGATCTTCTTTGTGCATCGTGCTGACCGAATCCTTTCCCAGCCAGTTAGCGTTTTATTCGATACGGGAGCTACGCATTCATTTATATCCTCATCTTGTGTAAATAGTTTGAATATTTATGGTTTTCATTACTGTGAACCTTATGTTGTTGGTTTGCCGAGTGGAGAGAGGATTGTTGGGAACTTAGAGACTAGAGATTTCCCTATATCATTTGGGGGCAGAGAGTGGCTCTCAAATCTAATTGTAATAGAAATGCAAGGAGACGACCTGATACTCGGAGATGATTGGCTTAATCGTTATGGAGCTATTGTAAACTACCAAAGGAGGAATATTTCGCTGATCGCTGACGATGGTTCCGAAAATACTATTTGAGGGATGGAAACCGGGAAGCTCAGGAAAGTTGATCAAAGCGATGAAAGCTGTCAAATTGCTGAAACAGGGTTGTACCGGATACTGGTGCTATGCAATGAAGAAAGAAGACGAAATTGTGGAACTTTCATCCATTCCTGTTGTGAACGAATTTCCAGATGTATTTCCTGACGAGTTACCTGGACTACCTCCACGAAGGGATGTAGAATTTACCATTGAGCTGGAACCCAGAGCCACACCAATTTCTAAGGCGCCGTATCGTATGGCACCTACTGAGATGTATGAACTGAAAAAGCAGCTGAAGGAGTTACTGGACAAAGGCTATATCCAGCCAAGCGTTTCGCCCTGGGGAGCGCCAGTTCTTTTTGTCCGAAAGAAGGATGGATCACTTCGATTGTGCACCGACTATCGAGAACTGAACAAGATGACGATTAAGAACAAGTATCCGTTGCCACGAATTGATGATATGTTCGACCAGTTGCAAGGAGCAACAGTTTTTTCTAAAATCGATCTGAGATCAGGATACCATCAGCTGAGGATTAAGAAATCTGATGTTCCGAAATCAGCGTTCAGAACTCGCTACGGACATTATGAGTTTGTAGTGATGCCGTTTGGTCTCACTAACGCACCTGTTGTATTCATGCAATTGATGAACCGAGTGTTCATCGAATATTTGGATAAATTTGTGGTCGTGTTCATTGATGACATTCTAGTGTATTCTAAGATCCCGGAAGAGCATGCGCAGCATTTGCGGATTGTATTAGAACTTTTGAGAAGCGAGCAACTGTACGCCAAACTCTCTAAGTGTGAATTCTGGCTAAAGGAAGTAATGTTCCTCGGTCATGTGGTATCAGCTGAAGGAGTCCGAGTAGATCCTCAGAAGATCGAAGCTATTTTCGATTGGAAGCCTCCAAAGAACGTGAAAGAAGTTCGAAGTTTCTTAGGACTTGCTGGGTATTATCGTCGGTTCGTGGAAGGGTTTTCCAAAATATCCCGCCCACTTACTCGACCCCTGCAGAAAAATCAAAAGTTTGAGTGGATCGAGTTGTGTCAGATTAGTTTTGATGAATTGAAGGACAGATTGATGACAGCACCAATTTTATCACTTCCACAGGGGACTGGAGGATTCATAGTTTACAGTGATGCTTCGAACCAAGGACTTGGATGCGTATAGATCTAGAATGATAAGGTGATCGCTTATGCTTCACGACAGCTGAAACCTTTATGAAGTAAATTACCCAACACATGATTTAGAGCTAGTGGCAGTAGTTTTTGCTTTGAAGATCTGGAGACATTACTCGTACGGGACTCACTGCCAGATCTTTACTGATCACAAGAGTCTCAAATACATCTTCAGTCAGAAAGAGCTGAACATGCAGCAAAGAAGATGGTTAGAGCTGATTAAGGACTACGACTTGGAGATTTTGTATCATCCAGGCAAAGCGAATGTGGTGGCAGATGCACTTAGCCGCAAGCCTGTTTCTATTCAGATGCTGGAGACTCTGACTTCCCAACTTAGCCTTCAACGAGAGATGATTAGAGAAGGAATTTAAGTGTGGTTACAAAGAGTCCAAGGACAACTGTGCGTGATGGAATTAACTTCATCATTAACCGAAGAAATCAAATCTAGTCAGGCAGATGATCCTCTGATGATTTGGTTACGTGATGAAGTGGTCAAGGGAAAGGCCCCCGGATTCCTAATTCATGATGATGGAGTTTTGAGATTTCAGAACCGACTCTGCGTTCCTGATGTCGATGTTCTGAAACATACGATTATGAAGGAAGCTCACAGCTCGCCATATTCTATCCACCCAGGCACCAGTAAGATGTATAAGGACTTGAAACAAAATTTCTGGTGGGGCAACATGAAGAAAGATGTAGCAGACTATGTTTCCAAATGCTTGACTTGTCAGCAGGTTAAGATCGAGCATCAACGACCTACCGGGACGTTGAAGCCGCTTCCGATTCCTGAATGGAAGTGGGAAGACATATCGATGGACTTTATTACTAGTATGCCGAGAACCAAGACAGGAATGAACATGATTTGGGTGATAGTTGATCATTTAACCAAATCAGCTCATTTTCTAAGCATTAAGGATACGTGGGGACCGGAGAGGTTGGCACGAGTATTTATTTCGGAGATAGTTCGATTGCATGGTACACCGAAGACCATTATTTCTGATCGAGACGACCATTTTGTGTCTCATTTTTGGAAAGCAGTTCATAAGGCCTTGGGGACCGGGTGAACTTGATCTGACTTATCACCCATGGTGACGGACAATCCGAAAGAACAATTCAAACGGTGGAAGACATGCTAAGGGCCTGTGCCTTAGATTGGTCAAACGATTGGGAAATTCATCTACCGTTGATTGAATTTACTTACAACAATTGGCATGCTTCCATTAAGATGGCACTGTTTGAGGCATTATACGGGAGGAGATGTAGATCGCCCCTATGTTGGGATGATTCATCAGACTTAATCGGGACAGAACCAGAGTTGATCGTACAGACTCGAGAGAAGATAGCCTTGATTCGTGAAAGGCTGTTGACCGCCCAGAGTCGCCAGAAATCTTATGCAGACGTACGCCGTCGCCCTTTGGAGTTCAGTACGGGAGACCACATGCTTTTAAAGGTTTTCCCTACTCGAGGAATCTTTCATTTTGGAAGGAAAGGAAAGCTGAGTCCGAGATATATCGGACCATTTGAAATCCTTGAGAGAGTTGGAGAGTTAGCATACAAATTGGCATTGCCGCCGTCATTGTGCCATGTTCATAACGTGTTCCCATGATTCTAAAAAACGCTAGGCGTTGGGCGTTCGGATTGCTAACGCATAGCGCCCAGAGGATTAATCGAGGATTAATCGGACTAGGCGGATTTATACTTTATTATTATTTTAATCATTTTTATATACAAAAAATTATATATACGTAAAATAATTAAAAATAATTAAAATTTAACAATCTAAATAGATATATAATCAATTACATACTAAATTCAAAATACTGATATAGATATCAATGAGTCCATATTTTCCATAATATCTTAATTTAGGAATTTGTAGTACTATTAGAACAAAACAAAAAAAATCAAAAAAGTATAACTGCCTAGGCATCAGCCTAGTCGCCCACGTAGCTAGGAAATCTAAAATGTTGATATAGGTATAAAGTAGTTCATAGTATCTTAGATTGCCTTCATAGGTCCCCGTAGCCAGCCTAGATGATCAATTCATCACCCAAACGCCTAGTATAAGCGCCTAGGCCATAATCGGAACGGCTGGTGACCTTCTAGGGATTAATCGGAGGATTAATCGGCCTAGGCGGGGATTTTTAGAACACTGCGTGTTCCACGTATCCCAATTACATAGGTATATACCAGACCCTAGTCATGTCATTGATTTCGGGGAGATCGAAGTCGCTCAGGATGGGACGTTTGAAGAAAGACCGGTCAAGATACACGAGAGTTGAGTTAAACAGTTGAGGAACAAACTAATCGTCTTGGTCAAAATTCAGTGGTCTAGACATGGAGTCGAAGAGGCTACATGGGAAACCGAGGATAGTATGCGGGAGAGTTATCCCGAGTTGTTTGACCCTTAGTTTCGGGGACGAAACTCTTTTAAGGGGGGTGTATGTAATACCCGGTTGTAATTCAGTCATTATCATTCAGTAATTTTATTCGGTAATTTTATTTTTTTTGGCGGAAGTCCATCTTAGCGACTCTATTGTTACCTTTTAGTCATTTCGGGAATGATTAATTCTACACTTTTTGTCATTCGAGTTCGTCTCGGTGTCGTTCTGTTGAATTCCGTGTTCTTTAGCGACTTTTCTGCGTATGAGTTCGACTTTGTTGAATCACCATTAATTTATGGAAACTCCAAAAATTCTGAATCTTTGTAATATTATAAAGCATCGAGTTAGCTTTCCAATGGTTTAAACGGTGAGTCAATCGGAGTCCGGACGAGGGAGTTATGGTCGAAATAGCTAAGTCACTCTCATTTCGAGTTTTTGGCCAAGCACTCTGTACCTTGTGCCACGGCACATGCCGGCAGGGCCGCGGCACACTGCGGAGTCACTGACGCGGCACACCCGTCCGGGCCGCGGCACACTCGTGTTGCATTTTTGGCCAAACCCGTCTGTACCTTGTGCCGCGGCACACTGCCGAGTCACTACCGCGGCACACTCGTCCGTGCCGCGGCACGCTGCCGATCACTGTGGGCAGATTTGGCCCTGTGCCGCGGCACACTTCGGCTGGGCCACGGCACACAGTGCAGTCAACTCTATAATTGTGTTTTTTTGAGCGAGATTCAGCTCATTTCTTCCATGTTCTTCAACCTTCGAGAGAGAGAGCTTGAGGGGAGATACTTTTCATCATCCATCACTTGAGGGTTTGATTTTCTTCATTTCCGTTCGATCGTGAAGCCCGGATAGTCGATCTAACGCGTGTTCTTCGGATCAAAGTGCTTGGATCTTCAAGAGGTAATTTCTTCAACATCTTGGATTTCGATTTTGTGTTGAGATATGATGTTTTGGATGTTAAGATCATGTTGTATGATGTGATATACGCATGATTATGGATATGTTGGATTATTCATTGTATTATTGAAGGATTATTCAAGAACACTTTGAATGTTGAGTTGGATTTGGGGGTTTTCGATTAATCGTTGTTGTAATCACGATTTTGGATATTCATAATGGATTATTGATCGTATTGAAGATGTTTTGTTGGTTTGAAACACTTCTTGGGGATTTGATGTTGGTATTTTTGAGGTTTGGTTATAAACAATCGAAGTTTGGCCACAAAGTGTTCGATATAATGCCCCAATGATTTTGGTTTAATCGTATCGACGTTTTGAGTTCGTTATATTCGTGTTTGATACGTGTATTGAACGGATTATTGGTAATTGTGTTATTCAAGGTGGTTCGAGCGACCGATATCTCAATTAAGATGTTATTCGTGGAAGTTTTATTCTTGTCAATGAACCGAGGCAAGTCCTCTAATTGGAATTGTTTATATTATGACAGTTATGATGTGATTGTATTATGTAAATGTGTTGTCATTATATGTCCACCATGCATTGATCCGACGGGAATCATCATGGGAATCTATAGCTGTGTGCGCTGGATCATTGGACAGGTAGTTCCACCATGTGTTGGGCCGACGGGATCATCATGGGAATCTATAGTTGTGTGCACTGGATCGTTGGAATACCATTAGTATGTTGGAAACTGTTATGATATGATATGTGTTGTTGATATTTTCTCGTTGGAGAAACTTGTTATGATATAATTGTTGATTATATCATTGTTGTATGATTATTGTACTTATACTAGCATCGTTGTGCTAACCCCTGCGGGGGTGAACATTTGTTTATGTTTAGGATCCAGGAGAGCAGGGGAACAACCACTGGAGCTGCATGACGACGAGGGTGCAGAGTGATGTTCCGGCCGGGTTTTATTGTCTGTTTATTGTTGGTTATTTCAATAAGTACTCGAGTGCATCGTCAGTTTAAGACGTTTGGATTTTGGTTATGTATTCATAACCTTTCATTGGAAAATTGTATTCTCGGTATTGAACAAGACTGTTGTATTTTATTTCAGTAATTTCATAAGTTGGTATTTGTTATTTTCATTTCGCTTCTTCAGCCTTGTAAATTCTTACGTAAAGGATTTACGGCGCTGTAATATTCCTGAATATATCGGGGGTGTTACACAGATGAATCAAAACGAGCACCGGGATGGGATACCAGATGGGGATAACGGAACTAGTAAGTGGTTACGAGATGTCTCAAATGGGTGAAAAGTGAGGCAGATAAACTTCGTTATTTCGTTATGCGTATGAAACCTCAGGTTCGGCAGTGTATGGCTCCTTTCATGTGTACAACCTTAAAAGACTATCAGGATCGAGCCTTGGCATTTGAGATGGTTATAATGTCTACCGAGTCTGTATCGATAGCGAATAAGTAGAAGATCTCCGATGACGCATCGAGAAGTGAGGGAATTGGGATTCCCACACCTCAATCCTTGTATCAGTCGTGTATGGGACATGTTCGGTCAACTGTGGAACCTAATAGACATAAGCCGGTGTCTTTGAGATATAGTAATGCTCCTAGGTGCTTCAAATGTAATGTTCTGGGCCATGAACGCGTGCATTGTAAGAAACCGCAAGTGACTTGTTATAATTGTGGACACGAGGGGCATCGAATTAAGTACTGCGAGATTGTTGCCGAGATGATAGGGGACCGGAGTTACATTCCTACTTCTGGAGGGCCCAGTGATATTCAGTGATGGTGTTTTTGGTACTTGTTGCGCGGATTGTTTCTCGTGTAGAGATGTATTTTGTGATGCTTTTATGTTTGGATCTCGTTGAATGATATTTTGTTTTGAATGAGTTCCCGTATAGTTGTTGAACCTACTGAGACGTGTCAGTGGACCGCGGGGTCATGATTATGGTATTTTATTATGTGTAGTTATGTTTTGTTTCGTATCACTGTGATGACCTTAGTTTAAGTTTTGGGACGAAACTTATTTTTTAGTAGGATAGAATGTAATATCCGGTATTCTCATTTTCCATTATCTTGAATTGTTTATGTTTTGTCGTCAGACATTTTCTTGTTGATGAGAAATAGAGTGATTTCTATCGTGATACTCTATTTGCTTCTATCGCATAGCCGTTTTAGTCGGGTGCGACTTGTTGTCGCGTGTGTTTCTTTGATTAAATGTGTGCATGTGATGTGTCGTTAATTGCTTGTTATTGTTTTGAATCATAGTCGGTGGCGCTGTGTTGGCCGCCGTGGGGCGTGTTTTCACACCGCATATTCCTTTGCGTTGCTTGTAACGTTTCGCCAATGGGCGAAAGTTACGCGTTTCTTGTGTATCTCGTTGAGTTTTCCTGTCGGGATATTGCTTCTCCCTACTTGTTTTAAGTTTTGGGACGAAACTTCTTTTAAGGAGGGTAGTATGTAATATCCGCAATTTCGATTTCTGGTAATTTTCTTTTTTCGGTGGGGGTCCGTTTCGACGACTTGCTTATGACCATTTCTTCATTTTGAGAATGATTAATTCTGCACTTTTTGTCATCCGAGTTCATTTCGGTGTCGTTTTGTTGAATTCCGCATTCTTAAACGGCTTTTCCGCACTTGAGTTCGATTCTTGCGAATCTCATCCGAAACTGTTGTTTCGAGTTTCTCGTAAGTTCATTTAATTTTATTATTCATGTTGAAAGATTTGGTTTGGTGTTTTGATCGTGTATCGTGTATTTCGGACATTTTGGGCCGTTTTCGTAATTTCCCAAAGTTTGGGGTAATTACTTCCGTTGTCGAATTTCGAACCCTCGGGTGGTCGGAATCGTGTATTCTCTTAGCGCTTAGATTCTTCTTTGCGAGTACTTCGTAACTGTATCTTCGGATTATATTCAGGTCTGGGTTTTCGGATTTTTCGGACCATCAGATCGACCGAGTCCTGGCTGGCAAGGCCTGGCCGAGTAACGGCCGTAATGGCCCGGCAGTTACGACCGTAAGGCCTGCTACGTACGTAAGCCTTGTCCGGTCACGTACGTAGCTTGCCGCGATGTTAGGCGAAGACTCGGCCATGGCCGGTTACGGTCGTAAGCCATGGCCGATTACGTACGTAATGCGGCCGGCAGCGGCCTATATAAGGCCCAGCAGACGAGTTTTCACCCATTCTCTATCTTCGTTTTCTTCTCTACTGCAGCTGGGGACTTGTTGGGCGTGGAGGCATGTTGTCATACAATAAATCCATGAAGTCTTGGAGTTCATATCATCGATTATCCATCCTATAACATCTTTTAATCGAGCGAATCAAGTCAGATTTCCTAGAAATCCTAGTTTGGGTAAATTGGGGGTTTTGTTCGGTTTCGTCCGATTTAACCGTGATAACTTATAATTGTGATAGATTGATGATTATTTAGGTGTATTATATCATTTCCATTGTTATTCCACGGTTGGATTGTATTGATTCGTCATTTTGGTTGAGTTCTTAGTCGACGCCTTGAATGTGTCCGACAAAAGGTCTTAGAGGGGGGATTGGGCGTTCTGTGATTATTATCCATTGTACGATTGTTGATTTATCATTGGTATGACTTAGGGATGAAATTCTTGTGAAGAACTCGAGTCGGAACCCTTCCGTTTGTTGTGTTCTTTGGGGTCGAAGCTTCCCGGTCGAACCGTGTTCTACGGAGTATTCGGTAGCGGTTATTAAGGCATGTATTTTACTATACGAATTGTGTCTTGTGAATAGGGACGTCGTGTTATGGTTATGATGAATTGATTTATCTTAGCGAATATGCTTCGTATGAATTGATTATTATGAACGATTGATGGTAACGATAATACCTTCACTTAGTTAACATCGTGGAATTGTGTTGGATGTGCAAATCATCTATGTTTGTGCCGGGCGTGGTTGGTCATTGTTGAGTTGTTGTGATGATTATGATATTTGTGTTGTTTTGGTTTACATACTTGATTATACATTTCGGTGTAATGTGGAATGGCTTGACATTTGATGATTATGAGTTGTGTCGTGTCGATTTGTGTGTGTGTGTGTGTTCCAGGTAGGGAATGACGAGGCCTCTGGAGTTCGGTACATGATGTGTACGAACAAGGTGTGTGATCCAGGTATGGTCTGAAGAGGCCTCTGGAGTTCGGTACATGATGTTTACGAACAAGGTGTGTGATCGAGGTAGGGTCTAACGAGGCCTATGGAGTTCGGTACATGATGTGTACGAACGATGTTTGTGGTCGGGTAGGGTCCGTCGAGGCCTCCGAAGTTCGGTACATGATGTGTACGAACAGTGTGTGGTCCGGGTAAGGTCCATCGAGGCCTCCAGAGTTTGGTACATGATGTGTACGAACAACGATTGTATAACAGTGATTTTTTGGGTAAAATTTTAAATACGGGTCTCGAACTCATAATGATATCTCATCTAGTGTGTTTTGAAACGAGAATCGGGCTAAGGCCCTAATGTTTACGAAAAGGTTTTGTAAATTGGGACTCGAGGTCCAAAAGAATTTCTGCTTTAAAAATCCCCGAGATGATGTGTTCCTTTTCGAATATCTCTGCTTGAGTTCGAAATTCTAAAACTTCTCAGTAACATTTTGATAATTGCTTTCCGTATTAAATTCGTAGTTGCTATTTACTTGTTGCATTTCGTATCGTATTATACTTGCACTAGTAAAGCTGTTGTAGTTCTGTTTGAATCACTGTAATATTTATCACTGGTTGAGAATTATAGTGAATTCATCTCCAACTGGTTTGGAGAAAAGTGGATTAGTAGAGGATTACCCCACCTCTGAGACCACTATAATCGCCTGCGCTCTTTACTGTTTTATTGCATCATACTTTAACTGCTGCATTCATTGTTAAGTGTTTCATTAGTTGCTTTCTATTCGTCATCAGCTGACTTTCGCATATATTAAAGAACAAACGACTCCAAGTCATTTGTTTACCTATCAGCTGAAGAAACTCACTCTTCGTGAAAAAGAGTTTAAGAGTTTCTACAAGTCTATTCACCCCCTCCCCCTCTAAACTTGTACCTGGACGACTTGTGACCTACAAGTGGTATCAGAGCGGTTGGTTCATTTATTTCACGAACCAGATCTATATCAGATATATATTTACTCTCATTTTATAATGGAACACATGCATTCTAGACTCCCTTTGTTTTCAGTTGACGAGTATGATCTGTGGAAGATAAGGATGTAGACACACTTATCTTCGATTCATGACGACATGTGGTGCATCATAGAGGATGGTCCATTCATCTTCGAGAAGGACAACACAGCAGAGGAGATCGCAGTAGGGAAGCCAGAGAAGATTCCTAAGAAGCGGACAGAGCTGACTCCCGAAGAAAGAAAACTGGCCAATCTTGATAACCGGGCCAGAGATGTATTATATCAGACTCTTGACAAATCCACCATGGTCAAGATCAAGAACTGCAAGAATGCCAAGGAAATCTGGGACACATTAGCTTTAATGTGTGAGGGAACGGAGCTAATCATAGAAAATAAATTGTCAATCGCCATTCAAAAGTTTGACAATTTCAAAATGAAGAACGGCGAATCCATAGATCAAGTGGACACAAGGTTCACTGAGATTATTAATGAGAACAACTCCCTGGGCAAAACCTATGGCAACAGGGA
The DNA here is from genome assembly GCA_033398695.1 of Orobanche coerulescens. Classification (NCBI taxonomy): domain Eukaryota; kingdom Viridiplantae; phylum Streptophyta; class Magnoliopsida; order Lamiales; family Orobanchaceae; genus Orobanche; species Orobanche coerulescens. The sequence continues at coordinate 73,021,103 of CM065815.1, forward strand.
AATGGCACTGAAGGTTCTCAGATCTCTCAACCCTAAATGGAGCATGAAGGCCGTGGCCATGAGAGAGTCCAAGGACCTGAATAAGATAAAGATCCAAGAGCTGTTCTCTGATCTGAAGGCTTATGAGTTCGAGCTTCCAAGTTCATCCTCAACTGAGCCTGCAGAGAAGGGAATAGCATTTTCAGCCGAGTCCCCTGCCAAGAGCCTATCTGATGTAAAATCTCCAAATGCACTATATTTTGAGGAAGAAATGGCATTTATAATGCAAAGGTTTAGCAACTTTAGAAAGAACTACTCCAAATACAAGAAAAATTATAAGGAGAATCCAAGAAGGAACCAGAAAGCTGGAAGCTGGAAAGTAGAGTGCTACAACTGTCACAAGACCAGCCACATCCAAATGGACTGTCCTGAGCTCAAGAAGGATGAAACCAAGAAGGAGGTGGGCAGAAAAGAAGATAGAAGAAAGGCCCTCATCGGAGAAGACCAGGAGCATGTCGAATCAAGCAGCGGATTCTTTTCTGATGAACATGAAGAGTATGACTGCCTGATGGCAAACCTAGCTGATGAAGAGGTAACTTCTAAACCCACTGGTTCAAATAATAGCTCAGCCATGTCACAAGATATGGATCTGCACGAATCGGTAAATCAGTTATTTAAAGATTTTGAAACACTCAAATCTGCACACCAAACTGTATCAGCATAGAAAACTCAGCTGCAAGATGAGAATAGGCAGCTGAAAAATGATTTCGAACAACTCAGCCTAGATCTGAATAAGGTTGAGATAACTGCAGCTGACTTTAAAAACCAGGCTGATGTCAATATAGCTGAGATAAACAGACTAACCATTTTACTTAAAGAAAAATTAGCTGCACTTGCTCATGCCAAAGCTGAGTTTACTAAGCTGTCACAAGTAAATAAGACTCAGGCGCAGGAAATAACCTCCCTGAAGGCGTCTTCAACCCTGGAAGAATTGTGTACCAATAAAAGGCCACTATATTCCAAATCAGGCCTTGGATATGATCCTCACACTCCCTCTAGTTCTAAAAGAAAGTTTATCAAGGGAGAAACAATTGTCTCGACTGTTGAGCCTACATATAAACCGATATTTAAAAACAGGCAACAGCCAAGTCACATGTCTAGGCTGTAGTCAGGTTACACAAGGCAGCCACCTAGACAGGCGACTAGGCAATGGCCCAGGCAAAAACAGCAGCCCAGACAACATGCCCAATATTACCAACAACTCCCTAAAAATAGATTTCAAAATGGGAGGGGCAGATGGAAACCACAAGGTTATTCTAATTTCCAAAATGAACAAGTGTGGAGACCTCAAAGATTCAATAAATGGTCTCATCCAAGATTTAGAAATGGCCCACACTATCAAAATGTTGAGGAATATCCAGTATACAATTCCAACAGGAGATTCAGACCTCGACCTTACACACCTTATGAGGGTTATAACAATAATAACTACTTTCACAATCCAAGGAGAAATCAATTCTCCAGGAAACCAGCTAACCCCAAGGGACCCACGCAGATTTGGGTACCTAAATCTCTGCTTGTCTGATTGCAGAAAAGGTGGAAGGACTAGAACCACATCTCCACAAGCTCAAATTTTGGAGGTGAAGAATGGTTTGTAGATTCTGGATGCTCGAGGCATATGACCGGGAACAAGAAGATGCTTTCCAAATACACCAAAGAAAGAGGTCCCGATGTAACCTTTGTAGATAGCTCTAGAGGACAAACAAAAGGCTTTGGAGAGCTGCACCGAGGAAATATTGTGATATCCAAAGTTCATTATGTCAAAGGGCTCAAGTACAACCTCCTGAGCATAAGCCAGTTCTGTGACGAGAAGAACCTAGTAGTCTTCACCATCTGGAAATGCATGGTGATAGATATCTTATCTGGAGAAGTAAAGCTACAAGGTTTCAGAAGGAGAGATGTATATATGATTGATTGGAACACAGGAACACCTAACTCCTGTTTTCTATCCAAGACAGTAGCTGAGAACGGATGGATGTGGCGCAAAAGACTATGTCACCTGAACTTCAAAGCCATCAACAAGATTAGGTCTCAGAAGCTGGTTAGAGGACTTCCAAATGAAGCATTCAAGAAGGAAGCGCTTTGTGATGCATGTCAGAAAGGAAAGCAGACCAGAGCATCGTTCAAGCCAGTCCAGCCTACAACTCTCACAACAAGGATCTTAGATCTACTCCATATGAATCTATTTGGTCCTATCAAGCCAAGGACACTGAGCGGCCGAAAGCATGCACTTTTAATAGTAGATGATTATTCAAGGTACACTTGGATTATCTTCCTATATAAGAAAAGTGAAACCTTGACCAAGCTACCTGAGCTGCTGAGAAGGATCCAGAATGAGAAATCCTATCCATCATCAAGATCAGATCAGATAGAGGAGGAGAGTGTCTCAACAAGGCAATAACCGATTACAGCGATCAGAATGGGATCCAGCATGAGCTCTCTGCAGCCAGGACGCCCCAGCAGAATGGTGTTGCTGAAAGAAGAAACAGAACCCTGAAGGAAGCAGCAAGGTCCATGATTGCAGAAGCGGACCTTCCCAAAAGGTTCTGGGCTGAAGCTGTCAACACAGCCTGTCACACCCAGAACAGGAGTATGATAGTAGGGAGACATGGCAAAACTCCCTATGAGGTTTGGAATAATAGAACTCCTACTATTGCTTACTTTCATGTTTTTGGTTGTAAGTGTTTCATCCACAACAACGGTAAAACACAACTAAATGCCTTTGATGCTAAAACTGATGACGGTGTCTTTATGGGATATTCTCAAAGAAGCAAAGCATATAGAGTTTTTAATAAAAGAACCTTAGTTGTGGAAGAAACACCCCATGTTGTTTTTGATGAATCTACTGTTGAGTACAGGAAGCACGTTGAGCTAATTGAGAACAAGCTCAAGTCAGCCACCCTTGGAGAAGTCATTGTACATGACACTGGAATGGTGGACTCACCTGCAGACCAGCCTGATGATCCAGCTGCAGCTGCTGAAGACCCAACTGCAGATCAGACATGATCATCAAACCTATCTGATCCAGTTGCTGCTGAAGAAGATCTAGCCGTAGCTGACAAAGACTCATCTGCAGATCAGATCCAGCCTGCAGATGACAAGACGGTATCTGATCCAGTTGCAGACCAGAACCCAGCTGATGCAGAAATCCACCAAGGCAATCCAACAGGGGGAACAAACCCAGAAGAGGACGACATCCCCAAGTGGCTCAAAGATCACCCAATCCAAAGAAATCATCTAAAGTCGATCGATGGAGTTAAGACAAGACAGTCAACCCTACCAGCAGGAATGGCTATGTTCTCATGCTTTATGTCACAAATAGAACCTAAAACTACAGAACAAGCCCTAGAAGATTACTCTTGGATAAATGCCATGCAAGAGGAGTTGGAGCAGATAGAGAGAAACAAAGTTTGGTAACTAACAGACAGACCTGATCACAAGAAAGTTATTGGCACCAAAATGGTGTACAAAAATAAGAGTGATGAAGACGGAGCTATTGTTAGGAATAAGGCCAGACTTGTAGCAAAAGGGTATGCACAGTGTGAAGGAATAGATTTTGATGAAGCCTATGCACCTGTTGCAAGATTAGAGGCCATCAGACTATTCCTCGCATATGCTGCATTCAAGGATTTTGAAGTATATGAGATGGATGTAAAGAGTGCTTTTCTAAATGGAATCCTAGAAGAAGAAGTCTATGTAGAGCAACCCACAGGTTTTGTCAAAGGAGACAAAGTCTATAAGCTGTTAAAGGCTCTCTATGGACTTAAGCAAGCACCTAGAGCGTGGTAAGAAACATTGTCTGTGTTTCTTGAGAAAAATGGTTTTTGCAAAGGAAAAGTGGACAAAACCCTATTCAGAGTGGAGCACGAAGGCCACATATTAATAGTCCAGATATATGTGGATGACATCATATTAGGATCAACCAATCCAGAGATATGCGAGAAATTCTCCAATCTCATGCAAGGAGAATTTGAGATGAGTATGATGGGAAAGCTTAACTTCTTTCTTGGACTACAAGTTAAGCAGATGGAAAAAGGAATTTTCATCAACCAAGCTAAGTATACCAAAGATCTGATCAAGAGATACGGAATGGAATCAGCCAAGCCAGCAAGAATACCTATGAGCACAAGTACTCACCTGGATGCAGACGAGGCAGGCATATCAGTGGACTCAACCCACTATAGAGGACTCATTGGATCTCTTCTGTACCTCACTGCAAGCAGGCCAGACATATCCTATGCCGTAGAAGTTTGTGCACGATTCCAGTCCAAGCCGAAGCAATCACACCTAGATGCAGCCAAGAGGATAATAAAATACCTTAAGTCTACAATCAACGTTGGACTATGGTATCCCAATGATGATAATTTTGAGCTGTCAGGATACTCAGATGCGGATTTCGCAGGATGCAAAATCAACAGGAAGAGCACTAGTGGAACGTGTCAATTCCTAGGAACCAGACTGATATCCTGATTTAGCAAGAAGCAGGTTTCTAACTCTATCTCCACTACAGAGTCAGAATACCTAGTCAGCAGTAGTCATTTATTGCATGATTTTATGGATTAGACAAAGACTAAGGGATTATAATATCATTGCAAATGAAGTTCCTATCTGGTGTGACAACAATAGTGCTATTGCAATAACCAACAATCCGGTTTTGCACTCAAGGACGAAGAACATTGATGTTAAGCACCACTTCATCAGAGACCATGTGCTTAACAAAAGGGTTAGAGTTAAAAGAGTCAGCACAGACTACCAGATAGCTGACATCTTTACCAAACCCTTGCCAGAAGAAAGATTTTTGGAGCTGAGCAGAGATCTTGGATTACTAGATTGGGAATCTAGTACTGAAGCAAGCTGAAACATTTCAGAGGAAGGACGGACCCAGCTGGAGAATCAGATCCTAGCTGATGCAGGCAAGAAGACGAAGGACGGGCAAAGCAACCTAGGCGATCGTAATATCAAAGAGAAGTCAACTCACCTGATGCAGAGCGGTCAACAGTCAACAAATCAGACCAGCTAAGTTTTCTAAACTGACCTCTGAATATTTAATTATTATCTGTGACATTTATAATATTATTATATTAATTTTGGTTAACAAATGGCATTTAAATATATATTTTTCTAAGCCAAGTGGCAATTTTAATACACGCGTCAATCACTTATTAAATCGACCTCCACGGTGGCCAATCAAAATCAACCGTCAAATTTTAAAATGGACCACCGATTCAAATTTGAAATTCAAAAGAATATCAAAAGGCGTACCACCGTTTCAAATATATTATAAATTAATCCATACGTCTTTTCATCTCCTTTATAAGGAAATAAAACCCTTACTTTACCTTTTTACGCTTACCAGAAACCCTAGATTTTTCAGAGCAAAAATTCCTTGAACACGAAATACACTAAAATCTTTTATTTGCAGAAATGGCATCCTACTTCGAAGGCGTCAACCTGAAGGCGGTCAAGGACCAGATTATTTTCTCGCTAGTCATCGATTTTGAAGGCTTATTGGAAGCTAATCTGGAGGATTACGATGTGTATAACCTAATCCGCGCGATGAAGCTCAATGGGATCTACCCATTCCTAGACATCAACCCTCAACATCTGTACAAGGAGGATGTTATCGCGTTCTATCGCGAAGCCTGTATAATTCAAGACGGAATTCGGAGCATAGTCGGAGGAAATCAGGTCGACATATCTCGAGAGTCGATCCGTACTGTTTTCGGTATGAAGCACCGCGGCATAGCCATCGAAGCGCTCAAACAGTCTTCTGCCGAAATCTGGAAGAAGATTAAGGTGGAGAATGTGCCCGAAAAGCTGAAACTCACTGCCAAGAGGAGTGAGCTTAAGAAAGTTTATCGTTTTGCGTTGGACATAACCAACAAAATAATCATGGGGATGCCCGGATGTTATGATCAACTGTCGTCGGCCAAATTTATGGTGCTGGGAGCACTAATTCAGGAAGAAGAAATTGACTGGGCAGATTACATATTCAGGCAACTCGTTCGAGAGGTCAACAAAGCCGAATGGCTTGTTGATGAGAAGAGATTTAAAACAAAGCTGGCATTTGGAACGCAGCTGAGTTGGATGCTGGAAAAGACAGGCATGGCGAAGGGAAGCACTGACCCCTTCCATCCCAACAAAAGACTTGGTCATCTGGACCACGAGAAGCTGAGAAAATTGGGAGGCACAAGGAGAGCAGCCCAGATGCTGAAGGACCTACCTGACACAAGGCCTTATCCGAGATATTATTCGTCAGGAGAGTCGGACAGACCTGCAGCCGACATCCCAACTGCAGTCGAGACAGACATTGAGTCCGACGACACTCCCATAGCAGTCCGATTTAAGAGAAGGGGACCAGCCCCTGAAGGACCTTCTATCATGCAGTCATCACCAGAACCCTCTCCCAAGAGGCCAAGGAAACTGCAGTTTAGTGAGGAAGAGCAGTCTGATCATCTTGCCAGCCCCTCAGCCAGGTCACCAACTCACCTGGATGACCAGCCTGCCCCAGGCACCCACGAGACTCAGATTGTGGCTGTACTCACCCCCCCAGCCTACATCTCTGAGGAAGAAGAAGCAGGTCTAATAATTTCTATCCCTGAAGCCAACTATACCTTCAACGTCTTAGAAAATAATACTTTCAATCTAACTTGTTAAACCTCTAGCTTTAAAACAATCGTTCTTTGAAATTTTTGAAGAATGGAAATTTTTGAAATCCCTATCTTTTGTCAAACTTCAATCTTTTATTGACACTTGTGGTTGGGACTATCCCCAAGCCACGGAGGATGTGCTGATGGACTTTTGTAAAACATCAGACACAATTTTGATCCTTCAGAAGGACTGGTTCATGTCCAATTTTAAAACCAACATGGACCAGTTCATCCACTGCATTATGCTTAGTATTTTTGACGGATCTTATGAGAAAGTTGTTGAGGAGGTAGTTGAAAAGGAAATTAGAATTGAGGAGGTAGATGGAGAAGAAAATAAAGAAGTTGTTGTTCTGGACGATGAAGAAGAAGAAGAGCAGGAGGAGAGTAGAGCAGGAGAAAAGATCTTAATTGAAAATCAACCTGATGAAGTAGAAAAGATAGAAGAGTTGAATGAAGAAGAAGAAGAAGAAGAAGAAGAAGAAGGAGAAGAAGTAGAACAAAATGAAGGAGAGAAGGAGGATGACGATAATGAAAAGAAGAATGATGATGAAGTACAAAAGGATGGGAAGGATGATGACAATGATGATAATGATGGAGGAGATGAAGGAGACGAAAAAGAAAATGAAAAAGAAAAGAACGAGGAAAAAGAAAAGCAAAATATTGAAGAAGAAAAGGAGAAAGAAGAAGAAGAAAAGGAGGAGGAAAAGGAGAAAGAATAAGAAGAAAAAGAGGAGGAACATGAGAAAGAGGAAGAGAAGACAGAAGAAGAAAAGGAGCCGGAGCCAGAGCTGACACAAGAAGCTGCAGATAGGACTGTGGTACCTGCCCGGTACACCAGCCTAGACGCGGAGTTAGCTCAAGACTCCAGATCAAGGACCCCAGAGAAGACCCCCTCTGGAGTACCAGCTGCAGACAGAAGCTTGCAGTCCAGTGGTTCGATTGCAGAGGGCTCAGGAGAGCACTCTCCACCAGCTCAGATATCTCCTGCCATGACTGAGCAGATCAGGCAGATAGTGAAAGATACAATTGGAGAGCTGCTGGCATCTCAGGTCACTCCTGACCTTCAATCTATTAATGCAAAGATCGACACTTTGCTGCAGAGAGAAGCTCCTCAGCCTCCTCCCCCTACCAACAACAGAATGCCATTTGGCATGTTTGATTGGATGAGCAGAATGGAGCAGCAATTAACTACCCTAGTTGATGCTGGCAAAAAGGGGGAAGAGAGAATGCAGGGGGAAGGAAGTAATCAAGGAGAGATAAGGGCAGAGCTAAAAACAAAAAAGAGGCAAGATATCCTTCAAATTAAAGGACCATCAAGCCTGAAAAGGAAGGGAGGATCAGATCCACAACAGGCTGACCAGCCTGAAGGCAAGAAAAGGAGGACTTGAGGACGTCTTGAGCCTACTCTAGAGTGGGAAGGAAAGGAGTTGTGGTTTGTGGAGGACTTTGTTCCATATGAAGCTTTGGAAATGTGGGGATCTGCAAGAAAGAAGTTTATCAGAGACTACTACATCTGGGAAATACTCCAGGATGATAATCTCTCCCCACAGCAAATCTTCATAAATTTCATGGAGGCAGCCCATCCACAACTCTGGGCTATTCTGAAGAAACATGCTGGGAAACAAAATGCCTATCCCAGGATTCCTGTATTCACTCTCAAAGATCCTCCTACTATGGAAAGAGGAGGTGCGTTGGATGAACTTACGCTACAAAGGAAAATCAAGAAGCTATGTCTTGAGAACAAATTTTCATCCCAAGAAGAACAATCATTCGCAGCCCTTGTCGTGAAAAGGAAGTATGGTCTTGCCCCAGTCAAAACAAGACCAATTGGAGCTAAACCCTTCAGACATGCAAACAGCCTATTCGAAGAGGCAGAGGAAGAGGCAGCTGACTCCTATTTATTTTTTTACTTGTAATGATTTATGTACTTAAAATTTTCTTGTAAAATTCAGACATGTACTTGTAAAATTAATTTTATAACAGTCTTTTTGAATGACAATTCCCAGTTGTCTCAAATACTAGACTGACTTTAGTTTGTGTCTTGCACTTAAGTGTAGACTTGATCATTTGATTACTTGTTTAAAGTTTTGCCATCATCAAAATAGGGGGAATTTGTTAGGAATACTTGTTAGATTTTGATGATGTCATTAATATAAAATCAAGTGTTTATTACTTGGCAAAAATGTAAGGAAGAACCAAATGAGTATCTTCCATAGGCCAAATATGTTAAGTATAAAACTTGGCAAAATGTAAAGAAGAACCAAATGAGTATCTTCTGTAGGCCAAAAATTAGTTAGGCTAAAATCGGCTAAGTACTGAGTACAGCTAAGTTCATCAGAGAGGATCAGTCGAGTCGAGTCAGAGTAGTTCTGGTCAACACAATTTATCAGAGAAGTTTGACCAGACTGCAGCCAAGGTACCTCAGACAAGTCACCTGATCAGATAAGTCACAAACAGTGAACATCAGAGAGGTCCAGACTGTAGAGATGTTAGCTGCTCATCAGCCTAGTCGAAGTCAGCCAAGTACTCCAAGTCCACGTCAGCATGCATTGAAAAGTCAAGTATTACGGAAAGTCACATGCAACGTGAAGAGACAAATTGGAGTGATTTCCGCAAGAGATATGAATTAAAAAAGCTATCCAGACCCACCTTGAAGACTTTAAACGTTTTATAATCAAAAGATTCGGCGCATCACATGCAAAGTCTTCACAACGGTCGAAATATAGAATAAAATAATGGGAATCCAACCTTGCAACGTTCAGAAAGATTAAACAAAGAAGTCTCCCTCCAACGGATGGATTTGTTCAAAAGATTTGCAACGGCTACAAGGAAAAAGCTCAGAGATCATGACCTATATATATCCGAAGATTTGAAACTGAGCAATCACCAGTGCGAACATACTTTCAAGCGATCAAAGCATTCAAGCAATCAAAAAGCAATCTATAGCATCGTGAAAAGAGCGGTTCTAAAAGTTCATACTTAAAGAAGCTCTTAGTTGGAGAAGACAAAAACTCTTGTCTATAATCCTGAGTTCGGGGTACTTCACTGGTTGAAGTTAGAGACTGTAAAGGCATCCGAGGATCAAGGATCAAGAGGTGCAAGGCAGTCAAGTGTGGTACAACGGCACGGATGTCCACTGGTTGGAAGTTGTTGTAGTTTTGTTTGAATCACTGTAATATTTATCACTGGTTGAGAATTATAGTGAATTCATCTCCAACTGGTTTGGAGAAAAGTGGATTAGTAGATGATTACCCCACCTCTGAGACCACTATAATCGCTTGCGCTCTTTACTGTTTTATTGCATCATACTTTAACTGCTGCATTCATTGTTAAGTGTTTCATTAGTTGCTTTCTATTCGTCATCAGCTGACTTCCGCATATATTAAAGAACAAACGAATCCAAGTCATTTGTTTACCTATCAGCTGAAGAAACTCACTCTTCGTGAAAAAGAGTTTAAGAGTTTCTACAACTCTATTCACCCCCCCTAGACTTGTACCTGGACGACTTGTGACCTACATCAAGGCTATCCAAATTTTCAAAATGATCAAGTATGAAGACACTACGCCATAGATGGCCTACAACAACCCTGAAACTGTGTCACCATAGTGTAACACCCCCAAGATATTCAAGGTATATTACAGTGCCGTGGACCCCTACATGGGACCCACCAGGCCAGACACAACTTACCACAGTAAAAACACATATCATCCAGTTGAAAAATCAATTAACACGCCCGGTACAATCGGTGAATAATCAACAGTGGCAAACATAAATAACTTGACGAATAGAAATCACAATCTGAAGAGAAAAGCCTAAGTACTCGCGTGTACAATCTATAAGTTTCAAAAGTGGACAACAACCATATCGAATGTAATAACGGAAATAAAAGGACTCAAATGCATATGTCAACGTCCCTGGCCAACAACCTCGTACTATCCCAGCGCTCGCTCGTCCGGATGATCATAACCTGAAATCCATAACAAGAATTTCCCCACAACGTGTCCCCAAAGGGGTTAGCAATTACGCTAGTATAAGTAATCATGGCAAACCAATCGCTTACACATTTCATAGTACATGCACCAAAATCATTGCGAAAGCCAAAACCAGACATGTCTTTTCCGGAAACAAACAGTTAATCAATTTGCCTAGGACCGGGACGAAGCCACGAATCCCACTCGAGGCCTCTAAGGACCCTCCCGAGCTGGCCACATTCATAAAACAAATCAAGCACACACATCACCTAGGACCGGGACAAAGCCACGAATCCCACTCGAGGCCTTTAAGGACCCTCCCGAGCTGGCCGCGAAACAAACTCATGAATCCAGGACGAAGCCATAGATTCCCTCGAGGCCCCGTCGGACCCTCCCGAGGTGAGTAAAGCACACACAATATACATTACCATTTCATGTTAAGCATAAAGGTTTCGAAGAATTACTTGCCTTGAATAATTGACGATGCAACGAACGAAAGGAAAAACACCGACGAATGCTAGGAACCGTCAATCACGAACCTAACAATTCGAAGAACACAATCACAACCAATCCTAAATGAATACGGAATTGGAATACACCTGGAAAACTGCCTACGATTCATGTATATTCGTATAAAAAAACAACAACGAGGGCGGACCACAACCAAACCCTCTCGATTACAAAAATACCACGAAATATACCATGAATCCGTAGGAAAACCAACAATACCAACAATATTAATCATATTCATCATGAATTAATCTATCATACGGAACGAATCGGACGAAAACGTGAAAACCCCCAATTTACCCGAAACAAGGTTTTAGGAGTTTACCTCGAATTAAAGATGAAGAACACGATTAGATGTTGATAATATACTCTAAAAACTCGAAGAAGATAATGGCTCGGAGTTGCTAAGCTTTAAATCGCCGAAAAACACCAAGAAAGTCGCTGGAGTCGGAGAGAAGAGAGAAGAGATGAAAAATGACCAAAAATGGTTAACTCCTGGGTTTATAACCCAGGATGTGTTACGTACGTTAGCCACCAATTGCTAACATACGTAAGCTGTGTTACGTACGTAAGTCATAAGGGCCTTATATACGTAAGCAAAAGGCAGAAATGCCTTTACTATTCTACACTAGGCCGTTACGTACGTAACCAAAAGGCGTGTTACGTACGTAACATCCTTTTCTGGGAAGTACAGGCCAGAAATAGACAAGGGAGGTGCCGAAAAAGAATCGAAATACAACTGTGAACAATTCACGATGGTACGAACATAAAGGACTCGAGCCGACGAACTTAAGTGTTGAAGGAAAACATATTCCCGATTACCCAAAGGTTCGGAAAAACAACAACAAACATAATTTTCCCAAAACTTTGGGAAATTACACAATGGCCCAAAACATCTGAAATGTACAATACGCGGTCGAAACACCGAACAAAAGCTCACAACAAGCTCAATAACGTGAGATGGATCCTCGGCAACCCCGAAACAGCGGTTCCGAACGACGATTTACGAGGATACCCGAAATAGCGACGGAAACAACATAAAATACCGAATCGAGTAAAACGAGTCCGAAACAAGCTCGAACGACAAAAAGTCCAATACTAAATATCCTCAAAATGTCAATACGGTTACAAGCGAGTTGCCAAAAACGAAAATACACCAGAAAGAGAATATCAAGAGAAAGGAAAAATGCGGATATTACATTCTACCCCTCTAAAAACAAGTTTGTTGACTCAAAATGTATTTTGATGATTATTCCATTCAAAACATTTAATTAGATCAATCTCAGATCGATATTATATTGAAGCAGCTAAATAGTGTTAGCACACGCTACCCATATCATAGTAGCGCACGCTATCGAGAAACACATGTTCAGCCCAGTCAGTCAGCTGCAGCCAAGTGAAATCACCTGATGGATAGCGCACGCAAGTCATTCAATATTAGCGCACGCTAAGTAACTACAGTTAGCGCACGCTATACAAATCAATATTAACGTACGCTATCGTATCATTCCAGGGGACAGTGAGGTTTTGAAGGAAATCAGAAATGGATTTTGCGCACGCTACATACATCAGCTTACATACGCTAAAACAAGGATGTAGCGCACGTTATTGCTCAGCTCTTGCGCGCGCTACTGATATCACGGTCAGTAGTCCAGTAGCTACTGGACTCAACATGTCAAGGATTTTACGTACGCTACACAGGGTAACGTACGAAATATTTAGCGCACGCTAAGGTATAAGCATTAGCGCACGCTAAAAGGAGTCATCATATTACCGTTTGATTTTCTACCGTTGGAAGCCAAGAGTCAATGAAGATCCGCAAAATCTGGAATAGTTGGAATTAATTAATGCTAGCGCACGCTATGCATACTTGCTAGCGCACGCTAATCTCAAATCTAGCCATTGGATAAAGAGACGTTGGGGAGACAAACCAACCTTTTCAAAGTCAAGATTGAAGACTTGTTGACCAGCCGTTAACGCACGCTACCGATACATGACTAGCACACGCTAGCCATACTATTTTACCGTTGCAACAGTCTTTGTGACCGTTCAGAGAAGCCAAGTCAAAGATCGATAGCGCACGCTAGAGGACATTATTAGCGCACGTTAATAATACGTTTTTCAGTATTTGAAGGATGGCTCTCACCTATAAATACCCAAAGGACTTGGGTATCAAACACACAACTTCAAGCATACAAGCATACAAGCATACAAGCAATCAAAGCATACTTGAGCTCAGTTTTATATCATTTATTGCATTTCAAGTTGTGAGAAAAGAAAGATACAAGAGTGATTGTCATTGTAATATCTATTATACTTTGTATTCTTTCATTGGATTGTAAGTGTTGCATCACTTACACTTGAGCGTAAAAGAAACGAATCAAGAGTCACTAATCCGGTGTTATTAGGATCTTTGATCCGGCATTGCTTGGATTAAACTCCCATATTCGTATAGTGAGGATTATCTAGTTCCTATAGAACACTAGATAAACAAACGTTTATATTGAGAGAGAGGTTGAGCTTGGACCGATAGAAGACAAGCGACTGTAACGGTTGTGAACTCGGACCGATAGAAGACGAGTCAAGATTGTGGTTGTTCTTGAGCCAATGGAAAAAGAAAGTCGGAGAGAGGACGTAGGCAAGTTGCCGAACCTCTATAAATCTTTGAGTCTTTAAATTCCGCACTATCTTTTATTTATTCGCAAGAAATTTCGTTATTCCGCTTTACCACTATTCAACCCCCCTTCTAGTGGTAAATTAATCTCTTCAGTTGGTATCGGAGAGGGTCTCTTTTTAAAGGTTTAACCACCTAAGAGAAAAAGATCCGCAAATGGCACTTCTTGGCCAAATTGAAGGAAATGCTCTCAACCGTCCTCCTTTCTGCGACGGTTCCAATTTCATGACGTGGAAAAAGAAGATGGCGATCTTCGTTCAAGCCTACGATATTGAAATCTGGAAAGTTATTGCTCTTGGTCCTAAACTTGCTATGAAAGAGGATGGATCGTTGAAAAAGATCGAAGAATTCAACGACGAGGATTGGAGAAACACACACGTCAACTCACGAGCTACTCAACTTCTCTATTGCGCTCTTAATCCCGAAGAACTCAATAGGATATCGTCGTATGAAAGCGCAAAAGAAATTTGGGAAATTCTCGAAATCACTCATGAGGGAACCACCCAAGTCAGGGAGACCAAAATTAATATGCTACTCCATGACTACGAACTTTTCTCCATGAAAGACGAGGAAACGATCACAAATATGTTGGATCGATTTTCGGCTATAACCCATGGTCTTGCATCTTTCGGAAAGCCTATATCGAGCAGCGACAAAGCTAAGAAAATTCTTCGATCGTTGCCACGAGAATGGGATGCCACGGTCACCGCAATCATGGTGTCCAAAGATCTCAACAAGCTCGAATTTAGTGCTCTCATCGGGTCACTTATCAATTATGAGATCGTTCTCAAGTCTAGAGGCACCAAACCAAAGCCTCGGGAAAGAGTAGTCGCATTTAATGTTGATAGCGACGTTGAGGAAGATGTTCCCGAAGATGAAGACGACGAGGAACTCGCTCTCTATGCCAAAAACTTTAGAAGGTATAAAAGCCTAATTCAAAAGAGGCGAAGTTTTCTTGGTCGGGATGGCAAACCGGAGCAAAAGAAGAGTGTCTATACTCCCATCAAGAAGTTCGACAATAATTGTCGGAAATGTGGCCAAGCCGGTCACTATGCCAAAGAATGCCGAGGATCATCTTCAAAACCTCAAATGGAAAGATTCAAAAAGAAGGAGGTCCTAATCGCTTTTTGGAGTGATGACGAGGAGGAGATTGAAAGATCTCTAGACGCAAATCTTGAATTCATGGCACTCGACTCCGAAAGTAATATCGAGGTAAGCTCTAAACTCAATGATGACGAATATGACTCTTTTGATTTTTGTGATTCACAATAAGTTCATCATGATGATGAGTTATTGAGTGCGTTTGAATCCTTGAATACGGAGTATGACGAGATGGTTAAATTAAACATATCTTTAAAGAGAAAAATAAAATCTCTAGAACTCGAAAATTCCTCTCTTCAAAACAAAGGCAAAACTATCGAGATCGATCATACATCATGCCTTGAAAAAGAAAATGTTTTGAAAATCGAGTTAATAAAAACTCAAAAGGAGCTAAAATATATTTTGAACAAATTTACTCTCGGAAACGAGAAATTCGAAAGGCTTCTATCTATTCAAAAATCGCCCTTGCTCAAACACGGTCTTGGTTTCGATCCTTTTAAACGGGAATAATCCCTTATCAACCTTGACAAAATAAAGAAAACCGAAACCGAGAACTCAAAAGATTCTTCCAAACGAGTTCATGAGGTTAATGCTCATTCAAAGTTGAGAACCATCAAAGTTAAGCAAATATGGGTTCCTAAAGGGACAATTGTTCCGAATGCTATAAGCATAGTTAACTTTGGAGGACCCAAACGGGCTTGGGTACCGAAACAACCAAGAAATTCTACTTTTGTAGGTACCAGCACCAAGGAAAAACAAGTGTTACATTGATAGCGGATGCTCAAGGCACATGTGTGGCTCCGAGGACTTATTTGAAGACCTCGAATATCAAGAACAAGGACATGTGACCTTTGGAGATAATCAAAAGGGAAAAATCAAAGTCATCGGCAAAGTCGGTAAGGAACCTTCTCCTTCTATCAACAAAGTATTGTTTGTTGAAGGTTTGCATCATAATCTTCTTAGCGTTTCGCAACTTTGTGATGAAGGTTTTAAAATTCTATTTGAGCAAACGCATTGCACGGCATTTAGAAATAATAAAATTGCATTCATTGGTTTGAGATGTGGAAACATCTATATTGTTGATCTTAATGATAAGAGTTCATTCAATGAAAAATGTCTTGTTACTTTGGATGACAATGCATATTTATGGCATCGAAAATTAGGGCACACTTCTCTACCTATCATTTCTATTTTATCTAGACACGACCTTGTTCGTGGATTGCCCAAACTCAAGTTTGATAGAAAGCATTTGTGTGAATCATGCATAAAAGGGAAACACACTCGAGAATCTTTTAAACCAAAATTCGAGGTTTCCACTAGTCGCGTTCTTGAACTTGTGCATATAGATTTGATTGGACCATCTAGACATGTTAGTTTAAATGGCAAACTTTACACTTTGGTTATTGTTGATGATTTCTCTCGATTTACTTGGGTTAGATTTTTAGCACATAAGGATGATGCATTTTCCGAATTTTCTAAATGGTGTCGTTTGGTATCAAATGAGAAAATCTCTCCATAATTTCTATTCGCACCGATGATGGAGGTGAATTTGATTGCACTCCGTTTGAACTTTTATGTGATAAATACGGTATTAATCATAACTTTTCGGCCCCTAGAACACCTCAACAAAATGGAGTTGTTGAAAGGAAAAACCGATCTTTGGAAGAAATGTCGAGGACAATGCTTAATGAATACTCTCTTCCACGATACTTTTGGGCCGAAGCAATTTTTACGGCATGCTATGTGATTAACCGGGTTCATGTTCGTAGAACTCATCTTAAAACCCGGTATGAATTATGGAAGGGCAAAAAGCCCAATATTGCTTATTTTCATCCTTTTGGTTGCAATGTGTTTATTTTAAACAATGGAAAGAATAACTTGGGCAAGTTTGATGCTAAATCCGACTCCGGAATATTTCTTGGTTATTGTACTAATAGTAAAGCATATCGTGTTTATAATATTAGAACGAATAAAGTTGAAGAGTCCATACATGTTAAATTCAATGATATGATCTCACCCCCGAGAAAGGTAGAATACTTTGATGATGCAGGTACTTTTCCGGATCCCTCACCCGAAGTGAAGAAAATTTCGGAAATCGAAACGAACACAATCGTTGATTTACCGAAAGATTGGAGGCACATCAAAGATCATCCAAAGGATCTCGTGATTGGAAACATTGAAGACGGTGTTCAAACCCGAAGGAGAACCACCGAATTTATGGCTCATTGTGCTTTTGTATCCAAAATAGTTCCCAAGAATATATCCGAAGCTCTCGATGATGAAAGTTGGGTGATGGCAATGCAAGAGGACCTTGTGCAATTCAAGCACAATAATGTATGGAATTTAGTTCCCGCTCCTAAAGATAAATCAATTATCGGAACTAAATGGGTGCATAAAATCAAGAGTGATGAAGACGGCTACCCAATTCGAAATAAATCTCGTTTGGTCGCTCAAGGATATAATCAAGAGGAAGGTCTTGATTACGAAGAAAGTTTTGCTCCCGTGGCTCGACTCGAAGCCATCCGCTTGCTATGTGCATTTGCCGCCCATAAAAGGATCAAACTATTTCAAATGGATGTGAAAAGTGCATTCTTGAATGGGTACATTCAAGAAGAAGTCTACGTCAAGCAACCTCCCGGTTTTGAAGATCATCAATTTCCGGATCATGTCTACAAGCTCAACAAGGCACTCTACGGGTTGAAGCAAGCACCCCGAGCATGGTATGATCGTTTAAGTCAATTTTTAATTGCAAATGATTATAAAAGAGGCAAAGTCGATAATACCTTGTTTGTTAAAATATTGAATGATGATATACTTGTTTGCCAAATCTACGTTGATGACATTGTATTTGGAGCTACTAATGAATCTTTGTGCCAAGATTTTTCTAATCTTATGAAAGGAGAGTTCGAAATGAGTATGATGGGAGAATTAACATTCTTCCTCGGGCTTCAAATCAAGCAATGCGAAGATGGAATTTTTATCCATCAAACGAAGTACTCAAACGACCTCCTCAAGAAATTCAATATGGAAAGTAGCAAGGTGATATCTACGCCAATGTCTTCATCATTAAAGCTTGAGAAAGATGAAAATGGCAAATCTGTAGATCAAAAATTATATCGAGGTATGATCGGATCTTTGCTATATTTGACTGCATCTAGGCCAGACATAATATTTGCTACATGTTTATGTGCTCGATTCCAAGCTAATCCCAAGGAATCACATTTAACTGCTTGCAAACGCATTTTTCGTTACTTGAAAGGAACTATTGGACTAGGTCTATGGTATCCTTCTTGCTTAGATTTTAATTTAATTGCATATAGTGACGCCGATTTCGGTGGATGTAAAATTGACAAAAAGAGTACTAGTGGTACATGTCATTTTGTTGGATCATGTTTAATATCTTGGGGAAGTAAAAAGCAAACCAGTGTAGCATTGTCTACAGCTGAGGCCGAATATGTCGCTGCAGGGAGCGTCTGTGCTCAAGTGTTATGGATTAAAAATCAACTCCGCGACTACGGTATATATTTTGAAAATACCCCTATCCTATGTGATAACACTAGTGCAATTAATCTGAGTAAAAATCCTGTGTTGCATAGTAGAACTAAACATATAGATATTAGACATCATTTTCTACGTGATCATGTTCAGAAAAAGGATATCTGTATAATTTTTGTCGGGACGAAGGATCAACTTCCTGATATTTTTACAAAACCTCTTCCCGAAGAATCATTTAATTCCATTCGTTTACAACTTGGTATGGGACATATAGACAATTTTTGAAATAAGTTTTCTACTCAAGAAATCAACATCCTTGATTCACCTCATTCGCTAGCGCACGCTAGCTTCACTTTCTTAACGCGCGCTAAAAACAGCTTTCGATAGCGTACGCTAACCTCACTACCTTGCGTACGCTAATTAAAAACTTTTCGAATTCCATTTTAGCTACTGGACAGTCCAGTAAGCTTTTCATTTTATACCTAACGTACGCTAACTCTATGTCCCTAGCGTACGCTAATTAAAACTTCGCTGACTATATATATTCCGTACGACCCAGAAACACATTCACCGTTCCTAACGTCTGTGTCCTTGAAAATTCCCTTCCAGCGAAAAACCCTAGCCGCAAATCCGAACCAAATACTGCAATTTTCTCCCTCAAAACCTCGATTCTCTTCAAAATGTCTATCAAGGGAAGAAAAGCCATGGAGAAAAACTACAAACGCCCTCGCAATAACGATTATGACGCAACCCGATTCGTCTCCTACATTGCATCGAAGGTTTTCTTCGATATCCTTCCTCAGGAGAGTCTGACCGATTGCTACTTCTTCAATTTTAGCAGCCTTGAACGGGTTAAGGTCAGTATTCGCGATTTCTTTGAGGCATTAGGTATTGCACGATTTGTTGAGTGCAAAGAGATTGTTTACCCTGCGTATGTACGTGAATTTTATGCGAATCTGGACCTTGGTGATAGTGGTGATGGAGGATTAGTGCTCGATAGCCTAGTGAATGGAACTGTGGTGAAGATTTCTTTGGAAATTCTTCACGAGTTATTTGGCTTATCGAAAGACGGGTATGATTGTTGTGGGAAAACCATTGCCGAGGAGTCTACGGTGTCCGAGAGAGATATTGCTGATTTCTTGTGTTCGAAAACGGTCATCGAAGTCACGGATGACGTCTTCGAGAATAACGATTTCGGTATCCACATTCGCTTGATGTTGGCCGCTCTAACAAAATGTTTAATGCCAAAAGTCAACACCCAACACAAGTTAGTCGGCGTTGATAAGAATGTGGTGTATCGGGTGCTGAAGGATGATAGAGTGGATTTCACTGGTATTGTGCTCAGTTGGATGAAAGCAAAAGGGGAGTCTTTTCGGTCGAAAAATTACATGACAAGAACTAGGAAATTTAGACTTCCTTTTGGTTCAATTCTTACGATGATTTTTCGGCATTTTCGCGTCGACTTGGCTAATGAGGCACACGTTCCGGTGTCTCGGGGACACGAAATAAGTGACCTAACCCTCAAGGCCATTCATTATGTTGAGACATTTAATCGAGGTTGGGTATTGTTTCCGTATCTCCGAGATGATGACCAAGTACCGAAGGGGACACGGATGCCTACACCGGTCGAGCGTGTGACGCACCGAGGACCCCACACGCTTAGGGAGGTGCAATCCAAATCATTTGTTCGTCATCTGAAGACGAAAGGGAAGCGCCCGATGAAAGATGTCGTCACGGAGGAAGAGGAAAGCGACCTTTGTGCTCGGATGCGGAGCATCGAGACCTCTCAGCAAGAAATTCGAGAGGATGTTCGGTCTCTACGCATGGAAATCAGGGAAGTTCGTGGGTTGATCTCCGATTTCATCCGTTACACACACCCTTCATTTCCTTTCCCCTCGTCCTCTTCCGACCCTACACCTTAGATTTTAGGATTTTGATGCTTGGTTGTAGAATCTTATTATTCGAATAATCTTTATGTCCCATGTCATGAAAACTTTATGTATTGCTTGAACTCTATCTTAATGATATTCGCATTTCACTTCATTTGGTATTTGTTGTTTACAAGTATTGTTATTTATGTAATTTCGCTTTGGATAATGGCATTTTCGTTGGTATTTGTTAAAATGCAACAATTCAGGGGGAGTTTCTTTTTGTTTATGTCAAAAAGGGGGAGAATACTTCAAAAACCGCAATATACTAATATATCGAACAAGTTACCTTGATTCGAATCATTTAAAATGTTTTTGCAGGTATAAATTAAATGTTTTGACATCATCAAAAAGGGGGAGATTGTTGACTCAAAATGTATTTTGATGATTATTCCATTCAAAACATTTAATTAGATCAATCTCAGATCGATATTATATTGAAGGAGCTAAATAGTGTTAGCGCATGCTACCCATATCAGAGTAGCGCACGCTATCGAGAAATGCATGTTCAGCCCAGTCAGTCAGATGCAGCCAAGTGAAGTCACCTGATGGATAGCGCACGCAAGTCATTCAATATTAGCGCACGCTAAGTAACTACAGTTAGCGCACGCTATACAAATCAATATTAACGCACGCTATCGTATCATTACAGGGGACAGTGAGGTTTTGTAGGAAATCGGAAATGGATTTTGCGCACGCTACATACATCAGCTTACGTACGCTAAAACAAGGATGTAGCGCACGTTATTGCTCAGCTCTTGCGCACGCTACCGATATCACGGTCAGTAGTCCAGTAGCTACTGGACTCAATATGTCAAAGATTTTACGTACGCTACACAGGGTAACGTACGAAATATTTAACACACGCTAAGGTATAAGCATTAGCGCACGCTAAAAGGAGTCAGCATATTACCGTTTGATTTTCTACCGTTGGAAGCCAAGAGTCAATGAAGATCCGCAAAATATGGAATAGTTGGAATTAATTAATGCTAGCGCACGCTATGCATACTTGCTAGCGCACGCTAATCTCAAATCTAGCCGTTGGATATGGGGAGACAAACCAACCTTTTCAAAGTCAAGATTGAAGACTTGTTGACCATGTAATACCCGGTTATAATTCAGTAATTATCATTCAGTATTTATCATTCAGTAATTGATACTTAGTAATTTTCACTCATTATTAATCATTTGTCACTCAGATTCAGTCATGGTATTCATCATTCAGAGTAATTGTATCGTGTATCAATCGTCATTCATCACTAATCTGATTGAAGTTTCATGCCGTGTTTATCATCATTGTCATTTTCGTTGCGAACTGTGCGTGAGGAGTAGCAGACGCTACGTACTCCTTTTAGCGTACACTAATTGGGTATAGGTAGCGCACGCTACCACTCAGCTTTAGCGCACGCTAAGGTTGCCCTGGCTGCAGTCCAGAAGGTACTGGACTGCAGGTGAGTTATTTGTAGCGCACGCTACGAGTGGTAAGTAGCGCGCGCTAACGGGTTGTAGTAGCGCACGCTATATATGTGGAGTAGCGCGCACTAGGGACGGATCAGGATGAGTCCAGTGGCTACTGGACTGCACTGGATTAATTCATAGATCACGCTATGTGTTGTTTTTAGCATACGCAATCGATATTATAGCGCACGCTAAATGATGGTTGTAGCGCACGCTATCGAGGTCAGGTCAGAGGTCAGGCAGTTTCTGGATTCCAGTACTGGGCATCAAATCATTCGTT
Organism: Orobanche coerulescens; assembly: GCA_033398695.1. Classification (NCBI taxonomy): domain Eukaryota; kingdom Viridiplantae; phylum Streptophyta; class Magnoliopsida; order Lamiales; family Orobanchaceae; genus Orobanche; species Orobanche coerulescens. The sequence continues at coordinate 73,043,210 of CM065815.1, forward strand.
AGCGCACGCTAACTATGAGCATTAACGCACGCTAATGATATGGCTGTAGCGCACGCTACAAAAAGGTACGTAGCGCGCGCTACCGTGTTCGGACAGTGGGTACTGGACTACCCAAATTACTCGTTAGCGCACGCTACGCACAAGGGCTAGCGCACGCTAACCTGGACCGGCTATAAATTGGACAGTTTAGTCAGACTTCGTCATTTGTCATCTTTTTCTCTTCCTCCCGTCGGTTCTTGGCGATTTGGGCGATTTAGAGAGTGTTCTTCAAGGTGTAATCATCAATCATCATCTTCAAGTCTTTGAGTTGGATTAATCATCACTTCATCATCTCCAAAACACCGAATCAAAGGTATTAATTTCTTGGATCTAGAATTTCGGATTTTTGGGTTTTCCTTCCGATTCCTTCGTGTAAGCTTGGATTATCATTGGAATATGTTAGATATGGATTATCTACCTTGGATAAATATATTCATATGGATTTAATGGTTATTTCCGGAATTATTTCAAGAACCCTTGGGGTTGACTTCGGTTAATTGGGGATTTTCCGATTGATGTTGTTGTAATCATGAATTATGGATTCCTAATGGATTATTGATATCATTGAAAGTGTTTTGATGGTTTGAAATACTCATCTTGGAGTTGGTTTCGATATATTCGAGTTCGCATATTGTTGTATCGACGTTTGGATCGATTATGATCGTTTTTGCTTGATACGTGTATTGAACGATTGTCGGTACTTATTGCTATTCAAGGTTGTTCGAGCGACCGGCATTTCATTTAGGACGTTGTTCGTGGACGGACATTCTTCATCGGTATTGTGTAAGTTAATTCTTACTCGGTTAAAAGGATATTCATTCCTTTTGAGGTTGTTCATTCATAATCGTAATTCATTCATCATTGTATTAACCGTATCAAAACTTGTCATTGTCAAATAATCACCTCAGTCATAAGGAACGACGGTTCCAATCATTTCATTAAGCGGTCATTCATTTCACCGTCATTTAATCTTGGTGAGTCATGATTCATTTTCGTTGTCACTTTTGTCATATTGTGGCATTCCGGGTCACACTGGCGTGCCGGTTGGTATGTGTAGGATTTTCATGTCGGGCACATTATAGTCGTGTGTTGGTTGGTGGCCTCACATTGGACTGTGCACACGAGTTGATGGCTTCGTGAGACTGATTAGGTACAAGACCACACGGGTATTCGATCGATACTCGTTGGTGGCTTGTGCACGGACACATTTCCATCCCGGACGTAGTGTGGCGCCATTCCTTTGAGCCATATCATTTGTTGATTCATATAGCATGTTTGATTGCGTATGTTTCGACAGGATATTATATAATCGCGGATAACTCATGATTGTGTATTTTCAACTCTTGAGGATTGTTGTTCTGTAGGCGGCCCGTTGGGAATACATTTTCGTGTCATGGCAAGGCTAAAGCACGGGAGAGCACGGTGACGGCGAGGAGTCCCAATGATACTAGAAGGGGCCCCGATGCATTGATCATTTATTCGATCATTTATGTTTCCTTTATTTATTCCATGAGACATTCCGTTTGAATACTCATTTCATTCAGTGTTGTGTATTTTATCGTCACATAAAATACACATGTATTCTATTTTATCCTGGGCGTGTTGTATGAAACTCCTAATCGGAGTAATTGATGTTGTAATGTGGTTCGGTACTACATTTTACCCTGTGTAATTCATCCGTTTTCATTCGCCTGGTGGGTCCCAGTCGGGGGTCCACGGCACTGTAATATCCGCCAAGTTTGGGGTGTTACAGAGTTGGTATCGGAGAGTGGTTTTGAATACTACCCTCCAAGTCATGTCTCATTTGAAATCATCGTCATCGGACTAGTATCATTGGACTTTCGCGTCACGTGTGACCTGTGCAAATGCCGAGCCAATCAGACCAAGAACTGTAAGATTTCTAATGCCATGGTATAATTTCTGGCATTAATCATTCATTCATAATTTATCCGTTAACAATCCTCAATCATCATCGTCATTTTGACCAAGACGGTCAGGTTAACTCATTAATCACTCAATTCATTTCGTTATTCAGTTGTTGATCAGGAAGATCAAATCATTAATCTTGTTAACTCATTCAAGATAATCATTTCAGTAACTTCATCAGATAATCATGTCACATCAATTAATCATTCATGTAATCGCTGTATTTGAGTGCGTATGCTCATTTTCATCATTTCATAATATAATCATAATGTGATACTCATGCGAGATATATAATCATCATATGACTTTCCACTTCAGTATGGAAAGGGCTGGCAGAGGACGTGGAGGACGAGGCCGTGGAGCGGGCCGAATCCCGAGAACTCGTGCGAATACACGTGCGAATGCCAGGAATAATGTTAACTCATCGAGCGGTGGCGCCACTCATTCACACAGACGCGATCATTCACTATCGAGTCGGACCGGGACACGGCTCGGTCGAGAGGGTGTTCGAGTTGACCCACTGCCTTTATGCGAGGCATGATGGCCCAAATGACTCGAATGGCACAACTAATGGAGGCGATGCATAACTCCACTACTCAAAATCAACAGGCTCCTCCGCCGCCACCTCGCAGGCAAGAGAGGGGTGTAAGCAATATCATTAGCGATATCTCTCGCGGCGACCACCTACCTTTGAGGGCTCATCAGGCGGATATTGTCCATTGGCTTGAGCATTTCGAGAAATTATTTGCTATGGTGGATTGCCCTGAAGGGCATAAAGTTTCAGTTGCGGCTTACTATCTTGGTAAGAGCGCTCATTCATGATGGTTATCATTGAAGCCCACAGACGGATCATGTACTTGGGATCAGTTCAAGACTCTCATGATGGAGAGGTACTATCCGGCCCCACTCAGGGAGGCCAAGTTGTCGGAATTACTCACTCCAGACCTTTCGGCGGATGATGATGTTCTCGCCATCGCCGAAAAATTTCAGGAACTTCTTCCGTTCGCCTCGTCTATCATTCACTCTGAGGCGGACAAGATCAAGTATTTCAGCAAGAGGCTGAAACCCCGTATGAGACTTCATTTGCTTAATCATAACCGTACCACTCGCCGAGTTCATTGAGAAAGCTCTCACTTACGAGCTTCTCGCTAAGGAAATTGCTAAGCAACAACCCTCATCAGCTGGCAAGAAGTCTAAGAACCGTAATCAGTCTGACGGGAGTCAGGCCACTTTCAAGAAACCACGTGCGGGCTCTACTTTTTCTGAACGACCTCCCATGGTGTCTAAACCCGCGGAATCTCAGTCACGAGCGGCCAGTTCGGCCATCACCTGTTTCAACTGTGAAGAACAAGGTCATTTCAGCACCAAATGTCCGAAGTAGACTGTCACGTGCCACAACTGTGGGGTTGCTGGGCATAGGGCCCGTTTTTGCCGTAGGGACTCTAAACCGACTCCGGCGTCATCTCAAGCCCCAGGACATTCAGCGGTGGAGAGTCAAGCCACTCAGTCAGCGTCGTTCAAGACGACGGGAGCTAATAAAGGCGGAGCCAAGAGCTATCAGACGGGAGCATCCGGTTCAGGGGCCGGCAAGCCCCGAATTTATGAGATGAAGAAGACCGATGATCCCGAGGCCCGAATGATCTCAGGTACACTCGATATTCTATCTCAACCTGTGTGCACACTTTTTGATACTGGTGCATCGCATTCATTCATTTCCGAGTCATGTTTGAGTAGACTACGTCTTGGTAGTGCTACTAGTTGTGAGCCTTATGTCATTGGCCTGCCTGATGGTAGACGAATTATCGGTAATCGTGAGATTCAGAATTGTCCGATTCAGTTTCATGGTCGTGTATGGCCAGCGGACCTAATCGTGGTAGATTTGCCGAGGGACGACATCATCTTGGGTATTGATTGGATGGATCGTCATGATGCCATCATTAGTGTCCGTAAGCGTATGGTCACTATCATTTCAGATGATGGGGTTTAATGTGTGTTTCAGGGAGGTAATCCCGGCTGTTCTGGTAAGGTCATTAATTTGATGAAAGCAGTAAGGTTACTCAATCAGGGATGTGTCGGTTATTGGTGCTATATGGCCAAAACCGAGAAGTCATCAGTAATGTTAACGGATATTCCGGTGGTGAGGGAATATGCCGATGTTTTTCCAGACGAGTTACCTGGTTTACCTCCACAGAGGGATGTGGAATTCACGATTGAGTTGGAGCCTGGTACGTCCCTGATATCTAAGGCACCGTACCGGATGGCCCCGAACGAAATGCAGGAATTAAAGAACCAACTTGAGGAGTTGTTCGAGAAAGGTTATATCCGAACGAGTGCATCCCCGTGGGGAGCACCAGTGTTGTTTGTCAAGAAGAAGGATGGTTCATTCCGCTTATGTATTGATTATCGGGAGTTGAACAGGGTGACGATCAAGAATAAGTATCCCTTACCCCGTATCGATGATCTTTTGGATCAACTTCAGGGAGCTTCAGTATTTTCCAAGATCGACTTAAGGTCTGGATATCATCAGTTGCGGATCCGAGAGTCGGACATCGCGAGGACGGCGTTTCGAACACGCTATGGTCATTATGAGTTTGTGGTTATGCCGTTCGGATTGACTAATGCACCTGCGGTATTCATGGAATTAATGAATCGGGTTTTCATCGACTTTTTGGACCAGTTTGTTGTCGTCTTCATCGATGACATTTTGATTTATTCTCGTGACCGGGAGGAGCACGAGTTTCACCTTCATCAAGTGCTCGACGTGTTGAGACGAGAACAACTTTATGGGAAGTTTTCCAAATGTGAGTTCTGGATGTCCGAAGTGACTTTTCTCGGACATGTAATTTCATCAGACGGAGTTCGTGTCGACCCTCAGAAGACGGAGGCTATTCGAGATTGGCTACCTCCGAAGAACGTTAAGGAAATCCGAAGTATTCTCGGATTAGCGGGTTATTATCGGCGGTTTGTGGAAGGATTTTCTAGAATCGCTCAAACCTTAACGAACCTTTTGCGGAAGGATAAGAAATACACGTGGTCCGACGCGTGTCAACGGAGTTTCGAGGAACTCAAGAGCCGGTTAATGTCAGCACCTGTGCTTTCCTTGCCGCAGGGGACGGAAGGATTTGTGGTCTATAGTGATGCGTCCGGACAGGGTCTCGGATGTGTACTCTTGCAAAACGGGAAGGTTATTGCCTATGCTTCACGGCAATTGAGACCTTACGAGGTTAATTATCCGACCCACGACCTGGAGCTAGCAGCCGTGGTGTTCGCTTTGAAAATTTGGTGTCATTATCTTTATGGCGTTACCTGTCAGATATTCACCGATCATAAGAGTTTAAAGTATATATTTACTCAGAAGGAGTTAAATATGCGTCAGAGATGGTGGTTGGAATTAATCAAAGATTATGATATCGAGATCCTCTACCACCCGGGCAAGGCGAACGTTTTCGCCGACGCCTTGAGTCGTAAGTCCGTTCAGGAGCAGATGCTTGCCCGTTTAACAGTTCAGAAGGAGATTCATCAGGAATTCCTTAGACCCGAGATCGAGGTCCAGCCGGCGAGTTCGGGCGGCTTTGTATGTTAGAGATTTCATCGTCACTCGAGGAGGCAATTCGAGAGAATCAGGGTTCGGACCCATCATTGTTGCGCATCCGAGAGGATGTGGCTCAGGGGAAAGCCGCTGGATTTGTGGTTCACGAGGATGGACTTTTGAGGTTTAAGAATCGGCTGTGCGTACCGGCGAATGACGAGTTGAAAAACTCGATTTTGAAAGAAGCTCATGCTACCCCTTATTCTGTTCATCCGGGGTCTAGCAAGATGTACAAGGACTTGAAACAAAATTACTGGTGGAGTAATATGAAGCGAGAAGTCGCCGAATTTGTTTCGAGATGCTTAACTCACAACAAGTTAAGATTGAACATCAGCGACCGGCAGGTATGCTGAAACCTCTCCCTATTCCCGAATGGAAGTGGGAAGACATTTCTATGGATTTCATCACGAGTTTGCCGACGAGTTGTCGTGGCATGAATACGATCTGGGTGATCGTGGACCTCTTAACTAAATCATCTCATTTCCTTGAGATCAAGGAGACATGGGGTTCCGAGAGACTTGCTCAACTGTTCATCAAAGAGATAGTCAGACTGCACGGTACTCCTAAAAGTATCGTTTCCGATCGTGACGGACGGTTTGTGTCGCATTTTTGGAAATCAGTTCATCGTGCTATGGGAACTCAGCTTAATCTCGATCGCTTTTCATCCTCAGTCCGACGGACAATCAGAGAGGACCATTCAGACATTAGAGGACATGTTGAGAGCATGCGTCCTCGATTGGAAAGACGATTGGGAAGCCCAACTACCATTGATCGAGTTCACATATAATAATAGTTGGCATGCTTCGATCAAGATGGCACCTTACGAGGCCTTGTATGGTCGTCGTTGTCGATCTCTGTTGTGTTGGGACGACTTATCAGAATCAATCGGCACCGAGCCCGATATGCTTATAGCCGCCCGTGAGAAGGTAGCTTTGATCAGGAGTCGTTTGTTGGTATTTCGAGTCGACAGAAATCATATGCAGATAACCGTCGTCGACCATTAGAGTTCGAGGCTGGTGACCATGTGTTGGTCAAGGTATCCCCGAGTCGTGGTATCTTCCGTTTTGGGAAGAGGGGAAAGTTGAGTCCGAGATTCATTGGACCGTTCGAGATTTTGGATCGAGTAGGCGAGTTAGCTTATAGATTGGCTTTACCTCCGGCGTTGAGCCGAATTCATAATGTGTTTCATGTCTCTCAGCTGCGGAAGTATGTTGCCGACCCGAGCCACATACTTGATTCGACGAAATCGAGATCGCCGACGATCATTCATATGAGGAGCGTCCTATGCGAGTTTTAGAACGATTTAATCAAACAGCTTGAGGAATAAGACGATTCCTTTGGTTAAAATTCAGTGGTCTAGACACGGAGTCGAAGAGGCTACTTGGGAAACCGAGGATAGTATGCGGGAGAGTTATCCCGAGTTGTTTGACCCTTAGTTTCGGGAACGAAACTCTTTTAAGGGGGGGTGTATGTAATACCCTTATAATTCAAGAATTATCATTCAAGATTTATCATTCAAGAATTGATACTCGAATTTTCACTCATTATTAATCATTTGTCACTCAGATTCAGTCATGGTATTCATCATTCGGAGTAATTGTATCGTGTATCAATCGTCATTCATCACTAATCGATTGAAGTTTCGTGCCGTGTTTATCATCATTGTCATTTTCGTTGCGAATCGCGGCGTGAGGAGTAGCGCACGCTACGTACTCCTTTTAGCGTACGCTAATTGGGTATAGGTAGCGCACGCTACCACTCGGCTTTAGCGCACGCTAAGGTTGCCACAGCTGCCGATCCCGTAAGGTACTGGACTGCAGGTGAGTTATTTGTAGCGCACGCTACGAGTGGTAAGTAGCGCGCGCTAACGGGTTGTAGTAGCGCACGCTATATATGTGGAGTAGCGCGCGCTAGGGACGGATCAGGATGAGTCCAGTGGCTACTGGACTGCACTGGATTAATTCATAGCGCACGCTATGTGTTCTTTTTAGCGTACGCAATCGATATTATAGCGCACGCTAAATGATGGTTGTAGCGCACGCTATCGAGGTCAGGTCAGAGGTCAGGCAGTTTCTGGATTCCAGTAGTGGGCATCAAATCATTCGTTAGCGCACGCTAACTATGAGCACTAACACACGCTAATGATATGGCTGTAGCGCACGCTACAAAAAGGTACGTAGCGTGCGCTACCGTGTTCGGACAGTGGGTACTGGACTACCCAAATTACTCGTTAGCGCACGCTACGCACAAGGGCTAGCGCACGCTAACCTGGACCGGCTATAAATTGGACAGTTTAGTCAGACTTCGTCATTTGTCATCTTTTTCTCTTCCTCCCGTCGGTTCTTGGCGATTTGGGCGATTTAGAGAGTGTTCTTCAAGGTGTAATCATCAATCATCATCTTCAAGTCTTTGAGTTGGATTAATCATCACTTCATCATCTCCAAAACACCGAATCAAAGGTATTAATTTCTTGGATCTAGAATTTCGAATTTATGGGTTTTCCTTCCGATTCCTTCGTGTAAGCTTGGATTATTTATTGGAATATGTTAGATATGGATTATCTACCTTGGATAAATATATTCCTATGGATTTAATGGTTATTTTCGGAATTATTTCAAGAACCCTTGGGGTTGACTTCGGTTAATTGGGGATTTTCCGATTGATGTTGTTGTAATCATGAATTATGGATTCCTAATGGATTATTGATATCATTGAAAGTGTTTTGATGGTTTGAAATACTCATATTGGAGTTGGTTTCGATATATTCGAGTTCGAATATTGTTGTATCGACGTTTGGATCGATTATGATCGTTTTTGCTTGATACGTGTATTGAACGATTGTCGGTACTTATTGCTATTCAAGGTTGTTCGAGCGACCGGCATTTCATTTAGGACGTTGTTCGTGGACGGACATTCTTCATCGGTATTGTGTAAGTTAATTCTTACTCGGTTAAAAGGATATTCATTCCTTTTGAGGTTGTTCATTCATAATCGTAATTCATTCATCATTGTATTAACCGTATCAAAACTTGTCATTGTCAAATAATCACCTCAGTCATAAGGAACGACGGTTCCAATCATTTCATTAAGCGGTCATTCATTTCACCGTCATTTAATCTTGGTGAGTCATGATTCATTTTCGTTGTCACTTTTGTCATATTGTGGCATTCCGGGTCACACTGGCGTGCCGGTTGGTATGTGTAGGATTTTCATGTTTGGCACATTATAGTCGTGTGTTGGTTGGTGGCCTCACATTGGACTGTGCACACGAGTTGATGGCTTCGTGAGACTGATTAGGTACAAGACCACACGGGTATTCGATCGATACTCGTTGGTGGCTTGTGCACGGACAGATTTCCATCCCGTACGTAGTGTGGCGCCATTACTTTGAGCCGTATCATTTGTTGATTCATATAGCATGTTTGATTGCGTATGTTTCGACAGGATATTGTATAATCGCGGATAACTCATGATTGTGTATTTTCAACTCTTGAGGATTGTTGTTCTGTGTAGCTGACCCCGTTGGGGAATACTGTTTTTCAGGTCATGGCAAGGCTAAAGCATGGGGAGAGCATGGTGACGGCGAGGAGTCCCAGTGATACTAGAAGGGGGCCCCAGTCTGTTCAGTCATTTATTCAGTCATTTATGTTTCCTTTATTTATTCCGCTGCAGACATTCCGTTTGAATACTCATTTCATTCAGTGTTGTGTATTTTATCGTCACATAAAATACACATGTATTATATTTTATCCTGGGCGTATTGTATGAAACTCCTAATCGGAGTAATTGATGTTGTAATGTGGTTCGGTACTACATTTTACCCTATGTAATTCATCCGTTTTCATTCGCCTGGTGGGTCCCAGTCGGGGGTCCACGGCACTGTAATATCCGCCTAGTTTGGGGTGTTACAGACCAGCCGTTAACGCACGCTATCGATACATGACTAGCGCACGCTAGCCATACTATTTTACCGTTGCAACAGTCTTTGTGACCGTTCAGAGAAGCCAAGTCAAAGATCGATAGCGCACGCTAGAGGATATTATTAGCGCACGCTAATAATACGTTTTTCAGTATTTGAAGGATGACTCTCACCTATAAATACCCAAAGGACTTGGGTATCAAACACACAACTTCAAGCATACAAGCATACAAGCATACAAGCAATCAAAGCATACTTGAGCTCAGTTTTATATCTTTTATTGCATTTCAAGTTGTGGGAAAAGAAAGATACAAGAGTGATTGTCATTGTAATATCTATTATACTTTGTATTCTTTCATTGGATTGTAAGTGTTGCATCACTTACACTTGAGCGTAAAAGAAACGAAGCAAGAGTCACTAATCCGGTGTTATTAGGATCTTTGATCCGGAATTGTTAGGATTAAACTCCCATATTCGTATAGTGAGGATTATCTAGTCCCTATAGAACACTAGATAAACAAACATTTATATTGAGAGAGAGGTTGAGCTTGGACCGATAGAAGACAAGCGATTGTAACGGTTGTGAACTCGGACCGATAGAAGACGAGTCAAGATTGTGCTTGTTCTTGAGCCAATAGAAAAAGAAAGTCGGAGAGAGGACGTAGGCAAGTTGCCGAACCTCTATAAATCTTTGAGTCTTTAAATTCCGCACTATCTTTTATTTATTCGCAAGAAATTTCGTTATTCCGCCTTACCACTATTCAACCCCCCTTCTAGTGGTAAATTTATGTCTTCAAAGTTTCGTCCCTAAACTTAAGAAATAAACAACTCGGGGTACCTAGCACGCATGCTATCCTCGGTCTCCCAAGTTTCTTCCTCGACACCATGTCTCGACCACTGCACTTTGACCAAAGGAATGGTCTTATGCCTCAGTCGCTTCTCACGGTGCTCCAAAATCTTCAAGGGATGCTCCTCGAAGGTAATGTCCTCGGCAATATCGATCTCGCCAAAGTCGATGATATGACTAGGATCCGGAACATATTTCCTCAGCTGGGAAACATGGAAAACGCTATGAACGTGACTCAAGGCCGGAGGTAGTGCCAAACGGTATGACAACTCACCGACTCGCTCGAGAATCTCAAAAGGCCCAATAAATCTCGGACTCAACTTCCCCTTCCTCGCGAAACGAAAAACTCCTCTCGTCGGCGACACCTTTAGCAAAACATGGTCCCCTACCTCAAATTCCAAAGGTCCCCGACGGACATCGGCATACGACTTCTATCGACTGTGAGCGGTCAACATCCGTTCTCGAATCAAATCCACCTTCCGCCTCGTCTCTAAAACAATATCCGGTTTGGTCCTGACCAAATCAGATGCTTCGTTCTAAAAAATCGGTGATCGACAACGCCGGCCATAAAGCGCCTCATACGGTGCCATCCGAATCGACGTGTGGCAACTATTGTTGTACGTCAATTCGATCAATGGCAAATGCTCCTACCAGTCGCTACTATAACACCCCCAAGTTATTCACGGAATATTACAGCGCCGTAAGCCCCACCGTGGGACCCATAAGGCTAAACATATGCGGAACTATAAATTTTGGCCGAGAAGGTCTACATACAATGGAATGAAGAACGATACAAAAGGTACTCAAAACATATCCAATGTATCCAAATGCATCACAACACAATTCGATACCTCGGAAAACACAGGCCAGAACATCAAGGAAAATGGAAAACAATACTCGAGTATTCAATAACCATTCCAGTACAACAACACTGAATGGGGAAACTCAAAACATAACCATAGGAAAGACACAGTATCACACTTGCCCACCATCTTCATGCCGACCCAATACCTGCCTGTCCGCTCTCCTGGAACCTGAAATACATAAAAAGTATTTCTCCCATAAAGGGGTTAGCCGTCGAATAGCTAGTGCAAGTATATCAAGTATGAAATACAATACTCCTTGACAATAAAGTAAATGTAACCGTCAATTCATCAATTCAAGACTAGTATTCCGGAATAACTAAATCTCATAGCATCACATCAATACATATATGAATACAGTGGAATCGCACCAGAGACTACGGACCCCTCAGAGGACTCGTTAGTCCATCCCAGAGTGGTTCATCCATATCATCCGTGGAATCGCACCAAGAGGCTACGAAACCCTCAGGGGACCCGTCGGCCCGCCCCAGAGTGGATATAAATAATCATGCCGTTAATATATCTTAATTTCAAAGTCAAGAACGTACAATCATAAATATATACTTGCCTTTGAGACATCGAGAAATTGAACAGAAAAAGGGTATAAGTTCGGTAGGTCTAAGAACGCGCTTATGGCGCCTAAACGATTCGCAAGGAATATGATAATTAATTGTCCATACTCAAAGTACACGAAGAAGCTCCTGAAACCCGTCTACGATTCATGAAAATACACGGATAAACAACTAGAGGTTGGAAAATCGTCCAAACCCTCACAAGTCCGAAAACGGCACAATCCAATCCGTAAAATCGTAGGAAAAGCATGCATACGGTATAGATACATCATAATCTCAAGGTTTTCAAACTTCAAAACGAATAAATCGGACGAATCTAGGAAAAAACCCAAAATTCCTAAAAAAATAGGGTTCTAAGGATTTTTACCTTGATTTGGACGTTAAGATGGATTAGATGTTGTATAGTCCTTGTTCTCCAACCAAAGATGTTGATGTTAGAAGAAAAATCGCTTCCAATCGCCCAAAATCGTCTCTCCCAAGCTGCTCCCGTCGGAAATGAGTGAAAAGGGTGAAAAATGACGAAATGGTAGTCAACTGTCCAATATATATCCGCCCAGTCTAGTGCACGCTACGCTTTCTTCATTAGCGTGCGCTAGCGTGGTCACCGGGTAGTCTAGTGGCTTCTGCCGGCCCCGTTAGCGTGCGCTAATCGCCCTTCTCTAGCGTGCGCTTGCCAAAAAGTGGTGTCTAGTACTGGAGTCCAGAACTTACTGTCCTCTGCCCTGCTCATGCCTTAGCGTGCGCTACCGCTATGGCTTAGGGTGCGTTATGCGACAGCTTTAGCGTGCGCTAGCCGAAGCCTAGTGTACGTTACCTGATAGTCCAGAAAACCTGACAACCTCACTGCCTCTGCTGACCAGCCCGTTAGCGTGCGTTACGGACGGATGTTAGCGTACGCTACTAACCACGAATAGCGTGTGCTAACGAACTCCTAGAGCGCGTTAACCGCCAGTCCAGAGGGCAGTCCGAGTTACTGGTTTTGACTTTACTGGTCCCTTAGCGCGCACTACGGCATAAAGCTAGCGTGCGCTACTCAGACAGAATTAGCGTGCGTTAGCCCATGCCAAGCGTACGCTATTTCTCTGGCCCAGAACACTTCCGCAAGGTCTAAACGACACGATCGTGAGCCAAACAAGATACGAAACTCAGTAACAATATCAACAACATCACCAAGAGTTTACAGAGCAACAAAATAAGAAGAACGGCAAGGTCAAACAGTCAATAAAAAGTACGGGTATTACATTCTCTCCCTCTAAAAAGAAGTTTCGTCCCGAAACTTAAGAAATAATAAGTTCGGGGGTACTCCGACCGTATCTTCTCTTCCATTTCCAAAGTCGCCTCCTCGACTCCATGTCTCGACCATTGCACTTTAACCAGTGGAATGGTCTTATGCAGAAGTTGTTTCTTGCGACGTTCAAGGATCTTCACGGGTCTCTGAGGAAAGGTAATATCCTCGGCTATGTCAATCTCACTGTAGTCGATAACGTGGCTCGGATCCAGCATGTATTTTCTCAATTGAGACACATGAAAGACACTATGGACGTGACTCAAAGATGGAGGCAACGCCAAGCGATAAGCTAAATCTCCAACTCTGTCCAAAATCTCGAAAGGTCCGATATACCTCGGACTGAGTTTCCCCTTTTTCTCGAAGCGGAAAACTCCTCTGGTCGGCGACACCTTGAGTAAGACATGATCCCCCACTTCGAACTCCAAGGGTCGACGACGAGTATCAGCATAAGATTTCTGACGACTCCAGGCAGTCAGCAATCGGTCCCGGATAATAGAAATCTTTTCCTTAGTCTCCATCAACATATCCGGTTCTGTTCTAATTAGCTCGGAAGCCTCATCCCAGCATAATGGTGACCTACACCGCCTACCATATAGTGCCTCGAATGGTGCCATTTTGATCGACGCATGCCAACTATTATTGTATGCAAACTTGATCAACGGTAAGTGAAGCACCCAATCATTACTACAGTCTAAGGCACAAGCCCGCAACATATCTTCCAATGTCTGAATCGTCCTCTCTGTCTCACCGTCCGACTGAGGATGAAAGGAAGTGCTCAATCTCAACTCGGTACCCAAATCCTGATGAATAGCCTGCCAAAAATGCGATACGAAACAGCCATCTCGATCAGAAACAATGGTCTTGGGGGCACCGTGCAACCTTACGATCTCAGCTATAAAAGTTCGAGCCAATCTATCCGGTCCCCAAGTATCCTTAATACCCAATAACTGTGCAGACTTGGTCAACCAATCGACAATTACCCAAATCATATTCATTCCGGCCCGAGTTCTCGGTATGCTAGTGATGAAATCCATAGAGATGTCTTCCCACTTCCACTCGGGAATGGGAAGCAGTTTCAACAACCTCGTTGGTCATTGATGTTCGATCTTGACTTGTTGACACGTCAGGCACCACAGTACAAATTCCATGACATCCTTCTTCATGTTGTTCCACCAAAAATTTCGTTTAAAGTCCTTATACATCTTACTCGTCTCGGGGTGGATTGAGTAAGGCGTAGAATGGGCTTCTTGGAGAATTATCTGCCTCAACTCTAGATCATTCATAACACAAAGCATGCCCTGAAATCTCAGCATACTATCCTCGTGAACCATAAAGCCAGGAGCTTTTCCTTTAATTACATCTTCCTTCAGTTGAGAAATCATCAGGTCACTCCACTGCTTCCCTTTGATGTCGTCAACCAAGGACGAAGTAATTTCGTGAGTACACAACTGTCCATGTACTCGTTGAAGCCAAACTTCTATCCCTTGATCCATTAAATCCTGATGAATTTTCATCTGAGATGTAAGAACCTCGAGCATTTGAAGAGATGCCAATTTGCGGCTCAAAGCATCCGCGACGACATTGGCTTTTCTGGGATGGTAAAGAATTTCCAAATCGTAATCCTTTATCAACTCTAACCAACGTCTCTATCTCATATTCAGCTCCTTCTGACTGAAAATATACTTCAGGATCTTGTGATCGGTATAAATCCGACACGGAGAACCATACAAATAATGCCGCCAAATCTTGAGTGCGAAGACAATTGCGGCCAACTCCAAATTATGAGTAGGATAATTCATCTCATATGGATTTAGTTGGCGTGACGCAAAAGCTATCGTCTTATCATGTTGCATAAGTACACAGCCAAGACCTTGACCCGAAGCGTCACTATAAACTGCAAAGCCCTCACTACCATGTGGTAAAGTTAAAATCGCCGCTAAAGTCAAACGTCTCTTCAGTTCATCGAAGCTCTATTGTCTCTCATCCGTCCAAACAAACTTTTCGGTCTTCTTGAGTAATTTCGTAAGCGGCCGAGCGAGTTTCGATAACCCCTCGACAAACCAACGGTAATACCCAACAAGGCCCAAAAAGCTGCGGACTTTCTTATTTTAGGCGGTGCCCAATCTAGCACTGCCTCAATCTTCTGCGGGTCTACACGAACCCCTTTGGCCAAAATCACATGGCCGAGAAACATAACTTCTTCTAACCAGAATTCACATTTCGAGAATTTTGCGTAGAGGTACTCGTTTCTCAAAATATCTAGTACCAAATGCAAATGTCGGGCATCTTCCTCTTTATCTCGAGAATAGATCAAAATGTCGTCAATAAAGACGACTACACACCTGTCGAGATACTCAATGAAAATTTTATTCATTAACTGCATGAATACTGCCGGCGTATTAGTCAACCCCAAAGGCATAACTACAAATTCATAATGCCCATATCTTGTCCGAAATGCCGTATTCGGAACGTTGGTCTCTCTCACCCTGAGTTGATAATACCCTGATCTTAAATCAATTTTTGAGAAAACTGCAGCCCCTTGCAATTGATCAAATAAATCGTCTATACGAGGCAAAGGATACTTGTTCTTGATGGTCACTATGTTTAGTTCACGGTAGTCGATGCACAAACGTAGTGAACCATCTTTATTTCACACAAAAAAGACAGGTGCTCCCCAAGGCGAAGCACTCGGTCTGATGTACCCTTTCTCTAGGAGTTCTCCCAATTGATTCTTCAATTCTTGCATATCGGAGGGTGCCATACGATAAGGTGCTTTAGAAATCAGAGCCGCATCTGGCTCTAAGTCCACAAAAAATTCTATCTCCCGATCTAGCGGTAATCCCAGGAGATCATCCGGAAAAACACCGGGATACTCATTAACAACCGGAATTGAAGAGAAATCGACTTCGTTCCCTTCCGTTTTCAAGGCATAACACCAATAGCCCGTACAACCTTTATTCAAAAGTTTTACGGCCTTCATGGTACTGATAAGTAATTTGGACTGGCCCGACTTACGTCCCAAAAATGAGTACTCAGATCCGTCTTTAGTCATCATGGTGATAACCTTAGTACGGTAATTCATAATCGCTTGATGACTATCAAGCCAATCCTCCCCGAGGATCACGTCCTCGCTTACCATATCAACTACAATTAGATTCGATAACCATTCCATACCGGATATAATCACCGGAAAACCTCTAATCTCCCGGTTCCCCACAATTCTATCCCTGCTAGGTAGTTTCACAATGAAGGGATCACAAGCAGTCATACAAGTTATATTCAAACGGCGTACACACTCCAAGGAAATAAAAGAATGTGTAGCACCCGTATCAAAAAGCATACGGACTGGATGAGATAAAATATGAATGGTACCTGAAGCCACCGCCGCGTCGGGTTCGTCTGTTCAACGCATCTCATAAACCCATGGTTGTACCGAACCGACGCTAGAGTTTACCCCTCCAGCGTTCTGACCCCGTTCCCAGCCCCTACCGAAATTCTGCTGAGGTTGACCAAAAGATTGCCACTAATTTATGCCTTGGTAAAGTGGTGCTGGGTCAGAAGCCTGAGTGTCCAATGTCTGATTCGGCTCAGAACAACAAGCCGCTCTATGTCCTAACTGTCCGCACGTGTGACACTTCAACGGCGGAAAATTGCATTCCAAATTAACGTGGCCTGGACGACCACAATTATAGCAAGTTACCGTGCGATTTGTGGTACCCGAAGTAGAACGGTAACCCCTCTTTCCCTTATTAGAACGTGACAACTGCCCGGCAGAACGGTTAGTCGACTGTGACCTCTGAAAGTTGCCACTCTTAGAGCCGGAAAAATTTCCCGCGACCTTCTGCTTCTTCGATTCTTCAATGGTATTGTTGTTGGGGCTTAACATATCATGGGCTAAAGCTCTGTCCTGATATTCCTTCAGTGAGGCACAAGCAAATCCGTCCATGTACCGCCGTAAGTCCAGATTCATCCGCATATCAAAGTAACGGATCTTATCACGCTCGTTACGCACTTGATCCTTCACGTGGATCAATTGCTGGTTGTATTCCACGATCGCCTGCGAAACGGGAATATCCTGTGGTTTAGCCTCGAAAAAGGCTCAGATTCTGCCTTCTCGAACCGGCCAAGGACAAAACTCGGCCTCCAAAAGTTCTTTAAATTCATCCCACGTGGCGACACGATCCTATGGCTTGATGACCTTCCACCACGTAGCGGCCTCCTTGGTAAGGAAATACTGAGCAATCGGTACTTTCCTCACTTCGGGGCAATCAACCGCTTCGAAAATCTTTTCCAATTCCGCTAGCCAATCTTCCCAACCTAATGGGTCTGTGGCACCGCCAAACTGTGGAGGATGCATATGGATTACATTCTGAAGCAAGGCATCCGTGTTCGGGTTCGGATTATTCAGCTGAACAGTTTGGGCTAAAATGGTCATCTGGGTAGCCAATTGTTGAAGTACATTCGCAACTCCAATGTCCGCATTGTTCCCCTGGCCATTCGACTGGTTGTGCTGACTTTCGGTGTCAGGATGCACCGAGTTCGACAAACTGGGGTTGGTTGACCCCGCAATAGAACTGAGGGAAACGGCTGCGCCTCGTCCTCGTCCACGTCCACGGACACGACCACGGCCTCGTCCCCTACCAGCTGACATACTGAAGAACACACCAGGCACGTAAGTACAATTCAATCGCATGTCATCGAAGTGACCGATTCTCAAGAATACCAAAAGTAGAAGCAAAACGAAGAAGGATACCCCAGAAGAGTAAGAGGTCTTACAAGTACCGGTCACACTGTGATGATGGCAAAGTTGTGATACTGTGGGCAAATGACGACTCAATCGGCCCAAAAGACCGACAACCTAGGTATCCATAGACCTAAGCTCTGATACCATATTCTGTAACACCCCCAAGTTATTCAGGGAATATTACAGCGCCGTAAGCCCCACCGTGGGACCCACAAGGCTAAACATACGCGGAACTATAAATTTTGACCGAGAAGGTCTACATACAATGGAATGAAGAACGATACAAAAGGTACTCAAAGCATATCCAATGTATCCAAAGACATCACAACACAATTCGATACCTCGGCAAACACAGGCCGGAACATCAAGGAAAATGGAAAACAATACTCGAGTATTCAATAACCACTCCAGTAGCGTGCGCTAACAAACTCCTAGCGCGCTAACCACAAATAGCGTGCGCTAACAAACTCCTAGCGCGCGTTAACCGCAGTCCAGAGGGCACTCCGAGCTACTGGTTATGATCTGACTGGTCCCTTAGCGCGCACTACGGCACAAAGCTAGCTTGCGCTACTCGGACAGAATTAGCGTGCGTTAGCCCAGGCCTAGCGTACACTGTTTCTCTGGCCCGTAACACTTCCGCAAGGTCTAAACGACACGATCGTGACCCAAACAAGATACGAAACTTAGTAACAATATCAACAACATCACCAAGAGTTACAGAGAGACAAAATAAGAAGAACGACAAGGTCAAACAGTCAATAAAAAGTATGGCTATTACAGCTACTCCAGTCGAGAGCACAAGCACGCAACATATCCTCGGACGTCTGGATAGTGCGTTCCGACTGTCCATCTGACTGGGGATGAAAATAGGTACTCAAACGCAAACCAGTACCCAACGCCTTATGCACCGCTTACCAGAAATGCGATACAAAACGGCCATCACGATCCAAAATAATAGACTTCGGAGTACCGTGAAGCCTCACAATCTGCGCAATAAACACACGAGCCAACTTCTCCGGGCCCCAGGTATCCTTGATGCCCAGAAAATGTGCCGACTTGGTCAGGCGATTAACAATCACCCAAACCATATTCATGCCCGATCTCGATCTCGGCAAACTCGTAATGAAGTCCATCGATATGTCATCCTATTTCCATTCCGAAACGGGAAGTGACTGCAATAACTCGGCTGGTCACTGATGCTTGATTTTGACCTGCTGGCAAGTCAAACATCTCGCTACAAACTGTGCGACTCCTTCATATCATTCCACCAGAAATTTCTCCTTAGGTCCTTGTACATCTTACTCGAACCAGGATGAATGGAGTAAGGCGTAGCATGGGACTCATGTAAAATACTCTGCCTCAAATCCGAGTCGTTCGGCACACATAGACGACTCTGGAATCTCAATACCCCATCTTCATGAATCACAAACCCAGGAGACTTTCCCTTAAGAACATTCTCTCGGATTTGCATAATCATCGGATCCTCCAGCTGTTTCAGTTTAATTTCATCGATCAGAGACGACGAAATCTGTAAAGCACAAAGTCGCCCTACGGCTCCAGGCAACGAAATCTCAACACTCCACTCAATCAAATCCCGCTGAAGCTCGGCTTGAGATGTAAGGTTCTCAAGCGTCCGCAATGAGACTGGTTTCTGACTCAAGGCGTCGGCCACGACGTTCGCCTTGCCCGGATGATAAAGGATTTCGAGGTCATAATGCTTAATCAACTCTAACCATCTCCTCTACCTCATATTCAACTCCTGCTGAGTAAATATGTACTTCACACTTTTATGGTCGGTAAAAATCTGACATGCAGAGATAAAAAAATAGTGACCCCAAATCTTGAGCGCAAAAACAACTGCCGCTAACTCCAAATCGTGAGTAGGGTAGTTAAGCTCTTACGGCCTCAACTGCCTCGATGCAAATGCAATAGTCTTGCCATGCTGCATCAACACGCACCCAAAACCCTGGCCCGAAGCATCGCTATAAACGACAAAACCCTCATTGCCACATGGCAATGCCAAAATCGAGGTTGAAGTGAAACGCCTCTTCAGCTCCTCAAAACTCGACTGCCTCTCGTCATTCCAGACGAACTTGTCGGACTTTTGGAGCAAATGTGTAAGTGGTCGAGCAAGTTTTGAGAAACCCTCGACGAACTTACGGTAGTAGCCAGCTAAACCCAAGAAAATACGGACCTTCTTCACGTTTTTAGGCGGTGCCCAACTCAACACTGCCTCAATCTTCTGCGGGTCCACACGAACACCCTCGGCTGAAATCACGTGACCTAGAAACATCACTTCCTTCAGCCAGAACTCACATTTCGAGAACGTTGCATAGAGTTGGTCGGTCCTCAAAATGTCTAACACTACTCGTAAATGATACGCGTGTTCCTCCTCGTTTCTCGAATAGATAAGGATATTGTCAATGAAGAAGATGACACACTTATCCAAAAACTCAATAAAGACCTTGTTCATCAACTGCATGAACACTGCCGGCGGATTAGTTAACCCGAAAGGCATAACTACAAACTCATAGTGTCCGTATCTCGTATGAAAAGATGTTCTCGGAACGTCGGACTCCTTCACCCGAAGCTGATAGTACCCCTGTAACACCCCCAAAATATCTCGAGGTATTACAGTGCCGTGAATCCCACGTGGGACCCACAAGGCTAATAAAAAAAAATAGGCATTTTAAGAAAATCGTGATAAAACCTCAAATTCAAGGGTTACATGGCGTGAAACGAAAAATTTAAGAAAAAAAATGTAATTCGAAGAATTACTACACAACAAATGTTTTTCCAAAGAAAACGATTTATTCCAATTTAAGCAACGGTTAAAGATAATCCCAACACCGCTCAAGTCTGACCGGACCCCTCGGGAATGTCCTGCACATGATGAACAATTTTACCTGGTATGACGAATCATACCAGGTAACCAGAGTCAGAGAATGCATATCAAATAACAACTACTAACAACAGTATACGACATTTTTACAATCACCGTACCTAGTAATCACAAGGAATATTTCACCACTTAACCGACGTGTCTCTCTCTTTATCACATAAACCCCCAAGGTCGCAACCAAGGGTCACGGAAGTATCCACACGGGAATACCCCGGAACATAGGTGCCCAATTAGGGTCTTACCCCCTAACACATTTCCACGCGGGTACCATACAGGTTTTATCCCCAACACATCGGCCCATTTATACATCTTTAGAGAAAGACAACGTCGGCTTTTATCAAAATGGCACGTACACACATACGGTATAACATTGATATTAGAAATTCACGAGCAAGATTTCACTTGCCTGTGATCCGATAGTAGGTTCTTTATGATAACGAAGTCCCCACGCCCGCTCGAGCTTAACCTAGCCACGAAACATCCGATTAACACCTCGTACGGACCATAATGAATAAAACTAGTCTCCCTTCCCTAACCGGATTCCTAGTGTAGTTTTAATTGTCGGTATGAGTATCGTTTCCAAGTTTTCAAGTGTCGTGTACCATTATCTCGTTCAATCTTATAGTTAACATTAGGTATATCGATTTATTCAAGAAGATAATCCTACCATTCTTCGGTTGTCAATGACTTATTATGGCGAAATCGAATCCTATGCTTTCTATTATAATTCTATATTCCGAATACTACAATCGACGGATTTTATTGCACAATAACTCCGGTGGTTTAACAACCCATATTGATTATACTATCGAATTACTTCCTTAGTTTTGCTAAGTGTCAAAAATCAAAGGTGAGGGTAGCTACGAACAATGGAACATACGGTGACGGATTACTATGAATTTCCCCACAATTGATTCGTCAAATTTTACATTCCTAGTGATGATTTGAAGTGAAATTTCGTTTGTATGAAACTAAACATATAAGAAACGGAATTTACGGTTACCACAATTTCATATGACAAGATTGTCTACGAAGTTTAGCAAAATCTACCCCATACCCGCAATATAACAAGTATAACTAAGAAAACATCGAAGATATAACTCCAGGGATTGGTGGCTTACCTTTGGAAGAAGAAGAATAGTGAAGATAGTTGACGGATTCACAAGAACTACGAGGAGAACGAGAAGTGACTCGAACGACTTGGATAATCTTCACCGAAGCTCAAGAATCTACCTCCTCAATGTTAATTCAAGTGTTTAAGGCTTAAGAACCGGGTATAGGGCTAGGAATTTCTCCAAGGGTAGTAGTGACTTGGTGTTGGGACGTGCAAATGAAGAAGGGAGTTATCATTTTATAAAATCGATTTAGATAACGTGACGTTAACGATAAGAGTGTTACGTCGTAAGGTGTATTACGTGCGTAACGGTGCGATGACAACGTCGTAAGGAACTAAGCCCGAAATGTGCCCAATTGTTAAGTACGTTGATTCTTGGGCATTACGTACGTAACAAACAGTTGACTCGTTTGTCATCTAGCCCGCCGAAAGTAGCCCTGTCCGTGTCAAAGGAAGATTCTGGTCGGGAGACCGACCTACCCGTTACGTACGTAATGAGGCTGCCTTAACGTACGTAACCATTGAAATTTAGCGTACGTTAGGCATGGGTTATAGCGTACGTTAGACAGAAATTTTAGCCTCAAACACATTCTAACCATCTCGGGTGACCATCCCTCCCGCTCGTCAACAATTATCGGGGAACAAGACGTTGGCCATCGTCATATTCGCACCGACGATCGTCTCACGGCATCAAGGTGTGTCACCCTCGTTTCGTTCACATTGTACAATTATATAGCACTCAATGGAATACATAAATAGAAATGACGTCATATTACCAAACATTCATACAGTACAAAGTAATCAAGCATGGAATACCGGAGGTATTACATATCACCCCTCTTAAAATAGTTTCGTCACGAAACTTAAGAAAATAACTCGGGATGACTCTCCTTCATGCTCAACTCGGTTTCCCAAGTCGCCTCTTCCGTGCCGTGGTGCGACCACTGAATCTTCACGAGGGGTATGGCTTTATTTCTTAACATCTTCACACGCCGATCCAGAATGGCGATCGGTATCTCCCTAAAGGTAGCGTCATCGGAAATTTCCACTTCTTCGAAATTGAGCTTGTGGCTCGGGTCATAGACATACTTCCTTAACTGGGAGACGTGAAAAACATTATGCACTCCATCCAGGTGCGGCGGTAGAGCTAATCGATACGCGAGTTTTCCTACCCGGTCCAATATCTCAAACGGACCTATAAATCTCGTGCTTAACTTGCCCTTCTGGCCGAAACGCCGAATGCCTCGCATAGGTGATACTTTGACCCAAACATGATCCCCGACCGTAAATTCTAACGGTCGCTGTTTGTTTTCGGCATAAGATTTCTGCCGGCTCTGTGCGGCCAGCATGTGTTTCCGAACAATAGAGATCTTCTTAATGGACTCCTGGATAAGATCCAACTCGGTAACCGCGGTGTCGGAGGCATCATCCCAGTATAATGGTGACTTGCATCTTCGCCCATACAGGGCCTCAAACGAGGCCATACCTATGCTTGCATGCCAGCTGTTGTTGTACGAGAACTCCACTAACCCCAAATGTCTAGCCCAATCCTTTCCCCAATCGAGCACGCACGCCCTCAACATATCTTCCAAGGTTTGAATCGTCCGCTCGGTCTGTCCATCTGTCTGAGGATGATAAGCCGTGCTAAAGTGTATCTGTGTCCCCATAGCTTTATGGACGGCTTTCCAAAAACGAGACACATATCTGGTGTCCCTATCCGAAATGATGGACGAGGGAACACCATGTAGCCTTACGATTTCTCTGATGAAAATGACAACCAATGCTCTGTCGGTTGTCTCTTGAATAGGAATGAAATGTGCTGACTTTGTCAATCGATCAACAATGACCCAAATCGTATCCTTTCCTCCCACCGCCGTGGGTAGCTTAGTGACAAAGTCCATTGATATGCTCTCCCATTTCCACTCCGGGATGGGTAGGGGTTGCATAATTCCAGCTGGTCTGCGGTGTTCGATCTTCACTTGTTGTCATGTCATACATCGGGCGACGAACCTAGCAACCTCCCACTTCATGTTTTTCCACCAAAAACTCTGTCTTAGATCCTTGTACATCTTGCTTGCTCCGGGGTGAATAGAATAAGGGGTGGAGTGCGCCTCCTTAAATATAGTTTGCTTCAGTCCGTCATTTGATGGAATACATATTCTGTTCTTGAACCTCACCAGGTCACCCTGAATCTTATAGTCGGAAACATCCCCTCTCTCGATTCTTTCACCAATCGCACGTAATTCAGGATCTTCCATATGTGCTAGACGTATCTCGTCTAGTAAGGACGAAAGTATATTGATTGAGCATAATCGTCCTTGCCTACGTTGTATCCATACTTCGGTGTTGCTTCTCTTGATCTCTTGCTGCAGTTTGGGCTGAACTGTTATGCTGGATACCATCACCTCTTGTGTAGTTTTCCGACTAAGAGCATCAGCTACCACGTTGGCTTTTCCGGGATGATAGGAAATTTCCACCTCGTAGTCCTTGATTAGCTCCAACCAACGCCTCTGTCTCATGTTTAGTTCTCTCTGCGTGAAGATATATTTCAAACTCTTATGATCCGTGAAAACTTTGCAAGTAACTCCGTAAAGATAGTGCCTCCAAATCTTGAGGGCATGCACCACCGCGGCTAGCTCCAAGTCATGTGTCGGGTAATTTACTTCGTGCGGCTTCGGCTTGTCGGGATGCGTACGCAACGACTCTGCCATTCCGCATGAAGACACATCCTAGTCCATGCTTGGATACATCCGTGTATATAATGAATCCTTCATACTCTGTGGTATCACTAGTACTTGGGCGATAGTTAACCTTCTCTTGAGCTCGTCGAAGCTCTTACAGCGATCTGCAGTCCATACAAATTTGGTGCTCTTTCTCAGTAGGTTCGTTAACGGTCGGGCGATACAGGAAAAAGCCTCGACGAATCTTCGATAGTAACCCGCCAATCCTAGGAAGCTCCTAACCTCTTTGACATTCATCGGGGGTTCCCAACTCGTTATTGTCTCGATTTTTTGTGGGTCGACCTTGACACCTTCTGCCGAAACAATGTGCCCGAGAAAAATTACCTCCGGCATCCAGAATTCGCACTTGGACAGTTTCGCATAAAGTTGGTGTTGTCTTAACACGCCCAACACTTGTCTCAAATGTTCCTCGTGTTCCTGTCGGCTTCGAGAATATATCAGGATGTCGTCGATAAAAACCACCACGCATTTATCGAGGAAATCAATCAAAACTCTATTCATCAGTTCCATGAAAACGGCTGGGGCATTAGTCAACCCGAATGATACCACGATGTATTCGTAATGCCCATACCTCGACCGAAATGCAGTCTTGGGTATATCTTCCTCCCGAATCCTCAATTGGTGATATCCGGACCGTAAATCGATCTTTGAAAACACGACTGCCCCTTGTAACTGATCCAAGAGGTCGTCAATCCTTGGTAGTGGATAACGATTCTTGATAGTAACCTTATTCAGCTCCCTGTAGTCGATGCACAAGCGTAGAGAGTTATCTTTCTTCTTAACGAAAAGTACCGGCGCGCCCCACGGCGAGGTGCTTGGGCGGATCAACCCTTTCTCCAACAGATTTTCGAGCTGTATCTTTAATTCCTTCATCTCGGCCGGTGCCATTCTGTAAGGAGCTTTGGAAATAGGTCTCGTCCCCAGTTCGAGTTCGATGGTAAGGTCAACTTCTCGGTGCGGTGGCAGCCCTGGTAGTTCATCAGGAAAAACGTCTGGAAACTCATTCACCACCGGAATGTTTGTGATTGCAAGTTGTGAAGTGTCCTCTCGAAGAACATAACACCAGTAGTATTCATTTCGAGAGCTGCAGGAGGCTTCTGATGCGATAATGCTGAGAGAACCTTTTGTACTGAAGTGTTCACGTCCGCTGATGACATGTGTGGTACCATCATGAGCCGAAATGGAGATAGTCAGGTGATAGGTATCCAAGATCGTTCTGTGCAATGGCATCCAGTCCATACCTAATATGATATCTTCATTCTGGAGCGGGAAGACCATAAGATTAGCGGTCCAGCTGTGATCGTTGATGCAGATCCGACAGTCTCGAACCTTTTGATCACCGCTTAATCTACTACCCTCGGGTAGTTTTACGGTAAAGGGATCACAAGGTACACAAACAAGATTTAAGCATTCAACACATTCCACAGATATAAACGAATGGGTGGCTCCGGTATCAAATAGTACATGCACTGGCTGAGAGTTAACAAGAAGAGTACCTGAAATAGCTGGCGCAGGATGACCATCCGTAGCCCTCAGCTCAAATACACGAGACGGCCGACTCAGGAAGGACGAGGTACCTCCGCCGCGCCCACGGCCTCGTCGGCACCATGCGGTGGTGGTTGGTTACAGTGGGATGGAGCTCGGTAGTTGGAAACAACGGGCGTCTGGGGATTGCACGAGCCTTGTTGACTTGGTTGCGAAGGCTGGGCTATGAGCGGAATTGGCCCGCCAAAGAATAACGAGACATGTGTCCACTCTTTCCGCAAGTGAAACATTTGGTGGCCGTCTTGACACCGATCCTTAGTATGCCGGTCATGCCACAATCAAAGCAGTCCCTACGGTAAGGCCGATCAGATACACCCTTCGTTGGTACGAAACCGCCGACTTAAAAGAAGATGCGGTCCGAATTCGTTTTGTTGTTGTTCCCAGTGATCGATGTCTTACGCTTCTTTGAGTTATGCCCGATGTCGGTATTAACAATCTGTGCGGCATATCTTTGTGACTACGTCCTCGTATGCTCTCAGGGTGGTGCAGTGAAATCCGGCGGCATAGCGTTGTACATCCTCCGGTAACCTCTGTGCAAGATGGCATATTCGTTGATCTTCTGATGGAACCATCTGGGAGATGTAACTTAGCTCGGTTCGGTAGGCCCGAATGATCTCTGGTACTGGCATGTTCTGCGGGCCGGCACTGAAAAAGTCTCGTGCGCGAGCGGTTCGGGCTGATCTGGGACAGTACTCGCTCTGTAGTAGTCGGGCAAATTCGGTCCACCCGACCACTCGGTCCTCTGGCCTGTAAGTTCTCCACCATCGTGCAGCAGTGTCACGAAGTTGATTAATTCCGAGCGGCACCTTTCTATTTTCTGGGCATCCGATTACTTCGAAGGCGGTCTCCATTTCAGAAATCCAGTCGTCCACGTGTTTCTCTCCTGTCCCGTCAAATAATGGAGGCCTAGCCTTCATCATCTCTCCCAGCCATCGATCCCTTCCTGCGTTTTCTTCCACATTGATGACCGGTATCCGTTCCGCCTGATTGACCTGAGCAATTCCCATGGAGATAGCCTGAGCAAGGGCCTGAACAAAAGTTGGATCCATGCCTCCCGGGTTGTTGTTCTGGCGTTCCGCTTCCTGATCATTTTGATTAACTGGTGGCGGTGGCCCCTCACAGATGGGTCTCGGCGGTGCCCGTCCTCATTGTGGTTCGCGGCGGAACCCTGAGCGTCATTCACCACCCTTTTAGCTCCTCGGCGTGCCATCGCTAACGGTATTAATCTAAAGCCAGTTCCACGCATGGTTTACAATTAAATATTGCACAAAATAGAAACACACACATATCACTTACTTGCATTCCCATGAGGAGCTTCGATCGCTTGGGGTGTTGGATTTTTTTTTTTAAAAAAAGAAATAGGAAAAAGTTTATTCAACCAGGAGTTTCACTCTCATACCATTTTCTGTAACACCCCCAAAATATCTCGAGGTATTACAGTGCCGTGAATCCCACGTGGGACCCACAAGGCTAATAAAAAAAAAATAGGCATTTTAAGAAAATAGTGATAAAACCTCAAATTCAAGGGTTACATGGCGTGAAACGAAAAATTTAAGAAAAAAAATGTAATTCGAAGAATTACTACACAACAAATGTTTTTCCAAAGAAAACAATTTATTCCAATTTAAGCAACGGTTAAAGATAATCCCAACACCGCTCAAGTATGACCGGACCCCTCGGGAATGTCCTGCACATGATGAACAATTTTACCTGGTATGACGAATCATACCAGGTAACCAGAGTCAGAGAATGCATATCAAGTAACAACTACTAACAACAGTATACGACATTTTTACAATCACCGTACCTAGTAATCACAAGGAATATTTCACCACTTAACCGACGTGTCTCTCTCTTTATCACATAAACCCCCAAGGTCGCAACCAAGGGTCACGGAAGTATCCACACGGGAATACCCCGGAACATAGGTGCCCAATTCGGGTCTTACCCCCTAACACATTTCCACGCGGGTACCATACAGGTTTTATCCCCAACACATCGGCCCATTTATACATCTTTAGAGAAAGACAACGTCGGCTTTTATCAAAATGGCACATACACACATACGGTATAACATTGATATTAGAAATTCACGAGCAAGATTTCACTTGCCTGTGATCCGATAGTAGGTGCTTTATGATAACGAAGTCCCCACGCCTGCTCGAGCTTAACCTAGCCACGAAACATCCGATTAACACCTCGTACGGACCATAATGAATAAAACTAGTCTCCCTTCCCTAACCGGATTCCTAGTGTAGTTTTAATTGTCGGTATGAGTATCGTTTCCAAGTTTTCAAGTGTCGTGTACCATTATCTCGTTCAATCTTATAGTTAACATTAGGTATATCGATTTATTCAAGAAGATAATCCTACCATTCTTCGGTTGTCAATGAATTATTATGGCGAAATCGAATCCTATGCTTTCTATTATAATTCTATATTCCGAATACTACAATCGACGGATTTTATTGCACAATAACTCCGGTGGTTTAACAACCCATATTGATTATACTATCGAATTACTTCGTTAGTTTTGCTAAGTGTCAAAAATCAAAGGTGAGGGTAGCTACGAACAATGGAACATACGGTGACGGATTACTATGAATTTCCCCACAATTGATTCGTCAAATTTTACATTCCTAGTGATGATTTGAAGTGAAATTTCGTTTGTATGAAACTAAACATATAAGAAACGGAATTTACGGTTACCACAATTTCATCCGACAAGATTGTCTACGAAGTTTAGCAAAATCTACCCCATACCCGCAATATAACAAGTATAACTAAGAAAACATCGAAGATATAACTCCAGGGATTGGTGGCTTACCTTTGGAAGAAGAAGAATAGTGAAGATAGTTGACGGATTAACAAGAACTACGAGGAGAACGAGAAGTGACTCGAACGACTTGGATAATCTTCACCGAAGCTCAAGAATCTACCTCCTCAATGTTAATTCAAGTGTTTAAGGCTTAAGAACCGGGTATAGGGCTAGGAATTTCTCCAAGGGTAGTAGTGACTTGGTGTTGGGACGTGCAAATGAAGAAGGGAGTTATCATTTTATAAAACTGGATTTAGATAACGTACGTTAACGATAAGAGTGTTACGTACGTAAGGTGTATTACGTACGTAACAGTGCGATGACAACGTACGTAAGGAACTAACTGCCCGAAATGTGCCCAAGTGTTACGTACGTTAATTCTTGGGCATTACGTACGTAACAAACAGTTGACTCGTTTGTCATCTAGCCCGCCGAAAGTAGCCCTGTCCGTGTCAAAGGAAGATTCGGTCTGAGACCGACCTACCCGTTACGTACGTAATGAGGCTGCCTTAACGTACGTAACCATTGAAATTTAGCGTACGTTAGGCATGGGTTATAGCGTACGTTAGACAGAAATTTTAGCCTCAAACACATTCTAACCATCTCGGGTGACCATCCCTCCCGCTCGTCAACAATTATCGGGGAACAAGACGTTGGCCACCGTCATATTCGCACCGACGATCGTCTCACGGCATCAAGGTGTGTCACCCTCGTTTCGTTCACATTGTACAATTATATAGCACTCAATGGAATACATAAATAGAAATGACGTCATATTACCAAACATTCATACAGTACAAAGTAATCAAGCATGGAAAACCGGAGGTATTACAACCCCGATCTCAAGTCGATCTTCGAGAATACCGCATCCCCCTGCAACTGATCGAAATAGTCATCAATCCTCGGCAGAGGATACTTGTTCTTGATGGTCACCTTGTTTAGCTCGCGGTAGTCGATACACAAATGCAGTGAAACATCCTTTTTCCGAACAAACAAAACCGGTGCGCCCCAAGACGAAGCGCTCGGTCGAATATACCCCGACTCAAGAAGCTCACTCAACTGCTTCTTCAGCTCGGCCATCTCTGAAGGTGCCATGCGATACGGCACCTTCGAGATCGGATCCGCACCCGGCTCTAACTCTATAGCCAACTCGACCTTACGGTGGCGACCCCGGTAACTCATTAGGAAAAACATCAGGAAATTCACTAACGACTGGAATCGATGAAAACTTGACTCCACCACTCTCCGCTTTTGTAACACCCCCTAACCTAGCAGCTGAACCGCAAAGGGGTCCGTGCTACTAAGTTGGGGAGTCTCACGCTTTTAAACTTTGAAAATCAATAAAAAGTAGATTTGGTAATGCGAGTACTCAAGGAAATAATGCAAACCGGTATTATTTATTCAAAAAATTACACAACCTTAAGTTTAATACATAGCAAAACCATAACAGAGTGATCTTATTAAAAACAAAACATAGTCTTCCAGCATAGGGGCGAAATAGCTGGGAATGGCATATGGACAAGTCTCCGGCTGTCAACACTGAAGAAGATAGTCAACTCCTAAACATGAGCATCACCACCTGTATCATAAGAATCTAATGAGCTAATGGCTCAGTAAGATGAGACTTCTGTAATAGCAAAGTATCACGTAGCACGTTTATCAATGAATAACTACTATATATATAGTCATGTTCTTGTAAAATCCTTTCTTCGGGTTCCCTTGAAGTGTGGTACTCGACTGATAGTGATAGGCCATGGTTTTCGGAACCTGTTCATATAATTGGCCAATAAAATATGTATACGGGGGTTCCCATACTGGTTTTTCAACCAATGGTATTAGCCGTATTCAACCTTTTTCATTCAGTGTGGGTTTCCTTGACCGACTTTCAGCCGCAAGTATTTGCCACCATGTGTTGGGTCCGCCGGTCCCCCGCGTCCCGTGCCTACCCGCCATCAATCAAGTACCATACTTCCTGTTCTTAAACATTCTTTTACATACACATGTCATGTATGATCATTCAATAACAGTCACGTATGAAAATATCAATCAATATATGATCCTTATGATACAGCAAGGAAAAGCATCATCTTACCTCAAGTCCTGTGCCTGTTGATGTGAAAAGATCAGTTTCTATAGATGGATGTGCTAAAATCCTTGAAGAAAATCTGAAATCTCTTAGTAAATGATCCACCTTCTCAGCATCGTCGATGTGCATGTAGTCAAAGATAACATCAAGTGATTTGACCCATTCTTCCGCAACCATAGGATCAGCCCCACCATGAAAATCAGGAGGTTCCATTTTCCTAAATTTTTCATACACTGCTGGTCCATTATTGTTTCTTGGTGGAGGTTGTCGGTTTTGTTCTTCGTTTCTTTGTTGCATGTTCAACAATTGTTGCATTTGTTATAACCGACAACCTCCACCAAGAAACAATAATGGACCAGCAGTGTATGAAAAATTTAGGAAAATGGAACCTCCTGATTTTCATGGTGGGGCTGATCCTACGGTTGCGGAAGAATGGGTCAAATCACTTGATGTTATCTTTGACTACATGCACATCGACGATGCTGAGAAGATACATTGTGCGATCTTTCAACTCAAAAAGGATGCCAGAACTTGGTGGGAAGGAGCCAAACTTGCAGTCAACTTGGAAGGGTTGACGTGGGAGAGATTTAAAGTAATATTCTATGATAAATACTTCACCAGGGACACACGGTCTCTCAAGGTCAAAGAGTTTTTGGAGTTGAAACAAGCGGATATGACTGTATGCGAATATATTCGGAAATTTGAAGAAGGCTGTAGGTATGTTCCCTATATTGCTAGGGATAATGCTGAGAAGGTGGATCATTTCCTAAGAGGCCTCCGACCTGAAATTAGAAGAGATGTGAGGATGTCTACATCAACTGAGTTCAGAGAAATAGTTGACAAAGCGTTGCTGGCAGAAGCTGACGAAAAGGAGATACAAAGGTCTTATCAGCAGAAGAGGCAAGCATTTGCTTCAAAAAATTCAGCACATTGGAAGAAATCGGAGTGGCGCAGCGGAAGCGTGGTGTGCCCATAACCCACAGGTCCCAGGATCGAAACCTGGCTCTGATACCACAACTGTAACACCCCCTAACCTAGCAGCTGAACCGCAAAGGGGTCCGTGGTACTAAGTTGGGGAGTCTCACGCTTTTAAACTTTGAAAATCAATAAAAAGTAGATTTGGTAATGTGAGTACTCAAGGAAATAATGCAAACCGGTATTATTTATTCAAAACATTACACAACCTTAAGTTTAATACATAGCAAAACCATAACAGAGTGATCTTATTAAAAACAAAACATAGTCTTCCAGCATAGGGGCGAAATAGCTGGGAATGGCATATGGACAAGTCTCCGGCTGTCAACACTGAAGGAGATAGTCAACTCCTAAACATGAGCATCATCACCTGTATCATAAGAATCTAATGAGCTAATGGCTCAGTAAGATGAGACTTCTGTAATAGCAAAGTATCACGTAGCACGTTTATCAATGAATAACTACTATATATATAGTCATGTTCTTGTAAAATCCTTTCTTCGGGTACCCTTGAAGTGTGGTACTCGACTGATAGTGATAGGCCATGGTTTTTGGAACCTGTTCATATAATTGGCCAATAAAAGATGTATACGGGGGTTCCCATATTGGTTTTTCAACCAATGGTATTAGCCGTATTCAACCTTTTTCATTCAGTGTGGGTTTCCTTGACCGACTTTCAGCCGCAAGTATTTGCCACCATGTGTTGGGTCCTCCGGTCCCCCGCGTCCCGTGCCTACCCGCCATTAATCAATTACCATACTTCCTGTTCTTAAACATTCTTTTACATACACATGTCATGCATGATCATTCAATAACAGTCACGTATGAAAATATCAATCAATATATGATCCTTATGATACAGCAAGGAAAAGCATCATCTTACCTCAAGTCTTGTGCCTGTTGATGTGAAAAGATCAGTTTCTATAGATGGATGTGCTAAAATCCTTGAAGAAAATCTGAAACCTCTTTGGGGACTTTTGTCAATCACCTTTGAAAAACTGTCAGATTTGAGCTATCTGTTTGATCGGGGTTTTTGTGGCTTTTATAATTTTTGGAAGGAAAATATGTTTCAGGCGTTTTAAAGTAGAGTTTAACAGCTTCAAAATGATATATTATATGTACAAAACCACGTCCGGGGACATGTATAAATAAGGGCTCAAAGTCGGTTGAAAATCAACCTTACCCGGACAGCTGGAACCCTTATCCGGACAGCTGGCCGAGAAGCTTCTGTCGGTCGTGACCGACCTTATCCGGACAGCTGGACAGCCTTATCCGGACGGTGGCGAGAAGCTTCGTCGGTCGACCGACCTTATCCGGACAGTGGACCGACCTTATCCGGATAGTGGTCGAGAAGCTTCGTCGGTCGTGACCGACCTTATCCGAACAGTGGGCGGACCTTATCCGCATAGTGGCCTAGAAGCTTCATCGGCCATGACCGTGATTGTCGATCGGCGTGTCCGTGGTGGCCGGCAAATGTCCGTCAACTTGGCTCGGCCGGTTCGACCCCTTCCGATGTCCAAATTCGATTTTCCAACCTGTTCCCGGACACTGCGAGTTAAATCTTTGATATGCTTGGAACCAATTTTCGATAATATTAAAATAATAATTTAATATTTTTTTGCGAGATAAGTGTTCGAAATGAAAATTTTATCGTATCAATTAAATGAAAATTTTCAAATCACTTTCATAAATTCTAAAATAATCCTTATAATTTATTTTGAAATCTTTACTTTTTAAATCTTTCATTTTATGTTGGAAACATATCGATCCAAGTATTGGACAACATGTAATTATTGAAATCCATGACCATTAGCAAAATAAATAGCACTTAATTAAGTCTTTGAATTTTCTAGGGTATTACAATTATTATTTTATAATCATTTAGCACATCGATCTCCTTACTGAGAAACTGAGCTCCTCACTGCAACAAAACATCTCACAATGACCTTTTATCATGTTAGAGGAGATAATTAACATGTCGTATAAAACGTAATGCAAATGGACATAGCAGTTATTCATGCTCATGAAATGTCTACTTGTATGCCATGCTTTCATAATGCATATTACATAAATGCATTTAGGTATTAAATGGTTATTGGCTTAGGGGATAACCGGGCATTGGACATCCAATAAAATTGGAACGATACAGAGAAGATTAGCATTGCGCAAAGATGACACGCATAAATCGAGAAATGGTCCAAATTTTCTGTAACGCCCCAATACTTATTTAAATGCTATTTATTTTGCTAACGATCATGGATTTTAATTTTTTAATATTTACAGGTTGTCCGATACTTGGACCGATACGTTCCTAGCATAAAATGAAAGATTTAAGAAGAAAATATTTCAAAATAAATTATAAGGATCATTTTTAGAATTTCTGAAAGTGATTTCGAAAAGTTCCGACGATTTTGATACGATAAAATTTCATTACAGAACAGTTATACTGCAAAAATAATATTAAATTATTATTTTAATATTATCAAAAATCCGTTCCGAGCATATCGAAGATTTAACTCCGCAGTCCTAACAGTCGGAAAATCGAATTTGGACATCGGGAAGGGGGCGAACCGGCCGAGCCAAGTTGACGGATATCTGCTAGTCACCGCCGGACACGCCGGTAATCACGGTCATGGCGGCGTAAGCTTCTAGGCCACTATCCGGATAAGGCCGTCCACTGTCGGATAAGGTCGATCACGACCGGCAAGCTTCTCGACCACTATCCGGATAAAGTGTCCAATTGTCTGATAAGGTCGGTCACGACCGACGTAAGCTTCTCGGCATTTGTCCTGGATAAGGCTTCCACTGTCCGTAAGGTTGATTTTCAACCGACTTTGAGCCCTTATTTATAAATGTTCCCTGACGTGTTTTTGTACATACCATATATTATTTTGAAGCTGTGAACCTCTACTTTAAAACGCCCGAAGCATATTTTCCTTCCAAAATTTACAAAAGCCAAAAAAATCCTGATCAACAGATAGCTCAAATCTGACAGTTTTTCAAAGGTGTTTGATAAAAGTTCTCAAAGAGATTTCAGATTTTACATCAAGAATTTATGACCGGAAATATGAAAAAGTATTTTCAAGTGCTAGGAGAAGCGTATCCGGGATCCAAGAAGGACAACCGAGCCAAATTCAAAAGAAGATATTTCAAGATTTCAGCAAACGAGGTGAGGTTATACTGTTTTAATATGTTATGGTCATCGTTGTGTCGTGTAACATGACGACCCGCGAGGGGTCGAAAGAATGAAAGAAATCCGAGACGAGTCTCACACAGATAAGAATGTTTTATGTGCATTACACAACATGATTTTGACGATTTATAAGGGTTTAATCTCACTGAGTATGCTCGAGTACTCACACCTCGTCATTTATGTTTTTCAGGCTAAGGAATCGACGAACGGGACAAGCAGAAGATGAATACATACTCCCAACACGATGAAGTTATAAATAATAAAAGATGTTGTCGCCGTAATTATTATTATTTTTACGAAATACTTGATGTTCTTCAACGAATATAATTTCAACGGACTATGTCCGAATATTTGATTTCCCATGTTTTTGTAAAACTGTACTGATGGTTGAATAAACGAGTTTTATTGAAGATTTACTGACTAAAATGCTTCCGCAAATACTCCGAATTTATATAAAAAATTTAAGAAAAAAAAAATGAGCTGTGTAACGTTCTTTTTAATTAAGAATGCCAGGGCGTTACAGCTTTCAAGGCGTAGCACCAATAACTAGTACACCCCTTTCGCAGGAGTCTCATCGCCTTCAAGGCGTTAATAACAAGTTTCTAGTTTCTCTTTCGCCCCGCGAAAGAGTGTTCAGTGCCGTCCTCGAGTAGCATGGTGATGATCCTCGTGCGGTAGTTGATGATTGCACCATGCTACTCGAGCCAATCATCCCCGAGAATCAAATCCTCACCCTCAATACTCACAACAATAAGATTAGAGAGCCACGAACTCTCACAAATAAACATAGAACAGTCCCGGACCTCTCGATCACTAACGATTCTATCACCGCTAGGAAGTTTCACGATGAAAGGCTCGCAAGGCGATAAACAGTCAAGACTCAAACAGCGTACACACTCCAGAGAAATGAATGAATGCATAACACCCGAATAAAAAAGCACACTGACAGGATGGGAATAGATATGAACGATACCTATCGCCACAGTGGCCGCTGGATCATCGGCCCTTCTCATCTCATAGATATGTGGAGGGGTAGAGCCGACACTGGAAGCTCCCCCTCTAGCGGGCTGACCCCGACCTCTCCCTCAGCTAACACTCGACAGAGACTGCGGAGCGAACGAGCACTGATTCACACTCGGCTCCAGGGGAGCTGGATGAAAAGAACGGGCGCCGCAAGTCAGTCTGATCTGTTCGCAAAAAGAAGCCTTGTGGCCCGACTGACCACAAGTATGACATGTCAAAGTTGGACGAGGACACTCCCGGTTCCCATGGCCTGGCTTGCCATAGTTAAAGCATCTGGGTTCCCGAACAGAGGCACTTGAGGTACCCCGATAGCCTCCAGAAATACCGGTCGAACCACCCCCAGGAATATTTGCAGACTGAGATCTCTGCTGACCTCCACCTTTGTGACCCGAGAAATTTCCGACGGATTTCTGTTTCTTACTCTCCCGAACCGCAGCACTGGCTGTCAGAGATGTAATATCCGCATTTTTCTTCCCCTTGTATTTTTCTTTTTCGGCGTATTTCCCGATAGTAGTGACCCTCGTGTATCTTTTAGTGTATCTTTTCTATTATCTATGGATTTTATCCCCGTTATTGTGAGCGGGACCGCCGTTTCGGGGTTGCCGTGGGTCCATTCTATGTTATGAAACCCGTTGAGATGTTCCATTGGATGTTTCGTTCACCTTCCGGTGTTTTGGAACCGTTCATATTTCATACCTAGCGCATGCTATTTTTTCTGCATAGCGCGCGCTAGGGGTCCCTTAGTAGCGCACGCTACGTTTGTTTAAATGGCGCGCTAGCGTAACCCCGGGAGTGGCAAGGTCTGTTTTCCGGTATACGGACTAGCATATTAGCGTACGCTACATATGTTAGCGCACGCTAATGTCGAGGGGCTAGCGCACGCTGATGATGCCCGGTAGCGTGCGCTAGCGTGAGTGTCCAGTACTGGACAGTTTACTACTGAACCCGGTCAGGTGCCAGTTAGCGCACGCTACGCTTGTATGGTAGCGCACGCTAACGGATCAGTTAGCGCACGCTACGCTTGTATGGTAGCGCACTCTAACGTATCGGAGTGGGTTCTAGGCGGCTTGCCACCGACTCGACTAATGTCCAGGTAGCGCACGCTATTGGTCGATAGCGCGCGCTACCGAGAGGTTATTAGCGCACGCTACGTTTCGAGTAGCGCACGCTAACGGCCAAAAGTCTGGCTACTGGACTGGACGCTAACTATTTTGGCCTGTAATTTTTCCCCGTTAGCGCACGCTAACCTTGAGGATTAGCGCACGCTAACACTCCCTGGCTATATAAACCAGGGAGTTGACCGAGATAAACACAATTTCTCATTTCTCTCCTTCTTCCGCGGCCGAGCGACTCCAGAGGCGATTTGAGGCGATTTTCTTCTTCCAATCACTTCAGAGATTCTTTTGCTTGAATTCTTGGTGTAGATTAACATCATCCACTTGTGTTTCTCATCCTAAATCCAAGGTAATCTCTTAGAACCCTACTTTTGGATAATTTGGGGGTTTTGGGATTTTCTTCCGATCCGTTCCGTTTTGTTGATGGATTCATGATGAATATGATTAATCTTGTTGGTATTCTTAGTTTCCCTACGGATTCATGGTATATTTCGTGATTTTTACGGAATCGAGAGGGTTTGGTTGTGGTCCGCCCTCGTTGTTGTTTATATACGAATATACATGAATCGTAGGCGGGTTTTCCGGTGTATTCCAATTCCGTATTCATTTAGAAACGGTTGTGATTGTATTCTTCGAATCGTTAGGTTCAGTTTCATTGGTTCCTAGCGTTCGTCGGTGACTTTCCTTTCCGTTCTTCGCGTCGTCAATAATTCGAGGCAAGTATTTTTTGGAAACCTTTAAGCTTAACATGAAATGGTGATGTATATTACTTGTGTGTACCTCACCTTGTGTTGGCCCGACGGGGTCAAGGAGGGAAATCTATGCTGCCGCCCTGGATTTCACGAGTTTTCGTACCGCTAGCCAACTCGGGAGGGTCCTTGTGAGGCCTCGAGTGAGAATGTATGCTGCCGCCCTGTTCTCACGGCATAGCGTGTGCGTGGTTTTGTTTTTCTGTAATTGTAGCCAACTCGGGAGGGTCCCTGTGAGGCCTCGAGTGAGAATGTATGCTGCCGCCCTGTTCTCAAGGCTAATTGTGGACTGTATGTTTTCCGGAAAAAGACATGTCTAGTTTTTGGTTTTGAAATGATATTGTTGCATGTACTATGAAATGTGTAAGCGATTGGTTTGCCTTGATTACTTGTACTAGCGTAATTGCTAACCCCTTTGGGGACCCGTTTTGGGGAAATTCTTGTTATGGATTTCAGGTTATGATTATCCAGACGAGCGAGCACCAGGACAGTACGAGGATGTTGGCTAGGGTCGTTGACATGTGCATTTGGGTCTACTTATTTCCTTTGTCCATTTCGATATGGTTGTTCCCACAGTTTTAAACTTATAGATTGTACTAGCGAGTACTTAGGCTTTTTGTTTCAATCTCCGTATTGTATTGCTTTCAAATTGTCACGTTGTTGGTTGATGCTTATTTTGCCGGTTGCTCCGGGCGTATCTTTATATGTCATATTATTTAATTGTGTATCCTCGCTAACCAAGATGGTTAGTCGAGTAGAGTTTTTCTATTGTAGCCTGGTAGGTCCCATGTAGGGGTCTACGGCGCTGTAACATATTCCGAATATCTCGGGGTGTTACAGAAAATGGTATAAGAGCACTAGGTTTATGGATACCTAGGCTTGTCGGTTACTTGGGTCTAGTCGTGTTTTGTTTTGCACATTGTCACACCGCTGCCGGCATCTCAGTACTTCCATTGCTCGTAAGTTTCCTTACCCGATTGTTTGCTTTACATACTGTATTCCGTTTCTTGAACCGTGGTTATTCTCCCTCTTTTGCTTATCATCGTAGTTTTCCTTACACATCCTCGATATGCTCCTGTTATCTTTTAACACCAGTATGGATGCCGGAGGAAACCGTGGTCGTGGTCGTGGTCGTGGCCGTGGATGTGGCCGAGGACGTGGGGCAGCCGGTGGGGCAGCCACGTCGCACTCTTCAGGAGCCGGCAGTACCGGCGACCGTCACAGTCATGCTTCTTCTCAGGAGCGCGCCGATCTTGGTATTGCGGCTGTCATGCAGCAAATGGTTAACCAGATGGCGGCTATAGCACAGTGGTTCGAGAACCCGATCGAGGCCCATGCTAATCGGGCGGAGCGGATCGGCCGAGGATGTCATCAAGATGCATCCTCCTCGCTCGGGAGCTTCGGACCCGATCGGCTGGGAAGGGTGGATCAAGGAGATATCCAAAGTCTTCACTGCTACTAATTGCCCCGAGGACCGTAGGGTCCCTATTGCTCAATACTTTCTCACGGGAGATGCTACAGATTGGTGGGAGGCCGTTGGTCCCAAAGATCACGTTGCTTCGTGGGCTGAATTCCAAGAATTGATGGAGACCGAATATTGTCCATGGCCGGTCAGACAGGCTCGAGTGCATGCTTTCTATGATGCTCAACCACGGGATATCCCCGTATCTCAGGCCATTGCCGACTTTAACAAGGAGTTGGGTTTTGTGATGACCCAAGTTGTCGCAGAGCGACAAAATTTTCCATTTTCCGAGGAGGATGAAGTCGCCCATTCGGGACTATATGTGCAGGCTCTGCATCTTGCCTTGAAGGATTATCGAGTCGAGCTCTTGCTTATGATATGTCGGTGACGGCTAGCGATTTGGCTCGTGAGAGCAAGAAGCGAAGTCGGTCGGAAATTTTTCTCGTCCCAAGAGTGGAGGCCACAGAAATCTCAAGGCTGCAAATATTTCAACGGCGGTTCCGCTCGTTTCTCTGGGAGCTTTGGTGCCGCCGGAACCTCCGCTCGTGAACCCACATGTTTTAAGCGTGGTGTGCGAGCCATAGGAGCCGGCGTGTTCTCATCAAAGCTTACTTGTCACACTTGTGGACAGGTTGGGCCACCGGGCCCCTTTTTGTGAGCGGTCAAACGGCTTCGTGGCACTGTTCTTCCCAACCGATGCGTTGGGCCGAGTGTGAACCGTGGCTCATTTGCCGCCGCCTCCACCGAGTGCCGGCCGAGGTAGGGGTCGGGGTCAGCCCGCTAGGGGTGGAGCTTCCATGTCGGCTCTGCTCACCGCGTATCTATGAGATGAGGAGGGCCGATGATCCAAAGCTCTGTGGCGACAGTACCGTTCACGTTCATTTCCATCCTGTCGGTGTGCTTTTCGATTCGGTGCTACGCATTCGTTCATTTCTCTAGAGTGTGTACGCCGTTTGAGTCTCATTGTTTGTCACCTTGCGAGCCTTTCATCGTTAAACTTCCTAGCGGTGATAGAATTGTCGGTGATCGAGAGGTCCGAGAGGCGCTCTGTGTTTATTTGTGAGAGAGCTTGGCTCTCTAATCTTATTGTCGTTAATATTGAGGGTGAGGATTTGATTCTCGGGGATGATTGGCTCGAGCGGCATGGTGCAATCATGAACTACCGCACGAGGATCATCACCATGTTAGCCGAGGATGGCACCGAGCACTCCTTCGTGGGGCGAAGGAGGGGAAATCAGAAATTCGTCATTAATGCCTTGAAGGCGATGAGTCTCCTGCGAAAGGGGTGTACTGGTTATTGGTGCTAAGCCTTGAAGGCGGAGAATGGTGGAGTCGAGCTTTCGTCGATTCCAGTCGTTGGTGAGTTTCCTGATGTATTTCCTGACGAGTTGCCGGGGCTGCCACCGGATCGTGAGGTTGAGTTTGTTAATGAATTAGAGCCGGGCGCGGCTCCGATTTCAAAGGCGCCGTATCGCATGGCACCTTCAGCGATGTCAGAGTTGAAGAAACAGTTGAGTGAGCTTCTTGAGTCGGGGTATGTTCGACCGAGTGCCTCGCCTTGGGGCGCACCGGTCCTGTTTGTGCGGAAGAAGGATGGTTCACTACGTTTGTGTATCGACTACGCGAACTAAACAAGGTAACCATCAAGAACAAGTATCCTTTGCCGAGGATTGATGACTTGTTCGATCAGTTACAGGGAGCTGCGGTATTCTCGAAGATTGATTTGAAATCGGGGTACTATCAGCTTCGGGTGAGAGAGTCCGACGTCGTGCAGCTTTTCGGACGAGATACGGACATTATGAATTCGTAGTTATGCCTTTCGGGTTAACTAATGCGCCGGCGGTGTTCATGCAGTTGATGAACAAAGTCTTTATCGAGTATTTGGATAAGTGTGTCGTCGTCTTCATTGACGATATTCTTATCTATTCGAGGAATGAGGAAGAGCATGCCCATCATTTGCGGATAGTGTTAGACATTTTGAGGACCGAGCAACTCTATGCGAAGTTCTCGAAATGTGAGTTCTGGCTGAAGGAAGTGATGTTTTTGGGTCACGTGATTTCAGCCGAAGGGGTTCGTGTGGATCCGCAGAAAATTGATGCAGTATTGGATTGGGCATCGCCCACAAATGTGAAGGAGGTCCGTAGTTTCTTGGGTTTGGCTAGCTACTACCGTAGGTTCGTCGAGGGTTTCTCAAAACTAGCTCGGCCACTTACTCAGTTGCTCCATAAATCCGAGAAGTTAAATGCGGACCGATGAGAGGCAGTCAAGTTTCGAGGAGCTGAAGAAGCGTTTGACTTCAGCCCCGGTCTTGGCGTTGCCATGTGGCAACGAGGGATTCGCCGTTTATAGCGATGCTTCGGGTCAGGGTCTTGGGTGCGTATTGATGCAGCACGGCAAGACCATTGCCTATGCGTCGAGACAGTTAAGGCCGTATGAACTTAACTACCCTACTCACGATTTGGAGTTAGCGGCGGTAGTCTTTTCACTCAAGATTTGGCGTCACTATCTTTTCGGCTCTACATGTCAGATTTTTACCGATCATAAAAGTCTGAAATACATATTTACTCAGCGGGAGTTGAATATGAGGCAGAGAAGGTGGTTAGAGCTGATTAAGGATTATGACCTTGAAATTCTTTATCATCCGGGCAAAGCGAACGTCGTGGCCGACGCCTTGAGTCGGAAACCAATTGCGTTGCGAACGCTTGAGGTCCTTACGCCTCAGTCTGAGCTCCGGCGGGCTCTGATCGAGTTAGATGTTGAAGTTTTGTTGCCTGGAGCTGTCGGGCAACTTTGCGCTCTAGAGATTTCATCGTCTTTGATCGATCAAATTAAGCTGAAGCAATTAGAGGATCCGATGATTACTCAAATCCGAGAGAACGTTCTTAAGGGAAAGTCTCCTGGGTTTGTGATTCACGAGGATGGCGTTTTGAGATTCAGTCGGCTTTGTGTGCCGAGCGATCCGAGTTGCGACAGAGTATTTTGCATGAGGCCCATTCCACACCTATTCCGTTCATCTGGTTCGAGTAAGATGTACAAGGACACGAGGAGGAACTTCGGTGGAATGATATGAAGGAGGAGGTCGCACGGTTTGTGGCGAGATGCTTGACTTGCCAGTGTCAAAATCGAACATCGGCCATTTGGATTATTGCGATCACTTCCCATTCCGTAATGGAAATGGGAAGATATATCGATGGATTTTGTTACGAGTTTGCCGAGATCGAGGTCGAGGCATGAATATGGTATGGGTGGTTGTTGATCGTCGACCAAGTCGGCACATTTTACGGGCATCAAGGACACTTGGCGCCGGAGAAATTGGCTCGTGTGTTTATCGCGCGATTGTGAGACTTCACGGTACTCCGAAGTCTATTGTTTCGGATCGTGATGGCCGTTTTGTATCGCACTTTTGGCAGGCGGTGCATAAGGCGTTAGGTACCCGTTTGCATTTGAGTACCTCTTTTCATCCCCAGTCAGATGGACAGTCGGAACGCACTATCCAAACATTCGAGGACATGTTGCGTGCTTGTGCCCTCGATTGGAGTAGCGACTGGGAGGAGCACTTGCCATTGATCGAATTCACGTACAACAATAGTTGGCACGCGTCGATTCGGATGGCACCGTATGAGGCACTTTATGGGCGACGATGTCGATCGCCGATTTGTTGGAATGAGGCGTCCGATTTGATCGGGACCGAACCGGATGTCGTTTTAGAGACGAGATGGAAGATAGAATTAATTCGAGAACGGATGTTGACCGCCCAGAGTCGACAGAAGTCATATGCCGATGTCCGTCGTCGACCTTTAGAATTTGAGGTGGGAGACCACGTTTTGCTGAAGGTGTCACCGACGAGAGGAGTTTTCCGTTTCGGGAAGAAGGGGAAGTTGAGTCCGAGATTTATTGGACCCTTCGAGATTCTCGAGCGAGTCGGTGGGTTAGCATACCGGTTGGCGTTACCCCCGGCCCTGAGTCATGTTCATAACGTTTTTCATGTTTCCCAGCTGAGGAAATATGTCCCGGATCCTAGTCACATCATCGACTATGGGGAGATTGACGTTGCCGAGGATATTACTTTTGAGGAACGTCCTTTGAAGATTTTAGAACATCGGGAGAAACGGCTGAGGCATAAGACCATCCCTTTGGTCAAGGTGCAGTGGTCGAGACACGGTGTCGAGGAGGCAACATGGGAGACCGAGGATAGCATGCGTGCTAGGTACCCTGAGTTGTTTGTTTCTTAAGTTTCGGGACGAAACTTGTTTTTAGAGGGGTAGAATGTAATATCCGCATTTTTCTTCCCCTTGTATTTTTCTTTTTCGGCGTATTTCCCGATAGTAGTGACCCTCGTGTATCTTTCAGTGTATCTTTTATATTATCTATGGATTTTATCCCCGTTATTGTGAGCGGGACCGCCGTTTCGGGGTTGCCGTGGGTCCATTCTATGTTATGAAACCCGTTGAGATGTTCCGTTGGATGTTTCGTTCACCTTCCGGTGTTTTGGAACCGTTCATATTTCATACCTAGCGCACGCTATTTTTTCTGCATAGCGCGCGCTAGGGGTCCCTTAGTAGCGCACGCTACGTTTGTTTAAATGGCGCGCTAGCAGTAACCCCGGGAGTGGCGGTCTTTGTTTTTCCGGTATACGGACTAGCGTATTAGCGTACGCTACATATGTTAGCATACGCTAATGTCGAGGGGCTAGCGCACGCTGATGATGCCCGGTAGCGTGCGCTAGCGTGAGTGTCCAGTACTGGACAGTTTACTACTGAACCCGGTCAGGTGCCAGTTAGCGCACGCTAACGGATCAGTTAGCGCATGCTACGCTTGTATGGTAGCGCACGCTAACGTATCAGGTGGGTTCTGGGCAGTTTGCCACTGGACTCGACTAATGTCCAGGTAGCGCACGCTATTGGTCGATAGCGCGCGCTACCGAGAGGTTATTAGCGCACGCTACGTTTCGAGTAGCGCACGCTAACGGCCAAAAAATCGCTCTTGGACTGGACGCTAACTATTTTGGCCTGTAATTTTTCCCCGTTAGCGCACGCTAACCTTGAGGATTAGCGCACGCTAACACTCCCTGGCTATATAAACCAGGGAGTTGACCGAGATAAACACAATTTCTCATTTCTCTCCTTCTTCCGCGGCCGAGTGACTCCAGAGGCGATTTGAGGCGATTTTCTTCTTCCAATCACTTCAGAGATTCTTTTGCTTGAATTCTTGGTGTAGATTAACATCATCCACTTGTGTTTCTCATCCTAAATCCAAGGTAATCTCTTAGAACCCTACTTTTGGATAATTTGGGGGTTTTGGGATTTTCTTCCGATCCGTTCCGTTTTGTTGATGGATTCATGATGAATATGATTAATCTTGTTGGTATTCTTAGTTTCCC
Organism: Orobanche coerulescens; assembly: GCA_033398695.1. Taxonomy (NCBI): domain Eukaryota; kingdom Viridiplantae; phylum Streptophyta; class Magnoliopsida; order Lamiales; family Orobanchaceae; genus Orobanche; species Orobanche coerulescens. The sequence goes on from CM065815.1 coordinate 73,088,100, forward strand.
TACGGATTCATGGTATATTTCGTGATTTTTACGGAATCGAGAGGGTTTGGTTGTGGTCCGCCCTCGTTGTTGTTTATATACGAATATACATGAATCGTAGGCGGGTTTTTGGGTGTATTCCAATTCCGTATTCATTTAGAAAGCTTGATTGTGATTGTATTCTTCGAATCGTTAGGTTCGATTTCATTGGTTCTAGCGTTCGTCGGTGACTTTCCTTTCCGTTCTTCGCGTCGTCAATAATTAGGGCAAGTATTTTTGGAAACCTTTAAGCTTAACATGAAATGGTGATGTATATTACTTGTGTGTAACTCACCTTGTGTTGGCCCGACAGTCAAGGAGGGAAATCTATCTTTGCCGCCACTGGATTTCACGAGTTTTACCGCTATCCAACTCGGGAGGGTCCTTGTGAGGCCTCGAGTGAGAATGTATCTTTGCCGCCACTGTTCTCACGGCATAGCGTGTGCGTGGTTTTGTTTTTATGTAATTGTAGCCAACTCGGGAGGGTCCTGTGAGGCCTCGAGTGAGAATGTATCTTTCGCCTGTTCTCAAGGCTAATTGTGGGTATGTTTTAGGAAAAGACATGTCTAGTTTTTGGTTTTGAAATGATATTGTTGCATGTACTATGAAATGTGTAAGCGATTGGTTTGCCTTGATTACTTGTACTAGCGTAATTGCTAACCCCTTTGGGGACCCGTTTTGGGAAATTCTTGTTATGGATTTCGTGTTATGATTATCCGGACGAGCGAGCACCGGGACGATCTGAGGATGTTGGCGAGTCGTTGACATGTGCATTTGGGTCTACTTATTTCCTTTGTCCATTTCGATATGGTTGTTCCCACAGTTTTAAACTTATAGATTGTACTCGCGAGTACTTAGGCTTTTTGTTTCAAACTCCGTATTGTATTGCTTTCAAATTGTCACGTTGTTGGTTGATGCTTATTTTGCCGGTTGCTCCGGGCGTATCTTTATATGTCATATTATTTAATTGTGTATCCTCGCTAACCAAGATGGTTAGTCGAGTAGAGTTTTTTTATTGTAGCCTGGTAGGTCCCATGTAGGGGTCTACGGCGCTGTAACATATTCCGAATATCTCGGGGTGTTACAACAGACATATCATAGGCAAGAGCTCGACTCTGATAATCTTTCAAAGTATTACAGATGAGCTCAGACATGTAGTCCCGAATCGATAATTTCATCCGCCTGGAAAAATGGAAAATTTTGTCGCTCTCCTCGACAACTTGGGTCTTCACATAGCCCAACTCCTTGTTAAAATCGGCAATAGCTTGGGATACGGGAATATCCCGTGGTTGAGCATCATAAAAAGCATGGACTCGAGCCTGTCTAACCGGCCACGAGCAATATTCAGTCTCCATCAATTCCTGAAATTCGGCCCATGAAGCAACATGGTCTTTGGGCCCAACGGCTTCCGACCAATCTGTAGCGTCCCCAGTGAGAAAGTACTGGGCAATAGGGACCTTACGGTCCTCGGGACAGTTGGTAGCAGTGAAGACTTTGGATATATCCTTGATCCACCTATAATACCCAGTTGTAATTCAGTCATTATCATTCAGTAATTATCGTTCAGTAATTGTCACTCAGTAATTTTCACTCATTAATGATCTTTTCTCACTCATATTCAATCATTGTATTCACCGTTCAAAGTAAATGTATCGTGTATCAATCGTCATTCATCATCAATCTAGTTGGAGAATCGTGCCGTGTTTATCATCATTGTCATCTTCATAGTTCTGTTGTGCGTGAGGAGTAGCGCACGCTACGTACTCTCTTTAGCGTGCACTAATTGAGTACGGGTAGCGCACGCTACCTCTCAACACTAGCGCACGCTAGTATGCTTCAAGCAGGCAGTCTAGAAGGCACTGGACTGTAGTTGGGTTGTAAGTAGCACACGGTACGAATGGTAAGTAGCGCGCGCTAGTAGGTCGGAGTAGCGCACGCTACGCAGTCGGTGTAGCGCGCGCTAAGGACGGATCAGGCAGAGTCCAGTGGCTACTGGATTGCATTGGATTAATTCCTAGCATACACTACCAGTAGATATTAGCGTATGCTAATCGAGGTTAGTAGCGCACACTAAATCCTGTGTGTAGCGCGCGCTACCGTGATCAGATCAGAGAATAGGAGGTTCTGGACTCCAGTACTGGGCATCAGATAATTTGTTAGCGCACGCTAACATTTTGGAGTTAGCGCACGCTAAGTACATGGTCATAGCGCACTCTACAGGAGGTACGTAGAGCACGCTACCGTTGCGGACAGAGGGTACTGGACTACCCAGAACACCCGTTAGCGCACGCTACGCATAGGAGCTAGCGCACGCTAACTGGGAATTGCTATATATAGGACAGTCCAGTCTTTTCTCCGTCATTTGTCATTTCTCTTCATTCCTTCGGCGGTTTTAGGCAATTCCGGGCATTTTGGAGAGTGTTCTTCGAGGTGCAATCATCAATCATCATCTTCAAGCTTATCATTCGGATTAATCATCATTTCATCATCCTCATCACATCAAATCAAGGTAATAATCTCTTGGATCTAGAATTTCGGATTTTTGGGTTTTTCCTTCCGATTTCTTCGTATGATCTTGGATTGTTGTCGGAATATGTTAGATATGGATTATATACCTTGGATAAATGTATTCCTACGGATTTATTGTTGTATATATCGGATTTCATGAATATTGGGGTTGAATCAAGAACACTTTGGGGTTGACTTTGATATTTTTGGGGGTTTTCGATTAGATGTTGTCGTTAACTCGAATTGTGGTTTCCTAAGGGATTATTGATATCATTGAAGGTGTTTTGTTGGTTTGAACTACTCATTTTAGAGTTTAGTTTTGATATATTCGGGTTTGGATATTATCAAAGGATGTGTGTTTGCTAAGTGTTCGCTAGAATGCCTCTATGAGCTTGGATATTGTTGTATCGACGTTTGAGATGGTTATAATCGTGTTTCATACGTATATTGAGCATTATTGGTAATTGTCATTCAAGGTTGTTCGAGCGACCAACATCTCATTGTAGGACGTTTGTTCGAGGAAAGATATTCTTCACCAGTGTTGAGTAAGTTAATTCTTACTCGGTTAAAAGGATATTCATTCCTTTCGTTGTTGTTCATTCATAATCATAATTCATTCATAATGTATTAACCGTATTGAGAGTTGTAATTGTCAATTAATCACTTCATTCACGAGGAACGACGGTTCCAACCATTTCATTGAGCTATCATTCATTTCACTATCATTTCATCTCGGTGAGTCATTCTTGACTTTGTCGGATTGTTATTCATTAATATTCTTCATGGTCATTCTTGTTCATATGACCTTCTGGGTTCATATTGTGCGGCCGGGTGGGATGTGTGGAATTTTTAGTCGGGCACGTGATGGTCATGTGTTGGGTTCACCAACACATTGAACTGTGCACACGGTAATGTACCTCCGTGAGACTAATTAGGTACAAGGGCGGGTGTGTCCGGACACTCGTCTTGTGCACGTGCACATACCATTACGGGTGTACTGTGATGCCTTTCTTCAGCGTCATTTCATAATTAAGTTATATCATGATTGTGTTTATTCAACTCTTGAGGATTGTTGTTCTGTGTAACTGACCCCATTGGGGGATGTTGTTTTCAGGTCATGGCAAGGCTAAGGCACGGGAAGAGAATGCTGACGGCGAGAAGTCCCAGTGATACTAGTAGGGGGCCCAGTCCTTTTCATTCACTCATGTTTTCTTCATTTTATTTCCGCTGCAGACTTCCGATTGAATATTCATTTCATTCAGTGTTGTATATTTTATCTTCATAAAAAATATACATGTATTCTGTACTATCTTGGGTGTCTTGTAATGAAACTCCTCATCGGAGTGATTGATGATATAATGTGGTTCGGTACTACAATTATATTATTAAAATTCATTAAATTTCATTCGTCTGGTGGGTCCCAGTCGGGGGTCCACGACACTGTAATATCCGTCTAGTTTGGGGTGTTACAGAGTTGGTATCGGAGAGTGGTTTTGAATACTACCTTCCGAGATATGTCTCATTTGAATCATCGTTTATCAGACTTGTATCATTGGACTTTCGCATCACGTGTGACCTATGCAAGAGCCGATCCCCTCAGACCAAAGAACAGTAAGATTTCTGACGCCATGGTATAATTTCTGGCAATAAGAATCACTCATTCATCATTCAACGGTCAACAATCCTCTTTCATCACTTTCATTTTTGATCAAGTCAATCATGTTAATTCATTAATCACTCAGTTCATTTCACCGTTCAGTTGTTGATCTTGAGGATCATATCATTAATCTTGTTAACTTGTTCAAGATAATCATTTCAAGAATTTCATCATATAATCATGTCACCTCAATTGATCATTCATGTAATCATTGTGTTAGAGCGCGTGTGATCATTATTATCATTTCATAACGTAAATCATAAAGCGGTACTCATGCAAGATCTATGATTATCATGCGACCTTCCTACTTCAGTATGGAGAGAGCTGTCAGGGGATGCAGGGGGAGAGGCCGCGGTGCGGGCCGAAACCCGGGAAATAATCACTCACTGCCGGGAAGTCATACCTAGGACTCAGCTCGATCGGAAGATGTTCGGGTTGATCCACTCACTTTTATGCAGGTCATGATGACCCATATGCAATTGCTTAATAATCATTGCGCCACTCTGGCCGAATTAATCGAGAGAACTCTCACATATGAGCCTACAGCTAAGGAAGTTGCTGGGCAACAAACTTCATCTTCTGGCAAGAAATCGAAGAAGCGTAATCAGCCCGAAGGCGGCCAGGCGACCTTCAAGAAGCCTCGTGCGAGTCCTAACTTTTCTGAGCGACCTCCTACGGCGCCTAAACCTGCGGGATCTCAGTCCCGAGCGGCCAGATCAGCCATCACCCGTTTTTGCCGAAGGGACTCCAAGCCGACTCCGGCGGCATCTCAGGCCCCGAAGCAATCATCGATTCAAAATCAGTCTGCTCAGTCAGTGTCTTTTAAGACGACAGAAGCAAATAAAGGCGGAGCTCATATTTATGAGTCAGGAGCATCCGGTTTGGGGGCTGGCAAGCCACGAATTTACGAGATGTAGAGGGGCAACGATCTGGAGGCCCGAATGATCTCAGGTACCCTCGAAATTTTATCTCAACCTGTGAGTAACCTTTTTGATACTGGGGCATCACGTTCATTCATTTTCGAATCATGCTTGAATAGACTTCACTTGGATAGTCCTATTAATTGTGAACTTTATGTCATTAGTCTACCTGACGGTAGAAGAATTATCGGAGATCGTGAGATTAAGTATTTTCTGAGTCAGCATCATGGCCGTGTATGGCTGGCAGGCCTAATCGTTGTGGATGTACCGAGAGACGACGTCATCTTGGGTATTGATTGAATGGATCGTCGTGATGCCATACTTATTGTCCGTGAACGTATGGCCACGATCATTTCAGACGATAGAGTCGAGTGTGTATTTTAAAATGTCATATATTAGGAAATCGTGGATTTAATGGTTTATATTTGTAAAAAGTATATTTCAAACATTATTCTTATCCGTTTTGAAATGGCTTTCGATACTTTACAAACTGAGTTCTTACTTCGTAAAACTGATTCCCTAAACCGAGTTTTGGCATTTGGCCTTGAACGTTTAAACAATATTATTATGACGGTATTTGGTATTTGGAAAATGGAATTTTTTTCTGTATTTGAAAAATATTACCGTCATCGATCTTTTTGGCATTTTTGAGAGGACGTGGAAAATTGTGTTTAGCCTGGTAAATTCTTGTGAGAAGGATTTACAGCGTGTAATATTCCCAGGAGGATTCTTTTTCGCACTTTTGAAGTGACGTGTTGAGTCAGTTTCAAGGAGATTCCATATTTTCAAAGATCGATTTAAGATCTGGGTATCATCAGTTGCGAATTCGAGAGTCAGATATCGCTAGGTCGGTGTTTCGAACACGCTATGGTCATTATGAGTTGTTGTAATGCTGTTTGGGTTAACTAATGCACCTGCGGTATCCATGGAATTATTAAATCGAGTTTTCGTCGATTATTTGGATCAGTTCGTGGTTGTCTTCATTGATGATGTTTTGATTTATTCTCATGACCGAGAGGAGGACGAATTTCACCTTCATCAAGTTCTCGACGTGTTGAGACGAGAGCAACTTTTTGGAAAATTTTCCAAGTGTGAGTTCCGGATGTCCGAAGTGATGTTTCTCGGACATGTAATTTCATCAGACGGAGTTCGTGTCGGCCCTCAGAAGACGGAGGCTATCCTAGATTGGCAACCTCCGAAGAATATTAAGAAAATCCAAAGCTTTCTCGGATTAGATGGTTATTATTGGCGATTTGTAGAAGGATTTTCTAAAATCGCTCAACCTATGACGAACCTTGGGTGGAAAGATAAGAGATACACGTGGTCCGACGCGTGTCAACGGAGTTTTGAGGAACTCAAGAGTCATTTGATCTCAGCGCCGGTCGTTTCCTTGACGCAAGGGACGGAGAGATTCGTAGTTTGTAGTGATGCATCCGATCAGGGTCTCGGATGTGTACTAATGCAGAACGAGAAGGTTATTGCCTATGCTTCACGGCAATTGAGACCTTATGAGGTCAATTATACGACCCACGACCTAGAGCTAGCAGCCGTGGTATTCGCATTGAAGATTTGGCATCATTATCTTTATGTCTTTACCTGTCAGATATTCACCGATCATAAGAGTTTAAAGTATATATTTACTCAGAAGGAGTTAAACATGCGACAGACACGGTGGTTGGAACTAATCAAAGTTTATGATATTGAGATACTTTACCACCCGAGCAAGGCGAACATTATCGCCGACGCCTTGAGTCATAAGTCCGTCCAGGAGCAGATGCTTGCTCGATTAACAGTTCAGAAGAAACTTCAACAGGAATTTCGGAGACCCGAGATCGAGGTCTGGTTACAGTGAGTACAAGGGCAACTTTGTACGTTAGAGATTTCATCGCCACTTGAGGAGGCGATCAGGGAGAGTCAGGGTTCAGACCCATTTTTTTTTGTTATGCATTCGAGATGATATGGCTCAGGGGAAAGCCCCTAGATTTGTGGTCCACGAGGATGGACTTTTGCTATTCAAGAATCAGTTGTGCGTACCGGCGAATGACGAGTTGAAAAACTCGATTTTGAGAGAAGTGCATGCTACCCCTCATTCCGTTCATCCGGGGTCTAGCAAGATGTATAAAGACTTGAAACAAAATTACTGGTGGAGTAATATGTAGCGAGAAGTCGCGGGATTTGTTTGGAGATGTTTGACCTGTCAGCAAGTCAAGATAGAACATCAGCGACCGGCGGGTATGCTGAAAGCTCTCCCTATTCCAGAGTGGAAGTGGGAAGATATTTCAATGGACTTCATCACGAGTTTGCCGACGAGTCGTCGTGGCATGAATACAATCTGGGTAATTGTGGACCGCATAACTAAATCAGCTAATTTCCTTGAGATTAAGGATACGTGGGGTTCCGAGAGACTTGCCCAGTTGTTCATCAAAGAGATAGTGAGACTGCACGGTACTCCTAAAAGTATCGTTTCTGATCGTGACGGACGATTCGTGTATCATTTGTGGAAATCAGTTCATCATGCTATGGGAACTCAGCTTAATCTCAGTACAACTTTTCATCCTCAGTCCGATGGACAATCAGAGAGGACTATTCAGACTTTGGAGGACATGTTGAGGGCATGTGTTCTTGATTGGAAAGATGATTGGGAAGCCCAACTACCGTTGATCGAGTTCACGTACAATAATAGTTGGCATGCTTCGATTAAGATGGCACCTTACGAGGCCTTTTACGGTCGTCTTTGTCGATCTCCTTTGTGTTGGGATGACTTATCAGAATCAATCGGCACCGAGCCCGATATGCTTATAGCCGCCCGTGAGAAGGTAGCTTTGATCAGGAGTCGTTTGTTGACCGCTCAGAGTCGACAGAAATCTTATGCAGATAACCGTCGTTGGCCATTAGAGTTAGAGACACGAGACAATGTTTTGGTCAATGTATCCCCGAGTCGAGGTATCTTCCGTTTTGGGAAGAGGGGAAATTTGAGTCCGAGATTTATTGGACCGTTTGAGATTTTAGATCGAGTAGGCGAGTTAGCTTATCGATTGGCCTTACCTCCGGCGTTGAGCCGAATTCATAATGTGTTTCACGTATCTCAGTTACGAAAGTGTGTTGCCGACCCGAGTCACATACTTCAGTTCGACGAAATCGAGATCGCCGATGATCATTCATATGAGGAGCGTCCTATACGAGTTTTAGAGCGGAAAATCAAACAGTTGAGGAACAAGATGATTCTTTTGGTGAAGATTCAGTGGTCTAGACACGGAGTCGAAGAGGCTACTTGGGAAACCGAGGATAGTATGCGGGAGAGTCATCCCGAGTTGTTTGACCCTTAGTTTCAGGGACGAAACTCTTTTAAGGGGGGGTGTATGTAAGACCCAGTTGTAATTCAGTCATTATCATTCAGTAATTCTCGTTCAGTAATTGTCACACAGTAATTTTCACTCATTAATGATCATTTTTCACTCATATTCAATCATTGTATTCACCATTCAGAGTAATTGTATCGTGTATCAATCATCGGCTAGCATGGTGATGATCCTCGTGCGGTAGTTCATGATTGCACCATGACGCTCGAGTCAATCATCCCCGAGAATCAAATCCTCACCCTCAATACTCACAACAATAAGATTAGAGAGCCAAGCCCTCTCACAAATAAACATAGAACAGTCCCGGACCTCTCGATCACCGACGATTCTATCACCGCTAGGAAGTTTAATGATGAAAGGTTGGCAAGGCGATAAACAGTCAAGACTCAAACAGCGCACACACTCCAGAGAAATGAATGAATGCGTAGCACCCGAATAAAAAAGCATACTGACAGGATGGGAATGGATATGAACGATACCTGTCGCCACAGTGGCCGCTGGATCATCGGCCCTTCTCATCTCATAGATACGTGGAGGGGTAGAGCCGACACTGGAAGCTCCCCCTCTAGCGGGCTGACCCTGACCTCTCCCTCAGCTAACACTCGACGGAGACTGCAGAGCGAACGAGCCCTAATTCACTCTCGGCTCCATGGGCGCTGGATGAAAAGAACGGGCGCCGCAAATCAGTCTGATCTGTTCGCAAAAAGAAGCCTTGTGGCCCGACTGACCACAAGTATGACAAGTCAAAGTTGGACGAGGACACTCCCGATTCCCATGGCCTGGCTTGCCACAGTTAAAGCACATGGGTTCCAGAACGGAGGCACTGGCAGTACCTCGATAGCCTCCAAAAATACCGGTCGAACCACCCCCAAGAATATTTGTAGACTGAGATCTCTGCTGACCTCCACCCTTGTGACCCGAGAAATTTTCGACGGATTTCTGTTTCTTACTCTCTCGAACCGCAGCACTGGACATCACAAACATATCATAGGCAAGAGCTCGACTCTGATAATATTTCAAAGTATTACAGACGAGCCCAGACATGTAGTCCCGAATCGACAATTTCATCCGCCTGGATAAATGGAAAATTTTGTCGCTCTCCTCGACAACTTGGGTCTTCACATAGCCCAACTCCTTATTAAAATCGGCAATAGCTTGGGATACGGAAATATCCCGTGGTTGAGCATCATAGAAAGCATGGACTCGAGCACATCTGCAGGCCCACGGGCAATATTCAGTCTCCATCAATTCCTGAAATTCGGCCCACGAAGCAACATGGTCTTTGGGCCTAACGGCTTCCCACCAATCTGTAGCGTCCCTAGTGAGAAAGTACTGAGCAATAGGGACCTTACGGTCCTCGGGACAGTTGATAGCAGTGAAGACTTTGGATATCTCCTTGATCCACTTGTAATACCCAGTTGTAATGCAGTCATTATCATTCAGTAATTATCGTTCAGTAATTGTCACTCAGTAATTTTCACTCATTAATGATCATTTTTCACTCATATTAAATCATTGTATTCACCATTCAGAGTAATTGTATCGTGTATCAATCGTCATTCATCATCAATCTAGTTGGAGAATCCTGCCGTGTTTATCATCATTGTCATCTTCATAGTTGTGCTGTGCGTGAGGAGTAGCGTACACTACGTACTCTCTTTAGCATGCGCTAATTGAGTACGGGTAGCGCACGCTACCTCTCAACACTAGCGCACGCTAGTATGTTTCAAGCAGGCAGTCCAGAAGGCACTGGACTGTAGTTGGGTTGTAAGTAGCGCACGCTACGAATGGTAAGTAGCGCGCGCTAGTAGGTCGGAGTAGCACACGCTACGCAGTCGGTGTAGCGCGCGCTAAGGATAGATCAGGCAGAGTCCAGTGTCTACTGGACTGCATTGGATTAATTCCTAGCGTACGCTACAAGTAGATATTAGCGTACGCTAATCGAGGTTAGTAGCGTACACTGAATCCTGTGTGTAGCGCGTGCTACCGTGATCAGATCAGAGAACAGGAGGTTCTGGACTCCAGTACTGGGCATCAGATAATTTGTTAGCGCACGCTAACATTTTGGAGTTAGCGCACGCTAAGTACATGGTCGTAGCGCACGCTACAAGAGGTACGTAGCACACGCTACCGTTGCGGACAGAGGGTACTGGACTACCCAGAACACTCGTTAGCGCACGCTACGCACTGGAGGTAGCGCACGCTAAATCGGAATTCCTAAAGGATTATTGATATCATTGAAGGTGTTTTGTTGGTTTGAACTACTCATTTTGGAATTTGGTTTTGATATATTCGGGTTTGGATATTATTAAAGGACGTGTGTTTGCAAAGTGTTCGCTAGAATGCCTCTATGAGCTTGGATATTGTTGTATCGACGTTTGAGTTGGTTATAATCGTGTTTGATACGTATATTGAGCATTGTTGGTAATTGTCATTCAAGGTTGTTCGAGCGACCAACATCTCATTGTAGGACGTTTGTTCGAGGAAGGATATTCTTCACCGGTGTTGAGTAAGTTAATTCTTACTAGGTTAAAAGGATATTCATTCCTTTCGTTGTTGTTCATTCATAATCATAATTCATTCATAATGCATTAACCGTATTGAGACTTGTAATTGTCAATTAATCACTTCATTCACGAGGAACGACGGTTCCAACTATTTCATTGAGCTATCATTCATTTCACTATCATTTCATCTCGGTGAGTCATTCTTGACTTTGTCAGATTGTTATTCATTAATATTCTTCATGGTCATTCTTGTTCATATGACCTTCTGGGTTCATATTGCGCGGCTGGGTGGGATGTGTGGAATTTTTAGTCGGGCATGTGATGTTGATGGGTTGGGTTCACTGACACATTGGACTGTGCACACGGTAATGTACCTCCATGAGACTAATTAGGTACAAGGGCGGGTGTGTCCGAACACTCGTCTTGTGCACGTGCACATACCATTACGGGCGTATTGTGATGCCTCTCTTCAGCGTCATTTCATAATTAAGTTATATCATGATTGTGTTTATTCAACTCTTAAGGATTGTTGTTCTGTGTAACTGACCCCGTTGGGGGATGTTGTTTTCAGGTCATGGCAAGGCTAAGGCATGGGAAGAGAATGCTGACGGTGAGAAGTCCCAGTGATACTAGTAGGGGGCCCCAGTCCTTTTCATTCACTCATGTTTTCTTCATTTTATTTCCGCTGCAGACTTCCGTTTGAATATTCATTTCATTCAGTGTTGTACACTTTATCTTCATATAAAATATACATGTATTCTGTATTATCTTGGGTGTGTTGTAATGAAACTCCTCATCAGAGTGATTGATGATATAATGTGGTTCGGTACTACAATTATATTATTAAAATTCATTAAATTTTATTTGCCTGGTGGGTCCCAGTCGGGGGTCCACATCACTGTAATATCCGCCTAGTTTGGGGTGTTACACCACCCCTCCCAGCCGATCGGGTCCGAAGCTCCCAAAAACTGAGGAGGATGCATCTTGATGACATCCTGAAGCACACGATCCGTTCCGCCCATATTAGCGTGGCCGGATCAGGGTTCTGGACCACCTGAGCTATCGCCGCCATTTGGTTTACCATTTGCTGCATAACGGACGCAATACCAAGGTCGGCGCGCTCCTAAGAAGAAGCATGACTGTGACGGTCGACGGTACTGCCGGCTCCTGAAGAATGCAATGTGGCCTCCCCACCGGCTACCCCACGTCCTCGGCCGCGTCCACGACCACAACCACGGTTTCCTCCGGCATCCATACTGGTGTTAAGAGATAACAGAATTATATTGATGATGAGTAAGGGAGGAAGAAGCAACTACGATTCAAGAAGCGAAATACATTGCAAGAAAACAAAGGACCGAATAAGAAAACTTACGAGCACTGGAAGTACCGAGATGCTGGCAGCGGTGTGACAATATGCAAAACAAAACACAACTAGACCCAAATAACCAACAAGCCTAGGTATCCATAAACCTAGTGCTCTGATACCATTTTCTGTAACACCTCCAAGATATTCAAGGTATATTACAGTGCAGTGGACCTCTACATGGGACCCACAAGGCTAGACACAACTTAGCACAGTAAAAACACATATCATCCAGTTGAAATATCAATTAACACGCCCGGTACAACCGGCAGAATAATCAACAGTAGAAAACATAAATAATTTGATGAATACAAACAATAATCTGAAGAGAAAAGCCTAAGTACTCGCGAGTACAATCTATAAGTTTCAAAAATGGACAACAACCATATCGAATGGAATAACGGAAATAAAAGGACTCAAATGCATATGTCAACGACCCTGGCCAACATCCTCGTACTGGCCCAGCGCTCGCTCGACCGGATGATCATAACCTGAAATCCATAACAAGAATTTCCCCAAAACGGGTCCCCAAAGGGGTTAGCAATTACGCTAGTACAAGTAATCAAGGCAAACCAATCGCTTACACATTTCATAGTACATGCACCAAAATCATTGCGAAAACCAAAACCAGACATGTCTTTTCCAGAAACAAACAGTCAATCAATTTGCCTAGGACCAGGACGAAGCCACGAATCCCACTCGAGGCCTCTAAGGACCCTCCCGAGCTGGCCACATTTATAAAACAAATCAAGCACACACGTCACCTAGGACCGGGACGAAGCCACAAATCCCACTCGAGGCCTCTAAGGACCCTCCCGAGCTGGCCGCGAAACAAACTCATGAATCCAGTATGAAGCCATAGATTCCCTCGAGGCCCCGTCGGACCCTCCCGAGGTGAGTAAAGCACACACAATATACATTACCATTTCACGTTAAGCATAAAGGTTTCCAAGAATTACTTGCCTTGAATAATTGACGACGCAACGAACGGAAGGAAAAATACCGACGAACGCTAGGAACCATCAATCACGAACCTAACAATTCGAAGAACACAATCACAACCAATCCTTAACGAATACGGAATTGGAATACACCCAAAAACCCGCCTACGATTCATGTGTATTCTTATAAAAAAACAACAACGAGTGCGAACCACAACCAAACCCTCTCGATTACAAAAATACCACGAAATATACCATGAATCCGTAGGAAAACCAACAGCACCAACAAGATTAATCATATTCATCATGAATTAATCTATCATACGGAACGAATCAGATGAAAACGTGAAAACCCCCAATTTACCCGAAACAAGGTTTTAGCAGTTTACCTCGAATTAAAGATGAAGAACACGATTAGATGTTTATAATATACTCCAAAAACTCGAAGAAGATGATGGCTCGGAGTTGCTAACCTTCAAATCGCCAGAAAACACCAAGAAAGTCGTTGGAGTCGGAGAGAAGAGAGAAGAGATAAAAATGACCAGAAATGGTCAACTCCTGGGTTTTTTTTTTTAAAAAAGCGTCCAGTGTGGACGGGGGGTTGAGGCGGGACCCACCAACCTGTAGATAAGAAGAAATCAAGAAATACAAAGTATCAGCCCCGAATTATGACCAAATATGGGCCATAATTCGGGTCCAAACATCGAAGAAATCTACGGCCCGCTAAAGAAATACAAAGTGCACCATAAACCATGGGCTAATGTGCGGACCCGTAGACTAAAATAACTCAACTCCGAATTATGACCAAAAATGGGCCATAATCCGGAACCTAAAATCTAAAGTGCCTACGGCCCGCTAGATCAATACAAGGCGCACCACTAAAACTGTGGGCTAATATGCGGACCAATATGCAAGCAAGCAATCAATAAAATAAAAACCTATCTAAATCTAAAAGACGGAAAATCAAGCTGATCCATCCGTATAAGGGAGAGAAGAAATGGAGGAGCAGTATCGTAAGTATAAGTCTAAATGCCGAGGGACGACATGCCGAGCTCAGAAAGATAGTCGGCCGGCATGTTGCCCTCCCGAAAAATGTGAGTGACTCTGAACTGAATATCTCTGAGAATGTGCCGGATACGCATAAGAGTGTGACGAACCTGCCAAGAGCCCCGATGGCCATATGATAGCAGGGTCACCACAGCAGCAGCATCAAGCTCAATACAAACATGTCTCGATCTCTGGGAAGCTAGAATCAATCCAATCTCCAATGCCTGGACCTCACCATCAAAACTCGAAGAGGCCTGAAAAGAGGAATGGAAAGCAAGAAGGAGCTCTCTGTGGTGATCTCTTATCACACCTCCCCCACCCGCAATCTGTGTGTCCCTATCGAACGAACCATCCGTGTTCAACTTGATCCAAGGGGTCTCGGGTCGAAGCCAAGACACCAGGACGGGGCGACGAGTCTGAGCGGGGAAGATGTAGCTCGAACTCCTGGGTTTATAACCCAAGATGTGTTACGTACGTTAGCCACCAATTGCTAACGTACGTAAGCTGTGTTACGTACGTAAGTCATAAGGGCCTTACGTACGTAACCAAAAGGCAGAAATGCTTGTACTATTCTACACTAGGCCGTTACGTACGTAACCAAAAGGTGTGTTACGTACGTAACATCCTTTTCTGGGAAGTACAGGCCAGAAATAGACAAGGGAGGTACCGAAAAAGAATCGAAATACAACGGTGAATAATTCACGATGGTACGAACGTAAAGGACTCGAGACGACGAACTTAAGTGTTGAAGGAAAACATATTTCCGACTACACAAAGGTTCGGAAAAACAAAAACAAATGTAATTTTCCTAAAACTTTAGGAAATTACAAAACGGCCCAAAACATCCGAAATGTACAATACGCGGTCGAAACACCGAACAAAAGCTCACAACAAGCTCAATAACGTGATATGGATCCTCGGCAACCCCGAAACGGCGGTTCCGAACGACGATTTACGAGGATACCCGAAATAGCGACGGAAACAATATAAAACACCAAATCGAGTAAAACGAGTCCGAAACAAGCTCGAACAACAAAAAGTCCAATATTAAATATTCTCTAAATGTCAATACGGTTACAAGCGAGTTGCCAAAAACAAAAATACACCAGAATGAGAATATCAAGAGAAAGGAAAAATGCGGATATTACACATAGACCTGATTTAGTGTTGCCTTAGCCCCGAAAATGGCAAAGGTAACACCAAAACTGTGTTGTGTTCTCAGCAGTTGCCTTTGACCACAAAGGCAACATTCGAACGGCCTAAGGAAACACCCTGTTCTCATGTTACCGTAGGAGCCTATGGCAACATACATGGCACCTATTGCAACATTTTATCTGTGTTGCAATAGACGTTATAATTTAATAAAATAGATACCAGATTGTGTGGGGCACACCTGTGGGCCCATATTGTGGAAACATAGTTAATGCAACACCAGATGATAACAACTGCAACCCAATGTGTAGTGAAAAATATTAACCAATTTCAACACACTAACTACCTATTGCAACACCTCAAATGAATAGAATAACATTATAGCATTTAAATATTTCATTTCCCATAAAAAACAATTCTGCATCATTCACCTATCTATAGTTAAACCAATAAGTACATCAATCCACCAAAAACATCAACCAATCCATTACATCAACCAAATAGACAAATAGAAAATTGTTCAAAAGAGAAGAACAAATGGATGACATCTAAGAGCTATGGTCTCCTGTAACTAGAGTGTCATATTCTTGCATAATTGGAGTGCCATCTTCTCGCGCAATTGGAGTGCCATCTTCTCGTGTGTCACCAGAAAGTGTTGCACCAATATCAATTTTCAAGTCAGGGTTGGATTCACCTAATTTTTTCAGAATCTAGGGTTTAGGGTTTAGGGTTTAGGGTTTAGGGTTTAGGGTTTAGGGTTTAGGGTCCATGTCAGGTTGTGCTGGACCTTCTGATTCACCTTGGCATCCATTTCTTCATTGACCCTGCCATGTCCTGAAACAAGTGTAAAGAGACAATGTGAATTACTGAATATAAACCAGACACCACATAAGTGTTTTTCTAAACGAACATGACCCTACTGGTCAAACAAAGATCAGTGTACGTTTCACTATAGGCAAAGGAAACAACATTACAACATCTCAAATTGCTGACATCCATTCGTTGAATGTAACGACAATGTATTAATGGTATCAACAAGTTTGTCTGTATCCTTGGAGGAGGAGGCTGTTGAACCTCAATTCCTCATATTGTTGTACAAACCACGTACATGCCAAAATGAACTCTTTCAAATTTTCAATATTCAAATTAACCAAACAACCTTGCAGAGAAGTGATTCTACTATCAGCAAAATGAAACACAAAATATTTTACTCTTACATAAAAGATAAGTATAAAATCCACTCCTACTAATTGTAAATTTTATACTCTTAACACATGTATGCCTTGTCCTCAAAGGTCACCGGATGCAAAAGAGAAAAAGAAGAATGATATAAAGGTTACTATAAAATTAACTTCAAACTAAGCATACTTGGAAACTTTACATAGGCTAAAAACAAAAGATTTAGACTGAAGAAAACTGATTTTCTACCTTCATTTTGTCCAAGAATAACGAGCACGATCAACAACTAGATAGTCTCCCCAAATATCTTTCGCCACACGAATCTCATTGTCAAGGTAGATAATGTCAAACCTATATAAATGAAATGCAACATCATTCCAAATGACATGAAAAAAATATATAAATGAAATGCAACATCATTCCAAACAAACAATATCTCGCAGCAATCATCATAAAAAAACTCACTATTGAACGATTCATTCTCTCAAAACATAACAGTATTTTTTTCATTTTCATTCGAATCTTGAAAAATAAGGAACAAAGCAACCATGAGAAAATGAAACAGAGAAACAAAACGACTCACATTCCATTGATGTAATCACTGCCACTATAGCAAACATCTAAAACTATTTACAAACTGGCCTAAATAAATAGAGGATACTGAAACAAAACTACGAGGACAGGCTCTGTGAACAACTTGTAAATTTGAAGCAAGGAACGATGACGGTAGCATGAATGCACCCTTGTTTCCTTGGATGAGAGCTGTGTTTTAGTTTTACTTCTTACACAAAATAAGTTGTCCACTGATAAACTACCTCATCAAGTATCACACAGAATAAGTTATACATAAACGGGAGAGCTAGTTATGCGAATTAAATTTTGGTGATTATACACACACACACACACACACATATATATATTGTTTGTGCTGTTCAGCATGCTGCTTTACTTCACAATATGAGTTAATAAATATGACCTGGCATGCTGGACTTTATTCACCATATGGAAGTAACTGCTATGAGAATTCAAGAGTTGGTAAAGGTGTAGCCTAAAGAAGTATAGATTGCTGGAGTGCTGGAATTTTATGCTCCCTCTTACATCTAATGGGGTGCACTGTTTTTCTTTTTAGTTCAATTTTTAAAGTTGTCTTCTCTATTACCCTGCAGTTTGCTCTTTATTGTATGTAAAGTTCCCATTTGGAAACCCCTACCTGATTATAGAGAGATCGCCGCAAGTTCTTACGATTAAATTTCGAATAGGCAACTTTTTGGAATTGAAGAATATAGAGATATTGGGCTCTGATTATTCATCATCTAAGAATATTGATAAGATAGAAGTTTTTGTTCATCAGTATGTCCCTGAAAAAAAATCTACTCAACATGTATGAAACTGCCTGACTTCGTCTGGAATTTCAGTACTGTTATGTATACCTTTTGTTTATTATTGTGATGGGTATACCTAGCAGTATTGCCTATTTTGGGTATACCTAACAAGGACAGTTTATACCCAACGATAAACTGCCTGACTTCTTCTGGAATTTCAGTACTGCTAGGTATACCCAACGAACTACCTGATGCTTTACCTCTAATGCGCAATGTACAACACGCACTTGATCTTATCACAGAAGCGCAATTTCATACTTGGTTTACCCAAAATAGGTTAAGGTCATGACTCCATGTATGTGGTTGTAGACCGATTTTCAAAGATTCATTCCTTGCTTGAGAAGAGCATTGAACGATAAGATGCAAACTAAGCCATAGCATCACTATTGTCCAAGTTTTAATCAAACACGATTTCAAGCAACGACCCATTACGTAAGTACAGATTCTATATTACAAGCCATTCTACATGAAATAAAAGAAAGCCCTCTCATTGCTAAACGGAATCGGCACTATTAGAGCCGGTCAAAAAACATACAACAAAAGAACAGGTTAACAATATAGCATTTCATATAGCCACATAACAATTAAAATACTGTAAAAAAACAGAACTCATTAAATTATCAAAATTAAACATAATACCTCCAGCCAAACAGAAGTGGTTTCACTTCCCGTGAATAGATATTGACCAACAAAAATGGTGTCTCCCTTCTTCACGGACTGCGAAATCATAAACTTGATTACGAACTAAGCAAGCAGAACACAAACATATGCTAAAGAATTAGATGAACTCTAGCAATTAAGATAAATGTTGCCGACACTATCGAGCATAACTTGAAATCAAAGTAACAGGAAGATGCATACATTAATTCCACTAAGTGCTCCATTTACCTGAAAAGGCCAATATTGTTTAAATCGCAGGAATGATTGAAACGACAAATCAAACCTAATTAAGAATCACTAAAACTTACAGCGTAGAGTTTCTTACTGCTCTTAATAAGTCATTACCAAATCACTGGACACATAATAATAAATAAAAACTTCAAGGAAAAACAAAAAAAAAACATTACGATTGAAGGACAACGATGTGGAAATTGTAAATGCCTTCATGGACGAGAGCATTGAGCAATTTTGAAGCTTAGAAACAGTCATTGAAACTTTCTTTTGAATTTCTACCACTCAAAAACCTTGGTTTTGTTTTATAATCCCAATTAAATTTGTGATGAAAAGATAGAAAAATTTGAAACACCCAAAAGAAAATCGAGAAATTATTGAGTAAAACTAACTTCATTCAAAACCTTAATACTAACCAACAAGCTCGACAATCATCAATATCAAACATTCTCAAGTGCATAAATCGAACGAGAGCAGAAACCAAAAATCGAGCGAGAGCAGAAACCAGAAATCGAGCGAGAGCAGGAAGACATCCACACCTGATGAGAGGAGCAGCGATAAAGGGACAGAGCAGAGATCGAGAGGAGATGGATCAGCGGTGAGGGAGCACCGGCGATGGAGCACTGCAAGGGTGAAAGGGCGAGGGGTGAGGGTCGAGGGAGCACTGCAAGGTGTGAAGGTTAGGGGAGCGGCTATGGAGGATAACAGAGGGATCGATGTTTGAGTAGGGTTATGTAGTATTGAAGTATTATAAATAAATTATATGTTAAATAAATTGAGTAGGGTTATGTAGTATTGAAGTATTATAAATAAATTATATGTTAAATAATTATATGTTTTCATATATTATTTTTTATTTTTTTAATAAAATTACATACTGTAAGAAAATTTTGAAAAAAAATAGTATTTAGTTAATGAAGACATATTTTTATAAAATATCTTTTTTTGTTTTAATAAATTTTTACATATTATTTTTTTAATTTTTTAATAAAATTATAATTTGTAAAAAATTTTTTGAAAAAATATAAATATAGTATTTATTTAATGGATACATATTTTATATAAAATATCTTTTTTGGTTTTATTAAATTTTAATTAGTCTCAAAGTATAATTTTTTATTTTCAAAGAAATTTATCTTTTTATTTATTAATAGTCTAAGGCAACACAGGCATAGTGTTGCAGTGTGTAACACCTATTTATAGCTACAACAACACAGATTTATGTCTTCGGTAACACCAATGTTACAAGGTTGCGATAGGGCAAAAATTTCATAGCTACTGCAACACCATGCCCATGAGGTGGCGATAGGCCATCTATGCATAGTGAGACCTCAAAACTTTCATCATATGTCTCATATAAGATTTTACAATGGTCCATACCACTTAAATTATCAGGCATATCCAGTACACAAACCTAGCCAGGGATATAGACCTAGACAGTATGCACCATATGGGAATAGCCAGAACCATTTTCATAACACAAGGTGAAATCAAATCTTCAGGAAGTCCAGTAACCCTAAAGGGCCATCAGATATAGGTACCTAAATCTCTTATTTCCTGATTGCAGAAAAGGTGGGAGGACTACTACCATATCTCCTCAAATTCAACCGTATGAGGTGAAGAATGGTTTGTAGACTCTGAATGCTCACGGCACATGACAGGGAACAAGAAGATTTTGTCAGAATATGTTAAAGAAAGAGGTCCAGATGTAAATTTGGAGATAGACAAACCAATGGTTATGGGAAGCTGCATAGAGGAAACATAATTTTTACAAAAGTGCAGTATGTCAAAGGGTTCAAATACAATCTCCTAAGTATAAGCCAATTATGTGATGAGACCAACCTAGTAGTCTTCACACGATGGAAATGTATAATTGATTTCCTCACTGGAGAAGTGAAGCTATAAGGATACAGAAGAAGAGATGTATAACTGATAGATATGAAATCAGGATCACCAAACATTTGTTTCTTATAAAAATCAATTGCTGAGAATGGATGGCTCTGGCACAAGAGACTCTGTCACCTGAACTTCATAGCCATCAACAAAATAAGTTCTCAAAAGTTGGACAGAGGACTTCCAGCATAAGTATTCAAGAAAGAGACTATTTGTGATGCATGACAGAAGGGAAAGCAAACCAAAGCATCTTTTAAATCAGTTTATCTTACCACTCTCACCACCAGAATATTGGACCTACTTCACATGGATTTATTTGGTCCCATCAAGCCAACAACACTGGGTGGAAGGAAGCATGCCTTAGTAGTTGTTGATGACTACTGTAGATATACATGGATTGTTTTCCTCTATAAAAAGAGTGAAACATAAACAAAGCTCCTTGAGCTGACGAGAAAGATTCAAAATGAGAAATCCCTCTCCTTATTAAGATTAGATCAGACAGGAGGAGAATCCCTCAACAAGGCAATCACTGAATATAGTGATCAGGATGGAATCCAACATGAAGTCTCTGCCGCAAGAACACCACAACAAAATGGTGTAGCTGAAATAAGGAACAGAATCCTGAAAGAAGAAGCCAGGTCAATGATTGCTGAAACTGACCTACGAAAGAGGTTCTGGGCTGAAGCTGTCAACACAGCATGCCATACTCAGAATAGGAGTATGATAGTAGGGAGACACATCAAAACTCCCTATGAGGTTTGGAATGGCAGAATACCAACTATTGAATATTTTTATATCTTTGGTTGTAAGTGTTTCATCCACAACAATGGTAAAACCCAACTGAATGCTTTTGATGCTAAAACTGATGATGGTCTCTTTATGGGATATTCACAAATAAGAAAGGCATACAGAGTATTTAACAAAAGAACATTAGTTGAGGAAGAAACACCTCATGTTGTCCTTGATGAATCTACTGTTAAGTACAGAAAACAGGTGGAATTAATTGAGAAAAAGCTCAAAACCACCTCTCTAGAAGAAGTCATCATCAATGACACAGGAATGATGGACACAGCTGATGAAGACCCAGCTGCAGATCAGACATGATCTCCAACCATAGCTGATCCATCTACAGCTGATTAAGTTACATCTCAACCAACCACATCTGATGAAAATCCTCAAGACACAACTACATCTGACAAAACCATAGTTGAGCCTAATGCAGCTGCAGATCATCAATGTAATACCCGGTCGAAAGTCATGTCATTTCAAACCTCTTCATGTTCTTCGAATCGTGATTTGTTGGGCGAACCCTTGTAATCATCGCTTGGAACCACCGTTTTGGGGTTTCCGTACTTCTATTTCGTGTTATTGTTGCCCAGACATTGAATCCTATTGCTTTTATTCTCTTCCCGGGTCATTTTTCATCATTTTAGGACCCGAAGGGGGTGTGAGCCGCGGCACAAGGAGTGTGCGCCGCGGCACACACATTTCCTAAATCTGGCCGAGCGGACTGTACCGGGTGCCGCGGCACACTCCGGCAGTGCCGCGGCACACTGCCGAGTCATTGCCGCGGCACACCTAGGCTGAGCCGCGGCACACTTGTGTTGCATCCTCACCAAAACCGATCAGACCCGGTGCCGCGCACACTGGCCGAGCCGCGGCACCGCCGAAACACAGGAGCAATTTTAGGCCTGTGCCGCGGCACACCTGGGATGAGCCGCGGCACACAATGTGGTCAACTGCATTATTTGTGCTTTTTGAGCGAGATGCAGCTCATTTCCCCATTTCCTTCTTCCACCTGCGAGAGAGAGAGTTTGAGGGAGGAGTTTTCTCACATCTATCACTTGTGTGTTGGATTTTTACCACTTTCATTCGGTTGGGAAGCCCGGATAGTCGATCTAACGCGTATTCCTTAGATCATAGAGCTTGGATATTCAAGAGGTAATTTCTTCGACATCTTGACTTCTCGATTTTGTGTGGGTATTGACGTTTTGGATGATAAAATCATGGTGTATGAAGTGATATATGCGTGATTATGGACATGTTTGAGTATTCATCGGATTATTGAAAGATTATTCAAGAACACTTTGATTTGTGTTGGATTTTGGGGGTTTTCGTAGATTCGTCCGTTTTATCCGATTGAAGCTTGAGAACCTTGAGATTTTGATATATATATACCGTATGAGTGTTTTCTTTCGATTTTACGGGTTGGATTGTGCCGTTTTCGGACTTGTGGGAGTTTGGGCGATTTCCCAACCTTTAGTTGTTCACCCGTATATTTTCTTGAATCGTAGACGAGTTTCGGGAGTCTCTTCGTGTAATTTGAGTATGGATAATTAATTGTCATATTCCTTGCGAATCGTTTAGGTGCCGGAAGCGCGTTCTTGGACCTACCAAACTCATACCTTTCCTCCGTTCGATTTCTCGATGTCTCAAAGGCAAGTATACATTAATGATTGTACGTTCTCGACTTTGAAAGTAAGAAATATTGATGGTATGATATGAACGAACCGTTTTTACGGCATTCATAGATATATTGATGGCATATTATGAATGAACCGTTTTTACGGCATTCATGTATGTATTGTTGGCATGTAATGAACGAACCGTTTTTACGGCATTCCTACATGTATCGGCGTATGAGGTGAACGAACTGTTTCTACGGCATTCATATACGTATCGGCGTATGAGGTGAACGAACCGTTTCTACGGCATTCACATACGTCTTATGAGATTTTAGTTATTCTGGAATACTAGTCTTGAATTGATGAATTGACGGTTACATTTACTTTATTGTCGAGGAGTATTATGTTTCATATTGATATACTTGCACTAGCTATTCGACGGCTAACCCCTTTATGGGGGAAATACGTTTCATGTATTTCAGGTTCCAGGAGGTCGGACAGGCAGGTATCGGGTCGGCATGAAGATGGTGGGCAAGTGTGATACTGTGTCTTTCTTCCAGTGGTGTTATGAGTTTTCCGTTCAGTGTTGTTGTACTGGATTGGTTATTGAATACTCGAGTATTGTTTTCCATTTTCTTTGATTCCCGGCCTGTGTTTGCCGAAGTATTGATTCGTATTGCGATGTCTGTGAATACATTGGTTCTGTTTTTGAATACCATTGTCATGTTTTCATTCTATTGTGTGTAGACCTTCTCGGTCAAAGTTTACAGTTCCACGTATATTTAGCCTTGTGGGTCCCACGGCGGGGCTCACGGCGCTGTAATATACCCTGAATAACTTGAGGGTGTTACAGAATATGGTATTAGAGCTTAGGTCTATGGATACCTAGGCTGTCAGTCTTTTGGGTCGAATGAGTCGTCAATTGTCCACGGTATCACTACTCTGCCATCATCACAGTGCGACCGGTACTTGTAAGACCTCTTACTCTTCTAATGTTTCCTTATTCGTTATGCTTCTTCTATGGATATTCTTGACAATCGATCACCTTAATGTCGTGCGTTTGAATTGTGCTTACGTACCTTGTGTGTTCTTCAGTATGTCAGCTGGTAGGGGCCGTGGCCATGGTCGTGGCCATGGACGAGGAAGGGGTCGTGGCGCGGCCGTTTCCATCAGTTCAGTTGCGGGGTCAACCAACCCCAGTTTGTCGAACTCGGTGCATCCCGACACTGAGAGTCAGCACGACCAGTCAGACGGTCAAGGGAACAACGCAGACGTTGGAGTGGCGAATGCACTTCAACAATTGGCTACTCAGATGACCATTTTAGCCCAAACTGTTCAACTGAATAACCCGAACCCAAACACGGATGCCTTGCTTTAGAATGTAATCCGTATGCACCTTCCACAGTTTGGCGGTGCCACAGACCCGTTAGGCTGGGAAGACTGGCTAGCGGTATTGGAGAAGATTTTCGAAGCGGTTGATTGCCCCGAGGTGAGGAAAGTACCAATTGCTCAGTATTTCCTCACTAAGGAGGCCGCTACTTGGTGGAAGGTCATCAAGCCACAGGATCATATTGCCTCGTGGGATGAATTTAAGGAGCTCTTGGAGGTCGAGTTTTGTCCTTGGCTGGTACGAGAGAGCCGAATCCGAGCCTTCTTCGAGGCTAAACCACAAGAAATTCCCGTTTCGCAGGCGATCGTGGAGTACAACCAACAATTGATCCATGTGAAGGATCAAGTGCGTAGTGAGCATGATAAGATCCGTTATTTTGATATGCGGATGAATTTGGACTTACGGCGGTACATGGCCGGATGTGCTTGTACCACACTGAAAGAGTATCAGGACAGAGCTTTAGCCCATGATATGTTGAGCCCCGACAATGATACCGTTGAAGAACCGAAGAAGCAGAAAGTCGGGGGAAATTTTTCTGACTCTAAGGGTGGCAACTTTCAGAAGTCACAGACGACTAACCATTTTGCCGGACAGTCGTCACGTTCTAATAAAGGGAAGAGGGGTTACCGTCCCACTCCGGGTACCTGAAATCGCACAGTGACTTGCTATAATTGTGGTCGTCCAGGCCACTTTAGTTCGGAATGCTACTTTCCACTATTAAAGTGTCACACGTGTGGTCAGATGGGGCATAGAGCGGTTTATTGTTCCGAGCCGAACCAGACTTTGGACACTCTGGCTTCTGCCCCAACACCCCTTGGTCAAGGTGTTAATCAGCGGCAATCTTTTGGTCAACCTCAGCAGAATTTTGGCTGGGGCCGGGGTCGGGGTCAGAACGCTGGAGGGGGGAACTCTAGCGTCGGTTCGGTGCAACCACGGGTTTATGAGATGCGTCGAACATACGAACCCGATGCGGCGGTGGCTTCAGGTACCATCCATATTTTATCTTATCCAGTTCGTGTACTCTTTGATACGGGTGCTACACATTCTTTTATTTCTTTGGAGTGTGTACGCCGTCTGAATATAACTTGTTTGACTGCTTGCGATCCCTTTATCGTGAAACTACCTAGCGGGGATATGATTGTGGGGAATCGAGAGATTAGAGATTTTCCGGTGGTTATATCCGGTATGGAATGGTTATCGAATCTAATTATAGTTGATATGGAATGCGAGGACGTAATCCTCGGCGAGGATTGGCTTAATAATCACCAAGCGATTATGAATTACCGTACCAAGGTTATTACCATGATGACTAAAGACGGATCTGAGTACTCGTTTTTGGGATGCAAGTCGGGCCAATCCAAGTTACTTATCAGTGCCATGAAGGCCGTAAAACTTTTGAATAAAGGTTGTGCGGGCTATTGGTGTTATGCCTTGAAAATGGAAGGAAGCGAAGTCGATCTCTCTTCGATTCCGGTTGTTAATGAGTATCCTGATGTTTTTTCGGATGACCTCCCGGGATTACCGCCAGATCGAGAGATAGAATTTACCGTGGACTTAGAGCCAGATGCGGCTCCGATTTCTAAAGCACCTTACCGGATGGCACCTTCCGAAATGCAAGAATTGAAGAATCAGTTGGGAGAACTTCGAAAAGGGTACATCGAGCGCTTCGCCTTGGGGCGCGCCTGTTCTTTTCGTGAGGAAGAAAGATGGTTCACTACGTTTGTGCATCGACTACCGCGAGCTGAACAAAGTAACCATCAAGAACAAGTACCCTCTACCGCGTATAGACGATTTATTTGACCAATTGCAAGGGGCTGCAATTTTCTCGAAAATTGATTTAAGATCCGGGTATTATCAACTCAGGGTGAGGGAGTCCGACGTTCCGAAGACGGCGTTTCGGACGAGATATGGGCATTATGAATTTGTAGTTATGCCTTTTGGGTTGACAAATGCGCCGGCAGTATTCATGCAATTAACGAATAAAATATTCATCGAGTACCTCGACAGGTGTGTAGTCGTCTTTATTGACGACATCTTAATCTATTCTCGAGATTAGGAGGAACATGCCCGACACTTGCCTTTGGACTTAGACATTTTGAGAACCGAGCACCTCTATGCAAAATTCTCGAAATGTGAGTTTTGGTTGGAAGAAGTTATGTTTCTCGGCCATGTGATTTCGGCCGAAGGGGTTCGTGTAGACCCGCAGAAGATCGAGGCAGTGCTAGGCTGGGCGCCGCCTAAAAATGTTAAGGAGGTTCGTAGCTTTTTGGGCCTTGCTGGGTATTACCGTCGGTTTGTCGAGGGGTTCTCGAAACTCACTCGACCGCTTACGAAATTACTCCAGAAGACCGAAAAGTTTGTTTGGACGGATGAGAGACAACAGAGCTTCGATGAACTAAAGAGACGTTTGACTTCAACACCAATTTTAACTTTACCGCATGGTAGCGAGGGCTTTGCAGTCTACAGTGACACTTCGGGTCAAGGCCTGGGCTGTGTTCTTATGCAGCAGGATAAGACAATAGCTTTTGCGTCACGACAACTAAAGCCTTACGAGATGAATTATCCTACTCACGATTTAGAGTTGGCCGCAATTGTCTTCGCACTCAAGATTTGGCGGCATTATTTGTATGGTTCACCGTGCCGGATTTATACCGATCACAAGAGCACAAGTATATTTTCAGCGGAAGGAGCTGAATATGAGACAGAGACGTTGGCTAGAGTTGATAAAGGATTATGATCTGGAAATTCTTTACCACCCCGGGAAAGCCAATGTCGCTATGCGGATGCTTTGAGCCGCAAATCGGCATCTCTTCAAATGCTCGAGGTTCTTACGTCCCTGCATTTAAAATACGTCAAGATTTAATTGAGCAAGGGATAGAAGTTTGGCTTCAACGAGTACAGGGACAGTTGTGTACTCTCGAAATTACTTCGTCCTTAGTTGACGACATCAAAGGGAAGCAGTGGAGTGACCCGATGATTTCTCAACTGAAGGAAGATGTGATTAAAGGAAAAGATTCTGGCTTTATGGTTCACGAGGATAGTATTCTGAGGTTTCAGGGCAGGCTTTGTGTTCCGAATGATTTGGAGTTGAGACAGAGGATTCTCCGAGAAGCTCATGCTACGCCTTACTCAATCCACCCCGGAACGAGTAAGATGTACAAAGATTTGAAGCGCAATTTTTGGTGGAATAACATGAAGAAGGATGTTACGGAGTTTGTACTACGATGCTTGACGTGTCAACAAGTCAAGATCGAACATCAACGACCGGCGGGGTTGTTGAAACCACTTCCCATTCCCGAGTGGAAGTGGGAAGACATCTCAATGGATTTCATCACTGGCATGCCGAGAACTCGAACTGGAATGAATATGATTTGGGTAATTGTCGATCGATTGACCAAGTCTGCACACTTCTTGGGTATTAAGGATACTTGGGGACCGGATAAACTGGCTCGAACCTTTATTGCTGAGATCGTGAGGCTACACGGTGCCCCCAAGACCATTGTTTCTGATCGAGACGGCCGCTTTGTATCACACTTTTGGCAGGCCGTTCATTAGGCTCTGGGTACTGAGTTGAGATTGAGCACTTCCTTTCATCCTCAGTCGGACGGTCAGACAGAGAGGACGATTCAGACTTTGGAAGATATGTTACGGGCTTGTGCCTTGGATTGGAGTAATGATTGGGAGCTTCACCTACCGTTGATCGAGTTTGCTTACAATAATAGTTGGCATGCGTCGATCAAAATGGCACCCTTCGAGGCACTCTATGGTAGGCGATGTAGGTCGCCATTATGTTGGGACGAGGCTTCTGAGCTAGTTGGGACGGAACCAGATATGTTATTGGAGAGCAAGGAAAAGATTTCTATTATCCGAGATCGACATCGATCGCCCAAAGTCGTCGAAATCTTACCGATACTCATCGTCGACCCTTGGAGTTTGAAGTGGGGATCATGTCTTGCTCAAAGTATCGCCGACTGCAGGAGTTTTCCGCCGGGAAAAGGGGAAACTCACCCAAGGTATATCGGACCTTTCGAGATTTTGGACGAGTTGGAGATTTAGCTTATCGCTTGGCGTTGCCTCGACTTTGAGCCACGTCCATAGTGTTTTTCATGTGTCCCAGTTGAGGAAGTACGTACCGGATCCGAGCCACATTATCGACTACAGTGAGATTGACGTAGCCGAGGATATTACCTTTCCGGAGAAACCCGTGAAGATTCTTGAGCGCCGTGAGAAACAACTCCGGCATAAGACCATTCCACTGGTTAAAGTGCAATGGTCGAGGCATGGAGTCGAAGAGGCGACTTGGGAGACGGAAGAGAAGATGCGGGTGGAATACCCCGAACTATTTATTTCTTAAGTTTCGGGACGAAACTTCTTTTTAGAGGGGGAGAATGTAATACCCGGTCGAAAGTCATGTCAGTTCAAACCTCTTCATGTTCTTCGAATCGTGATTTGTCGGGCGAACCCTTGTAATCATCGCTTGGAACAACCATTTTGGGGTTTTCGTACTTCTATTTCGTGTTATTGTTGCCCAGACATTGAATCCTATTGCTTTTATTCTCTTCCCGGGTCATTTTTCATCATTTTAGGACCCGAAGGGGGTGCGAGCCGCGGCACAAGGAGTGTGCGCCGCGGCACACACATTTCCTAAATCTGGCCGAGCGGACTGTACCGGGTGCCGCGGCACACTCCGGCAGTGCCGCGGCACACTGCCGAGTCATTGCCGCGGCACACCTAGGCTGAGCCGCGGCACACTTGTGTTGCATCCTCAGCCAAAAACCGACTGTACCCGGTGCTGCGGCACACCTGGGCTGAGCCGCGGCACACTGCCGAAACCTGGGAGCAATTTTTAGGCCTGTGCCGCGGCACACCTGGGCTGAGCCGCGGCACACAATGCGGTCAACTGCATTATTTGTGCTTTTTGAGCGAGATGCAGCTCATTTCCCCATTTCCTTCTTCCACCTGCGAGAGAGAGAGTTTGAGGGAGGAGTTTTCTCACATCTATCACTTGTGTGTTGGATTTTTACCACTTTCATTCGGTTGGGAAGCCCGGATAGTCGATCTAACGCGTATTCCTTGGATCATAGAGCTTGGATATTCAAGAGGTAATTTCTTCGACATCTTGACTTCTCGATTTTGTGTGGGTATTGACGTTTTGGATGATAAAATCATGGTGTATGAAGTGATATATGCGTGATTATGGACATGTTTGAGTATTCATCGGATTATTGAAAGATTATTCAAGAACACTTTGAATTTTGTGTTGGATTTTGGGGGTTTTCGTAGATTCGTCCGTTTTATCCGATTGAAGCTTGAGAACCTTGAGATTTTGATATATCTATACTGTATGAGTGTTTTCTTACGATTTTACGGGTTGGATTGTGCCGTTTTCGGACTTGTGGGAGTTTGGGCGATTTCCCAACCTTTAGTTGTTCACCCGTATATTTTCTTGAATCGTAGACGAGTTTCGGGAGTCTCTTCGTGTAATTTGAGTATGGATAATTAATTGTCATATTCCTTGCGAATCGTTTAGGTGCCGGAAGCGCGTTCTTGGACCTACCAAACTCATACCTTTCCTCCATTCGATTTCTCGATGTCTCAAAGGCAAGTATACATTAATGATTGTACGTTCTCGACTTTGAAAGTAAGAAATATTGATGGTATGATATGAACGAACCGTTTTTACGGCATTCATAGATATATTGATGGCATATTATGAACGAACCGTTTTTACGGCTTTCAGGGTATATTACAGCGCCGTGAGCCGCTTTTACGGCCGTTTTCACACCGGCAAGAAGCTGCCGATCATTGCCGCGGCACACCTAGGCTGAGCCGCGGCACACTTGTGTTGCATCCTCAGCCAAAAACCGACTGTACACAGTGCCGCGGCACACTGCCGAAACTTGGGAACAATTTTTAGGCCTGTGCCGCGGCACACCTGGGCTGAGCCGCGGCACACAATGCGGTCAACTGCATTATTTGTGCTTTTTGAGCGAGATGCAGCTCATTTCCCCATTTCCTTCTTCCACCTGCGAGAGAGAGAGTTTGAGGGAGGAGTTTTCTCACATCTATCACTTGTGTGTTGGATTTTTACCACTTTCATTCGGTTGGGAAGCCCGGATAGTCGATCTAACGCGTATTCCTTGGATCATAGAGCTTGGATATTCCAGAGGTAATTTCTTCGACATCTTGACTTCTCGATTTTGTGTGGGTATTGATGTTTTGGATGATAAAATCATGGTGTATGAAGTGATATATGCGTGATTATGGACATGTTTGAGTATTCATCGGATTATTGAAAGATTATTCAAGAACACTTTGAATTTTGTGTTGGATTTTGGGGGTTTTCGTAGATTCGTCCGTTTTATCCGATTGAAGCTTGAGAACCTTGTGATTTTGATATATCTATACGGTATGGGTGTTTTCTTACGATTTTACGGGTTGGATTGTGCCGTTTTCGGACTTGTGGGAGTTTGGGCAATTTCCCAACCTTTATTTGTCCACCCGTATATTTTCTTGAATCGTAGACGAGTTTCGGGAGTCTCTTCGTGTAATTTGAGTATGGATAATTAATTGTCATATTCCTTGCGAATCGTTTAGGTGCCGGAAGCGCGTTCTTGGACCTACCAAACTCATACCTTTCCTCCGTTCGATTTCTCGATGTCTCAAAGGCAAGTATACATTAATGATTGTACGTTCTCGACTTTGAAAGTAAGAAATATTGATGGTATGATATGAACGAACCGTTTTTACGGCATTCATAGATATATTGATGGCATATTATGAATGAACCATTTTTACGGCATTCATGTATGTATTGTTGGCATGTAATGAACGAACCATTTTTACGGCATTCCTACATGTATCGGCGTATGAGGTGAACGAACCGTTTCTACGGCATTCACATACGTATCGGCGTATGAGGTGAACGAACCGTTTCTACGGCATTCACATACGTCTTATGAGATTTTAGTTATTCCGGAATACTAGTCTTGAATTGATGAATTGACGGTTACATTTACTTTATTGTCGAGGAGTATTGTGTTTCATATTGATATACTTGCACTAGCTATTCGACGGCTAACCCCTTTATGGGGGAAATACGTTTCATGTATTTCAGGTTCCAGGAGGTCGGACAGGCAGGTATCGGGTCGGCATGAAGATGGTGGGCAAGTGTGATACTGTGTCTTTCTTCCAGTGGTGTTATGAGTTTTCCGTTCAGTGTTGTTGTACTGGATTGGTTATTGCAGTCGACACATTCAAGATGGAGAACCGGGGCATTGCAGTCGAAACCCTAAAACAAAACCCAAATGATATTTGGTATGAGATCCAGACACCGGACCAGCCAATGAAAATGAAATTTACTGACAAGAAGGGAGACCTGAAGAAAGAATACAAATATATGCTGGACATTACAAACAAAATTGTGATGGGCATGGCAGGCAACTTCGATCAACTGTCATCATCAAAGTACATTGTCTTAGGAGCATTGATTCAGCATCAGCTGGTTAATTGGCCTGACTACATTTACAGGCAACTAGTCTGTGAAGTAAACAAAGTGAGCTGGGACAATGATAACAAGAAATTTGTGCAAAAGTTAGCTTTTGGAACCCAGATCAGTTATATCCTGGAGTTCCTAGGAAAAGCTAAAGGGAAGGCTGAGAATTTCCATATCAGCAAGAGACTTGGTCATCTGGACCAAGCTGCAATGGAAAAATTTGCAAACAGACAGCCCACAACGACCAAATTAATTGAGAAGATGACATCTGGAACATCCTCGTAGAGAGGACCCTCTGATTCAGATGAAACTAAATCAGATGCAGCTGACAAAAAGCAGCTGATATACCTGCTCAGACCCCGCCTGAAGAAACTACAGCTGAGATTCCACCTGCTTCGATCACAGCTGACATCCTTGAAAAGTCCCCTGCAGATGATGTCATTCCAACTGCACCTGAAATTGCACCTGAAGGTGACTCAGATAGTGACAACGTCCCAATTGCCAAATTATTAAAAATAAAGTCACCTGATAGAGAAGAAGTTGTCCTCATTACCTCATCTCCTAAACCATCTCCAAAGAAGCTGAAGGAACCAGTGGTCCACACACCTAAATAAGAAATGCAGATAGTCACTACCATCTTAGCAGCACCCTCAACATCTGCAGATCAACTAGCTTACTCTTCTGAGCTGATCCCTAAAGTAGTTACACTCCTGAAACTTCCTAGTGTCACTGAGGAAGAATAGGCAGAAGAACTCTATAAAGAACAAGTTGTCCACTACTCCTTCAACCTCAAGGAGAATAACCCTCTGAACCTCACCAGAGCTCAACTGAAATTGGTAAAATAAAAAGTTCTTAAATATCATTTTCTCAATATTACAAGGAATGAAAGGGGTTAAAATTTCTTAGCTTCCCTACGCTAAGAGAGTTTGTCAACACAAGTGGATGGGACTAACCCATATCCACAAAGACCATCATCATAGATTTTTCTCATGAGACAGATATGAGTTTGTTACCGTATGAGAAATGGTTCATTTCACATTTTAAGCAAAATATGGACCATTTCATACTTAATGTTGTAGAAGGTGTAGCACAAGGAAAAAACATTTGATGAACCTGAGGAAGAGAAAGAAGAAAAGAAAGAAGAAGGAGATATAGTTGAAAAAGAAGAAGGAGTTGAAAAGGAGGATATCAGATAAGGAGAAAATAGAGAAGGGGAGGAATAGAAGGAAGAAAAAGAAGAAGAAGTTGAAAATGATGAAGCAAGAAATGATGAAGAAAGGAAGGATGATGAAGATAAAGATCAGGCTGCACCTGAGCAGGCCTTTAGCGCAGCTCAGCCTTCACAAGGTGAGAAGTCTGCAAAGCAAGAGGATTAGGGGAACAGTCCAGAAAAACCTCCTCTGATCAAAAGTCATCTGCTCCAAGGGTACCTGAAAAATCAAAATCACCTGCAGCAGAAGACACAACTGAAAATACCCCAGAGGCACCTGCAGTTCAACTACCATCCAACCTCACCGAACTTATCAGATCAATGGTAAAACAGATAGTTTCAAAACTCTTTGCAACTTAAGTAAAACCTCACCTGCTGTCCCTCCATGACAAGATGTACTCAATACTCGACCAAAAGGAACCCTCTCCACCACCTTCATCTTTAAGGATGCCTCTTTGCATGACAGACTTCATGCAAAAGGTGGACGAGCGGCTGGCGAAGATTCTTGATGCTGGAAAAAAGGGGGAAGACGAGATAAGAAAAATAGGATTGAGAACTAAGAAAAGGCAGGAGGCACGACCCTTGATCCAGGGTGGAACTTCGAGTACCTAGAAAAGAAAAAATTCAAATGAACCGCCAGAAGGTCCAACAGCTAAAAAGAGAAGAATCGGGCATGATCTTCCTCATCCACTTCGGTATGAAGGGAAAGAGTTATAATTCTTGCCTGTTGAAGCTGCACCAATGTGGGGAACAACAAGGAAACAATTTATAGAAAATACTAGTGATGGGAAATCATATAAGATCTTGACTGCTCCCCACAGCAGATTTTCATAGACTTCATGGAGCTCAACTGGCCCAATCTATGGGAAATTTTGAAGAATCATTAAAGGAAACACTTCAATGCATATCCAATGACTCCAGATTTCAGATTTGAAGAAGCACCCACTTTGATGAATGGAGAACTGGATGACATTGCCCTCCAAAAGGAGATCAGACAAGTCTGCATTGAAAACAAGTATACCTCACTTCAAGAACAAGAATTTGCTTCCTTAATAGTCAAGAAGAAATATGGGCTTATCCCAGTTACAAAGAGGCCAATAAGAGCAAAACCACTGAAGTCAGTCCCTCCAACCAGAACCAGGGGAAGAGGAAGAGGGATATAATAATATCTTTGGTCGTTATCAGTCACGTGTAACTCTTTACTTACATTTTTCCCTAAATGTATTCATTTTACTTGTAATTTTCCTTCAAAGACTGTATTGTAATCTATAATACTATAAGTTTTATAACAGTCAACCTGAATGACAACATTGTATCAAACAGACTGGACCTGTACATTTCAGATATTTTAACTGTATGTGTGTGATGATCTTTTTACATTTGAAACATTAAGTTTTGCCATCATCAAAATAAGGGGAATTTGTTAGGAATATTATTTTAGATTTTGATGATATCATCCTTGTATTCATCGGTACTTCAAATCTATATACTTGGCATTGTAAAGAAGAACCAAGTGAGTATATTCTATAGGC
Source organism: Orobanche coerulescens (assembly GCA_033398695.1). Classification (NCBI taxonomy): domain Eukaryota; kingdom Viridiplantae; phylum Streptophyta; class Magnoliopsida; order Lamiales; family Orobanchaceae; genus Orobanche; species Orobanche coerulescens. The sequence goes on from CM065815.1 coordinate 73,122,949, forward strand.
TTTTTAAATATTAGGCTAGGTATAGAATAAGCAAAATATCAGCTACAGTTTTGGTCAACGAAAATATCAGTCGAGGTTTGACCAAAACACTATAGCAACCGAGTTCTGATGAAAACAGAATATGAGACGAGCTTTCAGTCAAACAGTATTATCAGCTAAGGTGCGACCACAAGCGATCTTATTATAAGTCATGCTTTCAGACAAAGGAAATATCGGGCGAGTTTTACCCCAACTGAAAGCAGACGAGCTCTTATCAGGCGAGTTTCGGTCAAAAGAAATATCAATTGAGTTTGACTAGACATAATATCAGACAGTTTTTATCCACACAAAACATCAGCCAAGTTTGACCAACTTACCAGGCAGGTTTGACCAAGGGAATATCAGATGAGTTTTTATCAGATGATATATCAGCCAAGTTTTGGATGTCAACTGTCCACGTCAGCAAGCGGAGAAGGATATCATCTACATATAGTATAAGAAACACCAACCCGTTCCATCGTATTTCTTATACACACAACTCTCACTCGGACATTGGACGAATCCATATGACTGGATAACTTCGTCTAATTGAGTGTTCCAAGATCTAGATGTTTGCTTAAGTGCATAAATAGATCTCTTAAGCTTGCACACTAAGTGCTCTTCTCTTTCAGCAATGAATCCCTCTCGTTGGCACTGTTAGGATAATGCTCTAAGTCTACTGTTTAAATAATAATATGGAGACATTTATTATTATATAATATTGATTATGTTATTGAATTAATATTCTGCTTACGATCATCAAGTAGGTGACTTGATAGTAAAACTCGTTAAAACATTAAAGAATATTTATTCTAGATATCCCTAGTAATATGATTACTAGTATTAAAGTGATACGATGGCTATGTTTTACTGGTCAGGAACATGAGATGTTATATCACGTCATAGATACATGTGGAGATATCGTATTGGATGTGACCTAACAAAGAGAATTATATATGGATTAAGTCATTACAAGTCCTCTGATTGTTATATATTATTTAAGTCCTTATTACCTAAAGACACTACAATTTCCTGCATAATGAGTATTGTATTTTAACACAATACCAATGTCTTCTGTAACAAGGGACCATACAGTTTGTGATTGGATACGGTACGATTTATGCAGAGGGAAGTAGTTTGCCTAGAGGGGACTTGTCCCTCCTATAAAATGGAGAAGATATCCACGGGCCCTTGATAAGTTAAATTGTTTAAATGCGTGGCCATGCTCAAATTGATCAATAAAGAGTTATTGATAAGTATTTGAATTGGACAATTGTAACTTGAGATCAAGATTATTAATTAAGCTATATAAGGTCGACTTATCCATGACTTATGCTCAATTAGGATATCGCGTAACGAGAGGATTAAATATTATACAGTAACAGGATTTCGTTTGTACGTCGAATTAATTCTTTTAATACTGGTAGTCATAATGTCTAGCTAGAAACCGCTCATGATTTATTAGTCGTAAAATTGTTTTTATACTCATTGCCATATTAATTAGAACCTACAGGGTTACACACTTAGACGAGCAGAGCAGCTATTTTGTTCCGATTAATTATGGTTGGTGAAAAGGTTGGTGAATCCTTAGCCATTTTGAAGACTATATAAGAGTGTCTTGTGATAGCCCTCACACAAGACTTAATCACAAGTGAAGACATGTTTGTGTAGAGAGAGTCAAAAATCTGATTTTGATATTTCTGTCTCTCAAAGTCTTGAAGATAATATTCAAGAGTTGAATAATCAAAAGATTCAAGAATATATCTTCATATCTTTGAAGATTGATTCTTTGACCAAGAAAGTATTTAAAATACTCATCTAATCTTCATCTAATCTTGTGAGTTTGATCTTTAATAACATATTTAATAAGATTCATAGTTGTTATTTTAAATCAAAGTTCAAGAACATTTGAATAATATTCTTGGTGTTATTGTTCTTACCATAATCAAGAACATACCTATATTCAAATTGATTTAAGTGAAATCTTTATTGAATCGTAGCTAGCAATCCATTAGATGCTCGGGACTTGTTCGTTGTTGGATACCATAGAGGACGCTCGCTTCTTGCTGTAACACCCCCAGAATCCGACCGGGAATGTTACATGCCGCCCTTATCGCAAGGATCTACCAGGCTAAACTCCAAAAGACTACTCAATGATTGACCGGTCGGGGTCAAATTAATTACAAAGCAGACCGACAAGGTCATTAAACAATTCAGAAACTAATGACATTCACATTTCAATGACAATAATAAACTTGAACACAGAAAAGAATGAAATCTCAATTTAATAAATGAAAACTACACCCATGCAAGGGTGAATACTCGACCGACAGAGACATACCGACCAAAATGAAACAAAAGAAAAGACTCGGACTCTGGTGTGATTAGCATCGTTGTCCTCCATCTCCTTCCAAGCCAATCCTGTGACTGCTCCCGAGCTTCCAAAACCTGAGCGCATAACAGGCACCCACCCCCCTGAAAACTCGGGGGTTAGCAAACTGGAATTTTGCTAGTGCAAGTACATAATATACAAGATATACGAATAATAACAACACAAAACTCAACAGCCGCGAAGCCTTAACATAAACCATACATTCACATAGTCAACACAGAATAGCACTTGCATACACAAGGTGAAAGATAATCACATAGTCATATTCTCTTTACGGAACATAACACCAATTAAACTTTAAACGAGCCCAAAGAGTCAAAAGATCTAGTTTGAAAATCCATTTTATAAAAGAAAAAGTATTTTGATAAGATAGCTTGAAAATATTATTAATGACTCGGTCCGTCTTGGGGTTTTGAAAAATCGAATGGGAATACTTTTAGAAAGTAACTTCAAAATCTCTCGGGTCCTCAACCCAACATGTGGAAAACAATTTGCAAGAAAACCATTACGACATTATTCGGGGTCCTCGACCCAATTTAGAAAACACTATCACAAGCAAATCATTACAACATCTCATGGGGTTCTCGGCCCAATCCAAATAATATCATCACGAGATCAAATCTCAATATCCCACGGGGTCCTCGACCCAATACACAGAATTATCAACACAGTACAATCAAAGGCACAACCTCTCATTCGACAAATCCTGCTCAAGACCCCTGATTAATTAACCCTCGGAGATCTCGTCAAATATCCTTGGTTAATTAACCCTGATACCAACGTTTAAAACAAGTTGAAACAAACTTTCAGAAACATGAATCACGGTCTATATCAAGACCAACATTTTAAACCGAGTTTGGAAGAACTTTGAATTACGGAAATCATTTGGTAATGGGGTCTTAGCTATCACTCAAATATCCGTTACCAATAAGCCTGCCAGACGCCTCCCTTGCACACCTGTGCACCGGCGTTCACTCCACTATGTTGGCCGCCCCTTGAACATGTCACCGCGCCGGCGATCACTCCCGTAAGATCCGCCCCTTGCACGTGCATTAGGTAACACTGGTGTTCACCAACCATATGTATCTGCACATTGCAGCGTACACCAGGCCGGAGTACACGCCCCACCCTCAGAGGTTCCCAGATACGACGTTTCTCACAACAAGTATCCACATTGTTTCAAATATCAAGCACACAGACAAACGTTACAACAATTATCAACTCAGTACACCAAGTTACACATATTATCCGTCAGTCCATAACCACACAGCTAAACAATATCACGCACGTTACCAATCAAAACTCAATCACAATAAGCCTTCAGGCATAACCAACCAACACCGCACATATATCCCTATATTGCGACTCAACCGAATATATATATTGCGTACTCAACTTGGATTGATGGATGAACTATACTTATTCATATAATATAGTAAGGTTCTATATATATATATATATATATATATATATAGAACCTTACTATATTATATGAATAAGTATAGTTCATCCATCAATCCAAGTTGAGTACGCCAACTAGTGTTAGCATTTATCACTCGGCATTCACCGACGTAAGCATATATATCAATATACGTATATACATACATATATTTAACATATAAATATATATAAATATATATATATATACATATATATACATCCGTATAAATTCATACACTTCGACAACAATGTTTCCACGCAGTTACAATTCGTATATCAAGGTACTTGCCTTGGTAATCTCTCGCGAATACTCCGAAAATACGGTTGATTGGAAAAATCCTGAACTCCAATGAAAACGACGATCGGAAAGGCTCAACACCGGATTATCGTAGGGAATTCGTCCCTAATATCCTATCATCAAATAAACAATTTATCACACGAGGAAAAACATCGCAAAATGACCAAGTATCCCTCTGCGGAATTCCACGGACACCTTGAAGGCGTCAACTTGGAACTCATATAAACGACGAATCGGTAATTATAAAACCGTGGAAGCATGATGAAATTGATAGAATACAACTTAATCTATAATTATCCATCAGTAATCTAAGTTCATATGGCTCGAACGGACGAAATCTACCAAGATCCCCAAATTTCCCAAAGTTTAGATTTTAGGAAAAACTAACCTTGATTCGGTCGATTGAAGGATGTTATGGAATGATAAATCAATGATATGAACTCATGAACTTCATGGATTTGTTGTTCAACAACATGTATCCTCGCTCTCAAAATCTCTCGCCGCGGAAAAGTAAGAAGGGAAATGAAAAATGGGTGGAAACAGGGCTGCTCTATCAAATATATAGGCAGGCTGCCCTAGCGTGCGCTAGCGTGCTGGCAGCGTGCGCTAGCGGGCTGGCCTTGGTCCAGTCCAGAGCCCCCTGGAACGATCCCTCTCGCCCAGGTTGTGCGCGCTGGCTGCCGAGTAGCACGCACTACACCTTCCGGTTAGCGCACGCAGCGACCGGCCGTAGCGTGCGCTACCCGCCAACCCGCCGGCATCCAGAACCTCAGAGGCCTCACTGCCCGTCCCAAGTAGCGTGCGCTGGCTTCCGAATAGCATTCGCTACGCATGCCGGTTAGCGCATGCAGTCTCCGGGCAGTAGTGTGCGCTATGCCGGTCCCTGCCGCACCCGTCCGACCAGCGCCCAACTGCAGTGTCGGTTCCTGCCGCAACTGTCCGGCCAGCACCGGCTGCCGTGGCCTGACGACTAGATTCCCAAAAATGCACGGAACAAACACGACGAAATGCTCGCGGACAACATTGATCCGAAATGAAAATGATATACAACAAATCACCACATATGGCCATAAACACAAAATCGATTGTTGAGAAAAATAATACCAACACTCGAAAACCGAGAAATTTCCAGTCTAAAAAGAAAAATTACGAATTAATCAGAATAAAAATCTCGGGTATTACACTTGCAACGTCTCTAGAATGCTCGATCGAAAACACGCTACAAGAGGTAACAATCTTGTTCTTCATGCTTTGTTAATATACTTAGATCCTCGAAGGGTTTTTACATATTATATTATACTTCCGCTGCTCTATTTCGATATATGATGAGATCATAAATCTTATTAGTTCGATAAAAACCCAACAGTGGTATCGGAGCGACTAGTATGTTTTCATTGTTTCGATTTTTATATATGTTGATATATGATGTTCATATATGTGATGTATGATGTTTATATATATATGATATATAAATTTTGTCTATGTATATTTATATATATGGTGATATATATAATTTTAATAGATTTGTTTTCGATCTATATATATATATATATGAGGTATATATATATATGATATATATCATATATATATATATATATGCCTATCTTAATATGTATATGGTGATATATATTTTTTGATTTATATGTTTGATCTTGACATATATGGTTCTTTGATATAGGAGATTCATGTGATGATTTAGTTCTGCTAATAATCCAAGAATCAAAGAACATATGATTTGATCTACATATAATTTTATGTTAGGATTATGAATTTTAAGAGGTGCATATGAACATAATTTTGTTTTTGTAAAGATTATGCTTCTTTAGAATTTTCATATGAACATAATTATATTTTGATTTCGAGGTTGTATAAATATAGATTTGATCTATTTGATTTATACATTTATGTTGCTCAATAGGTATTAGTTATGATATACATAAGATGTATACATGTAGTGTACATAAGATGTATACTCAAAGAAAAAAATTCATACCTACTGCAGGCCCCTGCCGTGCGGTATGCCGAGCGAATCGCGATCCGGGCCTAGGTCCTGGCCTGTGTGTGCCGCGCGGTCCCGGCCTGTGCCGGCCATGCAGTCTGTAGTAGCGGATCGCGATCCGGCTACCAGGACTGGTTCATGGGACTGTGGTCCAGGCCACTTGCGGACCCGTTTCGGCCCCGTTTTCTTCGTGTATTACTGGAAATTTGTTTCCCGTTTTACCCAATTTGAAGTTAAGGCCTCAGAACTTTATAACTTATCGATTGTCGACATTTGGCATATTTTATATATTATATAACTTATCGATAGTCGATATTTAGTACATTTCATATATTTTATGTTCTTATGAATGCTTAAATTGTTAATGCATCGTGGTTGGTATAGCCATACTAGATCAATTATATTGATGATTCGATTATGATTGTAATATTCATAATACGACTTGTAGGTCATGCCTTCTTATTATCTTGTTGTAATTTGTCTTCTTATCTTACTCCCCTCGAATGTAACTCGAGGTTTCTATTACTAAGTGTAAAGATATATTTTAGAATAGTTCTAGCTATAAAAGGAAGACGAAGGAGACGAGCAACTTACAAAGAATTCAAGAAGAAAGGCGTTATCTAAGATCACACCGAACGACCTATTGATATTAACGAATATCATAATAGGATCTATGGATATGCCACAGCACACCATATTGTTCATGTCAATGTATGAGATGCATCATATTTACATGGCATATGATTGTATCAGATGCATATATTTAAATTAGCATATGATTGTATCATATGCATCATATTTTTTATTTGCTTAATAATCGTTATTTCCAAATAAATCTAACTCATTAAAACTTTTACATGTATATGATACATGGTAAATAGTTTGAGATAATCAAATTTTGATATAATAGTTTTATTAAAATCTATTGATATGAAACATAAGTCTCAAGAGCTAACCATTTTCAAAACACTCGTCAAACTTTCGATCATTTCTAATACGGGTCTGCCAAAGCAGGGTGTGTGGATTTTATCTTAAGGAGGCGAGATGAATAAACAAGCCTATACATATGTTTTAAATGCTTAAGACTTATATAGGTTATACAAAACGGTTTGGACCTATGACTTATTTGGGATTAATACAATTAAAACGACATAAGATGTCATCCCAAATGATAATCTAAAGCATTTCTTAATTACAGGGGACATGCCAAGGCTGTGTCTGTGATTATCTGATTGTTAGATTATAATTCATATATGTGTATGTGATACATAAAATTTGAGACTAACATGTTGACATAAGATGTCATCTCTATTGATAAAAACTAAAGTTCTTTTATTTGCGAGGGACATGCCATAGATGTGCTTGCATTTACTTGATTGTTAGATTTTAAAATCAATATATCTCACGAATAACTTTGCATATTAATATTGCAGAATCAATGGTGTCAATCAATTCAAACTCATTGCGATCAATTCTTGGAAAAGAAAAATTTTCTGGCACTAATTACCTTGATTGGTCAAGGAACTTAAGAATTATTCTCAAAGCTGAAAAGAAGCAGTACATTCTTGAAAACCTAATTCCTGATGAACCGGAATCAACCGCCACCAAAGCTCAAAAAGATGCTTGTAATAAGCATATGAATGATTCTTTGTATGTGACATGCCTCATGCTAGAAACCATGAACTCGGAGCTGCAAATATAGTTCGAGGACATGGAAGCTTATGAAATGATGGGTCAGCTTAAGAAAATATTCCAAGATCAAGCCCGTCAGGAGAGGTTTGCCACTACGAAGGCATTGAATGGTTGTAAAATGTCTTCAGGTACTTCTGTTAGTGCTCATGTCCTTAAGACGAAGGGATACATTGAGCATCTTGAAAGGCTAGGAGCTCCTATCAGTCAGGAACTCGCTACAGATATGATCTTAGCATCACTGCCTTCAGAGTACGATCAGTTTGTAGTAAACTTCAACATGCACAACATGGAGAAGACTATTACTGAGTTGCATGGGATGCTAAAACAAACTAAGACAAACATTAAGAAAGTTGTTCTCAATGTTTTAATGGTTCAAAAGAAATGGAATAAAAAGAAAGGGAATAAGATGGCCTCGAAAGATAAAGGTAAGGGTAAAATGCAAATGTTGCCTAAACTCAAACCCAATCCTTTCAAGAAGTCATCGAAACAACCCAAAGAAGTGACTTTTTACCACTGTAATGAAACTGGTCATTGGAAAAGGAATTGCAAGGTCTACCTGGAAGAAATGAGGAAATGGAAGAGCGGTGATACTGCTGCTTCAGGTACTCTTGTTATAGAAGTCAACTTATCTACTTCTTCATCATGGGTATTAGATACCGGTAGTGAAGCTCACATTTGTGGGAATGCGCATGGGCTACGAAGACAACTGGTAAAAGGTGAATGGACCTACGTGTTGGAAATAAAGAAAGAGTTGCTGCTATTGCCGTAGAGACTTATGATATAAAGCTACCTAGTGGACTTGTATTGGAACATAATAATTGTTATTGCGTTCCTGCTATGGGTAGAAACATTATATCAGTTGCTTGCCCTGATTTGGAAGGTTATAACTTTACTATTGAGAAAAGTGTCATGTCCATATTTAATAAATGTATTTTTTATGGAGATGCCTTGATGAGTGGGAAATTATATTCCATAAATCTTGAAAGTTCCAAAACTGTCTATAACTTGAATGTCAAAAGACTTAAATCAAATGATTTAAACCAAACATATTTCTGGCATTGTCGTTTGGGCCATATAAACGAGAAACGTATAACCAAAATACATAATGATGGATTCTTGGACACATTTGATTTAGAGTCATATGATACGTGCGTATCTTGCTTATTAGGCAAAAATGACCAAAGCTCCTTTCACGGGCCATACTGAGAGAGATGCAGATTTATTGGGCTTAATACATACTAATGTACGTGGTGTAATATCCACAATTTCTACTACTGTTGTTTAATATTATTTTATCCGAGTTATATTGTATAACATGAAATCTGTACAGTAGGGATAAAATAAATTAAGGACTGAGATGTCAGTATTGGTATAATTACTGCATTTGGTGGACAGTTGTATTTGAAGATATTATGTGTCGGGCGTAACATACGAAAATATTGTTGGAAGTAGTATACATATTCAGTATGCCGTATGCTCGTATATAGTATGTTGAGACGTTGGATATGAATAGCTGAAAATGGCTAAGTACAGCCACATTAGCGCACGCTACGATGTATACTTAGCGTATGCTAAGGCACAAGGATTACATACGTTAATGAGCGCAGTTAACGTACGTTAAGATGCTAACCATTAAGTACGCTATGTATAAGGCATTACATACGTCTCAAGAGGAATCGGACAACTCAGGTTATGGCCGACACGAATTCTACCACTACAATCAACATAGCATTGGTCTAAATCATCAATTCCATGATTATACTTAAAAACCATCATATATCTTATCAAATTTCCCTCTTTGATGTAGTATAAATATAACAAGAACATCATGAACATCATGATTCCATAATCATGATTACAACAAATAACCTAATCGAAGACATATATCATTGTATCTTCCAATATACAATTCACATGACCTCAAGAATCATAACAACAACACCGTAATCATCTTCATACGAATTATTCACCAACAATATCATCAAAATCTGAATTCAAGGTGTAGAGTTCATTAACATACCTCAAGAACATCAATAACATAATCAACCCCTCAAAAATCATTGATATCTTCATATCCAAGCTTCTAATCCATGTTCCCAAGCTCATAACCAGGATAGAAGAGGTGTATTCTCACTTTCATGTGTAGAGGGATGAAGTTGTAGGAAGAATATCAATTTTCTCTCATGAAGAAATGGAAGAACTAACCTTATTTTATAAACTGCATCGCTCATTACGTACGTTATAACTCCATATTAACATACGTAATACACCTTACGTATGCTACATGTCTCTCATAGCGTACGTAACATCATTCCAGAACCCACTGACGTGTTTCGTTAAATTGATTACGTACGTAACATATCCTTCATAGCGTACGTAATATGTACGTTGACTTGCTATAGTGAAACTCCATTTAACGTACATTATAAACTTCCCGTAGCATACATTAACCTCAGCATTGACTCGCCCATCCATATCCGCGCCGAAAGCTGCCGACGACAGGACCCATCTGTCAGCCATAGCCTGAGCTGTCCGATTCCTCTTCTTACGTACGTAATGCCTCATACATAGCATACGTAATGGTTAGCATATTAACATACATTAACTGTGCTCATTCACGTACGTAATCCTTGTGCCTTAGCGTATGCTAAGTATACATCGTATTGTGCGCTAATATGGCTATACTTAGCCATTTTCAGCTATTCATGTCCAACATCTCAACATACTATATACGAGCATACGACATACTGAATACATATACTACTTCCAACAATATTTTCGTATGCTACGCCTGACACATAATATCTTCAAATACAACTGTCCACCAAATGCAGTAATTATACCAATACTGACATCTCAGTCCTTAATTTATTTTATCCCTACTGTACAGATTCCATGCTGTACAATATAACTCGGATAAAATAATATTAAACAATAGTAGTAGAAATTCTGGATATTACACGTGGACCAATGAATACAAATGCTAGAGCATAACGTTCACGGATGACTTAAGTAGATTCAGATATATCTACGTAATGAGTCATAAGTCTGAGTCGTTTACGAAATTCAAGCAATTTCAAAATGAAGTACAAAAGCAGTTAGGCAAAACTATTGAAGAACTACGATCAGATCATGGCGGTGAATATTTGAGCCATTAATTTGACAATCATCTCAAAGATTGTGCAATTGTTTCACAACTAACTCCACATGGAACACCTGAACGGAATGGTGTGTCGCAACGGAGAAATCGAACCTTGTTAGACATGGTTAGATCGGTGATGGTTCAAGCTAATATTCCAATTTCTTTTTGGAGTTACGCCTTGGAGACTTCTGCGTTCATTTAAATAGAGTACCATCTAAATCAGTTCAAAGCACACTATATGAGATATAGACAAGGAAACAACCTGTTTTGTCTTTCCTTAAGATTTTGGGTTGTAAAGCTTATTTGAAGCTACTTATCATTGATAAATTATCACCCTAATCGGATAAATGTCTTTTTGTAGGATATCCTAAGGAAACTGAAGGATATTACTTTTACATTCCATCAGAGAACAAAGTGTTTGTTGCTCGATCTGTAGTATTCCTTGAGAAGGAATTTATTTTCAAGAAAACTAGTGGGAGCAAAATAACTCTTCATGAGATGAGAGAGCCACAAATAGATACTGAACCTTTAGATAAAACTGATTTAAACTCACATAGAGATGTTGAGACCACTTCTTATATACCATCTCCACGTAGATCTATACGTTATCATCGTGAACCTGAGAGATATGGATTTCTCATCACAGATAAGCGTAAAATGCAAATGTTGCCTAAACCCAAACCCAATCCTTTCAAGAAGTCATCGAAACAACCCAAAGAAGTGACTTTTTACCACTGTAATGAAACTGGTCATTGGAAAAGGAATTGCAAGGTCTACCTGGAAGAAATGAGGAAATGGAAGAGCGGTGATACTGCTGCTTCAGGTACTCTTGTTATAGAAGTCAACTTATCTACTTCTTCATCATGGGTATTAGATACCGGTAGTGAAGCTCACATTTGTGGGAATGCGCATGGGCTACGAAGACAACTGGTAAAAGGTGAATGGACCTACGTGTTGGAAATAAATAAAGAGTTGTTGCTATTGCCGTAGGGACTTATGATATAAAGCTACCTAGTGGACTTGTATTGGAACATAATAATTGTTATTGCGTTCCTGCTATGGGTAGAAACATTATATCAGTTGCTTGCCCTGATTTGGATGGTTATAACTTTACTATTGAGAAAAGTGTCATGTCCATATTTAATAAATGTATTTTTTATGGAGATGCCTTGATGAGTGGGAAATTATATTCCATAAATCTTGAAAGTTCCAAAACTGTCTATAACTTGAATGTCAAAAGACTTAAATCAAATGATTTAAACCAAACATATTTCTGGCATTGTCGTTTGGGCCATATAAACGAGAAACGTATAACCAAAATACATAATGATGGATTCTTGGACACATTTGATTTAGAGTCATATGATACGTGCGAATCTTGCTTATTAGGCAAAAATGACCAAAGCTCCTTTCACGGGCCATACTGAGAGAGATGCAGATTTATTGGGCTTAATACATACTAATGTACGTGGTGTAATATCCACAATTTCTACTACTGTTGTTTAATATTATTTTATCCGAGTTATATTATATAACATGAAATATGTACAGTAGGGATAAAATAAATTAAGGACTGAGATGTCAGTATTGGTATAATTACTGCATTTGGTGGACAGTTGTATTTGAAGATATTATGTGTCGGGCGTAACATACGAAAATATTGTTGGAAGTAGTATACATATTCAGTATGCCGTATGCTCGTATATAGTATGTTGAGACGTTGGATATGAATAGCTGAAAATGGCTAAGTATAGCCACATTAGCGCACGCTACGATGTATACTTAGCGTATGCTAAGGCACAAGGATTACATACGTTAATGAGCACAGTTAACGTACGTTAAGATGCTAACCATTAAGTACGCTGTGTATAAGGCATTACATACGTCGCAAGAGGAATCGGACAACTCAGGTTATGGCCGACACGAATTCTACCACTACAATCAACATAGCATTGGTCTAAATCATCAATTCCATGATTATACTTAAAACCATCATATATCTTATCAAATTTCCCTCTTTGATGTAGTATAAATATAACAAGAACATCAAGAACATCATGAACATCATGATTCCATAATCATGATTACAACAAATAACCTAACCGAAGACGTATATCATTGTATCTTCCAATATACAATCCACATGACCTCAAGAATCATAACAACAACACCGTAATCATCTTCATACGAATTATTCACCAACAATATCATCAAAATCTGAATTCAAGGTGTAGAGTTCATTAACATACCTCAAGAACATCAATAACATAATCAACCCCTCAAGAATCATTGATATCTTCATATCCAAGCTTCTAATCCATGTTCCCAAGCTCATAACCAGGATAGAAGAGGTTTATTTTCACTTTCATGTGTAGAGGGACGAAGTTGTAGGAAGGATATCAATTTTCTCTCATGAAGAAATGGAAGAACTAACCTTATTTTATAAACTGCATCGCTCATTACGTACGTTATCACTCCATATTAACGTACGTAATACACCTTACGTATGCTACATGTCTCTCATAGCGTACGTAACATCATTCCAGAACCCACTGACCTGTTTCGTTAAATTGATTACGTACGTAACATATCCTTCATAGCGTACGTAATATGTACGTTGACTTGCTATAGTGAAACTCCATTTAACGTACATTATAAACTTCCCGTAGCATACATTAACCTCAGCATTGACTCGCCCATCCATATCGGCGCCGAAAGCTGCCGACCACAGGACCCATCTGTCAGCCATAGCCTGAGCTGTCCGATTCCTCTTCTTACGTACGTAATGCCTCATACATAGCATACGTAATGGTTAGCATATTAACGTACATTAACTGTGCTCATTCACGTATGTAATCCTTGTACCTTAGCGTATGCTAAGTATACATCGTATCGTGCGCTAATATGGCTATACTTAGTGTTGGCCACTAAGTATACTGGATACAGTTTGGAAAATAGTTTGAACAACAAACTGTACGGATTCTAAATCTGAGTGCGTAGCGGAAGTCTTGGATACAGTAGGTTGCTGTGGATACAGCAACTAAGTGTATAGTGTATACTTAATATATCACAGTAATTTAAAACAGTAAAAGCTGAAGGTAAATAACACAGTAATTAAAGTGGTTCGAGGTAAACCCCTCTACGTCCACTGGTCCTCCACACAGGAGTAAAAAGTTTATTATAATTACTGCGTACATAACTACGTAATTATAATCAAACCTATCCTTGTATCGTTCACACAGATTGATACAAAGAATGTCGCTTTCAACCGTTCACACAGATTGGTTAAAGCTTCATTCTTGACTAGCTTCTTCACACACAGTTCCAAAGCGTCGTCCTTATTCGTCCCACACAGGTCAGAATAGCTTGTTGAGTTCACACAGAGCTCAGTTTTTACGCAGAGGTAAAAGGTAGGTAACCAGGTAATAACAACAGCTTTGAATATGAAGTTCTTGAGCTGATGATGGCTGTTCTTGATGTTGAGCACTGTATATCTCTTTCGTTCTTAATTGCAGTAAGCTTTGGAGATATGTTTGCTCTGATGATAACTTTTGATAGCTTGAGAGTTAGGTTACTTGGTGTCTGATCTTCAATGTCTTCATAGGATATATATAGTCTCTGAAGAAAGTATCCGTTGAGATGTATCCGTTTGAATAAGATTTCGCCCAACGGATTATGACATGATCCGGATTTCGCGGATTCTCAAGATTCGAAGATCGCGATTTAAATACCTTATCCTTGAGTATTTAAATACTTCTTTATTCAACGGGACTTGACTGCTCTTTCTTTGTCTGTTGTGAGTCAGATGGAAGATAACTGTATTTTGAGTATCGAGACAGTTTCCATACTTGGTCTTTTTACAAGTCTTCTTGCTGTACTGAAGAGCTTCACTATATGCTGATTCGAGGCAGGTCTTTGATACAGGATAAAGCCTCAAAGCTTCGATACAGTTTCCTTTTCTGTATTCGGATTGGCATATATGTCAAAACCTCTTTTATCAAATAACATTCGATACAGGGATCGGGTATCCCGGCTGTTTCGATACAAGGTCTTTGTTTTCCCAACAATTTCCCCCTTTTTGACAATTTGCCAAGACTAACTTTCTTAACTCTTCGAGTCTTCTTGATGATGCCAAAACCTTTCTTCATGAAGAATTCTTCTTTGATGACTTCTGGCAGATTTCTTGGTCTTTCGTCAGAAGGTCTGACTTAGTGACTTAGTCTACAATAATGAACTGCTCGCAGGCAAGTTCGATACAGTTTACAACTTAAGCTTATGATTGGCGCGCAGGCACAATCTTACAATGTATTCTAAGTTTACAACTGAACTTATGAACTGTTCGTAGACTAGTTCGTACAGCTTATTTTTCAATCAAGTGTATCTAACTTGAGATTTCTATCAAACAATTTAAGTAATCATACATTAACACAGTAGATTACGATTTGTAATCTTTCAAGACAAACAAACGTTTTTATTGATATTCAAAATGATTGAGTACAGAGTTTGCTGTTTCGAATAGAAATTACAAAAAAAAATAAATAAATAATATACATAGATTTCATCTCCTTATCTATAATCCGCATGCCTCCATGGTCTTTTCCCTTGCTCATTCTCGGTGTCACGCCACCAGTTTTGAAGAGAATCATTGCCTCGATCCTGGTATATCGCTCTTTCTTCATAGGATCGATCAAAGGCAAGTATCCAATCTTCTGGATGGGTGACCCGATCTCCTCTTCTATGTTTGGATTTCATTTCGATTTGGAGAGGGAGTTTCCCTTCTTCTAGCATCTTCGTAAATTTATCTGCGGCCTCCGCTAACGTTTTATAGTTCTTGAAGATGGCGGATTCCCTGATGAGTCTGACAAAGTATCTCATCAGTTCGTTCTTCCTCCAGTGCTTCACTTCGTCGGCAGTAGGGTTGCGGTTGGTCGGCAGACGAATTTCCGAAGGTCTCTGAATAAGAGTTTGCCAAGGGACATTGGGATCATGAAATTCCGGTCTGGAGCCTGAAATTTTAAAACTTTGGGATGGAGGTGCTAGCTTGTTCAATTCGGCAGTGATACTGTTCTGAGCAGCCTCAAATTCCCTTTCTTGTTGCAGCCTTATTCTCCTAGCAGCTTCTCGTGCCTCTTCCCCCTTTTTGGCTTCATCAAGACTTTGCAGGATTTCTAGAGCAGCGTCCTGTTTTGTCTCGATGCTGGTCATTCTCTCTACAAGGGAGGAAAGAGTCTGCGACATTTCCCGAATGCATTTGTCGTGAGCACGCAGTTGAGAGCTGTTCTCAATCATTGCACAAGCGGTCTTGGCTTCAGCTATCCTCGTTTTTGTTGCTTCCTCCTTCAGCAGTTGCTCCTGTTTATCTTCCATGATCTTTAAGGCTCGCTTGAAAACTTCTGGCAAAAGAATGAATGCGTCAACAACACGATATACTTCATGTTGAAGAGTGGCCATTTCTTCAACGGCAGAAGTGTGCATCCAATTCAATGCTTTTTCAACGGAAGATAGAGCATTTACTGCATCCTGGATGAATACAGTCTGAAGGCCAAGAGCTCGCAGGCGCTCTTTTCGTGCGGCAGAGATCGGAGAATCTGGTTGGGCAAGGTCTGCAGCGCTGTTCAACCTTCTTACATTCACGGATGGGCGTGAAGTAAGTTGGACATCCTCAGGTTCGATACCGTCCTCGGATTCCACGGTTGAAGGGGCGGGAGCAGCTTCCTGTGGTTCGGCGACAGTGGGTTGAGAAGCTTCCTGTTGCGAAGATTCTTCAGCAATCATGGATACAGGAGGGACTGAATCGTCCTGTTGGCTTTCAGGAATGGCTTCTTCGGTCGCAGCAGGCTCAGGTGCCTGTTCCAAAATTTCTTGTACTTCCTCGACTGGAGGGACTGATTCCTCTTGGTCGGGAATGCTCTCAGGCTGTGGCGAAGGGGGATTGGCCTGGGTAGAAGGCCCTTCGTCATCTCTGGGTGGAGAGGCGTCTCGAGCTTCAGCCTCTTCACGACTCATTCTCAGACCTGCTTGTAGAGCATCGTCGTCTTCGTCTGAGTCATGATCTTCGTCATCTTTTGGATTGGTGGGAGAATCCTCTGACTTATTCTTTCCTTTCCTCCTGGCGTCAGATTTGTGCAGAATATGGCTTTCAATTAGATCCTTGCAAGAGGGGTTGTCCCATCGAAGCAGGGCCTCAATTTCAGTTGAGTCTGTTACTTCGGAGACGAATCTCTCTTCGTGGCTCCAATTGCTCCAGTTGTACAGTGTATCGTATGGAGCTAGCCTGTAGCCTTTCCATTGCAGAAGTCTTTCATAGGCATGTTCAATTTGAACCGAAAGAATGGTCTGATTAATGATCGAGTCAGGGGAGGGACTTCGAATAACGCCTGGAGAAGTCAAGCTGAGGATTCCCGCAGTATGGGATCCTCAGACGAAGAGGGACTCCTTACAGGGGATGGTGCCCTGAAGGAAGATGGATCCTGTACGGGTGTGGGATCCCGCAGAGGAGAAGTAGCTTTTGGCTCCGAATGGTCAGCCGACTCGCTAAAGTTTTGAGCGTTGGCAAATGTCTCAATATCCGTCGTTGCCGCCAAAGGCTTGGGATCTACCGTCGATACAGTAGGAGACACCTCTTCCACAGGGGTTGGGCCCTGGGGTTCTTCATCAGTGGGTTGCGCCACGGGGGAGACTTCCTTGGAGTGCTTGGCAGATTTGATTTTTGAAAGCCTCCTGAGTCTCTTCTTGGGCTTCTCACCAGCAGAGTGTTTCTTGCTGTGAGATCTCTTTCGCTTCCTTGAAGATTCCATTTCTGGGACCTTCAAGGTTTCATCTCTTGGATTGTCAGAAATTGGCATGTGCCTGGTTCTCGGGTGGTTGCAATGCATGGTGCTCTGGTTATACGCAGTGAGCTTGACGCCTCCTAAGTATATCCTCGGGCTCTTCTTCTTCGCATCGGCGGATTGCGTCAGTCCGCACTTCGTCAGGATATAATTCAGCATTAAACCGAAGGATTTCTTCTGGGAGGCTGGTTTGCACACTTCCTCTTGTAAGCGTTTCAGAATTATTTGGCACCAATTGACCTTTTCACAGGTCAAAATAGCCGCCATCATTCTGAACCTCAAGTTTGTGCACATCTCGAACGCACCGGTTCGGTTTTCAATAATCCTGGAGCAAAAGTCATGAAGATACACAAAATGAAGAAGAAAGTTTTTCTTGTGACAAGTAGTTGTCACCATATCAACCACTTGGGACCCTGTAAATAGTCCATAAAACTTAGTAATGAGCTCTTGAGACCCGAACGTCTCAAGTTGATCCATGGTGAGGCCATCAGCGGGTAGCCTGTAGATTCTCTGGAGCAGATCGCGATTGATACATCTCCTCCTCGGATCAAGCAGTGATGTCGCAACATGACCTCCCGGGCCGGATGAAAACGGACAGCGGCGTTGAGGTAGAATTCCTCAACCAGATGGGCGTCGAATTTGTCGGCGGTCTTGCTCCCAAGGCGATAGAGGCCTTGTTGTTGAAGACGAGTAATGATATATTCCATAGGTTCTGCGTCGTTGGTTTCTGAAAGAATACGCTCGATGATGACAGGTTTGGAGAAGATCCGGCCATCAATGATGTTGGAGGATTTCTTCAGAACAGGGGAAGAAGATTGACCAGCCATTGATGTTTTCTTAAGAAAAAGGGTGCAAGAAAACAATCGAGATGTGCAGTGAGATGCAGAAAAATATGTAGGCTGTATTTGCTTGAGAACTCTTGTAATTGCAGAAAGCGTAAAGAGTCTCCAATGGCAGATTCAGTCCTTTTATAGTTGGGCGGTGAAATAGGGTTTTGCAGAGTACGAATGGTCAGATTTTAAGGGATGGGGACCGGTTTTGAAATCAACGGTTAGGATGGACTGAGTGTAACTGGTACGCTAATCCATTAAAAAGTTTAAAATTAGAGCGGGTCCCACTTCTGACATAGGTTGATACCCTAAATGCCTAAAACAGCGGTTTAAAAATAATAAACAATTTAAAACATCGCGGCTTTTGAGATTCAGTTGTCCAGATGTCGTGTAAGACATTTAATGAACGTGACGTTTGACATAAAAACAGGGCACGTGGACAAAAATTATTTTAAAAGGAAATAATATTATATTATATACTGAATCGAAATTCTATAGCATGTGCTATTTTCCGCGTCGATACAGCGTTCCCCCTTAAAAAGGTACTTATAGGTTTTGAATTCCATACATCAATATCTGGATTAATGCTGTATTCATGGGTCCTACAGTATTCCCCCTTAATTATTGCACACACCAGCTGTAGGATTCATATGCGTTCGCTCGCTACGATCAGTATTGATGATTCCGAGTGTACGGATAATTAATGTTGGATACCGTATTCACGGGTCTTACAAAGATTCCCCCTCAATTGTTGCGTAAAAACAGAAATTACTTACAGGAGTCTGGCCGTAGCATTCCCAATTCTTGTCCGAGCATGTTGAATCTTGCCGTGTCGAGAGGCTTGGTGAAGATGTCGGCCACCAACGTCTGTATGAACTTTTTCCAGCGAACATCCTTGTTCTCGACATGATTCCCGATAAAATGATGCTTCATGTTGATATGCTTAGTGCGCGAGTGCGAGCGTGATTGTGCGTGATTGCAATTGCACTCGTGCTATCACACATGATCGAGTCTCTCTAGCATCGATTCCATAGTCTCCGACAGCTTGTTGCCGCATCCAAAGGATCTCGCATACGCAGCCTACCACAAAGATAGTACTGATTCACCGTGGAAAGAGAGTTAGCCAATTGCTTCTTACCGAACCAAGAAACGAGTCTAGGTCCGAGAAAGTGACAAGTTCCACTTGTACTCTTCCTATCTAGCTTGCACCTCCGAGATCCGAGTCGCCAGATCCAACTAAATCGAATCCGCCTTCCTTAGGATACCACAGTCCTGCATCGACTGTTCCTTTAATGTACTTCAGGATTCGTTTAGCTGTATTGAAGTGTGATTCCTTAGGTGCAACTTGGTATCTCGCACACACTCCAACAACAAACTGGATATCAGGCCTGCTAGCCGTTAGGTACAGGAGCGAACCAATGAGCTTCCTGTAGAGTGATTGGTCAAACGGCTGTCCGGCTTCATCAGCACTAATTTGCACGGAAGTGCTCATATGGGTTGGCGAGGATTTGGAATTGTTCATTCCAAATTTGTTGAGAAGCTCCTTGCTGTATTTCTCCTGGTTAATGAATATACCTGAAGGCAACTGTTTTACCTGCAAACCTAGGAAATAACTAAGTTCCCCCATCATACTCATTTCAAATTTACTTTGCATGAGATGAGAGAACCTTTGACATAGAGCAAGGTTAGTTGAACCAAAAATACTATCATCGACATAGATATGTACCATTAGAAGGTCATCACCTTCCTGTATCTTGAACAAGGTTTTGTCCACAGCACCTTTCTCAAATCCGTTGTTGGTTAGATACTGGGACAGGGTTTCGTACCAGACTCTAGGGGCTTGTTTAAGTCCGTACAGCGCTTTCCTTAGCCTGTAAACTAGATCGATACCGTCTGTGTTGGCAAACCCTGGTGGTTGTTCAACATAAACTTTTTCTGCAAGTTCTCCATTCAGGAAAGCACTCTTGACGTCCATTTGGTATACGATAAAACTTTTATGGGCGGCAAAGGCTAAAAATATCCTAATGGCTTCTAGTCTCGCTACAGGTGCGAAGGTTTCATCATAGTCGATTCCTTCTTCCTGACAATAGCCTTGTGCTACTAGTCTGGATTTGTTCCTAATGATAAGTCCATTTCGATCCTTTTTGTTTCGAAATACCCATTTGGTTCCTATAACCGATTGGTGTGTCGGTCTGGGTACAAGATACCATACATTGTTTCTTTCGAAACCGTTAAGCTCTTCTTCCATGGATGTTATCCAATGAGAATTGTTAAGAGAGTCTATGGTCGAAACAGGTTCGGTCTGGGCTAAGAATACAGCGATAGTGCACATATTCAGTCTCCTAAGTTCGGATTGAGATTTCCATTCAGGAAACTGTGAAATTTCAGCATTAGATTCTTCTTGTGCATAAAGTACATTTCCTTATGTACTCTGTATTCTCCTACGAGTTGAAACACCGGCATTAATGTTTCCAATGATCAGTTCTTGCGGGTGATCTCTCAACCATCTTCGGTCGGGTTCTAGTTCAGGATCCCGCATCAGACGAAAGTTTCGTGGATACAGCCTTCGGCTTGTACAGCTTCGCCTTCATCCACATCGATTCTTACAAAGGGGTTGATTTCTAGATCAACGACAGGTTCTATGGGTGTAGGTGGATCCAAGATAGATAGATGGTGAATGTCCTGAGTGATATCATCTACTCCTGTAGGGTCATGGTGTGGTTCGTCGAACACTACATGAACTGATTCCTCGATCGTCATCTTCCTTTTATTGAAGATTCTGAAAGCTTTGATGACGGAGGAGTATCCTACGAATATTCCTTCATCTGATTTTTCATCAAAGGTTCTAAGTTGGTCCTTCCCATTGTTCAATACATAACACCTGCATCCAAAAATGTGAAAATACGAAACTAATGGAGTTTTGTTATTCCATACCTCATATGCTGTTTTGTTGTGGTGCTTGTTGACGATACAGCAGTTTTGAGTGTAGCACGCTGTATTGGTTGCTTCACCCCAGAAACGCTGTGGCAATCTGCTTGCGGCAATCATTGTCCTTGTTGCTTCTTTCAACGTCCTATTCTTTCGCTCGGCAACACCATTTTGTTGAGGTGTACGGCACCGAGTATTCGTGTCAGTATTCCATTCTCCGAGCGTATTGCTCTATAAAGCGGTTAGTAAATTCAAGACTTATCTAACGAATGCACACGATACTCGATGCTTTTTCATTCTGCAACTTTCTCAGGAGCTCGGGCATCCTTGATGTTGTTTCCTTCTTCTTGCTAAGAAAGATCGTCCAAGCATACCTGGAATAATCATCAACAACAACCATGCAATATTTCTTACCTCCCAAACTTACTGGATCTACAGGACCGTAGAGATCCATGTGTAGCATTTCCAACACTCTTTGGGTTGAAGGGTAGGATTTGCTTTTCAGGGTTGACTTGATTTGCTTGCCTTTCTGGCATGGTCCGCAGACACTGTCTTTCTTGAATGACACATCTGGAAAACCTCTAACCATACCCTGTCTTGAAAGCTTATTGATCATCTTGAAGTTGACGTGAGACATCCTCTTGTGCCAAAACCAGCTAATATCTGCAGTGCCTTTGGCAACAAAACATGGAATTGAGGAGCTCATAGGCTTCCAGTCAGCAATGTACATATTACCTGACCTGCTTCTTGTAAGCACAACTTCCTTGGTTTGGGTGTTCTTGACTCTACAGCGATCTATATAGAACTTCACCGAGAACTGTTTATCACGTAATCAAGCTAATACTAAGTAGATTATACTGTAAGCCTTCAACATATGCAACATCGGTGACCTTGAATTTCCCGACAAGTAGGTTTCCTTTCCCTCTTGTTCTTCCTTTAGATTTATCACCGAAGCGAACTTTTGGACCGCGACCTTCTACAAAATCAGATAGCTTGCTCCTATCTCCGGTCATGTGACGAGAGCATCCACTATCGAAGTACCAGGTATCCTCCTCTAGAATGTCCTGTAACAAAGAAATTAGGTAGATTTAGGTCCCCTTTGGTTTTTGGGACCATGTATGTTAGTTCCTTTAGGTACCCAAGCTTTCCTGACAGTAATTGGTTTACTGTAGGACATACTAGGTACAGTGTTGCGATATCTACGGGGGCATATCCGTAGTTGTTATAATCATGATAATTACTATGCATGTAAAATTCAGGGTTATTATTATTATTCCAGTACGAGTGCCGTGTAGGAGGTGGAGCCATTTTCTTAGGCCTAACAGCTTGTCTTATGGGTCTCCAGTTGGATTCCCAATGCTGTTGTTGATACTGAACTGGCATCTGCTGTCTTGAGGGATAACGGGGCTCCTGTATCCAATACCTAGGCGCGCTGTACTGAGAGTACTGCCGTGCGGGCCTTTGGTGGTTGGATACCGCCTTCTTTCTGAATGACTGCCGGCGTTTATGATATGCTTGTGGAGCATGCTGTTGATTACGCCTTCTGAGTGGCTGTTGGTTCCACTGTCTCGAATAGTAGAGTTGCGGGGGCGGAATTGCAGCCTTCGGTTTTCTCGATACAGCAGGTTCCTTTATGGGACTAGGAGTATCTTCCGATTCTCGAATGTTTTCCACAATCTTGACGAACACTGTAATAGTCTTCCCTTTGTTCTATCATGAGCCGTATCCTAAGCCGCTTTATCATGAGCATGTTGCCCAAAGGCTTAATTTCTTCCATTCTTTTGGATGATTTTTCAAAAGACTTTAATGGTCTCAAGTTCGCCGCTTTTTGAGAGTTGTGATTTTGGTTTGTAGTAGAACCAAATCATTTGTCTTGCTCTCATTGTGGGTTTTAACCTCATTTAGTTCATGAGCAAGTTGATGATTGCTCTCCATGAGTTTTTCAAAATCGACCTTGCGGGTTTCACAATCAAGAGACATATTTTCATAGTTTATTTTCAAAGAAGTCATTCTCATCTTTCACTCTAAATTTGTTAATCAAGCCGTATATTCTCGCTTTTAGAGTCTCATGGGTCTTTTGAATGTTTTTAAACTTATTCATCATATTTTCGAAAGTATGAGATGCATTAGATGGAATAGCCGAGGTTGAACTTACCTCATCGTCCGCCTTAACCTTCGGAACATCTTTGGCCATAAAGCACATGTATGCTTTATCATCGACCATCGCCGATGAATCACTTTCAATGACCACCAAGACATTCTCGCCGATTTGGATGGAGTGGGGAGGCTTCGATTCTCCAATCGTGGCCTTGAGCTTGTCTTTCCAAGCACGTCTTCTTTCATCTCTCTCTTGTTGCTCGGCCTGCAATCTTTGGACTTTGGGATGAGGACATTTGTTTGCATAATGGCCTCGGTTTCTCGCAGCTTATAGCAAAGTTAGCATCACCAGATGATGTTTCTGTATTTACCTTGTGGATGTTTGGGCCTATAGGAGTCTTTCCAGATCGCTTGATGAACTTTTGAATTTATGCATTAGAAGCGCCATTTCATCTGGGATGTGATGTCGTGCCATCACAAGATTCTTGTGACTGGGCTTCGACGAGCTAGGCATGCTGTGTCGACGATTCGATACAGCAGCGAGAGCTGTTACCTTTGAAGGAGATTCTTCAGCTTTCTCTCTTCTGTCAATGTCATACTCAAAAGCTTTGAGGTCAGAGAAGAGATCAAAAGTGGATATTTCATTAAGATTACAAGATACACGCATAGCTGTGGTCTTAATGTCCCATCGGGCTGGGAGAGATCTGAAAATTTTTAAGTTCTTCTCCTTTTGGGTGTAAATTTTGCCCACCGCTTCAAGTTCACCAACAATACCAGTAAATCTGAGGTCAAGTTCCTCAAGTGTTTCCATTGGTTTCATTTCAAAAGATTCAAATTGCTAAGTAAGTTTTGAAATCTTGTTTTCTTTTGAGAGCTCAGTTCCCTCACAAATTAACTTGAGTTTATCCCAGATTTCTTTGACTATTTTGCAGCTCTTTACCTTTGAGAACGTGCCTTTGTCAAGAGTGACAAATAACGCGTTCTTAGCCACGTTGTCGAGATTGGCTCGCTTCCTTTCATCTGTTGTCCATTGCTCGCGTTCCTTCTCGAGCATTTCAGCATGGGCTTGGCCCTCAATCCTTGCGGCCGGATTGACCTTCATGATCTTGATAGGACCATCCTGTATAACAAAAATCATCTCTTCATGCATTGCTGCAAGATGAGCTTCCATTCTAATTCTCCAGTCGTCAAATTCGTTAATAGAGAACATAGGGACTTTGTTAATCATAGAAGTATCCATATTGATAATATAGGAATGAAAGAGACTATTTTGAAAATAAGTGATTTGAATCTGATTCGGTTAAAAAGAAATACGACTGATTCTTTTTAGAATCAACCGCTCCGATACCACTTGTTGGCCACTAAGTATACTGGATACAGTTTGAAAAATAGTTTGAACAACAAAGCATGGATTCTAAATCGAGTGCGTAGCGGAAGTCTTGGATACGAGGTTGCCGTGGATACAAGAACTAAGTGTATAGTGTATACTTAATATATCACAAGAATTTAAAACAAGAAAAGTCAAGGTAAATAACACAGTAATTAAAGTGGTTCGAGGTAAACCCCTCTACGTCCACTGGTCCTCCACACAGGAGTAAAAAGTTTATTATAATTACTGCGTACACAACTACGTAATTATAATCAAACCTATCCTTGTATCGTTCACACAGATTGATACAAAGAATGTCGCTTTCAACCGTTCACACAAATTGGTTAAAGCTTCCTTCTTGACTAGCTTCTTCACACACAGTTCCAAAGCTTCGTCCTTATTCGTCCCACACAGGTCAGAATAGCTTGTTGAGTTCACACAGAGCTTAGTTTTTACGCAGAGGTAAAAGGTAGGTAACCAGGTAAGAACAGCAGCTTTGAATATGAAGTTCCTGAGCTGATGGCTGTTCTTGATGTTGAGCACTGTATATCTCTTTCGTTCTTAATTGCAGTAAGCTTTGGAGATATGTTTGCTCTGATGATAACTTTTGATAGCTTGAGAGTTAGGTTACTTGGTGTCTGATCTTCAATGTCTTCATAGGATATATATAGTCTCTGAAGAAAGTATCCGTTGAGATGTATCCGTTTGAATAAGATTTCGTTCCAACGGGATTATGACATGATCCGGATTTCGCGGGATTCTGAAGATCTGAAGACTGACAGTATTTAAATACCTTATCCTTGAGTATTTAAATACTTCATTATTCAACGGGACTTGACTTCTATTCTTTCTTTGTCCTGTTGTGATCTGTATGGAAGATAACTGTATTTTGAGTATCGAGACAGTTTCCATACTTGGTCTTTTTACAAGTCTTCTTGCTGTACTGAAGAGCTTCACTATATGCTGATTCGAGGCAGGTCTTCGATACAGGATAAAGCCTCAAAGCTTCGATACAATTTCCTTTTCTGTATTCGGATTGGCATATATGTCAAAATCTCTTTTATCAAATAACATTCGATACAGGGATCGGGTATCCCGGCTGTTTCGATACAGGGTCTTTGTTTTCCCAACACTTAGCCATTTTAAGCTATTCATGTCCAACATCTCAACATACTATATACGAGCATACGACATACTGAATACATATACTACTTCCAACAATATTTTCGTATGCTACGCCTGACACATAATATCTTCAAATACAACTGTCCACCAAATGCAGTAATTATACCAATACTGACATCTCAATCCTTAATTTATTTTATCCCTACTGTACAGATTCCACGTTGTATAATATAACTTGGATAAAATAATATTAAACAACAGTAGTAGAAATTCTGGATATTACACGTGGACCAATGAATACAAATGCTAGAGCATAACGTTCACGGATGAATTAAGTAGATTCAGATATATCTACGTAATGAGTCATAAGTCTGAGTCGTTTACGAAATTCAAGCAATTTCAAAATGAAGTACAAAAGCAGTTAGGCAAAACTATTAAAGAACTACGATCAGATCGTGGCGGTGAATATTTGAGCCATTAATTTGACAATCATCTCAAAGATTGTGCAATTGTTTCACAACTAACTCCATATGGAACACCTCAATGGAATGGTGTGTCGCAACGGAGAAATCGAACCTTGTTAGACATGGTTAGATCGGTGATGGTTCAAGCTGATATTCCAATTTCTTTTTGGAGTTACGCCTTAGAGACTTATGCGTTCATTTAAATAGAGTACCATCTAAATCAGTTCAAAGCACACTATATGAGATATGGACAAGGAAACAACCTGTTTTCTCTTTCCTTAAGATTTTAGGTTGTAAAGCTTATTTGAAGCTACTTATCATTGATAAATTATCACCCTAATCGGATAAATGTCTTTTTGTAGGATATCCTAAGAAAACTGAAGGATATTACTTTTACATTCCATCAGAGAACAAAGTGTTTGTTGCTCGATCTGTAGTATTCCTTGAGAAGGAAATTATTTTCAAGAAAACTAGTGGGGGCAAAATAACTCTTCATGAGATGAGAGAGCCACAAATAGATACTGAACCTTTAGATAAAACTGATTTAAACTCACATAGAGATGTTGAGACCACTTCTTATATACCATCTACACGTAGATATATACGTTATCATCGTGAACCTGAGAGATATGGATTTCTCATCACAGATGAGAAAAATGTGGAACTCATGGATCTAGATAAGCCCACAACCTACAATGAAGCAACTACTAGCATTGAATGCGAAAGTTGGCTTGAAGAGATGAAATCCGAAATGCAATCCATGTATGATAATCAAGTATGCACTTTGATTGATCTTCCTAAAGGTTCCAAAGCAATTGGTTGCAAATGGATCTTTACAAAGAAAAAGGACATGGATGATATTGTACAAACATACAAATCACGACTCGTGGCGAAAGGATACAATATTGACTATGATGAAACCTTTTTGCCAGTCGTAATGATTAAATCAATTAGAATTATACTTGCCATAGCAGCATATTATGACCATGAGATCTGGCAAATGGATGTCAAAACTGCTTTTCTTAATGGGAAGTTAAATGAGGATGTGTATATGATGCGGCCCGAAGGTTTTGTCGATCCTAATAATTCTAATAAAGAATGTAAGCTTCTAAAAGCCATTTATGGTTTGAAGCAGGCATCCCGGAGTTGGAATCTTCGTTTTGATGAAAAAATCAAAGAGTTTGGTATCATTAGAAATCAAGACGAGCCTTGTGCATACAAGAAGATTAGTGGGAGCGCAATTGTTTTTCTAGTACTCTATGTGGATGATATCCTACTCATTGGAAATGACATCCCTACTTTGCAAAGTGTAAAGCTTTGGCTAAGTAAATGTTTTACAATGAAGGACTTAGGGGAAGCTGCCTATTGTAACACCCCCAATCCGCTCAAGAATATTACACGTCGCACCTCTCCGAAAGGATCTACCAGATAGGAAACTACAAAATAAAACCAACACATGGTCAACTCGACCAAAAACCTAAAACCGTAGACCGATTAGGTTTCTCAAAACACAACGTATCAGTACAACTGATAAACCAAAATACAACTCGATCACATATTACACAACATATCCATCCTCTTAAGGATGACAAAGAAGCTATAAATAAACACTCAGACCGACAGATCACTGACGGACAACCGACTACAAATGTGACTAGTATAGCTGCTTTACATCATCCTCCAAGCCGATCCTGTGATTGCTCTCTCCAATCAGGACAACCTGAAAAGAATATAAATAGTCCCCAACGAGGGGTTAGCGATGGAAATCGCTAGCATGTAACCAAGCTATAAAGTTATACATCAAGAATAAAACTGGTATGAAAATAACCTTTCGACAAGGTAGCAACGCGATCTCCGAGTCTAAATTCTTTTCGAAAATAGTTTCCATTAGGAAAGATCATGAGAATAACTTCAAAACACATTTAAAAGAATAATTGAAGACGTTGGGAGTCTCAGTGTAAAATCATGAAAAGATTTATAATTCTTCTTTTCAAAAGGGTTTTCTTTCAAAACCATATAAATAATTCAATTCTCAACCAAGCCTCAAAGACAAAACCAAATTCACCAATATAACCGAGATCCAAGATTCAAGTATTCACAATTCAGAGATATCAAATCAAACACTCAAATTGCCTCCGTGGCCATGATGGGACCCACCCGGATTAACTGATCATAAACAAACTCAAACACACCCATAATTTATCTTGACATCGCACTCGCAAGTGATGATTCTCGTGTAATATCCGGATTTATTACTGTGTATTTCATCTGTATTCAAACCCTGTATTATTCGAATTTGTGGTTTTGATTATTGGAGTATGATATTTCTTGCATTGGCATCCTTGTACTTAAGTATAACAACATGCAAATTTTCTCATGCAAACTCGTGATAACGCACGCTAAGAATGTATCTTAACGCGCGCTATCGGCTATTACTAGCGCACGCTACGTATGTAGGAGTTGCGTGCGCTAGACACTGAATTATTGAGGTAGGTGGCTAGCACATGCGCCAGCCGGGACATGGGTCCGGGATAAGATTCCCGCAGACGAACCTGGACAGATTTGGAGTCAACGCTTATTAGCGCGCGCTAAGTATGTATTGTAGCGTGCGCTAATTAGCTAAAGTGCAGAATATTATAAATGAGACAACCACCCATTTTGGCTTACATTTCCTTTGTCCATTCTTCATTCTTGAGAGGCCAGAGAGCTATAATCATCCTTCTAACACACTTAGAACACATCTTAGTTATCCTTGAATATTGGTTATCACTTGTGAGTGATCATTGAAGAGAAATAACACCTTGGAGTGGCACATAACCAACCGGAGTCGGATTCTACCTTGTGGTTCAGTGATTTCGGCATATTAAGGTATGTTCAATCTATCTCCAACCTTATATTTGGATCCTAAGGAATTAAATGATCATGTTAATGAGATATTGAATTTCATTAGTGAATTATTCAACAACATCATGTTTAGAAGATTGGAATGTCTACGATTACGATATTATTGTTGGAACCTTGAAGTCGGAATCCTAATACTTCAAATGATGAGAGAAACATTCTGAAGTTAACAATCCGTATGATTTATGTTATCTTTGTGATCATGAATTGGAGGTGATATTATTTCGGTTATAAGAACTTAAAGGAAGAATCATCTTAAGAAATATTCTTTCGTATAAGTTGGAATTATTAGTTCACCTCAAGATGAAGTCTGGATATGTATAATGATAGTAGAATCTAATACATCAACTGGAGATCACCAACTTCGCATGATAATTGTAATCAAGACGGATTATGGTGTTATGATGATTATACGTATACTTGCACCTCGAAGTTGTTATTATCCATGAGATCATTCATAAAGGTTATGATCATAACATGAAGCCGGATAACAAACATTAATTACTGAGGAATTCGCTTACTTCATCACCATTTGTATAATTTGATGCCCTCCAGTGAACTGCCATGCACTCTTAGCGTGCGTTAAGCCACGTGAATTAACGTGCGCTATCGAGTACGTTTAGCGTACGCCACGATTGGGACTTAGCGTGCGTTAAGTCATCAGCTGAGTCAGTAGGCTGATCAGTGAGGCACTGACCACGCCTGGTTAGCGTACGCTAGGCTGTGCGTACTGCGTGCGCTAACGAGTAGCATTAACGTACGCTACATAGGATTCGTAGCGTGCGTTAAGCTATCCAGACAGATTGCATGTTAAAGACTTTCTACCGTAATTGTTGAATTGTTAGACGTTCGTTCGGCATGAAATGAATTCTATGATATTTCTTTTGTTAAGGATCGAGCTTAACACGTGATTGATCGAAGGGGACGACCTTCGAGTATTTTGATATTCGTGGAAGTTTATTCTTGTCAACGAACCGAGGCAAGTACTCTAAATTAGAATTGTTTATATTATGACAATTATGATGTGATTGTATCGTTTAAATATGTTGTGATTATATGTCCACCATGCCTTGATCCGACGGGAATCATCATGGGAATCTATAGCTGTGTGCGCTGGATCGTTGGACAGGTAGTTCCACCATGTGTGTAACACCCCAAACTAGGCGGATATTACAGTGCCGTGAATCCCCGACTGGGACCCACCAGGCAAATGAAAATGATGAATTAAATAATATAATTGTAGTACCGAACCACATTATATTACCAAACACTCCGATGAGGAGTTTAAGTACAACACACCAGGACAATACCGAATACTAGTGTATTTTATATGAAGATAAAATACACCACCCTGAATAAATAAACATTACAAACGGAATTTGCAGCGGAAAATACAAATGACAAATAATCAAATGATCAAAATGATCGAACAAACGGAATGACTGGGCCCCTACTAGTATCACCGACTCGCCGCCGCCAACATGCTCTTCCCGTGCCTTTGCCTTGCCGTGACTGAAAACAAAATCCCAACGGGCCGGGCCATACGTAACAACAATCCTCAAGGGTTGAAAATACACAAACATGATTTAATCAAGTTATGAAATATCCTTCGTTATGAATTACGCCGAAGAGGAGCATCATAGTACGCCCGTAGTGTTCTCGTGCAAGTGTACAAGACGGATGACCGGACACACCCGTCCTTGTACCTAATTAGTCTCACGGAGGTAATCGTTACTGTGCACACCCAATGTATCACTCCCAATACATGGCCATCATGTGCCCGACTAAAAATTCCACACATCCGCACCCGGCCACGCAATATGAACCCTTAAGGTCATATGAACAAGAATGACCATAATGAATATCAATGAATAATACTAATCCGACAAAGTCAAGAATGACTCACCGATACGAGAGTGATAATGAAGTGATTGATAGTTTTCAATGAAATGATTGGAACCGCCATTCCTCGCTAATGAAATGATTATCCGACAATTACAAGTCTCAAAATGATTAATACAATGATGAATGAGTTATGATTATGAATGATCAACAACAAAAGGAATGAATATCCTTTTAACCGAGTAAGAATCAACTTACTCAATACCGATGAAGAATGTCCGCCCACGAACAACGCCCTAAGTGAAATACCGGCCGCCGAACAACCTTGAATAACAATAATTACCAACAACCGTTCAATACACGCATCAAACAACAAAACACGACTAACCCAAAGGTCGAAACAACGATAATCAAACTCATTGGGGCATTCTAACGAATACGTAACCAACCACACGACTTCAAAAATATCCAATCCCGAATATGTCGAAACCAACACTAAAATGAGTATTTCGAACTAACAAAACACTTCAAGGATATCAATAATCCATTAGGAATCCATAATTCATGATTATAACGACATCAATCGGAAAATCCCCAATTAACAAGTCAACCCCAAGGGTTCTTGAAAACAATTCGAAAATAACCATTAAATCGGAGGAATATATTTATCCAAGTAGATAGTCCATAACTTAACATATCCCAATGATAATCCAAGCTTACACGAAGAAATCGGAAGGAAAACCCAAAAATCCGAAATTCTAGATCCAAGAGATTAATACCTTTGATTCGATGTGATGAAGATGATGAAATGATGATCAATCCGAAAGATGAGCTTGAAGATGATGGTTGATGATTACACCTCGAAGAACCCTCTCTGAATCGCTCGAAATCACCCAAAAATACCGAAGGAGTGAAATGAGATGAACAAATGAAGAAGTCGACTAAATGTCCAATTTATACTGCACTGTGTTAGCGTGCGCTAGTCCTTGTGCATAGCGTGCGCTAACGAGTAATTTGGGTAGTCCAAGACTCCACCGTCCGAACACGGTAGCGCGCTAGGTACGTCTTTGTAGAGTGCGCTACGGCCATACTACTAGGGTGCGCTAATATCCATTGGTAGCGTGCGCCAGCGAAATATTTAACGCCCGATCGAGTCCGTAAAACCATCTCGCCTCCGATCTAACTCGATAGCGTGCGCTACAACCATTATTTAGCGTGCGCTAATATATCGGGTTGCGTACGCTAACAAAAACACATAGCGTGCGCTATGAAATAATCCAAAGGTACCGAGCCACCGGACTCAACCTCGATCCGCCTTAGCGCGCTACACCTCATATTAGCGTGCGCTACTTCAACCGCTAGCGCGCGCTATTTACCAATCGTAGCGTGCGCTACTTATATCCTCACCCAAGACCTTCGGATCGCAGCCAAGGTAACCTTAGCGTGCGCTAAAGCCGAGTGGTAGCGTGCGCTACCTATACCCAATTAGCGTACGCTAAATGGAGTATGTAGCGTGCGCTACTCCTCACGCACACCGCAACGAAAATGACAATGATGATAAACACGGCACGAAACTCCAATCGATTAGTGATGAATGACGATTGATACACGATACAATTACTCAATGATGAATACCATGACCGAATATGAGTGACAAATGATCAATGATGAATGAAATTAATGAGTATCAATTCATCAATGATAAATACCGAATGATAATTATTGAGTGATAATTACCGAGTTACAACCGGGTATTACATACACCCCCTTAAAAGATTTTCGTCCCCGAAACTAAGGTCAATACATCTCGGGATAACTCTCCCGCATTGTATCCTCGGTTTCCCAAGTAGCCTCTTCGACTCCGTGTCTAGACCACCGAATTTTAACCAAAGGAATCGTCTTATTTCTCAACCGTTTGATTCGCCGCTCTAAAACTCGTATAGACGCTCCTCGTATGAATGATCGTCGGCGATCTCGATTTCACGAATCAAGTATGTGACTGGGTCGGCAACATACTTCCGCAACCGAGAGACATGAAACACATTATGAATTCGGCTCAACGCCGGAGGTAAAGCCAATCGATAAGCTAACTCGCCACTCGATCCAAAATCTCAAACGGTCCAATGAATCTCGGACTCAACTTTCCTCTTCCCAAAACGGAAGATACCACGACTGGGATACCTTGACCAACACATGGTCACCACCTCGAACTCTAATGGTCGACGACGGTTATCTCGCATATGATTGGCCGACTCGAGCGGTCAACAAACGACTCGATCAAAGCTACCTTCTCACGGCGGCTATAAGCATATCGGGCCTTGCCGATTGATTCGATAAGTCGTCCCAACACAACGGAGATCGACAACGACGACCATACAAGGCTTCGTAAGGTGCCATCTTGATCGAAGCATGCCAACTATTATTATACGTGAACTCGATCAATGGTAGTTGGGCTTCCCAATCGTCTTTCCAATCGAGGACGCATGCCCTCAACATGTCCTCTAATGTCTGAATGGTCCTCTCTGATTGTCCGTCGGACCGAGGATGAAAAGCGGTGCGAGATTAAGCCGAGTTCCCATAGCACGATGAACTGATTTCCAAAATGCGACACAAACCGGCCCATCACGATCGGAAACGATACTTTTAGAGTACCGTGCGCCCGACTATCTCTTTGATGAACAGCTTGAGCAAGTCTCTCGGGACCCCACGTCTCCTTGATCTCAAGGAAATGAGCTGATTTAGTTAAGCGGTCCACGATCACCCGCATCGTATTCATGCCACGACGACTCGCCGGCAAACTCGTGATGAAATCCATAGAAATGTCTTCCCACTTCCATTCGGGAATAGGAAGAGGTTTCAAAGATACCCACGGCCGCCGATGTTCAATCTTAACTTGTTGACAGTTAAGCATCTCGAAACAAATTCTCGCGACTTCGCTTCATATTACTCCACCGAATTTTGTTTCAAGTCCTTGTACATCTTGCTAGACCGGATGAACGGAATAAGGGGTAGCATGAGCTTCTTTCAAAATCGAGTTTTTCAACTCGTCATTTGCCGCACGCACAACCGATTCTTAAACCTCAAAAGTCCATCCTCGTGGACCACAAATCCGTGGGCTTTCCCGAGCCACATCCTCTCGATGCGCAACAATGATGGGTCCGAACTCGATTCTCTCGAATTTCTCCTCGAGTGACGATGAAATCTCTAACATACAAAGCCGCCCGAACTCGCTAGCCGGACCTCGATCTCGGGTCTAAGGAATTCCCGCCAAGCTCCTTCGAATCAAGTAAACGGGCAAGCATCTGCTCCTGAACGGACTTACGACTCAAGGCGTCGGCGACAACGTTCGCCTTGCCCGGGTGGTAGAGGATCTCGATATCATAATCTTTGATTAATTCCAACCATCGTCTCTGACGCATATTTAACTCCTTCTGAGTAAATATATACTTTAAGCTCTTATGATCGGTGAATATCTGACAGGTGACGCCATAAAGGTAATGACGCCAAATCTTCAAAGCGAACACCACGGCTGCTAGCTCCAGGTCGTGGGTCAGATAATTAACCTCGTAATGCCTCAATTGCCGTGAAGCATAGGCAATAACTTTCCCGTTCTGCATGAGCACACATCCGAGACCCTGTCCGGATGCATCACTATAGACCACAAATCCTTCCGTTCCCTGCGGCAAGGAAAGTACAGGTGCTGACATTAACCGGCTCTTGAGTTCCTCAAAACTCCGTTGACACGCGTCGGACCACGTGTATTTCTCATCCTTCCGCAAAAGGTTCGTTAAGGGTTGAGCGATTCGAGAAAATCCCTCAACAAATCGCCGATAATAACCCGCTAATCCGAGGAAACTTCGGATTTCCTTAACGTTCTTCGGAGGTAGCCAATCTCGAATAGCCTCCGTCTTCTGAGGATCGACACGAACTCCGTCTGATGAAATTACATGTCCGAGAAAAGTCACTTCGGACATCCAGAACTCACATTTAGAAAACTTCCCATAAAGTTGTTCTCGTCTCAACACGTCGAGCACTCGATGAAGGTGAGACTCGTGTTCCTCCCGGTCACGAGAATAAATCAAAATGTCATCGATGAAGACAACAACAAACCGATCCAAAAAGTCGATGAAAACCCGATTCATTAACTCCATGAATACCGCAGGTGCATTAGTCAATCCGAATGGCATAACCACAAACTCATAATGACCATAGCGTGTTCGAAACGCTGTCCTCGCGATGTCCGACTCTCGGATCCGCAACTGATGATACCCAAACCTTAAGTCGATCTTGGAAAATA
The DNA here is from genome assembly GCA_033398695.1 of Orobanche coerulescens. Taxonomy (NCBI): domain Eukaryota; kingdom Viridiplantae; phylum Streptophyta; class Magnoliopsida; order Lamiales; family Orobanchaceae; genus Orobanche; species Orobanche coerulescens. The sequence continues at coordinate 73,158,613 of CM065815.1, forward strand.
CTGAAGCCCCCTGCAGTTGATCTAAGAGATCATCAATACGGGGTAAGGGATACTTATTCTTGATTGTCACCCTGTTCAACTCCCGATAATCAATACATAAGCGAAATGAACCATCCTTCTTCTTGACAAACAATACTGGTGCTCCCCACGGGGACGCACTCGGTCGGATGTAACCTTTCTCGAACAACTCCTCAAGTTGGTTCTTTAACTCCTGCATTTCGGTCGGGGCCATCCGCACGGTGCCTTCGATATTGGGGACGCATCGTGCTCCAACTCAATCGTGAATTCCACATCCCTCCGTGGAGGCAAACCAGTAACTCGTCGGAAAACATCGCATATTCCTCACCACCGGAATATCCATCAACATTATCGATGACTTCTCGGTTTTGGCCATGTAGCACCAATAACCGACATCCCCGATTGAGTAATCTTACCGCTTTCATCAAATTAATGACCTTACTGCAATGTAGGATTACCTCCCCAAAACACACATTCAACCCCATCGTTCGAAATGATAGTGACCATACGCTTACGGACACTAATGATGGCATCATGACGATCCATCCAATCAATACCCAAGATGACGCTGTCTCTCGGCAAATCTACCACGATTAGGTCCACGCCATACACGACCATGAAATCAATCGACAATTCTCAATCTCCCGACACGATAATTCGTCTACCATCGTAGGCCAATGACATAAGGCTCACAACTAGTAGCACTACCCGCATTTAGTCTACTCAAACATGACTCGGAAATGAATGAATGCGATGCACCAAGATTTAAAAGAGTACACACAAAGTTGAGATAGAATATCGAGTGTACGAGATCATTCGGGCCTCGGATCATCGGTCTTCTTCATCTCATAAATCCGGGCTTGCTAGTCCCGCACCGGACGCTCCTGTCACGGCTAAAAGCTCCACCTTTAGTCGCTCCCGCTGCTTTAAACGACGCTGATTGAGTGGCCCGATTCTCGAACGGCCGACCGCTTAGGGGCCCGAGATGACGTCCGAGTAGGTTTGGAGTCCCTACGGCAAAACGGGCCTTATGTCCCACAATTCCACAGCTTATGACACGTGATGATCGTCTCGACACTTGGTGCCGACATGACCAAGATCCCCACGCTGTAACAGTGATGGCCGAATCGCCGCCGCGATCGAGATTCCGGGTTTAGACGACACCGAGGTCGCTCGAAAGCAGAGCCCGCACGGGGTTTCTTGAAGGTTGTCTCGACCGCCTTGATCGATTACGATTCTTCGATTTCTTGCTAGCAGACGAAGGTTGCCGCTTAGCAATTTCCTTAGCAAGAAGCTCATAAGTGAGAGCTTTCAATGAATTCACCAACGTGGTGAAATTATGATTAAGTAATCAAGTCTCATACGGGGTTTCACCTCTCTTGAAATACTTGATCTTGTCCGCTTCGAGTGAATGATAGATGAGGCGAACGGAAGAAGTTCCCTGAAATTTCTCGGCAATGGCGAGAACATCCTCGTCTGTTGAGGGTCGGGGTGAGCAATTCGACACTTGGCCTCTCTCGAGTGGGGCCGGATAATACCTCTCCATCATGAGAGTCTTGAACTGATCCCAAGTACAAGATCCTTCGGTGGGCTTCAACGACAACCACCAAGAATGTGCGCTCTTACCAAGGTAGTAAGCCGCAACAGAAACTTTGTGTCCCTCGGGACACTCTACCATCGCAAACAGCTTCTCGAAATGCTCGAGCCAATGAATGATATCTGCCGTCTCAGACGAGCCCTCAAAAGTAGGTGGCCTCTGGCGAGAGATATCGCCGATGATGTTACTCACATTCCTCTCTTGCCTCTGAGGTGGCGGCGGAGGAGCCTGCTGATTCTGATTGACGGAGTTATGCATCGTCTCCATCAACTGAGCCATCTGAGTCATTTGGGCCATCATGCCCTGCATAAATGCGAGTGGGTCGACACGGACACCCTCTGACTGAGCCGTGTCCCAGGTACGACTCCCTGACAGTGAATGATCGCGTCCAGGTGAGTGAGTGGCAGCGTCGCTGCTCGATGAGTTAGCATTATTCCTGGCATTTGCACGGGTATTCGCACGAGTTCTCGGGATTCGGCCCGCTCCACGGCCTCGTCCTCCACGTCCTCTGCCAACCCTTTCCATACTGAAGTGGAAAGTCATATGATGATTATACATCTCGCATGAGTATCACATTATGATTATATTATGAAATAATGAAAATGAGCATACGCGCTCAAATACAGTGATTACATGAATGATTGATTGACGTGACATGATTATCTGATGAAGTTACTGAAATGATTATCTTGGATGAGTTAACAAGGTAAATGATCCGATCTTCCTGATCAACAACTGAACAATGAAATGAATTGACTGATTAATGAGTTAACCTGACCGTCCTGGTCAAAATGACAATGATGATTGAGGATTGTTAACTGATGAATTATGAATGAATGACTATTGCCAGAAATTATACCATGGCATTAAAAATCTTACAGTTCTTGGTCTGATTGGCTCGGCATTTGCACAGGTCACACGTGACGCGAAAGTCCAATGATACTAGTCCGATGACGATGATTTCAAATGAGACATGACTTGGAGGGTAGTATTCAAAACCACGCTCTGATACCAACTCTGTAACACCCCAAACTAGGCGGATATTACAGTGCCGTGAATCCCGACCGGGACCCACCGTGCAAATGAAAATGATGAATTAAATTATATAATTGGAGTAGCGAACCACATTATTTTACCATACAGTCCGATGTGGTGTTTAAGTACAACACACCAGACAATATCAATACTAGTGTATTTTATATGAAGATAAAATACACCACCGAATAAATAAACATTACAAACGGAATTTGCAATGAAAATACAAATGATGAAATAATCGAAATGATCAAAATGATCAACAAACAGAATGACCGGGGCCCCTACTAGTATCACTTGGGACTCGCCGCCAACATGCTCTTCCCGTGCCTTTGCCTTGCCGTGACTAAAACAAAATCCCAACGGGCCGCCATACGTAACAACAATCCTCAAGGGTTGAAAATACACAAACATGATTTAATCAAGTTATGAAATATCCTTAGTTATGAATTACGGCAAGAGGAGCATCATAGTATGCCCGTAGTGTTCGTGCAAGTGTACAAGACGGATGACCGGACACACCCGTCCTTGTACCTAATTAGTCTCACGGAGGTAATCGTTACCGTGTGCACACCCAATGTATCACTCCCAATACATGGCCATCATGTGCCCGACTAAAAATTCCACACATCCGCACCCGCCACGCAATATGAACCGGAAGGTCATATGAACAAGAATGACCATAATGAATATCAATGAATAATACTAATCCGACAAAGTCAAGAATGACTCACCGATACGAGAGTGATAATGAAGTGATTGATAGTTTTCAATGAAATGATTGGAACCGCCGTTCCTCGCTAATGAAATGATTATCCGACAATTACAAGTCTCAAAATGATTAATACAATGATGAATGAGTTATGATTATGAATGATCAACAACAAAAGGAATGAATATCCTTTTAACCGAGTAAGAATCAACTTACTCAATACCGATGAAGAATGTCCGTCCACGAACAACGTCCTAAGTGAAATACCGGTCGCTCGAACAACCTTGAATAACAATAATTACCAACAACCGTTCAATACACGCATCAAACAACAAAACACGACTAACCCAAAGGTCGAAACAACGATAATCAAACTCATTGGGGCATTCTAACGAATACGTAACCAACCACACGACTTCGAAAATATCCAATCCCGAATATGTCGAAACCAACACTAAAATGAGTATTTCGAACTAACAAAACACTTCAAGGATATCAATAATCCATTAGGAATCCATAATTCATGATTATAACGACATCAATCAGAAAAATCCCCAATTAACCGAAGTCAACCCCAAGGGTTCTTGAAAACAATTCCGAAAATAACCATTAAATCCGGAGGAATATATTTATCCAAGTAGATAGTCCATAACTTAACATATCCCAATGATAATCCAAGCTTACACGAAGAAATCGGAAGGAAAACCCAAAAATCCGAAATTCTAGATCCAAGAGATTAATACCTTTGATTCGATGTGATGAAGATGATGAAATGATGATCAATCCGAAAGATGAGCTTGAAGATGATGGTTGATGATTACACCTCGACGAACCCTCTCTGAATCGCTCGAAATCGCCCAAAAATACCGAAGGAGTGAAATGAGATGAACAAATGAAGAAGTCTGACTAACTGTCCAATTTATACTCAGACCAGGTTAGCGTGCGCTAGTCCTTGTGCATAGCGTGCGCTAACGAGTAATTTGGGTAGTCCAGTACCCACTGTCCGAACACGGTAGCGCGCTACGTACCTCTTTGTAGCGTGCGCTACGGCCATACTACTAGCGTGCGCTAATATCCATTGTTAGCGTGCGCTAGCGAAATATTTAACGCCCGATCGGGAGTCCGTAAAACCATCGCCCTCGATCTAACCTTGATAGCGTGCGCTACAACCATTATTTAGCGTGCGCTAATATATAGGTTGCGTACGCTAAAAAAAACACATATCTTGCGCTATGAAATAATCCATGCGATCCAAAGAGCCACCGGACTCAACCCGATCCGTCCTTAGCGCGTTACACCTCATATTAGCGTGCGCTACTTCAACCCGCTAGCGCGCTACTTACCAATCGTGGCGTGCGCTACTTATAACTCACCTGCAGTCCAGTACCTTCTGGACTGCAGCCAAGGTAACCTTAGCGTGCGCTAAAGCTGAGTGGTAGCGTGCGCTACCTATACCCAATTAGCGTACGCTAAATGGAGTATGTAGCGTGCGCTACTCCTCACGCACAGCTCGCAACGAAAATGACAATGATGATAAACACGGCACGAAACTCCAATCAGATTAGTGATGAATGACGATTGATACACGATACAATTACTCTGAATGATGAATACCATGACTGAATATGAGTGACAAATGATCAATGATGAATGAAATTACTGAGTATCAATTACTGAATGATAAATACTGAATGATAATTATTGAGTGATAATTACTGAGTTACAACTGGGTATTACAATGTGTTGGTCCGACGGGATCATCATGGGAATCTATAGCTGTGTGCGCTGGATCGTTGGAATACCATCAGTATGTTGAAACTGTTATGATATGATATGTGTTGTGGATATTTCTCGTTGGAGAAACTTGTTATGATATAATTGTTGATTATATCACTGTTGTATGATTATTGTACTTGTACTAGCATCGTTGTGCTAACCCCTTCGGGGGTGAACATTTGTGTATGTTCAGATCCAGAGAGCGGGAAACAACCGGAGATGCATGACGACGAGGGTGCGAGTGATGTTCCGCCGGTTTGTCATTCGTTGTTTGTTGGTTATTTCAATAAGTACTTCGACTACGTGCCGCTTTATAATGTTTGGATTTTAGTGATGTAATAATAACTCTTCGATGGATATTTGTATTCTCGGTTTTGAACCAGACGGTTGTATTTTATTTCAGCAATTTCATAAATTGGTATCTGTTATTGTCATTTCCTTTAATCAGCCTTGTAAATTCTTATGTAAAGGATCTACGGCGCTGTAATATTCCTGAATATATCAGGGGTGTTACAGAATATGGTATCGGAGCTAAGATTATGGATATCTTGGCCATTGGGTTAAAATAGGGGTCATTTACGTCTTTTGAGATAACCGGCCGTGAATAACATCACTGTACTGCCTACGTCTTCATGCGAACGGTGGTTGTAAGTTCCTAAACTCTATCTCGTTCTTTACATGTTGTACTTTTTTATACTTGAACATTAGAACGATGTTGTTTCCTGTATATTAAGTACTTGTGCTTACAGTATGTTGAGAGGCGGACATGGACGTGGTCGCGGTCGTGGACGCGGACATGGACGTGGTCACGGTCGTGGACGCGGACGAAGGAATGCTGAAATGGAGGTGTCGCCTTCTAATCAGGCTAGTCATAGCTCAGGCGAGCCGCAACAATCCATCAATAACGAACTGTAACTCGCCGTACTGCAAATCCTTCGCCAAGTGGTGAATCGATGACTCGGTTCGCTCATGTCGTGGACCGAATGCGGATGGCGGTGGGACTTCGGCAGGAGATGGACAAAGAAAGGATACCAGAAATGGGAAATCGAGGTGACCGATGGTTGCAAGAGGTAGCGAAAATGCAACCGCCCAAATTTGACGGCTTTTCCGAGACTCCCACTTGGGATCATTGGTTGAAGGAATTGGAGAAAATTTTTGCTGGAATTAATTGCCCAGACGACAGGAGAGCTCCTATTGCCCAGTACTTTCTGATTGGGGAGGCATCCGAGTGGTGGGAAGCTATCCGACCTGCAGATCATGATGCTGATTGGACAGAATTTAAAATGATGATGGAAGCTCAGTACTGCCCTCGTCCTGTGAGGGAAGCCAAAATTCGGGAATTTTTCTCCGCTCAACCATTAGAGGAACCCGTATCCCAGACGATTAAGACGTTTAACTACCAATTAGCATTTGTTCGACATCTGGTCAGAACTGATGCGGAGATGATGATTCATTTTGAAATGAGGATGAAACCAGAAATCCAGAGGTACATATCCGGTTTTGAATGTACCACTCTCCGCCAATACCACGATAAGGCGTTGGCGTACGAAATAAAAGAAGCGGCAATGGAGAAGTTTATGGAGTCGAAGAAACAAAAAGTCTCTAGTACTTTTACAGAGCACAAGAACAGTGGGCCCCGCAAGGCCCAGTCTTCTTTTTCTTTCAAGAAACCTCCGCACCCATCTAAGAGCGGAAATAATTACGGAACAATGTCAGCCACGACGGATACAGCTAGGAAGTGCTTTAACTGTGGTCGCCCAGGCCACCTTTGGCGTGATTGTTTGCGCACTCCAGTTACATGTTTTGACTGCGGACATAAAGGGCACCGTGCGACGTTTTGCAAGGACGCCACCAAGTACAATGGAACCAGTTCATCGCAGCCAGTTCAGAAGGAAGCTATTATCCAACAAACGCAGCAAAGTGTTCAGATGCCTCAAAATTTTGGCCGCGGACGAGGCAGAGGACAATGGGACCGAAAGGGGACATCGAGTGCCGGATCTGTTCCCCCACGTCTGTATGAGATGAGGAGGATAGACGATCAGGATGCTGCTATCGCATCGTGCATCGGCCCGCATCCTTTCACACGGCCGATTAGCGTTTTATTCGATACAGGAGCTACGCATTCTTTTATATCTTTATCTTGTGTAAATCATTTAAATATTTCCGGTTTTCATGCTTGTGAACCTTATGTTGTTGGTTTACCGAGTGGAGAGAGGATTGTCGGGAACTTAGAAACCAGAAATTTCGCCGTATCATTTGGAGGCAGAGAGTGGCTCTCAAATCCGATTGTGATAGAAATGCAAGGAGACGACCTGATACTCGGAGACGATTGGCTTAATCGATATGGAGCTATTGTAAACTACTGAAGGAGGAATATTTCGCTAATCGCTGACGATGGCTCCGAAATACTGTTTGAAGGATGGAAACCAGGAAGCTCAGGAAAGTTGATCAAAGCAATGAAAGCTGTCAAATTGTTGAAACAGGGCTGTACCGGATACTGGTGCTATGCAATGAAGAAAGAAGACGAAATTATGGAACTTTCATCCATTCCTGTTGTGAATGAATTTCCAGATGTATTCCCTGACGAGTTACCTGGACTACCTCCGCGAAGAGATGTAGAATTTACCATTGAGCTGGAACCCGGAGTTACACCAATTTCTAAGGCACCGTATCGTATGGCACCTACTGAAATGTATGAACTGAAGAAGCAGCTGGAGGAGTTACTGGACAAAGGCTATATTCAGCCAAGCGTTTCACCCTGGGGAGCGCCAGTCCTTTTTGTCCGGAAGAAGAATGGATCGCTTCAACTGTGTATTGACTATCGAGAGCTGAACAAGATGACGATTAAGAACAAGTATCCGTTGCCACAGATTGATGACCTGTTCAACCAGTTGCAAGGAGCAACAGTATTTTCTAAAATCGATCTGAGATCAGGGTATCATCAGCTGAGGATTAAAGAATCTGATGTTCCGAAGTCAGCATTCAGAACTCGCTATGGACACTATGAGTTTGTAGTGATGCCATTTGGTCTCACTAATGCAACTGCTGTATTCATGCAGTTGATGAACCGAGTGTTCATCGAATATTTGGATAAATTTGTGGTCGTGTTCATTGATGACATTCTGGTGTATTCTAAGAACCCGTAAGAGCATGCACAACATTTGCGAATTGTATTAGGACTTTTGAGAAGCGAGCAACTGTACGCCAAACTCTCTAAGAGTGAATTCTGGCTAAAGGAAGTAATGTTCCTCGGTCACGTGGTATCGGCGGACGGAGTCCGAGTAGATCCGCAGAAGATCGAAGCGGTTTTGGATTGGAAGCCTCCAAAGAATGTGAAAGAAGTCCGAAGTTTCTTAGGACTTGCTGGGTATTATCGTCGGTTCGTGGAAGGATTTTCCAAAATTTCCCGCCCACTTACTCGACTCCTGCAGAAAACTTAAAAGTTTGAGTGGAAAGAGTCGTGTCAGACTAGTTTTTATGAATTGAAGAAGAGATTGACGACGACACCGATTCTATCACTTCCACAGGGAACTGGAGGATTTATAGTTTATAGTGATGCTTCGAACCAAGGACTCGGGTGCGTATTGATGCAGAATGATAAGGTGATTGCTTATGCTTCACGACAACTGAAACCTTATGAAGTGAATTACCCAACACATGATTTGGAGCTAGCGGCAGTAGTTTTTGCTTTGAAGATCTGGAGGCATTATCTGTACGGGACTCACTGTCAGATCTTTACGGATCACAAGAGTCTCAAATACATCTTCAGTCAGAAAGAATTGAACATGCGGCCAAGAAGATGGTTAGAACTGATTAAGGACTATGTCTTAGAGATTTTGTATCATCCAGGCAAAGCGAATGTAGTGGCCGATGCACTCAGCCGCAAGCCTGTTTCTATTCAGATGCTGGAGACTCTGACCTCCCAACTTAGCCTTCAACGAGAGATGATTCGAGAAGGAATTGAAGTTTGGTTACAAAGAGTCCAAGGACAACTATGCGTGATGGAAATAACTTCGTCATTAACCGAAGAAATCAAATCTAAACAGGCAGATGATCCTCTGATGATTCGCTTACGTGACGAAGTGATCAAGGGGAAGGCCCCTGGATTCGTAATCCATGATGATGGAGTTTTGAGATTTCAGAACCGACTCTGCGTATCCGATGTCGATGTTTCAAATGCATAATTATGAAGGAAGCTCACAGTTCGCCCTATTCTATCCACCCGGGCACCAGTAAGATGTATAAGGACTTGAAGCAGAATTTCTGGTGGGGCAACATGAAGAAAGATGTAGCGGAATACGTTTCGAAATGCTTTACTTGTCAGCAGGTTAAAATCGAGCATCAACGGCCTGCCGGGATGTTGAAGCCGCTCCCGATTCCTGAGTGGAAGTGGGAGGACATATCGATGGACTTTATCACTAGTATGCCGAGAACCAAGACCGGAATGAACATGATTTGGGTGATAGTTGATCGTCTAACCAAATCAGCTCATTTTCTAGGCATTAAGGACACGTGGGGACGAGAGAGGTTGGCGCGAGTATTTATTTCGGAGATAGTTCGATTGCATGGTACACCGAAAATCATTATTTTTGATCGAGATGGCCGTTTTGTGTCTCACTTTTGGAAAGCAGTTCATAAGGCCTTGGGAACCGAATTGAACTTCAGCACAGCTTATCAGCCACAGACTGATGGACAATCCGAGAAGACTATTCAAACGGTGGAAGATATGCTGAGGGCTTGTGCTTTAGATTGGTCAACTGATTGGGAAGTTCATCTACCGTTGATTGAATTTACCTACAACAACAGTTGGCATGCTTCCATTAAGATGGCACCATTTGAGGCATTATACGGGAGAAGATGCAGATCGCGCCTATGCTGGGATGATTCATCAGACTTAATCGGGACAGAACCAGAGTTGATCGTGCAGACTCGAGAGAAGATAGATTTAATTCATGATAGACTGTTGACCGCCTAGAGTCGCCAAAAATCTTACGCAGACGTACGTCGTCGCCCTTTGGAGTTCAGTACGGGAGACCACGTACTTTTAAAGGTTTCTCCTACTCGGGGAATACTTCGTTTCGGAAGGAAAGGAAAGCTGAGTCCGAGATATATCGGACCATTTGAGATCCTTGAGAGAGTTGGAGAGTTGGCATACAGATTAGCATTGCTGTAACGCCCCCAAAATGAACCGGGACGCCACAGTGCCGTAGATCCCATGAGGGACCCACAAGGAAAGTTTTTGAAAATATTTTCTAAAATATTTTATTAAAAGTGGTAATATACGGGGTTGTCCTGCACAAATTCAACAAATTTACCTGGCACGACATGTCGTGCCAGTAACCTAGGTCAGAAACAATCCCAACCAAACTCAAAAGTAAAGTCTAAGAATTTCCAGGAATAAAGTTATCACCGAATGTTCCATGTTATTCCTTTTTATCAGCACATAAACTCCCAAGGTCGCAACCAAGGGTCACGGAAGTATCTACACAGGAATACTCCGGACGTGGGTACCATTCAGGTTTTATCCCGCAACACGGTCCAACAAGAAAACTCCCAAGGCCGCGGCCAAGGGTCACGGTAGTATCTACTCGGGAATACTCCGTACAAGATAATCGTAAGAGCACCATTCCACAATAGTAACATTTACTATGTCTAAAATTATAAGACGTAAAGTCTGAGCAAGATTCACTTGCCTCAAATCCGACGCGAGTTATTTCTTGACAAGGCAACGACTTGAACGATCGCACTTGGAAATCCGACCTATTACATGTTTGTCGATTAACATCTAATGATATTAATAATGATCAACGACGTTCCTCCCCCTCCCGTTTGTTAGAACCCTATCTTAGTTGCTTATGATGTCGGAATCGAATTTCTCCATTTTTATCCATAATGCGTGCCATTAATTTCTTAGGTTCGGCAACATTCTCTATAAGTTATCCGTCCGCTAAATAATAGTGTTTTAACACAACATTCCTAGTTAATTATAACCAACAATCACCAAGATTTCATCGTTGTCTTAATATGCAAGTCTAGAACGATTAATCCATCATCTTAACATGTTTCGGTATCTATTTGGCTAGAAATTGTTGGTAGCTTCATCAAGGATTCATTAACGGTTTTATTCAACAGGATAGTATGGTTATACATGAAATCCTTCAAGATGATTCCGAGAAGTTGGTGATTAGCAATATGATTATGATTTCTACCATTATTCATTCCAATTTCAAGCTTTGATGGATATCGATTAACAATTGCGATAGCTATATACCGGTTCGATTATTACGGAGGGTTCTAAGCTACCTAAGGCATCCGAGGTTTACTAAAACTTACTAAACAATACTGAAATGAGTTCAAGATTGAATAAACTTACCTTTATTGACAAAAGATGATGAAGAACGACGGTGGACGAAGGAGAACGAGAAGATAACACCTTCAAGACCTTCCCCGAAGCTTGATTAACGTACTCTAATAGGATAGCACTTCAATTGGGAGGCTAGAATTGGTTCAATGATGGTGGAGAGTAGTGTACAAGGAAGAGGAATGATTATTGGGACGGAAGAAATGAAAGGCAAAGTGTTCTTTTATAAACTCAGATTGCCCTTACGTACGTTATGCCTTACGCTTTACGTACGTAAGAGGCTTTACGTACGTTATGGCAAAATACTTAACGTACGTAAGGAACTCACTGGAACGATTCACCCACATCGTTACGTACGTAACGAAAGCGGGTTAACGTACATAACACCTCGTTGACTTGCCTGTCGCAATCATGCCGAAAGTTGGTCGGCACGCGTACTACCGGACGAAGATTCCTATCCGAAGACCGAAGACCGCTGTTACGTACGTAAGGGCCGATATTTAACGTACGTAATGGCTCAGACATAGCGTGCGTAATGAGTCGGAGTATAACGTACGTAAAGGACAGTTTTGTTTTCCAAATTATCATCACATTAATTTATTATGACACGACTCCCTCTCCATGTCGTCTGGAAATCTCTCGGGGAACAAGACGTTGGCCACCGTCATATTCGCACCGATAATTACCTAACGACATCGAGGTATGTCACTGAAAGTTCGTCAATCATCATACCATCACAATACACGAATAATAGATGCGATGTCGTACAACCATATTATACAAAATATGTTTTATTGCAATGGAGTACATTTATTCATCAAACAGGAGAAATAGACGTGAGCGCCCAAAGTGAAAAAGCATGTAATACTGGTGGTATTACATACCACCCCCCTTAAAAATAGTTTCGTCCCGAAACTAAGAAAATAACTCGGGATGATTCTCTCTCATGCTCGCCTCGGTCTCCCAAGTCGCTTCTTCCGTACCGTGGTGCGACCACTGAACTTTAACAAGGGGTATGTTCTTGTTCCTTAGTGTCTTTACGCGTCGATCCAAAATCGCTGTTGGAACTTCCCTAAAGGTAGCATCATTGGAAATCTCTACTTCCTCGAAGTTGATCTTGTGGCTAGGATCGTACACGTACGTTCTCAGCTGGGAGACGTGGAAGACATTATGCACCCCGTCTAACGATGGTGGTAATGCTAGCCGATAAGCGAGTCTACCGACTCGGTCCAGTATTTCGAACGGGCTAATAAATCTCGGGCTTAGCTTGCCCTTCTGGCCGAAGCGTCGAATGCCCCGCATTGGCGATACTTTAACCCAAACATGATCCCCAACCATAAATTCCAACGGTCGCTGCCGGTCCATAGCGTAAGACTTTTGGCAACTCTGCGCTGCCAACATGTGTTTTCGAACAATGGATATCTTCTTAATAGATTCCTGGATTAGATCCAACTCGGTGGCGATGACATCAGATGCATCGTCCCAACATAGGGGAGACTTGCACTTTCTACCATACAAGGCCTCAAAGGGGGCCATGCCTATGCTTGCATGCCAGCTGTTGTTGTACGAAAATTCCGTTAGGTAGAGGTGTTTAGCCCAGTCCTTGCCCCAATCGAGTACACATGCTCTCAACATATCTTCCAGGGTCTGTATGGTGCGTTCTGTTTCTCCATCCGTTTGAGGATGATAGGCAGTGCTGAAATGCAGTTGAGTACCCATGGCCTGGTGGACAGCCTTCCAGAAGCGGGACACATATCTAGTGTCTCTATCCGAAATAATCCCCGAGGGAACGCCATGTAATCTCATGATTTCCCGAACAAAGATGGTAGCCAGCTGTTCTGTTCCGATGGCCTCCTGAATTGGAATGAAGTGTGCCGACTTTGTCAGTCGGTCTACAATAACCCATATCGTGTCCTTTCCCCCCGCCGTCACTGGTAACTTGGTGACAAAGTCCATTGATATGCTCTCCCATTTCCATTCCGGAATGGGTAAGGGCTGCATGATTCCGGCCGGTCTACGGTGTTCAATCTTCACCTGTTGACATATCATACATCGAGCGACAAACCTTGCTACCTCTTGCTTCATATTCTTCCACCAGAAACTCTTTCGCAGGTCATTGTACATTTTGCTCGCCCCGGGATGTATCGAATAGGGAGTAGAATGAGCTTCTTTAAGTATAGTTTGCTTAAGCTCGTCATTAGGTGGAATACAAATCCTGTTCTTGAATCTAACTAAGCCCCCTTGGATCCTGTAGTCTGAAATAACTCCTCCTTCGGCCTTTGCGCCGATCGCACGAAGTTCTGGATCCTCCATCTGTGCTAGGCGTATCTCGGCCCAGCAGGACGAGCGAATATCAATCGAGCTCAACTGTCCCTCGGCGGTGTTGTATCCACACTTCAATGTCATTTCTCCGAGATCTTGCCGCAACTCCACTGCATCACAAACCAGATAGTGTCACCTCCTGCGCATTTTTCCGACTCAGTGCATCTGCTACGACGTTGGCCTTACCAGGGTGATATAGAATCTCTACATCGTAATCCTTGATCAGCTCCAGCCAACGCCTCTGTCTCATATTTAATTCTTTCTGCGTGAAAATATACTTTAAACTCTTGTGGTCCGTAAAGATCTTACAGGTAACCCCATATAGGTAATGTCTCCAGATCTTAAGAGCGTGGACCACTGCAGCTAGTTCCAAGTCATGTGTCGGGTAGTTCACCTCATAAGGTTTAAGTTGAAGAGAGGCGGAAGCGATAACCCTGTCATTTTGCATGAACACACATCCTAGCCCGTGCTTAGACGCATCGGTGCATATTACGAATCCCTCCGTACCCTGCGGTAGTACCAACACTGGGGCAGTAGTAAGCTTCCTCTTTAGCTCGTCGAAGCTCTCCTGAGAATCCGTTGTCCAGACAAACTTGGTGTTATTCCTAAGCAGATTTGTTAATGGCTGAGCGATACAGGAGAAGGCCTCGACAAACCGTCGATAATATCCCGCCAATCCGAGGAAACTTCTCACCTCTTTGACATTCCTAGGTGGTTGCCAATTCATAACTGTCTCGATCTTCTGGGGGTCTACTTTAACGCCTCCTGCTGAAATCACATGCCCCAAAAAGGTTACCTCTGGCATCCAGAACTCGCATTTAGAAAGTTTAGCATACAGTTGATGTTGCCTTAAAACGCTCAACACCTGCCTCAAGTGTTCCTCATGCTCCCATCGGCTTCGGGAATAAATTAAAATATCGTCAATGAAAACTACCACACACTTATCGAGAAACTCTGTCAGAACCCTGTTCATCAATTCCATAAAAACAGCTGGAGCATTAGTCAGGCCAAACGACACCACCATGTACTCGTAGTGCCCATATCTCGATCGAAATGCGGTCTTAGGAATATCCTCCTCTCGAATTCTCAATTGGTGATATCCTGAACGTAAGTCGATCTTTGAAAACACAGTCGCCCCTTGCAGTTGGTCCAGTAAATCATCAATCCTTGGAAGTGGATAACGGTTCTTAATAGTGACCTTATTTAGTTCCCTGTAATCGATACACAGGCGCAGAGAGCGGTCCTTTTTCTTCACAAAAAGAACTGGCGCACCCCATGGCGAAGTACTTGGACGAATGAGCCCCTTCTTTAGCAATTCTTCGAGTTGTGACTTCAGTTCCTTCATTTCGTCTGGTGCCATCCTGTATGGTGCCTTGGAGATAGGCGTCGTCCCTGGCTCAAGTTCGATTGAGAGATCGACCTCCCTATGTGGTGGCAATCCAGGTAGTTCGTCGGGGAATATGTCCGGAAATTCGTTCACTACAGGAATATTAGCAACCGACAATTGTGACGCGCCCTCCTGAAGAATATAGCACCAGTAATACGCTCCTCGATCATCACGAGGTGCTATTGCTGAAAGGAGACTGAGCGACCCTTTTGTGCTGAAGTGCTCTCGGCCTCTAATTGTGTGAGTGGCACCGTCATGGGTCGTAATAGAAATGGTCAGGCGATAGGTATCCAATACCGTCTTGTGCATCGTCATCCAGTCCATACCTAAGATCACGTCTTCATTTTGGAGTGGAAAGACCATGAGATTGGCTGTCCAGCCCAGATTATTGATACGAATCAGACAGTTTCGAACTTCCAAGTTACCCTCCACCCTGCTGCCCTTGGGTAGTTTAACAGTAAAGGACTCACAGGGTGCACAAGGGAGATGCAAACGGTTAACACATTCTACGGATATAAACGAGTGGGTTGCTCCAGTATCAAACAGTACATGAACAGGCTGAGATTTAATAAGGAGAGTACCTGAGACAGCAGGAGTGGTCTGGTCGTCAGTAGCCCTTAGTTCGAACACGCGGGACGGCAGTGTCCCCGAGGAGGGTGCAGTACCTCCCCCGCGACCACGTCCTCTTCCGGCACCGTGTAGAGGAGACTGGTGAGGTGGAGATCGGTAGTCGGACATGGCAGACGCTCTGGATGTCTGTACCGAGCCTTGATGACTACGAGGAGCTGGGTTTGGAGTAGGTTTGATCCGAGAACAGTAGCGAGACATGTGCCCACCCCTTCCGCATGAAAAGCACTTTGTCGATGCTTTACGACACTGACTCATGGTATGCCCTGCTATGCCACAATTGAAACAACTACGGCGAGAAGGCCCGTCAGATGTTCCTTTCTGTTGGGACGAAGCTGCTGATTTGGAGGGGAACCCAATTCCCAAATTCACTCTGCTGGTGCTCCCGGACTGATTTGTTGTCTTCTGCTTCTTCTGGTTGTGCCCGGCATCCGAACTGACAACCGTACCGGCGTATGCTATGACCACGTCCTCATATGCCCTCAACGTGGTGCAATGAAACCCCGCCGCGTAGCGTTGAACATCCTCCGGCAACCGTTGAGCAAGGTGACAAATTCGCTGGTCTTCGTATGGAACCATTTGTGCGACATAGCTTAGCTCGGTCCTGTATGCCCGAATGATTTCTGGTACTGGCAAATTCTGAGGTCCTGCGATGAAGAAACTCCGCGCTGCGCTTGAACCGATCGGGGATGATTGCCTCTCAATAGTTTGGAAAACTCGGGCCATCCGACTATTCTGTCCTCTCGCTTATAGGTCCTCCACCATCGGGCTGCGGTGTCACGGAGCTGGTTGATTCCGAGTGGCACTTTCCGGTTTCCTGGGCAGCCGATCACCTCGAAGGCAGTCTCCATTTCCGAGATCCAATCATCTACGTGCTTATCCCCTGACCCGTCGAATAATGGCGGTCTGGCCTTCAGCATTTCTCCCAGCCAACGGTCCTTCCCGGTGTTTTCTTCTATGTTAATGACTGTACTGCTCGCCCGGTTGACCTGAGCGATTCCCATAGCAATGGCCTGGCGAGAGTCTAAACAAAGGCCGGATCAAATCCCCGTTGTTACGGTTTTCCGCTTCTGTTCGTTACGATTAAGAGGCGGTGGTTGATTTCCTACTGGATTAGTTTCTCCGGTGTTTCGTCTTCCCGCCGGTTCATAGCGGAACCTTGTGCGTCATTTACGTTTCTTCTAGCTCCTCGACGTGCCATTGGTGATGTTCGTTCAATCTAACAGGTTAGTTTAATGCAAACATTCTCTGAGTTCTTACTGAATCCAAACATCATACTTGATCCATAAGAATTTACATGTATTTTACCTCGACATCCCTCGAGGAGTTACGGTCGTCAGAAGTGTTGGATTTTGAAGGCAAAATGTTTTCAAAATATTTTTGGTAAAACTTTCCACGTGAGTGTTTGGGCTCTGATACCATTTTCTGTAACGCCCCCAAAATGAACCGGGACGCCACAGTGTCGTAGATCCCATGAGGGACCCACAAGGCAAGTTTTTGAAAATATTTTCTAAAATATTTTATTAAAAGTGGTAATATACGGAAGTAATTAAGAAAGTATTCGTACATCCCAAAGTACAAATGCAAATAATGTCCGTACATACGGTTATTACACAACGTGGAATGTTCAAATTGATTTAAGAAATTAACAGGCCTTCTTCCAACACAGCTCACGCCTGGCCGTAACCTTCGGGGTTGTCCTGCACAAATTCAACAAATTTACCTGGTACGACATGTCGTGCCAGTAACCTAGGTCAGAAACAATCCCAACCAAACTCAAAAGTAAAGTCTAAGAATTTCTAGGAATAAAGTTATCACTGAATGTTCCATGTTATTCCTTTTTATCAGCACATAAACTCCCAAGGTCGCAACCAAGGGTCACGGAAGTATCTACACAGGAATACTCCGGACGTGGGTACCATTCAGGTTTTATCCCGCAACACGGTCCAACAAGAAAACTCCCAAGGCCGCGGCCAAGGGTCACGGTAGTATCTACTCGGGAATACTCCGGACAAGATAATCGTAAGAGCACCATTCCACAATAGTAACATTTACTATGTCTAAAATTATAAGACGTAAAGTCTGAGCAAGATTCACTTGCCTCAAATCCGACGCGAGTTATTTCTTGACAAGGCAACGGCTTGAACGATCGCACTTGGAAATCCGACCTATTACATGTTTGTCGATTAACATCTTATGATATTAATAATGATCAACGACGTTCCTCCCCCTCCCGTTTGTTAGAACCCTATCTTAGTTGCTTATGTTGTCGGAATCGAATTTCTCCATTTTTATCCATAATGCGTGCCATTAATTTCTTAGGTTCGGCAACATTCTCTATAAGTTATCCGTCCGCTAAATAATAGTGTTTTAACACAACATTCCTAGTTAATTATAACCAACAATCACCAAGATTTCATCGTTGTCTTAATATGCAAGTCTAGAACGATTAATCCATCATCTTAACATGTTTCGGTATCTATTTGGCTAGAAATTGTTGGTAACTTCATCAAGGATTCATTAACGGTTTTATTCAACAAGATAGTATGGTTATACATGAAATCCTTCAATATGATTCCGAGAAGTTGGTGATTAGCAATATGATTATGAGTTATACCATTATTCATTCCGATTTCAAGCTTTGATGGATATCGATTAACAATTGCGATAGCTATATACCGGTTCGATTATTACGGAGGGTTCTAAGCTACCCAAGGCATCCGAGGTTTACTAAAACTTACTAAACAATACTGAAATGAGTTCAAGATTGAATAAACTTACCTTTATTGACAAAAGATGATGAAGAACGACGGTGGACGAAGGAGAACGAGAAGATAACACCTTCAAGACCTTCCCCGAAGATTGATTAACGTACTCTAATAGGATAGCACTTGAATTGGGAGGCTAGAATTGGTTCAATGATGGTGGAGAGTAGTGTACAAGGAAGAGGAATGATTATTGGGACGGAAGAAATGAAAGGCAAAGTGTTCTTTTATAAACTCAAATTGCCCTTACGTACGTTATGCCTTACGCTTTACGTACGTAAGAGGCTTTACGTACGTTATGGCAAAATACTTAACGTACGTAAGGAACTCGCTGGAACGATTCACCCACATCGTTACGCATTTAACGAAGCCGGGTTAACGTCGTAACACCTCGTTGACTTGCCCGCCGCAATCACGCCGAAAGTTGGTCGGCACGCGTACTACCGACGAAGATTCCTGTCCAAGACCGTGACCGCACGCACGTGCGTAAGGGCCGATATTTAACGTGCGTAATGGCTCGCATAGCTTGCGTAATGAGTCGGAGTATAACGTACGTAGCGACGCTTTGTTTGCCAAATTATGATCACATTAATTTATTATGACACGACTCCTCTCCATGTCGCTCCTGAAATCTCTCGGGAACAAGACGTTGGCCACCGTCATATTCGCACCGATAATTACCTAACGACATCGAGGTATGTCAACAAAGTTCACAATCATCATACCATCACAATACACGAATAATAGATGCGATGTCGTACAACCATATTATACAAAATATGTTTTATTGCAATGGAGTACATTTATTCATCAAACAGGAGAAATAGACGTGAGCGCCCAAAGTGAAAAAGCATGTAATACTGGTGGTATTACAATTGCCGCCGTCATTGAGCCATGTTCATAACGTGTTCCACGTATCCCAGTTACGGAGGTATATACCAGATCCTAGTCATATCATTGATTTCGGCGAGATCGAAGTTGCTCAAGATGGGACGTTTGAAGAAAGACCGGTCAAGATACTCGAGGGTCGAGTTAAGCAGTTGAGGAACAAACTAATCGTTTTGGTCAAAGTTCAATGGTCACGCCACGGAGTGGAAGAAGCCACATGGGAAACGGAAGATGGTATGAAGTCCAGATATCCCGAATTATTTTCGTCTTGAGTGTCGGGACGAAACTCCTTTTTAGTAGGAGAGTATGTAATATCCGGATTTATTACTGTGTATTTCATCTGTATTCAAACCCTGTATTATTCGGATTTGTGGTTTTGATTATTGGAGTATGATATTTCTTGCATTGGCATCCTTGTACTTAAGTATAACAACATGCAAATTTTCTCATGCAAACTCGTGATAGCGCACGTTAAGAATGTAGCTTAACGCGCGCTATCGGCTATTACTAGCGCACGCTACTTATGTAGGGGTTGCGTGCGCTAGACACTGAATTATTGAGATAGGTGGCTAGCACATGCGCCAGCCGGGACATGGGTCCGGGATAAGATTCCCGCAGACGAACCTGGACAAATTTGGAGTCAACGCTTATTAGCGCGCGCTAAGTATGTATTGTAGCGTGTGCTAATTAGCTAAAGTGCAGAATATTATAAATGAGACAACCACCCGTTTTGGCATACATTTCCTTCGTCCATTCTTCATTCTTGAGAGGCCAGAGAGCTATAATCATCCTTCTAACACACTTAGAACACATCTTAGTGATCCTTGAATATTGGTTATCACTTGTGAGTGATCATTGAAGAGAAGTAACACCTTGGAGTGTCACATAACCAACCGGAGTCGGCTTCTACCTTGTGGTTCAGTGATTTCGGCATATTATGGTATGTTCAATCTATCATCAACCTTAGATTTGGATCCTAAGGAATTAAATGATCATGTTAATGAGATACTGAATTTCATTAGTGAATTATTCAACAACATCATGTTTAGAAGATTGGAATGTCTACGATTACGATATTATTGTTGGAACCTTGAAGTCGGAATCTTAATACTTCAAATGATGAGAGAAACATTCTGATGTTAACAATCCGTATGATTTATGTTATCTTTGTGATCATGAATTGGAGGTGATATTATTTCGGTTATAAGAACTTAAAGGAAGAATCATCTTAAGAAATATTCTTTCGTATAAGTTGGAATTGTTAGTTTACCTCAAGATGAAGTCTGGATATGTATAATGATAGTAGAATCTAATACATCAACCGAAGATCACCAACTTCGCATGAGAATTGTAATCAAGACGGATTATGGTGTTATGATGATTATACGTATACTTGCACCTCGAAGTTGTTATTATCCATGAGATCATTCATAAAGGTTATGATCATAACATGAAGCCGGATAACAAACATTAATTACTGAGGAATTCACTTACTTCATCACCATTTGTATAATTTGCTGCCCTCCAGTGAACTGCCATGCACTCTTAGCGTGCGTTAAGCCACGTGAATTAACGTGCGCTATCGAGTACGTTTAGCGTACGCCACGATTGGGACTTAGCGTGCGTTAAGTCATCAGCTGAGTCAGTCGACTGATCAGTGAGGCACTGACCACGCCTGGTTAGCGTACGCTAGGCTGTGCGTACTGCGCGCGCTAACAAGTAGCATTAACATACGCTACATAGGATTTGTAGCATGTGTTAAGCTATCCAGACAGATTGCATGTTAAGGACTTTCTACCGTAATTGTTGAATTGTTAGACGTTCGTTTGGCATGAAATGAATTCTATGATATTTCTTTTAATAAGGATCGAGCTTAACACGTGATTGATCGAAGGGGATGACCTTCGAATATTTTGATATTCGTGGAAATTTATTCTTGTCAACGAACCGAGGTAAGTACTCTAAATTAGAATTGTTTATATTATGACAATTATGATGTGATTGTATCGTGTAAATATGTTGTGATTATATGTCCACCATGCGTTGATCCGACGGGAATCATCATGGGAATCTATAGTTATGTGTGCTGGATCGTTGGACAGGTAGTTGCACCATGTGTTGGTCCGACGGGATCATCATGGGAATATATAGCTGTGTGCGCTGGATCGTTGGAATACCATCAGTATGTTGAAACTGTTATGATATAATATGTGTTGTAGATATTTCTCGTTGGAGAAACTTGTTATGATATAATTGTTGATTATATCACTGTTGTATGATTATTGTACTTGTACTAGCATCGTTGTGCTAACCCCTTCGGGGGTGAACATTTGTGTATGTTCAGGATCCAGGAGAGCGGGGAAATAACCACTGGAGATGCATGACGACGAGGGTGCAGAGTGATGTTCCGCCGGTTTGTCATTCGTTGTTTGTTGGTTATTTCAATAAGTACTCGAGTACGTCGTTAGTTTATAATGTTTGGATTTTAGTGATGTAATAATAACTCTTCATTGTATATTTGTATTCTCGGTTTTGAACCAGACGGTTGTATTTTATTTCAGCAATTTCATAAATTGGTATCTGTTATTGTCATTTCCTTTAATCAGCCTTGTAAATTCTTATGTAAAGGATCTATGGCGCTGTAATATTCTTGAATATATCGGGGGTGTTACATCTCGGAGCCCTCTCCAGACCTACCCGATTAGATAACCTTATGGTCAAATCATATCTTCTGGCCGTACTCGCAAGTACGCGCCGCCAGAGGCCTCACGGGTCCCTACCCGGATAACATCATTCAAACCCGCCCATAAGTTATCGTGAAATCGCACCCGAATTGATAACCTTATGGTCAAATCGTATCGTCAAGCTGTATTCTCAAGTACGCGCCGCCGGAGGCCTCATGGGTCCCTACCCGGATAACATCTCAAATCACTAAGATACACAACAACAAAGGTACAATGGTGACCACAATCGCAAACACATAAAACATAAGTTAACACATCATAACTTCTATAAAGGCACAACATTCATGGCACACCATCATTCAGGAAAAGGCTAACGAGCGAATAATATAAATGTTACGTGAATCCACAATTCCTTGGATAACTACTCATTTCTATTATCCATTTTAAGCACAATATAACATGAAATGGTTGTTATCATACTTCACGAAACTCAAGTTTACATTCGTATTTACTTTCATGGAAATCACATTTTCATTTAAAAGTAAGTTACTGTTCGATGTTCAATCACTAACAAGTCCATGTCAAATTCACGATAAATCACATTCTCGAAGTATAAAGAATATAGACGAGATACTCGCCCCAACTCCAAGCACGCGAAGCAATAGGAAGTTTCGGACGGAAACCCTCGAATCCTTCAACTAGGTCGAAAACACAAGAACAATATAATTACTACGAAATCGATCGCAAGGGAGATGGAAAACATACGAAATTCTCAGCAAGAATTCACAGGAACAAAGGATCGAATGCTTGGGGCTCAAAATTCCCCAAGAACATCAAGAACATCACCCGAACCCGAACACAATAAGAATACGAAACAAAACACCAGAATATAATCAATACTTCCGAATAAGGATACACAACACCATGATTCACGAAGAACGACTCGAATCTTAAAGATTCTCAAAATACATAGAAAAGGGTTTCACGAAATTTACCTCGAATCAATGATGAAGAACACAGATTGATAATGTTAATCAACACCAAGAACTCACGGAGATGAAGGCTTGGAGTTAAAAGACTCCAAAATCGCTCCGTTGAAGAACCTTTGCATCGCTCATTGAACAAAAACGAAGAGAAGTGAAAATGAGGGCTGCTGTCCTCTGCCTGCTGTTTTAAAACAACGGGTTGTTACAGCCGTAACAGCAAGAGAATTATGGCCATAACATTAGGCCTATTACGGCTATAAGTAGTGGGGTGTTACGACCGTAACACCTTGCTGGACAGCATTTTGGGAAGGCTGCTGTCCGAACCGCCCCGAACGACACCGAAACCCGGACCTGCTAACAATCCGAACATATGGTTACAAAATTCCCGTTGATGAATCTAAGCGCTAAAAAGAAACACAATTCCAACTACCCAAAAGTTTAGACATCGACGACGGAAGT
This sequence comes from Orobanche coerulescens, assembly GCA_033398695.1. Lineage (NCBI taxonomy): Eukaryota > Viridiplantae > Streptophyta > Magnoliopsida > Lamiales > Orobanchaceae > Orobanche > Orobanche coerulescens. The sequence goes on from CM065815.1 coordinate 73,182,230, forward strand.
AAATTTCCTCAAACTTTAGGGAATTACAAAACAGCCCAAACGTCCGAAAATCACGATACGAAATCAAACAACCAAACCGAAGTTCACAACACGTCTAACAAAGTTAAATGGACTTTTAGGAAACACAAAAATGTAGTTTCGAGCCATCATTACATGAAATGAACCAAATAGCGGAAAAAGTCGCTTAAAACATGGATTCGGGTAAAACAGCCCCGAAACAAACTCGGATGACCAAACACATGGAACAAGACATTATCCAAATGTCAAAACGCTCACAAGCGAGTTCTGGAAATCAGAAAAATGCCAAAAATAAAAAAGTACTGGAAGAGAAAATCACGGGTATTACATTCTACCCCTCTAAAAAGAAATTTCGTCCCGAAACTTAAAAAAAGAAAGGGTGAAGTCACAAACAACAAAGCATGAATGACAAAACTCAGCAGTCTCGACGAATCGATCCTGATACCGATGCGGAAGCACGATTCTGGGAATCTTCATGGAATATTTCACAGTACTGAACTTTGTGGCCCTTGAGTCCACAGTTATAGTAAATAATCGACGCGAAGGACAATTAGCTTGCACATGACCCACAATGTTGAAATTGAAACACCTCCCAGTCTAACTGAGAGTCAAAGAAGATGGCTTGGAACCTTTGGTTCCACCAAACGAAGAAAGAAAAGGTTTCGCCGTAGGACTATGCGAAACTCGATGAGAAGAAGCTCCGAATCCCACACTATCCGAAAAATCTCTAGACGTCCTCTGCCTCTTCGGCTCATGTAAAGGCCCAGTAGATAATAATACCATCTTGTACGCCATGGCTTGATTTTGATATTCTCTCAAAGTGGCACAAGTGAAACCCGACATGTACTGTCGAATCTCCGTCCACATCCGCATATCGAAATTATGGATTTTGTCTTCTTCGGTCCTTACCTGCCCCTTCACGTAAGTGAGTTGTCTACTATAATTGATAATAGCCTGCGACACAGGTACATACCACGGCTCGTCTTGGTAAAAATCTCGGATCATCTGCTATCGGATCGGATCCAGACAGAACTCCGCTTCCATCAACGTCTTGAACTCTTCCCAAGTAACAGCATGACCCTGAGGCTCAATGGCCTCCCACCAATTAGCAGCGTCACTATTGAGAAGGAACTGAGTGATGGGAATCCTCCGTTCCTCTGGACAACCAACCGCCTTGAAAATCTTCTCCAATTGGAAAAGCCTACCTTCCCAGCCCAAAGTATCACCTACGCCCGCAAAAATGGGGAGGACACATATGAACCACCTCCCTAAGACACTGAGTCAACCCGACGTTCTCAGTCAAAGCAGTGTTATGTTGAACCGCCTGGGTCAAATGAGTCGTCTGGTTTGCCACCTGCTGAAGTATAGTAGCAACACCAATACCAACACCATCTCCGGCAGCATGATCCAGATCGCGCGACTGATTACCACGACCCTGATCTCTGGCTCTCGACATACCAAACTGAACAACCATTCGTTAGAACGAGACATAGCAACACATAACATCAATTACAAAGGAGATCCATACAAGACACAACGCGAAGCACATAAATATTCTTGCTAACATGAGTTACCATCGAGCGTTTACACCACAAATTCATATATTATAGTTCTCATAGACTCAGAAATGAATATCTCCGACAACAACATTTATCAAGTCATCACACACTAGAATTAAGTGCATGGTTAAACTAATCGAAACTTTCAACACATGCCCAAGGTATTGAGCGCAGCTATCACTGCATATGCGACAATATCATTCAAGTTTCGAACCATTCTCAACTGCTACCCCATTTTCGAATCAAAACTGAACTCTCAGAAAATAGTCGCAAATTCCCATACTTAAATTGACAAAACTCATCGATTTTCAAATAACCAAGAGCATCTCAATTTAGTTGAACTTCTGAAGATCTCAAGTCAAAATTTTGAGTTAAAGAACTGAATTTTCCGAAAGTTTATCATGTTTAAACCTTTTTTAACAAGAGTCACGGAAAAATAGTTTAACGACCACAAACTCGAGCATCATCAACAGGAGTAATGATATTATCCAGCACACGCATCTTTCAAACATAATTTCCGAATGCACATATTTGGAAAAAAATGGAATTTCATTCTTAAAAGACAACAAAAAAAATGCTTGTAAATATCAATCCATCGCGAAACGGATCAAGGATTTCTTATTTTGAAAATTTTGAAAAAGTGTGAAAATATTTTAAGAAGACTTGTCGTTCCTCATAAAGCGGAAGGAACTCAGTCCTAAAAAAATTAAATCATCAACATCCTATTCCGTTTCGAAGCGAAAATTTCGAATCTTAGCAACATTTCCAAAAATCGCTTCGATCAAAACCAAAATGACGGTAACATTTTACAATCTCCAAAATACTTTAAAACACTTACTTCAAATACCGTCTGAAGGTGTCATTTGAAAATACATTACTAACTCGTCAAAGTTCGACCGATTTCAAAATCCATACAAAATTGTTGTTTAACCGCACCATCGAAGTATTTTCAAAAATTGGTTCGTTATAAACTTACTCAAGCTCATAATTACAATTGAGAAAGACGTTTTCACCTACACACAACAGACATAATTACAACTATTCCAAAGCAATCGAACCAGAAACTGCATTCCCAATCAGTAAACAAGATTATAAATCCAACCAAATATAATTCGCGAACACCAAGTTTAAACATACATCAAAACTACCCATCTGGGACAAATCAAGATTCACAGTTTTCACATTGTGGTGCACCATTCGGTTCCCAACCATCAACATATTCGACACAATACATAAACGGTGTGCCATGAATATCAAACACGGATTCCATTACACAACACTACACAAACAAAATTATGCACCACAATCATCGCACATAAGGGAAATCATGAAATACCAATACCTCGCATGAAAGAGGAGACTTACGTCCACAGGCCGCATGGAGATAATGGTTGCACCACGATACTAATCACAACTAATCACAATCGATCACAATGGATCACAATGATCACACTTGTTCACAATTGCTCACCCGGGTGACACGACATGACACGACTCGACAAGACCCAACTAGACCCAACTGCCTAGGTTTTCACAAACCTAAGCTCCGATACCATTTATGTAACACCCCCAATCCGCTCAAGGATATTACACGTCGTAGACCCCTCTCCTAAAGGATCTACCAGGCAGGAAACTACAAAACAAAACCCACACATGGTCAACTCGACCAAAAACATAAAACCATAGACCGATTAGGTCTCTCAAAACCCAACGTAGCAGTACAACTGATAAAACAAAATACAACTCGATCACATATTACACAACATGTCCATCCTCTTAAGAATGACAAAGAATCTAGAAATAAACACTCAGACCAACAGATTACTGACGGACAACCGACTACAACTGTGACTAGTATCGTTGCTTTACATCATCCTTCAAGCCGATCCTGTGATTGCTCTCTCCAATCAGGACAACTTGAAAAGAATATAAATAGTCCCCAACGAGGGGTTATCGATGGAAATTGCTAGCAAGTAACCAAGCTATAAAGTTATACATCAAGAATACAACCATTATGAAAATAACCTTTCTACACGGTAGCAACGCGATCCCCGAGTCTAAATTCTTTTCGAAAACAGTTTCCATTAGGAAAGATCATGAGAATAATTTCAAAACACATTTAAAAGAATAATTGAAGACGTTGGTGGTTTCAGTATAAAATCCTGAAAAGATTTATATTTCTTATTTTCAAAAGGGTTTTCTTTCAAAACCATATAAATAATTCAATTCTCAGGCAAGCCTCAAATACAAAACAAAATTCACCAATATAACTGGGATCCAAGATTCAAGTATTCACAACTCATAGATATCAAATCAAACACTCAAATCGCCACCCGGATTAACTAATCATAAACAAACTCAAACACACCCATAAGTTATCTTGACATTGCACTCGCAAGTGACGATTCTTGGAGCCCTCTCCAGACCTACCCGATTAGATAACCTTATGGTCAAATCGTATCGCCAGGCCGTACTCGCAAGTACGTGTCGCCGTAGGCCTCACGGTTCCCTACCCGGATAACATCATTCAAGCACGCCCATAAGTTATCGTGACATCGCACTCGCAAGTGATGATTCTCGGAGCCCTCTCCAGACCTACCCGAATTGATAACCTTATGGTCAAATCGTATTGTCTAGCTATACTCGCAAGTACGCGCCGCCTGAGGCCTCACAGATCCCTGCCCGGATAACATCTCAAATCACTAAGATACACAACAACAAAGGTACAATGTTCACGACAATCGCAAACACGTAAACATAATTTAACACATCATAACTTCCATAAAGGCACAACATTCACGGCACACCATCATTCAGTAAAAGGCTAACGAGCGAATAATATAAATGTTACGCGAATCCACAATTCCTCAAATAACTACTCATTTCTAGTATCCATTTTAAGGACAATGTAACATGAAATGGTTGTTATCATACTTCACGAAACTCGAGTTTACATTCGTATTTACTTTCATGGAAATCACATTTTCATTTAAAATTAAGTTATGGTTCGATGTTCAATCACTAACAAGTCTATTTTAAATTCACGACAAACCACATTCTCGAAGTATAAAGAATATAGACGAAATACTCGCCTCAAGTCCAAAGCACGCGAAGCAAAAGGAAGGCTTGGCTGGAAACCATCGAATCCTCCAACTAGGTCGAAAACACAAGAACAATATAATTACTATGAAATCAATCGCAAGGGAGATGGAAAACATATGAAATTCTCAACAAGAATTTGTAGGAACAAAGGATCGAATACTTGGTTTTCTATAATTCCCCAAGAACATCAAGAACATCACCCGAACCCTTACACGATAAGAATACGAATCAAAACAGTGGAATATAATCAATACTTCCGAATAAGGATACAAAACACCACGATTCACGACGAACGACTCGAATCCTAAAGATTCTCAAAATACATAGAAAAAGGTTTCAAGAAATTTATCTCGAATCAATGATGAAGAACACGGATTGATGATGTTAATCAACACCAAGAACTCATGGAAGATGAAGGCTTGGAGTTACAAGACTCCAAAATCGCCCCCTTGAAGAACCCTTGCGTCGCTCGTCGAACAAAAACGAAGAGAAGTGAAAATGAGGGATGTTGTCCTCTGCCCACTGTTTTAAAACAGCTGGCTGTTACAGACGTAACAACAAGAGAAATGCGGCCGTAACATTAGGCCTATTACGACCATAAGTAGTAGGATGTTACGGCCATAACACCCTACTGGACAGTAGTTTGGGAAGGCTGTTGTCCGAACCGCCCTGAACGACACCGAAACCCGAACCTGCTAAAAATCCAAACATATGGTTATGAAACATTCCCGATGATGAATCTAAGTGATAAAAAGAAACACAATTCCTACTACCCGAAGGTTCGTAATTCGAAGACGGAAGTATATTTCCTCAAACATTAGGAAATTACAAAACAGCCCAAACTTCCGAAAAGACACTACAGTTTCCTAGATAATGAGTATCATATTATAACACAATACCAACGTCTTCTGTAACAAGGGACCATACAGTTTGTGATTGGATACGGTACGATTTATGCAGAGCGAAGTAGTTTGTCCATAGAGGACTTGTGCCTCCTATAAAACGGAGAAGATATTCACGGTCCCTTGATAAGTTAAATTGTATAAATGCATGGCCATGTTCAAATTGATCAATAAAGAGTTATTAATAAATATTTGAATTGGACAATTGTAACTTGAGATCAAGAATATTAAGTAAGCTATATAAGGTCGACTTATCCATGCCTTATGCTTAATTAGGATATCGCGCGATGAGATGATTAAATATTATATAGTAACGAGATTTCGTTCGTGCCGTCGAATTAATTCTTTTAATACGGGTAGTCATAATGTCTAACTAGAGGCCGCTTATGATTTATGAGTCGTGAAATTGTTTTTATACTCATTGCCGTATTAATTACAACCTACAGGGTCACACACTTAAACGAGCAGAGCAACTATTTTGTTCCGGTTAATTATGGTTGGTGAAAAGGTTGGTGAACGCTAAGACATTTTGAGGACTATATAAGAGTGTCTTGTGATAGCCCTAACACAAGACTTAATCACAAGTGAAGACATGTTTGTATAGAGAGAATAAAAAATCTGATTTTTGATATTTCAAGAATCAAAAGAATCAAGAACATATCTTCATATCTTTGAAGATTGATTCTTTGACCAAGAAAGTATTTAGAATACTCATATTATCTTCATCTAATCTTGTGAGTTTGATCTTTAATAACATATTGAATAAGATTCATAGTTGTTATTTTAGATCAAAATTCACGAACATTTGAATAATATTCTTGGTGTTCTTGTACTAACCATAATCAAGAACATACCTATATTCAAATTGATTTAAGTGATTTTTATTGAATCGGAGCTAGCAATCCATTAGACGCTCGGGACTTTTTTGTTTTGTGGATACCGTAGAAGACGATCACTTCTTGCAACGTCTCCATAAGGCTCGATCAAAAACACACTACAAGGGGTAACAATCTTGTTCTTTGTACTTTGTTAATATACTTGGATCCTTGGAGGGTTTTTACATATTATATTATACTTCTGCTGCTCTATTTCGATATATGATGAGATCATAAATCTTATTAGTTCGATAAGAACCCAACAGGCATATGTATATCTCCTTGTCTAGACTTCCATTCAAGAATGCAGTCTTGACATCCATTTGCCAAATTTCCAGATCCAAATGCGCAACTATTAGAATCCGGATTGACTTAAGCATGACTACCAGTGAAAAGGTTTCATCGTAATTGATGCCCCCTTTATGAATGTAACCTTATGCTATAAGCCTTTATTTGAAGGACTAAACCTTCCCGTCACCTCATTTCTTTCGCTTGTAGACCCACTTACTCCTAATGGCTTATACCCCATCAAGTAGTTCTACTAGATACCACACTTGATTGGAATCCATAGATCTAATTTTTTATTCCATTGCTACTTGCCAGGAGTCAGCATCTTTATCTTGGATTGCCTCCTTGTAAGACCAGGGATCTGGTTCATCTTCACCTGGGATTGAGTCTGAATACAGTCCCATGTCTATGAATTATTATGGTTGACGAACAACCCTCCCACTATGACGATGCAAATCCTGAGTTGGTATAAAAGTCTCAAAATCGATACATGGTGCAGTATTAGTTGGTGCTTGTATGATTGGCATAGACGGAGTCTCGCCGCTCAACTTTTCCAAAATTATTTCGCTCATGGGCTCGTGACTAATGACATAATCCCCTTCCGGGAATTGGTGCTAACAATGACCTTCTGATCCTGGGGATTATAGAACAAGACACCCTTCATTCCCTTAGGGTATCCTACAAACACTCGTACCTCTGTACGAGATGCCAACTTATCAGCATCCTTACTCAGCACATGTGCTGGAGTACCCCAAATCCGAACATGTCCTAAACTGGGCTTTCGCCCACTCCACAGTTCTGTGGGTATTTTTGTAACACCCCCAAATCCTATTCGGTTATTACAGTGCCGTGGACCCCACGCCAGGAGATCCCCCAGGCGAACATGACTAAAATACATTAAATTAAACAACAAGGGAAAATGATAGTCCCTACCATGATATCCGACACAATATTCCGATAAGGAATTTCAACAACAACGATGGGCCTATATGGCCAAAAAATTAAAATACAACAATGTCCACGAGTATCTGCTCGGGTAATACATAATGACAAAGACTGACAAACTGGAGAACACTCCAACTGACTGACCAACATGAACAACTCGGACTAGTATCGCTCGAATGCCTCGTCGCCATCATCTTGCCCTTGTGTCTCAACTCTCTCCTCACAAGCACCTAAAACATGAAAACATGTTCCGCCCCCATGGGGTCAGTCATCCAGATAATGAACATCAAATACACGTATGACATGATATGCATACAAAGGCAGAATGAAACGGTACAATGATAATAATAATACGAGATGCTCACAAACCAAGGTAAGAACCGAGCATTCATGAAATACTATGCCCACAACATACTATTAATACCTGTTCAACAGGTTAGAACATAAGTGCCCAACGGCGAATCATAATCATAGAGTACCATAATGAATTACACAACATGAACCAAACCAGAACTGAATTAAAAATGAATTACAATGCCCGAAGGCTCCAATGAAATTATCAAGACATCATAAAGACCTGAAAGTCTCTCAGCCGAAGCTATCAATCAACATAAACACTGAAACCGGAACAGCCCGAAGCTGTAGTTAATGAGGGCTAATAAGATCATAACCACGACCGTGACCTACTGAGCTGTAGGTGTTGGGAAGCCAACCGCGAAGGTTCAAGCCCCAAGCTTACCCATAAGATCATAAACATAACCGTGACCCAGTGAGTTATAGGTGTTGGGAAGCTAACCGCGAAGGTTCAAGCCCCAAACTTACCCATAAGATCATAAACACGACCGTGACCCAGTGAGTTGTAGGTGTTGGGAAGCTAACCGCGAAGGTTCAAGCCCCAAACTTACCCATAAGATCATAAAAACGACCGTGACCTACTGAGTTGTAGGTGTTGGGAAGCCAACCGCGAAGGTTCAAGCCCCAAACTTACCCATAAGATCATAAACACGACCGTGACCTACTGAGTTGTAGGTGTTGGGAAGCCAACCGCGAAGGTTCAAGCCCCAAACTTACCCATAATAAGCACTAGCCGAGACAAGCCTCCAAAATATAATTAATCACAAACGACAATGATTCGTAGATTACCGAATTCACGAGAATGATGATGTGCTACCTTGAGTAGGCCAACACGATAATGATGACTCACGGATGGGCATCGTACTCGACAGTCCCAATTCCATACCTTGATTACCTAAGAATGGCCAACCGATAACAATGATGCAGCGGATGATTCAATATCTCGATTGCCTTGTAACGGTCAATCAATAACAATGATACAACGAATGATTGAGCACCTCGATTGCCTTAGAATGGATAATCGATGACAATGATACAATGGATGATTGAACTCCTCGATTGTCTTAAAACGGCCAATCGATAACAAGGATACAATGAATGCCTCGGTACCTTTAATCGGTTACCGACGACGAAGATGAGAATGAATACGACAATGCCTTCAATCGGCTTATACAACATGAATGACACGTCACCAACATTAATAACAATGATTACAACAACGTCTTAGATCGACATCAATATTAACAACAACAACCGATACATCGATACCACGAACCGGTGATCAATAATAACATTAACAACGAATATCTCAATGCCTTACCAGCCATTAATGAATGATAATAAACATTTGGCATAATTGCTGAAGAGTATCGTATCGAATGATCCCCTAATATTAATGAACTTATGAAGAGACTAAGTCTCAGAATGATACAACACATTCATACACATATATGATAACATTAATCTCATTGACTAGTACAAATATAAAACTTGCCTCGACCGAAGGCAATGAAATCCTTCCACGAACAACGAACGGCGTCCTCCGATAAATACAAGCGCTCGAACAACCTTCAATGAAATACAATTCATTCAATAGCACAATATCGAACGAAAACAACATAACGATCGAAGAAAATTCTTTGAGACATTTAATCGAACACTAAATGTTCAAAGTTCCTCAAGAACCTAAGGATCATCAATCGGGTCGAACGAATCAAAGATATGGATATACAATCCATAGAACACGATTAATAATGTTTACTAACATCAACCAATTCGTCAAATTTGGATGGACAATGAAAATTAAGGAGAAATCTCGAAAAATCAAATTTTAGGAGATTTCAAGAAATTACCTCAATCCGACGAAGAACAATGATTAGATGTTGATATGATCACCTAGAACCTCCTCAAAACATGATTGGATGGAGTAGAATCGATCATAACCCCAAACCCTAGTCGGATCGTCCGACTGCCGCGAGAAGAAGAAGAGTAAGGGTGAAATGAAATGAAAAACCCGTCTGAACCCCTTATATACGCCAGTGACACACGACCAAAATGCATGACCAAATGTCTGTGTGTTTGGTCGTGCGCCAGGCCACTGCCCTGCCACTGATCTCACGCACGAGCAGCACGCACGAGCACCTGCTCGTGTGTCTTGCTTGTGTGTCCCTGATGGTCACCAAAGTGTACTGTCCAAATCTGATGCCACGCACGAGAAGCTGCTAGTGTGTCATGCTCGTGCGTCCCTGATGAGTGTCAAAATGACAAGGGAACACAAAAATGACAGGACACGCATGCCTATACACGACTTACACGATAATAAGTCACGTCCAATCGATGAAATAGTCATGGAACTCCCAATACAAAGCGACCAATCATGATGATGATGATGGAAATATTCTCGTATCGATCCCAGAACAGAGAGGAGTGATGAATAAAAACTGATACACGACTCCAAGATAAGCCGAAAGATGAACACGAAATGAATGAATACGAATGACGAATGATTATTACTGAGTGATAAAAAAATCTGAGTGGCAATTACTGAATGATAATTAATGAATTCACAATCGGGTATTACATACTCCCCCCCTTAAAAAGAGTTTCGTCCTCGAAACTAAGGGTAAACAATTCGGGATATGAACTATCCATCAGCATCTGAAAACAACATCTCGAGGAATGCTCCTCAACGCGAAACACTTCGCCTGCACAACTGGGCCAACCCCCATAAGCACTGACTCACGCCGCAAAAGAAAAGAAACAACGCACATATAGTCCTCAGGACTATATCAATCACACGCCCAAGTCCCCATGACTTGACGTCTCGAATCACAATGAATAATTACCCAGATCACCACAAGATCTCGGGTACAACAAAAAAAGGATGCATCAAATGACCCAAATCTCAAGATTCTCAAATACGATCATTATAAAATAGATCAACAATAAATGATCCACAACCACGATAAATTAATAAGGATTAAGTCACACATTAATCTGAAAACAGAGAAAGGAAAAATACAAAAATTAAGGCCACATATCAAATGTACCCAACACCGATATCCTCCAGATAATCAATCTCCTGGATCTCATCGATTCAAGGAAGACCCAAATCTGAACTCACTATTCAATATGATCCCGGGGGGTCCCAAGAATGATCTCAATGAATGATAATGAATCGAAATCCAACAAGGATCAAGATTGACCCATCGGGGTGAAATGATAACGTAATGAGTGATAGCTCAAATGAAATGATTGGAACCATTGTTCCCCATCAAGTGAATGATTAGTTGATAATTATAAGTCTCAATATGATTGATATATGATGAATGAATTATATGAATGAAAGGACGACAATGAAATGAATGATTATCCTATTACCGAGCAAGAATTAACTTGCTCAAAACCGGAGATGAATGTCCTTACCTCGGGCTCTAGAAGCCTGATAGGACCTCTTGAATGAAGCACGAGCTGGAGTAACAAAGTCCCTCGAGGCCCTTGATATCTCTCGAGATCTACCGGCACTAGAACTCCTGCAGTATTTCTGAAGGTGTCCAAGTATCCCACACAGGAAACAAATAATGGCCTGCATCGAGCACCGGGTACTGCGATATCATATTACATCACAGTTAAAGCAAACAATGGTACAACTCGTTGCCTTAGAAGAGGATGCTCCCTCCGCACGAAGATGACTAGAAAATGACCTCTTGGACGTCGGAGCCCGATGTCTCTCTGAACGAGCCGGCATTCTAGTCCTCTGACCCGGAGAAACTGAAGGATGCTTCTGAGTACGATCCTTGGTCAAAATCTATGCTCCAAGAGCCTTCCCGATGAATTCACTAAGTGAATTACAATTGTGATTGAACAACTGCATCCTCAACTGCGGATTTAGCCTCTTGCTAAAATATTTGATCTTATCCGCCTCAATATGGATAACTGACGAAGCAAACTGAAGTAGTCCCTGAAACTTCTCAGCAATGACAATAACACCCTAGTCCTCGACGGATTCGGGGTTCAAAACCTCTGACAACCTGGATTCATGAAGAGGAGCCGGATAATACCTCTCTAACATGAGGGTCTTGAACTCACTCCAACCACAATCACGATCGGCGGGTTTCACAGAAAGCCACCACGAATAAGCACCCTTAATCAAGTAATAAGCCACTACTGCCACTTTACTCTCTTCCGGACACTGAACCATGTCGAAGAGTTTATCAAAATGCTCAAGCCAATGAACAATATCAGTTGGTTCCGACGAACCCTCAAAAGTAGGCGGCCTCTGACGAGAGATATCGCCAATAATCTGATTCACTCCTCCAGTCTGTCCATGAAACGGTATCTGGAATCCCTGTTGCGGTGGACCACGAACCATCGAGGTCTGCATGGTCTCCACCATCCGCGTCATCTGAGTGATCTGGGCCATCATGCCATGTATAAATATGAATAGGTCAACCCGAACACCTTCCGAGTGAGATGCCTCTCGGGTACGACTCCCTGACAGTGAATGATTATCTGACAGTGAATGAGTAGCATAGCTAACTGATGAACACATGCTATCTCTCGCATTCGCACGGGCATTCACACGAGGTCCCGAGTTTCGGCCCGCACCGCGGCCTCTTCCCCTGCGTCCTCTGACAGCTCTATCCATACTGAAGCAGGAAAGCCACATGATAATTATAGATACCGCATGAGTATCGCATTATGATCACATGACGGAATGATAACAATGAGCATACACGCTATAACACAATGAATGCATTAATAATGTAATAAAATGATCGTCAATATGACACCGGAATATGATAAGATCGCATGAAAGATCGAATGAGGTAACATGATTGCCTGCTAGAATTCCTGAAATGATTACCTTGAACAAGTTAACAAGGTTGAAAATTCGATCCACAAGATCAACAACTGAACAATGAGATGGACTGGATGATTAATGAATTAATATGAACAATGAGATTGACTATGTGACGAATGAATTAACTGAGTGATGAATGAATTAACTGAGCAATGATATTGACTGGGTGATGAATGAATTAACTGAGTGATGAATGAATTAACTGAGTGATGAATGATATTGACTGCGTGATGAATGAATTAACTGAGTGATGAATGAATTAACTGAGTGATGAATGATATTGACTGATAGATAAATGAATTAACTGAGTGATGAATGAATTAACACGATCGACAAGATCAGAATGATGATTGAGGAGTATTAACTGATGAATGAGTTGATCCTTAACGCTTACACAAGTCACACGTGCTCCAAAACAATTAGTCATGAATCAACCATAACACTAATATCACATATAGGTTTCAACAAAGCATGAATAATTAATGACATGATGAATGTATGAACATAAAGAGAATCGAATCCTTACACAGGTCATACGAAGCTTCGAGGTCTCACGATACTAGTCTTCACTAACGACGACTCGATGAATGAATGACTCGTGCAGTCGTACTAATATTACGACTCATAAAACCCAACTGACTAGATTGTCATAACCTGACAGTCCCACTATTACCGCGTCAGTAGAGCCACATAACTCACATATCAGGGTATCTCACAACCCAAAATCTCTAATACCATCTTCTGTAACACCCCTAAATGCTATTGGGTTATTACAGTGCCGTAGACCCCACACCAGGAGATCCCCCAGGCGAACATGACTAAAATACATTAAATTAACAACAAGGGAAAATAATAGTCCCTACCATGATATCCGACACAATATTCCGATAAGGAATTTCAACGACAACGATGGGCCTACATGGCCAAAAAATTAAAATACAACATCGTCCACGAGTATCTGCTCGGGTAATACATAATGACAAAGACTGACAAACTGGAGAACACTCCAACTGACTGACCAACATGAACAACTTGGACTAGTATCGCTCGAATGCCTCGTCGCCATCATCCTGCCCCTGTGTCTCAACTCTCTCCTCGCAAGCACCTAAGACATGAAACCATGTTCTGCCCCCACGGGGTCAGTCATCCAGATAATGAACATCAAATACACGTATGAAATGATATGTATCCAAAGGCAGAATGAAATGGTACAATGACAATAATAATACGAGATGCTCACAAACCAAAGTAAGAACCGAGCATTCGTGAAATATTATGCCCACGGCATACTATTAATACCTATTCAACAGGTTAGAACATAAGTGCCCAACGGCGAATCATAATCATAGAGTACCATAATGAATTACACAATATGAACCAAACCAGAACTGAATTAAATATGAATTACAATGCCCCAAGGCTCCAATGAAATTGTCAAGACATCATAAAGACCTGAAAGTCTCTCAGCTGAAGCTGTCAATCAACATAAACACTGAAACCGGAACAACCCGAAGCTGTAGTTAATGAGGGCTAATGAGATCATAACCACGACCTTGACCTACTGAGTTGTAGGTGTTGGGAAGCCAACCGCGAAGGTTCAAGCCCCAAGCTTACCCATAAGATCATAAACACAACCGTGACCTACTGAGTTGTAGGTGTTGGGAAGCCAACCACGAAGGTTCAGGCCCCAAACTTACCCATAAGATCATAAACACGACCGTGACCTACTTAGTTGTAGGTGTTGGGAAGCCAACCGCAAAGGTTCAAGCCCCAAACTTACCCATAAGATCATAAACACGACCGTGACCTACTGAGTTGTAGGTGTTGAGAAGCCAACTGCGAAGGTTCAAGCCCCAAACTTACCCATAAGATCATAAACACGATCATGACCTACTGAGTTGTAGGTGTTGGGAAGCCAACCGCGAAGGTTCTAGCCCAAAACTTACCCATAATAAGCACTAGCCGAGACTAGCCTCCAAAATATAATTAATCACAAACGACAACGATTCGTAGATTACCGAATTTACGAGAAAGATGGTGTGCTACCTTGAGTCGGCCAACACGATAATGATGACTCACGGATGGGCATCGTACTAGACAGTCCCAATTCAATACCTCGATTACCTTAGAATGGCCAACCGATAACAATGATTCAGCAGATGATTCAATATCTCGATTTCCTTATAACGGTCAATCGATAACAATGATACAACGAATGATTGAGCACCTCGATTGCCTTAGAATGGATAATCGATGACAATGATACAATGGATGATTGAACTCCTTGATTGTCTTGAAACGGCCAATCGATAACAAGTATACAATGAATGCCTCGGTACCTTTAATCGATTACCGACGACGAAGATGAGAATGAATATGACAATGCCTTCAATCGGCTTATACAACATGAATGACAGGACACAAACATTAATAACAATGATTACAACGTCTTAGATCGACATCAATATTAACAACAACAACAACCGATACATCGATAACGCGAACCGGTGATCGATAATAACATTAACAACGAATATCTCAATGCCTTACCGGCCATTAATGAATGATAATAAAAATTTGGCATAATTGCCGAAGAGTATCGTATCGAATGATCCCCTAATATCAATGAACTTATGAAGAGACTAAGTCTCGGAATGATACAAAACATTCATACACATATATGATAACATTAATCTCCTTGGCTAGTACAAGTATAAAACTTGCCTCAACCGAAGGCGATGAAATCCTTCCACGACAAATGAACGGCATCCTCCGATAAATACAAGCACTCGAATAACCTTGAATGAAATACAATTCATTCAATAACACAATATTAAACGAAAACAACACAACGATCGAAGTAAACTCTTTGAGACATTTAATCGAACACTAAATGTTCAAAGTTCCTCAAGAACCTAAGAATCATCAATCGGGTCGAACGAATCGAAGATATGGATATACAATCCATAAAACATGATTAATAATGTTTACTAACATCAACTGATTCGTCAAATTCGGATGGACAATGAAAATCAAGGAGAAATCTCGAAAAATCAAATTTTAGGAGATTTTAAGAAATTACCTCAATCCGACGAAGAACAATGATTAGATGTTGATATGATCACATATAACCTCCACAAAACATGATTGGATGGAGTAGAATCGATCATAAGCCCAAACCCTAGTCGGATCGTCCGACTGCCACGAGAAGAAGAAGAGAAAGGGTGAAATGAAATGAAAAACGCGTCTGACCCCCTTATATACTCTAGTGACGCACGACCAAAATGCACGACCAAATGTATGTGTGTTTGGTCGTGCGCCAGGCCACTGCCCGGCCACTGATCTCACGCACGAGCAGCATGCACGAGCACCTGCTCGTCTGTCTTGCTCGTGTGTCCCTGATGGTCGCCAAAGTGTACTGTCCAAATCTGATGCCACGCACGAGCAGCACGCACGAGCAGTTGCTCGTGTGTCATGCTCGTGCATCCCTGATGAGTGCCAAAATGACAAGGGAACACAAAAACGACAGGACACGCATGCCTACACGTGACTTGCTGTTGTGGGAAAATCCTTCACAATATGCTGCAAGTGCACGGTGTCAACAAGTAATAAAGTGATAATTAAAGTATCGTTCCCTCGAGGACTGATTTCACTAAGTACCAAAATATAGTCAACTCACAATTTTATTTGAAGAACAATTATATGGAATTTATACCTAAACTAAAAAATAATAATACTAATAATAATACTAATAAGGATGTAGGATTATGATTTTCACCTCAAACAATCAGGAATGATATTTATTCAATTCAATTCACTTTTATTCAATTGATTGTAAGCCAGGAATTCCTAAATTATTCTAAAGCCTTTCCCAAGGTCGATAGAAAATACTACGAATTATTAACTCGATATATCCCTATTCGAATTAGATAATTAATATCTAAAACAGTTCAAGAATTCCCACAATAACAGGCTTCACAATTTGCATGAGTATATCCCTATCTCACGAAAATTATGATTCGTCTCACAGGAACTATGCCTAAATTTCATCTCCCGAATCCATAAAGACATTCAAAACAAATTAACTGTTGGCCAGACAATTAAAAAGCATTAAGAACAGTAAGAAGAATCCAATTCAATAGAATAACGAGTAAATCGAAATAATAATAAATAATCAAACCGTCATGAAATTGGCTACAATCAAAATCCTACTCGAATAGATCTAGGAACTAAGATGCAGAAAAATCGTAGGGATCCGTGGTCTTGTCGTCGCCCACAAATCTCCTCATTGTGTTCTTCGCCCTAGCTCTAATCCACCTCCAGATTCCTTCTGATCGATCCTCCCCTTTTCTTCAGCCCTACCATGCTTATTTATATCAGTCCTAAGCCTCCAAAACGCGTCCGTGTGATTAGGTCGAGAACAGGCTCCAAAACGGCCCAGAACCGCGGCACTTTCTGTCAAAACCGCCCCGTGTGCCGCGGCTCACTTAATGTGTGTCGCGGCTCACGGGGCACAGCGGGATGCCTGGGCACTGTTTATTTCTTCTGTGCCGCGGCTCACTAAATCTGTGCCGCGGCACAGAGTACAGTTTACTCGGCACTCAGCTAGTCTCCTGCGTGTGCCGCGGCTCAGCACATGGGTGCCGTGGCTCATGACCAAAAACTGCTGTTTTAGCCGTTTTTCGTCGTTTCGGCTTCCGGACTCCGATTTCCTGCAAAACATATAAAAATAATGCATTAAAAGCTCATTTATGCTGATTTAGGCTCAAGATGGATATAAATTAATGATATAAAAGCGCATAAAAATACGCCTAATAAATACCCCCAAACTTGAGCCTTTGCTTGTCCTCAAGCAAAAATTATCAATTTTAAACTAAATGTAACGTGTATAATCATGCATATCCATAGTGCTCAACTTAATCAATACTACCCTGAAAATCTCAACGAATAGTACAAGTATCGTAATGGTGAGTCACATCCAGGACACTGATTCCACTAAGTAACCAATTTCAGTCCTAATCAATCGTTCATGAAGAAAATTAAGCTCAAAGATTAACAAGCGTGAATTTAACCAACCGTCAATATGAAGGGTTAGATTGAACAAGCTAATTCGCCCAGTCCCACAGTCTAATGGCAAAATTTTCACGAGTTTCATCAAAAAATAACCATCGGACAGTATTCCCTTATATATATGCTCAAGAAATTGATTCGAGTTGACCACTAGGTTCGGATCTCGGGATGTTTCATCGGGACAATCCTAGGGTGGAAATTCCATTCTCATGTATTGGGAAACCGTTTGACGTAAAAGACACTCATGGGGCACATGGATGCTTCTAGTTACTAAGTTCCCCTCAACAGCGGAGAAACAACTCGAATAGCTATTCCCGCATGTCCGAATCAAGGTCGCTGTTTTACGCGAGAGTAAACAACGGGTCACGCGAATACTCCCAGTTACTAGGCTCCCTATCATTGGCACATGCGAAATTTCTAAATGACTAGTCTAATCAGGGTCGTCGTTTTACGCGAGAGTAAACAACGGGTCATGTGAATACCCCCGGTTACTAGACTTCCCATCATAGAACAACTAATATCTCGACTTTTTGGAAAAACTGTCCGACACTAAACTCAAATTAAGTGCCCACACGACTTATGTTACTGGACGACTAGCTAACCGAAAAGTTTAACCAAACGCATAAACGGTGATTTGAAAACACGTATGTCTCCTTTCTTATCTACTAAAATTTCTACAAAAACGATAAAATTTCGGACCTAATTGAATACTCAACAGAAACAGATATCTCTGACTGCAACTCGACCAAAAGTCAACCGTTTCTTCCAAGAGAAATCAGTATCATGACATCAGTTTTACACATGGAAGCACGGAAAATTCACGATAAATTCACGTTTTTGAGCAAAACCATCAACACCATGCAAGGACAATAAAGCAATCGTAATTTATAAGCAAGAAAAATTAAGAAAATTAGTGCATGCATCAATTTATTCCACTACACATAACATCCTCAATAATAAAACTCATGTGAAAATAAAAGAGATAAGGAAAAGTGAAACTTATTCCAAATGTCTTCTTGAACGCCAGCACATGTCTGAGTGGAAACGTCGATCAATCCATACTTCAAATAACGCTCAGCATCACGAGGGACCCCCAAACTTAGTCTCTAGTCATGAAATAACAGTAGACATTAAATCAAGAAAGACTAGAATATGAAGAATAATAACTCATTGGGGTTAAAAAATTATATTAGAGAAATGAGGGCCAACAAGAATACACGAATCCAAACGAAATACAAAACAAAGGAAAATAATTAATAATGAAAAATCAAATAAAAACAACTAACTAGAAAGCAAGTAAAAATGATGGATTGCCTCCCATCCAGCGCTCTATTTTACGTCTTGAGCACGACGTGGCGAAAAAAATCTAACGTGGTTTTTTTCTAGGGAGATTGCCAAATGCCCCCTTCTTGCAATCAATAAGCCTCTTATTCCACAAGGGAGGCTTTGGCTCATGCCCGGTTGCCAAAAATAATGAATAAGAATAATTATGCGGACAACCAAAAAATGATGGAAGAATATAATAATGATAAGGCATGAAAAAATAAGCAGAGTTCGAACGGGCAAATAATAAAGAATTATCATGCACAACCTCATTAGAACTCGAAGAATCAGCCTCAACAAAATCATGAGTAATGGGGTCAATCCCTCCCATTATGGATTTAGGAAAAATTATGCGTGGCACCGTTAATAAAATTTTTGGCACAAATGTATTCACCTTATTAGTCGAAGTTTGATGACAATTTAATGGAATTTCTTTGGAAACATCATCAATGGTAACTTCTTCTACAGGCTCATCAAACTTTATGTAATTATCAGGTGCTGGGGGATCGACGCTAAAACTCAACATGTCATTCTTCTCAACCTCCCCCTCAACTTCACTACTAAATATATGAGCTGGAAAATAACCGTAGTGAACTTCAAGACCACGACGTGCACATTCTAGCTCAAAAAGGGTACCATCAAGATTTTTAAGAGTGTCTACACATTGTTAAAGCATGGTCTTTTGTTTCGGGGGAGGGGGCTGACTGACCCTATTTGGCAAATTATTAAGAACATCGAAATTTATGAAATTCCAAGGGCCAAGATACTCAAAGGAAAACATAATGAAGAAATAAAAATATAGAGACTAAAAAAAAGAAAAACTTCAAATTAAAATTAGAGTCGCTTGGTATTGATATTAGCGAAAAATCAGTCCCCGGCAACGGCGCCAAAAACTTGTTGTGGGAAAATCCCTCACAATATGCCGCAAGTGCACGGTGTCAACAAGTAATAAAGTGATAAGTAAAGTATCGTTCCCTCGAGGACTGATTTCACTAAGTACCAAAATATAGTCAACTCACAATTTTATTTGAAGAACAATTATATGGAATTTATACCTAAACTAATAAATAATAATACTAATAATAATAATACTAATAAGGACGTAGGATTATGATTTTCACCTCAAACAATCAGGAATGATATTTATTCAATTCAATTCACTTTTATTCAATTGATTGTAAGTCAGGAATTCCTAAATTATTGTAAAGCCTTTCCCAAGGCCGATATAAAATACTACGAATTATTAACTCGATATATCCCTATTCGAATTAGATAATTAATAGCTAAAACAGTTCAAGAATTCCCACAATAACAGGCTTCACAATTCGCATGAGTATATCCCTATCTCACGAAAATTATGATTCGTCTCACAGGAACTATGCCTAAATTTCATCTCCCGATTCCATAAAGACATTCAAAACAAATTAACTATTGGCCAGACAATTAAAAAGCATTAAGAACAGTAAGAAGAATCCAATTCAATAGAATAACGAGTAAATCGAAATAATAATAAATAATCAAACCATCATGAAATTAGCTACAATCAAAATCCTACTCGAATAGATCTATGAACTAAGATGCAGAAAAACCATAGGGATCCGTGGTCTTGTCGTCGCCCACAAATCTCCTCCTTGTGTTCTTCGCCCTAGCTCTAATCCACCTCCAGATTCCTTCTGATCGATCCTCCCCTTTTCTTCAGCCCTACCATGCTTATTTATATCAGTCCTAAGCCTCCAAAACGCGTCCGTGTGATTAGGTCGAGAACAGGCTCCAAAACGGCCCAGAACCGCAGCACTTTCTGTCAAAACCGCCCCGTGTGCTGCGGCTCACTTAATCTGTGCCGCGGCTCAGGGGGCACAGCGGGATGCCTGGGCGCTGTTTATTTCTTCTGTGCCGCGGCTCACTAAATCTGTGCCGCGGCATAGAGTACAGTTTACTCGGCACTATGCTAGTCTCCTGCGTGTGCCGCGGCTCAGCACATGGGTGCCGCGGCTCATGACCAAAAACTGCTGTTTTAGCCCGTTTTTCGTCGTTTCGGCTTCCGGACTCCGATTTCCTGCAAAACATATAAAAATAATGCATTAAAAGCTCATTTATGCTGATTTAGGCTCAAGATGGATTTAAATTGATGATATAAAAGCGCATAAAAATACGCCCTACACTTGCACGATAATAAGTCACGTCCAATCGGTGAAACAATCATGGAACTCCTAATACAAAGAGGCCAATCATGATGATGATGATGGAAATATTCTCGTATCGATCCCCGAACAGAGACGAGTGATGAATAAAAACCGATACATGACTCCAAGATAAGCCGAAAGATGAACACAAAATAAATGAATACGAATGACGAATGATTATTACTGAGTGAAAAAAAAAATCTAAGTGGCAATACTGAGTGATAATTAATGAATTCACAACCAGGTATTACAATTTTTGGAACTGATTTCGAAGGCATCAGGTTTAGAATGTACGCCGATGTTTCCAAGGCGTACCCCCAAAAGGAAATAGGTAAATCTGAGTAACCCATCATTGGCCTAACCATTTCTAAAAGAGTTATGTTCCTTCTTTCAGCAACACCATTTTGTTGTGGAGTTCCCGGTGCAGCGAGCTGGGACGAAATCCCCTCATTCGCCAAGACATCCAAAAACTCCCCACTAAGGTATTCACCACCACGATCAGATCATAGTGACTTGATACTCTTCCCATTACGCTTCTCGGTGTCAGCCTTGAAATCTCTGAACTTGTCAAAGGCTTCAGACTTACATCGCATCAAATAGATGCATCCATATCTCGAATAATTATCTAAAAATGTGATGAAATATTTGAAACCACCCCTATCCTGGATGTTCATTGGACCACATACATCTATATGAACCAATTCTAACACATTCTGAGCACGCATGAGTACAAATATCCCTTTTACCGACACTAAAATAGTGTCAGTAATTATTTTTACTGACACTTTATAATTGTCTCAGTAATGCTAAAGCCATAAAATACTGACACTAATTTTTAGTGTCAGTAATACAAGTGTCAGGAAATACTGACACTAAAATAGTGTCAGTAATTATTTTTGCTGACACTAAACATTAGTGTCAGTATGTTCTGGCTTTAGCATTACTGACACTAATATAAAGTGTCAGTAAAAATAATTACTGACACTATTTAATGTCAGTATATGTTCAGATTTGTGAAAAAAAATTACCATAAATTAAAATTTTCAAACATAAACATACACTTGAACACAAATAAACAACACAAGCAATCAAACTGTTATTACATTACAGCGCTTGAAAAGAGTATACAAATTTGTTATACAATTACATATCCTTGATCATTGTTATCTTAACCATGTCATACATTTCATGTCAAGCAAGTTTAAAAAAAAAATCAAAAGAACAAAATATGTGCTTCAAGTGGATGATGATCGATTTTTTTGCTGAAGTCCAACAAGATGAGTAAAATGAACCTTTTTTGGTTATGATTCCATCCTGCATTGCCAATGCATTACAATAACCTGTAGAAAAGGTAAAAGAATCAATAATGGGTTTTCATAAAAACTATTGACTAATATAACGACAACAAATTTATTACCCTATTTCAAACTCGTCTAATTTATTATAATTGATATCCTATAATAAGATTTTATAAATAGTACTATGAATTATCAAGTTCACATACCGAATTAAGTGAGTGAAGCATATAGAACTGTAAAAGGAATATCCTGTTATTACTTTCCCAATTTGTATGTACTTTTTTCAAGATGTAAACATCCATCTTTCTGGAGGAAAATAGAACAATAACTGCATAAGACAAGTATGCATATACAATGATACACATGCGATCTGAACTTGGTCGCTAAAACTGATGAAAAAAAATAAAACTACATCAGATGAAGTTCATGCATAAATTGTCAACTACCTGATAGATGGATTCCTTACAGAATTCATACCAAGCATTTCCAGTAAAGTCACACCCTGATTTCTCGGAACCAAGTTCCTTATAGTCAAAATCATCAGCGGCCTGATTTCTCCAAATATGTCTCTTCCCACTCTACAGCTTTATCAGCACTAACACATCTATTTACAATGCATCTGCACACCATACCATCAGGCCTTACATCATTTTGATCTCCTTTCAACACCTTGATCCATTTGGATAAATTCCCCCAGGTGATTCAATTTTAATTTTAATAAAAGGAGTAGCTGCTTCTACTGCATTTTCTGAAAATAAATGATCAATTTTACAAACATATCAGTGTGATGTTCCGAATCTATTTACGTTGTCTATGGAGTTGAGCTAGACATTTCTACTTTTTCAATCAGGGAAAGTGACTGGAGAGGGATCAGTGGAGGGTTGTGACCATTTTCAAGTTTACTCAAAAAATGGCATAAAAAATATAATACACGATGAGTATTGGGTTCTATTAACCCATATCCCCCAGAGGCAACGACAAACAAGGTAGCCTCCGAGTTCACCCCTCAATGGAAATCAAAACTACAGAAGAACAAGGTAATATAGCTCAAAAGAAGAAAAAGAGCAATCATGTTGTAGACTATGTTCCACTACAATTATCCATAGTTGCAGCAGTGATTGTCCGGGATCAAATTGGAGAAAGGTTTGCTGAGGGACTAGAAGATCACATATATGGTTCCCGAGCAGTACATGACTGAAAATTACAATGATAAATAGCTATGTTTCATCTTCATCAAAATTGGTTTTGGAAGGCAAGTATCGAGAGATTATGGACAGAAGATAGATTTACCTGTTTAACAGCTTCCCAGTTTGAAAGACGAGAAAGGACATCCTGATGCCTGTAAAAATCCACAGTATATCATCGAAATGTTTTTACACAGAGCGGACGACACTCTCAAGAGAAGTGAAAACGAACATACAAAGACGCATATTTTTTCATGTCGTCGGTCAGAGCTTTGCTGTATAAACCTTGCACAAGTCTACATCTCAAGAACCTGTTAACTAGCTGGAAAGACGAAGAGGACAATCCAATTAATACTTGAAACTTAACATATTGCAGCAACTTTAGAAAGCAAGAAGAATGACATGCAAACATGAAATTAAAGATGGAAGATTAATGAAAAAATAAATAATTAAGTACTAACCAATGACTCCCAAGGAGAACATATTGTTGCAGCTCCAATTAGAGGTACTTCAATTCCAACCTCACCAAGATATATCACCTGAAGAAAAAAATCATTTCAAATCATGACCACATGCATTATGTAAGTCTTTGTTGAAGAGCCTCACATATGAAAAAATCTCTAACACGGTGTCCACCTGCATTATGTAAGACTTATTTGAAGAACTAGACATACACATGCAGAAATCTCTAACACAGTGTTCCAAGACAAGTTCAAGTTAGTTTGACATACCAGAATATTAGCACCAACACTAGTGCCAACTGCAAATAGAGGAGCTTCAGGGTATTGGCGATGAATAAGGTCAATCACTGATTGTACATCCTCCGTCCTTTCAGCAGTGTAGAAGCGATCAGACTGTTTGTTTGTAGAATAGAATTAAACAAGTCAACTGACAGAAACTTGGAAGCACCGACACAGGTACTCGTATGCGCATGGTCATTTTTTAAAAAATATGAGGTACGAGTACAGTGAGAACATGGATGATTTATAAATAACATTCATAAGTCATGAGATTGTTCATACATAACACTATCTATCTTTTTTCCTCTTTTGGCATTTGGCCGAAAAGATTCAATCTAAATGCTACATAGTAGAGATTGTTCTGAGTCTTGATCTAAATTAGGAACTTTCTAGATGCATAATTTGAGTTATCACAGTTTCCTCAGGACCTAATAACCATTAACCTCATCTAGAAATCAATAATATTACATTTTTTTAATCGTCGATCGCAACTACTGCAAATTTGAGTATAACTTGAAATCAACTAAAACTTAAACCAAAAAAAAAAATCAAAAGTAGAAAGAAAAAGTAGATCTAATATCAGCTGACATTTATACCTAAAGACCAACTCGATCTGATCGAGAAATCGGGTGCTTCTTGTTCTTATCCTTGTTAGCTGCTGCGGCAGCCATTGTCTTCCCTGCCACAAGTCCCTTTCCATCTTTGGGAGTCATTTTTTTCTCCTTAACTATAATTTAAAAAGACTAAAATACATAATGTTAAATAATTTTCAGCAAGAAACTCCACAACTTATACAGTTGCCGTGCACACTCAGAATCCCCAACTCATTCAGTAAGTTCTACAATCGTTTTAAAATCTGGAATCTAAAAGATAAATAATTTTTTCATTTATTTATTAATTAACCGCAATTCGTTATTTGCAAACTTCAATCGCGATTTCTGGAACATTAACTAACAAAACGCACGGTAACAAATAAATTCAAGAAAAATATTGCACACACACGCACAAAAGTTTTCCCAGGATAACCCTCAAGCTTCACAGAAAGAATTGCTCACATAAGCTCAAATCGATTTTTCCCAAGATAACCCTCAATCCGATTTACCCTTTCGCACAAAATCAATCCCTTTTCAGAACCACCTTCAACCCCTTTATTTTTTCGTCCGATGACACATAAGCTGGAGGTTAATTCAGAATCTCAGAACCTGTAACACCCCCGATATATTCAGGAATATTACAGCGCCGTAAATCCTTTACATAAGAATTTACAAGGCTAAATAAAAGAAATGAACATAACAGATACTAGTTTATGAAATTACTGAAATGAAATTCAACCGACTGGTTCAAAACCGAAATTACAAATATTCCATGAAGAGTTATATTACATCATCAAAATCCAAACATTATAAATCGACAACGTACTCGAGTACTTATTGAAAATAACCAATAAATAACAGACAGTAAACCCGGTCGAAACATCACTCCGCACCCTCGTCGTCATGCATCTCCAGTAGTTGTTTCCCCGCTCTCCGGATCTGAACATACACAAATGTTCACCCGAAGGGGTTAGCACAACGATGCTAGTACAAGTACAATAATCATACAACAGCGATATAATCAACAATTATATCATAACAAGTTTCTCCAACGAGAATATCCACAACACATATCATATCAATACAATTTCAACATACAGATGGTATTCCAACGATCCAACAAGACACAATATAGATTCCCATGATGATCCCGGATCAACACATGGTGGAACTACTGTCCAACGATCCAACGACACAAATATAGATTCCCATGATGATTCCCGGATCAACACATGGTGGACGTATATGTACACAACATATTTACACGATACAATCACAATTGTCATAGTACAAACAATTCTAATTAGAGTACTTGCCTCGGTTTGTTGACAAGAATAAACTTCCACGAATATCAAAATACTCGAAGGTCGTCCCCTTCGATCAATCACGTGTTAGGCTCGAACCTTAACAAAAGAAATAGTACAGAATTCATTTTGTGTCGTACGAACGTCTAACAGTTCAACAATTACGGTAGGAAGTCCTTAATATGCAATATGTATGGACAGATTAACGCACGCTACGAATCATATGTAGCGTACGTTAATGCTACTCGTTAGCGTACGCAGTACACACCGCCTAGCGTACGCTAACCCGGCGTTGTCGGTGCCTCACTGATCAGCCGACTGACTCGGCTGATGATTTAACGCACGCTAAGTCCAAAACGTTGCGTACGCTAAACGTACCCGATAGCGCACGTTAAATCTCGTATATTAGCGCACGCTAATAATGCATGGCAGTTCACTGGAGGGCAGCAGATTTAAAAAGTGATGAAGTAAGCGATTTCTTCAGTGATTTGATGTTTGTTATCTGTCTTCATGTTATGTTCATAACCCTAACAAATGATCTCCAGGATAATATCAACTTCGAGATGCAAATATACGTATAATCATCATGACACCATAATCCATCTAGATTTCAATTCTCATGCGAAGTTGGTGATCTCCGATTAATGTATTAGATTCTACTATCATTATACATATTCAGACTTCATCTTGAGGTGAACTAACAATTCCGACTTATACGAAAGAATATTTCCTAAGATGATTCTTCCTTTAAGTTCTTATAATATCTCTTCCAAATCATGATCACAAAGATAACATAAATCATACGGTTTGTTAACTCCAGAATATTTCTCTCATCATTGAAGTACTAGGATCCCAACTTCAAGGTTCTAACAATAATATCGCATTTGTAGACATTCCAATCTTCTAAACATGATGTTGTTGAATAATTCACTAATGAAATTCAATACCTCGATAATATGATCAACGTATCCATTTGAAAACCAAATCTAAGACTGGTGAAAGGTTGAACATACCTTAAAATGCCGAAATCACTGAACTACGAGTATAATCCAACTCCGTTTGGTTATGTGCTTCTCCAAAGTGTTACTTCTCTTCAATGATCACTCACAAGTGATACTCAATCGTTCAATGATCACCAATATATGTTCTAAGTGTTTAGAAGGGATATTCTTGCTCTGGACTCTCGGAGACGAAGTATAGACGAAGGAAATGAAAGCCAAAGCGTATCTTTGTCCATTTATAAAATTCTGCATTATTGACAAGTTAGCGCACGCTACAAAGCATCCCTTAGCGTGCGCTAATAATGGTTGACTTCAAAATTTGTCCGGGTGCGTCAGCGGGAATCTATCCGGTCCCATGTCCCGGCTGGCGCATGTGCTATCCGTCCCGCTCAATAATTGAGCTCTTAGCGCACGCTACTCTTACCTGTATAGCGTACGCTAATAATGGCCCGATAGCGTGCGTTAAGATACATTCTTAGCGTGCGCTATCACAGTATTGTTTGAGCAATTTTGCATGATTCTATACTTATGCATAATGATATCAATGCACTAAATATCATACTCCAATAATCAAAAACACCAATTCGAAATAATACATGGTTGAATACAGATGAAATACACTGAAATATATCCGGATATTACATACTCTCCTACTAAAAAGGAGTTTCGTCCCGAAACTCAAGACGAAAATAACTCGGGATATCTAGACTTCATATCAGCTTCTGTTTCCCAAGTGGCTTCTTCCGTTCCATGACGTGACCACTGAACTTTGACCAACATGATTGACTTGTTCCTCAGTTGCTTAACTCGACTTTCGAGTATCTTGACTGGTTTTTCTTCGAACGTCCCATCCTGTGCGACTTCGATCTCACCGAAATCAATGATATGACTGGGATCTGGTATATATCTCCGCAACTGGGATATGTGGAACGCGTTATGAACATGGCACAATGACGGCGGCAATGCTAATCTGTATGCTAACTCCCCAACTCTCTCGAGGATCTCAAATGGTCCGATATATCTCGGGCTCAGCTTTCCTTTCCTTCCGAAACGAAAGATTCCCCGAGTAGGAGAAACCTTCAAAAGTACGTGATCTCCAGTACTGAACTCCAATGGGCGGCGGCGTACGTCCGCATAGATTCTGGCGACTGGGCACAAGGCACCTTTCACGAATTAAGGCTATTTTCTCTCGAGTCTGCTCGATCAACTCGTTCTGTTCCGATCAAGTCCGATGAATCGTCCCAGCATAGGGGCGATCTGCATCTCCTTCCGTATAGTGCCTCAAACGGTGCCATCTTGATAGAAGCATGCCAACTATTGTTATAAGTAAATTCAATCAACGGTAGATGAACTTCCCAATCGTTTGACCAATCTAAGGCACGTGCCCTTAGCATGTCTTCCACCGTTTGTATAGTTCTCTGCATCGTCTGTCGGATCGGGTGATAAGTCAGATCAAGTTCAATTTGGTCCCCAAGGCCTTATGAACTGCTTTCCAAAAGTGAGACACAAAACGACCGTCTCGATCAGAAACAATGGTTCTCGGCGTACCATGCAATCGAACTATCTCCGATATAAAGACTCGTGCCAATCTCTCTGGTCCCCACGTATCCTTAATGCCTAGAAAGTGAGCCGATTTGGTTAAACGATCAACTATCACCCAAATCATGTTCATTCCTGTCCTGGTTTTCGGCATATTAGTGATAAAGTCCATCGATATGTCCTCCCACTTCCATTCAGGAATCGGGAGCGGCTTCAACATTCCAAAGAGCCGTTGATGCTCGATCTTAACTCACGACAAGTCAAGCATTTCGAAACATAGTCCGCTACGTCTTTCTTCATGTTGCCCCACCAGAAGTTCTGCTTCAAGTCCTTATACATTTTACTGGTGCCCGGGTGGATAGAATAGGGCGAACTATGTGCTTCCTTCATAATCGTCTGTTTCAGAACATCAACATCGGGAACGCAGAGTCGGTTCTGAAATCTCAAAACTCCATCGTCATGAATTATGAATCCGGGGGCCTTTCCTTGGATCACTTCATCATGTAACCGAATCATCGAGGATCATCTCTGCCTAGATTTGATTTCTTCTTAATGACGGTTATCTCCATCACGCATACCGCCTTGGACTCTTTGTAACCACACCTCAATTCCCTCACGAATCATCTCTCGTTGAAGGCTAAGTTGGGAGGTCGGCCGTCTCCGATCTCGAATAGAGACAGCTTGCGGCTAAGTGCATCGGCCACTACATTCGCTTTACTGGATGATATAAAATCTCCAAGTCATAGTCCTTAATCGCCCAACCATCTTCTTTGCCGCATGTTCAACTCTTTACATGAATATATACTTGAGACTCTTATGATCCGTAAAGATCTGACAGTGAGTCCCGTACAGATAATGCCTCCAAATCTTCAAGGCAAAAACTACTGCTGCTAGTTCCAAATCATGCGTCGGGTAATTCACTTCATAAGGTTTCAATTGTCGTGACGCATAAGCGATCACCTTATCATTCTGCATCAATACGCACCCAAGTCCTTGGTTCGAAGCATCACTGTAAACTATGAACCCTTCAGTTCCCTGTGGAAGTGATAGAATCGGTGCCGTCGTCAATCTCTTCTTCAATTCATCAAAGCTAATCTGACATAATTCATTCCACTCAAATTTTTGAGTTTTCTCGCAGATCGAGTAAGTGGGCGGAGACTTTAGAAAACCCTTCCACGAATCGACGATAGTATCCAAAGAAGTCCTAAGAAGCTTCGACCTCTTTCACGTTCTTGGAGGTTCCCAATCCATAATTGCTTCGATCTTCTGAGGATCTACTCGGACCCCTTCGGTGACACTACATGGCCGAGGAACATTACCTCCTTTAGCCAGAATTCACACTTAGAAAGTTTGGCGTACAATTGTTCGTTTCTCAAAAGTCCCAATACAATCCGCAATTGATGTGCATGATCTTCCGGACTCTTAGAATACACCAGAATGTCATCGATAAACACGGCCACAAATTTATCCAAAAATTCAATGAATACACGGTTCATTAATTGCATAAATACTGCAGGTGCGTTAGTAAGACCAAACGGCATCACCACAAACTCATAATGCCCGTAACGAGTTCTGAATGCGGATTTCGGAACATCGGATTCCTTAATCCTCAGCTGATGGTATCCTGATCTCAGATCAATTTTAGAAAATACTGTTGCCCCTTGCAACTGGTCAAATAGATCATCAATCCGTGGCAACGGATACTTGTTCTTAATCGTCATCTTATTCAGCTCTCGATAGTCAATACACAGTCGGAGCGATCCATCCTTCTTTCGGACGAAAAGAACTGGCGCTCCCCAGGGTGAAACGCTTGGCTGAATATAGCCCTTGTCCAGTAACTCCTCCAACTGCTTCTTCAGTTCGTACATCTCAGTAGGTGCCATACGATACGGCGCCTTGGAAATTGGTGTAGCTCCGGGCTCCAGCTCAATAGTAAATTCTACATCCCTTCGTGGAGGTAGTCCAGGTAGCTCATCAGGAAATACATCTGGAAATTCGTTCACAACAGGAATGGATGAAAGTTCCACAATTTCATCTTCTTTCTTCATCGCGTAACACCAGTACCCGGTACAACCCTGTTTCAACAATTTGACAGCTTTCATTGCCTTTATCAATTTTCCTGAGCTTCCCGGTTTCCATCCTTCGAACAGTATTTCGGAGCCATCATCAGCAATCAGCGAGATATTTCTCCTTCGGTAGTTCACAATTGCTCCATATCGATTAAGCCAATCGTCTCCGAGTATCGTGTCATCTCCTTGCATTTCTATCATGATCGATTTGAGAGCCACTCTCTGCCTCCTAATGATACAGGGAATTTCCTTGTTTCTATATTTCCGACAATACTCTCTCCCCTCGGTAAACCTACAACAGAAGGTTCACAAGGATGAAAACCGGAAATATTCAAACGATTTACTCAAGACAAAGATATGAAAGAATGTGTAGCTCCTGTATCGAATAAAACGCTTAATCGGCCGGGAAAGGATCTCGACAAGACTGATGCGACAAAGAAGATCTCGATCGTCTGTCCTCCTCATCTCGCATGCACGTGGGGAGCAGATCCGGCACTCGATGTCCCCTTTCGGTCCCATTGTCCTCTGCCGCCCGCGGCCAACATTCTCGAGGCATCTCGAACACTTTGCCGCGTCTCGCTGACACTGGCTTCTTTCTGAACTGGCTGTGATGAACGGGTCCCATTGTACTTAGTGGCGTCCTTACAAAACGTCGCACGGTGTCCTTCCTGTCCGCACTCAAAACATGTAACTGGAGTGCGTAAACAATCACGCCAAAGGTGGCCTGGGCGACCACAGTTAAAGCACTTCCTAGCTGTATCCGTCGTGGCTGTCATTGGTCCGTAATTCTTTCCGCTCTTAGATGGGTGCGGAGGCTTCTTGAAAGAAAAGGAAGACTGGGCCTTGCGGGGCCCACTGCTCTTGTGCTCTGTAAAAGTACCAGAGACTTTCTGTTTCTTCGACTCCATAAACTTTTCCATTCCGCTTCTTTTATTTCATACGCCAACGCCTTATCCTGTATCAAGTGAGAGTGGTACATTCAAAACCGGACATGTACCTCTGGATTTCTGGTTTCATCCTCATTTCAAAATGAATCATTATTTCCGCATCTGTTCTGACTAGATGTCGAACAAATGCTAACTGCTGGTTAAAAGTCTTAATCGTCTGGGACACGGGTTCGTCTGATGGTTGAGCGGAGAAAAATTCCCGAATTTTGGCTTCCCTCACAGGACGAGGGCAATACTGAGCTTCCATCATCATTTTAAATTCCGTCCAATCGGCATCATGATCTGCAGGTCGGATAGCTTCCCACCACTGGGATGCCTCCCCTATCAGAAAGTACTGGGCAATAGGAGCTCTCCTGTCGTCCGGGCAATTGATTCCAGCAAAAATTTTCTCCAGTTCCTTCAACCAATGGTCCCAAGTGGGAGTCTCGGAAAAGCCGTCAAATTTGGGTGGTTGCATCTTTGCCACCTCTTGTAACCATCGGTCGCCTCGATTTCCCATTTCTAGAATCCTTTGTTGTCCATCTCCCTGCTGAATTCCTGCCGCCACTTGCATTCGGTCCACGACCTGAGCGAACTGAGTCATCTGGTTTACGACTTGACGAAGGATTTCTGGCACACCAGGTTCCGGTTCGTTATTGATGGATTGCTGCGGCTCGCCTGAGCTATGACTAGCCTGATTAGAAGGCGACGCCTCCCTTTCGGATTCCTTCGTCTCGGCCCACGACCGCGACCACGTCCACGTCCGCCTCTCAACATACTGTAAGCACAAGTACTTAATACACGGGAAACAGCATCGTTCTAATATTCAAGTATAAAGAGACACAACATGTAAAGAACAAGATAGAGTTTAGGAACTTACAACCACTGTTCGCATGAAGACGTAGGCAGTGCAGTGATGTCGTTCATGACCGGTTACCTCAAAAGACATAAATGACCCCTATTTTAACCCAACGGCCAAGATATCCATAATCTTAGCTCCGATACCATATTCTGTAACACCCCCGATATATTCAGGAATATTACAGCGCCGTAAATCCTTTACATAAGAATTTACAAGGCTAAATAAAAGAAATGAACATAACAGATACTAGTTTATGAAATTACTGAAATGAAATTCAACCGACTGGTTCAAAACCGAAATTACAAATATTCCATGAAGAGTTATATTACATCATCAAAATCCAAACATTATAAATCGACAACGTACTCGAGTACTTATTGAAAATAACCAATAAATAATGCAGACAAGAACCCGGCCAAACATCACTCCGCACCCTCGTCGTCATGCATCTCCAGTAGTTGTTTCCCCGCTCTCCTGGAACCTGATCATACACAAATGATAACCCCCGAAGGGGTTAGCACAACGATGCTAGTCCAAGTACAATAATCATACAACAAATATATAATAAAAAATAATATCGAAACAAGTTACTCCAACGAGAATATCCACAACACATATCATATCAAAACAATTTCAACATACGATGGTATTCCAACGATCCAAATAGACACAAATATAGATTCCCATGATGATCCCGTCGGATCAACACATGGTGGAACTACTGTCCAACGATCCAACAAGACACAATATAGATTCCCATCAGGATTACCGTCGGATCAACACATGGTGGACGTATATGTACACAACATATTTACACGATACAATCACAATTGTCATAGTACAAACAATTCTAATTAGAGTACTTGCCTCGGTTTGTTGACAAGAATAAACTTCCACGAATATCAAAATACTCGAAGGTCGTCCCCTTCGATCAATCACGTGTTAGGCTCGAACCTTAACAAAAGAAATAGTACGTAATTCATTTTGTGTCGTATTTAACGTCTAACAGCTTCAACAATTACGGTAGGAAGTCCTTAATATGCAATCAGATGATGATTAACGCACGCTACGAATCATATGTAGCGTACGTTAATGCTACTCGTTAGCGTCGCAGACACACCGCCTAGCGTCGCTAACCCGGCGTTGTTTGCCTCACCGATCACCGACCGATCGGCCGATGATTTAACGCACGCTAAGTCCAAAACGTTGCGTCGCTAAACGTACCCGATAGCGCACGTTAAATCTCGTATATTAGCGCACGCTAATAATGCATGGCAGTTCACTGGAGGGCAGCAGATTTAAAAAGTGATGAAGTAAGCGATTTCTTCAGTGATTTGATGTTTGTTATCTGTCTTCATGTTATGTTCATAACCCTAACAAATGATCTCCAGGATAATATCAACTTCGAGATGCAAATATACGTATAATCATCATGACACCATAATCCATCTAGATTTCAATTCTCATGCGAAGTTGGTGATCTCCGATTAATGTATTAGATTCTACTATCATTATACATATTCGACTTCATCTTGAGGTGAACTAACAATTCCGACTTATACGAAAGAATATTTCCTAAGATGATTCTTCCTTTAAGTTCTTATAATATCTCTTCCAAATCATGATCACAAAGATAACATAAATCATACGGTTTGTTAACTCCGAATATTTCTCTCATCATTGAAGTACTAGGATCCCAACTTCAAGGTTCTAACAATAATATCGCATTTGTAGACATTCCAATCTTCTAAACATGATGTTGTTGAATAATTCACTAATGAAATTCAATACCTCGATAATATGATCAACGTATCCATTTGAAAACCAAATCTAAGACTGGTGAAAGGTTGAACATACCTTAAAATGCCGAAATCACTGAACTACGAGTATAATCCAACTCCGTTTGGTTATGTGCTTCTCCAAAGTGTTACTTCTCTTCAATGATCACTCACAAGTGATACTCAATCGTTCAATGATCACCAATATATGTTCTAAGTGTTTAGAAGGGATATTCTTGCTCTCTGGACTTTCAGAGACGAAGTATAGACGAAGGAAATGAAAGCCAAAGCGTATGCTGTCCATTTATAAAATTCTGCATTATTGACAAGTTAGCGCACGCTACAAAGCATCCCTTAGCGTGCGCTAATAATGGTTGACTTCAAAATTTGTCCGGTGCAAGGCGGGAATCTATCCGGTCCCATGTCCCGGCTGGCGCATGTGCTATCCGTCCCGCTCAATAATTGAGCTCTTAGCGCACGCTACTCTTACCTGTATAGCGTACGCTAATAATGGCCCGATAGCGTGCGTTAAGATACATTCTTAGCGTGCGCTATCACAGTATTGTTTGAGCAATTTTGCATGATTCTATACTTATGCATAATGATATCAATGCACTAAATATCATACTCCAATAATCAAAATCACCAATCCGAAATAATACATGGTTGAATACAGATGAAATACACTGAAATATATCCGGATATTACAGAACCCGAATTCCTTTTAAAAATGAGAAAAATCTTACCTAAACCTTACCCATGAACCTCCGCCCGATTGCGATGCCAAATCACCGACTTAGCCTGCTCCACAAAACTCCATCCGCCTCTCATCTGACCTTGATGTCGCATATACGTTCGTGTGTGTGTTTGTATGATTGTATGGTGTTTATACGATTGAGTGTGTGCATCTGATTTTTCAGTGTGTGTTTGTGTGTTTTGCGGAGGATATGTGGCGGAATGGGAAAGAGGAGAAAAAGGAAGAAGGATGGAGCGGCTGATTTTTGTTCTTTGCCGCTCCATATGGTAAGTAAACCTAATTTTTTAAATACTATATTTATATCGTAAATATGTCAGGAAATTATGACACTTCAAAATAAGGGAAGACTTTTTTTAAATTAGTGATACTTTAGTGTCAATATCTTATGACACAATTATGTTAAAGATAGAAAATGAGTCAAATGTCTGAAGTTACTAACACTTTTGATAAAGTGTCAGAAACTAAGTGTCACTAAATGCTATTTTTGTAGTAGTGACAGTTTCCCTTGATTTTAAAAATCCTTTTTTGTAATTTTACCTTCCGTACGGGATTCAAAAATTAGAAATGACTCAACTTGGAGGTCATCCAATGGGCCATAATCTACCATCTTTAGATTCTTTTAAGGTTTACATGATCTAACCGTAGATGCCACACATATGTTTGGTTTATGCTTGAAGTTTCTTTTCTCTTTTTAGGTTTAGACAAAGAGTTAAGCGATTTATTTTTATGCATGGGAGTTTATGCAGTATTAATGACATACAGTTTATCAGTATAGCCACCTTGGCAAACATATTTACCATTTTTTTTAATAATAGCATCACCACCAAAAGAAACTGAATAACCATCACAACTCAATTTAGAAACTGAAATTAAATTCATTCTAAAATCTGGTACCAATAATACATTATTAAGAACAAATATTTTATCACTAATCTTCAACTTCACGACTCCCACTGCAACAGACATAAGCCTGGAATAATTTTCCCTGTTGATGGTGATCTCGCCCGCACTAAGTTGCTTGGTCACCTGAAAACCATGTGAGTCAAAGAAAACATGATCAGTGAAGCCTGAATCTATTATCCACAAAGTGGTAGAACAAGTTGTCAAACATGTTTTGACAACTACTGCACGAGACATATGTTCTTAAGAGTAGGACAGTCCGCTTTGAAATGTTCTTGCTGACCGCACTTGTAGCACTTTTCCTTTGGCTTTTTATTCACCTCAGGATGAGGAGCCTTGTTTTTTACTTTGAGAGTCGCAACTTGCTTTTAGTCCACTTGTTTCTTCTTCTTCTCCCACTTAGGTTTAGAAGTTGAAACATAAGTTGTAACACCCCAAACTAGGCGGATATTACAGTGCCGTGGACCCCCGACTGGGACCCACCAGGCGAATGAGAATGAATGAATTACACAGGTAAATGTAGTACCGAACCACATTACAACATCAATTACTCCGATGAGGAGTTTTATACAACACCCAGGATAAAATAGAATACATGTGTATCTTATGTGACGATAAAATACACAACACTGAATGAAATGAGCATTCAAACGGAATGTCTGCAGCGGAATGAATAAAGGAAACATAAATGACTGAATGAATGATCAATGCATCGGGCCCCTACTAGTATCATCGACTCGCCGCCAACATGCTCTTACCGTGCCTTTGCCTTGCCGTGACTAAACAAAATCCCCAACGGCCGCCATACGTAACAACAATCCTCAAGAGTTGAAATTACACAATCATGAATTAACTGAAGTGATGAAATATTCTTAATTATGAATTACGCTGAAGAGGAGCATCATAGTACGCCCGTAATGTCCTGTTCAAGTGTACAAGACGAATGTCCGGACACACCCGTCCTTGTACCTAATTAGTCTCACGGAGGTAAGCGTTACCGTGTGCACGGTCCGATGTATCGGTGAACCCAATACATGACCATCATGTGCCCGACTAAAAATTCCACACAGCCACACCCGGCCACGCAATATGAACCCGTAAGGTCACATGAACGAGAATGACCATGATGAAAACCAATGAATAATAATTATACAAGGCCAAGATGACTCACCGATATGAAAGTAATAGTGACGTGATTGATAAACCAATGAAAAGATTTGGAACCGTCGTTCCTCGTGAATGAAATGATTATTCGACACTTACAAGTCTCAAAATGATTAATATTATGATGAATGAATTATGATTATGAGCAATCAACAACAAAAGGAATGAGTATCCTTTTAACCGAGTAAGATTTAACTTACACAATACCGATGAAGAATGTCCGTCCACGAACAACGTCCTAACCAAGATACCGATTGCTCGAACAACCTTGAATAACAATAATTACCAACAATCATTCAATACACGTATCAAACAACAAAACACGACTAACCCAAGGGTCGAAACAACGATAAACAAACTCATAGGCATTCCAACGAATACATAACCGACCGCACAACTTCGGAAATATCCAATCCCGAATATGTCGAAACCCACACCAAAATGAGTATTTCGAACTAACAAAACACTTCAATGATATCAATAATCCATTAGGAATCCATAATTCATGATTATAACGACATCAATCGGAAAATCCCCAATTAACCGAAGTCAACCCCAAGGGTTCTTGAAAACAATTCCGAAAATAACCATTAAATCCAGAGGAATATATTTATCCAAGTAGATAATCCATAACTTAACATATCCCAATGATAATCCAAGCTTATACGAAGAAATCGGAAGGAAAACCCAAAAATCCGAAATTCTAGATCCAAGAGATTAATACCTTTGATTCGATGTGATGAAGATGATGAGATGATGATCAATCCGAAAGATGAGCTTGAAGATGATGATTGATGATTACACCTCGAAGAACCCTCTCCGAATCGCTCGAAATCGCCCAAAAATACCGAAGGAGTGAAATGAGATGAACAAATGAAGAAGTCTGACTAATCGTCCAATTTATACTATCCTGTGTTAGCGTGCGCTAGCTCCTTGTGTATAGCGTGCGCTAACGAGTAATTTGGGTAGTCCAAGATCCACTGTCCGAACACGGTAGCGCGCTACGTACCTTTTGTAGCGTGCGCTACGGCCATACTACTAGCGTGCGCTAATATCCATTGTTAGCGTGCGCTAGCGAAATATTTGACGCCTTGATCGAGTCCGTAAAACCATCTCGCCCTCTCGATCTAACCTCGATAGCGTGCGCTACAACCATTATTTAGCGCGCTAATATATCGGCCGCAGACGCTAACAACAATGCATAGCGTGCGCTATGAATAAACCCGGCGATCCGGAGCCACCGGACTCATCCTCGATCCGCCTAGCGCGCTTACTCCACACATATAGCGTGCGCTACTACGACCCGTTAGCGCGCTACTTACCACTCGTAGCGTGCGCTAATTATTCTCACCGCACCGGTACCTTCCGGATCGCAGCCAAGGTAGCCTTAGCGTGCGCTAAAGCCGAGCGGTAGCGTGCGCTACCTATACCCAATTAGCGTACGCTAAAGGAGTATGTAGCGTGCGCTACTCCTCAAGCGCCTTGCAACGAAAATGACAATGATGATAAACACGGCACGAAACTCCAATCGATTAATGATGAATGACGATCGATACTCGATACAATTACTCAATGATGAATACCATGACTGAATCTGAGTGACAAATGATCAATAATGAATGAAATTACCGAGTATCAATTCTTGAATGATAAATACTGAATGATAATTACGAGTGATAATTATGAATTACAACCGGGTATTACATACACCCCCTTAAAAAGTTTCGTCCCCGAAACTAAGGGTCAAACAACTCGGGATAACTCTCCCGCATACTATCCTCGGTTTCCCAAGTAGCCTCTTCGACTGCGTGTCTAGACCACCGAATTTTAACCAAAGGAATCGTCTTATTCCTCAACCGCTTGATTCGCCGCTCTAAAACTCGTATAGACGCTCCTCATATGAATGATCGTCGGCGATCTCGATTCGTCGAATCAAGTATGTGACTCGGGTCGGCAACATACTTCCGCAATCGAGAGACATGAAACACATTATGAATTCGGCTCAACGCCGAGGTAAAGCCAATCGATAAGCTAACTCGCCCACTCGATCCAAAATCTCAAACGGTCCAATGAATCTCGGACTCAACTTTCCCTCTTCCCAAAACTAAGATACCACGACTGGGATACCTTGACCAACACATGGTCACCACCTCGAACTCTAATGGTCGACTTACGGTTATCTCGCATATGATTTCGCCGACTCGAGCGGTCAACAAACGACTCGATCAAAGCTACCTTCTCACGGGCGGCTATAAGCATATCGGGCTCGGTGCCGATTGATTCTGATAAGTCGTCCCAACACAACGGAGATCGACAACGACGACCATACAAGGCCTCGTAAGGTGCCATCTTGATGGAAGCATGCCAACTATTATTATACGTGAACTCGATCAATGGTAGTTGGGCTTCCCAATCGTCTTTCCAATCGAGGACGCATGCCCTCAACATGTCCTCTAATGTCTGAATGGTCCTCTCTCGATTGTCCGCTTGACCGAGGATGAAAAGCAGATCGAGATTAAGCTGAGTTCCCATAGCACGATGAACTGATTTCCAAAAATGCGACACAAACCGTCCGTCACAATCGGAAACGATACTTTTAGGAGTACCGTGCAGTCTGACTATCTCTTTGATGAACAGTTGAGCAAGTCTCTCGGGACCCCACGTTTCCTTGATCTCAAGGAAATGAGCTGATTTGGTTAAGCGGTCCACGATCACCCAGATCGTGTTCATGCCACGACGACTCGTCGGCAAACTCGTGATGAAATCCATAGAAATGTCTTCCCACTTCCATTCGGGAATAGGAAGAGGTTTCAAGATACCCGCCGGCCGATGTTCAATCTTAACTTGTTGACAGTTAAGCATCTCGAAACAAATTCTCGCGACTTCTCGCTTCATATTACTCCACCAAGAATTTTGTTTCAAGTCCTTGTACATCTTGCTAGACCCGGATGAACGGAATAAGGGGTAGCATGAGCTTCTTTCAAAATCGAGTTTTTCAACTCGTCATTTGCCGCAGACGCACAACCGATTCTTAAACCTCAAAAGTCCATCCTCGTGGACCACAAATCCAGGGCTTTCCTCGAGCCACATCCTCTCGGATGCGCAACAATGATGGGTCCGAACCACGATTCTCTCGGATTGCCTCCTCGAGTGATGATGAAATCTTTAACATACAAAGCCGCCCGAACTCGCCAAGCTGCACTCGATCTCGGTCTAAGGAATTCCCGCCAAGCTCCTTCCGAATCGTTAAACGGCAAGCATCTCGCTCTGAACGGACTTACGACTCAAGGCGTCGGCGACAACGTTCGTCTTGCCCGGTGGTAGAGGATCTCGATATCATAATCTTTGATTAATTCCAACCACTGCCTCTCGACGCATATTTAACTCCTTCGAGTAAATATATACTTTAAGCTCTTATGATCGGTGAATATTCGATGTGTGACGCCATAAAGGTAATGACGCCAAATCTTCAAAGCGAACACCACGGCTGCTAGCTCCAGGTCGTGGGTCGGATAATTAACCTCGTAAGGCCTCAATTGCCGTGAAGCATAGGCAATAACTTTCCCGTTCTGCATGAGCACACATCCGAGACCCTGTCCGGACGCATCACTATAGACCACAAATCCTTCCGTCCCCTGCGGCAAGGAAAGTACAGGTGCTGACATTAACCGACTCTTGAGTTCCTCAAAACTCCGTTGACACGCGTCGGACCACGTGTATTTCTTATCCTTCCGCAAAAGGTTCGTTAAGGGTTGAGCGATTCTAGAAAATCCCTCTACAAATCGCCGATAATAACCCGCTAATCCGAGGAAACTTCGGATTTCCTTAACGTTCTTCGGAGGTAGCCAATCTCGAATAGCCTCCGTCTTCTGAGGATCGACACGAACTCCGTCTGATGAAATTACATGTCCGAGAAAAGTCACTTCGGACATCCAGAACTCACATTTAGAAAACTTCCCATAAAGTTGTTCTCGTCTCAACACGTCGAGCACTTGATGAAGGTGAAACTCGTGCTCCTCCCGGTCACGAGAATAAATCAAAATGTCATCGATGAAGACAACAACAAACCGATCCAAAAAGTCGATGAAGACCCGATTCATTAACTCCATGAATACCGCAGGTGCATTAGTCAATCCGAACGGCATAACCACAAACTCATAATGACCATAGCGTGTTCGAAACGCCGTCCTCGCGATATCCGACTCCCGGATCCGCAACTGATGATATCCAGACCTTAAGTCGATCTTGGAGAATATCAAGCTCCCTCAAGTTGATCTAAGAGATCATCAATACGGGGTAAGGGATACTTATTCTTGATCGTCACCTGTTCAACTCCCGATAATCAATAAGCGGAATGAACCATCCTTCTTCTTGACAAATAACACCGGTGCTCCCACGGGACGCACTCGGTCGAATATAACCCTTCTCGAACAACTCTTCAAGTTGGTTCTTTAATTCCCGCATTTCGTCGGGGCCATCCGGACGGTGCCTTCGATATCGGGACGTACTGTGTTCCAACTCAATCGTGAATTCCACATCCTCTCGTGGAGGCAAACCGTAGCTCGTCTGAAAAACATCGGCATATTCCCTCACCACCGGAATATCCGTTAACATTATCGATGACTTCTCGGTTTTGGCCATATAGCACCAATAACCGACACATCCCCGATTGAGTAACCTTACCGCTTTCATTGAATTAATGACCTTACTGCAATGTAGGATTACCTCCTGAAACACACATTCAACTCCATCGTCTGAAATGATAGTGACCATACGCTACGGACATTAATGATGGCATCATGACAATCCATCCAATCAATACCCAAGATGACGTCGTCCCTCGGCAAATCTACCACGATTAGGTCCGCTAGCCATACACGACCATGAAACTGAATCGGACAATTGAATCTCCCGACACGATAATTCGTCTACCATCGTGTAGTCCAATGACATAAGGCTCACAACTAGTAGCACTACCCGCACGTAGTCTACTCAAACATGACTTGGAAATGAATGAATGCGATGCACCAAGATCGAAAAGAGTACACACAAGTTGAGATAGAATATCGAGTGTACACGAGATCATTCGGGCCTCTCGATCATCGGTCTTCTTCATCTCATAAATCCGGGCTTGCTAGTCCCAGACCGACGCTCCTGTCTGCCGCTAAAAGCTCCGCCTTTAGTCGCTCCCGCTGCTTTAAACGACGCTGATTGAGTGGCTCGATTCAACGGCCGATCGCTTAGGGGCCCGAGATGACGTCCGAGTAGGTTTGGAGTCCCTACGGCAAAACGGGCCTTATGCCCGAGAATTCCACAATTATGACATGTGATAGTCGCCTCGGACACTTGGTACCGAGGTGACCAAGTTCCCAGCTTATAACAGTGATGGCCGAACCGCCGCTCGAGACCGAGATTCCGCGGGTTTAGACGCTAGGGAGGTCGCTCGGAAAAGTAGAGCCCGCCCGCGGTTTCTTGAAAGTGGCACGACTCCGTCAGCCGACACGGTTCTTGGACTTCTTGCTAGCGCACGAAGGTTGCCGCTTAGCAATTTCCTTAGCCGTAAGCTCGTAAGTAAGAGCCTTCTCAATGAACTCGCCAACGTGGTGCAATTATGATTAAGTAATCAAGTCTCATACGGGTTTCACCTCTTGTGAAATACTTGATCTTGTCCGCTTCGAGTGAATGATAGATGAGGCGAACGGAAGAAGTTCCTGAAATTTTTCGGCGCTGGCGAGAACATCATCATCCGCCGAAAGGTCGGGAGTGAGTAATTCCGACAACTTGGCCTCCCTGAGTGGGGCCGGATAGTACCTCTCCATCATGAGAGTCTTGAACTGATCCCAAGTGCAAGATCCTTCGGTGGGCTTCAAGGACAACCACCAAGAATGTGCGCTCTTACCAAGGTAGTAAGCCGCAACAAACTTTGTGTCCCTGACACTCTACCATAGCAAACAAACTTCGAAATGCTCGAGCCAATGAATGATATCTGCCGCTCGACGAGCCCTCAAAAGTAGGTGGCCTCTGGCGAGAGATATCGCCGATGATGTTACTCACATTCCTCTCTTGCCTCCGAGGTGGCGGCGAGGAGCTCGCCGATTCGATTGACGGAGTTATGCATCGTCTCCATCAACCGAGCCATCTCGAGTCATTTGGGCCATCATGCCTCGCATAAATGCGAGTGGGTCGACCCGACACCCTCTCGACCGAGCCGTGTCCTGTACGACTCCCGACGATGAATGATCGCGTCCAGTGAGTG
Source organism: Orobanche coerulescens (assembly GCA_033398695.1). Classification (NCBI taxonomy): domain Eukaryota; kingdom Viridiplantae; phylum Streptophyta; class Magnoliopsida; order Lamiales; family Orobanchaceae; genus Orobanche; species Orobanche coerulescens. Next base: position 73,226,084 of record CM065815.1, read on the forward strand.
AGTGGCGCCGCCGCCGATGAGTTAGCATTATTCCAGGCATTTGCACGGTTATTCGCACGAGTTCTCGGGATTCGGCCCGCTCCACGGCCTCGTCCTCCACGTCCTCTGCCAGCCCTTTCCATACTGAAGTGGAAAGTCATATGATGATTATACATCTCGCATGAGTATCACATTATGATTATATTATGAAATAATGAAAATGAGCATACGCGCTCAAATACAGCGATTACATGAATGATTGATTGACGTGACATGATTATCTGATGAAGTTACTGAAATGATTATCTTGGATGAGTTAACAAGATTAATGATCCGATCTTCCTGATCAACAACTGAACAATGAAATGAATTGACTGATTAATGAGCTAACCTGACCGTCCCGGTCAAAATGACAATGATGATTGAGGATTGTTAACTGATGAATTATGAATGAATGATTAATGCCAGAAATTATACCATGGCATTAGAAATCTTACAGTTCTTGGTCTGATTGGCTCGGCATTTGCACAGGTCACACGTGACGCGAGAGTCCAATGATACTAGTCCGATGACGATGATTTCAAATGAGACATGACTTGGAGGGTAGTATTCAAAACCACGCTCTGATACCAACTCTGTAACACCCCAAACTAGGCGGATATTACAGTGCCGTGGACCCCCGACTGGGACCCACCAGGCGAATGAGAATGAATGAATTACACAGGTAAATGTAGTACCGAACCACATTACAACATCAATTACTCCGATGAGGAGTTTTATAGAACACCCAGATAAAATAGAATACATGTGTATTTTATGTGACGATAAAATACACAACATCAATGAAATGAGCATTCAAACGGAATGTCTGCAATGGAATGAATAAAGGAAACATAAATGATCGAATGAATGATCGAATGCATCGGGGCCCCTACTAGTATCATCGACTCGCCGCCAACATGCTCTTCCCGTGCCTTTGCCTTGCCGTGACTGAAAACAAAATCCCCAACGGCCGCCATACGTAACAACAATCCTCAAGAGTTGAAATTACACAATCATGAATTAATCAAGTGATGAAATATTCTTAATTATGAATTACGTCAAGAGGAGCATCATAGTACGCCCGTAATGTCTGTGCAAGTGTACAAGACGAATGTCCGACACACCCGTCCTTGTACCTAATTAGTCTCACGGAGGTAAGCGTTACCGTGTGCACGGTCCGATGTATCGGTGAACCCAATACATGACCATCATGTGCCCGACTAAAAATTCCACACACACACCCGCCACGCAATATGAACCCTAAGGTCACATGAACGAGAATGACCATGATGAAAACCAATGAATAATAATTAGACAAGGCCAAGATGACTCACCGATATGAAAGTAATAGTGACGTGATTGATAAACCAATGAAAAGATTTGGAACCGCTGCTCCTCGTGAATGAAATGATTATTCGACACTTACAAGTCTCAAAATGATTAATATTATGATGAATGAATTATGATTATGAGCAATCAACAACAAAAGGAATGAGTATCCTTTTAACCGAGTAAGATTTAACTTACACAATACCGATGAAGAATGTCCGTCCACGAACAACGTCCTAACCAAGATACCGATCGCTCGAACAACCTTGAATAACAATAATTACCAACAATCGTTCAATACACGTATCAAACAACAAAACACGACTAACCCAAGGGTCGAAACAACGATAAACAAACTCATAGGCATTCCAACGAATACATAACCGACCGCACAACTTCGGAAATATCCAATCCCGAATATGTCGAAACCCACACCTAAATGAGTATTTCGAACTAACAAAACACTTCAATGATATCAATAATCCATTAGGAATCCATAATTCATGATTATAACGACATCAATCGGAAAATCCCCAATTAACCGAAGTCAACCCCAAGGGTTCTTGAAAACAATTCCGAAAATAACCATTAAATCCAGAGGAATATATTTATCCAAGTAGATAATCCATAACTTAACATATCCCAATGATAATCCAAGCTTACACGAAGAAATCGGAAGGAAAACCCAAAAATCCGAAATTCTAGATCCAAGAGATTAATATCTTTGATTCGATGTGATGAAGATGATGAGATGATGATCAATCCGAAAGATGAGCATGAAGATGATGATTGATGATTACACCTCGAAGAACCCTCTCCGAATCGCTCGAAATCGCCCAAAAATACCGAGGGAGTGAAATGAGATGAACAAATGAAGAAGTCTGACTAACTGTCCAATTTATACTCAGTCCAGGTTAGCGTGCGCTAGCCCTTGTGTATAGCGTGCGCTAACGAGTAATTTGGGTAGTCCAGTACCCACTGTCCGAACACGGTAGCGCGCGCTACGTACCTCTTTGTAGCGTGCGCTACGGCCATACTACTAGCGTGCGCTAATATCCATTGTTAGCGTGCACTAGCGAAATATTTGACGCCCAGTACTGGAGTCCAGAAAACCATCTGCCCTCTGATCTAACCTCGATAGTGTGCGCTACAACCATTATTTAGCGCGCGCTAATATATCGGTTGCGTACGCTAACAACAATGCATAGCATGCCGGTGCAGTCCAGTAGCCACTGGACTCATCCTGATCCGCCCCTAGCGCGCGCTACTCCACACATATAGCGTGCGCTACTACGACCCGTTAGCGCGCGCTACTTACCACTCGTAGCGTGCGCTACAATTATTCTCACCTGCAGTCCAGTACCTTCTGGACTGCAGCCAAGGTAGCCTTAGCGTGCGCTAAAGCTGAGCGGTAGCGTGCGCTACCTATACCCAATTAGCGTACGCTAAAAGGAGTATGTAGCGTGCGCTACTCCTCAAGCACAGCTTGCAACGAAAATGACAATGATGATAAACACGGCACGAAACTCCAATCAGATTAATGATGAATGACGATCGATACTCGATACAATTACTCTGAATGATGAATACCATGACTGAATCTGAGTGACAAATGATCAATAATGAATGAAATTACTGAGTATCAATTACTGAATGATAAATACTGAATGATAATTACTGAGTGATAATTACTGAATTACAACTGGGTATTACATAAGTTGCCGCAAGAACTTGATGCCTTTGTCTGAAGAGTCCTTCCATAACATGAATATCTGTCAGCAATTCCGCCAAGGTATACTTGTTAGGCGTATTTTTATACGCTTATTTATCATTATTTTGTATTATTTTGGCGAGTAAAATTGCATAAATGAGCTTTTAATGCCTTAATCTTGTATGCTTGTCAGGAGATTGGAGTCCGAAAGCTAAAACGAGGCAAAACGGGCGAAAACAGAGAATTTTGGCCGTGGGTCGCAGCACAAGGCAACCGGGCCGCGGCACAGGAAGGCACCCAGCGACCCCTGAGCAATCTGTACTCTGAGCCGCGGCACAGATTTGGTGAGCCGCGGCCCAGATGAATTAAAAGGCACCCAGGCGTCCAGCTGAAGTCCGTGTGCTGTGGCACAATTTAAGTGAGCCGCGGCACACAAGGCAGTTTTGATGTGCTCCGCGCGGATTTGGGCCGTTTTGAAGCGAGTTCGCGACCTACTCACACGGACGCGATTTGGAGACTGTTGAGAACTATAAATAAGGGTTTAAGACCCTAATTAATCATCTTTGGAGGCTGGGGAAAAGAAGGAACACAGAAGATTATCACAGACGAGAGATCAAGGGCAGAGTGCGGAAGCCAGAAGAACGGAGGAATCCGAGCTCTTCATCTGCGTTTGATTTTCATGCTTTTATTTATTAATTCTGTATTTTCATTATTTAGCATGTCAGGCTAAAACCCTAACCTAGGATTTTGATGAAACCTTTGTTTTGATGGATTTGCTTGAGATTATCTATTTAATTCCCTTTTTGTTGAGTTTTCCCAATCATGTTTAATGCTTTCAATTATCTGGCCAATAGTTGTATTGTTTTAATCATTCAATTCGAATCGGGAGAGGAGAGTTGGTGAGGAACTATTGGTGAGGACCGTTTTATTCTGTGAGATAGGAATATACTCATAGGAACTACGTGGTCTTTTCGAGATTTTATGCTTTTTGCCTATTGACGAATTAATTCACCTAGGGATAGAGTGCGTTATTCGCCTTTAGAAAAATCTATTGACCTCGGGAGAGGCGGTAGAGTATATTAGCAATCTTCGCCTTGAATAAAATTGGGAAAATCATTAACTTCAGATAATCGAGAGTAAATTCGGATAAACCAAGGTGGATTCAGAATCCTAGACTTATTCATCATTTGATTCTCTTTCTTCAAGCGATCGTTTTTACTGTCTAGTCTTTTATTAATTCTTTTAATAATTAATTGCAAAACTAAAGTTCGATTGTTCAAATAAAACTAGAATACATAAAAAACGGTAGTTAGTGATTCAGTCCTCGTGGGAACGATACTCACTCATCACTTTATTACTTGTATACGATAACGTGCACTTGCGTTCAAGAAATATCGCAACAAGTTTTTGGCGCCGTTGCCGGGGACTGAAATTTTTGCTAATATCGATTTCAGTATTTCTAGTCTTAGTTTGAACGTTTTTATTTACTTATTTTCGTTTATTTTATTTTATTTGCTCTTCCTTTCAGGATCTTTCGCGTAGTGCATGAGAAAATTCGGTAACGAATGCCTACTACCTTTGGATACCGAACTCGAGCGTACTCTTCGAAGAAAGAAGAAGGAGAAACGAGAGCTACCGACAACAGTCACCATGGCTGAAAATATCGAAATTCACGGAGGAAATAATATTGTGCAGCAAGCTCAACCGGAAATGGCACTCCGAGATTATGTTATGCCGCAGATTAACACAAACTTTTGGGGGATTCGGCGTCCCACTATCCAGGCGAACAATTTCGAAATCAAGCCTGCTATTATTCAGATGGTGCAGGCGAGCCAATTTTGTGGATTACCGAACGATGATCCCAACGCACATATTGCTTCTTTTCTCGAGATTTGTGACATGTTCAAGAACAATGGTGTCACCGACGATGCTATCAGATTACGGCTTTTCCCTTTCTCTTTGAGGGATAAAGCGAAATTTTGGCTGAATTCCTTACCACCGGGCTCGATCACGACATGGGCAGAGTTAGCGCAAGCCTTCCTTGCTAAATTCTTCCCACCTTCTAAGACGGCGAGACTGAGAAACGAGATTACTACTTTTGGTCAGTATGACATGGAATCGCTCCACGAGGCGTGGAAGCGATACAAAGATTTGTTACGGAGATGCCCACATCACGGCCTTCCGGACTGGCTTCAGATTCAGACGTTCTACAATGGTTTGAGTGCTTCCACACGCACTCTCGTGGATGCAGCCGCCGGTGGAGCTTTGATGGGAAAGACGATGGCTGAAGCACACGCGTTGTTGGAAGCTATGGCCGCTAATGCTTATTAATGGCCATCCGAACGAATAGCGCCGAAGCGAGTTATGGAAATTTCGAGTAATGACCCGATATCTACATTGACAGCTCAAGTCGCCGTCTTAACGCAGCAGCTTCAAGCATTTTCGCATGCTCCTTCCCCCGTTACCATTGAGTCTTTAAATTGGTGTAACGGATCTCAACCTAGCACGGAGTGCCAAGTCGGAAACCCATTCGAGCAGCCCCAAATTGAACAAGCTCAGTTCGTAGGAAACAGAAACCGGCAAAATAATCCGTACTCCAACACGTATAATACGGGGTGGCGTAATCATCCCAACTTCTCGTGGAGAAACGGACAGAACTCGAACCATCCTCCGTTCACTCAAAACCAACAGCAGCCTCCTCCCGCTCCAAAAGTTTCTCTCGAGGAAGCAATTGCGAAATTGGCAGCGAATACGAGTCAATTCATGACCCGTACTGAAACGACATTGCAAAATCATTCCGCTTCCATTCGCAACTTGGAAGTCCAGCTGGGCCAGATTGCTAATGTGTTGACAGCCCGCCCGGAGGGAGCATTGCCAAGTATAACCGAGACAAATCCTAGAGAAAGTCTAAATGCAATCAGTTTGAGAAGCGGGAAGGAGGTGTGTGACCAGCCCGAGAGAAGTGAAAAGAAGAGTGAAATTGAGGAGAAGAAAAATGTAGCGACGGAGGAATCACAAGATTGGAGACCCTCGATAACGTTTCCAGATAATCTGAAGGCATATGTGCCACCCGTCCCGTTTCCGCAGAGAATGCAACAGAAAAAGGCGGACAAGCAATTCTCTAAGTTCCTCGACGTGTTCAAGAAGCTTCTTATTAACATCCCATTTGCCGACGCGTTGGAGCAAATGCCGAGCTGCGTTAAATTCATGAAGGAGATCTAGTCAAAGTAAAGAAAACTCAAGGAGTTTGAGACAGTCGCCTTAACGGAGGAGTGCAGCGCGATTCTTCAAAAGAAGCTTCCACAAAAATTGAAAGATCCGGGAAGTTTCAACATACCATGCACCATGGGGAATCTCTCTTTTAATAAGGCGTTGTGCGATCTCGGTGCTAGTGTTAACCTCATGCCTCTGTCTATTTTCAAAAAGCTGGGAGTTGGAGAAGCAAAGCCGACGACGATCTCCTTGCAATTACCGGATCGATCTATTAAGTATCCGAGAGGAGTGATAGAGGACGTGCTAGTAAAAGTGGATAAATTTATCTTTCCAGCGGATTTTATTGTTCTCGACATGGAGGAAGATCAAGATATCCCGATTATCTTGGGATGACCATTTTTAGCGACCGACCGAACCCTTATAGACGTGGAAAAAGGTGAATTAACTCTGAGGGTTCAAGATGAGCATGTACCGTTCCAATTGTTCAAATCTTTTCCATGTACGGGAAGTTTTGATAAAAGCTCACAAATTGAAAGTGTAGATGCCGTTTCTAAAGAAAGACACCGAAAGAATCGTCGGTCGAAAAATTTAGATTCCATTTCAGATGGTCCAACTTTTAAGAAAGATGTAGAACGAGTCGCATTTCTCAAGCATGTGGACATGCCATCATCGCCATCCGACCAGCCACACTCGGTCAAATCTGCTGCTGTCATAAAGTCATTTTTGAAAGAGGGAAATAAGCCGGAAATCAAACGGACATCTAGTCATGAGAAAAACGGGTGTTTCGGAAAGTTGTTCTCGTCAAAACCTTTCCGTAAACAACATTCGATGTCCGAACCGAAAATAGAATCATTAAGAACCGTTGGTCAAAATTTTAAAAATCATATTAACGGTTCGATGAACGGGGCGGAGATCAAATGGAGTTTGCGAAAAGCAAACTGATTTTTAAATAGGTCCGGCTGAAGACTATAAACTTAGCGCTTCTCGGGAGGCAACCCGAGTTCGTAGTTGTAGATTTTTGAGTTTCTGTATTTTTTTTTGCATTTTTGAATTTTTATTTTTCATCATTTTGTGCTTTAATTTGCTTTTACCTCTCGCTCTTGACGTGTTCTTCTTAAAATTCTGTGCAGGAAAAGTCCCAGGGGAGAAATTTATGCCTGAGCCGCGGCACAAGGCTTGTGAGCCGCGGCACACACAAATCGAAAGGGAAAGCTAAGCTTTCTGTACTCTATGCCGCGGCACAACATTACTGAGCCGCGGCACACTTGAGCCCTGAGCTGCGGCACACGAAAGCTGAGCTGCGGCCCACAACAAAACAAACGAGCAGGTAAAAGGGACTGTACTCGGTGCCGCGGCTCACTTGAGCTGTGCCGCGGCACACCATGCGGAATTTGAACAGCCTAGATACCTTATAACCCGCATTCGGCCGGCCACCCCAGGTACACTTCCATTTTCTTCCCTTCCCTTCCCTTGCGCGCGATCGACCGACATCCTCCTCCCTTCTTCTTCTTGCAATTTTCTTGCACTTTTCACAATCCAAGCAAGGTATGTCCAAATCTCTAATCTCAAATTGTTCTATGAATTTAAATGTGAAGTTGTGTTAGGCATTTGATGGTTGAATATGTTTATTTCCTTCAAAAGTTCTATGATGGTTAAGTGGAGGACATGATGGTTTTGATCGATTTTTCATGATTATTTTGGATTATGAATGAATTGAATATGTCGTTTTTGATGGTGAATGAGTCGTGTTTTTGTTCTTGGGGATTTAATCGAGCTATTACCATATTTGTTCTTCAAGTGAACTCTTGCCCTTTAAGTGTTTGATGAAATGTCTGAATGAAAAATTTTCTTTGTTAAGGCAATATTTTGAATCTATGTGCAATGTATTCGTTCTGGAATTACAGCAACCCTAACCCGTACATCTAGTTTAAACGTTATGGTTCAATTTCATTTTTCTCTCATGGTTGTGCTATCTCGTAAAAATTTCTGATTTACGGCCGGATATCTTTAGCCGAGTGATGATTATTCTCGTTATTGTTTGAGTAAGTAAACTTCGGTGTTTAATTTTTCAGGACTCGCTATGGCTAGGACTAAGAAGCTGAGCAAGAGGGCCAGGACTCAGTCGTCCCCCACTCGAGGGGAAACTTCTCGTAGTCGCGCCGAATCGGAGGCGCACCAGTTTTTTGACCCGAAGATCCACAAAATCTTCAACGAGAAGATTCGGTCGCGACCTCTTATCCCGGAGAGGGGATTTACTCCAGCCCCCCAAGACGGGAAACTGCTTACCATGATAGACGAGATGGGGTGGGCCCATTTCGCTGCACCCCCCGAGCCAGCGGTGATCTCGATAGTGCAGGAGTTCTATGCTAGTGCGTTATTGAAGCACATTCGAGCAGGCCAGATGTTGCAACAGTCAAACACTCGGACTCAGGTCGATGTCCGAGGTATTACGGTTGATTATTCCACAACTGCTATTAGGAGGTTGTTTGGGCTGCCGGTGGTAGATGAGACGGCTTATGACCGAGTTATGGCTAGCCTCACGAAGGAGGCTCTGCTCGAGACTATTACGCAGCCCGACTCCGACTGGGAGCGGCGCGCACCGGGTTCTTCCACTTTCCACTTTAAGAGCTCGCACCTCAGTCGGCTCGGGCGTGCCTGGCTATATTTTATATGCGCTCGTATAGAACCCACATCTCAGATCCGCACTGTTTTTCTCTCCCGCGCCCGGACACTATATGCTATCACATCCAGGCTGCGTTTCGGTGTGGCCCCTCTCTTGGTCCGATCTATATTCCAGTGCATTCAGGGAGGGGCCAAGACGGGGTTGAAGCACCCCTCTCTTATCTGCGCTCTGGCCGGGCAAATGGCCGACGTGGTCGGACGACGAGCCGATGCTAGCTCCCCAGGCCCCGATCGACCACCGCATCATCTCACATTTTGACCAGTGGGGAGGAGCGCCGGCGCACGCTCGGGGGAGAGGATTTCTACTGGATGAGGCCCACGAGGGATCCCCCGAGCCTCTACTGCTGACACAGGGGCAGGCAGATGCTGGCCCGTCGCCCGACAGAGAGAGATTGCAGGCGATGTTCGATGGGCTAAGGGAGGATATGAGGAAAGAGAGAGAGGATCTGAGGGAGGATATGAGGAGAGAGAGAGAGGAGATGAGGAGAGAGAGGGAGAGTATGCTGGCTGCCATGCGAGAGGAGCAGCGAACGGAGAGAGAGAGCATTATTGCTGCCGACAGGGGTGAGATGCGAGAGCAGGCCCGCCGGGCCAACCGACGAGAGGCGAGGCGTCTAGCAGCGAGGAATGCCTACCACCGGGAGCACCTAGCTGCATGGACGACCCATATCATGCACCCAGACGGGCCATTTATTGCACCTGCTCGGCCACCCACACCACCCTCCTCACCGGATGATGCCGGCACCAGCTCGTGAGAGGACTGGAGGGGAGTACTTGACCTTCTTATTCTATTGCATATTATATTTTGTCCATTGAGGTCAATGTACATCCTAAGTTTGGGGGGGGGGTTTACTTTCTGTCGCTACATTCATTGCTGTACTTATTTCGTTGCACTTTTCATTACTTTTCGTTATTTTTTGTCGATGGCCTTGCTTGTCTTGATTTTACTCTTATTCGTGAATTTTTCATGCTTCTATTTGTGTAATACTGATGTTACGACACTGTTTTTCTCTCTGAAGAAACGGTCGAGTTTTAGTCAGGTAGTAGTCAGTGATTTCTGTTTCTGCTAAGTCTTCATTTAGGTCCGAAATTTTTTCGTTTTTGTAGAGACCTTGGCGGATAAGAGAGGATACATACGTGTTTAAAAATCACCATTGATACGTTTGGTTACATTTTTCGGTTATCTAGTCGTCCAGTTACATAAGTCGCGTTGGCACTTAGATTGAGTTTAGAGTCGGTCAGTTTTTCCCAAAAGTCGAGTTATTTTTGTTCTATGATGGGAAGTCTAGTAACCGGGGGTATTCACGTGACCCGTTGTTTACTCTCGCGTAAAACGACGACCCTGATTATACTAGTGATTTAGAAATTTCACATGTGCCAATGATAGGGAGCCTAGTAACCGGGGGTATTCACGTGACCCGTTGTTTACTCTCGCGTAAAACAGCGACCTTGATTCGGACATGCGGGAATTAGCTATTCGATTTGTTTCTCCGCTGTGGAGGGGAACTTAGTAACTAGAAGCATCCATGTGCCCCATGAGTGTCTTTTACGTCAAACGGTTTTCCAATACATGAGAATGGAAGTTCCACCCTAGGATTATCCCGATGAAACATCCCGAGATCCGAACCTAGTGGTCAACTCGAATCAATTTCTTGAGCATATAAATAAGGGAATACTGTCCGAGGGTTATTTTTATGAAACTCGTGAAAATTTTGCCATTAGACTGTGGAACGAGGCAAACTAGCTTGTTAATTTTAACCTTTCATATTGACGGTCAATTAGATTCACGTTTGTTAATCTTTGAGCTGGATTTTCTTCATGAACGAGTGATTAGGACTGAACTTGGTTACTTTGTGGAATCAGTGTTCTGAGTGTAGCTCGCTATTACGAAACTCGTATTATTCAGAGAGAAATTCAGGATAGCATTGATTAGGTTGAGCACTATGAGTTGCATGATTATTCACGATATTCTTTTGTTGAAATTAATTCTTTTTGCTTGAGGACAAGCAAAGGCTTAAGTTTGGGGGTATTTGTTAGGCGTATTTTTATATGCTTATTTATCATTATTTTGTATTATTTTGGCGAGTAAAATTGCATAAATGAGCTTTTAATGCCTTAATCTTGTATGCTTGTCAGGAGATTGGAATCCGGAAGCTAAAACGAGGCAAAATGGGCGAAAACGGCGAATTTTGGCCGTAGGCCGCGGCACAAGGCAACCGGGCCGCGGCACAGGAAGGCACCCAGCGACCCCTGAGCAATCTGTACTCTGAGCCGCGGCACAGATTTGGTGAGCCGCGGCCCAGATGAATTAAAAGGCGCCCAGGCGTCCAGCTGAAGACCGTGTGCCGCGGCACACAAGGCGGTTTTGATGTGCTCCGCGCGGATTTGGGCCGTTTTGAAGCCAGTTCTCGACCTACTCACACGGATGCGATTTGGAGACTGTTGAGAGCTATAAATAAGGATTTAAGACCCTAATTAATTATCTTTGGAGGCTGGGGAAAAGAAGGAACATAGAAGATTATCACAGACGAGAGATCAAGGGCAGAGGGCGGAAGCCAGAAGAACGGAGGAATCCGAGCTCTTCATCTGCGTTTGATTTTCATGGTTTTATTTATTAATTCTGTATTTTCATTATTTAGCATGTCAGGCTAAAACCCTAATCTAGGATTTTGATGAAACCTTTGTTTTGACGGATTTGCTTGAGATTATCTATTTAATTCCCTTTTGTTGAGTTTTCCCAATCTTGTTTAATGCTTTCAATTATCTAGCCAATAGTTGTATTGTTTTAATCATTCATTTCGAATCGGGAGAGGAGAGTTGGTGAGGAACTATTGGTGAGGACCGTTTTATTCTGTGAGATAGGAATATACTCATAGGAACTACGTGGTCTTTTGGAGATTTTATGCTTTTTGCCTATTGACGAATTAATTCACCTAGGGATAGAGTGCGTTATTCGCCTTTAGAAAAATCTATTGACCTCGGGAGAGGCGGTAGAGTATATTAGCAATCTTCGCCTTGAATAAAATTGGGAAAATCATTAACTTCAGATAATCGAGAGTAAATTCGGATAAACCAAGGTGGATTCAGAATCCTAGACTTATTCATCATTTGATTCTCTTTCTTCAAGCGATCGTTTTTACTGTCTAGTCTTTTATTAATTCTTTTAGTAATTAATTGCAAAACCAAAGTTCGATTGTTCAAATAAAACTAGAATACATAAAAATCGGTAGTTAGTGATTCAGTCCTCGTGGTTACGATACTCACTCATCACTTTATTACTTGTATACGATAACGTGCACTTGCGTTCAAGAAATACCGCAACAAGTACGATTCATATTGTAGTTTAGGTGGAACTGTTAGGATTGTATACATCAAAGCATAATTTATGCTTGTATTACCTAATTTCCCGGTCTTTATCTATGAGAATATTTAATTCATTCATCACATGTTTTGCATATTTATTCACGCTATGGTTATGCAAATGTTGTCTAAATTACTTTATATTGTAGATAATGTGGTGTGTTGGGTCACACGGAATATCACATTATCGGTTCCTTATATAGTAATAATTAGTTCACAACCTATATAACATTATACTGTTATGTGAGAGGTTGTAATGCATGCTTGAGATTGGTTGGTCTTGACCATTAGCATATATTAGCGTATTCGGTATACGTTGAATAGGATCGAGGTGAGATAGATTGTTCTGTACTGACTATAAGAAGAACCCACATCTAGGACAATTATTATTTCTTAATTATAGTGATTAATATTTAATTATATATATTTAATATTTATTGCTTTGATTTATCATGGGTGAGAGCCACAATGATTGACTCAATATGCTCGATATTTTGGGCAATATTATTATTTATATAATAATTAATATTATAGCTAGAAATCGTGTCCTGACCAATCGGGTTAATCATGTCCCTTGAGGCACTCGAAAGGATTATTATATTAAACCCTGCAGTTCGAATTAATTTTCTGATATAATAATAAAAGTCGTGTGGTATACTCATGTATAACACATTAATTAATTAAAAGCTGTCAGTAGGTTAAATTAATTAATGGACATGGAATATCTTAAACACGAGAAATAATTAATTCAAAAAGTAGCCAAATTTCGTAATTTGGGATTTTGGTTGGAAGTGCAATATCAACTTTTTAGTAGACTAAGTTGATATTAATAGAGTCTTCATATTAGGAAGAGTCCTAATATTGGAAAGAAAATATATATTTGGAGTCCTTACCTTTTCCTCCTTAAGGTCCCTAGAGTAGCCCAAAACACCTCTAAATAGGATAAATGGGGGGGCGATCTTTCACCTTCTTCGAACAAGAAATTCGATTTTTTTCCTTTGTGTTTAATTGTGGATCTTGACTTGTGTCTTCGATTCCACAATTTAGCTAACACAATATTTTTCTAAATACTAAAATATTCAAGAAAAATATAGAGGAAAAATTTGTAAGGTACTTCTTGGAGATATAGTTTTCGGCCGACCCATATTGTTCTCCAAGTAGTCCGGTAGATTGTTGCCCACACGACATTCGGACATTAGGCGGGATATACTCTAGAGGATCTTGAGGTAGAAATACAAGAAGATCAAGGAGGAGTACGAAGGGGAGTTCAATCAACCCAGAAGAAATTTTTCCACCACTTCGCTTCAAATGTATGAATTACCAATTTCTACGGCATAAATACATATATTTAAATTGTTAATTAATGTGTTTAATTAATTAATTGACAAGCCTAAATAGATCCACTATTTATGTTGGTTAGTTTATAAAACCTTTTATTCCATCTCGCTTCTGCTGTTACTTCGAACAATTGGTATCAGAGCCGGTCTTTAAATTCTGTTCAATTTAATTAATTCGTGATTAATTTGCTATCAATTTAAATATTCATATGGTATGATGTTTGGAATATTTTGCTAGAAATTGTCTTGCAGGTGAATATGGTCCAATTATCATGGCTATATGATTTTATTTATGAGTTTTTGGTAATTTGGCTCGGTTTTGAGGCATGTATATGTTTTTCCCATGAGAAAATCCACGGGTAGAATAGGACTATGTTTTTCCTTGTAAAATTTGATGTAAATTCGATGTATTTTAATTTTTGTAAAATTTTAATCAAGTTGGAATACACAAAGTACGAAGAAAAAAGAAGTCCAGCACGAAAAGGAGTCCCGATCGGATGAACCGACCGAGACCAGGCAGCTGCCAATCGGTACTCAACGAAAGCAGCTGTCTCGGCTGAGCACCTGTCCTGCCGGGGGACTGGGCAGCCGTGGGTCTGGTCTGTCCCGGGCGCGGGTTGGGGAACGGGTCGGGTTGGCTAGCCGGGTCGTCTGGAGTTTGGTCCTGTTCGTTTATCCGCCGTTCGTTGCGTCCATTGGATCACAATAATTTTAATTTGTAAATTTCTTGTGCAATTAATTTTGCATGGAAGAAAGTTTCTAAATTTGGAAATTTTTGTGCCCCAACCGGGAGGAGGTGACGAGATGCTTGAAGCAGTGGGAGCAAAAGAGCCGAGGATTTTCTCGTTATTCAAAATGAGGAATAAAAGCCATGATAATTGAATTTAATTATCCAATTTTTTTATATGTTGGTTTTTACTATTTTGATGAATGACATGTATGGATGTATACATCATATGTTTCTTGTATGTTAGGACGAGAAAATTAAAAACCTTGATTTTAAAAAATAACTAAGTGATTTTAATAATTGATTTTTCAAAAGCAAATTGGCCTCCATAATTGGTTTAAATTATGAAATAATTAGCATGCGCGTTGATATTAGAGTCTTCCTCCATATCGGATGTGCTGATTATTGGCTCATTAGTTTTAAACTTCAATTAGATAGCAAAAAGGTGAATATTTTTTATGATAGGACCTCTCCATCTATAAGGAAGCTGATAAGTTGGCATATCATACAGAAGTACGAGTGTTTGTAGGATATCCGATGCACGTATAAGCAGGCAGGTCAGACAAGGATGCTGAATCCTGGCAAACACCAATGGAATCCAAAATGGAATCTATGGATTCTAATCAATGTGGGAGCTAGTAGAGATACCCAATGGGGTAAAACCTATTAGAAGTAAGTGGGTCTACAAGTGTAAGAGAGGATCAAGGGAAGGTTGAAACCTTAAAATCAAGGCTCATTGCGAAAGGTTACACTCAGAAGGAGGGCATCGACTACGATGAGACCTTTTCGCCAGTAGCCATGCTTAAATCGATCCGGATTCTCTTAGCTATAGCTACGCATTTGGATATGGATATTTGGCATATGGATGTCAAGACTTCATTCTTGAACAGGAGTCTTGATAAGGAAATCTATATTTGCCAATCTGAGGGATTCATTGCTGAAGGAGAGGAGCACTTAGTGTGCAAGTTTAAAAGAGCCATTTATGGTCTGAAGCATGCATCAAGATCTTGGAACATGCAATTTGATGAGGTCATTCAATCGTATGGTTTTGAACAGTGTCCTAGTGAGGTTTGTGTATACAAAAGTGCGATGGAAACGTGTTAGTGTTTCTTATACTGTACGTAGATGATATACTTCTGACTGGAAATAATGTAAAGGTATTATCCGACGTAAGGGTATGGCTATCTGAGCAATTCGATATGAAGGATTTGGGAGAAGCTGGGCACATCCTTGGTATTAGGATCTTTCGAGATCGCAAGAAAAGGATGTTGTGCTTATCTCAGGCATCCTATATCGATACGGTGCTAAAGCGGTTTAGTATGGAGAATTCGAAGAAAGGTTTTTTACCTTACAGATATGGAATTCAGCTATCTATGGCTGTGTGTCCTAAGACACAGAAGGATATAGATGACATGAAGCTGGTCCCTTATGCTTCGACAATGGGAAGCCTCATGTATGCTATGCTTTGCACTAGGCCTGATATCTGTCATGTTGTAGGCATGGTGGCGAGATATCAGTCGAACCCAGGACCGGGACATTGAATTGCTGTCAAGCATATACTCAAGTATCTGAGAAGGACTAGAGAGCATATGCTTGTATATCAATCGGATACACTTTGTCCATTGGGTTACACTGATTCAGATTTCAGTACGGACAAAGAAAAGTCGAAATCAACTTCCGGATATGTTTTCACTTTGGGAGGTGGAGCCATCAGTTGGAGGAGTGTGAAGCAGAAATGCATAGTGGACTCTACCATGGAAGCCGAGTATGTAGCAGCCTCAGAGGCAGCTAAAGAGGCGGTATGGCTCAAGTACTTCCTAAAGGATTTGGGTGTGATTCCTAATTTGCCTAAGAGTATTACACTGTATTGTGATAATACCGATGCGGTTGCAAATTCGAAGGAACCACGGGCCCACAAAGCAAGCAAACATATCAAGCGCATATCATATCATTCGAGATTTTGTGAAGAGAGTGAAGATTATTGTCTCAAACATAGCATCTGAAGACAAACTAGTTGATTCATTCACGAAAGGGTTGCCCTCAAAGTCATTTGAAGGGCATGTGGAAGGAATGGGGTTGAGATGTATGGCAGCATTGCTTTGAGTATAAGTGGGAGATAGATAGACATAGTGTAGATAGTATACTTCAAAAGCATGCTCTGAGTATAAGTGGGAGATTGTTAGGGTTGTATACATCAAAGCATACTTTATGCTTCTATTACCTAATTTCCCGATCTTTATCTATGAGAATATTTAATTCATTTATCACATGTTTTGCATATTTATTCACGCTATGTTTATGCAAATATTGTCTAAATTACTTTATATTGTAGATAATGTGGTGTGTCGTGTCACACAGAAGATCACATTATCGGTTCCTTATATAGTAATAATTAGTTCACAACCTATATAACATTAGATCGTTATGTGAGAGGTTGTAATGCATGCTTGAGATTGGTTGGTCATGACCATTAGCATATATTAGCGTATTCGATATACGCTGAACATGATCGAGGTGAGATAGATTCTTCTCTACTGTCTATAAGAAGAACGCAGATCTCAGACAATTATTATTTCTTAAATCTAGTGATTAATATTTAATTATATATATTTAATATTTATTACTTTGATTTATCATGGGTGAGAGCCATAATGATTAACTCAATATGCCCGATATTTTGGGCAATATTATTATTTATATAATAATTGATATTATAGCTAGAAATCGTGTCCTGACCAGTCGGGTTAATCATGTCCCTTGAGGCACTCGAAAGGATTATTATATTAAACCCTGCAGTTCGAATGAATTTTCTGATATAATAATAAAAGTCGAGTGGTATACTCATGTATAACACATTAATTAATTAAAAGCTGTCAGTAGCTTGAATTAATTAATGGACATGGAATATCTTAAATACGAGAAATAATTAATTCAAAAAGGAGCCAAATTTCGTAATTTGGGATTTTGGTAGGAAGTGCAATATCAACTTTTTCGTGGACTAAGTTAATATAAATAGAGTCTTCATATTAGGAAGAGTCCTAATATTGGAAAGAAGATATCTATTGGGAGTCTTTACCTTGTCCTACTTAAGGTCCCTAGAGTAGCCCAAAACACCTATAAATAAGATATATGGGGGGGGCGATTTTTCACCTTCTTGGAACAAAAAATTCGATTTTTTTCCTTTGTGTTTACTTATGGATCTTGACTTGTATCTTGGATTCCACAATTTAGCTAACACAATATTTTTCTAAATACTAAAATATTCAAGAAAAATAGAGAGGAAAAATTTGTAAGGTATTTCTTGGAGATATAGTTTTCGGCCGACCCATATTGTTCTCCGAGTAGTCCGGTAGATTGTTGCCCACACGACATCCGGATCTTAGGCGGGATATACTCTAGAATATCTTGAGGTAGAAATATAAGAAGATCAAGGAGGAGTACGAAGGGGAGTTCAATCGACCCAGAAGGATTTTTTCCACAACTTCGCTTCAAAGGTATGAATTACCAATTTCTACTGCGTAAATACATATATTTAAATTGTTAATAAATCTGTTTAATTAATTAATTGACAAGCCTAAATAGATCTGCTATTTATGTTGGTTACTTTATAGAACCTTTTATTCCATCTCGCTTCCGATGCATTTTACTTCCAACAGGAACTGCTCAAAGCTCCTTGGTAAGCTGCCTACTAAGATATCGACCTGCATTTCTGCGTCGATATTAGTCCCTAAGATATCAAGTTTCATTAGATGATAAATCATCTTTCAAACATGATTCCTTACCGGGGTTCCTTCAGGCATTTAGGTCGTCATCAAGACCCTCACAGTATTTTGCTTAGTCACCCGGTTCTGATGACCAAACATCTCGCTGACATTTTTCACCATTTATGCGGCCATGCCCATACTCTGATGCTGATGCTGCAATACACTTGCTAAAGAAGCCAAGATGTAACAGCGATCCATCTCATTATATTTCTTCCATTTGTGGTATTCTTTCACCTCATCGGGTGGCGAATCCACATCTGGTCCAACGGAAATTCCTCAGTTAGAACAAACTTGCATTCTTCAGTGGTTAGGACAATGTTTAAATTATGTTTCCAATCACGAAAGTTAGTGACATCAAGTTTGTTTACTTTGAGATGTTAGGAATACTTGTTGGATTTTGATGATGTCATTAATGTAATTCAAATGTTTATTACTTGGCAAAAATGTAAGGAAGAACCAAATGAGTATCTTTCATAGGCCAAATTATGTTAAGTTTAATACTTGGCAAAATGTATAGTTGAACCAAATAAGTATCTTCTATAGGCCAAAATAAGTTAGGCTCAAATCGGCTAAGTACAAAAGTACAGCTGAGTTCATCAGAGAGGTACAGCCGAGTCAAGTCAGAGAAGTTCTAAACAACAAAATTAATCAGAGATGTTTGACCAGACTGTAGTCAAGTGACCTCAGACAAGCCATCTGATCAGGCGAGTCCCAAACAGTCACCATCAGAGAAGTCCAGACTGCAGAGAATATGACTATACATCAGCCTACTTGCGACAGCCAAGTACTCCAAGTCCACGTCAGCATGCGTTGAATAGTCAAATATTACGGAAAGTCACATGCAAGCATGAAGAGACATATTGGAGAGATTCCGGCAAGGATATGAATTAAGTAATTCATCCAGGCCTACCACTGAAGACTTTAATCTTTTTGTATTCAAAAGCTGCGGCGCCTCACATGTGAAGTCTTCACAATGGTCGAAAGATGGATTAAAATATGGGAATCCAGCCTTGCAACGTTCAGAAAGAAAACAATGAAGTCTACCTCTCCAACGGATGGGTTTGTTAAAAAGATTTGCAATGGCTATGAAGGAAATGCGCAAGGATCGTGACCTATATATAGCTGAAGATTTGAAGCTAAGCATTACACACAACATCGGTGCGAACTAAATCTCAAGCAATCAAAGCATTCAAAGCAATCTAAAAGCGAACTATAGCATCGTGAAAAGAGCAATTCTCAAAAGTTCATACTTGAAGAAGCTCTTAGTTGGAGAAGACAAAAACTCATGTCTTTAATCCTGAGTTCGGGGTACTTCACTGGTTGAAGCTCGAGACTGTAAAGGCATCCAAGGATCGTAGATCAAGAGGTGCAAGGCAGTTAAGGTATTTGCAACGGCAAGGATTTCCACTGGTTTGAAGCTATTGTAATTTGGTTGAATCACTGTAATCTTTATCACTGGTTGACAATTATAGTGAATTCATCTCCAACTGGTTTAGAGAAAAGTGGATTAGTAGAGGATTACCCCACCTCTGAGACCACTATAACTGCCTGCGTATTTTACTGTTTTATAGCATCATACATTAACTGCTGCATTCACTGTTAAGTGTTTCATTAGTTGTTTTGTATTCGTCATCAGCTGACTTCCGCACGTATTGAGAACAAACGACTCTAAGTCATTTGCATATCTATCAGCTGAAGAAGCTTACTCTTTGTGAAAAAGAGTTTAAGAGTTTCAATAAGTCTATTCACCCCCCCTCTAGACTTATTCATGGACGACTTGTGACCTACAAGTGGTATCAGAGAGGTTGGTTCATTTATTTCACGAACCAGATCCATATATCAAGGATTTATTTTTTTTAACTCTCATTATAAAATGGAACACATGCATTCTAGATTACTTGTGTTTTCAGTTGACGAGTATGATCTTTGGAAGATAAGGATGCAGGCACACTTATCTTCAATCCATGATGACATGTGGTGCATCATAGAAATCGGTCTAATCACCTTCGAGAAGGACAACACTCCCGAGGAGATTGCAGCAGGGAAGCCAGAGAAGATCCCAAAGAAGCGGACGGAGCTGACCCCCGAAGAAAGAAAGCTGGCCAACCTTGACAACCGGGCTAGAGATGTGCTGTATCAAACTCTTGACAAATCAACAATGGTCAAGATCAAAAACTGCAAAAATGCCAAGGAAATCTGGGACACATTAACCTTAATGTGTGAGGGAATAGAGCTGATCAAAGAGAACAAGTTGTCAATTGCTACTCAAAAATTTGACAGCTTCAAAATGAAGAATGGTGAATCAATAGACCAAGTGCACACAAGGTTCACTGAGATCATCAATGAGATCAACTCCCTTGGTAAATCTTATGGCAACAGGGAAATGGCGCTGAAGGTCCTAAGATCTCTCAATCCTGAATGGAGCATGAAGGCAGTGGCCATGAGAGAATCCAAGGATCTTAATAAAATAAAGATCCAAGAGATGTTCTCCGACCTGAAGGCTTATGAGTTCGAGCTCCCAAGTTCATCATCAACCGAGCCTGCAGAGAAGGGAATAGCCTTTGCAGCCGAGTCCCCGCCAAGATCTTATCTGATGTAAAGCCTCCAAATTCATTAGATTTTGAGGAAGAAATGGCGTTCATAATGCAGAGGTTCAGCAACTTCTGGAAGAACTACTCCAAATACAAGAAGAATTATAAGGAGAATCCCAGAAGAAACCAGAAAGCCGGAAGCTGGAAAG
The DNA here is from genome assembly GCA_033398695.1 of Orobanche coerulescens. NCBI lineage: Eukaryota > Viridiplantae > Streptophyta > Magnoliopsida > Lamiales > Orobanchaceae > Orobanche > Orobanche coerulescens. The sequence continues at coordinate 73,246,968 of CM065815.1, forward strand.
TGGAGTGTTACAACTGTCATAAGACAGGACACATTGAAATCGACTGTCCTGATCTTAAGAAGGACGAGAGCAAGAAGGAGGTGAGTAGAAAAGAAGACCGAAGGAAGGCCCTCATCGGAGAAGATCAAGAGCGTGTAGAATCAAGCAGCAGATTCTTCTCTGATGATGATGAAGAGTATGATTGCCTGATGGCCAACCTAGCTGATGAAGAGGTAACATCAAAACCCTCTGTTTCAAATAATAGTTCAGCCATGTCACAAGAAATGGACTTGCACGAATCTATAAATCAGCTACTTAAGGATTTTGAGATACTAAAATCTGCACATCTATTTGTATCAGCCGAGAAGACTAAGCTGCAAGATGAGAATATGCAGCTGAAAAATGATTTTGAAAAACTAAGCCTAGAATTGAATAAAGCAAAATCTGATCTTGAAAACCAGGCTGCAGTTAACTTGAAAAACCAGGCTGATGTCACTACAGCTGAGATAAAACGATTAACCGTTTTGAATAGTGAAAAATCAGCTGCACTTGCTCATGTCAAAGCTGAATTTACTAAACTGACTCAGGTAAATAAGACTCAGGTGCAGGAAATAACCTCCTTGAAGGCGTTTTTAACTCTGGACGAACTGTGTACCAATAAAAGGCCACTATATTCCAGATCAGGCCTTGGATATGGTCCTCACACTCCCTCTAGTTCTAAAACCACTTTCATCAAGGGAGAAACAATTGTCTCGACTGCTGAGCCTATATACAAACCGATATTTAAAAATAGGCAACAACCAAGTCACAAGTCTAGGCTGCAACCACGGTTCACAAGGCAGCCACCTAGACAAGCGACTAGGCAATGGCCAAGGCAGAAGCAGCAGCCCAGACAACATGCCCATTACTATCAAAAACTCCCCAAAAATAGATTTCAAAATGGGAGGGTCACATGGAAACCTCAAGGTTATCCTAATTTTCAAAATGAAGAAGTGTGGAGACCTCAAAGATTTAATAAATGGTCTCAGCCAAGGTTTAGAAATGGCCCACACCACCAATATTATGAGGAATATCCGGTATACAATCCTAACAGAAGATACATACCCAGACCTTACACACCTTATAAGGGTAATAATAATAACAATTTTTCACAATCCAAGGAGAAATCAATTCTCCAGGAAACCAGCTAACCCTAGAGGACCCACACAGATTTGGGTACCTAAATCTCTGCTTGTATGATTGCAGAAAAGGTGAAGGACTACTACCACATCTCCACAAATTCAAACTTTGGAGGTGAAGAATGGTTTGTAGATTCTGGATGCTCGAGGCACATGACCGGGAACAAGAAGATGCTGACCAAATACACCAAAGAAAGAGGTCCTAACGTAACCTTTGGAAATATCTCTAGAGGACAAACAAAGGGCATTGGAGAGTTGCACCGAGGAAACATCATTATATCCAAAGTTCACTATGTCAAAGGGCTCAAGTATAATCTCCTGAGCGTAAGCCAGTTTTGCGATGAGAAGAATCTAGTAGTCTTCACCATTTGGAAATGTATGGTGATAGATATCCTATCTGGAGAAGTGAAGCTACAAGGATTCAGAAGGAGAGATGTCTATATGATAGATTGGAACACAGGAACTCCCAACACCTGTTTTCTATCTAAGATAATAGTTGAGAATGGATGGCTGTGGCACAAAAGATTATGTCACCTGAACTTCAAAGCCATCAACAAGATTAGTTCTCAGAAGCTGGTCAAAGGACTCCCAGAGGAAGCATTCAAGAAAGAAGCTATTTGTGATGCTTGTCAGAAAGGAAAGCAGACCAGAGCATCATTCAAGCCAGTCCAGCCTACAACCATCACATCAAGGATCTTAGATCTAATCCACATGGATCTATTTGGTCCTATCAAGCAGAGGACTCTAAGTGGTATAAAGCATGCACTAGTAGTGGTGGATGACTACTCAAGGTACACATGGATTATCTTCATGTACAAGAAGAGTGAAACCTTAACCAAGCTACCTGAGCTGCTGAGAAGGATCCAGAATGAGAAATCCCTCTCAATCATCAAGATCAGATCAGATAGAAGAGGAAAATTTCTCAACAAGGCGATCACTGATTACAACAATCATAATGGAATCCAGCATGAGCTCTCTGCAGCCAGGACCCCCCAGCAGAATGGTGTTGCCGAAAGAAGAAACAGAACCCTAAAGGAAGCAACCAGGTCCATGATTGCGTATGCACTCGCCAAGAGGTTACGGGTCAAGTCAACACGGCTGCCATACTCAGAATAGGAGTATGATAGTAGGGAGACATGGAAAAACTCCCTATGAGGTTTGGAATAACAGAACACCTACTGTTGCTTACTTTCATATATTTGGTTGTAATTGTTTCATCCACAACAACGGTAAAACACAACTAAATGCCTTTGATGCTAAAACTGATGATGGTCTCTTTATGGGATACTCACAAAGAAGCAAGGCATATAGAGTCTTTAACAAAAGAACCTTAGTTGTGGAGGAAACACCTCATTTTGTATTTGATGAATCTACTGTCGAGTACAGGAAACAAGTTGAGCTAATTGAGAATAAGCTCAAAACCGCAACCTTCGAAGAATTCATTGTACATGAAACACGGATAGTAGACTCATATGCAGATCAGTCTGAAGACCCAACTGCAGCTGCTGAAGACTCAACTGCAGATCAGACAGGAATACCAAACCTACCTGATCCAGTTGCCGCTGATGAAGACCCATCTGTAGCTGATAAAGACTCATCTGCAGACTAGACCCAACCTGCAGATGACAAGGCGGTAGCTGATCCAGTTGCAGACCAAGGAGACCAGATCCATGTTAATGCAGACAGAGAGGAAATTCACTAGAGCAAATCTACAGGGGGAACGGACCCTGAAGAAGATGATATCCCCAAGTGGCTCAAAGACCATCCAATCCAACAAATCATTGGGAAGCTGATTGATGGAGTTAAGACAAGACAGTCTACCCTACCCGCAGGAATGGCAATGTTCTCTTGTTTCATGTCCCAGATAGAACCCAAGAAAACAGAGCAAGCTTTGGAAGATTATTCTTGGATAAATGCCATACAAGAGAAGCTTGAGCAAATGGAAAGGAACAACGTTTGGGTACTAACAGACAGACCAGATCATAAGAAGGTTATTGGCACCAAATGGGTATATAAAAACAAGAGTGACGAAGAAGGAGCTGTTGTTAGGAATAAAGCCAGACTTGTTGCTAAAGGATATGCACAGTGTGAAGGAATTGATTTTGATGAAACTTATGCACCTATTGCAAGATTAGAAGCCATCAGACTATTCCTCGCATATGCTGCATTCAAGGATTTGGAAGTCTATCAGATGGATGTAAAAAGTGCATTTCTTAATGGAATCCTAGAAGAAGAAGTCTATGTGGAGCAACCCCCAGGATTTGTCAAAGGAGACAAAGTATACAAGCTACTGAAAGCTATATATGGACTTAAGCAAGCACCAAGAGCTTGGTATGAAACCCTATCTGTATTTCTTGAGAAGAATGGTTTCTGCAAAGGGAAGGTGGACAAGACTGATAGGTGGTAATTTTACCACATTTTTCTAGGATTTTATACTAGGTTTTTATCTCGTTTCGTGATTAATGTGCTCGTATTTGGCTTATTTATGATTAGTCGAGCCGTATTACGTGTTTGGGTTGGTTTTAGTGTGTTTGCAGGTTTTTAGAGCCAAGAGGACCCAAAACGAGACAAAGGACCGAGAGTCGAGTCAAACGGACGGAAGAAACAGATTTTTGCAAAAATCAGACCACCTATCGGGCCAGCCTATCGGCCGATAGGTGCGTCCGATAGGTGTTCCGAGCCCTATCGAGTGAAGTCGACCGATAGACCCGGCCGATAGGCTGCTCCGCGGGTTCTCGAGTTTTGACAGATTGTGACTCTTTTGGATAGATTTTGTTGCCTAGATTAGTTCTAATCGAGAGTTTAACTCCCATAGGCTATATACACCTCCTTCTAGACCTAGTTTAGGATCTTTTATCATCTTTAGCACACTTTTACGTTTTTTTTTTTTTGCAATTTTAATTCCTTTGATACTAGAACTTTTTGCAAAGCAGCAATTATTATTGTTTTTCTACTTTTTCGGAGATTGAAGACTCAGAGTTCATCCGGAAGGGTTGTAATCTCTCTTTTCATATTAATAATATGTATTCTCCATCTATTTCTTGTTTAATTTCAATTATGTCTAGCTAAATCCATTGATTGATTCTAGGGTTAGTAATTTTAATTGATGTTCACATGATGTCCCTTTGATTACCTTTTTACCTTTCATCCTAGGCTTGTGATCAAGATGTGTTAAATCTCATGCTAGATTAAAGGGCCCTTAATCGATGCATGTTAGCTAATTAATTTTGCCCGGAAGGATTAATTAATTAGTGGAAATACTTGATGCACAATATGATTTGATCTTAAGACTTGAGTGGAGTAAGATAAATCATAGATAAATAAGTTGACGCTTTTTAAGTGATTTAAATTCTTTGAGCCTTTCGGGAAAAGGGTTTAAATTAACTATCTTTCTAGGTTGCCTTGATCGGAATTCTAGATCGGCTGAGTGATTATTTCTAGGATTGAATTAAAATTTGGGGAAAAGGAATCAAGTGAATGGATTGTGTGAACTCAATTAGACGATACTACCCTAGGATCAATTAGCTTTCAACTTGTGATTTTATCTTGCTAATTTGCTTTATTTGCTTGATTTAGATAATTCACTTTATTTTGTTCTCTTTGCATAATACTTGGAATTCTTATCTTATTGTTCTAGATTTTTTATTTTTAGGGTTAATTGTTATTTAATTTTTATTTTTCGATTTTTGAAGTTAGATAATTAGAAACAAACCAAATTTTCGGATTCCTAAATAGCAGTCAAATTTTGAGTAGAGTTGCTTCCTTTATTTTCGACATATCAATTCCCTTGGGTTCGACACCTTGGAAATACTTCGAGGTTTTACAAATTTTAAAATTGATCGGATTTGAATACCATACTACGCGAATTTCAGCGATCAATTTTTGGTGCCGTTATGATCCGAGCTCGCTGACAAACCCGCCATTTCCGCCACAGTGATCAGGTACTCCGTTAACAAAGCCACTCCTTTCTCTTTTCAAACTTATTCCTCCTTTGGGATGCGAAATAAGTTTGGGGGGGGGGAGAAGTGCGGCTTTGTTAATTTCGGCACGTGTGAGTACCTTGTATGCCTTGTATCACTATTTGCTTGTGTTGGTGCCCGTTGTTTTTATTTGTGCTTCTCATATTGGTGTTGCGTGGATTTGGCTTTTGTTGCTTAGTTTTTAGATTTTTATGTTCATTTTCGTTTGGTGTGTTTGCTAGTTTCTATTTTTTAGGTCGTAGTAGTTTTTTGCGTTCGTGTTTGCTTTTATTTGCTTTTCGTTATTTGCTTTGATGCCTTGCTTGGGTAAATAGTTTTTTTTTTTAGATTTGGTCTAGACTGAGCATGTCCCTAGGCCATAGACATAAATTTGTTCGTGAAAAAATTGGCCGATGATATTAAAACTTGTTTTTCGTGAAAACTTTTTTTCGGTATTATGCTTGGGACTTTGGCCGAGTCTTGCAATGTGGGTAATTCTAAGTCTAGTTTTAGTAATTCGGGAAATCGTTTTGTTTAGCCGTGAGGATCTTTGAGCCTTTGGTGCATGCTAATGCCTATTTATTGTTGAGAGATCATGTAGTGCATTGTACTTCTAGAACTTGCCTTGGTTCTTAGTTGAGGCCACACATGTATGCGTAGATTAGGAGATGATATTAGGCCGTCTCTTGTTTTAGCCGATTTTCCCAAACACTAACCTTTACTTATTTATCCTTTGCTCCCCCATTTGAGCTATTATTAGCCATTTATTCATAGCCGGTGATAGGGGGAAATGGAGGGTATTTATGGGAATCCTTAGTTGAAGTTGGTGTAGGTGAAATTGGTGGTTTGTCGTTTGATATTTATAGAGATGTTTTAGACCCCATTTTATGAACCGAGTATCCCTATAGACTCTATGATGTGTGAGAAGTCGATAGTAGAAAAAGCGAAACATTATCAAATCATGTTGTCGACTGAAAAAATAAAAAATAAAAAATAATAATATGAAGAAGAAAATGATAAAATGGCAAAGTGAGTCACATCGCCTAATAGAGTATAAGGGGATCGCTCGGGCATACATTAAAAAGTACTTGGGGTCGAGAAAAATAAAAAGGTTGGGATTTGATTGCATGATGGATTGGTGATTGAGTTAGGTAGCCGTGTATGATTGCAAAGAGTTGGGTGGTTTGAATACACGTTTGAGTCACTTAGCCAAATTTTCCTACCTTAACCAAAAGCCTACGTTACAACCTTTGAAAGTCCTATTTGATTTTAGTCTATGCATACAAATTAGTGGTGGAGACGATAGATAAGAGGCAAGCCTATGGTAAGACATTGCATTTGCATTGGATTTGAGTGACCCCTTGGCATAATTTGCCTAGACATACCTGTCTATTTCTTTGGAGAGAATGAGCGATCACTTAAAAATCATCTTACCTTAGGTTTTGTGAGGGTTTCCCGGTTTGCTAGAGCTTGCTTGATTTTATTTATCTTTGTCTGATTTGTACTAAGAGTCGTTTGTATAATATTGTTCATTCTGATTGCGAAAAACTTTGAGGCCGAATAATTTGACGTGATCTCGTTTGTGTCTATGTGCCGTGTCCTTGTTTTCTTTTTATTGGTTCTTTTCTTTCTTTCTTTCTTTTCTTTTCTTTTTGTTGTTCGGGACGAACAATGCTCAAGTTTGGGGGGGTTTGCCTCTTATTCAGAGTGGAGCACGAAGGCCACATATTGATAGTTCAGATATATGTGGATGACATTATATTTGGCTTAACCAACCCAGAGCTGTGTGAGAAATTCTCAAATCTCATGCAAGGAGAATTTGAGATGAGTATGATGGGAAAGATGAACTTCTTTCTTGGATTACAAGTCAAGCAGATGGAAAATGGAATTTTCATCAATCAAGCTAAATATACCCGAGATCTAATCAAGAGATTTGGAATGGAATCAGCCAAGCCAGCAGGAATTCCTATGAGCACAAGTACTCACCTAGATGCAGATAAGGGAGGCATATCAGTGGACTCAACCCACTATAGAGGACTTATTGGATCATTGCTATATCTCACTGCAAGCAGACCAGACATATCTTATGTCGTAGGAGTATGCGCGCGATTTCAATCCAAGCCTAAGCAGTCGCACCAAGATGCAGCCAAGAGAATAATTAAATACCTTAAGTCTATAGTCAATGTTAGATTATGGTATCCTAAGGACGACAACTTCGAGCTATCAGGATATTCAGATGCAGATTTCCCAGGAACCAGACTGATATCCTGGTTTAGCAAGAAGCAAGTTTCTAAATCTATCTCCACCACAGAGTCAGAATACCTAGTTGCAGGTAGTTGTTGTGCCCAGATCTTGTGGATCAGACAACAGCTAAGGGACTACAACATCATTGCCAATGAAGTCCCTATCTTGTGTGATAACAACAGTGCTATTGCAATAACCAACAATCCGGTTTTGCATTCAAGGACCAAGCACATTGATATTCAGCATCATTTCATTAGAGATCACGTGCTTAACAAGAGAGTAAGAGTTGAAAGAGTCAGCACAGATTATCAAATTGCTGATATCTTCACCAAACCTTTTCCAGAAGAAAGGTTATTGGAGCTGAGCAGAGAACTTCGATTACTAGATTGGGAATCTAGTACAGAAGAAAAAGCTAGCTGAAGCAGATCAGACGAAGGAAGGACTTAGCTGATCGCAGGAATCAGAACCTATCTGGTGCAGACAAGAAGACGGAGGACAGACGAAGAAACCTAGCTGATCAAACTATAGGCGAGAAGTCAAAGGAGTCAACTCACCTGATGCAGAGCAGTCAACAGTCAACGGACAACCAGCTAAGTTTTCTAATCTTGACTGACTTCTAAATATTATATTATTATCTGCTATGTGTATAAAAATATCCTATTAATTTTGGTTCACAAGTGGCATAATATTATATGTTTTAAATACACGTGGCAATCACAGGTTAAATCGACCTCCACTGTGACCAATTAAAATCCAACCTTCCATTTTCAAACTCAAAACCTGGACCACCGATTAAAATTTGAATTTTAAAAAAGAATCTCAAAAGGCGTACCACCGATTTAAAATAAATGATTATTTAATTCCAGTGTCGTTTCATTTTCTTTTTAAGGACGAAAAAAACCCTTCACTTTATCTTTACAAATCTTGCGAAAACCCTAATTTATAGAGCAGAAATTCCTTCGAACTTTCAATACACTCAAAAATCGTCTATCTTGCAGAAATGGAAACTTATTTTGAAGGCGTAAACCTGAAGGCTGTCAAGGACCAGATTATCTTCTCACTGGTCGTTGATCTTGAAGGACTTTTGGAATCGAATCTGGAGAACAACAATGTGCTCTACCTTATCCACTCGATGAAGATGAATAGGATCTACCCATTTTTGGATATCAGTCCCAAACACTTGTTGAAGGAGGACGCCATCACATTTTTTCGCGAAGCCCAAGTGATTGAACCGGGAATTAGGAGCACTGTCGGTGGAGTACAAGTGGACATATCGCTGGAGACGATCCAAAAAGTTTTTGGAATGAAGAATCGTGGCATAGCGGTCGAGGCCCTCAAGCAGAACGCAGACGATACTTGGCTGAAGATTAAGGCGATCGACCAGCCGGAGAAGCTAAAGCTCACCGCCAAGAGGAGCGAAATTAAAAAGATGTATCGGTATGTGTTGGACATCACCAACAAAATCGTTATGGGCATGGCCGGCAGCCACGACCAACTGTCGTCCGCTAAATTCATGGTGCTAGGAACACTAATTCAGGACGAGCCGATTGATTGGTCAGACTACATTTTCATGCAGTTGGTACGTGAAGTCAACAAGGCCGAATAGCTTGTTGATGAGAAGAAGTTCAGATCCAAGCTGGCATTCGGAACGCAGCTAAGTTGGATACTGGAGAAGCTGGGTGTGGCTAAGGGAAATACTGACCCCTTCCGCATCAACAAAAGACTTGGTCATCTAGACCAAGAGATATTGAGGAGGCTAGGAAGCAGTAGAAGAGCAAATCGGATGTTAAAAGAGTTGTCTGATTCAGAGCCATATAAATACCCTTCATCAGACGAGTCAGACTAGGCTGCAGCCGGCAACCCACCTGCAGCCCAGTCTGAGACAGAGTCGGACAATACGCCAATAGCTCTTCGTTTCAAGAGAAGGGGACCAGCCCCTTGTAATATCCGCAATTTTCGATTTTCGGTAAATTTCTTTTTTTCGGCCGCAGACCGTTTTGACGACTCGCTCATGACCATTTTGTCATTTCGAGAATGATTAATTCTTCACTTTTTGTCATCCGAGTTCGTTTCGGTGTCGTTTTGTTGAGTTCCGTGCTTTTTAGCGGTTTTTCCGCACTTGAGTTCGATTCTTGCGAATCTCGTCCGAAACTGTTGTTTCGACTTTCTCATAAGTTCATTTAATGTTAATATTCATGTTGCGAGCTTTGGCTTGGTGTTTCGATCACGTATCGTGATTTTCGGGCGTTTTGGGCCATTTTCGTAATTTCCCAAAGTTTGGGGTAATTACTTTCCGTTGTCGAATTTCGAGCCTTCGGGTGGTCGGAATCGTGTGTTCTCTTAGTGCTCGGATTCGTCTTTGCGAGTACTTCATAACCGTATCTTCGATTCGTACTCAGGTTCGGGTTTCGGGTCGTTCGGGCCGTCGGAGTTGGTCGGCCGAGTCATGGCCGGGCATGCTCGGGCGAGCACTCGCCGAGTAACGTGCGGTAGTGATCGGCGATTACGTACGTAAGGCCGGTTACGTCGTAAGGCCCCGGCCGTAACGCACGTAACGCTTCCGCATTTCGAGCGTGAGTTCGGCCTTGGCGATTACGTCGTAAGCCATGGCGATTACGTCGTAACGGCCGTGATCGGCTATTTAAGGCACGGCGGCGTTTTCTTGACCATTTCTCATTCTTTTTCTTCCCGTACGCGGCTGTGGGTGTGTGAATCATCTGGAGATGTTGTTGGACAATGAATCCATGAAGTGTTGAGGTTCATATCATCAATCATCCGTCCTATAACATCCTCCGATCTACCGAATCAGGTCATATTTCCTAGAAATCTAGTTTTGGGGAATTTGGGTGTTTTGGTTGTTTTCGTCCGATTAATCCGATTTAACTTAGGATTTTGATGGATTGATGATTATTTAGATGTATTATATCATTTCCCTTGTTATTCCATGGTTGGATCGTATCGATTCGTTGTTTTGGTCGATTTCTTGATCGACGCCTTGAAGGTGTCCGGTAGAATGTCTTAGAGGGGTTTTCGGGCATTCTACGATTATTCTTCCTCGTATGATCGATGATTTATTGATTATATGTTGTTAGGGTAGAGTTTCTTGCGAAGAAACCGAGTTGAACCCTTCCGTTCGTCGTCGTCTTCCATTCCGATAGCATCGGGTGTTTCGAAGCTTTCCGGTTGAGCCGTGTTCGTCGGAATACTTGCGTGCCGATTTTGAGGCAAGTACCTTGTCCATACAATTCTTGTTTTGTGAATATGATAATTGGTGATCGTCTTTATATGTTTGTTTGATTGTTTGAAACGAGTTTTCAAAAGATTCGATTAGCCTGGTTAAAGGCTCTCTTTCAAAACGCGTGTGTTTTGTAATTGTGTGGGTTGTAAGTGACTACGTGGATATTTGGATATGTTTGGTGTTGATGTTGCGCTTGATAATACGTGTGTACGTATATTATCTCTTTTCGGTGCGTTTTGGTTTGATGTGGTGTTGTGCTAAGTGTTTGATGCCTCTGGTTGAATTGTTTGGATATCCTTGTTGTGACGTGTTAATTGTGTGAATGTATTTCGCTCACCTCGGGAGGGTCCGACGGGATCACGGAGGGAATCCAATGGTATAGCCCTGGATTCACGAGTGCGGTTGTTTGTTTTGTGAATGTATTTGCTCACCTCGGGAGGGTTCGACGGGGCCACGGAGGGAATTCCAATGGTATAGCCCTGGATTCACGAGTAAAACTTCACGAGTGTGTGTTTATGTTTGGTGAATGTATTTGCTCACCTCGGGAGGGTTCGACGGGGCCACGGAGGGAATTCCAATGGTATAGCCCTGGATTCACGAGTAAAACTTCACGAATTGGTGTATATGATTTCGAAAACGCATTCTACTCACCTTGGGAGGGTCCGACGGGGCCACGAAGGGAATCCAATGGTATAGCCCTGGATTCACGAGTTGGTGTTGTATTTTTGGTGACCAAGGTTTACGTATCTTGGGCGATTATATTGTTTTGATTTAATGTCCACCGAGGACACGTGACGTGGGTTTTAACCCTGTGAATTGTTGTCGGTTTTCTATTTGCGAAAACAAAACCTTTGGGCTGTGACCCTGTTGATTTTTGGAAAGCGAAGGATTCGGTAATCCTAAATTATTTCCTATTAAAACTCTCGATGGCAATTCAAACTGTTTTATAAATAGTTTTCCCTTGTTTTGCGACCTTTCGGTTTTAGAATGTTTTACCAAACTCTTGCCTCGGGAAGTACTTTTCGTCACGTTTGGATTTTTGAGGATTCTTGATTATTATTGTTCTTGGAACTTTGAGGATTCCTGGTTATTGTTATTCGTGGAATGTGAATTGTATGGCTCGTATTTTTGCACTTGTACTTGCACTAGCAAAACAGTGGAGTTTTGCTCACCCCCGAGTATTCGGGGGGGTGGATGTCTATTTTTGCATTCAGGTTTTGGAGCATAGCACAGGGTCGGCATGAAGGATGATGAAAGATGAACGATACTAATCACACGAGGATCCGTTGATGTCGGATTGGTCTAGTTGTATCTTCTTTTCCGCTGCAGTATCTTTTCCCCGTTGTACGGGAGTTTATTGTATTTTGACCCCTGCGTGGGTATGTGTTTGGAATTGAGTTGTAAGTATTTATTGAAAGACCAAGTCGGTCTACTGAGTCAGTTTAGCCTTAAAGGCGATGTTTAGATGTTTGATTTAGTTATCAGCCTGGTAGATCCTCGAGGAGAGGGTCTACGGCGTGTAATATCCCTGAGTGGATTGGGGGTGTTACAGAATGGTATCGGAGCTTAGGTTGTGGAAACCTAGGTTGTCGGGTCAGTGGTGTCTATTGAGTTTTTGCCTCGTCGGATTTTGTCTGACTAAGTTGTGTCGCGACGCGTCGTCTGAGTTTATTGGTCGTGATTAGTATCGTGGGCGATCATCATCTTCGTGCGACCTGTGGATGTAAGTCTCCCTTATTTGTGTTGAGCCTCGTGTGACACGAGCTATTTTTATTATTATTTGTTAAGTGACGGAATCCTCTTATGGATTTTGATTTCGTGATATGTGGTTATTTGACTCCCATATTTCGTTCATATGAGGAGTAATGTTGCTGGATTGTGCATGTTGAACTTTATTTATTTTATCCGCTGTGTGAGTTCTTTTGTAATGGCTTTCAGTATTTTACCGACTGAGTTTTATTTCAAAAACCGATTACCTTAACCGAGTTTTTTGGCATTATGGCCTTGATCGTCTTGGCGAAATTCTTATGACGGTATTTAGCATGTTGTAAAATGGCTTTTGTGAGTTTTTGAAATATTACCGTCATCAACTTTTTGGCGTTTTTGTAAATGGTTTTTAGCCTGGTGGATTCTGGCGTGGGGCCCACGGCGTTATAATGTTCCGCGTGATTACCTGAAATTTTTGGGCATTCTAGCCCATTGAATTATTTTTGAAAACCTTGAGTATCTTAGAAAATTAAAATTCGAGACGTACTTTTAAAACGAATTATTTTCTTGCGGTGTTTTCAAGGTGTTTTCTAATGCCGCAATGCATTTCAAAAATTTTCCGGTTGAGGACCAAAAATATTTTGAGATATTTTCAAATGCAGTTGCTTAGACCCAAGGGTCGAATATTTTTGAAAGTCTTTCACTAAGAGAAGGTGTCCTCATATTTGTTCAAACGCAAGACGATTTTCAAAGTCTCGATAACAATGTTTGCACTACTTTTTGTAAAGTGATACTCAAGATCAACTGGTGTTTCCAAACTATTTTCAAAAGGGTGGTTTTCGTTTTTAAAACCCATCATTTCGTGCTTGTGGTCGGAGAAGGTGTGTATGATGTTGGTATTGTTGTTAGGGTGTTAGCCCTCCGAATTGTGATTGAATTGGTGGTGTGAACGTTGAGTCGTTCGCCACGCATATGTTTTGTTAGCCCATTGTGGGAGGTGTGATGACGATCTTTATTGTTGCCATTTCATGGTGGCTTGCGTGTTATCGCACTGTGTGAAATTTAAAGCTTGGATTTTTATGCTTTTATGCAGATTTGTGATCGGTTCATGTTGTTTAGGTTGTGTCTTTGGCTATCGTTTGAAATTTGTAATCGTCGAACGATGCCGTTGTTGTTGTGATTTTTGTATGCGTTGATATGTTATGCTGAGTTGGCATCTCCGGTATGTTGTTTTGCGGTGTTAGTTCCATTGTATCTAGCATCTGTATTTTCGGTATGCCGAGCTGAGGCGTTTCAACCGTGATGTGCCGGGGCGTGCACGTGTAAACTATCCTTCTCGTCGGTAACACATTTCAAGTGTGGACTCGAGGGACACCGAATTCAGTTTTGCGAATTGGCTACCGAGACTTTCGAAGTTCGCGCTTCAGCACAGTCATCGGAATCGGCTTTGAGAGGCCTTTGAAGGATGTTTCTGTCAGTTGCTTGTTGTGTCGTCACCTTGATTTCGTTGTTGTGAGTTGCGGGGGCGACCTTCTTTTATAAGAGGTCGAATGTAGTACCCGTGTTGTTTTTAGACTCCTGCATTTTCTCTTTCTCGAGTCTATCGACTCGCTCGTGTTCGTTGATACTTTCTGAACTTGTTCTGTATTTCGGTTTCGTCGTTCGAACGAGCTGTGATCTTGTTTTGGGTCAATCTGGTTATCGCTGTGACTTTTTCGAGTTCGGTTCGATTCTTGTGAACCTTGTTCGGAAGTGACATCATCTGGTTTTACTAGTTCTCTTATTCGAAGTGGATTAGATTTTGAACTTCTATATTTTCGACTCTGTCGACTCGTTTATGTTCGTTAACATTTTCTGAGCTTGCCCTATCCCTTGCTTTCATTGATAGAACGAGTGTGGTGTTTCGAAATTACTTGTTTGTCGTTGTGACTTTTCAATTGCTATTCCCTTTCCTATGGATCTTATGTGAATCACATCTTGTTTCTTTTACCGGATCATATATTGTCTCGAGCCGAGATGTGAACCTGGGAGTTGTTGTTTGAATTTTATTGTTCTTCGTGATTCGAACATGATTGTTCGATTTTTATTGTCTCGACCGTTGTGGTTCGATCGTTTGATTGATCGGTTTTTGTTGATCTCGTTTCGTGATTGTTGAGCGTTCAGACTCCTTCCTAATTTCCTTATGTTCAGGAAATTAGTCTTGTTTTCGATCTTCCAACCCTTGGGCGGTGGAATTCCGTATTTGTTGAGCGATTGGCTCGCGTGTTGATTGATGTACCGTTAGGTTAGTCAATCGTATTGATTTTCGTTCGTTGTGTTTTGTGATTGTTCGGATAATCGACTTGGTTGTATTACCTGTTTGATGACGCTTGTCACTTGTTGATTTTATTATGTCTCTGCCGGTGGCGTTGTGTTAGTCGCCGTGGAGCGTGTTTTCACACCGTATTTTCCGTTGCGTTGTTCGTAACGTTTCGCCGTTGGGCGTTAGTTACGCATTTCTTGCGTATCTCGTTGAGTTTTCCTGGCTGGATATTGCTTCTCCCTACTTGTTTTAAGTTTCGGAACGAAACTTCTTTTAAGGAGGGTAGAATGTAATATCCGCAATTTTCGATTTTCGGTAAATTTCTTTTTTTCGGCCGCAGACCGTTTTGACGACTCGCTCATGACCATTTCGTCATTTCGAGAATAATTAATTCTTCACTTTTTGTCATCCGAGTTCGTTTCGGTGTCGTTTTGTTGAGTTCCGTGCTTTTTAGCGGTTTTTCCGCACTTGAGTTCGATTCTTGCGAATCTCGTCCGAAACTGTTGTTTCGACTTTCTCATAAGTTCATTTAATGTTAATATTCATGTTGCGAGCTTTGGCTTGGTGTTTCGATCACGTATCGTGATTTTCGGGCGTTTTGGGCCATTTTCGTAATTTCCCAAAATTTGGGGTAATTACTTTCCGTTGTCGAATTTCGAGCCTTCGGGTGGTCGGAATCGTGTGTTCTCTTAGTGCTCGGATTCGTCTTTGCGAGTACTTCATAACCGTATCTTCGATTCGTACTCAGGTCCGGGTTTCGGGGTCGTTCGGGCCGTCGGAGTTGGTCCCGGCCGAGTCATGGCCGGGCATGCTCGCCAGGCCCACCGCCGAGTAACGTGCGGTAGTGATCGGCGATTACGTACGGAAGGCGATTCGTCGTAAGGCCCTGGCCGTAACGTGCATGCGCTTCCGGCATTTCCAGCGATGAGTTCGGCCTTGGCGATTCGTCGTAAGCCATGGCGATTACGTCGTAACGGCCGGCAATTTATTTAAGGCACAGTAGCGTTTTTCTTGACCATTTCTCATTCTTTTTCTTCCGTCTGGCCGTGGGTGTGTGAATCATCTGGAGATGTTGTTGGACAATGAATCCATGAAGTGTTGAGGTTCATATCATCAATCATCCGTCCTATAACATCCTCCGATCTACCGAATCAGGTCAGATTTCCTAGAAATCTAGTTTTGAGGAATTTGGGTGTTTTGGTTGTTTTCGTCCGATTAATCCGATTTAACTTAGGATTTTGATGGATTGATGATTATTTAGATGTATTATATCATTTCCCTTGTTATTCCATGGTTGGATCGTATCGATTCGTTGTTTTGGTCGAGTTCTTGATCGACGCCTTGAAGGTGTCCGGTAGAATGTCTTAGAGGGGTTTTCGGGCGTTCTACGATTATTCTTCCTCGTATGATCGATGATTTATTGATTATATGTTTTTAGGGTAGAGTTTCTTGCGAAGAAACCGAGTTGAACCCTTCCGTTCGTCGTCGTCTTCCATTCCGATAGCATCGGGTGTTTCGAAGCTTTCCGGTTGAGCCGTGTTCGTCGGAATACTTGCGTGCCGATTTTGAGGCAAGTACCTTGTCCATACAATTCTTGTTTTGTGAATATGATAATTGGTGATCGTCTTTATATGTTTGTTTGATTGTTTGAAACGAGTTTTCAAAAGATTCGATTAGCCTGGTTAAAGGCTCTCTTTCAAAACGCGTATGTTTTGTAATTGTGAGGGTTGTAAGTGACTACGTGGATATTTGGATATGTTTGGTGTTGATGTTGCGCTTGATAATACGTGTGTACGTATATTATCTCTTTTCGGTGCGTTTTGGTTTGATGTGGTGTTGTGCTAAGTGTTTGATGCCTCTGTCAATTGTTTGGATATCCTTGTTGTGACGTGTTAATTGTGTGAATGTATTTCGCTCACCTCGGGAGGGTCCGACGGGATCACGGAGGGAATCCAATGGTATAGCCCTGGATTCACGAGTGCGGTTGTTTGTTTTGTGAATGTATTTGCTCACCTCGGGAGGGTTCGACGGGGCCACGGAGGGAAGTCCAATGGTATAGCCCTGGATTCACGAGTAAAACTTCACGAGTGCGTGTGTATGTTTGGTGAATGTATTTGCTCACCTCGGGAGGGTTCGACGGGGCCACGGAGGGAATTCCAATGGTATAGCCCTGGATTCACGAGTAAAACTTCACGAATTGGTGTATATGATTTCGAAAACGCATTCTACTCACCTTGGGAGGGTCCGACGGGGCCACGAAGGGAATCCAATGGTATAGCCCTGGATTCACGAGTTGGTGTTGTATTTTTGGTGACCAAGGTTTACGTATCTTGGGCGATTATATTGTTTTGATTTTATGTCCACCGAGGACACGTGACGTGGGTTTTAACCCTGTGAATTGTTGTCGGTTTTCTATTTGCGAAAACAAAACCTTTGGGCTGTGACCCTGTTGATTTTTGGAAAGCGAAGGATTCGGTAATCCTAAATTATTTCCTATTAAAACTCTCGATGGCAATTCAAACTGTTTTATAAATAGTTTTCCCTTGTTTTGCGACCTTTCGGTTTTAGAATGTTTTACCAAACTCTTGCCTCGGGAAGTACTTTTCGTCACGTTTGGATTTTTGAGGATTCTTGATTATTATTGTTCTTGGAACTTTGAGGATTCCTGGTTATTGTTATTCGTGGAATGTGAATTGTATGGCTCGTATTTTTGCACTTGTACTTGCACTAGCAAAACAGTGGAGTTTTGCTAACCCCCGAGTATTCGGGGGGGTGGATGTCTATTTTTGCATTCAGGTTTTGGAGCATAGCACAGGGTCGGCATGAAGGATGATGAAAGATGAACGATACTAATCACACGAGGATCCATTGATGTCGGATTGGTCTATTTGTATCTTCTTTTCCGCTGCAGTATCTTTTCCCCGTTTTACGGGAGTTTATTGTATTTTGACCCCTGCGTGGGTATGTGTTTGGAATTGAGTTGTAAGTATTTATTGAAAGACCAAGTCGGTCTACTGAGTCATTTTAGCCTTAAAGGCGATGTTTAGATGTTTGATTTAGTTATCAGCCTGGTAGATCCTCGAGGAGAGGGTCTACAGCGTGTAATATCCCTGAGTGGATTGGGGGTGTTATAGAATGGTATCGGAGCTTAGGTTGTGGAAACCTAGGCTGTCGGGTCAGTGGTGTCTATTGAGTTTTTGTCTCGTCGGATTCTGTCTGACTAAGTTGTGTCGCGACGCGTCGTCTGAGTTTATTGGTCGTGATTAGTATCGTGGGCGATCATCATCTTCGTGCGACCTGTGGATGTAAGTCTCCCTTATTTGTGTTGAGCCTCGTGTGACACGAGCTATTTTTATTATTATTTGTTAAGTGACGGAATCCTCTTATGGATTTTGATTTCGTGATATGTGGTTATTTGACTCCCATATTTCGTTCATATGAGGAGTAATGTTGCTGGATTGTGCATGTTGAACTGTATTTATTTTATGCGCTGCGTGAGTTCTTTTGTAATGGCTTTCAGTATTTTACCGACTGGATTTTATTTCAAAAACCGATTACCTTAACCGAGTTTTTTGGCATTATGGCCTTGATCGTCTTGGCGAAATTCTTATGACGGTATTTAGCATGTTGTAAAATGGCTTTTGTGAGTTTTTGAAATATTACCGTCATCAACTTTTTGGCGTTTTTGTAAATGGTTTTTAGCCTGGTGGGTTCTGGCGTGGGGCCCACGGCGTTATAATGTTCCGCGTGATTACCTGAAATTTTTGGGCATTCTAGCCCATTGAATTATTTTTGAAAACCTTGAGTATCTTAGAAAATTAAAATTCGAGACGTACTTTTAAAACGAATTATTTTCTTGCGGTGTTTTCAAGGTGTTTTCTAATGCCGCAATGCATTTCAAAAATTTTTCGGTTGAGGACCAAAAATATTTTGAGATATTTTCAAATGCAGTTGCTTAGACCCAAGGGTCGAATATTTTTGAAAGTCTTTCACTAAGAGAAGGTGTCCTCATATTTGTTCAAACGCAAGACGATTTTCAAAGTCTCGATAACAATGTTTGCACTACTTTTTGTAAAGTGATACTCAAGATCAACTGGTGTTTCCAAACTATTTTCAAAAGGGTGGTTTTCGTTTTTAAAACCCATCATTTCGTGCTTGTGGTCGGAGAAGGTGTGTATGATGTTGGTATTGTTGTTAGGGTGTTAGCCCTCCGAATTGTGATTGAATTGGTGGTGTGAACGTTGAGTCGTTCGCCACGCATATGTTTTGTTAGCCCATTGTGGGAGGTGTGATGACGATCTTTATTGTTGCCATTTCGTGGTGGCTTGCGTGTTATCACACCTGTGTGAGCTGTTAAAGCTTGGATTTTTATGCGTTTATGCACATTGGTGATCGTTTCATGATGTTTATGGTTGTGTGCTGGCTATCGTTTGGGCCGTTGTAATCGTCGAACGATGCCGTTGTTGTTGTGATTTTTGTATGCGTTGATATGTTATGCTGAGTTGGCATCTCCGGTATGTTGTTTTGCGGTGTTAGTTCCATTGTATCTAGCATCTGTATTTTCGGTATGCCGAGCTGAGGCGTTTCAACCGTGATGTGCCGGGGCGTGCACGTGTAAACTATCCTTCTCGTCGGTAACACATTTCAAGTGTGGACTCGAGGGACACCGAATTCAGTTTTGCGAATTGGCTACCGAGACTTTCGAAGTTCGCGCTCAAAGACACGCATCGGAATCGGCTTTGAGAGGCCTTTGAAGGATGTTTCTGTCAGTTGCTTGTTGTGTCGTCACCTTGATTTCGTTGTTGTGAGTTGCGGGGGCGACCTTCTTTTATAAGAGGTCGAATGTAGTACCCGTGTTGTTTTTAGACTCCTGCATTTTCTCTTTCTCGAGTCTATTGACTCGCTCGTGTTCGTTGATACTTTCTGAACTTGTTCTGTATTTCGGTTTCGTCATTCGAACGAGCTATGATCTTGTTTTGGGTCAATCTGGTTATCGCTGTGACTTTTTCGAGTTCGGTTCGATTCTTGTGAACCTTGTTCGGAAGTGACATCATCTGGTTTTACTAGTTCTCTTATTCGAAGTGGATTAGATTTTGAACTTCTATATTTTCGACTCTGTCGACTCGTTTATGTTCGTTAACATTTTCTGAGCTTGCCCTATCCCTTGCTTTCATTGATAGAACGAGTGTGGTGTTTCGAAATTACTTGTTTGTCGTTGTGACTTTTCAATTGCTATTCCCTTTCCTATGGATCTTATGTGAATCACATCTTGTTTCTTTTACCGGATCATATATTGTCTCGAGCCGAGACGTGAACCTGGGAGTTGTTGTTTGAATTTTATTGTTCTTCGTGATTCGAACATGATTGTTCGATTTTTATTGTCTCGACCGTTGTGGTTCGATCGTTTGATTGATCGGTTTTTGTTGATCTCGTTTCGTGATTGTTGAGCGTTCAGACTCCTTCCTAATTTCCTTATGTTCAGGAAATTAGTCTTGTTTTCGATCTTCCAACCCTTGGGCGGTGGAATTCCGTATTTGTTCAGCGATTGGCTCGCGTGTTGATTGATGTACCGTTAGGTTAGTCAATCGTATTGATTTTCGTTCGTTGTGTTTTGTGATTGTTCGGATAATCGACTTGGTTGTATTACCTGTTTGATGACGCTTGTCACTTGTTGATTTTATTATGTCTCTGCCGGTGGCGTTGTGTTAGTCGCCGTGGAGCGTGTTTTCACACCGTATTTTCCGTTGCGTTGTTCGTAACGTTTCGCCGTTGGGCATTAGTTACGCATTTCTTGCGTATCTCGTTGCGTTTTCCTGGCTGGATATTGCTTCTCCCTACTTGTTTTAAGTTTCGGGACGAAACTTCTTTTAAGGAGGGTAGAATGTAATATCCGCAATTTTCGATTTTCGGTAAATTTCTTTTTTTCGGCCGAAGACCGTTTTGACGACTCGCTCATGACCATTTCGTCATTTCGAGAATGATTAATTCTTCACATTTTGTCATCCGAGTTCGTTTCGGTGTTGTTTTGTTGAGTTTCGTGCTTTTTAGCGGTTTTTCCGCACTTGAGTTCGATTCTTGCGAATCTCGTCCGAAACTGTTGTTTCGACTTTCTCATAAGTTCATTTAATGTTAATATTCATGTTGCGATCTTTGGCTTGGTTTTTCGATCACGTATCGTGATTTTCGGGCGTTTTGGGCCATTTTCGTAATTTCCCAAAGTTTGGGGTAATTACTTTCCGTTGTCGAATTTCGAGCCTTCGGGTGGTCGGAATCGTGTGTTCTCTTAGTGCTCGGATTCGTCTTTGCGAGTACTTCATAACCGTATCTTCGATTCGTACTCAGGTTCGGGTTTCGGGGTCGTTCGGGCCATCGGAGTTGGTCCCGGCTGAGTCATGGCCGGGCATGCTCGGGCCAGGCCAGCCATGGCCGAGTAACGTGCGGTAGTGATCGGCAGTTACATACGTAAGGCCGGTTACGTACGTAAGGCCCCGCCGTAACGCACGTAACGCTCCGTATTTCCAGCGATGAGTTCGGCCATGGCGATTACGTCGTAAGCCATGGCGATTACGTCGTAACCCGCCGTGATCGGCTTATTTAAGGCCTCGGCGCTTTTCTTCAGCCATTTCTCATTCTTTTTCTTCCCGTACGCGACTGTGGGTGTGTGAATCATCTAGAGATGTTGATGTAAAATGAATCCATGAAGTGTTGAGGTTCATATCATCAATCATCCGTCCTATAACATCCTCCGATCTACCAAATCAGGTCAGATTTCCTAGAAATCTAGTTTTGGGGAATTTGGGTGTTTTGGTTGTTTTCGTCCGATTAATCCTATTTAACTTAGGATTTTGATGGATTGATGATTATTTAGATGTATTATATCATTTCCCTTGTTATTCCATGGTTGGATCGTATCGATTCGTTGTTTTGGTCGAGTTCTTGATCGACGCCTTGAAGGTGTCCGGTAGAATGTCTTAGAGGGGTTTTCGGGCGTTCTACGATTATTCTTCCTCGTATGATCGATGATTTATTGATTATATGTTGTTAGGGTAGAGTTTCTTGCTAAGAAACCGAGTTGAACCCTTTCGTTCGTCGTCGTCTTCCATTCCGATAGCATCGGGTGTTTCGAAGCTTTCCAGTTGAGCCGTGTTCGTCGGAATACTTGCGTGCCGATTTTGAGGCAAGTACCTTGTCCATACAATTCTTGTTTTGTGAATATGATAATTGGTGATCGTCTTTATATGTTTGTTTGATTGTTTGAAACGAGTTTTCAAAAGATTCGATTAGCCTGATTAAAGGCTCTCTTTCAAAACGCGTGTGTTTTGTAATTGTGTGGGTTGTAAGTTACTACGTGGATATTTGGATATGTTTGGTGTTGATGTTGCGCTTGATAATACGTGTGTACATATATTATCTCTTTTCGGTGCGTTTTGGTTTGATGTGGTGTTGTGCTAAGTGTTTGATGCCTCTGGTTGAATTGTTTGGATATCCTTGTTGTGACGTGTTAATTGTGTGAATGTATTTCGCTCACCTCGGGAGGGTCCGACGGGATCACGGAGGGAATCCAATGGTATAGCCCTGGATTCACGAGTGCGGTTGTTTGTTTTGTGAATGTATTTGCTCACCTCGGGAGGGTTCGACGGGGCCACGGAGGGAATTCCAATGGTATAGCCCTGGATTCACGAGTAAAACTTCACGAGTGCGTGTGTATGTTTGGTGAATGTATTTGCTCACCTCGGGAGGGTTCGACGGGGCCACGGAGGGAATTCCAATGGTATAGCCCTGGATTCACGAGTAAAACTTCACGAATTGGTGTATATGATTTCGAAAACGCATTCTACTCACCTTGGGAGGGTCCGACGGGGCCACGAAGGGAATCCAATGGTATAGCCCTGGATTCACGAGTTGGTGTTGTATTTTTGGTGACCAAGGTTTACGTATCTTGGGCGATTATATTGTTTTGATTTTATGTCCACCGAGGACACGTGACGTGGGTTTTAACCCTGTGAATTGTTGTCGGTTTTCTATTTGCAAAAACAAAACCTTTGGGCTGTGACCCTGTTGATTTTTGGAAAGCGAAGGATTCGGTAATCCTAAATTGTTTCCTATTAAAACTCTCGATGGCAATTCAAACTGTTTTATAAATAGTTTTCCCTTGCTTTGCGACCTTTCGGTTTTAGAATGTTTTACCAAACTCTTGCCTCGAGAAGTACTTTTCGTCACGTTTGGATTTTTGAGGATTCTTGATTATTATTGTTCTTGGAACTTTGAGGATTCCTGGTTATTGTTATTCGTGGAATGTGAATTGTATGGCTCGTATTTTTGCACTTGTACTTGCACTAGCAAAACAAAGGAGTTTGCTAACCCCGAGTATTCGGGGGGGGTGGATGTCTATTTTTGCATTCAGGTTTTGGAGCATAGCACAGGGTCGGCATGAAGGATGATGAAAGATGAACGATACTAATCACACGAGGATCCGTTGATGTCGGATTGGTCTAGTTGTATCTTCTTTTCCACTGCAGTATCTTTTCCCCGTTGTACGGGAGTTTATTGTATTTTGACCCCTGCGTGGGTATGTGTTTGGAATTGAGTTGTAAGTATTTATTGAAAGACCAAGTCGGTCTACTGAGTCATTTTAGCCTTAAAGGCGATGTTTAGATGTTTGATTTAGTTATCAGCCTGGTAGATCCTCGAGGAGAGGGTCTACGACGTGTAATATCCCTGAGTGGATTGGGGGTGTTACACCCTTGGTGAGCCATCCATCATGCATTCCTCACCAGAACCATCTCCAAAGATGTAATATCCGCAATTTTCGATTTTCGGTAAATTTCTTTTTTTCGGCCGGAGTCGGTTTTGACGACTCACTCATGACCGTTTCGTCATTTTGAGAATGATTAATTCTGCACATTTTGTCATCCGAGTTCGTTTCGGTATCGTTTTGTTGAGTTCCGAGCTTTTTAGCGACTTTTCCGCACTTGAGCTCGATTATTGCGAATCTCGTCCGAAACTGTTGTTTCGAGTTTCTCGTAAGTTCATTTGATGTTATTATTCATGCTGCGAGCTTTGGTTTGGTGTTTCGATCGCGTATCGTGATTTTCGGACGTTTTGGGCCATTTTCGTAATTTCCCAAAGTTTTGGGTAATTACTTCCGTTGTTGAATTCCAAGCCTTCGGGTGGTCGGAATTGTGTGTTCTCTTAGCTCTTATATTTGTCTTTGCGAGTATGTGGTAACCGTACCATCGATTCGTATTCAGGTTCGGGTTTCGGGGTCGTTTGGGCCGTCGGAGTTGGCCCCGACCGAGTCATGGCCGGGCAATCTGGGCCCAGGCCGGCACTGGCCGAGTCATGGCCGGTAGTGCTCGGCATCTCCTGGCCGAGCAGGCCGCACCGTGGGCCAAGGCACATGCCGGCAGGGCCGCGGCACTCACTGTGGCATTTTTCGGCCAAATCGAGTGTACCGGGTGCCGCGGCACACGCCGGCCGGGCCGCGGCACACTGCCGACCACTGGGAGCCATTTTTGGGCCTGTGCCGCGGCACACTCCCGCTGGGCCGCGGCACACTGTGCAGCCTATTTATGGCCCTGCACACGGGTTTTTGGCCATTTTTCTCCTTCTTCTCCTTCTCTTCCGCGGCTGAGGGTGATCTTACCATGGAGCCATGTTGTTTAACAACAAATCCATGAAGTTCTTCAGTTCATATCATCAATCAATCATCCGTTATCATCCTTTGATCCAGCGAATCAAGGTAATCTTCCTTAGAACCCTAATTTCGTGAATTTGGGGGTTTTTGCGTTTTTGTCCGATTCGTTCCGTATTATTGATTAATTCATGATGGGTATGATTAATCTTGGTAGTATTATTGTGTTTAACATCATTTAATCCATTGTTCTTCGTCGAATCGAAGTATATTTCTTGATTTCCTTCGAATCGACTTTTTGGGGGATTTGTCCTCGATCTCGTTTTTCATCCGTTTTTGATGGATCGATTATGGTTAAATGATGTTGTTACACATATTCTATGGATTGTATGTCCATATTTCAACTTGGAATTCCGTTTTCGTGTTTTGTCGGGACGAATCGTGTTCTTGGCCGTTTTGGGGAAAACGCTTGAACTTTCGTCATTCGTTCTTTGAATTCAACGGATTTAAGTCGTGTTAGGGAATTCATTTCATTATTGCTATTGTCCTTCGTATTTTATGAACGCGAGTTGGCGATCGGTGGAGTCGGCGGGTTCGTAGTCGGTTCGTGTCAACTTACTCCGGTCGATTCTCCCCGTTGTTCTTATTCGAGGCAAGTACCTTGCCCATACTATTCTTGTTTTGTGGATATGGTAATTGGTGATCGTCTTGGTGTATTTGTTTGTTTGTTTGAAATGTGTTTTCAAAAGATTCGGCTAGCCTCGTTAAAGGCTCACTTTCAAACGCGTGTGTTTTGTAAATTGTGTGGGTTGTAAGTGGCTATGTGAATCCTATGGATATGTTTGGTGTTGACGATGCACTTGGTATTTGCGTGTGGACGTATATTGTTTCATTTCGGTGCATTGTGGTTTGACGAGGTATTTTGCTAAGTGTTTGATACCTCTGAATGAATTGTTTGGATATCTTTGTTGCATTATGCTATGTGTTGTGATTTGTTTAGCTAGCCAGCTCGGGAGGGTCCTTCGAGGCCTCGGGCGGGAATCAATGATATGACTCTGTTCCCAAGGCGATGCTATGTGTTGTGATTTGTTTAACTAGCCAGCTCGGGAGGGTCCTTCGAGGCCTCGGGCGGGAATCAATGATATGACTCTGTTCCCAAGGCGATGCTATGTGTTGTGATTTGTTTAGCTAGCCAGCTCGGGAGGGTCCTTCGAGGCCTCGGGCAGGAATCAATGATATGACTCTGTTCCCAAGGCGATGCTATGTGTTGTGATTTGTTTAGCTAGCCAGCTCGGGAGGGTCCTTTGAGGCCTCGGGCGGGAATCAATGATATGACTCTGTTCCCAAGGCGATGCTATGTGTTGTGATATGTTATTTAGTGAATGTATCTTACTCACCGTGGGTTGGTTCGACGGGGCCACGACGGGAATTCCAATGGGTGAGTCCAGGAATCACGAGTAAAAACTTCACGAGTTGGTATTTGATTTTATGTCCGTCGAGGACATGTGACTTGGGTTTTGGCCTCGCGAATCGCTTTCGGTTTTCTATTTGCGAAAACAAAACCTTTCAATGTGACCTGTTTATTTTGGAAAGAGAAGGATTCGATAATCCTAAAATTTGTTTTCTATTAAAACTCTCGATGGCATTTTAAACGGTTTTATAAATTGTTTCCCTTGATTTATGATCTATTGGTTTTGGAGTGTTTTACCCAAACTCATGCCTCGGGAAGTACTTTTCGTTACGTTTGAACCTTTGAGGATTTCCTGGTTATTGTCATTCGTGGGACTTGAATTGTATGGCTCGTATTTTTGCACTTGTACTTGCACTAGCAAAACAGTGGAGTTTTGCTAACCCCCGAGTATTCGGGGGGTGGATGTCTATTTTTGCATTCAGGTTTTGGAGCATAACACAGGGTCGGTACGAAGGATGATGAAAGGTGAACGATACTAATCACACGAGGATCCGTTGATGTCGTATTGGTCTAGTTGTATTTTCTTTTCCACTGCAGTATTTTTTCCCCGTTGTACGGGAGTTTATTGTATTTTGACCCCTGCGTGGGTATGTGTTGTAATTGAGTTGTATATTTTTATTGAAAGACCAAATCGGTCTACTGAGTCATTTTAGCCTTGAAGGCATTGTCGAGATGTTAAATGTTGTTACCAGCCTGGTAGATCTTCGAGGAGATGGTCTACGGCGTGTAATATCCCTGAGTGGATTGGGGGTGTTACATAAATGGTATCAGAGCTTAGGTTGTGGAAACCTAGACTGTCGGGTCAGTGGTGTCTATTGAGTTTTGTCTCGTCGGATTTTGTCTGACTGAGTCGTGTCGCGACGCGTCGTCTGGGTTTGTTGGTCGTGATTAGTATCGTGGGGCGATCATCATCTTCGTGCGACCTGTGATTGTAAGTCTCCCTTCTTTGTGTTGTGCCTCATGTGACACGAGCTATTTGTATGATTATTTGTTAATTGATGTAATCCTCTTATGGATTTTTATTTCTTGATATGTGGTTATTTGACCCTCATATTTCGTTCATATGAGGAGTACCGTTGCTGTATTGTGCATGTTTAACTTTATTTCTTTTATCCGCTGCGTGAGTTCTTTTGTAATGGCTTTCGGTATTTTACCGACTGAGTTTTATTTCGAAAATCGATTCCTTTAACCGAGTTTTTGGCATTATGGCCTTGATCATTTTGGCGAAATTCTTATGACGGTATTTAGCATTTTGTAAATGGCTTTTGTGAGTTTTTGAAATATTACCGTCATCGGGTTGATCTGGTTATTGCTGTGACTTTTTCGGGTTCGGTTCGATTCTTGTGAACCTTGTTCGGGAGCGACATCATTTGGTTCTATTTGTTCTTTTTTTTCGAAGTGGATCGGATTTGGAACTCTCGTGTTTTCGACTTTGTCGACTCATTATGTTCGTTGAGATTTTCTGAACTTTCCCTATCCCTTGCTTTTATTGATCGAACGAGGGTGGTATTGTTTCGGGATAACTCATTTGTCGTTGTGACTTTTCAATCGCTATTCCCTTTCCGGTGGATCTTATGGGAATGCATGTCTTGTAGTTCTCACCAGATCATCCTGGGAGTTGTTGTTTGAATTTTATTATCCTTCGTGTTTCGGACATGATTGTTCGATTTTTGTTGTCTCGGTCGTTTGTTTGTTCGGTTTTTGTCCTCGTTTCGTGATTGTTGAACATTCAGGCTCCTTCCTAATTCCCTTAAGTTCGGGAAATTAGTCTCGTTTTCGATCTTCCAACCCTTGGGCGGTGGAATTCCGTATTTGTCCAGCAATTGCCTCGCGTTTTGGTTGATGTACCGTTGAGTTGGTCAATCGTATTGATTTTCGTTCGTTGGGTTTTGGGATTGTTCGGATAATTGACTTGATTGTATTATCCATTTGATGACGCTTGTCACTTGTTGGTTTTATTATATCCCTAATGGCGACGTTGTGTTGGTCGTCGTGGAGCGTGTTTTCACGCCGCATATTCCTTTGCGTTGCTTGTAATGCTTCGCCAATGGGCGTAAGTTACGCGTTTCCTTGCGTATCTCGTTAAGTTTTCCTGGCGGGATATTGCTTCTCCCTACTTGTTTTAAGTTTCGGGACGAAACTTCTTTTAAGGAGGGTAGAATGTAATATCCGCAATTTTCGATTTTCGGTAAATTTCTTTTTTTCGGCCGAAGTCCATTTTGACGACTCGCTCATGACCGTTTCGTCATTTGGAGAATGATTAATTCTGCACTTTTTGTCATCCGAGTTCGTTTCGGTATAGTTTTGTTGAGTTCCGAGCTTTTTAGCGACTTTTCCGCACTTGAGCTCGATTCTTGCGAATCTCATCCGAAACTGTTGTTTCGAGTTTCTCGTAAGTTCATTTGATGTTATTATTCATGTTGCGAGCTTTGGTTTGGTGTTTCGATCGCGTATCGTGATTTTCGGACGTTTTGGGCCATTTTCGTAATTTCCTAAAGTTTTGGGTAATTACTTCCGTTGTTGAATTCCGAGCCTTCAGGTGGTCGGAATTGTGTGTTCTCTTAGCTCTTAGATTCGACTTTGCGAGTATGTCGTAAACCATCGATTCGTATTCAGTTCCGGGGTCGTTCGGGCCGTCGGAGTTGGCCCCGGCCGAGTCATGGCCGGCACTGGGCTCAGCCGCAAGATCGGCCGAGTCACGGCCGTAGTGCTCGCGGCTCTGGCCGAGTCACGGCCGGTAGTGCTCGGCAGCTCTGGCCGAGCAGCCGCACGTGGGCCGCGGCACATGCCGGCAGGCCGCGGCACTCTCGTGGCATTTTTCGGCCAAACCGATCAGACTGGTGCCGCGGCACACTCCGGCCGGGCCGCGGCCCACTGCCGACCACTAGGAGCCAATTTTGGGCCGGTGCCGCGGCACACTCTGGCCGCGGCGCATGCGGCTTATTTATGGCCCCGCACACGTGTTTTGGCCATTTTGCTCCTTCTTCTCCTTCTCTTCCGCGGCTGAGGGTGATCTTACCATGGAGCCATGTTGTTTAAAAACAAATCCATGAAGTTCTTGAGTTCATATCATCAATCAATCATCCGTTATCATCCTTTGATCCAGCGAATCAAGGTAATCTTCCTTAGAACCCTAATTTCGTGAATTTGGGGGGTTTTTGCGTTTTTGTCCGATTCGTTCCGTATTATTGATTAATTCATGATGGGTATGATTAATCTTGGTAGTATTATTGTGTTTAACATCATTTAATATATTGTTCTTCGTCAAATCGAAGTATATTTCTTGATTTCCTTCGAATCGACTTTTTGGGGGATTTATCCTCGATCTCGTTTTTCATCCGTTTTTGATGGATCGATTATGGTGAAATGATGTTGTTAAATATATTCTATGGATTGTATATCCATATTTCAACTTGGAATTCCGTTTTCGTGTTTTGTCGGGACGAATCGTGTTCTTGGCCGTTTTGGGGAAAACGCTTGAACTTTCGTCATTCGTTCTTTGAATTCAATGGCTTTAAGTCGTGTTAGGGAATTCAGTTCATTATTGTTATTGTCCTTCGTAGCTTATGAACGCGAGTTGGCGATCGGTGGAGTCGGCGGGTTCGTACTCGGTTCGTGTCAACTTACTCCGGTCGATTCTCCGCGTTGTTCTTATTCGAGGCAAGTACCTTGCCCATACTATTCTTGTTTTGTGGATGTGATAATTGGTGATCGTCTTGGTGTATTTGTTTGTTTGTTTGAAATGTGTTTTCAAAAGATTCGGCTAGCCTCGTTAAAGGCTCACTTTCAAACGCGTGTGTTTTGTAAATTGTGTGGGTTGTAAGTGGCTATGTAAATCCTATAGATATGTTTGGTGTTGACGATGCACTTGGTATTTGCGTGTGGACGTATATTGTTTCATTTCGGTGCATTGTGGTTTGACGAGGTATTTTTCTAAGTGTTTGATACCTCTGAATGAATTGTTTGGATATCTTTGTTGCATTATACTATGTGTTGTGATTTGTTTAGCTAGCCAGCTCGGGAGGGTCCTTCGAGGCCTCGGGCGGGAATCAATGATATGACTCTGTTCCCAAGGCGATGCTATGTGTTGTGATTTGTTTAGCTAGCCAGCTTGGGAGGGTCCTTCGAGGCCTCGGGCGGGAATCAATGATATGACTCTGTTCCCAAGGCGATGCTATGTGTTGTGATTTGTTTAGCTAGCCAGCTTGGGAGGGTCCTTCGAGGCCACGGGCGGGAATCAATGATATGACTCTGTTCCCAAGGCGATGCTATGTGTTGTGATTTGTTTAGCTAGCCAGCTTGGGAGGGTCCTTCGAGGCCTCGGGCGGGAATCAATGATATGACTCTGTTCCCAAGGCGATGCTTGTTGTGATATGTTATTTAGTGAATGTATCTTACTCACCGTGGGTTGGTTCGACGGGGCCACGACGGGAATTCTAATGGGTGAGTCCAGGAATCACGAGTAAAAACTTCACGAGTTGGTATTTGAGTTTATGTCCGTCGAGGACATGTGACTTGGGTTTTGGCCCTGCGAACTGTTGTCGGTTTTCTATTTGCGAAAACAAAACCTTTGGGCTGTGACCCGGTTTATTTTTGGAAAGAGAAGGATTCGATAATCCTAAAATTTGTTTTTTATTAAAACTCTCGATGGCATTTTAAACGGTTTTATAAATTGTTTCCCTTGATTTATGATCTATTGGTTTTGGAGTGTTTTACCCAAACTCATGCCTCGGGAAGTACTTTTCGTTACGTTTGAACATTTGAGGATTTCCTGGTTATTGTCATTCGTGGGATTTGAATTGTATGGCTCGTATTTTTGCACTTGTACTTGCACTAGCAAAACAGTGGAGTTTTGCTAACCCCCGAGTATTCGGGGGTGGATGTCTATTTTTGCATTCAGATTTTAGAGCATAACACAGGGTCGGTACAAAGGATGATGAAATATGAACGATACTAATCACACGAGGATCCGTTGATGTCGTATTGGTCTAGTTGTATTTTCTTTTCCGCTGCAGTATTTTTTCCCCGTTGTACGGGAGTTTATTGTATTTTGACCCCTGCGTGGGTATGTGTTGTAATTGAGTTGTATATTTTTATTGAAAGACCAAATCGGTCTACTGAGTCATTTTAGCCTTGAAGGCATTGTCGAGATGTTAAATGTTGTTACCAGCCTGGTAGATCTTCGAGGAGAGGGTCTACGGCGTGTAATATTCCTGAGTGGATTGGGGGTGTTACATAAATGGTATCAGAGCTTAGGTTGTGGAAACCTAGGCTGTCGGGTCAATGGTGTAATACCCGAGATTTCTGATATGTATTTGGAACTTGTGATATTGTAATTATTGCATTTTGATCTGAGTAATTTCTCCATATTTCATAATCTGGTGTTCTTAAGCGCATGATTTCATGAATGTGATTTAAATTGTGATTCTGCACTAGTAGCGCATGCTATCGTCTAAGTGTAGCGTACGCTAATTTGGATCCGTAGCGCACGCTGTGCATGAACATTAGCGCACGCTATACGTAGTCAGCATGATTGCGACAAGGTGGTAGGTGAGATCGGCTGAGGATTTCGGTCGGATCATGTCGGGATGAACCTGGACGGCTTTCGGGAAAATCCAAGTCAACACGGTAGCGCACGCTAACAATATGAGGATAGCGCACGCTAAACGCTGAGTACAGTGTAGTCAATAAGCCGTTAGCGCACGCTATGAATATGGACTAGCGCGCGCTAATAACCACTTTCTATAAATAGGACAGCATCCTTTTCCGTATTTTCAGTCCTTTCACTTCCCACATCCGAATTCTTGGACTTAGAGAATTACTCCCTTCATCCTAAACCATTCATATCAGCATCCTAGCTCGAGTCGAAGATTGTAGATCATTGGAGATTGTTGTTCAAGCTCTCGGTGTTGGATTCCTTCTAGTTCCTTCGTGTTCTTCGCCACTTTGAGGTAGGTGATTCTTCACCAATATTAGTAGTATTCTGAAGGACATTTTGATCATGTTTTGGGATTACCTAGTCAGTTAAATTCATAAGTAGTCGAACATCATGTGTTAGAAGGATATTTTCGATGTTTCGGTACTTATTCATCGTATAAACCATTGAACCTTTTAGTGTTTGAACTCCTAGCATATTCTGAAGCTTCAAACCGATTTGTGACCAGTATATGGAGATTTTCAATAGTTCTTATGTCTTTACATAAAGGAATCATACGTTTTGGGTCATGTAATGGATTGAACTTAGGATATTCCTTGAAAATCAAGATGAATTATGGTGTTGTGATGGTTATGCGCAACCTTGTATCTCGTAGTCGTTTAATCCGTATAGAACTTTCACAAAACCTTATGAGCATGATATGCACGGGGATGACATGTATTATCACCATAGAATTCATGAGTTCATCACCATTAGATCTAGTTTTACGCCGTGTAATCTGCCATGCACGGTTAGCGCACGCTAACATATGTAAGTTAACGTGCGCTATCGGGAATAAGTTAACGTACGCTACGTTTGGTACGTAACGTACGCTATGTTATCAGTCGAGTCAGTCGGCTGATCAGAGAAAGTTGTCAGTACATGGCTAGCGTACGCTAGACTTGGTCAATTGCGTACGTTAACAGGCAGACTTAGCGCACGTTACGTAGAGTACGTAGCATACGCTAAGTGGTTCAGGCAGATTGCATATTTAGAGCTTTTGGCCGTAGACCGAGTTGATAGGCATTCGTTCGACTTGAGATGAATTCTATATCATTTCTTTTGTTAAGGTTCGAGCTTGCTACGTTGATCGAAGGAGGCGGCCTTCGAGTGTGTTGAGATCATTGAAGTGTTTCGTTCTTGCCATCTTCGAGGCAAGTATCGTAATGTGTTAAAATTGGTATTTTTGAGCATGCATGTGGTTTATTCATGTTGTTGAACATGGGATTTATTTCGTGGAATTGTCATGATATTCGTTATTTAGTGTTTGTATGTTCATGTTGATGGACATAGCGATTTGGCATATATGTATGCATGAGTTGTGTTTGTGTATGTTGTACGATCTATGTTGAGGGCGCTGGATCGAATGTCCACCTCGTGTTGGTCCGACGGGAACATCTTGGGATCTAGGCTGAGGGCGCTGGATCATTGGACGGGTTATTTCCACCTCGTGTTGGTCCGACGGGATCATCTTGGTATCCATGCTGAGGGCGCTGGATCATTGGAATACCCTTGCTGTGTTAATGGAATCTTTTGGATTCGCATTGTCGGATTCTGGTAGCGGAAGTCCGTGTGGTGTATCGTGTTATGTATTGTTGATGCATATTCAATTTGTTTAAATGATACTTGTACTAGCATCATTTTGCTAACCCCTTCGGGGGTGGACATTTGTTTTGATATTCAGGTAGCCGAGGAGCGGGGAAACAGCCACAGTACCGATGTGACAACGAAGGGGTTCAGTGATGTTTGTTGTTGTTGGTGTTTGTTTTCTTGGTTTAATTTCAGTACTCGAGTACGCGTGTCTTATTAATATCATTTCGATATGGTTGTATTAATTAACTCGTTGAACCAGTTGGAACCGGTTTTGTAAACTTGAATTTCCGTGGTATTGATGTTTTATATTTACATTTCTTTTATTTAGCCTTGTAAATCCTTACTAAAAGGGTTTACGGCGCTGTAATTATTCCGAATATCTCGGGGTGTTACAGAATATGGTATCAGAGCAAAGATTCATGGATATCTTGGCAGTCGGGTTTTAAGTTGGGTCTGTTTACGTATTGATTTACGAGTCGTTCGTAACATCACTGTTCAGCCAAAAGTCGTCATATGGACCGTGGTTGTAAGTCTCCTAATCTCTTGTACTACCGTTTTACTTAATTCTGTTTTGTGAGTATTGACGGGCTTTATTTTTGAAAATTTTATCCTGAATATTGAGAAATTGTGTTTTCAGTATGTTGAGAGGAGGTCGTGGACGCGGACGTGGTCGTGGACGCGGACGTGGAAATATGAGACAAGAGGATTCCGCAACTACCCCAGAATCGGCTAGTAGAACCGATTCCCATTCTGGAGGGCAGCAGGGATCGGCGAATGACGACGCAAATCCTAACATGCCGGGAGTGCTTCAACAGGTGGTGGCTCAGATAAACCAGTTCGCTCAGGTAGTTGACCGCATGCAGACAGCGATGGGATAGCAGCACCACGAGGATAACCGGGGAGACAGATGGCTTGCTGAGGTGGTCAAATTGCACCCGCCAAAGTTTGACGGATCTGCTGAGGCACTTACTTGGGATCATTGGCTAAAGGAGTTAGAGAAAATATTCGCGGGTATTAACTGTCCCGAGGACCGGAAGGTTCCCATTGCCCAGTATTTTCTAACTGGGGAGGCCTTTGACTGGTGGGAAGCTATTCGACCCGAGAATCATAATGCGGATTGGACGAAATTCAAACTAATGATGGAAGCACAGTATTGTCCTCGTCCAGTTAGAGAGGCAAAAATCCGAGAGTTTTTCTCACCACAGAGTTCGAAAGCAACTGTAACAGACATAATCAAAACTTTTAATCATCAGCTGACTTGTGTCCGACACTTGGTCAGAACGGAGGCAGAAAAGATTTTTCATTTCGATATGCGAATGAAGCCAGAGATTCAGCAGTACATGTCCGGATTCGAGTGTACTACGTTACGACAGTATCAAGACAAAGCGCTGGCCTTCGACATGAAAGAGGCGGCGGTGGAGAAATCAGTGGAGGCAAAGAAGCAGAAAGTGACGGGAAGCTTCTCAGAAAACAAGAGTGGTGGGACCCGCAAGGGCCAATCTTCCTTTTATTCGGCTAGGAAACCTCCACATCCTTCTAGAGGTGGAAAGAAATTCCAAACAACATCAGCAGTTTCGGACGCATCAAAGAAACGCTACAATTGTGGTCGAGCAGGGCATATTCGACGTGATTGCCCCGCATCTTATGTGACTTGTTACGATTGTGGGCAAGAAGGGCACCGTGCGGCTTTCTGTGGAGTTGCTACTAGATCTTTTGGTACTCGCACTCCAGCGCCAGTTCCAAAGGAGATAAGTGTGAACCAGACGCACCAGAGTGGATTTCAGCAGCAAAATATTGGGAAGAGAGAGACATCCAGTGCTGGGTCCGTTCCTCCGCGCCTGTACGAGATGAGGAAATCTGACGATCAGAACACTGCTGTTTCATCAGGTACGATTCAGATCCTTTTGCAACCAGTTAGTGTCTTATTCGATTCCAGAGCTACACATTCTTTCATATCACTGAACTGTGTTAATCGTTTAAAAATCTCGCGCTTATTTGATTGTGAACCATATGTTGTGGGTTTGCCGAGCGGAGAGAGAATTGTGGGAACCCTAGAAACTAGAGATTTTCCAGTGTCCATAGGAGTGAGAGATTGGCTATCGAATCTTATTGTAGTTGACCTTCATGGTGATGATTTAATTCTCGGAGACGATTGGATCAACCATTATGGAGCTATTCTGAATTACCGAAAGAGAGTCATTTCTATCATTGCTGATGACGGATCTGAACACTTATTCAGAGGATGGAGACCGGGAAGCTCGGGAAAATTGATCAAAACGATGAAAGCTGTGAAATTACTGAAGCAAGGATGTCATGGACTTTGGTGCTACGCCATGAAGAAAGAAGAAGGAGTAGAACTCTCATCTATTCCAGTTGTGAATGAATTTTCAGAGGTATTCCCTGACGAACTACCTAGGTTACCTCCGCAGAGAGAAGTGGAGTTCACTATCGAATTAGAGCATGGAGCCGCTCCTATTTCCAGAGCACCATACCGCATGGCGCCAACCGAGATGTATGAACTAAAGAAGCAACTGGAGGAATTATTACAGAAGGGTTATATTCAACCTAGAGTTTCTCCTTGGGGAGCGCCCGTTCTCTTTGTCCGAAAGAAAGACGGATCCCTCCGGTTATGTATTGATTACAGGGAACTAAACAAGGTGACGATCAAGAACAAGTATCCTATACCTCGGATCGATGACTTGTTTGATCAACTGCAAGGAGCAAGGGTATTCTCGAAGATTGACTTGCGATCAGGATATCATCAGTTGAGAATTAAGGAATTGGATATACCGAAATATGCTTTCCGATCCCGGTACGAGCACTATGAATTCGTGGTGATGCCACTCGGACTTACCAATGCTCCTGCGGTATTTATGCAACTGATGAATCGGGTATTCTTAGAATACCTAGATAAGTTTGTAGTTATTTTCATTGATGACATCTTGATCTATTCGAAAGACACAGAGGAGCATGCTGAGCATTTGCGTGTGGTTTTGAGCATCTTAAGGAAGGAACAACTATATGCAAAGCTTTCCAAATGCGAGTTCTGGCTTAAGGAAGTAACTTTCCTTGGGCATGTGATATCAGCTGACGGAGTTCAGGTGGACCCGAAGAAAGTCGAAGCAATCTTGGAATGGGAAGCTCCTAATAACGTGAAAGAAGTCCGGAGTTTCTTGGGACTTGCTGGATATTATCGCCGTTTTGTAGAGGGATTTTTCAAAATTGCTCGTCTGCTCACTCAGCTGTTACAGAAAACTCAAAAGTTCATGTGGAATGAGAAATGCCAGACTGGTTTTGATGAACTTAAGAAGAGACTGACGACAACACCTATATTAGCATTACCAGATGGAAATGATGGATTCATGGTATACAGTGACGCTTCAAATCAGGGTCTGGGGTGTGTGTTAATGCAAAAGGATAAGGTGATTGCCTATGCCTCTCGGCAGTTGAAACCGTACAAAGTAAATTACCCGACTCATGATCTGGAGTTAGCAGCTGTGGTCTTTGCCTTGAAAATCTGGCGACATTATTTATACGGTACTCATTGTCAGATCTTCACAGATCATAAAAGCCTCAAGTACATTTTCAGTCAGAAAGAATTAAACATGAGGCAAAGAAGGTGGCTGGAATTGATCAAGGATTACGACTTGGAAATTCTCTATCATCCGGGTAAAAAAAATGTTGTAGCCGATGCATTGAGCCGTAAACCTATTTCTCTTCGAGTGATGGAAGCACTTACATCCCAAACCAGCATTCAACGAGAACTTATCCGCAAAGGGATTGAAGTATGGGTACCAGAAATCCAAGGGCAACTATATGTGATGGAACTGACTTCATCGCTAGCCGAGGAAATCAAATCTAAGCAGTTGAACGATTCTCTGCTCCTTCGGTTATGTGACGAAGTAAAGAAAGGAAAGGCCCCAGGATTCGTGATACAAGATGATGGAGTTCTGAGATTTCAGAGTTGACTTTGCGTTCCCGATAATGATGAATTGAGACGGACAATTCTGAAGGAAGCTCACAGCGCGCCCTATTCTATTCACCCGGGCAGCAGTAAGATGTATAAGGATCTTAAACAAAACTACTGGTGGGGGAATATGAATAAGGACGTAGCAGAGTATGTTTCGAAGTGTTTGACTTGTCAGCAGGTTAAGATTGAACATCAGCGACCTGCCAGAATGTTAAAGCCGCTTCCGATCCCTGAGTGGAAGTGGGAGGATATCTCGATGGATTTCATCACTAATATGCCAAGAACCAAGACGGGAATGAACATGATTTGGGTTATAGTTGATCGACTAACCAAGTCGGCTCATTTCCTAGGAATTAAAGACACGTGGGGACCCGAGAGATTGGCGCGAGTAATTATTGCGGAGATAGTCAGATTGTGTGGGACGCCGAAGACCATTATTTCAGATCGAGATGGTCGCTTCGTGTCGCACTTCTGGAAAGCAGTTCACAGGGCTTTGGGGACTGAGCTCAACTTTAGCACAGCTTATCATCCCCAAACGGGCGGTCAGTCGAAAGGACTATTCAAACAGTAGAAGACATGCTTAGAGCCTGTGCGTTGGATTGGTCAATTGATTGGGAAGTTCACTTGCCATTGATTGAATTCACCTATAACAATAGTTGGCAGGCTTCTATTAAGATGGCACCATTTGAAGCTTTGTACGGGAGAAGATGCCGATCACCCTTGTGCTGGGATGATTCTTCGGACTTGATCGGGACAGAACCGGAATTGATAGTTCAAACTCAAGAGAAGATAACTTTGATACGGGAAAGACTATTGACTGCCCAGAGTCGATAGAAGTCTTATGCAGATGTGCGTCATCACCCTCTAGAGTTCGACATTGGGGACCACGTACTATTGAAGGTGTCCCCTACGCGAGGAATTTTCCGTTTTGGGAAAAAGGGTAAGCTAAGTCCGAGATATATCGGACCATTTGAGATCCTCGAGAGAGTTGGGGATTTAGCATACAGGTTGGCCTTACCACCATCACTGAGTCACGTTCACAATGTGTTTCACGTATCCCAATTGCGGAAGTATGTATCGGATCCCAGTCATATCATTGAGTTCGATGAGATCCAGATAGCTAATGATGGCACCTTCGAGGAGAGACCAATTAAGATACTTGAGAGTTGGATCAAACAATTGAGGAATAAACCAATACCCTTGGTTAAAGTACAATGGTCACGGCACGGAGTTGAAGAGGCCACTTGGGAAACGGAGGACAGTGTGAAGACTAGATATCCAGAGTTGTTTTTATCTTAAGTTTCGGGACGAAACTTCTTTTTATGGAGGAAGGATGTAATACCGAGATTTCTGATATGTATTTGGAACTTGTGATATTGTAATTATTGCATTTTGATCTGAGTAATTTCTCCATATTTCATAATCCGGTGTTGTTAAGCGCATGATTTCATGAATGTGATTTAAATTGTGATTCTGCACTAGTACCGCATGCTATCGTCTAAGTGTAGCGTATGCTAATTTGGATCCGTAGCGCACGCTGTGCATGAACATAGCGCACGCTATACGTAGTCAGCATGATTGTGACAGGGTGGTAGGTGAGATCGGCTGAGGATTTTGGTCGGATCATGTCGGGAGGAACATAGACGGCTTTCGGGAAAAGCCAAGTCAACACGGTAGCGCACGCTAACAATATGAGGATAGCGCACGCTAAACGCTGAGTACAGTGTAGTCAGTAAGCCGTTAGCGCACGCTATGAATATGGACTAGCGCGCGCTAATAACCACTTTCTATAAATAGGACAGCATCCTTTTCCATATTTTCAGTCCTTTCACTTCCCACATCCGAATTCTTGAACTTAGAGAATTACTCCCTTCATCCTAAACCATTCATATCAGCTTCCTATCTCGAGTCGAAGATTGTAGATCATTGGAGATTGTTGTTCAAGCTCTCGGTGTTGGATTCCTTCTAGTTCCTTCGTGTTCTTCGCCACTTTGAGGTAGGTGATTCTTCACCAATATTAGTAGTATTCTGAAGGACATTTTGATCATGTTTTGGGATTACCTAGTCAGTTAAATTCATAAGTAGTCGAACATCATGTGTTAGAAGGATATTTTCGATGTTTCCGTACTTATTCATTGTATAAACCATTGAACCTTTTAGTGTTTGAACTCCTAGCATATTCTGAAGCTTCAAACCGATTTGTGACCAGTATATGGAGATTTTCAATAGTTCGTATTCCTTTACATAAAGGAATCATACATTTTGGGTCATGTAATGGATTGAACTTATGATATTCCTTGAAAATCAAGATGAATTATGGTGTTGTGATGGTTATGCGCAACCTTGTATCTCGTAGTCGTTTAATCCGTATAGAACTTTCACAAAACCTTATGAGCATGATATGCACGGGGATGACATGTATTATCACCATAGAATTCATGAGTTCATCACCATTAGATCTAGTTTTCTGCCAGTAGTAATCTGCCATGCACGGTTAGCGCACGCTAACATATGTAAGTTAACGTGCGCTATCGGGAATAAGTTAACGTACGCTACGTTTGGTACGTAACGTACGCTATGTTATCAGTCGAGTCAGTCGGCTGATCAGAGAAAACTGTCAGTACATGGCTAGCGTACGCTAGACTTGGTCAATTGCGTACGTTAACAGGCAGACTTAGCGCACGTTACGTAGAGTACGTAGCATACGCTAAGTGGTTCAGGCAGATTGCATATTTAGAGCTTTTGGCCGTAGACCGAGTTGATAGGCATTCATTCGACTTGATATGAATTCTATATCATTTCTTTTGTTAAGGTTCGAGCTTGCTACGTTGATCGAATGAGGCGGCCTTCGAGTGTGTTGAGATCATTGAAGTGTTTCGTTCTTGCCATCTTCGAGGCAAGTATCGTAATGTGTTAAAATTGGTATTTTTGAGCATGCATGTGGTTTATTCATGTTGTTGAACATGGGATTTATTTCGTGGAATTGTCATGATATTCGTTATCTAGTGTTTTTATGTTCATGTTGATGGACATAGCGATTTGGCATATATGTATGCATGAGTTGTGTTTGTGTATGTTGTACGATCTATGTTGAGGGCGCTGTATCGAATGTCCACCTCGTGTTGGTCCGACGGGATCATCTTGGGATCTAGGCTGAGGGCGCTGGATCATTGGACGGGTTATTTCCACCTCGTGTTGGTCCGACGGGATCATCTTGGGATCTATGCTGAGGGCGCTGGATCATTGGAATACCCTTGCTGTGTTAATGGAATCTTTTGGATTCGCATTGTCGGATTCCGGTAGCGGAAGTCCGTGTGGTGTATCGTGTTATGTATTGTTGATGCATATTCGATTTGTTTAAATGATACTTGTACTAGCATTGTTTTGTTTCGAAAACCGATTCCTTTAACCGAGTTTTTGGCATTATGGCCTTGATCATTTTGGCGAAATTCTTATGACGGTATTTAGCATTTTGTAAATGGCTTTTGTGAGTTTTTGAAATATTACCGTCATCGGCCTTTTTGGCGTTTTTGTAAATGGTTTTTAGCCTGGTGGGTTCCGGCACGGGACCCACGGCGCTATAATGTTCCGTATAATTACCTGAAATTTTTGGGCATTCTAGCCCATTGAATTATCTTTAAAAACCTTGAGTATCTTAGAAAAATAAATTTCGAGACGTACTTTTAAAATGAATTATTTTCTCGTGGTACATACAAGGTGCCACAACATGTTTCAAAATTCTTCTACCTCGAGGACCAAAATGCTTTGAGATATTTTCAATGTTTTAGAAACACTTTTATTTAGACCAGATTCCACTAAGTGAAAGTGTCCTCATTTTTATCAAATGTGAAATGGTTCTCCAAAGTCTCGATAACAATGTTTCACGTTTGTACTTTTTGAAAGGTGATACTCAAGATCAACCGGTGTTCTTCTAAATTATTTTCAAAATGAGGTTTTCGTTTTAAAACCTATCCATTCCCGTTTGAGGGCTGGGTATGTATATGTGATGTTCGCGTTGTCATTTTGATGTTTGCTCCCGAGTATGATCGAATTGGCGGTGTGAGCGTTGAGTCGTTTTCCACACATTTGTTGTGTTAGCCCCCTGTGAGAGGCGGGATGTTGGTGTTAAATGTTGTCGCCTCGTGGTGATTTCTGCGTTGTCGTGCATGTGCGAGCTGTTAGAGCTTGGTTTGGTATGACCGTGTGCATCGGTGATGGTTCCGTTATGTGTCGGTTGTTTAATGTCTTGTTACCTTGCTCCCGTTTTTGTGAATTTCGTGGACGAGGTCAGAGGTAATACCCGTACTATTTCGACTTCTGCATTTTCTCTTTCTTCAGTCTATCGATTCACTCATGCTCGTTGATACTTTATGAACTTGGTCTGTATTTCGGTTTCATCGTCCGATCGAGCTGTGATCTTGTTGTGGGTCGATCTGGTTATTGATGTGACTTTTTCGGGTTCGGTTCGATTCATGTGAACCTTGTTCGGGAGCGACATCATTTTGTTCTATTAGTTCTTTTTTTTTCGAAGCGGATCGGATTTGGAACTCTTGTGTTTTCGACTTTGTCGACTCATTATGTTTGTTGACATTTTCTGAACTTTCCCTATCCCTTGCTTTTATTGATCGAACGAGGGTGGTATTGTTTCGGGATAACTCGTTTGTCGTTGTGACTTTTCAATCGCTATTCCCTTTCCGATGGATCTTATGGGAATGCATGTCTTGTAGTTCTCACCAGATCATCCTGGGAGTTGTTGTTTGAATTTTATTATCCTTCGTGTTTCGGACATGATTGTTCGATTTTTGTTGTCTCGGTCGTTTGTTTGTTCGGTTTTTGTCCTCGTTTCGTGATTGTTGAGCATTCAGGCTCCTTCCTAATTCCCTTAAGTTCGGGAAATTAGTCTCGTTTTCGATCTTCCAACCCTTGGGCGGTGGAATTCCATATTTGTCCAGCGATTGGCTCGCGTTTTGGTTGATGTACCGTTGAGTTGATCAATTGTATTGATTTTCGTTCGTTGTGTTTTGTGATTGTTCGGATAATTGACTTGATTGTATTATCCATTTGATGACGCTTGTCACTTGTTGGTTTTATTATATCCCTAATGGCGACGTTGTGTTGGTCGTCGTGGAGCGTGTTTTCACGCCGCATATTCCTTTGCGTTGCTTGTAACGTTTCGCCGATGGGCGTAAGTTACGCGTTTCCTTGCATATCTCGTTAAGTTTTCCTGGCGGGATATTGCTTCTCCCTACTTGTTTTAAGTTTCGGGACGAAACTTCTTTTAAGGAGGGTAGAATGTAATATCCGCAATTTTCGATTTTCGGTAAATTTCTTTTTTTCGGCCGGAGTCCGTTTTGACGACTCGCTCATGACCGTTTCGTCATTTCGAGAATGATTAATTCTGCACTTTTTTTCATCCGAGTTCGTTTCGGTATCATTTTTTTGAGTTCCGAGCTTTTTAGCGACTTTTCCGCACTTGAGCTCGATTCTTGCGAATCTCGTCCGAAACTGTTGTTTCGAGTTTCTCGTAAGTTCATTTGATGTTATTATTCATGTTGCGAGCTTTGGTTTGGTGTT
Source organism: Orobanche coerulescens (assembly GCA_033398695.1). Taxonomy (NCBI): domain Eukaryota; kingdom Viridiplantae; phylum Streptophyta; class Magnoliopsida; order Lamiales; family Orobanchaceae; genus Orobanche; species Orobanche coerulescens. Next base: position 73,289,512 of record CM065815.1, read on the forward strand.
TCGATCGCGTATCGTGATTTTCGGACGTTTTGGGCCATTTTCGTAATTTCCCAAAGTTTGGGTAATTACTTCCGTTGTTGAATTCCGAGCCTTCGGGTGGTCGGAATTGTGTGTTTTCTTAGCTCTTATATTCTTCTTTGCGAGTATGTCGTAACCGTACCATCGATTCGTATTCAGGTTCGGGTTTCGGGGTCGTTCGGGCCGTCGGAGTTGGCCCCGGCCGAGTCATGGCCGGGCAATCTGGGCCCAGGCCGGCACTGGCCGAGTCACGGCCGGTAGTGCTCGGCAGCTCCTGGCCGAGCAGGCCGCACCGTGGGCCGCGGCACACTCTGTGGCATTTTTCGGCCAAACCGACTGTACCGGGTGCCGCGGCACACGCCGGCCGGGCCGCGGCACACTGCCGACCACTGGGAGCCATTTTTGGCTCGTGCCGGCACATTCTCACGGCCGCAGACACTGCGGTGCGCTTATTTATGGCCATGCACACGGGTTTTTGGCCATTTTTCTCCTTCTTCTCCTTCTCTTCCGCGGCTGAGGGTGATCTTACCATGGAGCCATGTTGTTTAACAACAAATCAATGAAGTTCTTGAGTTCATATCATCAATCAATCATCCGTTATCATCCTTTGATCCAGCGAATCAAGGTAATCTTCCTTAGAACCCTAATTTCGTGAATTTGGGGGTTTTTGCATTTTTTTCCGATTCGTTCCATATTATTGATTAATTCATGATGGGTATGATTAATCTTGGTAGTATTATTGTGTTTAACATCATTTAATCCATTGTTCTTCGTCGAATCGAAGTATATTTCTTGATTTCCTTCGAATCGACTTTTTGGGGGATTTGTCCTCGATCTCGTTTTTCATCCATTTTTTATGGATCGATTATGGTTAAATGATGTTTTTAAACATATTCTATGGATTTTATATCCATATTTCAACTTGGAATTCCGTTTTCGTGTTTTGTCGGGACGAATCGTGTTCTTGGCCGTTTTGGGGAAAACGCTTGAACTTTCGTCATTCGTTCTTTGAGTTCAACGACTTTAAGTCGTGTTAGGGAATTCATTTCATTATTGTTATTGTCCTTCGTAGTTTATGAACGCGAGTTGGCGATCGGTGGAGTCGGCGGGTTCGTAGTCGGTTCGTGTCAACTTACTCCGGTCGATTCTCCGCGTTGTTCTTATTCGAGGCAAGTACCTTGCCCACACTATTCTTGTTTTGTGGATATGATAATTGGTGATCGTCTTGGTGTATTTGTTTGTTTGTTTGAAATGTGTTTTCAAAAGATTCGGCTAGCCTCGTTAAAGGCTCACTTTCAAACGCGTGTGTTTTGTAAATTGTGTGGGTTGTAAGTGGCTATGTGAATCCTATGGATATGTTTGGTGTTGACGATGCACTTGGTATTTGCGTGTGGACGTATATTGTTTCATTTCAGTGCATTGTGGTTTGACGAGGTATTTTGCTAAGTGTTTGATACCTCTGAATGAATTGTTTGGATATCTTTGTTGCATTATGCTATGTGTTGTGATTTGTTTAACTAGCCAGCTCGGGAGGGTCCTTCGAGGCCTCGGGCGGGAATCAATGATATGACTGTTCCCAAGGCGATGCTATGTGTTGTGATTTGTTTAGCTAGCCAGCTCGGGAGGGTCCTTCGAGGCCTCGGGCGGGAATCAATGATATGACTCTATTCCCAAGGCGATGTTATGTGTTGTGATTTGTTTAGCTAGCCAGCTCGGGAGGGTCCTTCGAGGCCTCGGGCGGGAATCAATGATATGACTCTGTTCCCAAGGCGATGTTATGTGTTGTGATTTTTTTAGCTAGCCAGCTCGGGAGGGTCCTTCGAGGCCTCGGGCGGGAATCAATGATATGACTCTGTTCCCAAGGCGATGCTATGTGTTGTGATTTGTTTAGCTAGCCAGCTCGGGAGGGTCCTTCGAGGCCGCGGGCGGTAATCAATGATATGACTCTGTTCCCAAGGCGATGCTATGTGTTGTGATTTGTTTAGCTAGCCAGCTCGGGAGGGTCCTTCGAGGCCTCGGGCGGGAATCAATGATATGACTCTGTTCCCAAGGCGATGCTATGTGTTGTGATTTGTTTAGCTAGCCAGCTCGGGAGGGTCCTTCGAGGCCTCGGGCTGGAATCAATGATATGACTCTGTTCCCAAGGCGATGCTATGTGTTGTGATTTGTTTAGCTAGCCAGCTCGGGAGGGTCCTTCGAGGCCTCGGGCGGGAATCAATGATATGACTCTGTTCCCAAGGCGATGCTTGTTGTGATATGTTACTTAGTGAATGTATCTTACTCACCGTGGGTTGGTTCGACGGGGCCACAACGGGAATTCCAATGGGTGAGTCCAGGAATCACGAGTAAAAACTTCATGAGTTGGTATTTGATTTTATGTCCGTCGAGGACATGTGACTTGGGTTTTGGCCCTGCGAACTGTTGTCGGTTTTCTATTTGCGAAAACAAAACATTTGGGCTGTGACCCTTTTTATTTTTGGAAAGAGAAGGATTCGATAATCCTAAAATTTGTTTTCTATTAAAACTCTCGATGGCATTTTAAACGGTTTTATAAATTGTTTCACTTGATTTATGGTCTATTGGTTTTGGAGTGTTTTACCCAAACTCATGCCTCGGGAAGTACTTTTTGTTACGTTTGAACCTTTGAGGATTTCCTGGTTATTGTCATTCGTGGGACTTGAATTGTATGGCTCGTATTTTTGCACTTGTACTTGCACTAGCAAAACAGTGGAGTTTTGCTAACCCCCGAGTATTCGGGGGGTGGATGTCTATTTTTGCATTCAGGTTTTGGAGCATAACACGTGGTGCACGAAGGATGATGAAAGATGAACGATACTAATCACACGAGGATCCGTTGATGTTGTATTGGTCTAGTTGTATTTTCTTTTCCGCCGCAAGATTTTTTCCCGTTATGCACGGAGTTTATCAGATTTTGACCCCTGCGTGGGTATGTGATGTAATTGAGTTGTATATTTTTATTGAAAGACCAAATCGATCTACTGAGTCATTTTAGCCTTGAAGGCATTGTCGAGATGTTAAATGTTGTTACCAGCCTGGTAGATCTTCGAGGAGAGGGTCTACGGCGTGTAATATCCCTGAGTGGATTGGGGGTGTTACAAAAGAGGCCCAGGCGATTGCAGTTCAGCCACGAGGAACATCCAGAGCAATTTCCCAGTCCTGCAGCCAGGTCACCTATTCACCTGGAGGACCACCCTGCTCCGGGCAGCCTAGAGACCCAGACCGTTCCTCTCATCACTCCACAATTCATCCCAGAAGAAGAGGAAGCAGGTTTAATAATTTCCATACCTGCTTGACAACAACATTTTTAACTTATCCTTAGAGCAACTTAAGTTGGTTAAACCCCATGCTCTAAAACATTATTTTGTTCATATTTTTGAAGAATGGAAAACCTTTAAATCACATTCTTTCACTGAACTTGAAGCTTATGTTGAAACCAGTGGTTGGGGATATCCCCAAGCCACAGAAGATGTGCTGATACATTTTTGCAAAGTGTCGGACACAATTTTGCTACTTTAGGAAAATTAGTTCATGTCCAAATTCAAAACCAACATGGACCAATTTATCCACTCTATTATGTATAACATTTTTTATGGATCCTTTGGTAAAGAAGAAGAAGAAGAGGATGAAGAAGAAAAAGAGATAAGAATAGAAGAAGTAGATGAAGAAGTAGAAGAAGAAGAAATTATTGTTATTGATGATGAAGAGGGAAGACAGGAAGAAAGAGAAGAAGAAAATATCTTAGTTGAAAAAGAAACTGGAGAAGAAGAAGTTGAAAAAACTGTGGAATTAGAGGATGAAGAAGAAGAAGAAGAAGAAGGAGAAGAAGTTGATCAGGAGGATGAAGAAGAAAAGGAGAATGATGAAAAAGATAAAGATGATGAGAAAAAGGATGATAAAGATGGAGATAAAAAGGATGATGATGATGATGATGATGATGATGGTAAAGATGAAGGAGGAGAAAAAGAAGCTGAGAAATAAAGGGAGAATGAGGAAGAAAAGGAAGAAGGGGAGAAAGAAGGAGAAAAAGAAGAAGGAGAAAAAGAGAAGGAACCAGAAAAGGATCCAGAAAAGGAGGCTGCAGACAAGGCTGGGGCACCTGCCCGATATACCAGCCTAGATGCAGACTTAGCTGAAGACTCCAGATCGGGGACCCCTGACACACCCCATCTGGAATGCCAGCTGCAGGCAGGAGTCTGCAAACAGGTGGGTCATCCGCACACCTACCTGTAGGCGTTGAAGGTTTAGGCGAGCATTCTCCACCGACATCACAAATTTCACCTGTGATGACCGAGCTGATCAGACAAATAGTTAAGGACACTGTTGGAGAACTGCTTGCCTCTCAAATCACTCCTGACTTGCAGTCTATCAATGAAAAGATCGACACCTTGCTACAACAATGTAATATCCGCAATTTTCGATTTCCGGTAATTTCTTTTTTTTCGGCGGAAGTCTGTTTTGACGACTCGCTCATGTTCGTTTCGTCATTCTAAGAATGATTAATTCTACACTTTTTGACATCCGAGTTCGTTTCGGTGTCGTTTCGTTGAGTTTTGTGCTTTTTAGCGACTTTTCCGCACTTGAGTTCGATTCTTGCGAATCTCGACCAAATCATTGTTTCGAGTTTCCCGCAAGTCCGTTTAACTTTGTTAGACGTGTTGTGAACTTCGGTTTGGTTATTCGATCACGTATGGTGATTTTCGGGCATTTGGGCCATTTTCGTAATTTCCCAAAGTTTGGGGTAATTACCTTCCGTTGTCGAATTTCGAGCCTTCGGGTGGTCGGAATTGTGTGTCCTACTAGCTCTTAGATTCGTCTTTGTGAGTACTTCGTAACCGTATCTTCGGTTCGTATTCAGGTTCGGGTCTCGGTGTCGTTTTGCTGAATTCAGGATTACTAAACGACTTTTCTAAGTATGAGTTCGACTTTGTTAGATCATCATTAATTTTTGGTGACTCCAAAAATTATAAATCTTTGCAATATTATAGAACATCGAATTAGCTTTCCAATGGTTCAAACGGTGAGTCAATCGGAGTCCGGACGAGAGAGTTATGGTCGTTTCGCTTTTGGCCGAGCACTCCCGGGAGCCTTTCGGCCGATAGGGGCCGATAGACTCTCCGCCGGCATTCCGTATGGGTATCGGTTGGGCCTATCGGCCGATAGGCCGGCCGATATGTAAATTTCTTCACCTTCGAACTTCAAGAGCCTTTCGGCCGATAAGGGGGTCGATAGACCCTACCGGCATTCCGTATGGCTATCGGTGGCCTATCGGCCGATAGGCCGGCCGATAGTTCTCACTGCGTTACCCTATAAATGTGTTGTTTTGAGCGAATCGCTCATTTTCCTTCCCCATTTTGCACGGCGTCGCGAGAGAGAGACATAGAGAGGAGAGAGTTCTTCATCCGGGGTCGATTTTCATCATTTCTTTTCGGTTGTGAGGCTCGGATAATCAATCTAACGCGTGTTCTACGGATCTTAATGCTTGAATCACTCAAGGTAATATCTCTTGAAACCCTACCTTTTTGGATAATTGGGGATTTTGGGGTTTTGTCCGATTCTTTCCGTTTTGTTGATGGATTGATGATTATTTAGATGTATTATATCATTTCCTTGTTATTCCATGGTTGGATCGTATCGATTCGTTGTTTGAGTTGAGTTCTTGACCGACGCCTTGAAGGTGTCCTAGAATGTCATAGAGGGGTTTTCGGGCGTTCTACGATTATCCTTCCTCGTATGATTGTCGATTTATGGATTATATGTTGTTAGGGTCGAGTTTCTTGCGAAGAAACCAAGTTGAACCCTTCCGCTCGTTGTCGCTTTCCTTTTCGAAAACATCGGGCGTTTCAAGCTTTCGGTTGAGCCGTGTTCGTCGAATACTTGCGTGCGATTTCGAGGCAAGTACCTTGTCCATACTTTTCTTGTTTCGCGGATATGATGATTGGTGATCGTCTTGGTTTGTTTGTTTGTTTGAAATGAGTTTTCAAAAGATTTGGTTAGCCTCGTTAAAGGCCTCTTTCAAAACCGTGTGTGATTTGTGATTGGTGTGGTTCGAGAATAACTATGTGAATTCTATGTATATGCTTGGTGTTCATGTTGCACTTAGTATTGTGTGTGGACGTATATTATGTCATTTCGGTGCGTTGTGGATTGACGTGGTGTTTTGCTAAGTGTTTGATGCCTGGGCGAATTGTTTGAATATCCTTGATGTGATATGTTATTTGTGTGAATGTGTGGATATGGTTGAAGGTCTACGGTGGCACATGGCATGTGATCATGTGGCCAGGATGCAACAAGTGATTGATCCAACCGTGGGAGCCTGAGATAATCTACGGTGGCACATGGCATGTGATCATGTGGCCAGGATGCAACAAGCGATTGATCCAACCGTGAGATGTGTGTGATTTGTTTCGCTAGCCAGCTCGGGAGGGTCCTTCGAGGCCTCGAGTGGGATGTCGGTGGTATCGTCCCGGTCCTAGGCGATGCGCGTGCGAGATTATGTTCCGTTGATTTTTCGTCCGTTGAGGACACGTGATGTTGGGCTGTGACCCTGTAAATTATTGGTGGTTTCCTATTTGCGAAAACAAAACATTTGGGCTGTGACCCTATTGATTTTTGGAAAGAGAAGGATTTTATAATCCTAAATTGTTTTCTATTAAAACTCTCGACGGCATTTTAAACTGTTTTGTAAATTGTTTCCCTTATTTGCGATCTTTCAGTTTTGGAAATGTTTACCCAAACTCTTGCCTCGGGAAGTACTTTTCCTTACGTTTGAACCTTTGAGGATTTCTGATTATTATTGTTGTTGGAACTTGTATTGTATGGCTCGTATTTTTGCACTTGTACTTGCACTAGCAAAACAGTGGAGTTTTGCTAACCCCCGAGTATTCGGGGGGTGGATGTCTATTTTTGCATTCAGGTTTTGGAGCATAGCACGAGGTCGGCACGAAGGATGATGAAAGATGAACGATACTAATCACCCGAGGTTCCGTTGATGTCGTATTGTCCAGCTTGTATTTTCTTTTCCACGGTATCTTTTCCCGTTGTACGGAGTTTATTTTATTTTGACCCTGCGTGGGTATGTGTTTGGGAATGAGTTGTATGTTATTATTGAAAGACCAAGTCGGTCTCGAGTCATTTTAGCCTTAAAGGCGATGTTTAGATGTTTGATTTTAGTTATCGGCTGGTAGATCCTCGAGGAGAGGGTTTACGGCGTGTAATATCCCCGAGTGGATCGGGGTGTTACATAAATGGTATCGAGCTTAGGTTGTGGAAACCTAGCCGTCGGGTCGATGGTGTCTGTTGAGTCTTTGTCTCGTCGGATTTTGTCGACTAAGTCGTGTCGCGACGCGTCGCCCGAGTTTGTTGGTCGTGATTAGTATCGTGGCGATCATCATCTTCGTGCGACTGTGGATGTAAGTCTCCTTATTCGTGTTGAGCCTCGTGTGACACGAGCTATTTTTATGATTATTTGTTAAGTGACGGATCCTCTTATGGATTTTGATTTCTTGATACGTGACTAGTTGACTCTCATATTTCGTTCGTATGATGAGTATTGTTGCCGGACTGCATGTCGAATCGTATTTCTTTTATCCGCCGCGTGAGTTCTTCAGAATGGATTTCGGTATTTTACCGATCGAGTTTTATTTCAAAACCAATTCCCTTAATCGAGTTTTTGGCATTATGGCCTTGATCATTTTGGCGAAATTCTTATGACGGAATTTAGTATTTTGTAAATGGATTTTGTGAGTTTTTGAAATATTACCGTCATCGGCCTTTTTGGCGTATTTGTGAATGGTTTTTAACCTGGTGGGTTCCGGCGCGGGACCCACGGCGCTATATTGTTCCTTGTAATTACCTGAAATTTTTGGGCATTCTAGCTCATTGAATTATTTTTGAAAACCTTGAGTATCTTAGAAAATTAAAATTCGAGACGTACTTTTAAAACGAATTATTTTCATGCGGTGTTTTCAAGGTGTTTTCTAATGCCGCAATACATTTCAAAAATTTTCCGGTTGAGGACCAAAAATATTTTGAGATATTTTCAAATGCAGTTGCTTAGACCCAAGGGTCGAATATTTTTGAAAGTTTTTCACTAAAAGAAAGGTGTCCTCATTTTTGTTCGAACGCAAGATGACTTTCAAAGTCTCGATAATGGTGTTTGTACTACTTTTTGTAAAATGATACTCAAGATCAACTGTTGTTTCCAAACTGTTCTCAAAAGGTGGTTTTTGTTTTTAAAACCTATCATTCCTGTTTGCGGACCGGAAATACGTGTATGGTTTTCGAACTTTCGTTACGGTGTTAACCCCGAATTGTGATTGAATTGGTGGTGTGAACGTTGAGTCGTTCGCCACGCATATGTTTTGTTAACCCTCTGTGAGAGGTGTGAACTGGTGTTTACTGTTTATCGCCTCGTGGTGATTTGCGTGTTGACACGCGAGTGTGAGCTGTTGAAGCTCGGGTTGGTATGTTCGTGTATATGTGTGATTATTCCATGATGTTTTGTGATTATGTGCTGGTTATCGTTCGGGCCGTTGAGATTGCTGAACGATACCGCTGCTATGATTTTAGTATGCATGTTGCTTTACGATGGAAATTGTTGTATATGATATGTATTATGATTCCTTGTTGTGCTGAGTGGTTACTTATTTAGTATGCCGAGGGGCCGAGGTCGTGGTCGTGGCGATCGGACGCGTGGTCGAGAGCATGCCGCCGGTGATGGTATTGGTATTGGTGTTGCTACTATTTTGCAGCAGGTAGCCACTCAGATGACTCAGTTGACTCAGGCAGTTCAGCGTGTTACAGATGTGACCCAGCACACTGGTGCAAATCAGTGGCTTCGAGAAGTGATTCGTATGAATCCCCCTCGATTCGCCGGTGTTGCGGATGCGTTGGGCTGGGATGGTTGGCTTTTCCAGTTGGAAAAGATTTTCGAGATAGTTGATTGTCCAGAAGAACGTAAGGTCCCGGTAGCTCAGTATCTTTTCGACAAAGATGCCGCTAGCTGGTGGGAGGCTTTTAAGCCTCGAGATCGCGTTGTCACGTGGGCAGAGTTCCAGAAATTCATGAGAGATGAGTTTTGTCCGGAACCGATCAAATCGAGGATTAATGAATTCTTTTCGCGAAACCGCAGGATGTACCATTGTCTCAAGCTATTATTGATTTTAGCAAACAAATTTCGGCTATGTGCGTAATCAAGTAAGGACAGAGGAGGACAAGATTTGTCATTTTAGTAGGCGGATGAAGCCGAGATTCGCCAAGACATGGCAGTCTCGCTTGTACTTCCTTGAGAGATTATCAAAATAGGCGTTAGCCTACGAGCTATCCAGTTATCGGCCGAGAGTATGTCGACTCGAAGAAACAGAAAACCGTTGGGAACTTTTCAGAAATCGGAGTGGGCCCCTTGAGGTTGGGACTTCGTCTCGTCATCCCAATATGGTTCCTAGATCGCGTGATCGGAGGAGTAGTACCCCTGTAGTGAGTAATGTGAGCACTTCGAAGATATGTTATAACTGTAGTCGAGCGGGCCATACTGCGAAGAATTGTCGTTCACAGTTAGTCAGCTGTTTCGAGTGTTGACATGTGGGTCACCGATCCGTGCATTGCGAGACGGTAGCTGAGAGATTTGGGGATCGAGGTTGCGTCTCTGCTCCGAAAGGACACGGAGATGCCTAGGGTGGTTTTGAGGATTTCGGCGTAGTCCGAATTATTTATAATTACCCTTGTGGATCGTTTTGTGTTTATTCTCTGTTTTCTCGACTGTGCGTGTTTTCTTGTAACAAGTAATTTGTGTTTTGTGATTGTTTGGATCATTGACTTGATTGTATTATCCATTTGATGACGCTTGTCATTTGTTGGTTTTATTATATCCCTAACGGCGACGTTGTGTTGGTCGCCGTGGAGCGTGTTTTCACGCCGTATACTCCTTTGCGTTGTTTGTAACATTTCGCCGTTGGCCGTTAGTTACGCATTCTTGTGTATCTCGTTGAGTTTTTCCTGGCGGAATATTTCTTCTCCCTACTTGTTTTAAGTTTCGGGACGAAACTTCTTTTAAGGAGGGTAGAATGTAATATCCGCAATTTTCGATTTCCGGTAATTTCTTTTTTTTTCGGCGGAAGTCTGTTTTGACGACTCGCTCATGTTCGTTTCGTCATTCTGAGAATGATTAATTCTACACTTTTTGACATCCGAGTTCGTTTCGGTGTCGTTTCGTTGAGTTTTGTGCTTTTTAGCGACTTTTCCGCACTTGAGTTCGATTCTTGCGAATCTCGACCGAAACTGCTGTTTCGAGTTTCCCGCAAGTCCGTTTAACTTTGTTAGACGTGTTGTGAACTTCGGTTTGGTTATTCGATCACGTATGGTGATTTTCGGGCATTTGGGCCATTTTCGTAATTTCCCAAAGTTTGGGGTAATTACCTTCCGTTGTCGAATTTCGAGCCTTCGGGTGGTCGGAATTGTGTGTCCTACTAGCTCTTAGATTCGTCTTTGTGAGTACTTCGTAACCGTATCTTCGGTTCGTATTCGTGTTCGGTCTCGGTGTCGTTTTTGTCAATTCAGGATTACTAAACGACTTTTCTAAGTATGAGTTCGACTTTGTTAGAACATCATTAATTTTTGGTCACTCCAAAAATTATAAATCTTTGCAATATTATAGAACATCGAATTAGCTTTCCAATGGTTCAAACGGTGAGTCAATCGAGTCCTGACGAGAGAGTTATGGTCGTTTCGATTTTGGCCGAGCACTCCCGGGAGCCTTTCGGCCGATAGGGGGCCGATAGACTCTCCGCCGCATTCAGTATGGGTATCGGTTGGGCCTATCGGCCGATAGGCCGGCCGATATGTAAATTTCTTCACCTTCGAACTTCCGGAGCCTTTCTAGATAAGGGGGTCGATAGACCCTACCGGCATTAAATTCCGTATGGCTATCGCACTGGCCTATCGGCCGATAGGCCTACCGATAGTTCTACTGCGTTACCCTATAAATGTGTTGTTTTGAGCGAATCGCTCATTTTCCTTCCCCATTTTGCACGGCGTCGCGAGAGAGAGACATAGAGAGGGAGAGAGTTCTTCATCCGGGGTCGATTTTCATCATTTCTTTTCGGTTGTGAGGCTCGGATAATCAATCTAACGCGTGTTCTACGGATCTTAATGCTTGAATCACTCAAGGTAATATCTCTTGAAACCCTACCTTTTTGGATAATTGGGGATTTTGGGGTTTTGTCCGATTCTTTTCGTTTTGTTGATGGATTGATGATTATTTAGATGTATTATATCATTTCCCTTGTTATTCCATGGTTGGATCGTATCGATTCGTTGTTTGAGTTGAGTTCTTGACCGACGCCTTGAAGGTGTCCGGTAGAATGTCATAGAGGGGTTTTCGGGCGTTCTACGATTATCCTTCCTCGTATGATTGTCGATTTATGGATTATATGTTGTTAGGGTCGAGTTTCTTGCGAAGAAACCAAGTTGAACCCTTCCGTTCGTTGTCGTTTTCCTTTTCGAAAACATCGGGCGTTTCGAAGCTTTCCGGTTGAGCCGTGTTCGTCGGAATACTTGCGTGCCGATTTCGAGGCAAGTACCTTGTCCATACTTTTCTTGTTTCGCGGATATGATGATTGGTGATCGTCTTGGTTTGTTTGTTTGTTTGAAATGAGTTTTCAAAAGATTTGGTTAGCCTCGTTAAAGGCCTCTTTCAAAACCGTGTGTGATTTGTGATTGGTGTGGTTCGAGAATAACTATGTGAATTCTATGTATATGCTTGGTGTTCATGTTGCACTTAGTATTGTGTGTGGACGTATATTATGTCATTTCGGTGCGTTGTGGATTGACGTGGTGTTTTGCTAAGTGTTTGATGCCTCTGGGCGAATTGTTTGAATATCCTTGATGTGATATGTTATTTGTGTGAATGTGTGGATATGGTTGAAGGTCTACGGTGGCACATGGCATGTGATCATGTGGCCATGATGCAACAAGTGATTGATCCAACCGTGGGAGCCTGAGATAATCTACGGTGGCACATGGCATGTGATCATGTGGCCAGGATGCAACAAGCGATTGATCCAACCGTGAGATGTGTGTGATTTGTTTCGCTAGCCAGCTCGGGAGGGTCCTTCGAGGCCTCGAGTGGGATGTCGGTGGTATCGTCCCGGTCCTAGGCGATGCGCGTGCGAGATTATGTTCCGTTGATTTTTCGTCCGTTGAGGACACGTGATGTTAATTTGTGACCCTGTAAATTATTGGTGGTTTCCTATTTGCGAAAACAAAACATTTGGGCTGTGACCCTATTGATTTTTGGAAAGAGAAGGATTTTATAATCCTAAATTGTTTTCTATTAAAACTCTCGACGGCATTTTAAACTGTTTTGTAAATTGTTTCCCTTATTTGCGATCTTTCAGTTTTGGAAATGTTTACCCAAACTCTTGCCTCGGGAAGTACTTTTCCTTACGTTTGAACCTTTGAGGATTTCTGATTATTATTGTTCTTGGAACTTGTATTGTATGGCTCGTATTTTTGCACTTGTACTTGCACTAGCAAAACAGTGGAGTTTTGCTAACCCCCGAGTATTCGGGGGGTGGATGTCTATTTTTGCATTCAGGTTTTGGAGCATAGCACAGGGTCGGCACGAAGGATGATGAAAGATGAACGATACTAATCACCCGAGGTTCCGTTGATGTCGTATTGGTCCAGTTGTATTTTCTTTTCCGCTGCGGTATCTTTTCCCCGTTGTACGGGAGTTTATTTTATTTTGACCCCTGCGTGGGTATGTGTTTGGGAATGAGTTGTATGTTATTATTGAAAGACCAAGTCGGTCTACTGAGTCATTTTAGCCTTAAAGGCGATGTTTAGATGTTTGATTTTAGTTATCAGCCTGGTAGATCCTCGAGGAGAGGGTTTACGGCGTGTAATATCCCTGAGTGGATTGGGGGTGTTACAAACGAGACATCCCTCAACCACCTCCTCCTACAAACAACAGAATGCCTTTTGGCATGTCTGACTGGATGCATAGAATGGAGCAGCAGTTGACCACACTGGTTGATGCTGGCAAAAAGGGGGAAGAAAGGTTTCAGGGGGAAGGCAGCAAACAAGGAGAAATAAGGGAAGTTTAAGAGATGAGGACCAAGAAGAGGCAAGATGTCCAAATGATCACTGCTGGGACATCTTCAGCTAAGAGGAAGGGAGAAGCAGAATTAGAACAGGCTGATGATTAGCCTACAGTCAAAAGAAGGAGGATCAGAATTGGGGAGCCTACACTAGAATGGGAAGGCAGAGAGTTATGATATGTTGAAGATTTCATTCCCATCGAAGCTTTACCTATGTGGGGAACTGCAAAGAAGAAGTTTATCAGAGATTCTTATATCTGGGAGTTACTCTAGGATAATAGTTGCTCCCCACAGCAGACTTTTATTAACTTCATGGAGGAAGCACATCCAAAACTCTGGGCTGTCCTACTTTAACATGCAAAGAAATGCGATGCATAAAGATCCTCCCACCTTGGAAAATGATGAATTGGATGAACTAGCACTTCAAAGGAAAATAAAGAAACTTTGTGATGAGCATAAGTTTTCCTCACAAGAAGATCAAGACTTTGCCACTCTCATTGTTAGAAGAAAATATGGTCTTGTTCCTGTTAAGATAAGACCAATTGGAGCAAAACCTATCAGACCTGCCAAGCAGCCTATCCGCAGAGGCAGGGGCAGAGGCAGATGACTTGATTATATTCATATTTTTTTTGAAATTTTGTACTTGTAATTTTTCCTGTAATTGTTTTGGTCATTGAAAGACTTGTAATTGTAAACAATTCAGAGAAAATTTTATAACAGTATTTTGAATGACAATTCCCAGTTGTCTAAAAAACAAGACTGATTTTAGTTTGTGTTTTGCACTCAAGTGCAGAACTTGATCATTTGAATAATTTGCTTAAGTTTTTCCATCATCAAAATAGGGGGAATTTTTTAGGAATACTTGTTAGATTTTGATGATGTCATTAATGTAATTCAAATGTTTATTACTTGGAAAAAATGTAAGGAATAACCAAATGAGTATCTTCCATAGGCCAAATTATGTTAAGTTTAATACTTGGCAAAATGTAAAGTAGAACCAAATAAGTATCTTCTATTGGCCAAATAAGTGAGGCTCAAATTGGCTAAGTACAAAAGTACAGCTGAGTTCATCAGAGAGGTACAGCCGAGTCAAGTCAGAGAAGTTCTGGTCAACAATATTAATCAGAGATGTTTGACCAGACTGCAGTCAAGTGACCTCAGACAAGCCATCTGATCAGGCGAGTCCCAAACAGTCACCATCAGAGAAGTCCAGACTGCAGAGAAGATGACTGTACATCAGCCTACTTGACATCAGCCAAGTACTCCAAGTCCATGTCAGCATGCGTTGAATAGTCAAATATTACGGAAAGTCACATGCAAGCGTGAAGAGACATATTGGAGAGATTCCCGCAAGGATATGAATTAAGTAATTCATCCAGGCCTACCACTGAAGACTTTAATCTTTTTGTATTCAAAAGCTACGGTGCCTCAGATGCAAAGTCTTCACAACGGTCGAAAGATGGATTAAAATATGGGAATCCATCCTTACAACGTTCAGAAAGAAAACAATGAAGTCTACCTCTCCAACGGATGGATTTGTTAAAAAGATTTGCAACGGCTATGAAGGAAATGCTCAAGGATCGTGACCTATATATATATATAAGGATTTGAAGCTAAGAATTACACACAACATTGGTGCGAACTAAATCTAAAGCAATCAAAGCATTCAAAGCAATCTAAAAGCGAACTATAGCATCGTGAAAAGAGCAGTTCTCAAAAGTTTATACTTGAAGAAGCTCTTAGTTGGAGAAGACAAAAACTCGTGTCTTTAATCCTGAGTTCGGGGTACTTCACTGGTTGAAGCTCGAGATTGTAAAGGCATCCAAGGATCGGGATCAAGAGGTGCAAGGCAGTCAAGGGAGTTGCAAAGGCAAGGATTTCCACTGGTTGGAAGTTGTTGTAATTTGGTTGAATCACTGTAATCTTTATCACTGGTTGACAATTATAGTGAATTCATCTCCAACTGGTTTGGAGAAAAGTGGATTAGTAGAGGATTACCCCACCTCTGAGACCACTATAACTGCCTGCGTATTTTACTGTTTTATAGCATCATACGTTAACTGTTGTATTCATTGTTAATTGTTTCATTAGTTGTTTTGTATTCATCATCAGCTAACTTCCGCACGTATTGAGAACAAACGACTCTAAGTCATTTGCATATCTATCAGCTGAAGAAACTTACTCTTCGTGAAAAAGAGTTTAAGAGTTTCAATCAGTCTATTCACCCCCCTAGACTTAATCCTGGACGACTTGTGACCTACATGAGAATCACAGCAAGTGGATTGAAAGACCCTAATATCAACGCGCATGCCAATTACTTCACAATTTAAATTAATTATAGAACCCAATTTAATTTTATTTTAAAAAATAAATCAATATAATCACTTTGTTATTTTAGCTTCAAGGGTTTTAATCTTCTCGTCCTAGCATGCTAGAAAATATATTATGCATAATCCATACATGACATACATCAAAACAATAAAAACCAAAAAAAAATGTATAGATAATCAAATTATCCAATTATCATGGTCTTCTTCCTTGAATTAAACTCCAGAAAATCTTCGACTCGATATCCCTCATCAAGCATCTCATCACTCCTCCCCGACCGATCCGTGGATTTCCAAAATTAAAATTTTCACTTTTATGCAAAATTAATTACATAAAAAAATTTCAATTTTAAAATCCTGACTCTCCATCGGACCTTAACGCCGGTGAAATGGACCAGATTTAAATCGACGACCCGGCAAGCGAACCGGCCGAGCGAACGCCGCCTGACGGCAGTTCGCCATCGCTCGGCAGACGATCATGTCTTGCTCGGCACGCCCGTGGTAGCCGTTGTTCGGCCGGTATGCCCAGCGATCAAGGTGCCCGATTCTACTCTATTTCTTCGTCATTTTGTCTTCTCCGAATTCGATTATAATTTTACATAAAATAAAATGCAACGAATTTACAACAAAATTACATGAAAAATACGATCCTAAATCCATCCGCGGATTTTCTCACTAGAAAAATCATTACATGCCTCAAAACTGGGTCAAACCAACAATTGCATAAAAAATAATAAAATTAACCATTCACATAACCCTGATAATTAAATTATATTCCCTGCAAGAACACATCTAGTAAAATACTTGAACATCAAACCACATGAATATTTGAATTGCTAAAACCTGGCTCTGATACCAATTGTCGGCATGGGAATTAATTAACTACTAAGATTAATAAGCAATTTAAATATTCTTTATCTTTTAATATATAATCTTGTTGATAAATTCAATATCCTAATCTAGATCAAAAGATCATAGGATATTTATATCTTGATGCGTAGTGGTTGGTCGAAAAATTTTCCTCTCACAACTCTCAATTTTTCTTTTCCTTCAATTAATTCCAATTTGTAGCAAGAATTAAAGTGTTATCTCAATTGTAGAATCAAAGACACAAGTCAAGATCCACAATTAAACAATAAGAAGAAAAAAATCGAAACCTCTGTGGTAAATCAAAGCAATAAATATTATAAATGCATAATTTAAATATTATATACTTAGAATTAAGAAATAATAATTATCCGAGATTTATATTCTTCTTACAATCAATAGAGAAGACACTATCTCAAAGCAATCCAGTTCAACGTAAGCAAATGCGCTAACGCATGATACTAGTCAAGACCAACTCATCTCAAGCATACATTACAACCTTTCATATAATTTGTCTAGTAATTATATAGATTTTGAACTATTATATTATTTTATAAGGCATCGAAAATGTGATCTTCCGTGTGACACCAGCATACCACATTATCTACAATATAAAATAATTAGACATTGCATCCGCATAACCATAACGTGAATAAACATGCAAAAGATATGATTAACTGTAATTAATATTCTCATAGGTAGTTACAGGGAAATAAGGTAATACAAGCATAAAGTATGCTTTGCAGTATACAAATCTAACATTAAACACATTGATGTTCGTCTCCATTTTATTCGAGATGTTGTTGCTAAAGGAATATTCTATCTTGAGAAAACACCATCTCAATTTTAATCCTTCTGATATGTGTACTAAGTGTCTGCCCGTCGAAAAATCTAAATCTTGTTTGAAGAGGCTGAATTTCGATTCAATGGACTAGTTTTTTTTTTTAACTTTGTCTTTATTAGGGGTTCTCTTTGTGATTTAGTTTTCTGTATGACTATCTTACTATACTTACTTTGAGTGTGAGTGCAGGTAATCTTGGAGATAGGCAATGATGAGATTCCTCCAGAACCTAATAATGCAATTTGACTGGTTGGTCTAAAACGTTGGAGAAATGTTATAATTTTGGCCCAACAGGCCTAATATATATCTCCACTTATTCTGGCCCATACCCTTTTATTTAGCCGATCCGGCCCATTGGCTTCAGCTGGAGCCATCCGATTGAGGTTTAATAAATCCCTCCATCTGGACCGTTGATGCCCCCCTTATATCAACCTAATCCTAACCTCACTGCCTCCCTCTCTCATTTGCACTCCCGTATCTGTTGGATAGCCCTTCTCTCCCTGATATGTTCCTCTCGTTTCTCTCGCTTATCCCCGATGGAGTCGCTCCAGCCTCTGGTTGCAGTGAACCCTGCTATACTTTCATCCTACACATGTATAAAAGGGGGTCTGCTTGAGAGATAAAAAAACACACACAAAAATATATCCTTCTGAGAATCCAAGTGAAATCGTGAGAAATCCTTCTTATTCTTCTTTGTGCGAACTGTGAGTAAGAACGAGGCTTGGTTTCTAAGTTTTCTGGGTTGAGTGAATGAGGTACCAGGCTTTGTGTCCCGCCGACATTGGATCGGTGTTCTTCCTTTGTGGAGATGTGTTTTTCCAGTGTCAAATTTGCTAAGGTTTCGGAGATATGAGCCGCTACAACTTATTCCTAAAGGGGGTTTTCTTGAATCTTAATTTCTTCTAGTTATTAGTTAATTTTTTGAGTTTCCTATTGAATCTGTTCTATATTTATTATATATTACTTATATTAGTTATATATCAATATATAATATACAATCTGCTTTTATATATATATTTTTAGTATTAG
Source organism: Orobanche coerulescens (assembly GCA_033398695.1). Taxonomy (NCBI): domain Eukaryota; kingdom Viridiplantae; phylum Streptophyta; class Magnoliopsida; order Lamiales; family Orobanchaceae; genus Orobanche; species Orobanche coerulescens. Next base: position 73,307,712 of record CM065815.1, read on the forward strand.
TTATTATTAGTATATATTATATATTCTGGCCGATTTATAATTAAAAGACTCAAGCTTATAATCTGAATTGTTGTGTCTTGTTGTATGTCAGATTTGATCTAGACTTGAGTAGCTTGGCATTCATATTGCTGGATTATTGACCGAAAAAAATCTATTTTCCGACTGGTTAATCTTATACTGTTTATATTTATTATCTGATTAGGAAAATTGTCTTGTAATCTTTAAATCCTTTCCCGTAGAATATAAAATTCTGTAGTTGTTATATTCGTTAATCCATATTATATTATTGATCCTTGTTTGATTAAGTATTGGATCGATACCCAACAAATAATATATTTGACATCATGCTCGTTCACTTAAAGGATGGGAGATCAGCATTATACATAAGTATACTCTCTCTCTCTCTCTCTCTCTCTCTCTATATATATATATATATATATATATATATATATATATATAATGCATTATGGATTTAAAACATCACATTAACTCTCTCCTATATATGGCCATCTCTTATTTTTAGATTCCTCTTGATCTAAAATCTTGAAACACGCATCGATTTAAAATTATACTTAACCGATGGATAACCTAAATAAATAGAATTCAATGTCTTGAATCCCACATCGATTTGAAATAGAACTCTACCAATGGAGAACCTAAATAAATACTTATAGTTCAATATGTATTTTTCAACCCATAGTTATTTCACGCACAAACTTAAGAATTTTATTTTTATTTTGATTAATTTGACTAATTATTAAGTTGGACAAATAAATAATTTAATTTTTTAGTGAAGTCTAATTTGATCAATTATTAAATGTACATTAATTCTATATATCTGAAATTTTAATCTCACATCTGTTTAGTTAGTAGTTTATTTTAATTAAAATTTTTAGCTTGGAGCGTCACGGAGTTGTACTACATTACTCTCTCTCCTATGTGGCATTCTCTTAATTGTGGATTACTATTTATCTTAAATCTTGAATATCGCATCGATTCAAAATGATGCTTAATCGATGGATAACCAAAATAGAATTCAATATCTTGAATCCCACATCAATTTAATATAGAACTCCACCGATGGTGTAATATCCGCATTTTTCTTTTCCGGGTATTTTCATTTTTGGTGTATTTTTTATTTTTAGCGACTCGCTTGTAACTGTATTGATATTCGAGAATATTTAATACTGGACTTTTTGTCATCCAAGCTTGTTTCGGACTTGTTTTACTCAATTTCGTGTTTAATGTCATTTCCGTCGCTATTTCATTCGATTCTCGTAAGTGTTGTTCGGAACCGCCGTTTCCTGGTTGTCGCAGATCCGCCTCATGTTGTTATGCATGTTGTGATCTTTCGTTTGTTGTTTCGATCATGTATCATGTGTTTTGGATATTTTGGGCCATTTTGTAATTTTCCAAAGTTTTGGGGTGATTACGAACGTTGTAGTGTTCTGAACTCTCGGGTAGTCGGAATCGTGCTTTCTTTTAGCGCTTTGGTTCTGACTCGAACTTTTTGTTCGTGTGTCTTCTTCGGCCCGTTGTTTGGTGTCGGATGCGCGTTGTCTTCATCCGAGATGGAATTCGCTGTTTTCCATCCTTGAGTGCTGTTTGTGCTGCTGTCTGCACTCATTAGCGCAAGCTATCCTTGTTGTGTAGCGCACTCTATCGTTGGTCTGTAGCGCACGCTACTTTCGTTTAGTAGCGCGCGCTAACGACTCGAGCACAGAAGTGATAGTGAGTTGTTCCTGCTCTCTGCTCTCTGGACGAGCAGCCTAGCGCACGCTACATTTGTATATTAGTGCACGCTACGGTTGGGACTTAGCGCACGCTGGGTGACAGGAAGCGCGCGCTAACTCGGTGGTCCAGACTGGGCAGAATATTTGTGGACTCGGTCTGGTGCCTAGGTAGCACACGCTATGGCCCGATAGCACGCGCTATCGAGGGGCCGTTAGCGCACGCTATTCTCTAGTAGCGCACGCTAACGGACCAGAACTGTAGGTTCTGGACTGATTTTTGGCTGCGTAGTGCACGCTAACTTTTATCGTTAGCGCACGCTACATATCTCTGATTATAAAAAATAGAGTTGGCCCAGATTCTTCATTTCTTCATTTCTCTTTCTATTTCCGATACGGGGCGATTCGTGGGCGATTTCCAAGCGATTCGAAGTCTAGTAACTTCAAGCTATCATCTTCCCTGAGATCTTGGTGTAGATTAACAACACCAACACTTGTTCTTCATCCTTAATCCAAGGTAATGTAACACCCCAAACTGGGCAACTATTACAGTGCCGCGGTCCCCCGACTGGGACCCACCAGGCGAATGAAAATTAATGACTTAGATAACATAATCGTAGTACCGAACCACATTATATCATACATTACTCCGATAAGGAGTTTCAAGTACAACACACCCAAGATAATACAGAATAGATGTATATTTTATATGAAGATAAAATATACAACACTGAATGAAATGGAGTATCCAAATGGAAATCTACAGCGGAAAATAAATGACGACAACATGAATGACTGGAAGGATTGGGGGCCCCTACTAGTATCACTGGGACTACTCGCCGTCAACGTTCTCTTCCCGTGCTTTTGCCTTGCCATGACCTGAAAACAATATCCCCAACGAAATCGATACGTAACAATAATCCTCAAGGGTTGAATATACACAATCATGATATATCTCAATTATGAAATTAAGCTGAAGAGGGGCATCGTAGTACGCCCGTAATGGTATGTGCATGTGCACATGACGAGTGACTGGACACACCCGTCCTTGTACCTAATTAGTCTCACGGACGTACGCTACCGTGTGCACAGTCCATTGTGTCGGTGAACCCGAACACATGACCATCGTGTGCCCGACTAAAAATCCCAAACATCACCACCCGGCCACGCAATACGAACCCAGAAGGTCATATGAACGATAATAACCATGATGAATATTAATGAATAATAATCCGACAAAGTCAAGAATGACTCACCGAGATGAAATAATAGTGAAGTGAATGATAGCTCAATGAAATGATTGGAACCGTCGTTCCTCGTGAATGAAGTGATTATTTGACAATTGCAAGTCTCAATACGGTTAATACATTATGAATGAGTTATGATTATGAATGAACAACAACGAAAGGAATGAATATCCTTTTAACCGAGTAAGAATTAACTTACATAATACCGACGGAGAATGTCCTTCCTCGAACAAACGTCCTACAATGAGATATCGGTCGCTCGAACAACCTTGAATAACACAATTACCAACAATCCGCTCAATAAATGAACCAATCACGATAATAACTATCTCAAAACGTCGATATGACTAAACCAAGTTCACCGGGGTATTATATCAAACACGTTGTAACCAATCTTCGATTGTTCACAATCGACCCTCAATTATACCAATATCAAATACTCAAGGAGTGTTTCAAACCAACAAAACATCTTCAAAACAATCAATACTCCAATATGAATATCCAAATTCGTGATTTCAACAATAACTAATCGAAAACCCCTAAATCCAGCTCAATATTCAAAGTGTTATTGAATAACCCTTCAATATTCCAATGAATATTCATACACACTCATAATCATACGTATATCTCTTCGTACCACATGATTATAACGTCCAAAAAATCATATCTCAACGCAAAATCGAAATCCAAGATGTTGAAGAATATTACCTTTGAAGATCCAAATACTTTGATCCGGTGAAATCGTGTTAAATCGACTATCCAAGCTTCACAAACGAATGAAGATGATGAAAACCGAACACCCAAGTGATTGATGATGAAAAATCTCTCCCTCAAGCTCTCTCTCTCGGAAACAAGGTGAAGAAATGAGAAAATGAGCTCAAAGTCCCGTCCAAGTCCTTTAAATACAGCCATGGTTACGGCCGTCACTCGGCCTACTTACGGCCGTAACATCCCAAGTCAACGGCCTTACGGCCGTAACCAGCCACCTCATACGGGTGTAACTCGCCCTCGTCCAAACACCTGCCGACAGTCATACAGTCGTACCCGCACATGCCATACGGGCGTAACTCGACTGATACGGCCGTACCCGGCAAAACTTACAGGCCTATGAAGCCTTCATCAAAACTGCCTGGGCACCCTGCTCGAATCGTACGGCCGTAACCGGCCAATCCTTATGGCCGTACCTGCCTCAACTTACGTCCGTATGCCGCAACCCTTACGGCCGTAAGTCCTATTCGTCCGAACTGTCTTGAAAACAACGAATGCATGTTACGGCCGTATCCGCCTATCCTTACGGCCGTAACTCACCTTCGTCCAAAATATCCCTAAACCAATGAATGCATGTTACGGCCGTAATTCCTGACTGGTTATGGCCGTAACTCGCTGCTGGAAGTGACAAAAATCCGACAACTCTGTTTTCTCGCTACGATTGATGGATGATCCGACATACCATACGTATGTGATAGTAAACAAGTCCAACAGATGTCAAAGATGATACTTCCAACACAAGACTACCAATCACGATGATAATGATAATACTCTCGTCTCGATTCTCAATCACAGATGAATGACAATCGGTAACTAATACACGGTTACAAAATGCCAACGATGAATACAAATGAATGAATCATGAATGATGAGTGATTATTAATGAGTGAAAATTACTGAGTGACCATTACTGATTGATAATGTAACACCCCCAATCCGCTCAGGGATATTACACGTCGTAGAACCTTTCCTCAAGAATCTACCAGGCTGGTAACAACATCGAACAACTCAACAATGCCTTTAAGGCTAAAAATTGACTCAGTATACCGATTTGGTCTTTCAATAAAAACATACAACTCAATTACAACACATGCCCACGCAGGGGTCAAAATACAACGAACTCTCATATATCGTGGAAGAATACTGCAGCGGAAATAAAGTACAACTGAACCAATAGACAACGTACGGTTCCACATGTGATTAGTATCGATCATCTATCATCATCCTTTGTGCCGACCCTGTGTTATGCTCCCAAAACCTGAATGCAAAAACAGACATCCTGTAATACCCGTAATTTTGTTCCCCGAAAATTTTCTATTTTTTGGCGGAAGTCTATTTTGACGACTTTCTTGGGACCGTTTCGTCATCCTGAGAATGATTAATTCTACACTTTTTGTCATCCGAGTTCGTTTCAGTATCGTTCTGTTGAATTCCGTGTTCTTTAGCGACTTTTCTACGTATAAGTTCGACTTTGTTAAATCACCATAAATTCTTGGAAACTCCAAAAATTCTGAATCTGGGCAATATTATAAAGCATCGAGTTAGATTTCCAATGGTTCAAACGGTGAGTCAATCGGAGTCCATACGAGGGAGTTATGATCGAAATAGCTAAGTCACTCTCATTTTCCAGATTCGGCCAAAACCGCTTTGTGCGGTGCGCGGCACACAGGCTGAGCCGCGGCACCGCCGAGCCACAGGAGCAAATTTTGGGCACTGTGCCGCGGCACACCTATCTTGAGCCGCGGCACACATGACAGTTTACCCTATATCTGCGTTTTTTTGTGCGATTCAACCGATACTTTTTCATTTCTTCACCTTCACACGGGAGAGAAGGCTTGAGAGAGGGAAGTTTCTTCATCTATCACTTGAGTGGGTGATTTCCTTCATCTATTTTCGATTGTGAATCCCGGATCATCGTTCTATCGCGTGCTCTTCGAATCATAGTGCTTGGATCTTCAAGAGGTAATTTCTTCAACATCTTGGATTTCGATTTTGTATTGGGTAATGATGTTTTGGATTTTAAAATCATGGGGTATGAAGTGATATACGCATGATTATGGACTTGTTGGAGTATTCATCGGATTATTGAAAGATTATTCAAGAACACTTCGAATTTTGTATTGGAAATTGGGGATTTTGTTTGACTTCATCCTTTTAATCCGTAGTAATTTAGATTAGTGATGGATTGATGATTGTTTAGGTGTATTCTATCATTTCCATCGTTATTCCACGGTTGGATTGTATTGATTCGTCGTTTTGGTTGAGTTATTAGTCGACGCCTTCAAAGTGTCCGACAAAAGGTCTAAGAGGGGGGTTTTGTGCGTTGTACGATTATTATTCATCGTACGATTGTTGATTTATCATTGATATGACTTAGGGACGACATCCTTGTGAAGAACTCAAGTCGGAACCCTTCCGTTCGTTGTCTTCTTCGTGGTTCAAGCTTCCCGGTCGAACCGTGTCCTTCGGGATTTTCGGTAACGTTTATTAAGGCAAGTATACATTTATGATTGTACGTTCTCGACTTTGAAAGTATGAAATATTGATGGTATGATTATTTCTAGCCACTCCGGGACGGGCCTATGGTCCTCTGAGGGTTTCGTAGCCTCTGGTGCGATTCCATGGTTGATATGAACGAACCGTTTCTACGGAATTCATATGAAATAATGTTGGCATGTAATGAACGAACCGTTTTGACGGCATTCCTACATGTAACAGCGTATGATATGAACGAACCGTTTTGACGGCATTCACATACGTCTTGAGATTTTAGTTATTCCGGAATACTAGTCTTGAATTGATGAATTGACGGATATTGATGAATTGACGGATATTGATGAATTGACGGATTACATTTACTTTATTGTCGAGGAGTATTATGTTTCATATTGTTATACTTGCACGGGAAGTACGTTTCATGTATTTCAGGTTCCAGGAGAGCGGACAGGTGGGTATCGGGTCGGCATGAAGATGATGGGCAAGTGTGATACTGTGTCTTGTCTCCGGTTATTTTCTTGGATTCCTCCATTCAGTGTTGTTGTACTGGAATGGATTTTTAAATACTCGAGTATTGTATTTCAGTTTCCTTGATGTTCCGGCCTGTGTTGCCGAGGTATTGATTTGTACAGTGATGTATATGGTTTCATTGGTTATGGTTTTGAATACCATTTGTATCGTCTTTCTTTCCATTGTATGTAGACCTTCTCGGTCAAGTTTATAGTTCCGCGTATGTTTAGCCTTGTGGGTCCCACGGCGGGGCTCACGGCGCTGTAATATACCCTGAATAACTTGGGGGTGTTACACATCCACCCCCCGAATACTCGGGGGTTAGCAAAACTCCACTGTTTTGCTAGTGCAAGAACAAGTGCAAAAATACGAGCCATACAATACAAGTTCCAAGAACAATAATAATCAGGAATCCTCAAAGATTTAAACATAACGAAAATACTTCCCGAGGTAAGAGTTTGGGAAAAATATTATAAAACCGAAAGATCACCAATCAGGGGAAACAATTTATAAAACAGTTTAAAATGCCATTGGGAGTTGTAATAGAAAACAATTTAGGATTTCAGAATCCTTCTCTTTCCAAAATCAAAAGGGGTCACAGCCCAAGGGTTTTATTTTCACAAATAAGTCCAACAACAATTCACAGGGCCAGGGCCCGCATCAAGTGTCCTCAACGGGCATAAAATCAACACAACATAATCACGTACAAGTATTGCCTAGGACCGAGACGAAGCCACGAATCCCACCGAGGCCTCTAAGGACCCTCTCGAGCTGGCCACAATCATAAAACAAATCACGCACATGCATCGCCTAGGACCGGGACGAAGCCACAAATCCCAGTCGAGGCCTCTAAGAACCCTCCCGAGCTAGCCACAATCATAAAACAAATCACGCACATGCATCGCCTAGGACCGGGACGAAGCCACAAATCCCACTCGATGCCTCTAAGGACCCTCCCGAGCTGGATAGCTAAACAAATCACACACCATATCTCACGGTTGGATCAATCACTTGTTACATCCTGACCACATGATCACAAGCGATGTGTCACCATAGATTATCTTAGGCGCTTACGGTTGGATCAATCACTTGTTGCATCCTGACCACATGATCGCATGCCATGTGTCACCGTAGTTTTTCTTAGGCTCTCACGGTTGGATCAATCGCTTGTTGCATCCTGGCCACATGATCACATGCCATGTGCCACCGTAGGCCCCGCCCACGTCCACATATTCACATACATAGTACAATGCAACAAAGATATCCAAACAATTCACCCAGGGGCGTCAAACACTTAGCAAAATACCACGTCAAACCATAACGCACCGAAATGAAGCAATATACGTACACACACATTATCAAACGCAACATCAACACCAACCATACCCATAAGATTCACATAATCGTTTACGAAACACACCAATCACAAAATACACACGGTTTTGAAAGAGGGCCTTTAACTATGATAAACCAAATCTTTGAAAGTTCAATTCAAACGACCAAACAAACACATTTAGATGATCACTAATTATCATATCCATAAAACAAGAATTGTATGGACAAGGTACTTGCCTCAAGTAACCACAACGCGGAGAATCGATCGAAGTAGGTTGGCACGAACCGACTACAAACTCGCCGACTCCACCGAACGCGAACTCGCGATAATAAACTATGAAGGACAACAATAACAATGAAAATGAATTCCAAAGTACGACCCAAAGCCGCTGAATTCAAGGAACAAACGACAAAATTTCAAGGGTTTCCCCCAAAACGGCCAAGAACACGAATCGACCCGACAAAACATGAAAATGGAATTCCCAACCGAAATATGGATATTCAATCCATATGATATGTTTAGAAACATCATTTTACAACAATCGGTTCATAAAAAACGGATGGAAAATGAAATCGAGAACAAATCCCCCCAAAAAGTCAACTCGAAGGAAATCAAGAAATATACCTTGATTCGACGAAGAACACTGGATTAAATGATGTTAAACACAAGAATACTACTAAGACTAATCATACCCATCATGGATTAATCAATAATACGGAACGAATCGGACAAAAATGCAAAAACCCCAAAATTTCTCAAAATAGGGTTTTAGGAAATCTCACCCTGATTCGCTGGATCAAAGGATGATATAGGATGATCAATCAATGATATGAACTCAAGAACTTCGTGGATTGATTGACAAATATCATGGCTCCAAGATCCCAAAGGCTCCATCCGCGGAAGAGAAAGAAAGAAATGGGAAAAATGACCGAAACTGGACTGCTCCGCCATATTTATACTAGTGCAGCCTAGCGTGCGCTAGGCTGCCGAGCTAGCATGCGCTATCAGCCCGGGCCGCAATCCAGAGACCTCCTGGACTAGACTGCTCGGCCAAGTAGCGTGCGCAGCCTTCCGGCCATAGCGTGCGCTACCTTCCAGTCGTAGCGTGCGCAGTGTCCGACAGTAGCGTGCGCTACCTGCCGATCCACCCGAGTCCAGAACCTCACTGCCCCTACTATCTCAGCCGACTAGCGCGCGCAGCTAACCGGCCGTAGCGTGCGCTGCCTCCCGGCCGTAGCGCGCGCTACCTTCCGGCCGTACTGTGCTCTACGCCGGTTCCTGCCGCACCCATCCGTCTAGTGCCCGCAATCGTCTGGCCAGTACCCACAACCGTCCGGCCAGTGCCCGACCACCAGGACTCGACGACTCGATTATCCGAAATTGCACGACACGAACATGAAAAAACGCTCGTGGCCAACATCATCGACCCAAAATGAAATACCATGCAACAATTAATCACACGCGACCATGAAAAAGGTCAAGACAACAAATACGAATGCGGATACCCACAACTTTGGGTAAATTACAAAATGGCCCAAAACGCCCGAAAATCACGATACGTGATCGAATAACCAAACTGAAGCTCATAAAACATCTAACAAAGTTAAACGGACTTACTGGAAACTCGAAACATCAGTTTCGAACGAGATTCACAAGAATCGAACTCAAGTGCGGAAAAGTCGCTAAAAAGCACGGAACTCAACAAAACAACACTGAAACGAACTCGGATGTCAAAAAGTGTAGAATTAATCATTCTCATAATGACGAAACGGTCCCAAGCGAGTCGTCAAAATGGACTCTCGCCAAGAAAAGAAAATTACCGGAAATCAAATTTGCGGATATTACATACTACCCTCCTTAAAAGAAGTTTCATCCCGAAACTTAAAACAAGTAGGGAGAAGCAATATCCCGCCAGGAAAACTCAACGAGATACACAAGAAACCACTACGCCATAAATGGCCTTCGGCAACCACATAATTGTGTTACCTTAGACCCAATTTTCTGTTGCCACAGACCCAAAATGGGCAAAGGTAACACTTTAGCTAAGTTGCTCTGTGAGCAGTAGCCTTTGGATTCAAAGGCAATATTTGGATCATCCTAAGCTAACATAGGGTTATTTGTTACCAAAGAACTATACGGCAACATCCCAAGGACCCTACAGCAACATCAGATTCGTGTTGCAATTGACTTTATAATTTTGTAAAATATATAGCCAATTTAGTGGGTTCCACATTTGGGGCCTATTTTTTGGGTCCCATAGGCCGGGCCGACCGGTGGGATCTACTTAGTGGGGTCAGCTGGAGGGGCCATATGTAGGGCCCACTTTTCTTGGGCCTATTAGTGGCGTTTACTTTGTGGGGGCCATGGGTGGGGCCACAAAATGCGCAGCAATTTTTAGTCTAGGTGTTACCAATGGAAGACATTTGCAACATATATATATATATATATTACCTAAGGTAATACCTTCATTTAACAAAATAAAAACGTAAATTTTAAATTTAGCATTTCCCATTAAAAAAACCAACAAATCAATTCACAAAAAGCCCTGCACTTGCGCAAAATAATTTCATGATAAGTTTCTCTGTAAAATAAATATTACGTATAGTATAGAAATGAGTTTAAGTTTCAAGTATCTTGATGTTGCTATAGCTGGAAATTTCATGACCAGTTTCTCTGTAACATGATGAATTTCTAGGAAAAACAAGAGTTTCTCCAAAGCAGCGGCTCTAGCAGCAGCGTCCATTTCTTTACTGGATTTCTTTTTCTTCACAGACGCCATTTTCTTGAGCTTCTCTTTCACATCAATGCCGGATGCATCTTCGTAGGCCTGTTCGGTGCCAGTGGTTTTGTCTGGGCCGTTTAGGGTGTCTGAGCTGTTGGGCCGGTCTTCGGCCTCCTTCCCCTCTTTGGAAGCCTTATCCTTCTTTTTCTTTTTCTTGGTGTTTTTAGTTCCGTGGGGGCATTGCTGTCCTTGTCGGCATCTCCATTCGATTGTCCCTCTTTGCAGTCCTTATTGACATCTGCAAGTGAGATCTCAATCTAATTAATTGTGATTAGCGAGAGTACTTTTACAAAGTTGTCTCACAATTAGTGATTAATGAGAGCAACTGTAAATAAAAAAGTAGGGGTCAAGTTGCAAAAACTACCTGAGTTTATCATAATTGATGGAAACTAGTTATCTTTTGGAATTACAGATATGCCCTTGACATTTGATTCTTTCATAAATTGCACCCTCAACACGAGGGGATATTTGTTGAATTTTTTCTCTCCCCAAACATGATATATAAATAATATATGTACACATATATGTATATATGTATGTGTGTATTTGTATAAAAACACGGGGGTGAGAGATTAAGGGTCCCCCGACCTGTTCACTGATATCACATTTGTCAAGTACAAAGAAATGAAGAAAATCCTAATTTATCGATTCTAGCACAATCAACGACGTCACGAGGTAGATTGGCATGTCGAAACATGCAAAACTGTTAAGAGTATCATATCCCATATTCGCTAAGTCAGCCACCGAGTTCCCTTCACGATGTATGCGAGAAATATGATATTTCCAGTGACGAGCCTTTTGAGTATATTAGTTAGATAAACTAAATACAAACCTCAAATGGGGTGTTTGTAATAAAAGCTACCCTCGAAATCGTTACTGGTTGACGAGTAATAATATTATGGAATAACCAAATATGGGGAAATATTATCTATATAACCAAATGGGGTGTTTACAAGAAAATCATGTGGGGTTGCACTACGTCACAAGGGTGCTTGACATAAATTTCAAAATCAGCTGTTCTTTTTTGTAATTTGACCAAACCTCAAGGGCAGTTTGATAGGTAAAAAATAAAAGGAACCAATGAGCATATTTTATGAATCTATGATTAGAATATAACCCCCAGGGATGATTGATTATATATCTAATTGATTATAATCATTCTCATAAATTTATAACCTTATATAAGGATTCTCAATTAGGTGAAAAAGAAGGTCAATAAAATTCTAAAGGTAATCATCATAGGCTGAGGGGCAAAGACTCAGTCTTGCTGTATGGTTCATTTGAACTCCTTGTTCTAGTTTCTGTTTCTTCATCTTAATTAAATATGTTTCGCTTCTTCCTTTTCAATGCTAGCGCGCTTTACTCCATCATTTTTTTAATAGTCCCTAAATATTGGAACAGTACCTTAATTATTCTAACAATCCTTCAATGAGTACAAGCATATTAGATAATAGTAATACACAAATTTAAAAAGTTAATATAGAGGAAGAAACATACTTGCGCAAACCTTCTGGCAACACAAGTACTTCATGTGCCTCTAGATTTTTGAGTAGTTCGTTTTCTGTGATATCCAAGTCCTCGAGAATATCAAAATAGACCTGAAATATATGTAATACCCCAAGGGGTATTTATTAACAATTCGAGATTTTAAAATATAACTATGGGCTAAAATTCGGATTTAATTTCTTGAAAATTGTCCTTGAGAATAATGAACTTACGATATTGGTCTCCACAGAAGCCATGTCAACTTTCAATCCTTTGATATTGTTAAGCCCCTCTAAGAGAGACGATGCAAAATGTGTAAAGAGAAACGGAGGTGCGGGTAATATAATATTTTGGAAATGCAACACCATATGGAAAATGATACCTGCCAAGATCTTAGCCTTCTTATGATCACTTTCAAGCTTACCAATATTTTCTTCCAATGCAACTAAACCGGCAGCACATATAACACCAGTCGGTCTCATAGCACCACCTAATGTTTTCCGGAGAATCTTTGCCTTACATGTAGTAACCAAAGACAATCAAGTTACTGCACAAACAGAAATGTGAAGTCCAAGGAATAATCGTAAAAAATGTAGTTTACCTTTGCAATGAAAGGTTTTGAACCAGCAATAATAGTGCCAGCCGGAGCACCAAGACCTTTTGACAGGCAAGCCTACATCAATAATATATATCCAAACTAAGACAACAACCCATAACAATTAAGCATACATCATGTATACTTGGATAGCCTTATTTTGCAATTCAAAAGGATACATATCAAGGACAATGCAGAACAATATCGAACTTACTGTCACTGAATCAGCAGCCTGTACAAGCCTATGAACAGGAAAATAGTATATTAGTTAGATAAACTAAATACAAACCTCAAATGGGGTGTTTACAAGAAAAGACACCCTCGAAATCTTTACTGGTTGACGAGTAATAATATTATGGAATAACCAAATATGGGGAAAATAATATCTACATATAACCAATAATTATCTACAGAATTAGAAACGCTGAGATAGTTTAAGCAAGCAAATCAAAAATTGCAAGAGACCAGAATCCACACATACTTAATTTCATGGTCTTATCTGGACATCACTCACGAACAATACCAAAACACATTTATTAAATGAAGGAATAAAGATATCGATAAATATAAATAATCAAAAAATGTTTCAAATAACTGAAAATACAAGGTCACACGGTACAATACCATCAACGAGGTGATATCATAAGATATTAGTGCAGCAATTATTAAAACTCTTGAGCAATTTTTGTAATAGCTTCAAGGGTTCGGAGAATAAGTACATATGAAATCAGATATACGATGCCTTCTGAAATAACCCCAAAGTGAGATCTCAGCGGTTATAGTCATAGCCTAAAAAAACAGAGAACCATGACAAGTTATCATTTTTTCTTGCTAAGCCACTGGTGAAAATTCCTTTCCTTAAATAAAATCAAAAGTTAAAACAGAAACTCTTGTTTTTCCTACAAATTCATCATGTTACAGAGAAACTCGTCATGAAATTTCCAGCTATAGCAACATCAAGATACTTGAAACTTAAACTCATGTCTATACTGTCCGTAATATATATTTAGACATTCAAGTATAATACATATTCACAATTCAACTTAAACTCATGTCTATACTATCCGTAACATTTATTCTAAAACAGCCCTGCACTTGCGCAAAATAATTTGAGCTAGTTGCACTAAATCAAACATTACTCCCAATTCACATGTTTTGTGTATACCATATTCGACAGCCACATGAACAAGGCATAATACAACAACTTTTATTCTTTGACCAACAAGAAATAAGGCACTTAACAATTTCAAAACTATTCCACAAAACAGGACAACCATTCTGGGAATTAAAATATTACTGTGCACACCGCACTTAAATATTTTTATTAAATTGAAAAATAATTATCCTATTATGAAAATTTACAGGTTTATTCTTGGATATGAAGTCAATCTTCTATAAAAATTTCACTTCCAAATAATCTCATTTACCGAACAAACAAACTGGTTCTTTCTTAGGAAAGAGTATTAAAATTTATGTGCTTCACTAAAACATTGATATCTCCTTACTTGTATAACGAAATGACTTGAGGCATTTGCGTAAATAAACTAGAAATCAAATAGAACAACTTTCATCATATAACCCTCATCAAAAACCGACAATATCCATCTCGAAACAGGCCCTCAAATACAGGTTTGTAGCCTGCCAATTCCAGATTCTACCATTCCTTCATCAAAATAACAATCATAATATCCAATCACCTCAAATAGAGGTCAGTGGCAAGTCACCTTCAAACATTTTCACACAAACACCAGCACAATTTCATAGACAAAACCGATTCCCAAAATCACATAACACATAAAACCCCATTTCTTTTAGAAGCAAAATCGGAGCAGTAAGAAAACGAACCTGAAAATTTTTTTCAGTTGCGACAATCTCAGCCCTCGGTCGCGCCGACACCTTCAATCGCATCTACATAGAGTCATTGTCGAGCCTTGACGGAGACCATGGCTTCTTCCTCTTCCACCTAGAGTCGAATCTGGGATTTCAGATTCCCAAACCAGGTCCTTGAATCGTGCTGAAAAGAGGCTGCCGCTCCGATCTACTGCGATTTAGGACATAGACGCCGCCGAGTTGAGCTGGCCATTGTCGCTGGAGATAGAACGTCCAGCAGTGCAAGTCGACGGAAGAGGATGGGGACCGGGTAGGAGATGCAGGAGAGAGGGAGAGAAATGGGGAACGGGTTGGGGTTGTGAGAAATAAGTCTAGGTTTTGACCGATTAATATCTTGATTCGGTTGGGCCAATGCCTTCTTCAATTTCCGGTCTCAAGTCATACACTTCGTTATTGTAAAAAAATTAGCGAAGTTTTTGTAACTTTAAATTTCTAGCTAGCTCCTACTTTTTTGTTTGGTACAATATACTGAAATCTATGTGGGTTTTTTACTTCAGTCAATTGAAAAGCGAAGTTGTTGTTTGTTTTTACTTTGCTAATATACATTAACGAAGTGAGACGTACCGAAGTCTTTGATGTTTATTCTACTAGTACATTTATAATGTTAACTCTTCAATTAATATTAATAATCCGTTCAATTTTATGCAATATATTTTTATTTTCATTTGCAGTCATTATATCATAGTATTTTGGAATGATTAAAATTATTATTATATGTAAACATTAAATTTGTTATTTTAATTATTTTGTAATTATTCATAGTTATTACAAGCTTTTATTTTTTTAATAATTTTTTTAATTATTTAAATCAAAATTTATTAATTTTCAAATACTACTTTATTTTAAAACCTTTTCAATTTAAATTTATTAAAAATATTTTATTATTTATAAAATATATATAATTCATTATTTTATAGAATAATTTTTTATAAAAATAGATTCAATGTTTTAATAAAATTAATTATTTTTAAAGTTAAAAATTTATTAAATCATTAATTTTATATAAAATTCAAAATTTGGTTTATTAATATTTTAAGGTAACACATCTCATGGTGTTTCTGAGAGTTACACCTTTTATAGCTAGAGTAACATATATTTCAGGATTTGGTAACACCATAACCCGAACGTTGTGGTAGGTCCAAAATTTCATAGCTATGGTAACATCCAAGAAGGTAATACCCCCCCTAAGTGTTGTAGAAAGCCATCTATGGCGTAGTGAACGCGTAACTTACGCCCAACGGCAAAACGTTACAAGCAACGCAAAGGAATATACGGCGTGAAAACGCGCTCCACAACGACCAACACAACGCCACCGGTAGAAGCAAAATAAAACCAACAAGTGACAAGCGTCATCAAACAGATAATACAATCAAGTCGATTATCCGAACAATCCCAAAACACAAAGCACCTATCACAAGGAAACACGCACACTCAAGAAAACAGAAATAAACACAAAACGATCCACAATGACAATCACAAACAATTCGGACTACGTCGAAATCCTCAAAACCACAATAGGCATCTACGTGTCCTTTTGAAGCAGGGACGCAACCTCGATCCCCCAAATCTCTCAATTACCGTCTCGCATTGCACGGCTCGGTGACCCATCTGGCCACACCCGAAACAACAAACTAATGGTGAACGACGATTCTTCGTGGTATGAGATCAGGCAACAATTTTCAGACAACACTGATCGAACAACAATAATCGATCAACAACGACTAAACAACAATGATAGAACAACAACGATCGAACAACAACGATCATATAACAATGATCGAACAACAACGGTCGAAAAATAACTCCGAAGTTCACAATTCAACTCAAGACATTAAAAGAGCTGGTAGAAATTGGAATATGTTACTTTCAAACTGTAATATCCGGATTTATTATTGTGTATCTCATATGTATTCGAACCCTGTATCATTCGGATTTATGATCTCGATAATTGGAGTATGTTATTTCTCACATTGGTATCTTTGTACATAAGTATATCTTCATGCAAATTTTCTCATGCAAACTCGTGATAGCGTACGCTAAGAAGGTATCTTAACGCACGCTATCGGCTACTACTAGCGCACGCTATGAATGTAGGACTTGCGTGCGCTAGGTAATCAATTATTGAGCTAGGCGGCTAACACATACGCCAGCCGGACGTAGGACCGGATAAGATTCCCGCGGATGAACCTGGACAGTTTTGGAGTCAACTCTTATTAGCGCGCGCTAAGGATGTATAGGTAGCGTGCGCTAATCTGCTTTTGTACAGAAAGTTTATATATGGGCTAGCACTCCATTTTATTCTCATTTTCTTCGTTCGTCTTTCATTTTTGAGAGACCAGAGGGCATATCATCTTCCTTAGACACACTTATAACACATCCACTTGATCATTGGACATTGGATACTTCTTTTTATTGATCATTGAAGAGAAGTAGCACCTTGGAGTGACATATAACCAACCGGAGTCAGATTCCACCTTTGGAGTTCAGTGATTTCATCATATTAAGGTATGTTGATTCCATCTCCAACTCTATATTCGTGTTATGGAGAATAAGATGATGATGCTAGCAAAATAATGAGTTTCTTGGGCGAATTATCCAAACCACATCATGTTTGGAATATTGAGATGATTATGCCTTAAGTACCTTGATTATGAACATCATGATTCGAATGAACAAGTAGAGGAAGCTTCTATCATTGGTAATCCGAATCTAGTAGGTGTTTTCATAGAAATCATGAACTTGACTTTAACATCATTATTGTTAGACAAATCTAAAGGATTGATCATGGAAGGATTTATCTTTTAAAGATGGAATGTTAATCAAACTACAGAATGATAGTTTTTGATTGATATAAAGGTGTTGATATCGACCGTTAAGCCTTCCGAATTATCGCATGAAGAATTGTAATTGAAATGGAATATGGTTTCATAATAGTATACATATTCTTGAATCTGAAATTGTTGTTATCTATAAGATCATTCATAACCGTATGAGCATGATATTCATGGAGGTAACATGAATTAACACTGAAGATTTCATTTGGTTTGATCATGTTGAGATCAGTTTACTGCCCAGTAGTAAACTGCCATGCACAGTTAGCGCACGCTAAGCTATGTAGATTAACGTGCGCTATCGAGCATGAGTTAACGTACGCTACGTTTGGTACGTAACGTACGTTATGCCATCAGACGAGTCAGTCGGCTGATCAGTGAAGTACTGACCATGCATAGTTAGCGTACGCTAGGCTTTGTTGTTGCGTGCGCTAGCGAGCAGACTTAATGCACGCTACACAGAGTACTTAGCGTGCGCTAAGAAGTTCAGGCAGATTACATTTTATGAGCTTTTGGCCGTAAATCGAATTGTTAGACATTTGTACGACGTGAGATAAATTCTATATTATTTCTTTTGTTAAGGTTCGATCTTGTTATGTGATTGATTGAGGGGGGCAACCTTCGAGTGTTTGATTTCGTGGAAGTATTGTTCTTGTCTTCGAATCGAGGCAATTACCTTCTTTGTATTATGTATTGATGTTATACATATTGTCGTGCATGTATGTCGTTATTGTATGTCTACCTCGTGTTGGTCCGATGGGATCATCGGGGGATCTATGCTAGCGTGCGCTGGATCATCGGACGGGTTTTCCCACCACGGGTTGGTGTGACGGGATCATCGTGGGTTCTAGGCAGTGAACGCTGGATCGTCGGAATTAACATGTGTATGTTATGATATCTTGTTGTGATTATCAGTTGTGTATGTCATTTATGAGTTTCTCGTAGGAGAAGACTCGTTGGTATATTTGTCGTTTACGTTATTATTCTTCGTGAGATATGAATAATATGTTGTGGTACTTGTACTAGCATCGTTGTGCTAACCCCTTCGGGGGTGAACATTTTGTTTATGTTCAGGATCCAGGAGAGCGGGAAAACAACTACTGGAGCTGCATGACGACGAGGGTGCAGAGTGATGTTCCGGTCGGGTTTATTTGACTGTTGTTTGTTGGTTATTTCAATAAGTACTCGAGTACGTAGTCGTTTATGATGAATTTGAATTTGGTGATGTATTAATATGTTTCTGTTGAAAAATTGTATTTTCAGTATTCGGTCAGAACTGTTGTATCTCAATTCCGTTACTTCCATTCATTTGTACCTGTTAATGTCTGTTCAATTCTCCAGCCTTGTAAATCCTTATGTAAAGGATTTACGGCACTGTAATATTCCTGAATATATCAGGGGTGTTACATAATATGGTATCGGAGCTAAGATTATGGATATCTTGGTCGTTGGGTTAAAATAGGGCTCATTTATGTCTTGTAAGGTAACCGGCCGCGAATAACATCACTGTACTGCCTACGTCTTCGTGCGGGCGGTGGTTGTAAGTTCCTAAACTCTATCTCGTCCTTTACATGTTATATTTCCTTGTACTTGAGCATTCGAATGATATTGTTTCCTGTATATTGAGTATTTATGCTTACAGTATGTTGAGCGGCGGACGTGGACGTGGTCGCGGTCACGGACGCGGACGTGGTCGCGGTCGCGGACGCGGACGAAGGAATGCTGAAAGGGAAGCGTCGCCTTCTAATCAGGCCAGTCATAGCTCAAGCGAGCCACAAATATCTATCAATAACGAACCAGAACCTGCTATACCAGAAATCCTTCGTCAGGTGGTGAACCATATGACTCAGTTCGCCCAAGTCGTGGACCGAATGCAAGTGACGGTGGGACTACAGCAGGGAGAAAGATATCAAGAGATCCCGGACATGGGAAATCGAGGTGACCGGTGGCTGCAAGAGGTGGCGAAGATGCAACCACCCAAATTCGACGGCATTTCTGAGACTCCCACCTGGGACCATTGGTTGAAGGAACTGGAGAAAATCTTTGCCGGAATTAACTGCCCAGATGACCGGAGAGCCTCTATCGCTCAATATTTTCTGATAGGGGAAGCGTCTGAATGGTGGGAAGCCATCCGGCCTGTAGACCATGATGCTGATTGGACAGAGTTTAAATTGATGATGGAAGCTCAATACTGCCCTCGTCCTGTGAGGGAAGCCAATGTTCGGGAGTTTTTCTCCACTCAGCCTTCAGATGTGCCAGTATCTCAGGCAATTAAGACGTTTAACCAACAGCTGGCATTTGTTCGACATCTGGTCAGAACAGATGCAGAAATGATGGTCCATTTTGATATAAGGATGAAACCGGAAATCCGGAGGTACATGTCCGGTTTTGAATGTACCACACTCCGTCAATACCAGGATAAGGCGTTGGCGTATGAGATCAAGGAAGCAGCTATGGAGAAATTTACGGAATCCAAAAAATAGAAAGTCTCTAGTACTTTTACATAGCACAAAAACAGCAGGGCCCGCAAGGCCCAGTCATCCTTTCACTCTTTCAAGAAACCTCCGCACCCAGTTAGGAGTGGAAAGAACTTCGGAGCGACATCAACTATGACTGATATTATCAGGAAATGCTTTAACTGCGCCCAGACGGGGCACTATCGACGGAATTGCCCCCTACATGTCGTGGCTTGTTTTGATTGTGGATGAGAGGGACATCGTGCGGTGTTCTGTGAAGAGGCTGCAAAGTCGTTTAGAGTCCGTACACCACAGCCAGTCCAGAAGGAAGCCAGTATCCAACAGACGCAGCAAAGTGTTCAGATGCCTCAGAATTTTAGCCGCGGGCGAGGCAGAGGACAGTGGGACCGAAAGGGTACATCGAGTGCCGGAACTGTTCCCCCACATCTGTACGAGATGAGGAAAATAGACGATCAGGATGCTGCTGTCGCATCAGGTACTATCCAGATCCTTTCCCAGCCAGTTAGCGTTTTATTCGATACAGGAGCTACGCATTCTTTTATATCCTTGTCTTGTGTAAATCGTTTGAAAATTTCTGGTTTTCATACTTGTGAACCTTATGTTGTTGGTTTACCGAGTGGAGAGAGGATTGTCGGGAACTTAGAAACCAGAAATTTCCCTGTATCATTTGGAGGCAGAGAGTGGCTCTCAAATTTGATTGTAATAGAAATGCAAGGAGACGACCTGATACTCAGAGACGATTGGCTTAATCGATATGGAGCAATTGTAAACTACCGAAGGAGGAATATCTCGCTGATCGCTGATGATGGTTCCGAAATACTGTTTGAGGGATGGAAACTAGGAATCTTAGGAAAGTTGATCAAGGTGATGAAAGCTGTCAAATTATTGAAACAGGGCTGTACCGGATATTGGTGTTATGCAATGAAGAAAGAAGACAAAATTGTGGAACTTTCATCCATTCCTGTTGTGAACGAATTTCCAGATGTATTTCCTGACGAGTTTCCTGGACTACCTCCACGAAGGGATGTAGAATTCACCATTGAGCTGGAACCCTGAGCTACACCAATTTATAAGGCGCCGTATCGTATGGCACCTACTGAGATGTATGAACTGAAAAAGCAGCTGGAGGAGTTACTGGACAAAGGCTATATTCAGCCAAGCATTTCGCCCTAGGGAGCGCCAGTTCTTTTTGTCTGAAAGAAGGATGGATCGCTTCGACTGTGTATTGACTATCGAGAGCTGAACAAGATGACAATTAAGAACAAGTATCCATTGCCACGGATTGATGATATGTTTGACCAGTTGCAAGGGGCAACAGTATTTTCTAAAATCGATCTGAGATCAGGGTATCATCAGCTGAGGATTAAGGAATCTGATGTTCCGAAATCAGCATTCAGAACTCGCTACGGACACTATGAGTTTATAGTAATGCTGTTTGGTCTCACTAATGCACCTGATGTATTCATGCAGTTGATGAACCGAGTGTTCATCTAATATTTGGATAAATTTTTGGTCGTGTTCATTGATGACATTCTGGTGTATTCTAAGAACCCGGAAGAGCATGCACAGCATTTACGGACTGTATTAGAACTTTTAAGAAGCGAGCAACTGTACGCCAAACTCTCTAAGTGTGAATTCTGGCTAAAGGAAGTAATATTCCTCGGTCATGTGGTGTTAGATGAAGGAGTCCGAGTAGATCCTCAGAAGATCGAAGTGGTTTTGGATTAGAAGCCTTCAAAGAACGTGAAAGAAGTCTGAAGTTTCTTAGGACTTGTTGGGTATTATCGTCGGTTCGTGTAAGGGTTTTCCAAAATTTCTCGCCCACTTACTCGACTCCTACAGAAAACTCAAAAGTTTGAGTGGAACGAATTATGTCAGATTAGCTTTGATGAATTGAAGAAGAGATTGACGACCGCACCGATTTTAACACTTCCACAGGGGACTGGAGGATTCATAGTTTACAGTGATGCTTCGAACCAAGGACTCGGATGCGTATTGATGCAGAATGACAAGATGATCGCTTATGCATCGCGACAGCTGAAACCTTATGAAGTGAATTACCCAACACATGATTTGGAGCTAGCTGCAGTAGTTTTTGCTTTAAAGATCTGGAGGCATTATCTGTACGGGACTCACTGTCAGATCTTTACGGATCACAAGAGTCTCAAATACATCTTCAGTCAAAAAGAGTTGAACATGCGGCAAAGAAGATGGTTAGAACTGATTAAGGACTATGACTTGGAGATTTTGTATCATCCAGGCAAAGCGAATGTAGTGGTCGATGCACTCAGCCGCAAGCCTGTTTCTATTCAGATGCTGGATATGCTGACCTCCCAACTTAGCCTTCAACGAGAGATGATTCGAGAAGGAATTTAAGTGTGGTTACAAAGTGTCCAAGGACAGCTGTGCGTGATGGAAATAACTTCATCATTAACCAAAGAAATCAAATCTAGACAGGCAGATGATCCTCTGATGATTCGGTTACGTGATGAAGTGATCAAGGGGAAGGCCCCCGGATTCGTAATTCATGATGATGGAGTTTTGAGATTTCAGAATTGACTCTGCGTTCCCGATGTCGATGTTCTGAAACAGACAATTCTGAAGGAAGCTGACAGTTCGCCCTATTCTATCCACTCGGGCACTAGTAAGATGTATAAGGACTTGAAGCAGAATTTCTGGTGGGGAAACATGAAGAAAGATGTAGCGGACTATGTTTCGAAATTCTTGACATGTCAGCAGGTTAAGATCGAGCATCAATGGCCTGCCGGAATGTTGAAGCCACTCCAGATTCCTGAATGGAAGTAGGAGGACATATCGATGGACTTTATCACTAGTATGCCGAGAACCAAGACAGGAATGAACATGATTTGGGTGATAGTCGATCGTTTAACCAAATCAGCTCATTTTCTAGGCATCAAGGACACGTGGGGACCAGAGAGGTTGGCACGAGTATTTATTTCGGAGATAGTTCGATTGCATGGTACGCCGAAGACCATTGTTTCTGATCGAGATGGCCATTTTGTGTCTCACTTTTGGAAAGCAGTTCATAAGGCCTTGGGAACCGAATTGAACTTCAGCACAGCTTATCACCCACATACTGATGGACAATCCGAGAGGAATATTCAAACGGTGGAAGATATGCTGAGGGCTTGTGCCTTAGATTGGTCAATTGATTGGGAAGTTCATCTGCCGTTGATTAAATTTACCTACAACAATAGTTGGCATGCTTCCATTAAGATGGCACCGTTTGAAACATTATACGGGAGGAGATGTAGATCGCCCCTATGTTGGGATGATTCATCAGACTTGATTGGGACAGAACCAGAGTTGATCATATAGACTCGATAGAAGATAGCCTTGATTCGTGAAAGGCTGTTGACCGCGCAGAGTCGCCAGAAATCTTACGCAGACGTACGTCGTCGCCCTTTGGAGTTCAGTACTGGAGACCACGTACTTTTAAAGGTTTCTCCTACTCGGGGAATCTTCCATTTTGGAAGAAGGGTAAAGCTGAGTCCGAGATATATCGGACCGTTCGAGATCCTTGAGAGAGTTGGAGAGTTGGCATACAGATTGGCATTGCCACCGTCGTTGATCCATGTTCATAACGTATTCCACGTATCCCTATTACGGAGATATATACCGGACCCTAGTCATGTCGTTGATTTCGGGGAGATCAAGGTCGCTTAGGATGGGACGTTTGAAGAAAGACTGGTCAAGATACTCGAGAGTCGAGTGAAACAGTTGAGGAACAAACCAATCGCTTTGGTCAAAGTTCAGTGGTCACGTCATGGAGTGGAAGAATACACATGGGAAACGGAAAATAGTATGAAATCCAGATATCCAGAGTTATTTTCGTCTTGAGTTTTGGGACGAAACTCCTTTTTAGTAGGAGAGTATGTAATATCCGGATTTATTATTGTGTATCTCATCTGTATTCGAACCCTGTATCATTCGGATTTATGATCTCGATAATTGGAGTATGTTATTTCTCACATTGGTATCTTTGTACATAAGTATATCTTCATGCAAATTTTCTCATGCAAACTCATGATAGCGTACGCTAAGAAGGTATCTTAACACATGCTATCGGCTACTACTAGCGCACGCTATGAATGTAGGACTTGCGTGCGCTAGGTAATCAATTATTGAGATAGGCGGCTAACACATGCGCCAGCCGGACGTAGGACTGGATAAGATTCCTGCGGATGAACCTGGACAGTTTTGGAGTCAACTCTTATTAGCGCGCGCTAAGGATGTATAGGTAGCGTGCGCTAATCTACTTTTGTATAGAAAGTTTATATATCGGCCAGCACTCCATTTTGTTCTCATTTCCTTCGTTCATCTTTCGTTTTTGAGAGACCAGAGGGCATATCATCTTCCTTAGACACACTTATAACACATCCACTTGATCATTGGACATATGATACTTCTTGTTATTGATCATTGAAGAGAAGTAGCACCTTGGAGTGACATATAACCAACCGGAGTCAGATTCTACC